>OY987229.1:6343497-7605911 GCA_963920705.1 Odiellus spinosus | reverse complement strand
AAAACAACAAGTTGCCGCGTGAAACTGAAAAGCGTCGATAATTTACTCGAAATGGCAAAATCATTTTCATTGACGTTTCCCTGACTTTTCCAGATTGCTTTAGAATCCTGTTTTTAGTCTAACTTCTATCGTTTCTTGGTATACCACCAATTGAACCAAGCTTCGATTAACCAAGTGTTACCAGATCATCGAAGGCTCGCCAGTAATTAAAAGTTTTCAAAAGTCGCCCAAATCGAAACTAAGTATTAATTAGTTTTAGTCGAGTATGGAGGGAGAGGCAAAGAGTTGTCTCTTCTGGAGATATAGATTCCCAATACTTCCGAGCCCTGCATGAGGGGGGGGGGGGAGATGTACCATAAATAATGTTGGATATAAAAAATATATTTATTACCCGAGGTTTACTACCGTTTTAAATTACCCGATCGTGTTGTAGTAGTAATTTTGCGAGCGTATACCGGGGGTTGATCATCGCCAGAGAGGCTGAGATTGGACTCTCGATCAAAAAGCGATAGATATACCATTAAATCGCTTATCCCTCTTTGGCTAAAATAAATGGATTTTTTTTTTTTTTTTTTTTTTTTTTTTTTTTTTTTTTTTGGAGCCAATTTTAAAAAGGCCGGCAGGTAGAAAAATAATAATAACTATAGGAGTATAGTTAAAACCCATCACCCTTCAAATGAAGTACAAAGTTCTCTTACATTTAATGGAAAAGCGTATATTTACATTCTAATCTAATTCATTGTTTCAAGGTACTTTAAAGGGAGAATGCAACTTCATAAAAAGTGATTTTTATTGTTTAAATAGGCCTAATCCACTAGTAATAATTTTAACCTAGAAATCAATTTAAAAATAGGCTTAGATGGACTCATGAAAATCCTGAATTTCTTCGCATTCATTTGTCAGCGATTAATGAGCAAAGGAGCGTCGTTAAGGCGAGATCTGATTGGTCGCTAATCCGTAAATGCGAAAAAATTCAGGATCTCCATGAATATCCATCTAAGCCTATTTTCCGGGTAAGTTTTAAATATATTTCTAGTTTAATATTTGTTTGTAATTATTTTTACTAGTGGATTAGGAGGGCCTATTTAAACGATAAGGAAACGATAAAAAAATCATGTGTTGCTAGAGTGCATTCTCACTTTAAGGTTCCCGAGGGCTTTACAAAAGAGATAGGGTACCAAGCCATCGGGATACCGGCAAGTAATAATTTATACTTGTCACCGCTCCAATCAATGTAGAATAGAAAATATTCAATAGCTTGTAAAATTAAAATAACTGGTACATGCTTAGGAAAATTTCAAACTGGGACACTTTTAAGAAAGACCCCGTGTCAAAGAGTAACTATTATACCAACTAGAGGTCGGCATTTGGACAAGATAATCCATAAATATTTGTTAATCAGTTAATTATAAATAATAATCAGTTAAATATTCGCGATTACATTGCATTTATCATAGACTTCCCGGGGATAATTTCAAATTATGAATAAAGATAAAACAGACAGATATTTTTTTGTCCATACGCAAACCTCTAACACTAACCCTTTTCCGGGCTACATCCCACCAGGATGGACTGGCTCTGCACTTGGGTATGTGGGCCTTATCCCAAGGTAAGGCGACTATTTTTACATTACGTAGTAATTTGGAAGCTTTAAACTGGCACTTCAAGTCAATGTTGCCAGGGAAAACCTGAACTCCTTATGACGGTCGAGGGGTGATGGTCTTTTTTTTTACGAGGTATAGAAAAATCTTTATGACAGAATCTTCTGAAGTCGCGAAAAACGTATAATAGATAGGCTTTCTATATTAGGAGAGGATAATCATTGGTTTTTTATCTAAATCTCTCTCTATAATCTATATCCAACTACGGGATTGCGCGCGCGGTTCTCTTTTTTTTTTTTTTTTTTTTTTAATCTCGGCGTCGGGTACGGAGCCACTTTATTTCTGATCTGTCACGAACTCATTTATCGGGAAGGGCGATCGCGCGAGATAGACAAAAACTAAATAACGTTGGTCTATAGCTATTATATAAGCCCCCCTCCTCAAGACCGAGGAGGATAATATACAATTCCAAGGGATGGTGAAGAGGATTTATATTTTTAATTAAAGGGAAACTTGGAGCTAAAAATGGAACAGCTTTTGAATTTATTTTCGGAATCACTGGATGCAAACCAAGTCATTCGAGAATTTTAAAAACAATTATAAGACACTTTAATCGTGTTTAAATTAATTTATAAAGTTTAGTTATTTATAGTTTGTATTAATTCGGGCCAATCATATTATTTCCGTCCCTGTTCTTTTTGTTTCTTACAAATTTTTGATAGTGATATTTTAATAAATAGAATGAATATAGCTGATTAAAGTCGTGCCGCCGATGTAGTTTCAATGAAGTACTCGGACGTACAAAAATTCCCAGATTTCCCTGATTTATGCCAGGTTTATATAATTTTCATGCTTTTTTTTTGACAACTTTCAAATTATCTGATATTTCCCAAGTATTCTAGATAATAGAGTAAAAGGATTAGAAGCTTCAGCTACAGCTGTCCCAATTCAAACTGGGTCTATTCAACTTCCGAAAAAGTGTGCCACGGAAGTAGAGATACCTCAGTTTAAGATCGACGAAACCCGGCTTCTGAAAATTGTAGAAAGAAGGCTGAAGCTTCTATTCCTTCAACTATATTTTCTACGCTTCTATGATTCTTGTATATTCATAAGTTACGTAAGTTCGTAAGAATGATACTGTCCATTGCCTCAATGCCTAATTTCTTACTGAATGCGCGTTTCACCAAAGACTAGTAATAATAGATCAACATGAATAACACAACCAGGTTCATCAACGTCCTCTAACGGCCCAAACAGTGCGGGAAAATGTGGGAACGAACAAAATCACGTGACCTGATTCTATAGATAAAGAACAGGCAGACGCGAAACGTGGATTGGTTATACTTTAGCCTGCCCTATTTACCGTTAGAGGACGCTTATTAACGTCCGGTTTTGTTGATCATCTTTATCGATTGTTATTAGAACAAGGTTCGATCAGAAGCCGATGAAACCCTCCTTTGAAGTCTATTACTCCCGGGTCTTGTCTAACCCTCTCTGTATGGGTTAGTCTCAAAAATTGCGAATCGTACGCCTCCTAACGGTAGATATTTTCGGAGCGGGAGTTCGTCCAGCGAATATCTCTAGCAACCTTGGAGTTCGTCAATCGAAAGTCGTCGTATGTGGAGAGAATTTCCAATTTTCCGTAGACGGGGGTATGAAGTAGAACCCCTCCGATCTCGTAAAATTGGGAATTTTACCCATACAGAGAGGAGCGCTATATGGAACATTAGAGTAGTAGACTTCAAAGGAGGGTTTCATCGGCTTCTGGTTCGACGTATATAGATACAATAAGCGAGAATGAAATAGTAAACAAAAAAAGCCTTGGTCTCTCTACTCTATCAGTATAATTCAAAATCTGACCACACAGTCATGAAATTACGTGAAATTTTATTCGTTACCTATAGTAGTAATTAAACTGGGTTTCTCTTATGCTATAGTCTAATTATTATATTAATTAAATTAATTGGAAAGATTAAATAACCTATTGCTATTACATATATTGATTACCCGATTACTTTTAAGTTTAAAGCGGTATCTAAGAGTAAGAGGAATATTACGCGAGTAATCGTTGAAATCAGTCTCGGATTACGCGTAATCATTTTAGCACAGTTAAAGGCAGGAATTTTAAAGATTACGCGTAATCACTATAGAAAAGTCAAAGGTACAGCCTGTACACCGATTACGATAAGTCACTGGCCCCTCGGTTGAAAGTAACTATAAAGGATCCTTTCAAAAGTAATCGATTACTCGATTACAGTAGCAACATTGTGATCCACCCCGCTTACATGACTGACGAGGATTTGGATCGAAAATATCGAATCTCAAATGAACGATTGGGTTAAAAAAATTAACATAACCTTATTTAGCTTTTGATCATTGAAATGTTAAAAAAACCGGTTTCGATCAATTAAAATTCGATCATTTGGGAATATAGCGTCGCCGTGGGTTATATTATTATCGTAAAGGAGTAAAGATTAGATTAAAAACAATTTAATTTTTCCTTTACACTCTCCATTTAAACCAAAAAAAAAAAAAAAAAAAAAAAAAAATGCACTCGCATTATCGGTCCTTTTATAGTTTTTAAGTTTTTTTTTTGTTTTTTTCTTTTACCTTGGCTGCCCCTATTGAGAGCCCATAATATATCTAACACAGGTAGGAGAGCTAGTATGTAGTGGAAGATGATGGCCGGCCGATTCGCCTCTATTTTTTTTTTTATAATACGCGTAAGAAGAGTAGCAGTTTTAAAACCTTTTTTTTTTTTTTTTTTTTTTTTTGGAACCGAGATATTTATCTAGGGAATTTTAATTGACTCTCTCGGCTACTACTTATATTCTGTCTCTTGGAAAAATCGCTTCTGGTACTACTACCAGAAGCTGCTACTAGCAGCACAAAACATCCCCGCCGTTAACCAATAATAAAAATTGTTTAATTATTATTTAGCTATGGTCACGAATAATTAGAATTTTGGGGTTTACGGTCAGTTTTTTTTAATTACAGTAGCTATTATCAATCTTATAAGGCGAAAGACAACAGATGTGGAATAAATACAGTTTGAATCTTGAATGAAATCTTGGGTATAATATAAAGTATGGTATATAATAATAAAAAGTTAATTATATAATTGGGTTGGGTATATTTGAAACGAGGGGTCAGACACTCTTGAATTCGCTGTACACCTGAGCTCACTGAGTTCACCTTTGACAGTGCATTGAGTTCGAACTGTTATGAACTCAGCGTTCACCTTTGATAGTGCAAAGAGTTCAACAATTTTGTACACCTGAGTTCGCGAGTGTCTGCTCCCTCGATTTGAAAATGTACTTAAAAACGTTTTTACTGCCGTAATTAAGTCTTCCTAAATGGACCTTTAAAGGGTGAATGCAGCCTAATAAGTGTTTTTTTATCGATTCCTTATCGTTTAAATATGCCCTAATCCACCGGTACAAAGAAATTATTATATCAAAAATGTCTTTGTGAACAAAGACCCAGAAAGATCTGTTATGATTTTGGAAGGCTGAAGGGACAGATATGTTAAATTTTCTTTTAAAACGTAAAATTTAATTATAATCGCAATCTGACAGGATTTAGAGTCTAATTTCAAAACAACTGATTTTATTCACTCGCAAATATTTAAGAAAAAACATAACAAGCGATTTTCTCCCATTGACCCTTAACATTAAATTTGGCTTAATTATTTTTCAGGGAAAACGTGTATCGAATTGTTTTTCTTTAGCATAATGTGAGTTCACTTTTTTTTTTAAACCCCGAATTGTCACGACTCGTACTTCAACAGATCGTTAAAAATACTCGCCGGTTATAAGAATGGGTATCTTATATAGACTATTTGCGTTTTTTAAAGCCCCTTTATACTCACCTGGTTTTCTAGCTTAGCAGACGACGTTGACCGTAACAAATTGAGCAGTCAAATGAGGATTTTAAAGGGGGCAAATTTTAGAGAAGATAGGCCTTTTAAATTATTCGTAGTTATTTTTCTTCGAGGAAAACCTTATAATTTTATTTTATGATTCCCTTGAAAGAGATCACTTTCTAGCGCTAAAACCTAAATACTTAAGGATTGGTTTTGGAAATTCGCAACCTAAATTGGGACTAAAATACGGCGAATTTTTATTCTGTATAAACTCCTTATTTCAGCACGCATAATGCAATATGAACGAATTGCCGTCGACTATAGTCGAGGAGTTATAATAAAACATTATTTATTTAAGTAGTTTTAACGGAATTTAAAGGTCGGTATTCGAGTATTCGTCAATTACAAATTAATTTAAGAATATTAATTATCGAAATACATATAGTTAAAGAAAGTATCCATGATTAGCTTATAGCCCCTTTAAAGCCATTTCAGGGTTAATTTCCCTGACTTTTCCAGGTTTTCCCTGACCATTTCTAAATAATTTCCCTGACCAATTTTAATACTTTTTTCATGAATATATTCTTACGAGGGAGCTGCTGGCAATTCCCACATTTTATTTGGCATCGGGGTCAGGATAGTTTACTCAGAATATGAGAAACAATTTGAATCTTTAGGCAAATATTTTCAGTTTATAATAATTACGTTACAACTGATTGGTAAACCAATCATAAACAGTTCCTTGGCAAGTATTAAAATATTTATTTTCTCTGACCATTTGGGTTATTTCCAAATTCCCTGACTTTTCCCTGACTTTTTGGGCCAATTTCCAAATTCCCTGACTTTTCCCTGACTTTTTGGGCCAATTTCCAAATTCCCTGACTTTTCCAGGTTTTCCAGGTCGTGTACGAACCCTGCATTTATCTCACAACCTTGGTTTGTTTACATATCGAGGACATAATTAAAGAGCTTTTTAATAGTACTCATTCTAGAGCAGATATGGCCTCTGAAACAACGACGTTGAGTAATCCCTTGTTTCGGGATAGCGTGTAGTCTTTTACGAATAGTAATTCAAGTAAGAATAAAAAAATGTGTCTGAAATATTCTTAAATCTCGGTGAATGAATTTACGACTAAGTCGAAAGTTAGAATACCCAACCTTTTCTATCGAACGAAAAGTTTTATTTTGGTTGACACGTAATCCCTGAAAAATAATTGAGCCAAATTTAATGTTAAGGGTCAATGGGAGAAAATAGTCTGTTATGTTTTTTCTTAAATTGAATAAAATTAGTTGTTTTGAAATTATGTAACGCAAAATTTAGTAACTCTTATGTTAAAGTGGTTCACTAGCCCTTTATTCCAAACATTATTTAGTATTTTCCCAATATTGAACAAAACCACCATAGAAACCAGGTGCGCGCTGGACGCCAACCTGAGTTCTATGGATGGGGCGTTTACCCGTCAATCAATGGAAGACCAGTGGCCATGGTCTCCATCCCCCTTCTAAAGATTACAATTCCCTCACGTGAATAAACTAATAGATGTTTTAGCAAGAGACCCCCGTTTGTCAAGTAGTTTTAATCCCTTACTTTAAAATGGAGTTTGCCTTAGTTCTGTACTGTATAGATAAATAATTATTAAGATTTGGGGTTAACCCCATCGTTGTAACATATGGGAGCGTAGGGTTCTCACGAGAATTGAACTCTCACGCCCTGGTGCCAGGAATCTTCGGCGCGAAAACGTCATCGTCAAGAAAGAAAAACCCATACGTATACATATACGATTGGCGACATCGAACCGAGGCCTACCTTTTTGTGTGTGGCCGATAAAAGCCTGTAAAAGAGGCAAGAAAAATATATTCTATCTGGCGGAGGACAGCAGGCAACCAGTTTTTCTCGGAGCTCGTACTTGACGATATTTTAACAATGCGCTAGTATTAAAAAACAAGAAGTTGAAAAACGGAACGCGACTATCGTACGCGAAAAGTCTTCGAGTTTTTTCCTTATGGAATCATCCTGGTGCGCGAAATTAATTTAATGGTGCGGCGTAATCGGGTTTAAAATAAAAACCGTCCATCGATACCTCGACTCGGAACCACCCACGCTGGAATAGATGAAATCAAGTTTGGCAAGTACACCAAAACTTTTAAGTCCTCCGGACTAAAGACTAAACGTTTAAATGTTTATGTTAATTTGTAATGCGGTATAGAACGCATTACGTCCGCCCTTCTGTGGCTTGTAATTTAAAGAGGAATCTCCTCCACACCCTAATTCCCTTTTGAGGAAATAGAAATATGGTTTCTTAGCCTTAGAATACGAGCTCGTAGATTAGTATGTATTATTTGTATTGTCGTGTTTAGTTTCATTATTGATTAAATATTTTTCTTTGGCAAACTTCAAATGAGTGTGCCTCGATTTCCGTTATTAATAAAATCCCCTAGACAACTTTGACCATTTATATTTAGATATTTAATGATATCCCTCACTAACCCCAATAGTGTCAGTTACGTGAGTCCCCGGGCCAAGCTAATTACGTTTAGTTTGTGATGAGTCTAATATTACAATAAAATTCGTTACAAATTGGGGGCCCCGCCGGGATCTTTTTTTTTGATGCCTTTAATCAAATTAAGTTAGTATGAAATAAACCTTTTCAAAAACATTCTGGTAAAGTCTTTGGCACTTTTGTTGCTACTTTTTAATCTTAGACACCTTTTGTGTGCTTGATTTTTCCCTTTTGATGGATTAAGACTTGACTTTTTCCAGAACTTAAGAATCAGTTTTTTTTTGCTTTTGTCTTTTGTAACAAATATTTTGGGGTATTAATTTTTACCCCCGAGAAATTATATATTGATTGCGTCTATGAGTGACCTATACTGTCGATTTGACGAGCGGGATAAAGCCTTTTGTAAACAGTCTCGCAGGGATCGCTATCAGAAACGCCAATTAGCTAACACCATGCCTTTAGTTCGTAGTAATCCGTCTTCTCGGAGTAATTCACCCGATCCAACAGGTTTAGCTAACCAAACAGGAAACCTTTTAGCTCCTAATCCGAATACTGGTAATTTAAATGTTACTCCTTTAGTTCCGAACCTAGGTACGGGTAATTTAAATGTTAATGCCGGTGCCTCTACTAGTAAGGCAACCGGTGGTGCAGCCGCCCTTCAGGCGTTAGTTACGCAGGCAGCCACCACTCCAGGCGCAACAGTCGCCGTCCCTACGGACATTTTAACCGCATTACTGAACCAATTGGCTCAACTTTCAGCGCAACAAGCGCAATATCAGACGTCTTTGAATCAAATACAGGCTACGATAGCCCAAAACGGGGCTCAAGCTTCACAACCGCTGTTACCAGCCCCTGTAACTCCCACACTACCAACCCCTTTAATTCCCACTCCGTTAATCGGTAATAGTGGTCTTGGAACTTCTAGTTCAAATCCTCCATCAGTGGTTAATTCTGGACTAAATCAGATAGTACAGAACCAAAATAGTGTAAGCAGTAACGTTAGTACAATGAGTACTAATTCTAATACGGTAGGGGGAATGTCAGGATATCAAATTCAAACCCCAAATACGGGAAATAATCTTCCTTTGGCTAAAGCACAATTTGTTTATTCAAATCCTTTTCCCGCGCCGTCGTACACTGGCAAACCTACGGATTCTGGTCCTAAGGAATTTTTACGCCGGGCTAAACAAATGCGCGTTACTCATGGTTTAGAGGAAGATGTTTTTATTAGAGATTGGGTCCCTTCGCTTTTGCATGGTCCCGCCTCCGATTGGTTCGCGGATCAAGATCCCTTTAATTGTTTCGCTGATTTTGAGGTAGCTCTTAGAGATAGATTTGAGAGGGAATCAAATGATGAGTTTATTCAAGATAAACTTAACGAACGAACCCAACGTTTCCACGAAACCGTTGGCGAATACGCTGATAATATGCAAAAACTTTTTAGTCAACTTAATATCCCCTTATCAGATCGAAAGCAGGCTACCGCGATTAAAAGAAACCTGCGTAGTGATATTAAAAAGTATTTAATGACCAAAAAGTACATTAGTTTAAGAGAATTGCTCGACGATGCATTTGGAGTCGAACAAATGATATTGAAAGAGCGCCGAGAGGATACCGTTAATAATAGTGCATCTTCAAAAAGTAGCAAGACTGCTTCTAGCGGAAATTATTCAAGTTCAAATGCATCTTTTCAGAACAGAAATAATAGCTTTCAGCCTTCCAACCCAACGTCAAGTAAAAACGTAGCGTTACCCAATTCCCAAGGCTCGAAAGGTACGGGTACGTTCTATAATGCCAACGTAACTTGTCACCAGTGTAACAAGGTTGGGCATATTCGTCCTTATTGTCCGGAGTTGAAAAAGTACAAGCCTTCGGGAAACGGGGGAGCGGGCGCCACCACCCGTCCGGGGGTTCCGCCCACAAACTCGCCTCAATAAAGAAGTTAGCTAGCACGGGGTCTCTTTTAGAAAAACCTACCCTTCTAAGAGCTGGAGCCCAAGATTTTCTTAAAATTTATTTAGGATCAACCCCGTGTACAGCTTTGATTGACAGTGGCTCTAGCAATACCGTTATAAATAACAATTTAAAACCTTTATTAGAATCCCAAGGTTATATTACGCAAAATCAAAATATTGCTCTTAGACAACCCGATCAGACTCTTTTAGTTACAAACGGTACCGTCACGGTTCCCTTTTGTCTTCCCCGTAAACAAGTCTCTTTTGAAGCAGTTTACGTGTCCAATATACCTTATGAATGCATTCTCGGGAGAGATATTTTAGGCCATGTTGGCATGGTAGTAGATTTTGGTCGGAATAACTTTTGTTATCCGAATGATTTTTCAAGTAAAGTTCCCCTTTTAAAAGAAACAAACTTATCGTTGTGTAATTTAACTCTCGAGAATGAAAACATAGATATTGAAGGAATAACTCAAGCCGTTAATGATGCTCCCTTAGATGAACAACAACGCTATTTATTACAATCTTTGGTACACAAATACAAGCCTATATTTTCAAAATTTCCTGGTCGGACCAACTGTATAGAGCATTATATTGATGTAGGTGACGCACTTCCCATAGCTAGCGCCCCCTATCGTTATTCCCCAGCCAAACGGCAAATCATTGATGATATCATAAATGATATGCTCCAACAAGATTTAATAGAACCCTCCTGTGGTCCCTGGGCTAGTCCTGTTGTGGTTGTAGGAAAAAAGCCTGACTTAGGGGCAAAACCAGTTTTAGATGAAGGGGGAAACGAGAAAAAGCCCGAATTCCGTTTATGCTCCGATTACCGGAAAGTTAATGCCGTAACGGTTAAGGATAGGTATCCCCTCCCTAGAATAGATGACATTCTAGAATCAATTACAAACCCAAATTACATAACCACGTTGGATATGCGAAGCGGGTATTGGCAAGTGCCCCTATATGAGGGCCACAGAGACATAGCCGCTTTCGTTACCCATCGTGGACTGTTTAGACCTAAAGTGTTGATGTTTGGGCTGACCGGAGCTCCCGCCACCTTTCAAAGGATGGCTAACAATTTATTTATTGATCTGGGTGACTCCGGGGTCTGCGCTTACTTAGACGATCTGATCATAGCGTCGTCTAATTTTGAGCAACATATTCAAACACTAGAGCAAGTCTTCAATCGATTGCTTAAGGCAGGTTTAACCATTAAGGCGTCAAAAACGCAATTTTGTAAAAGAAAGGCAAAAATATTAGGTCATATTGTGTCACACGACGGTATCACGGTCGACCCTGAGAAAACCGGGAGTATGGAAACTTTTCCAACCCCGAAAAATGTACGACAGCTGCGAAGGTTTTTGGGTATGGCTTCATACTATAGGCGTTTCGTTAAGAATTTTGCTAAGATTGCCAGCCCCCTAAACGTATTATTGCACAATGATACGCCGTGGAATTGGACTGAGGCCCAGGAATCAGCCTTTAACACCCTAAAAACTAATTTAGCTTCAGCCCCCATATTAGCATCCCCAGACTATGCGCATCCGTTTATTATTCATACGGACGCTTCTAATGTAGGTTTAGGTGCCGTTTTATCCCAACAGATTGACGGGACAAAACGCGTAATTCAATACGCTAGTAGGTCTTTAAGCGCGGCGGAACAAAAATATTCCACCACTGAGAGGGAATGTTTGGGAATAGTCTGGGCGGTAGAAAAATTTCGACCGTATGTCGAAGCCACAAAATTCGAAGTATATACTGATCACAGCGCCCTCTGCTGGTTACACAAGGCACCGGACCCAACCGGAAAATTTGCTCGTTGGAACTCCCGATTACAGGCATTTAACTTTAATATTCACCACGTTCCGGGAAAAGATAACGTTGTAGCTGACGCTTTGTCCCGTATACCAGAGGACGACACCATTATAGAGGGTCAGATATCTGCCCTTTCTACCGCGAACCCTGAAAACAAACCACTTCTTTATGATCGCGAAGAATTAATTAATGCTCAATCTGCCGACCCCAAATTAGGCCCTCTTCTTCTTTTTTTTGAATGACGGTGGTTTACCGGAAGAACCTAACTTACGTAATTGGGTCGAAAAGATAGCACCTCGTTGCGAGATTCGAGATAAAATATTGTTTAAGGACGTGGGACATGTTTGCCATTATGGTTGGGACGCGTGTAAAATATTTCTGCCTGAATCTTTGAAGGCACGGATTTTATTTCTTAGCCATGACATTCCCTCTGCCGGCCACTTTGGTACTAAGAAAACCCTAAAGCGAATACAAAGTCAATTCACTTGGGAAGGGTTAACCATGGATGTTATTAAATATTGTAAATCTTGTTCAGTATGCCAAAAGCATAAGATTCCCAGAACGTTGCCCGCGGGCCTTATGAAAAGTAGTGATGTCACGGAACCTTTTGACGTAATTTCTATTGACCTTAAAGGTCCTTACCCTAGAAGTAAACGGGGTTTTAAATTTATTCTAGTCGTATCAGATTACTTAACAAAGTGGGTTGAAATTTTTCCCCTTAGAAATGCTACTGCAAAGCCAATCATCAGGCATTTAGTAGACGACGTTTTTACGCGTTACGGCCTCCCTTCTGCGGTTGTTAGTGATAACGGTAAACAGTTCATTTCTAACTTATTTAAAAATATTTACGAACAATACGGCATTAAACAACGTCTAACGTCCCTATATCACGCTCAGGAAAATTTTACTGAGAGACATAATCAGATAATCGGGACTATGGTTGCCTCTTACGTCACTAACAACCATCAGGATTGGGACGTGGGCCTCCAACAATACGCCATGGCTATTAGAAGCGCTGTAAACGAATCTACGGGTTTTAGCCCCGCTGAACTTATGTTCGGCCGTGAAATTCGAACAGCGTGTTCATTAATTGGTTCAAAGCCGACTGATATTGAGATTACGAATGAAACTGAACGGGCGTATGGCTTGAAGGTCATGCCAAAAGTTATAAATTCTTTGGAACAGGCCTACATTAGTTTAAAGAAATCCCAAGTTCGACAAAAAGCAAACTATGATAAGCGCCATAGAGATTTTGAGGTTTCAGAAGGGGACCTAGTATTAAAAAGGACCCATTGTTTGTCTAACGCTGCAGAAAACTTTGCTGCAAAACTTTCGCTTGCTTTTGAAGGCCCTTACAGAATCGCGCGGAAATTAAGTCCACTTAGCTACCGGTTAGAAACGTTAGAGAAGAAAATGCTGTATGGCAAATATCATATATCTCAACTTAAACCGTATGTTGAGCGCGAGGGGGCGATTCTAAATGATAGCGATTTTAGCGAGTCGTCACGAGACGAAACTCTTGACCCCGCTACATCAGACGAACTAGTGAAGGTTAGTGGGCGCGTCTTAAGACCACGTGACCCCAGTTCTGGAAAAGTAGTTAAAATCCTTGTGTGATTTCCCTTTTTTTTTTTTGGGCTTGACTCCTTGTGTGAGTGCTTGTATTTTAATTTGTTGATTTGTTTCAACAAAAATCGGTGCACCATTTGTTTTTGGGAAGGTTAATTTTTTTTACAAAGCCCCCCTGTACCATTAGTACCGTTAACATACTATATGGTTGTAGATAGTTCCCCACTTACGCGTTTGTAAATTACTTATGTCATGTTATCTTTTTCTAGTATCAGTGTTTTAAAATTTTTTTTTGTTTGTAAAAATTTTTTTTGTTTGTAAAAATTTTTTTTTTGTTGTTCATATAGTTTTTGATAGGTCTCCGCGGACGTCGACATTTGTTCGGGGGGAATTGTAACGCAAAATTTAGTAACTCTTATGTTAAAGTGGTTCACTAGCCCTTTATTCCAAACATTATTTAGTATTTTCCCAATATTGAACAAAACCACCATAGAAACCAGGTGCGCGCTGGACGCCAACCTGAGTTCTATGGATGGGGCGTTTACCCGTCAATCAATGGAAGACCAGTGGCCATGGTCTCCATCCCCCTTCTAAAGATTACAATTCCCTCACGTGAATAAACTAATAGATGTTTTAGCAAGAGACCCCCGTTTGTCAAGTAGTTTTAATCCCTTACTTTAAAATGGAGTTTGCCTTAGTTCTGTACTGTATAGATAAATAATTATTAAGATTTGGGGTTAACCCCATCGTTGTAACATATGGGAGCGTAGGGTTCTCACGAGAATTGAACTCTCACGCCCTGGTGCCAGGAATCTTCGGCGCGAAAACGTCATCGTCAAGAAAGAAAAACCCATACGTATACATATACGATTGGCGACATCGAACCGAGGCCTACCTTTTTGTGTGTGGCCGATAAAAGCCTGTAAAAGAGGCAAGAAAAATATATTCTATCTGGCGGAGGACAGCAGGCAACCAGTTTTTCTCGGAGCTCGTACTTGACGATATTTTAACAATGCGCTAGTATTAAAAAACAAGAAGTTGAAAAACGGAACGCGACTATCGTACGCGAAAAGTCTTCGAGTTTTTTCCTTATGGAATCATCCTGGTGCGCGAAATTAATTTAATGGTGCGGCGTAATCGGGTTTAAAATAAAAACCGTCCATCGATACCTCGACTCGGAACCACCCACGCTGGAATAGATGAAATCAAGTTTGGCAAGTACACCAAAACTTTTAAGTCCTCCGGACTAAAGACTAAACGTTTAAATGTTTATGTTAATTTGTAATGCGGTATAGAACGCATTACGTCCGCCCTTCTGTGGCTTGTAATTTAAAGAGGAATCTCCTCCACACCCTAATTCCCTTTTGAGGAAATAGAAATATGGTTTCTTAGCCTTAGAATACGAGCTCGTAGATTAGTATGTATTATTTGTATTGTCGTGTTTAGTTTCATTATTGATTAAATATTTTTCTTTGGCAAACTTCAAATGAGTGTGCCTCGATTTCCGTTATTAATAAAATCCCCTAGACAACTTTGACCATTTATATTTAGATATTTAATGATATCCCTCACTAACCCCAATAGTGTCAGTTACGTGAGTCCCCGGGCCAAGCTAATTACGTTTAGTTTGTGATGAGTCTAATATTACAATAAAATTCGTTACAATTAGACTCTAAATCCTGTCAGATTGCGATTATAATTAAATTTTACGTTTTAAAAGAAAATTTAACATATCTGTCTCTTCAGCCATCCGAAATTATAACAGATCTTTCTGGGTCTTTCTTCACAAAGACATTTTTGATACAATATCTATCGCTTCAGCCTTCCGAAATCATAACGTGTCCTTCTGGGTCTTTGTTCGCTAAGACATTTTTGATATAATATCTGTCGCTTCAGCCTTCCGAAATCATAACGTGTCCTTCTGGGTCTTTGTTCGCTAAGACATTTTTGATATAATATCTGTTCCTTCAGTCTTACATTTTATTGTAAACTTCAATATCAGCAGACTTGCCCTTTAATAGTATTAAGTTATATATTAATAAAATAAACATCGCAATTTTCCATATCGTGAGACGTTTTCTTTAAAAATCGTAAAATATTTAGTTGTATATTATACAAAAACGTAGGTTTGCTTCTCACTTCTAAAAAAGTGAATTTATACCCAACGTGGTGGACCAAAGCCGTAAAGGTACAGAATTTAAAAATTCAAAACCGTGAAGGGTTAGAAATTATAAATTAACGGTTAAAGAAATAAGAGAGCCACAGTCTAAGAAATTAGGAACTTATACTTATAGATATTAATATGAACAAAAATTACACACAAAAAAAAGACGTATTTCGGCCTATGGAAAGTTTAAATTATGTAGTCATTCTATAGGCAGACAGCAAAGAGTCAAGGGGGAAAGAAAGCCTGACGTCATGGAACTCCCTTACTGGGGGACTGTTTGTAATGGCTACTTTTGTAACTCCCTCGCTAAGGGGGATGACACTAAGGTGAGAAATAGAAACCTCTGACGTATCAATGTCTCCCATGGTGACTCCCTATAGTAGAATCTACCCATGGACCGGTTATATTTTACGCCACCCCTATATATCTACTATTAAAACTTTCCATGGGCCGAATTTGTACGTCTTTTTTGCCCTTTAAACCCAATTAAAACTAATTTATTCATCATTTTTGATGTTAATAGCTGGGGCAGCCTCACTTGATTCAGTCAGATCTCTACATTTTTACCATTGCCCTTTAAACCCAATTAAAATTAATTTTTTCATAATTTTTGATGTTAATTTTGATTCAGTCAGATCTCTACATTTTGACCATTGCCCTTTAAAACCAATTAAAATTAATTTCTTTATTTTTGATGTTAATAGCTGCGGCAGCCGCACTTGATTCAGTCAAATTTCTACATTTTTACCATTGCCCTTTAAACCCAATTAAAATTAATTTTTTCATAATTTTTGATGTTAATAGCTGCGGCAGCAGCACTTGATTCAGTCAGATCTCTACATTTTTACCATTGCCCTTTAAACCCAATTAAAATTAATTTCTTCATTTTTGATGTTAATAGCTGCGGCAGCCGCACTTGATTCAGTCAAATTTCTACATTTTTACCATTGCCCTTTAAACCCAATTAAATTTTTTTTTTCATAATTTTTCATGTTAATAGCTGGGGCAGCGTAACTTGATTCAGTCAGATCTCTACATTTTTACCATTGCCCTTTATACCCAAATAAAATTAATTTCTTTATTTTTGATGTTAATAGCTGCGGCAGCAGCACTTGCTTCAGTCAGATCTCCACATTTTGACCATTGCCCTTTAAACCCAATTAAAATTAATTTCTTTATTTTTGATGTTAATAGCTGCGGCAGCCGCACTTGATTCAGTCAAATTTCTACATTTTTACCATTGCCCTTTAAACCCAATTAAATTTTTTTTTCATAATTTTTGATGTTAATAGCAGGGGCAGCCTCACTTGATTCCGTCAGATCTCTACATTTTTACCATTGCCCTTTAAACCCAATTAAAATTAATTTTTTCATAATTTTTGATGTTAATAGCTGCGGCAGCAGCACTTGATTCAGTCAGATCTCTACATTTTTACCATTGCCCTTTAAACCCAATTAAAATTAATTTCTTCATTTTGATGTTAATAGCTGCGGCAGCCGCACTTGATTCAGTCAAATTTCTACATTTTTACCATTGCCCTTTAAACCCAATTAAAATTAATTTTTTCATAATTTTTGATGTTAATAGCTGGGGCAGCCTCACTTGATTCCGTCAGATCTCTACATTTTTACCATTGCCCTTTAAACCCAATTAAAATTAATTTCTTCATTTTTGATGTTAATAGCTGCGGCAGCCGCACTTGATTCAGTCAAATTTCTACATTTTTACCATTGCCCTTTAAACCCAATTAATTTTTTTTTTTTTTTTCATAATTTTTGATGTTAATAGCTGGGGCAGCCGCACTTGATTCAGTCAAATTTCTACATTTTTACCATTGCCCTTTAAACCCAATTAATTTTTTTTTTTTTTTCATAATTTTTGATGTTAATAGCTGGGGCAGCCTCACTTGATTCAGTCAGATCTCTACATTTTTACCATTGCCCTTTAAACCCAATTAAAATTAATTTTTTCATAATTTTTGATGTTAATTTTGATTCAGTCAGATCTCTACATTTTGACCATTGCCCTTTAAAACCAATTAAAATTAATTTCTTTATTTTTGATGTTAATAGCTGCGGCAGCCGCACTTGATTCAGTCAGATCTCTACATTTTTACCATTGCCCTTTAAACCCAATTAAAATTAATTTCTTCATTTTGATGTTAATAGCTGCGGCAGCCGCACTTGATTCAGTCAAATTTCTACATTTTTACCATTGCCCTTTAAACCCAATTAAAATTAATTTTTTCATAATTTTTGATGTTAATAGCTGGGGCAGCGTAACTTGATTCAGTCAGATCTCTACATTTTTACCATTGCCCTTTATACCCAAATAAAATTAATTTCTTTATTTTTGATGTTAATAGCTGCGGCAGCAGCACTTGCTTCAGTCAGATCTCCACATTTTGACCATTGCCCTTTAAACCCAATTAAAATTAATTTCTTTATTTTTGATGTTAATAGCTGCGGCAGCCGCACTTGATTCAGTCAAATTTCTACATTTTTACCATTGCCCTTTAAACCCAATTAAATTTTTTTTTCATAATTTTTGATGTTAATAGCAGGGGCAGCCTCACTTGATTCCGTCAGATCTCTACATTTTTACCATTGCCCTTTAAACCCAATTAAAATTAATTTTTTCATAATTTTTGATGTTAATAGCTGCGGCAGCAGCACTTGATTCAGTCAGATCTCTACATTTTTACCATTGCCCTTTAAACCCAATTAAAATTAATTTCTTCATTTTGATGTTAATAGCTGCGGCAGCCGCACTTGATTCAGTCAAATTTCTACATTTTTACCATTGCCCTTTAAACCCAATTAAAATTAATTTTTTCATAATTTTTGATGTTAATAGCTGGGGCAGCCTCACTTGATTCCGTCAGATCTCTACATTTTTACCATTGCCCTTTAAACCCAATTAAAATTAATTTCTTCATTTTTGATGTTAATAGCTGCGGCAGCCGCACTTGATTCAGTCAAATTTCTACATTTTTACCATTGCCCTTTAAACCCAATTAATTTTTTTTTTTTTTTCATAATTTTTGATGTTAATAGCTGGGGCAGCCGCACTTGATTCAGTCAAATTTCTACATTTTTACCATTGCCCTTTAAACCCAATTAATTTTTTTTTTTTTTCATAATTTTTGATGTTAATAGCTGGGGCAGCCTCACTTGATTCAGTCAGATCTCTACATTTTTACCATTGCCCTTTAAACCCAATTAAAATTAATTTTTTCATAATTTTTGATGTTAATTTTGATTCAGTCAGATCTCTACATTTTGACCATTGCCCTTTAAAACCAATTAAAATTAATTTCTTTATTTTTGATGTTAATAGCTGCGGCAGCCGCACTTGATTAAGTCAAATTTCTACATTTTTACCATTGCCCTTTAAACCCAATTAAAATTAATTTTTTCATAATTTTTGATGTTAATAGCTGCGGCAGCAGCACTTGATTCAGTCAGATCTCTACATTTTTACCATTGCCCTTTAAACCCAATTAAAATTAATTTCTTCATTTTTGATGTTAATAGCTGCGGCAGCCGCACTTGATTCAGTCAAATTTCTACATTTTTACCATTGCCCTTTAAACCCAATTAAATTTTTTTTTTCATAATTTTTGATGTTAATAGCTGGGGCAGCCTCACTTGATTCCGTCAGATCTCTACATTTTTACCATTGCCCTTTAAACCCAATTAAAATTAATTTCTTCATTTTTGATGTTAATAGCTGCGGCAGCCGCACTTGATTCAGTCAAATTTCTACATTTTTACCATTGCCCTTTAAACCCAATTAAATTTTTTTTTTTTTTTTCATAATTTTTGATGTTAATAGCTGGGGCAGCCGCACTTGATTCAGTCAAATTTCTACATTTTTACCATTGCCCTTTAAACCCAATTAATTTTTTTTTTTTTTCATAATTTTTGATGTTAATAGCTGGGGCAGCCTCACTTGATTCAGTCAGATCTCTACATTTTTACCATTGCCCTTTATACCCAATTAAATTTTTTTTTTTTTCATAATTTTTTATGTTAATAGCTGTGGCAGCCTCACTTGATTCCGTCAGATCTCTAAATTTTTACCATTGCCCTTTAAACCCAATTAATTTTTTTTTTTCATAATTTTTGATGTTAATAGCTGCGGCAGCCTCACTTGATTCGGTCAGATCCCTACATTTTTACCATTGCCCTTTAAACCCAATTAAATTTTTTTTTTCATAATTTTTGATGTTAATAGCTGGGGCAGCCTCACTTGATTCCGTCAGATCTCTACATTTTTACCATTGCCCTTTAAACCCAATTAAAATTAATTTCATAATTTTTGATGTTAATAGCTGGGGCAGCCGCACTTGATTCAGTCAAATTTCTACATTTTTACCATTGCCCTTTAAACCCAATTAATTTTTTTTTTTTTCATAATTTTTGATGTTAATAGCTGGGGCAGCCTCACTTGATTCAGTCAGATCTCTACATTTTTACCATTGCCCTTTATACCCAATTAAATTTTTTTTTTTTTCATAATTTTTTATGTTAATAGCTGTGGCAGCCTCACTTGATTCCGTCAGATCTCTAAATTTTTACCATTGCCCTTTAAACCCAATTAATTTTTTTTTTTCATAATTTTTGATGTTAATAGCTGCGGCAGCCTCACTTGATTCGGTCAGATCCCTACATTTTTACCATTGCCCTTTAAACCCAATTAAATTTTTTTTTTCATAATTTTTGATGTTAATAGCTGGGGCAGCCTCACTTGATTCCGTCAGATCTCTACATTTTTACCATTGCCCTTTAAACCCAATTAAAATTAATTTCTTCATTTTTGATGTTAATAGCTGCGGCAGCCGCACTTGATTCAGTCAAATTTCTACATTTTTACCATTGCCCTTTAAACCCAATTAAATTTTTTTTTTTTTTTCATAATTTTTGATGTTAATAGCTGGGGCAGCCGCACTTGATTCAGTCAAATTTCTACATTTTTACCATTGCCCTTTAAACCCAATTAATTTTTTTTTTTTTTCATAATTTTTGATGTTAATAGCTGGGGCAGCCTCACTTGATTCAGTCAGATCTCTACATTTTTACCATTGCCCTTTATACCCAATTAAATTTTTTTTTTTTTCATAATTTTTTATGTTAATAGCTGTGGCAGCCTCACTTGATTCCGTCAGATCTCTAAATTTTTACCATTGCCCTTTAAACCCAATTAATTTTTTTTTTTTCATAATTTTTGATGTTAATAGCTGCGGCAGCCTCACTTGATTCGGTCAGATCCCTACATTTTTACCATTGCCCTTTAAACCCAATTAAAATTAATTTCTTTATTTTTGATGTTAAAAGCTGCGGCAGCCGCACTTGATTCAGTCAAATTTCTACATTTTTACCATTGCCCTTTAAACCCAATTAAATTTTTTTTTTCATAATTTTTGATGTTAATAGCTGGGGCAGCCTCACTTGATTCCGTCAGATCTCTACATTTTTACCATTGCCCTTTAAATCCAATTAAAATTAATTTTTTCATAATTTTTGATGTTAATAGCTGCGGCAGCAGCACTTCATTCAGTCAGATCTCTACATTTTGACCATTGCTCTTTAAACCCAATTAAAATTAATTTCTTCATTTTTGATGTTAATAGCTGCGGCAGCCGCACTTGATTCAGTCAAATTTCTACATTTTTACCTTGCCCTTTAAACCCAATTAAAATTTTTTTTTTTTCATAATTTTTGATGTTAATAGCTGGGGTAGCCGCACTTGATTCAGTCAAATTTCTACATTTTTACCATTGCCCTTTAAACCCAATTAAAAAAAAAAAATCATAATTTTTCATGTAAATAGCTGGGGCAGCCTCACTTGATTCAGTCAGATCTCTACATTTTTACCATTGCCCTTTAAACCCAATTAAAATTAATTTCTTCATTTTTGATGTTAATAGCTTCGGCAGCCGCACTTGTTTCAGTCAAATTTCTACATTTTTACCATTGCCCATTTTTGATGTTAATACCTCCAACAGCCCCAAAGCGAGACACTGAAATCTTTACATTTTTCCCATTGCCCTTTAAACCCAATTAAAATAAATTTTTTCATAATTTTTTATGTTAATACCTCCGACAGCCGCAGTGAAATCTTTATATTTTCCCCATTGCCCTTTAAACCAAATTTAAATTAATTTTTTCATAAATTTTGATGTTAATACCTCCGACAGCCGCAGTGAAATCTTTATATTTTCCCCATTGCCCTTTAAACCAAATTTAAATTAATTTTTTCATCAATTTTGATGTTAATACCTCCGATAGCCGCAGTGAAATCTTTATATTTTTCCCATTGCCCTTTAAACCAAATTTAAATTAATTTTTTCATAAATTTTGATGTTAATACCTCCGACAGCCGCAGTGAAATCTTTATAATTTTCCATTACCCTTTAAACTAAATTACAATTAATTTTTTCATTATTTTTGATGTTAATACCTTCCTTATTGCCGTTCGGAATGGCAAGTCGTTCGGAATTTCACTCATTTTTAAAAAGGAGAGTACTTTTAAGGCGGAGAAATTGAAACTTAATGTTATTCTATGGGATTTAGATTTTTTGAAAGAGACTTACCTTTCAGATTTATTTTCTAATGCTTCCAGATATTTTTCGGGCTTTAATTTAAGATTAATTTCATAATTTTACACCGATTAGCTTGGCCACAGTCTATTTATAAAAACGGCAAAAATATGAAGGAGGAGGAATTAAGTCATTAGCGTTCAATACCCATAGCCTACAAATCAAGCGCGCTCCTCCTGTTCGTGATTTTGCCATATAAAACCAAAAACCTAAGCCTAATTTGTCAAATTAGGCTTAGGTTTTTGGCGAATCTATTTCTCCGCCTTGTTGTTCCCTCCGTTTTCATGAATAGATTGTGGGCCAACTAATCGGTGTAAAATTATGAAATTAGTCTTAAAATAAAGCTTGAAACTTAATTCATACCACACGGAAAATCCAAGTCTGAAAAATATCTGAAAGTATTAGAAAATAAATCTGAAAGGTAAGCCACTTTCAAAAAAACAAATCCCATAGAATAACATTACGAATTGGCCATGACCGAAACTAGCAAAAAAGCCAATTATGGGTCAATTTCAAAATTAATTTTAAAATACTTAGACCTAATATTTTTAAATGAAACTTGAAAAGTTCAACATTCGAACCTTGGTCTACCATTTAAAAGTGATTATAACTGTAACAAATAATTCCTCTTTTAGTTCTGCGATGCACGGGACATGTCCTCGAATTAGATTTGGTTAAAAAAATCAAGTAGCTGGAGCTTAAAATAATAACTTTAGTCATCAAGGATGGTCCCTAAAAAGCACACCACACACACCCGGCAAATTAAACATAGTGTGCACACCCGATATGAATTTTCAACAATTTCTTAATTACTGGGACACCGGGCACATTTTTACACCATTACCAGCACACCTTTTTGGCACACTGGGCTCACCCTCCCTTCGTTTCGTGCACCCTTTAAAGGGAGAATGTAACCTAATAACAAGTGATTTTATATAGATTCCATATCGTTTAAACAGGCCTAATCCACCAGTGAAAAAATTTAAAAAACAATATTAAACCAGAAATTTAAAACTTTCCCGTAAAATAGGCTTAGTGGGATTCAAGGAGATCCTGATTTCCTAGCTTATAAGGTATAGCGACCAATCGAACGCGATTGTAAGTCTCGCGGAAATCTCGCGTGAACGACTTATTGGTCGCTAGACCTTACACGGACGCAATTCATGATCTCCATGAATCCCGCTAAGCCTATTTTCCGGGTAAGTTTTAAATTTATTTCTAGATTAATATTTGTTTTATAAACTTCATATTGGTGGATTAGGCGTATTTAAACTATAAGGAATCGCTAAAAAAAATCACTTGATATTAGGTTGCATTCTCCCTTTAAATTCTCAAACTACAATTTTTCGGGATGCCCAAATTAAAAGGTTTTTTTCGGCTAACCTGATATTGACCAACCTCCTCTACACCCCTACGTAATTATTTTAATTTTAAAATTAATTTAACCCTGGTGTGCAGGGCACATTTAGCGCAGCACACTTGAAATGATAAACAACTAGGTCAAAAGTAATTAGTACTCGATAGACAACTAGGTCAAAAGTAATTAGTACTGTTTATACTTAATTCCATAGTACTGTTTAGACTTTTTTGCCTAGTACTGTTTCGAAATTGTTGAAAAGCCATATCAGGTGTGCACACTATGCTCCCCTCGACGTTTCCCTCCAACATATTAGTGCGTTTTAGCGGCGTCTTTTGTTGGAGTTTTTATTTTCATTTATTCTCTAAAACACATGCTAATTTTCTTTTCTTTGTACGAAGCGCGTGATCAAGGGGGCTATGGCTCTTAAGAATAAACTTGGATTCCCGACCCGATTCGACACGTACTGATCCTCCCGCCATTTTACCAACGATTAACCCCTAAGCCCAACGGCCGCTTGTACCGCAATCAACAGTTAAGCCTAACGTCCCATTTCCAAAATCATCATTTAAAATAAACTTACGCTAATATTTACATCTCAAATCGTTCGAATTCTTTCCGCGCATATTCTAGACGTTGCTCGATCACAAATTTCACCCTTTTAATCCAAAATGTAACAGTTCTGTCACGACTTTGAACATTACCGAAAAATTAGCAGCCAGCCTATTTTTAGTCAAAGCGTATACTGAAGGCGTAGGAGTCTAGCCGGGGAACTGTTGAAAATCCCAGGTGTGCAGACTATGTTTAGTGTGCCGGTGAGATTTTTATGGTGTGCGGGTGTGCTTGTTAGGGTGTGACTGGTAGGCTTTTTAGGGACCATCAGAATAGATGATTATATAAATAGCTCAGTTCGGCTTCATCAACTTGTTAGTTTTGCGGCCGCGTCACTGTAGACGTCACTCATCCCCTAGAGTTCCGGATGTATAAAAAGCGCAGGCGCGGAGAAAGCAGGCGTTAAGCTTGAGAGTAAAACTAGAGATCTTTACAATTTTGTCATTCTGACTGCGGGCGCCGTGTTTCTGTACAAGAAACGTCACAGGTGACGTCGACGCTCAACTTACGAAAAAGGACTCCTCCCTTTTATATATTTATCTATTGAATGCTGCCCTCGACGTTTCCCCCCAACATATTAGTGCGTTTTAGCGGCGTCTTTTGTCGGAGTTTTAATTTTCATTTATTCTCTAAAACACATGCTAATTTTCTTTCTTTGTACGAACTTCTATAGCTCTTAACCACACTGACGGCAAAAATAAACTTGGATTCCCGACCCGATTCGACACGTACTGATCCTCCCGCCATTTTTACCAACGATTAGCCCCTAAGCCGAACGGCCGCTTCTACCGCAATCAACAATTAAGCCTAACGTCCCATTTCCAAAATCATCATTTAAAATAACTTACGTTAACACTTTCGTCTGAAACCGTTCGAATTCTTTCCGCGCATATTCTAGACGTTGTTCGATCATAAATTTCACTCTTTTAAACCAAAATGTCACTGTTCTGTCACGACTTTGAACATTACCGAAAAATTAGCGGCCGGCCTATTTTTAGTCAAAGCGTATACTGACGGCGTAGGAGTCTAGCCGAGGAAGAAGGGGGCGGTAGTGGGAGAGGGAAACGCTACCGTTGGAGGAGCGTCTTGGGACATAATGTAGTAACCCCAATGTTTTGGTCTAACTGTATTTTATTACTGAATTTGAGATTTTAAGCGTTTTGATTGTAAAATTTAATTTCCTCTACTAAAATAAAATTAATATTGCCCTCCAATGTAAGTAAAATTTCGAATTTGGTTTAGTGTCTAAAATCACACTTAAACTCACTGTAGAGTTACAACGTTATGGTCTGAATATTTGAATGACAATTAAAGAGTTAGAAGGGCGAGTCAAATAAAATTCAAAAATGTCTTAACTTCACGAATAAAGATTACATTTGTGAAATATGGGAAAAATAATTCTTATTATTTTGACGCGACCCAAATTTAAATATCGCTTAATTAATTACGGCCCCTAAATTATTTTAAGGCCTCACCCGAAATAAAATCGTAAGCATTATTCATCATCGTAATTTACAAATAATTAATGACTCAACCTGCTGGAAAGCGCCAATCAGATCGAGTTTGTGTCAAACAATTAAAGATTATTGGTCGATTAACTATCGAGTATTGGCCAATTTAATTATCGAGTATTTGTCAGTAAATTATCGAGTATTTATCGATTAATTATCAAGTATTTATCATTTAATTATCCAGTATTTATCGATTAATTATCGAGTATTTGTCAGTAAATAATCGAGTATTTATCGATTAATTATCAAGTATTTATCATTTAATTATCCAGTATTTATCGATTAATTATCGAGTATTTTTTTATAATTAATCCTATAATCGGCAACAATCTCAATAAGTAAAATAATTTAAATCTATTATCGATACCAGTACTGGTATCGATAATTTATCGTGTTATAAACAAATACTCGCCATTGCCTAAATTGTAGAGTTTAACCTTGGAAGAAACGTAAATTCTCAAATTGGAATATTCGAGTGGTCCAGGTACTATAAGGCTGTTACTGAGTATATTACTCGGTAGTGGGAAGATGAAAAAAGGGGGAATAAACGGCCACGTGACCGCTTGACCATTGGGATGAGGTGAAAAGAAAGATAGCGACTGAGGGGGGCTGTTGCTATTTGATGGAGAGAAACTCTCCGGGGATGCCATCACGAGAAGAACCGAGGAAGTTGAGGAGGATGTAGAGGAACGATGGAAGAAGAGCGAGAGTGCGCTAAGGAAGATAAATGACGAAAAGGGGGAACCAGAAATCATCGTGACAAGAAAGCTGACAATCAAGCATAGCCAGCTGCGCATCCCGATGACGCCTTTCGGACGTCTGCCCAACCCCCCCCCCCCCTCCCCTCTCTCTCGCTCTCTCTCTCGCTCTCTCTATCTCTCTCCGCGCTGCATCATCGACCTTTAATCTATACGGGATCTTAAACCTTCTTGCCCAACTTATAAAGGGATGTGTGGTATAAAAACCATTCCAACCGCGACCCCCGTAGTGGTTTCGCGTCTTATAACGATGACGTTGGGGTCAAATATTGTCACGAACGAGCGAAATGAGGAGCGGCCGACGACGAATAAAGCTTAACCAGCGATCGATTTAAAAAAATATATATATATATTGGACCACAAGTTCGATATAACAAAAAACGAAGCAAAAACAAAAGTATTTTTTTTTTTTTTTTTTTTTTGAAGCGATAGAGGATATAAAGGCTGATTATGCTATACGTACAACAGCTGCGGCGGTGTTTTCGTAAATATCATTCCAATTTGAACATGTTTCGATGTGTGGGGATCTTGAAATTTAAAGTTACTTATTCAATGCCGGTTAAAGCGGTCTAAGAACCGGGACGCACCCAAAAATAGGCTTTCTCTAAATCCCATGTTATTTTATGCAAATTAGCTCCGTATAACGTGAAATTTCAAGAATGGGTATTTTTCGGCGCGTTCCACCATTAGTACCAATAAAACCAGGACTTATGTATCTGGAAATTGTTTTCCGATGTAAAAATCGTCTGCAGCCTATCTTGGCGTCGTTAATTTATCCAAGGTTTCTTTTACATAATTAGCATTAATTATGTAAAATTAAAGATAGCGTTTTATTAGAATTCAGAAATCAAAATCATTTAAATCATATTTTTAGATGTAATTAACTTTAGTAAATAATTTCAATATTTGAATCAATATTTGTAAAATTTAATTTCAAAACGTAATAAATATTAGAAATATTTTGCTATTTTATAAATCTCGACATATTTTGCATTAATAATACGTAGACTTTGTAATGATCCTTAATTAAAGCGATAATTAGTGTTTAATTATGTTAAATTTGTAGGTTTTGACACAAAGTGGTGCAAATTTTTCTCAAAATTGAATTATAAATATTTTTCAGCGTAAATTATATCATAATAGCTTTGTAATTAAAGTTAATTGACAGAATTAAGTTAATTGAAATATTTTTTTCGCTTTTTGAGGTTAAAAAGTGTTAATTTCGCTATGTAAAAGCGCGAGGAGTGATTTTAAGAGCTTATATATTCCTAATCGCGATTAAAATTAATCTGAATTAAAATTAAAATTGCTCGTACGTTCTCAAAAATATTTTTATCGGATAGCCCGTGTCCTAAAACCTAAGAATACGAATTTTTCTTTTCAATTTATCTTAATTAAGGCCCGTAATAAAATTAAAACTAAAATTGAATTGCGTTTAAAGTTGTAAAATTAGATCTATGGAAATACTATGGCAGCCTATCTCGTCTTGAAAGTTCAGTTTTAAGAAAAATGTTTCTCGAACGAGTCGCTTCACTAAACCTAAATATTTGGCTTAATTTTAAAGAATTTTAAAACAAAAACTATGTCATCTGATAGATTAGCGTACGAGGAATCCGCTGGCGTTAGTATAATTAACGTAGGACTAATAGTTAATTAGTTATTCAATCAGAAAGTTAAGCCTAAATCATTTTTCCGTTCAGAAAACTGGATTAACGTTTATAATTAGATTAAATATCGATTATATTTAAACAAATCATACTTAATCTAATCAATTATCGCGCGAGAAACTCAAAAAAGTTAATTTCATTATGTTGGGACAAGCGGTTAACTAGTTAGGTAATTAAGTTCAACGATTTATACCAATTTTTTTTGTTTCGAAGTTTTAAAATATTTTTCCCGGCTTGAAATTAAGTCGCGTTTAAATACGATATACGTAAAAAGGTCAATTAAGATTCGGAGAATAAAATAAAATTAGACTCTTTATCCTACGACGATCCGTTAATTAGTTATGAAAGAAAGTTTGGGACTAATTATGCAATTTTCTTGATTACTAAATGTTTATAACGTTACTACGGCTTTAAAATAAAACACAATTAAGAAAATTAAACGTATTTCGATAGATTCGCGCGCGGGGATTTCAAAAATGTTAGTTTCGACGCTCAAAAATAAGTATTTAATTTAATATTTAATTTAAATCAAACCCCCTTCGCATTTTCTTCAATTTTTTGGTTCAAGGAGCTCGTTGTAATAGAGCGGAGCCTATAACCGAGAGGAGAAGTGCTTCTTTACTCCTTAGCCGCATTCGCTTTCTTCCACGAACTATAGAAGTTACTAGCGTTTACGCTAAAGATTGAATAGAGGGAGAACGCGATATAGGGGAAATCTTAGCCTCAGTTTTTCCTTTAGTTTTCACCAAGGTTTTAATAAAGCTTCATTCGGTTTTTTGGATGAACGGAGGAAAACTAAAGAAAAGGGGGGGCTGAACTTGAGAGGGGAATAAAATTCCCGGGGAAACTGGGCGCGCGCGGAGTCCGCTTTCATTTTCAGCGGGAGAATGATAAACCATAACCTTTTTCTGTAGAAAACACTCCGCAAATTACGGCTGATCTTACCTCCAAAATTGAACACATTAGAAGCCCCTAAAAAATAGCGAAAATATGTCTGAATTATTCCATTTTATAAAATTGGGGGAGTCTTGGTTTTTCTATGTATTTGTACAGTCCTAATACGCTACGGATATAACTCAACTTCTAACGAAAGATTAGTATAACAGCTGGGAAAACTCCGACTGGTAGAAATTACAATTTAAATAATTAGGCTAAATTAACGGATTTAATTATATTTAAACGAATGAATATTATTCTAGGTATTATAAAGCATCGTTTAGGCGTTCAAATGTTTTATTACGGCTTGGATTAATGTTATAGAAATTGAATAAATTAATAATGAATTTAACGTAAATCAATGAAATTAAGTGAAATTAAGAATCCATTATTTAAGTCTATTTAAATCGGTTTTAAACTTATTTACAACTGTAACCAAATTCAATTTTTAAAGAGTTCCGTTCTAAAGTAATAAATAGATTTTCAAACTATAGATTCGTAAGCGAAGTAGCATTTTTCTGGATTATTAGTAAATTAAATGTAATATGTGTACAAAATTCATGATTTTAAACGTATTTAACGCGAATAAATTGTATTAAGTAGTTTTGTTTGGTTTTTAAAAGCGATTAAATTTTAAATAAAAATAATGTCCTACATGTTTCAAAATGTGGAGAGAAATTTCCTCGGCTGCGTGATTCGTTATCACTAGTTTCAGAAGCCGATGAAACCCTCCTTTGAAGTCTACTACTCCAATGTTCCATATAGCGCTCCTCTCTGTATGGGTAAAATTCCCAATTTTACGAGTTAGAAGGGGTCCTACTTCATCCCCCTGTCTACGGAAAATTGGAAATTCTCTCTCTCCACAAACGACGACGTTTTTTGGACGAACTCCAAGGCTGCTAGAGATATTCGCTCAACGAGCTCCCGCTCCGAAAACATCTACCCTTAGGAGGCGTACGAATCGCGCCTTTTCAGAATAACTCATACAGAGAGGGGTAGACAAGACCCGGGAGTAATAGACTTCAAAGGAGGGTTTCATCGGCTTCTGCTAGTTTCTATTGAATTTTAATTAAATTCGCGATGATTTTTGTAAAAATTGGCTAGTATTAAAGGTAATCGTGATTATTTAATCGTATGGTACCAAGTATTTCATATTTTAAAATCAATTTATACCAAAATTATTCAAAATTAAAAGGTGTCCTAGGTTTTTTGAAGTTGCATCTGTATTCTTATTGGACGTTTAATAGGGTGGTCGGCTAAATACCGCTCGCAAACTCGCTGATTGGTTATTAACAGTTCTTTTAGAAACTGCCATCGGACTACAGTGACGACATACATACATGGTAACTTTTAAGGGCAAGGTTTCCGATAACCGACCCCCACAAAATAACGATGGTTTTGAACTAATTATAGGACCTGGGGAGTTCAGAAAAAATAATAAAAAAATTCTCCGACCGCCGGAAGTTTGAGAAAAATGTATTTGAAAATTTGAAATTCCCATGCTAAAATCCCATAGAATGCGCCATAGGTTGGGTTACGTTGGATTAGATTGGGTTAGGTTGGGTTAGGTTAGGTTAGCTTTTTTTTAGATTGAGTTTGGTTAGAATCTATGGGATTTAATACGCAAACTTCAAATTTTGAAATGCGTTTTTCTCAAACTTCCGATGGTTGAAGATTTTTTTAAGTATTTTTTCTGAACTCCCCAGGTCCTAATTAGTTCAAAACCATCGTTATTTGATGGGGGGGTCGGTTATCGGAAACCTTGCCCGCTAAGCATATTTTCCGGGTAAGTTTTAAATTTATTTCTAGTTTAATATTTGTTTCGTTTATCAGTGGATATTAGGCCTATTTAAACGATAAGGAATCGATAAAAAGGCACTTGCTATTAGGTTGAATTCTCCCTTTAATAAATTATTGTTCAGTGCACCTTTTGCGGCAAAAAAATAGTAGATGCATAAGCACTAGGATTCAGCGTAAATTATAAGTTCTATGTTCAGGGAAAAACCACATGATATTAAAAAGAATAACAACATGATCTTCATGGAAAACTACACGATGCTAATGGGTAAAGGATACGCAATATTATCAGGGAAAAACGCAGCGCGATATAAAAAGAAAAATATACATTATGTTCAGGGAAACTATATACATCTTTAAGGGTAAAACCCTATAATTAACCAAATTTCAAAGTATACTTCACAAAGTTAAATTACCGACGCAAACTAGAAATCACGGCCAATGTTCAAGATAAAACTACACAATGTTCAGGGAAAAGTACACTAATTTAAACATACCTAAGTCTTTCTCGTGGACTTTTAATTAGCGAACTTAAAACAACGCCCGTTCATCTTGCAAAGTTAATGAGCATACGCGAATTGGATCTTTCAATAATGTTAATATTAAAGTATTCGCAATTTAAAAGGTATATAAACCTTTTATCTCTTGCCGAAAATTTCCAACTCAACATTAGCATATATGCTTGTTTAATTAAACCAACGAGTTCATTTGTTAACTTTAGTCCCCCTAACTCCTCATTCCTCATTTCTCTTACATTTCCTTATTTTCCCTTTGAATTGAGTGGCAACCAATGACACCATAGAGCCCGGGCTTTATTGTACTATAGAGCTTGCTATAGAGCTTTCTATAGTCTGGTTCGCAATTGTCAGTTTAAATATAACTCACCATATACCAGATCTTTAGTAAAGGTTTCTAAAATCCCTTTCAAACGAACCAATTTTTGTTTATTACATAATATTTAAGATATATGCCTAGTAGAAATTATATGTTTTTTCAGAGAAACCGACATGGTATTTATTGAAAAACTTGAACATTTTTTACCTGCTCTTATCCGAGCGTGTATGTTGTTCGCCGTGTTAGTCAAGTTAGTCGTGTTTAGATTGGAAATACCTTGCCTTTTTGGCAAAATAACAATAAATAAGCGTGTGAAGTTGTTTTTGAAGTTTTTTTTCTCCGCCGCCTTTAGTTTATTCGAAATTTCTGTTTCCTTGGATCGATGTGATCAACAAGCTTCCAACCTGGCTTGAGCTACTTTAATTCCCGTCATATCGTTTGTTTTAATGGCCTCTTTAAGTTTATCATTGGCTTGATTGAAAAGACTATCGCAAACCTCTTCTTTTTCTACCGAATTTTTAAGATTGTTAAATTTTGATAATATAATTGTCATTAGATCTATTCCTATTCTCATTTATCTAACAAAATTCTGTCTCGTGAAGTGATTCATTTACCCAACGATTCTCCGTCGTTATACTTCCACCTTTACTGTCTTTTAATCTCGAAATAAATGGGCAAAAAAATCTTATATCTTCTGAGGCCGCGGTTGACGGAGGGTCTCTCTTAAATATCATATACCTTAATTCGAAGAAGCATTTATATAGATACAAATGGCGAAAAATGGTCGCCTATAGCGAGCGCCCCGAGAAACTTGGAAATAAAACACGCACGATTTGGATCACTCAATGTCTATCTTAACTATAGGAATAGATGATGGAAGGAACAAAAAAAAACGAAGAAGACATATTATAGATATGGCCCGTCATTTAAACCAAGATCAAGAAAATGCGCTTATATTAAAGACAAACATTAAGGGCGTCCGACCGTCGTTCTCAATCCCCCCTATCACAAACGAGCGCGAAGAAGAAAAGATAATAAGTCTCCTGCGAATTACGTATTATGAAAAAATAAGAAGATAAAGGTAAGATAAAAGATCAAAGTTAAATTATTCTAATTTAATTTCTCGACTTTACAGGAATTCCACCGCCAAAAAATATGGGAAAACCATAAGTAACGTAAGAGATATAAGTATGCTGACACTTCACATTAGCCGCGTTCGTACTAGACCTTGGAATCGATTTAAACCGTTTCAAAACGTTTCGCTGGAGTCATGTGAACGGGAAACTGTCTTTTATCGAATCGATTTGATTCGATTTCTCGAAACTGCTTCGGGAACCAGTTTCATACCGATTCGGTTTCAACAACCGATAGATGAAGCTACGATAAATCGATTTATAAAGATAATGCTTCAACGCGTGACGCTTAAAACGATTTCCGGCGATTTGAATATCGATTTGTTTTACCGTTTGAAAGCGATTAAGAAATGTATAGCTACGTTCACACTTGACACTTTGGAACCGTTTTCAAACCGTTTCGAATGTTCAAATCGACTTTTTAAGATTTTAATTTTGTTCCTTGATCAAAGATCTACAAGGGTGACCCCAAAATTTTATCATTTGACATTTCCAAAACGGTTCAAAACGGTTTCAAAGTCTGTAGTGTGAACGTAGCTTTTAAGCTACAATAAATCGATTTATGAAGATGATGCGTGAACACGTGACGCTTAAAACGATTCCTGGTGATTTGAATATCGGTCTGATTTTACCGTTTCAAATCAATCAAGAAATGGTGGTGTGGCATTGGCTAATATACCACCCTAAAATCTTGGAAGGACGAAAAGCGAGCGGGCAGACACTCGCGAACTCAGGTGTACAAAATTTTGAACCCTTTACACTATCAAAGCTGAACTCAGAGTTCGTAAGAGTTCGAACTCAATGCACTGTCAAAGCTGAACTCAGTGAACTCAGGTATACAGCGAATTCAAGAGTGTCTGACCATTTGGCGCTAAGATTCTATCGAGGGGCGCCAAGAGTCTATGAATGACATGGGGTGCCAAAATCAAATTTATGCTGTAGGAATATACCCTTGGTTCATAAGCTGGTGTGTTGGTTCGTTTTAGGCTCATTTATAGCCAGCCAAGGCCGAGAATCGCTAAAAAAAATACCCAGAATTTAAATTTAACTTAATTAGTTAATCGTGTTTGTAACTCGTTGCTTAATAATTTTTGACCGAAATTATAATTTAAATAAATCTTGATATTTTAATATTTGTCAGAATTACTAGCGAAGCTGATAGTTGTATTTTTTGGTAAATGATTTCTTAAGAGTTCATCAAAATTTTTTCATATTTTTATCTTTCCAAAAAGGTTTAAAACTTTTGTTAAGGTTCTAATGTGAACACCGCTTTTCTCGACCACAGTGTCGTACGTAATGGCTCTTAGGTCTTAAGTCGAGTGAATATAGCCTTAAGTTCGAATTTAATATGTAAATTATATCGAAATCTAAAGCGGACTAACACGTAATGTTAAGAATCTCATGGGACGTAAAGTAGTTTTGTAAAATAATTACTTTCTATGTTATTTATTTTTGTCTCTTCGGTGAACGTCGATCTGGTTGGCGCTTTCCGGCAGATTGAGTCATTAATTATTTGTAAATTACAATCATGAATAATTGTTACTATCTTATTTCGGGTGAGGGTTTAAAATAATTTCGGTGCCGTAATTAATCAAGCGAGACTTAAATTTGGATCGTGGCAAAATACGAAGAAATATTTTTCCCATATTTCACAAATTAAATGTACGCTTTATTGCGTTTATTAAATTTTAGTACCTCATTTAACCCCTCAACGCCTTTATTAATTTCTCGAGGTAGGTAAGACATTTTTGAATTTTATTTGACTCGCCCTTCTAACTCTTTCATTTATCATTCAAATATTTACACCATAATGTCGTAACTCTACAATGAGTGTATGATTTTCGAGAATAATCCAAATTCGAAATTTTACCCATATTGCCCCGGCGATATTTACTTTATTTTAGTAGCGGAAATTAAATTTTACGATCAAAAAGACTTAAAATCTCAAATTGAGTAATAAAATACAGTTACACGAAATACACGAAATCATTGAAGTTACTACATTATGACCCAAGACGCGCCTGCAACGGTTGCGTTTCCTTCGCCCCCTTCCGCCCCCTTCTTCCTCTCCAAGACTCCTACGCCGTCAGTATACGCTTTGACTGAAAATAGGCCGGCCGCGAATTTTTCGGTGTTTTTCAAAGTCGCGACAAAACTGTACATTTGTTATTAAAAATGTGAAATTTGTGATCGAACAACGTCTAGAATGTGCGCGGAAACAATTCGAACAATTTGAGACGGAAGTGTTAACGTAAGTTTGTTTAAAATGATGATTTTTGGAAATGGGACGTTAGGCTTAAGTTTTGATTTCGGATGCTGCTCGCGTTAGGCTTAAACGTTGATCGTTCGTAAAAATGGCGGTAGGGTAATACGTGTCGAATCGGGCTGGGAAACCAAGTTTATTCTTGCCGTCAGAGTGGTTATTTTTCTGGCGGGTCAAGGGCGATATTGCGGGATTAGGCTAATCGGAAATTCAAAAATATATCTTGTGGATTTCATGTTGTTTTTTTATTAATTTTCGAAAAGTTTAGAACCCAATTTGATTTTATAATAATTTATTTGGATTCAACAATTATAATAATTGTAACTTATGTTACTGGCAACCTCAGAAGGACACGGTCTGTTAGGTGTGGTTACCGGGCTAACACGAGCTTCGCGATCCGATTTCTTAGTTATCTAAATCGAAATTGCAACGAAGCGCTTTTAGGTGTACATGTATGAACTTGGCTCTATGCCTAGTATGAATGGCTTGAAAGCTTAGATCGAATTGAGAGTCAAGACCAGCAGACTATAATGTTTATTGATAACGTCCTTAGTGGGTTATGGGGACATAGGTCATTGGGTCAAAACATGTAATCTAATATTTCAGAATAAGTGGTTTGTTTAGGCGAAGGCCTGATTGATCTCGAATTTCTTACATTGTTAGTAAATTGTATCAAGTTCAGTTGAGAATTAGACTACAAAATTGGTCGTTTCTCGCATATCAGTTAGTATCAAGGCTAATACAGGGGAAAATAATAATAATGTAACTTTTAATCTATAATTTGCGGTTGGATAATAGACTAAGTTAAAATAATTATAATTAATACATAAAGACTGACTTATCAAATAAATGAATGAACAAAGTAGAGAATTAATTGTCACGCTCGAGACATACTGGCAAACACAGGTATTTGTTAGAGATATAATAGCCAAAACAAATTGGCGGCGTTACAAGAATAACGTGTTGGACCCTGAAAAATTAACTAGATCCATTCCACTGTCCCTAGGCCTATCGGGGGGGGGGGGGGGCGGTATTGCTCGACGATGGGTACGACATTTACACGAAATCCCGTAAGCTTCTCGCGATATTGCGAAATCTTTCATACAAAATCTTGATCTTTGAAGAAATCACGAAATTTCCGACGAAATCACGAAATCTTTGAAATGAAATCGCGAAATCCTGAAATCTCCGACGAAATCAAGAATTCTCTGTTAGTGTCCGTCCTCAGTATAATGTTTGTTATTATCCTGCCACCCTATTTTTCCTAGCCTCCAACCCTCCCATAGTGGGAGTAGAGCCTTACGGGTAGGGGAGAGGAAAAGGTATTAGAAAAATATACGATTTTATTTTATAACCTTGGAAATGGATAAAAGCCCCCTTTTATATTGAAGGTGTCCCAATTTTTTCAAGGGTTGGTTCAAAGTACAGGATTTTCTATACTTTTGCCAGCCTTGAAACTAACAAAATAGCCGTTAAATAGAACCCGTTTCTATGGAAGATGTTAGCATTTTTCAAGGTTAGGACGAAGTCAGAATTTATTTAATTATTTTAATCGTCTATTGGATGAGCCTATTCCTAAATGGGTAGGGAAGGATCGAGAAGTATGGGACGTGTTGAAGAGAAGTGTGGAACGAAGGAATATTAAGCGGGGATGGAACAGCGGCCACACGTTATAAAGTGTGTCCTTCAAACTCAGCGTTTGTCTCCCATTCCCCATTTTTCCTCCCCTTGTCTGTTACTATGCATTTTCTAATGCTCATCCTTTTTCGCGCATGCTACGTGTAACACTCCTGACTTCTCGCTAGAAAAGGAGATAGCAGACTCCCCAATCCCACTCTTCCATGAAAATTCGAAATAATAAAGGTGCAGCTAAGGCGCCTAGGATATAACCTGCTGTAATTTGACGCGAGATGATGTAGTTATGTCACGTGAGTGCGCACAAAAAAAGTGCAGTTAAAACTGGGAACGCGTAGAAGCTAAGTCGTTTTTCTGAAACATGTGGAAAATATTTCCAAACATAGAACTATTCATAATTCAAACAAAAAATCGCGAAGTGACGAAATATTTGAAAGAACTATGAAGGCTTAAAGGGAGAATGCAACCTAATAACAAGCGATTTTTTTAATCGATTCCTTATCGTTTAAATTGGCATAATCCACCAATAAAAAGTTTTTGCGAAACAAATATTAAACTAGAAATAAATTTAGAACTTACCCGGAAAATAGGCTTAGCGGGATTCATGGAGATCCTGAATAACCTCCGTGTAAGGCTCGGTGTAAGGTCTAGCGACCAATGAGTAAAGACCCGTCGTTCACGCAAGATCTCTACGAGACTTACAATCGCTAGACCTCATACGCGAGGAAATCAGGATCTCCATGAATCCCGCTAAGCCTATTTATTTATTATAAATTTATTTCTGTCGTCGCGAAAGAGATATTAAGGGAGCTTATGCGTGTAGAGTGTTAGTCTGTCAGTAATGAAAACTCGAAAACAATAAACAAGTCGTCGCGAACGAGATAGTAAGGGAGCTTATGCGTGTTGAGTTCTAGTCTGTCAGTAATGAAAACTCGAAAACAATAAACAAGTCGTCGCGAACGAGATATTAAGGGAGCTTATGCGTGATGAGTGTTGGTCGTCAGTAACGAAAACTCGAAAACAATAAACAAGTCGTCGCGAACGAGATAGTAAGGGAGCTTATGCGTGATGAGTGTTGGTCGTCAGTAATGAAAACTCGAAAACAATAAACAAGTCGTCGCGAACGAGATAGTAAGGGAGCTTATGCGTGTTGAGTTCTAGTCTGTCAGTAATGAAAACTCGAAAACAATAAACAAGTCGTCGCGAAAGGGATATTAAGGGAGCTTATGCGTGTTGAGTGTTAGTCTGTCAGTAATGAAAACTCGAAAACAATAAACAAGTCGTCGCGAACGTGATATTAAGGGAGCTTATGCGTGTTGAGTGTTAGTCTGTCAGTAAAACTCGAAAACAATAAACAAGTTGTCGCGAAATAGATATTAAGGGAGCTCATGCGTGTTGAGTGTTAGTCTGTCAGTAAGGAAAACTCGAAAACAATAAACAAGTTGTCGCGAAAGAGATAGTAAGGGAGCTTATGCGTGTTGAGTGTTAGTCTATCAGTAATGAAAACTCGAAAACAATAAACAAGTCGTCGCGAAAGAGATATTAAGGGAGCTTATGCGTGTTGAATGTTAGTCTGTCAGTAATGAAAACTCGAAAACAATAAAAAAGTCGTCGCGAAAGAGATTGAAAAACATGTTTTGAATGCAATGACTGCGGGGATATTCGAATGTACGTCTTTTTCAATACATCGCATAAAAAACGCTCACTGTCATATAGTCGGCTCGAGAAATTTCCGCAACTTCGTGTTTAAAGTAATCTCGAGACGCCATTCAAATTGTTTAAAGAGCGTTTATGCCTGCATAACACACCCCTGCTATAGAATAATTCGTTTTCCTCTTTTACAATGTCAGGGGTCTAGCTATTCTATGGGCTTGACCATCTTGTTTTTTTTTTTTTTTTTTTTAAATGGTTGTTATTAGAGTCTATCTATTGAAGATATTTAGTGAAGTGTTACAAATAGGCTTGCAACCTGGCCTTATTCGTGCCTCAAGTTGATCTCACGCTAAATACGTGAATTTAATTTTCAAGAATTAAAAAAAAAAAAAAAAATACGAGGCTGTTTTTACCCTCGTGACGTCGGTTTTACTTATTTCATTTGTGCTCCCATGGAATAACCCAAGAAATTGGCTTTACCAATCAGGAATAATTTGGACAAAAATTACTAAATTACTAAATTTCTAAATTCCAATCATTTTCCAGAGCTATCAAGCCATAACTTACCTTCAAGGTTGCCAAAGGTCAGGGAAAACAGGGTATTTGAAAATGAACCAAAAAGGTCAGGGAAAAGTCAGAATTTTAAGATATTTAAAAAGTCAGGGAATTTAAAGATCTTTCAAGAAGCCAGGGAATTACAGTCATTATCTCCGGAAAAGATTTGAAGCTGACCGTGTCAGTTGTATACGCGTGCAAAAAGTTTGGCGAACGCAATTACATAAAAAATAAACGGTTAAAAATTGGGTAGTATTAGCTGAAACGCTCAGGGAAAAGGTCATGGGAAAACCTGGAAAAGTCAGGGAATTTGAATCTGAAAAAACTGTGGCAACCCTGGTAAATTAATCACTTTGTTACCGGGGTATATTACGTTTATAGTTTTCACCTTTTAGAGCTAAATTAGAAGCGTTAATTGAACTTCCTATTAAGTCCTCCTCATTAACTTTTTATTAGGCACGTGGATAACGAGCGAATAAAACAGTCATTTTTTTATTTAAACCTTCCTCCAATTTGACTGATTTTAGGTCAATCATCATCAAGCATTAATTGTTTTAAATACCGTTTAACCGCGCGTGCGGTAATGTCTTTTTGAATTTCCGGAGATAAAAATTTGACTGTTTCCGAATGAAGTTTAATATCCTATTCCTTATCCAAATTTAGACAGAGTTTTTGAGGAGAAAAAAAGGACAAGTATGAATTTGCATTGAATTCAAAATACTAGTCAGCTTTTTATCAAACACTAATTTCCAATGTCCGTACGTGCGTACGTCCGTAACTTTCTCCAGATAGTTCTAGAAGGTTCCATAAAAGGCTGGAGATGTCTAGAACATTCTGGAAAGTTCTAGAAAGTTCAAGAAAAGCCTAGAAAATTTCGAAAAATTCTAGAAAAAAAATCTAGAAAATATACTTAACTTCTGGAAAATACTAGAAAATCACCCTAATTTTGCACGGATTTTTGCTAGTTTATATAATTGACACTCGGTTCCCTTGGAAAGTTTTCTTCGCAGAATAATTTCCTTATAAGGAAGGGCCTTTAAAGGGAGAATGCAACAGGATAACAAGTGCTTTTTTATCTATTATATCGTTTAAATAAACCTAATCCAACAGTTAAAAAATTACTTACCTGCAAAATTGGTTTAGCTGGATTCACGGAGATCACCTGAACCCCATATGAAGACTAGCGACCAATGACATTAATTGATGGCCCTCATATGGGGGAGTTCTTTAATCCAGCTAAGCCTATTTTCCGGGTAAGTTTTAAATTTATTTGGAGTTTAACATTTATAAATATTATAAATATAAAACTAGAAATAAACTTACTCTTAGCTGGATTCATGACCTAGATATGTTCAATAGGCATAGGCAGCTTTGCTCGAGGGGTCAGGCACGATTGAATTCGCTGTACACTTGAGTTCACTGAGCTCAGCTTTGACAGTGCATTGAGTTCGAACTCTTATGAACTCTGAGTTCAGCTTTGATAATGCAAAGAGTTCAATAATTTTGTACACCTGAGTTCGCGAGTGTCTGTCCCCTCGGCTTGGCTTTACGAAGTGACCCCGCGGTTTCTTCTTTTGCCTGGGAACAGAGGTGATCGTAATATAGTCTAAAGACTGATGCACACAGACCTATTTTCACGCGTTTCACGCTCGTGGGCTCATAGAAGTACCATTGGTGCCCGAGCGTGAAACGCGTGAAAGGGCCCTTTTAATTATTTTAAGGACTTTTAAGTACCTACGTATAGCTGGGTAATACAAATAAGTGTTCCGATGACCACATCTTACGAAAGGACCCAAGATTTGACGCTAGGTCTCTGCTTATTAATTATTGTGATTAACTTGGAATATTATAAAATTAATTTGGGAGAATTTGTTAGTTAAGAAAAAAATTTTATATCAAAAAACACGGTGAATTTCTATGAGATTTTATCTTTGATATCCGAGCTGCGAGGATTAACTTAGTTATTTTATAATCTCTGGTTTTTAGTGTTAGCTATCCGATTAGGAAGTGATCGGGTCCTCCCTTTTCTCGCGCTGTGGGAGGCTCTAAATTGGTGTGATTAATTTTTCACTTAAATAATACGTACGTGCAGGGTTGTCTGTCTTTAATCTGAGGAACATCTTGGGGAGGGGGGGATAGTGCGAAGGCTCGCAATCTTTCCTTTCTTTAGTATATTAATCTGCTGGCGCGGGTGAAGTTTGGAAAGAGGAAAATATTTCCAAGGTAACCCCCCTTTAAATTGATCATTTCCGGAATCTTCATCCGTTAAGCTCGTTAATCTTCATACAGGAAGAGACTGCGAGAGGATTTTTTTCCCCGTCTCTTTTTCCTCTCTCTCTCACTCTTTCTATATCAGTATATGCCTTGATCGTGACGCATTTTGTACGAATAACGAGGATGAATGAAATCGTGTTAATATTGGAAGAGGAATCATGTAGAAAATATGTTTTCAAACCCAATAAAATATATTCAAACTTACTCCGCGAACAAAAATGGATTTGTACACGGAATAAAGTCGAATAAAAGTTTAAAAGGGTTAGAAGAGAATTAGGGTTTTCTATATGATGGTGCGATGTAGTGTAAAGTAGCCTTTCTCTTTATTAATCCAGTCTCAATGGATAATCTACGGAGATTGAACACCATCAGTTAGAAAATACGGCTTATCGTTCGAACTTTGGCAACTTACTTTTTAATTCCCACTCATTTCCTTTCGATAGAGGCGAGTAGATGAAAATCCCGCTATTACGTAGCACCCTTAACGAAACAATTGCAACCTAATATACTATTTTCTTCTCTATGAGATTGTCATTAAGTATCAATCCGCCTTAGGTGTTTACCCATTAAAGGGAGAATGCATTCTAATAACAAGTGATTTTTTTATCGATTCCTTATCGTTTAAATAGGTTTAATTCACCAATAAAAAGTTTACTAAACAAATATTAAACTAGAAATAAATTGAAAACTTACCCGGAAAATAGTCTTAGCGAGATTCGTGGAGATCCTGAATTGCCTCCGTGTAAGGTCTAGCGACCAATGAGCGAAGGCCCGTCGTTCACGCAAGATCTCCACGAGACTTACAATCGCGTTCGATTGGTTGCTAGACCTTATATCCGAGGAAATCAGGATCTCCATGAATCCCCCTAAGCTTATTTTCCGGGTAAGTTTTAAACTTATTTCTAGTTTAATTTTCGTAATTTTTTTCACTAGTGGATAATGCCTATTTAAACAATAAGGAATCGATCAAATACCACATGTTGTTAGGTTGCATTCTCCCTTTAAGGTAGCAAACTTCTCTTAAAGTAGACACTCAGTCAGACTCAATTCGGGCTGCTTGTCAAATTGATCTTGCGCTGAGCTCCTCCAATTAAATCACAAGGGATTCGTGAGGCTGTTTTTAATACATACACGTGTCGTCGGTTTCACTTTTGAACCCAATATGCTCTCGTAAAATAACCAAACAAATTGGTTTGCCCAATGAGGAAAAAATCTCATTTGTCTCAAATTGGAAAATTCCTAATGAATTTAACCAATTAGATTAATTCAACAACGTCCAGCCACGTCCACGTGGTTTTGTTAGTTTCTATTTTTGCTTCTACTGTTTTGGTCATTTCAAGATAATTGTCTATTGTCTATTAGCCTTACATTGTTAGTTGCATGGCAACTTCCTGTATGTAATCCAATGTTACAGGATTTATTACATTTTACGACAGTCGCTAATTGGAAAATTTTGTCTGTTGAACTGGGAAATATGCTAATGGAATATACTCGTTAAGTAATTGAAAAATAAAACTAGTGTAGAAGCTACAGATATTTTTAAGTCTACGTTACGTGCCGCTAATTAAAGGGAAACGATGAGCTAAAAATTGAACAGCTTTTGAATTTATTTTCGGAATCAACATGCCAAAAAACGTATTTGAGAATTTTCAAAGCAATTGTTACACACGTTTTTGGCGTTTAAATTAATTTCTAAAGTTTGGTAAAGTTAGAATAAATGATGTAAGTATAAATTCGGACCAATCATATTATTTCAGCCTTCAATAGCGCTTAAATAATGCGCTAACATTGAAAGAATATGCCTTAGCAAGAATCCATTCAGGTTCCATAAGAATATGTGAGGGCCGCGATTCACTAACCATCCTCCCAAACTTTGTATCAAAAGTTCGTCCGCTTCGAATCGATTTTTCAAGTAAATCGCTCCTGACATTATATTATTAACCCGCGCCACTAACGACCTTGACATAATATTTTGGGTAATAAAAATGGAGCCGACCGAAAAAAGATCTAAGTGTACAAATGTTGCGAAAATTGCAGACGAACTTTTGTTACAAAGTTTGGGAGGATGGTACCAGAGGCTAAAGCTATGCTCCCATATTCTTATGGAACCTGAATGGATTCTTGGCCTCAGGCATGAAACGCCCGCATATTCTGTTAATGTTAGGACATTACAAGCGCTGTTGAAGGGCGAAATAATATAATTGGCCTGAATTTATATTTACTTTTATTCAAAATAAGTAAACAAACTTTAGAAATTAATTTAAACATCAAAACGTGTCTCTTTTTTTTTAGCATGAAGAAACCCGAAAATATATTTAAGCTGTTCCATTTTTAGCTCCAAGTTTCCCTTAAAGTTGAATTATATTATAAAGATCTAAAAATGTCAGACTAGTCGAGCGTGTTTGCTCCTAAATCAAAAGTTTAGTATTCGATTGGCGGCGCAAGCGGGATTATTTTTGTCGGGACGAGTAATTATCAGACTATCTGTTATGGCGTATATATAAATGTTAGGAACGTTTCCCCAGTTTCCTCTACATAAGCTGTCGCTGGCGATAATCAATTTAGATTAAGAGAAACCTAGTCCCAGTTTCCGTTATTGATTAATCCCAGACCCCACCACACAGCCTCCCGCGGGCGTATACGCCGCACGCGCCCAATAAAAGGACGGACGGACGGACAGCGTACGTCGACTTTTAGCCTCTGCAGACTCGATTAAAAGTTCTCCCATCTTTTTTTATATAACCAGCGTTTACGCACCGGGCGTCCGTTCTCATTTCTTTCATTACATTTGTATGAAAAGCTGTCATCGTTTTGTTTTGTATAAACTCTCACGGTTATTTGCTGACCCCTTCCCTCCTCCGCTTCTGTCGCGTTAAAATGCCTATTAAAGGGAGAATTCAACCTAATAAGTGATTTTTTATCGATTCCTTATCGTTTAAAAAGGCCTAATCAAACGACAAAAAATATTAAAGTATAACTTACCAGGAAAATAGGCATAGCGGGAATCATGGGGATAATGAATTGCCTCCGTGTAAGGTCTAGCGACCAATGAGCGAAGGCCCGTCGTTCACGCGAGATCTCCACGACATTGATGGGCGTGCTTCACGGAGTGTAGTACAGTGGAAGGCTAGCGAAACACTTCGCTTGAAGCGCTTCGCAAGCCTTCCACTGTACTAAACTCCACGAAGCACGTCCATCTATGCTCCACGAGGCTTACAATCGCGTTCGATTGGTCACTAGACCTTATACGAGAGGAAATCAGGATCTCCACGAATCCCGCTAAGCCTATTTTCCGGGTAAGTTTTAACTTTATTTCTAGTATAATATTTCGTTGGAAATTTTTTCACTGGTGTATTAGGCCTATTTAAACATTAAGGACTCGATAAAAAAATCACTTGTTGTTAGGTCGCATTCTCCCTTTAAAGCGTAATCGAAAGATGAGGGGAGATAGATATCATCATAAGTCTATTATTATCTCTTAAGTAGCCAAGTAAGCTTCTCGATTGGGTACTCTATCTATGAAACGTTTCGTCAGGGCTATAACTCGCGATTTTTAAAATATTGTAGGACCCAGCGCCACTGGATAAGTATATGAAGGCAACTAGACCAGTTTATTTATTTTTCTTGCTAGTTCTAACCGAAATGGTTTACAGAACGAGTTTTCTTTCATTTAAACAACACCCCCTTTATTGCTCAAAAAGATACACTGGTTGTAGATTGTTTTTGTGATTAAATTCACGAGTTTGACGCGAGATAAATTTGTCGAGGCCCCGATCGAGTCAGCTAGATCGCAAGTCTACTTTAATTATAATCTTAAAGGGAGGGTGAAGAGGAAAATCAAGTGTTTTTTATCGATTCAAGAACTATCCGCGTAGTTAATCATTCAGGAAATATATACCGATGCGTAGCGACCTGCTTTCCAACGAAGAAAATACTCGTGGCATACTCTGTCGAGCGCGCTTTATTTATTACATCTTGACCTAAAATGTCGCTCGACGTAGCGCGTGCCAAGAGTATTTTTTCGCTGGAAGGCAGGGCGTTACACGATTGGTTGTAGAGAGAGATCAGTGAATTCCGGAATGATTAACTACGTGGATAGGCTTATAATTAGAAGAAGACTCTATAAAATAATCACTTGATGTTCCTCTTCACCCTCCCTTTAAACTAATTTTCCCACGTTTTTATTATTTGGATCATGCTCGGACAGTAACTCCTATTACAAGTGTCTCCCTTCTATAATCTTCGTCTGATAAGAATGAACTTCTAGTTAAGTAAATAAAATCTACCTCTGTAAGACCTCTTCTCTAAAAGTCGGAGTGTTCGGGATAAAGCCAACTTTTAGGAAGCGTTATCTGAAGAATTGTTCATTGGCCCTGGCGTAGAACGTAGGGAAAAACGAGATTAGGGATGGTTTCCGTTTATAGGATGCGGGGTGAGTAAAATATAAAGGTTGAAGGACGTCCTAGCTCGCCTTAATTAATAGTAGCCGCGGGGAGTTCTCTTCGCCTTTTCCTGTTTGCGCCAAAATCCTTCGAGTGATTGGCATTTTTCGTTTATCCGCTAGTCTATCTATTCGCCGTAGCAGTAAACTAAGCCTATATTTATCCATATACCACTTTGAGAAGATCTAATAAAATCCAAGGTAGGGTTAATAGATTAGAGATGGTTGAGGAACTATAGGTGATTAACCTTACCATTTTTTCTTTTTATGACAAATAGAGAGCTATGTCGTTGATACAAACATATAAAACCTTAAAGGGAGAATACATCCTAGCAACAAGTGAATTTTTTTATTGTTTAAATAGGCCTAATCCATCAGAAAAAAAATATTCAGCTAGAAATCAATTTAAAACTTACCCGAAAAATAGGCTTAGCTTGGTTTGTGGAGATTAGCTGATTTTATTCGTGTGGAAGGGTCAACAGCCAATCGTACGTTATTGAAAGTCATATGGAGATATTGCCTTAACATCGGGCATTTGCTCATTGGTCGCTGACCATTCAAGCGAAGAAATTCAGGATCTCCATGAATCCAGCTAAGCCTATTTTTTGTTTAGTATTTGTCTGCATAATTTTTACTGGTGGATTAGACCAATTTAAACAATTATCAATCGATAAATAAATTATTTGTTGTTACTGGTGCAACTTGGGAACCGTAGTGACTTTAGTCGTTTACAGCCCTAAGATGTGTGGGTATACTATGGGCTTGACCATTTTGTTTTGGATTCTTAGTTTTTGGCTAGATTTCTATATAAATAATTCGCCTAATTGTAGCTGGGTTTTCAGGCGCGCGTATAGACTGTGGGTATGTCGTTCGGATCGAATCTCTTTCGCGATTGGAATATGGCTCGCCTAATTTCGTTATCCTTGCCCGAAAGACGTTAATGCGGAAAGCGTCCAAATACGATTGCCGTCAACCTCCGAGCGCTGTTTTACGAAACCAAAAACGACGCCTGGCTTATACCAAAATCTTTTCTTCTTTCGCTCTCCCTATCTCTTCCATCTTTATAAGTAAAAAACAAAATTAAAGAGTCAATATAGGTTTTGTATCGGCTTGGACTAATTAGGTAAAGGATTCGCTGCAACCGCGTCAGTTTTTGCAAAAGTCTATCACTTTATTCTGTAAAAGTAAACAATGCCCTGGCAAAGGTCCAGTTTTACGTCAAAGCCCATCTCTTAAAAATAGCCAAAAAGTCATCACCCCTGTCTGGCTCGAGTGATTTAAACTCTTCCTCGATATTTTGAGTCGGGAGAGAGGTACAGGGCAGTTATTTCCGTTTTCTTAAAACGCTAGGGGCCAGACGGTTCAGAAGTCACTCGGGAGAGACCTGACCTTGAGAGCTGACACGGATATAGAAAAAATAAGCTGAAGAAATGCTCGATGATCACGAGCTTTACGAGCTATTACGTAGCTGATGATGTCGACAGCAACATTCCCTTTGTAAGCTCCTCCTCTTTTATAATAGCAGCTATCGAACCTCTTGGAAACGCACTTTTACTGTTGAACGTGTTATTGGAAATGAACTTCATTTCGTAACTGTTATCAGCAGATACTTCAAATTTTAACCCCCAGTGAACCTTTTTCATTTACAATGATTGTCAAATCCAGTATTGACTCTCGGTACTTCCTCAATGATATTTATCTCGAATATTCGTTAGAATTTCAGATAGACTTAATATAAAAATATTTAAATTTTAAAGTGAGGCTGTCACGTATTTTTCATCAACTCCAAATGAAATTGAATACCATTTTCGGAAAGATCGTTAAAAATGATTCAAGATATACGATGTAGGTCTAATACTGCAACAGAAAAAATACATATTATATAATCGCCAATTTCGAAATTTTAAAAATAATATTTCCCTCGCAGTACTATACACGTCATCACAAAGGTCGCGTGGCTATTGTAGAGCCTACAGTTATTTCTCGCGCGTTCTGGTACCAGTGATAAGGTCGCTTTTGTACGTTTTTTTTTCGTAAAGCTGCTATCATAAAAGAGGAGGAGTTTACTTAGGGAATATTGCGGTCGACGTCATCAGCTACGTCATAGCTTGAAAAGCGCATAGCGCTCATGAGCACCGAGTATTTCTTAAGCTTCTATATCCGCGTCAGCTCTCGAAGTCGAGTCTCTCCCGAGTGACTTCTGAGCCGTCTGGCCTCTAGCTTTTTATGAAAACAGAAATAATTTCCCTGTCTAACCTTAACGCCACGTGATTTCGTGACGTAGTTAAACTATTAAGAACTTGATCCAGAATTTTCGTTTAAAAATTCGCGTTAATTACGTCCTAGAAATAAGCTTCGTTATATTTCAAAACAAATATAAAACAATTAACCCGTATATTTTTTAACATTTTCATTTTAAGAACGCGTCAACCCAGAGGTATAACATTTCGAATATGGCCTCTGAATAGTATGATGAAACTAAATATATAATAAGCATCCGAAAAATTAGTGACATCCTAACTTTAAAATATATTAGTCTTAAGTACGTTTCGAATTCTACCATACTAGATTATGATTATTATATAATAATTCATAGTAAATAATCTGCGAATAACAGCTGACAGATTTAATTTAAAACATTGATATAAACTCTAATTGAATTTCTTGGAATTTATTTTCATTTGAATTTAAGTATTGCTCTATAAACTTTTGATAGCGAAAAGCAACAAAATGGTCAATATTATCCCTCGCTACTTCCGTTATTCTTGTAGGGAAGGGGTAGGAAAACAGCTTATTGAGACTCTTTCAGTGGGTATTGAGTTTCTAATTTAACCGTTTTGATTACAATTTTAAAACTCCGTGCAATATATCCGTGAATATATTCTTGTTTGAATGGAGTTAACCCGATCTACTTTCATTTCTATGACGTTTATCACTGGGAAATAATCCTACCTTGGCCTTTTCCCAACTCTTCTAGAGAATCAAATAAAAGGAGAATATGCTACAATTAGTTCATAACATAATTGAGGGCTTCTTTTTAACGTTTTAATATGTCATCAAAATATGTTTAATTCTCTATATAACAATGTCTGTTAGTCTGTCCGATACGAACGCCTAAGGGAGACTGAAGGAAAAATTGAAATCCCTATTTTGTTTATAAAACCGTAATGCAGTGATGAAATCCAGACCTTTTTTTTCTCTCCGATTAATTACTTAAAAATTAAGGTTTAAAGTCCCCGACTGATTTAAATCGCCCATCATCTTGTTCCATGTAGAAAAGTTACCACCAGCCAATCAGAATTTTCTTTGGGAAAATCTTGTGTGTAATGTTAGTCTCCGAATATTTTGGCTTGAATAGTTGCTATCATAAAAGAGGAGGAGCTTACTTAGGGGCGTCATCGGCTAAGTCTTAGCTTGTAAAGCCCTCAGCGCTCGTGAGCACCGAGCATTTCTTAAGCATATTTTTTCTATATCCGTGACAGCTCTCATGGAGGTCGGGTCTCTCCCGAGTGACTTCCGAACCGTCTGACCCCTAGCGTTTTATGAAAACGGAAATAACTGCCCTGTATAACCTTAACGCCACGTGATTTCGTGACGTAGTTAGCAACATTCGAACAAGATGTAACACCCACAACTTCTTTTGATATCGATTTTTATCTCAAATGGGGCGCCACCGTTTGGGGGCTTTCCTCTTGTATATATGATAGTGGAATAAAAAGACGAGATTTGACTGGCTCGTATCCCCTTCTCTCCAAGCGGAGCGAATCAAAATAATATGGTCGTACAGTCTATAAGTTCGAAATTTAAAAGTACTTATTTAAATTACGTTTTTTAGATACTCGAGAATTTTTCTTCGATACGGATTTAGGCTTAACGAATCTAGTTGGCGACTTCGATAATTAACCATAAATTATCTCGAAACCTGTATTGCTAGTTTTGATACATTTCGTTTAAAAATTACTTGTTATAAGAGTGTAGTATCCCTTTAAAATGAAATTATTTTACGCTTGTATTTTAACATTCCTTTTTCTAAGTAACACGAATGCATTCATCCCATTCTGTACTTTCTTACGCGTATATCTGAGTGAGAAAAAAAAAAAAAAAAAAAAGGAAAATATTTGGGAGGGGGAGGGCTTTGGTTATTTACGACACCATATTTTCTCGTTTTGCCTCAGTTCGCTTATCCGGGATTCATCGGAATTAGAAACTAGTTCGGTTTATTTCACTGTGACGCTTATACTACTTGGAGGAATAAGGAGAGGAGTGGCAGACTGCTTTGAGCTCGGAATTCGTATATTTTTGGTTCATTGAATTTGACCCTAAAAAACTACGCTTTTGACTTCTATCAGAAGCCGATGAAACCCTCCTTTGAAGTCTATTACTCCCTGGTCTTGTCTACCCCTCTCTGTATGGGTTAGTTTCAAAAAGCGCGATTAGTACGCCTCCTAACGGTAGATATTTTCGGAGCGGGAGTTCGTCGAGCGAATATCTCTAGTAGCCTTGGAGTTCGTCAAAAAACGTCGTCGTTTGTGGAGAGAGAGAATTTCCAATTTTCCGTAGACAGGGGGTATGAAGTAGGACCCCTTCTAATTCGTAAAATTGTGAATTTTACCCATACAGAGAGGAGCGCTATATCGAACATTAGAGTAGTAGACTTCAAAGGAGGGTTTCATCTACTTCTGCTTCTATTAAAGCTTGCGGGGATAGAAAATGTTTAAAATTTTGGTTTTAAATTCATTTTTTGGGGAGAGTGTTAATTTATACCCGTGAAAACCGGCCAAAGTGTAGAGGAAACAGCTCAACTGGCAACCTTGGGTATTTGAGAGTCTGGGCTGACAGTCAGTCGGTATAATTCCTCCAACCTCTTACGGGATCTTGGCGCTCGAGGGTGTTAAACAAAAACATTAACGGTTTTTGCCCGTTTTTACGATAATTTTTCTATTTATAGCCCCCTTTAAATTGCTTTTCCTTTGACTCTCGTTTCTCCCGATGACTGTGGTATTTTTTTTTTTTTTTTTTTCTAAGTGGTAACTAACGAAACGGGAAATTATCCATGGCTGCCCCTTTTTCGATATCCGTTTTGTTTTCTTTGCTCGAATTATTTCTTCTTTTCTTTCTTCTTAAGGAGCGGAAGAATTTTTTATTTATTTTTTTCTTTCGGCAAACAGACATCTCCCGTATAAGTGTGGTTTTTTGACGGTTTTTACTTAAACGAAACAAAAACATCTATCCAGAATGCGATGGCGTCTGTCTCGCCGAGGTTTTGATTGTTAATCAACTGTTTTATTGCTCTTTTACAACGATCTTTTTCTGTCCTTCTGGATTTTTATTTTCGGTCTATTTTACTATCTCACTAGTTTTCGCGGCTTTAGTTTAAACCCGCGAAACATTTTTGGTGTGTTGAAACTCGTGAAGTAAACGCACTGGCTGGTAATGAGTGGTGTTTCGTAAAGTTCATAATTTTTCAGTGATTTTGTAATAGTGAGTCTACTATTAGTGGACTTTTACAGATTTTTGGTTAATATTCCATTAGACTTGACGAGTTCTTGGCGAATCCGGTTTATCAGGGTTTCCGAAAAAGGTACCAGATTAGTCTAAGAGGGTTTTCAGCAAATGTTTTTTTGTTAGACTTATCCAGTTTTAGAGATAAATTACTCTTTTTAGGCCGTTTCGGAATTTTAGGTCTAATGTGCAGCTGGATTTGCAAGACGATAGTACTTGTTAAGGCTTAGCGGGATTTCGAGAAGAATGTCCTGATTAGGACTTATCATGATGATTTCGAGCCAATTGTCCTGATATGAACTTTGCAGATTATCAGACGTCTGTCTAGAGTTTATAGGGATTTCCAGGTTTTCGGACGAATGCCTTGATCAGAGCTTAGCGTGAATTCGAGGCGAAAGTCTTGATACTTTGCATATTTTTAGACGACTGTCTAGCTGATTATAAGGTTTTGCTGGTTTTCTGATGAATGTCCTGATACGGGCTTAGCGAAATTACGAGACGAATGCGCTAATGTAGACTGTTGCTTTTCTGACGAATGACATGACTTGGGCTTTGTTAGGTGTTTTCGGCCGAATGTCCTGATTACGTATAGAGAAATTTTCACGATGATATACCCTGATTAAGTCGAATTTTAGGAGTAATATTTTTATATTTTATCCTGACTTTAGAAGCAAACGTTCTGTTCATTTTTAGAAGGATTCCTATTGCATTCATCTTAACCTTCCTGTTTAACGTAACCCCTATCTACGGTATATATTTATAACCAGTCGCCAGTCTGACTCTTTAGTTCATCTCCGATTTAACCATTGCGAAACTGGTTTTCCAAAGATATTTTAGGGCCATTGCAAGGTTTCACTACTCAGTATCCCACGCCATCGTTGTCTTTATATTCCCCATGTGCCAAAACCGTTGGACGTAATGAATCTAAATCTTTTTGGATCATTATGATACCGATCTTAATGGATATCGTATAAACCGGGTATCACTAGCAGTTCGCCAATCGATACGTATATAAATATATATATATATATATATAAAGAAAAGCTTCGAAATGGATATTTTAGAGCTAGACTGAAAAAATAAATAAATACGGCATAAGTGATCGAAGTATGAAAAAGTAAGGGCAATGCCTAGAGCTCCTTTAATCTAATAAACTGATAATATTTCCTAGCGCCAGCTCTTTCCACCCACATTCCCTACGTTTTGATGTTTCACGCAAAGTTGAAAGGGGGCCATGCTGCTTTAACAAAATGGGAACGCGCATACAGTCAGTCATCGTGTATGTATTATACAAAAACTTGTTTTGCTTCGCACTTCAAGAGTGTGCGTATATAGGCAAGAAATTCATATCCTGGAAGAGACAGAAATTAAAATTATACCAGAAGCCGATGAAACCTTCCTTTGAAGTATACTACTCTAATGTTCCATATAGCGCTCCTCTCTGTATGGGAGGGGTCCTACTTCATACCCCCTGTCTACGGAAAATTGGAAATTCTCTCTCTCCACAAACTACGACGTTTTTTTGACGAACTCCAAGGCTGCTAGAGATATTCGCTCGACGAACTCCCGCTCCGAAAATATCTACCGTTAGGAGGCGTACGAATCGCGCTTTTTGAAACTAACCCATACAGAGAGGGGTTGACAAGACCCGGGAGTAATAGACTTCAAAGGAGGGTTTCATCGGCTTCTGATTATACCGATGAAATAAATATGAAAGTCGCAGTTTAAGAAATTAGAAATTAAATTTTCTGTCCCTTCAAGGGGTTTGAATTTCTTGCCTATATATGCAAGAAACAAGTTTTTGTATAATATTATATATCTATACTGATATCTGTAGTGTAGACATTAAAACCAATATGTATATCCAGATAAATATATCTACATACAGGGATGGTTTAGATCAATTATCTATATACAATTATACGTATAACTTATATCATAACATATCTCTATAGCCGCGTTCATACTAGACCTTGCAATCGATTTAAACCGTTTCAGAACGTTTCGCTGGAGTCTTTTGAACGATTTGATTCGATTTTTCGAAACTGCTTCGGGAACCAGTTTCGTACCGATTCGATTTCAACAACCGATAGATAAAGCTACGATAATTCGATTTATGAAAATACCGCTTAAAACAATTCCTGGCGATTTGGATATAGGCTTGATTTTACCGTTTCAAATCGATTAAGAAATGCTAGTGTGACCGTAGCCTATATGTACGTGTATTTTTCTTATACGCGTGCTTTGCTATAAGAGGGGTCGAAGTTTCTATTCTGTTCCGTCGCGCACTTTCGTGCCGTTTCTCTCTAGACCAGCAGCCTCTTCTCCATTCTGATTCGTTCTCTCCATCTTTCGTATATAAAAGGCGACAATCCACCGCGAGTGCTGGTGACAGTTTCGCCCTTCTCACTCTCGCCCTGTATAGTGCAAATATATATACTTCGTATGTAGGCCACTATAACCCAAAACTCTATTTCTCTACTATTCTCCCTATCTCTATTTCGTCTTGGTACAAACCGTATATACTCGCATTAGCGAAGCGACTGACGCGGACCTTGAAGGGCAAGCCTCGGTTAAATACGTTTACGTGTTAACTTAATATTTAATATAAAGACCAAATTACGTCAAAATTGCGGCACGCGAAAGTTTCGAATTAAATTGATAGATGATTAAAAAAAAATGTTTATCTCAAATCTTTTTTTTGGATCGCGCATAAACTTCTAAATAACTTTTTGTAATGAATATACATATTTTATCGCGACGTCTAGAGCGTGCTGGGCATAAAGTTCTTTCAATAAATTAAAGTCAAGCCAAGGTTTTAATATATTTCGGCAAAATTACGTAAATCTTTAAAATATCTGCCTTTGACACTGGTAATATGATTACGCATAATTCGGAATCGGTGTACAGGGAAACTGAGAGTGATTAGCCCCGCTCTCAAATCACCATCCGTTCACACGGTTTGTTCCCATTTCGCCCAAATATTTCGCCCAAAATTATCTATTCCCATTTCGCCCAATCCTACTTCACCCAAACGTATTATCATTTGGCCCAAAATTATCGATTCCCAATTCGCCCAAACCAAAATTTCCTTGTCCCAATTCGCCCAATCCCACTTCTCCCAATCGTTTCATCAGTTAGTAAAGAATTATCACACATCACCTTTATAATCAGATTTACAATAGTTTCAGCCAAATCGGTTTGAAATTGATTCGAGAAAAAACGGATTTAATTCACGCGAATCCAGCGAAACGTTTTGAAAAGGTTTGAATCAATTCCAAGGCCTATAGGCCATATATATATACTGTAATATGAACTCGACTCTAGTGTACGTCAAAACATCAACACATACGAGGCTTTTCCTTTCATTTTGGCTAACACCGATGGTTCGTCCCTTAATAGAATTTGCCTGTTTTACATTGACTTACCATTTGGAATGAAGAGAGCGAGATCTAGAGAACTCTATATATAGTGAGAGTCGAGTTAGAACGCGGTCTTTCCATCCCCTAAAACTTCGAAGGCGACAGACCTTAAAACGGGCGTATTCGAGGCGTAATACAACGTTGCAGGCGTACAATACATTTAATTCCCCGTAACCGAGAAATGGCAGCTTCGTACCCTTAACCGTAGTAGTTACGACGGGAAAATAAGCTAACGTGCCAAGAATGAAATCGGAATCAAACATTCTCCCGCCTATTCTAGCTACGTCTCTTATCGATGCATCCTTAAAAAGGACACAAATCCTATACTGAAAACCGGGTTTTTCCAGGAGTGTAAATACGCTCTTCGAGGTTGTAACTCTGGTATATTAACCGAGTTGACTCTGGAAAGGGTCGACATATAGGGCAGCTAGACGCCCACCCCTTCCCTGTAGAAAAGGGGCGAGAAAATGCCCTTAATTACTGTAGAGGAAGTGTGGGGGTTTCTATGGGCGGCTAAAGCGCCGCTGGGGTGTCGAGCTGAAGATCGAGCAAGAGGCCAGCGTGCTTGTTCGCTCTCGCTCGGTTTGTTGTCTTTTTCCAATACGTCCTCAAAACGAATTCAATTGAAATAGAAGAGCTAGAGATGGAACTGACTAAAAGGGGATGCCCCGGGCTAGATTTCTAACTCTCGTAAATACGTTCAAGGGGTCAGGCCGAATACGGCGCCAAGGCTTAAGAGACATTATATACAGGCGTGCCTTTCTTTCTTCCACGGGACTTTACGTATATCTTCCTGCTAAGCTTTCGCGAATGAATAAGTTATATTTGTAGTATAGTTTTCTCAAAAGGTTGAGAAGCGATAACTCGGGACACAATGAGTTAAAGGGTAAGGGGAAGAAGCGTTGTTTTAAGGAGAATGTTCCAATTTACATTCCCGTTCAAAAACCGAGAGAAAATTATTTCATGTCATGAATTTAACAACGTTTCGTGCTAAAACACCAATATATCTTGGACGACAATTTAATCGTAGTAAATTAAGTGCTTGCGAACAAATTAAGCGCTACTATGCCTACAATGCGTTAAAGTCAGGCTGTTACCATTCTTTTTCGAATGCCTATGGATTATAATCTTAGTTTTATCATATTATTGAAACGCCATATTCAAAATTTTATACCTCTGGGTTGACGCGCGAGAATCAACTTGTCGACTCTACAATATCCACGCTACAATAGCGCAATGACGTAGTATTGTGGGGAAGTTTTATTTCATTTTCTATTTGTAGTTCATGGAAATCCGTGACAGCCGCGCTAGTCACGGAGCGCTACACTCTAATTATTTATTTACACTATAATTATTTATTGACGATATTCTGGTCCAAAAACAACCAAATTTTACCATTCTCCTTTAGAAGATCTCTTTAAAAGGGTAAGGGTGTATAGCTTCTTGTTATTTTAAAGAGTCGTCTTTCTCGTATGAAAGGATTGTAAGAGTTAATTGGCATTTTGTTCCATTTCGATTTACCCAACCTCTCTCTCTCTCTTCAATTCCCCTATAGGTTTTCCTTCCAATTCTTTCTCTATACCTTGGGGTCCTTTACGTATTATAATTTCTTCGAAAATCTCTTAGAGGTTTATGTATATTTATATATAGGCGTAGTACTTGTCTTTGAAATCTCGGGGAATAAGGTCGACGATAGAGAGAGACCCCCTTCGGGTTTTAAAAGTCGTCACGTGTGTTCGCTATTTCTAAACGTTACGTACCGTAGTGATGGGGGAATTCTGCATCTTCTCTATAAGCGCGAAAAGAAAGAGCACCAGCTAGGTGATCGTGGGCGTGCTGGGCTTCTGAAACCACGCGGACTTTGTATCTTAACGGGATGGGAAAAGCAGTTCATCTTAGGTAACCCATATCACAGTGATAAACAAGCCGTATCGATATTGAGGGCCGTCAAGCTCGTCAAAAAACGGCGGAAATAAGCCAAATTTGATAGCTTACCTAGGAATAGAGGCGATTTTGCTGCCATTCTTTTGAATGAGGGAGGAAGATGAAACATAAGGAGTAAGAAAGTCCCTAACTTTAGCCACTCGTTTTACGCGAAGATTAGGGGTGTGAGTGTCTAGTTTTCTGGGATTTCGAGTCATGCAGAGTCTCTGAAAACTTCAATCTTTTGGTTTCGTATCCTGGTATTAACAATCCGTCTTCGATTTAAGTTGCTATGTTTAGTCTTTCGGCCAATCAAAACTGAAGTTTTTTTATTAGGATAAACACGTTCGTGTTTATCCCTTTATCTAAACTCGAATTTCATCAGAAACCGTAATGTCTTTTCCAATGGACCCGCGGCGCTTGATAACTGAAATCGTCGTCGTCGTCGTTTCCCTCTTCCCACCGTCCACTGAATTCGAATTAATACAGACAAAGGTACTTTTGAAAAAATTTGATAAGACTTCGATCAGGTACAAGAGTATCTCTAGTTAAACACAGATTTCAATAATGAAATGTTGATTAAGTATATGAAGTAATAGAAAGTAAGGTGCCTGAATGGGTTACAAAAGGGTGAAATCTTAAGCTTAGCCGAGCTTTACTAATTGCTTCAAAATGATAAACAAAAATTTTATTTCTTAAACAGTAGAATGATAAGGAATATCCATCGAATTCGAGTTAATAGAAAGTAAGGTGCCTGAATGGGTTACAAAAGTGTGAAATCATAAGCTTAGCCGAGCTTTATTAATTGCTTCAAAATGGTAAACAAAATTTTATTTCTTAAACAGTAGAATGATAATGAATATCCATCGAATTCGAGTTAATAGAGAGACAGATGCCTGTATGGGTGACGAAAAGGGTAAAACATATAACTAGCCGAGCTTTATTAATTGGCTTGAAATTGATAAACAAAAATTGATTTTATTAAACAGTTGATAAGTTTTTTTAATGCCATTTTTTATCGTTAACGGAAAATTGCATTTATTGGGTTCTTTTACTAGGGTAGCCCTCTTCAGCCGTCTAATTTTGACTATTATGTCATATCATGAGTATCCCATTATATTCACCCTAATTCACCGTAATTAAAAAGTTGGCATGATTTTCTTATCATTTAATTTTTTAACTTTAATAATATATCTCTTCTCGGCCTATATAAACGAGATTTGCATATTCAGTACTCACAGATGCACTGTACCAATGCGTGGTTTACGTTAGCGTTTAAAATTGTGGCGAGCCCTCTCGTTTGTGCAATGGTGACGTCTTCGATTGTTTAGGCAATCGTTTCTCACCTATATTTCGGTGATAAGAGACGCATTTCTCACGATCTTTTGGGTAGAGTACTCGAATAAACCGAGGCGATTGAATGTAAATCGCCTTACCTAGAAATGTGGCCAATAGGGAGTCAGCAGAGATCTGGTAGTGACGTCACGTTATTTGAAACTTACTTTCGCGGGGCAATTCAAAGCGCCACCTAGTAGACAAAATATACATTTTTTCCCTTACTCCCCCCACCGCCCAGCTTTACGCCATCTTGGACCCTTGGTAAAGAAAAGAATAACTCGGCCGTCGGCAGTGCATGACCAGAGGTTAAGGAATGGTTAGGGCGTGTTGTTTAAAAAGCTGTAAAAGCATTAGCACGAAAGAGAAGCTAAGTTTCATTAGAATACCGTGTGTGATAAACAATCAAGGTACGAAATGCCAAGAGTTAGCTCGGAAACGACGTCATCTGTGGCTCAGAAAGCTAAGCCTTGGACCAGATTTAATAACACAGTATACCAGAGTTTGTTCTAAACATTTTATCTCAGATAAATTAATAAATATATGTTATATAAACATTGTTATTAAATGGATCCTTACCTTCTTGAGAAGGTAAGGATCGGTATCATTTATAAAACTTATTTTTTCTCTGTACCTTTTTTAATGTCTTCATTTAAGGTTTCAAAATAACTTAGTTGCACTGCTTAACATCTAAATTAGCAGCCTCAGTCATCACGACGCTCCACCAAAATGGCGGCCTAAAAAAATTCAAAATTTAGCAGACTGGCGCCGTTGTCTTAAGTAAATCTAATCTTAAGTAACTAACTCTCAGCTTATGACGTATGATATTTTTTTTGGGTCCCTAAGTGCTGACTCCCTATATAATATAGTAAGTCACTGTAAAAACATTTCACAATGAGAGTTCTAGGGATTAAATATCACTCGAGTTGGACTTCATATCCTGCCAAGTGCTCGATTACACATGAAATTTATAGTTTAACGTTTTCAATCTATACTTTATTTTTTAAAATACTTGAGTTTTGCGACTAGGATGTGCTTTAGATCCAATAGCTTCGTCATTACAACTACGTAATAACGTTGCTATTAAGTAGTTGGCCAATTATTGAAGTCTGTATCTAAAGCACGTCTAACTCAATTATAATAAAAAATAAAGATTTAGAATTTTAAATAGGATATACGAAACGGAAATTGATGTCGGCGAGTTAAATAAACGGCCACATACTTCTGGTCTCCAGAATTATGTTCTCATGCTGCTTAAAGAATTGTTTCGCTTTCCATGCTCATTTTTTGTCGATGCGATTCAATATTATAAATTTAATCTCTAGCTCGGTCTAGCCCGTCCCTCTTGTAATGTTTTAGGTAAGGCTAGGTTAGTTAATCCCTCGACCTCCCCCGTCCATCTGGTAATCTTTAAGGTGAGGTTAGGTTAGTTAATCCCTCTAATTAGCCAATCCCTCCAACTAGTTAATCCTTAGCTCGGGCTATTTGTAATATTTTAGGTAAGGCTAGGTTAGGTTAGTTAATTCCTCGAATTAGCCCATCGTTCCAACTAGTTAATCCCTCGGGTTACCCATTCCATCAAGTAATCTTTAAGGTTAAATTAGGTTAATTAAACCCTGGAAATAGCCCATCCCTCCAACTAGGTAATCCCTATAACTCGGGCTAACCCGTTCCTCTTGTAGTATTTTAGGTAAGATTAGTTTAGGTTAGTTAATCAATTGAACTAGCCCATCCCTGTTTTACAACTTAGGTAAGGTTAGGTTAGTTAATCTCTGCCTTTCGAGATTTGTACCAGGGTCTCAATTACGAATAGATTGAAGCCTCAATTAAACGCTTTAATTTTTATTCAGCATTAGTAAGAATTAAAGTTCAATAAACCTATAAAGCAAAATAGTGAAAAGTGGAAAAGGTGTATATTTTTGGAGAAAAAAGGACAGAAATTATACAAAAAAGAGGTTGCTTCGCACCCTTAAAAAAACTCTTTATCTAACTCGAATCAAACCCGTGAAGGGACAGAAATTATTTGTTAGAGAAAGAGCAATTTCATATCTTTAAAATTATAGTTAGTAGATTAGTCTACTACTTCAAAGATTTTATTACTATTATATATTTTCCAAAAAACGGATAAAGACGACCTAGTTAACCATCCTCTCCCATTGATGTTTATTTTAATTTCTATCAGTATCACTAATAAAATTAGCTAAAGATGGAGTTCCTTTAATGTATATATATATTTATCATTAGTCCTAGGTCGTCTTTATCCGTTTTTTGGAAAATATATAATAGTAATAAAATCTTTGAAGTAGTAGACTAAATCTACTAACTATAATTTTAAATATATGAAATTGCTCTTTCTCTAACAAATAATTTCTGTCCCTTCACGGGTTTGATTCGAGTTAGATAAAGAGTTTTTTTAAGGGTGCGAAGCAACCTCTTTTTTGTATAATTTGATAATTATCTAACCCTCACTATCGAGATACTTGGGGTATAGTGTCTGGAATTTTCTGACCTTTGTTGTGGATCTTTCACATTTCTTGTGATTCGTCTATGGTTTGCCCCAATTCTTCAGGCATTTGTCTCGTTTTATTCGAGGGATATCTTCGAAAAGATTTTTAGTCGAATCACGTAGTATTTCAATATTCTTTCATTTTATAGGGATCTTCAGTGGCTTGGAGTTTACTTATTCTTTCTTGACCTTGCAGTAAATCCAAGCGAATATTTGATTTCAATTTCGATCCTGTGGGAAATTTAAAGCGTTCCCTTTAAAATATATTTTTACTCCTCGCCACTATTTCCAACCTTTTATTGTTATTTGTTTTTCTATAGTAAAAATACAAAGCCATCACTCCTGATTTGTAGCGAAAGGTCTACGCGTAACTGTGTACATCAATCCTCTCTTACAAACTTTTCGTACATTCGAATGTAATCCCTTTGGCGCGTGTGAACATAAACCTTTTCGTGCTTATGAACATAATTAATTTTACATATCTACATATAACCTACACGTAAACTATAGTAATTAAAATTAAGGTACATTTTAACTTTAGCTCCATAAGCCTTTTTACGGAGAAATCACTGGCCGCGCTAACCATGCAATTAGGTGTTGTATAACGTAAGATCTGATATACTATGAGTTTGTATGGTCTCGGTAGCTCAGTTGGTTAGAGTGTGCATATAGAACGGTAACCCAGAAGTCTCCGGCTCTAGGCAATTGTCATCTTTAAATCTTTTCCTCTCGGGTGGCGTGGATCATCAAAACTTCTCGTACATTCTGTTGTACATCGAACCTTAGTGTTCATTCTTACGTACATAACTCCTTTTCTAGTTCAATTCTGTATGCATTCAACGTCTTGCTCATTCTTGCGTATGTCCAACCTCATTTATTCTTGCGATTGTCTAATATTCAAGGTTCACTCTTGGCGCACGTAAAACCTTCTTGTTCATTCTTGTTGCGTACATTAAAGGGAAACTTAGAGTTAAAAACGGACCAGCTTTTGAAGTTATTTTTGGAATCAGCATGCCAAAAAAACGTATTTTTGGTAAGAAACGTTTTTCCAAGCACATTTCCCAGAAAAAAAGTAAATTATTAAAATCCGCATTGTCCTACCATTCACAAAGTATAGGCTAAAGTCGCGTTTTTTCTGGACAAGAATTGAGATTTTGCGTCAAATCAGAGTTGAAGCTTTTCGTTCTATTTTTTAAAGCTTTAAATAAGGGGAGGGTGGATTTTACTACTCCTCCTGTCTTCTAGTTGCTTCGTAAGTCGAAACGTATCTTTCAAGAAACACAACAGTTCTCGAGATTTTCGCTTCCATTCAATGAAAATCAATTTATAAGTTATTTTTTCTCTTAGCTGTATAATAAAACAACTTAGCATATAGGTGAAAAACATTCTTTGCAATGTTACAATGAAAACCTTCATCACTGTATGTTTTGTAAAGTATATTTTCTTATCTATAGTAGTAAAGATTGTTTTCTGATTTTAAGTCCGATACAACCTTAAAAAGAGATGGAAATTCCCTTTTCTAAAATTCAGAATTGTTTCTTTTTCTTCGAGGAATGTCGGTAGCTTCCAAGATTACCAAAACCGCATATATCTCATTCTTTTCTCTGCGGTGCGAGGGTGTTGAATCTGTGTACAAAACTGATCGATGTATTTTCCATTATTTTTTGTCTAATTTATCCCTCGTTACTTATGCGTGTATTTGATTTAACTTTGAATTGTCTGCGTGTACGAAGCCATCAGTTATATACGTTTTCCTTAGAAATAAATGAAACCTATAGTTTTACACGCGTTGACAAATCAAAGTGGAATAATCTACAGACGATAGGAAAAAACTGGACAAAAAAATCATATTTTTTCTTGCTTTTTGCGCGACCCGCAAATCATTTCCGTTCTAATTTGCGAATGACTTTATTGATTTTCTCTCTCTTATTCTCTCACTCTCTCTCACTCTGGCTGGTACAACGTCGACCCTACTTTTTTTTACAGAAATTTCGCTTTTTCCCTTACTTTTTTCGTAGCGTTCCTGTCCTGGATAATTTTCCTTTTTTAAGTTACGCTAAAACGTGTGTTTTAAGTCACTATATCTATCATGCTACTGTTCTCGGCCACTGTCAAAAAAATGCGCTTCAGTTCTCGTTTGTCAGAGGCACGGCGTCCTACGAGAAAGAATAACGTTCTTTACGCAAAACGATAAAATCATGGAGAAATAATACACTTTCGTGAAAATTCATAGAGTAATTATAAAGGGAGGGCCAGACGTAAAATTCTTGGAGTAAGGATAATCAAGGGAGAACCAGATTTAGAATCATGGAGTAGAGATAATAAAGGGAGAGGCAGGCGTAACATTCTTGGAGTAGGGATAATAAAGGGAGAGACAAACGTAAAATCATGGAGTAGGGATAATAAAGGGAGAGAAAGACGTAAAATCATGGAGTAAGGATAATAAAGGGAGAACCAGGCGTAAAATCATGGAGTTGGTTATAAAAAAGGGAGAGACAAACGTAAAATCATGGAGTAGGGATAATAAAGGGAGACAGACGTAAAATCATGGAGTAGGGATAATAAAGGAAGAACCAGACGTAAAATCATAGAATACGGATAATAAAGGGAGAGACAGACGACAAATCATGGATTAGGGATATTAAAGAGAGAGGCAGACGTCAAATCATGGAGTAAGGATAATAAAGGGAGAGACAGACGTCAAATCATGGAGTAGGGATAATAAAGGGAGAACCAGACGTAAAATCATTCAGTAGGGATACTAAATGGAGAGAAAGACGTAAAATTATGGAGTAGGGATAATAAAGGGAGAGCCAGACGTAAAATTATGGAATGCAACTTTTATTCTGCTCGTAACTTTGGCCTCGATTTTTATTAAAAACAAAACTTTGTCTGCGAAAACAACAACCACGACCCACGCAGACCATCTTGTTTTTCTTCTTCCTTTCGTCTCTCGGTGCCCTTACAACTATATGGTTTGTGCAACGTGCTGTACTGATTGGACGGGAAGGTGGGAAAGTTCCATCGGGTTGGTTTGGTAAAACTTCTCCCAACAAGTACTAGTCTTTCCCGTAATTATTCTTAAACATTTTGTTTTGGTTATCGAACTACAAAATGGTTAGTTAATTTGAAGATACTTCGTTTAAAAGCGTCAAGCTTTAAATTATGACACGAATAATATTTATCACTTAATATTTCCTTGCTCTAACAACGCTTTATTCGTCTTCGTTTCGTGTACACGTTTATATTTATTTACAGACTAGGAATGGGTTTAAAATATAATTGGGAAATCCGGTTTTTGTATGGGAAATTTGAACCTTTTCAAGGTGTTAAACGTGAGCTCGCACCAATTTTTTTTTCTTCTTCTTTTCCAATTTGTAGTACAAGGGGTTCGTCGCTCGTTTACGCCTCATCTTCCCATCCCCCCTCCTCTCTCCATCTCTCTCTGAAAAAATCTCTTCGTTCCTAATTGCCATTCACACCTTCGTTAGCCTCTACTCGTCGAAACCAGCAACCCCTTCTCTATATTCTCCTCGCCCTCTTTTAAATTAAGCAAAGCCATATTCATCACGCACGCGCATAAACCATCTCTTTATTTGGAATGATCCTAAGTTATATGTTTTTCATAAAAGGGAGAATGAATTGGACCTATAATTATTGAATTATAGAATTATTGTCAAAACCGATACAAAGATGACAACTTTTAAAAAATATATATATATTATTATTTAGTTATTAGTTATGTGACATAATCATATACTGAATTTTTTCTTACTTTCGTCCAGTTTTTTCTGCGCAATACACTTTATAATCTCTATGTCTCTAATCTCTAAGCCATAGAACATATAAATTAGGCCTTTATTAGGCTTAATCGACGTTTGTAATGAAGATCGTGACCACTTTTTTTTTTGAAGTAAAACATTCGTAGCAAGTTTTGAAAAACTCAAGTGGAATTTGCAACGAAGTTTAACCTTGTGTTCTTATTTTAGCATTCCCCGCGGACAGACAGTCAGACAGACGTAAGTCTGCGTTCTATATTTTGAAGTATTGCGTTTTAGAAATATAGTTTCACAATCAAAAATTCGTAAGGAAAATTAACGAATTTAACCAATGATGAAATATGCGAGAAAACAGCATAAGTGGGGGATCAATAGTTGCTTTCATAAAAGCTTATTTAGGACATGTTACCGTCGACGTCATCGCCTACGTAATAGCTCTTAAAGCTCATAACGCTCGTCAGCACCGAGCATTTCTTAAGCTTATTTTTTTTTTTCATAATTAAAAGCTACACTAAGTCTAAGATAATAAAGATATTATTTATTTTTCATTGGTCTCCTTTAGGTTCATTATTAAAAAGCCATTCTGAACCACTGAATTATTCCGAAGAAATGCGAGAGACTCTGGAGGAATACATCAATCAATGCATTAAGGAAATCGAAAAGGTAAGCCATTTTGAATACTTTAATAACACAAGATATAAATATTAAGCCGAAACGTTTTGCTAAGTACTTATAAAATAAATTGCCAAGTCTAGGGGAATTGCTAATAATTAAAGGTTATAGGTAAATAAAAGGGGTTGCGTCACTTGCGTGAGCAAGCGGTTGTCATTGGTTAAAAAGACAAATAGAAATTTCTAAATGAATAAAGGTAGAACTCGGATCTGTTTAATAAAATAAATAATATAAACAATAAGTATATATAAACATACTAACAAGATCAACGTACGTAATAATAATAATGATAATAAATAAGAACCATGTAGAATAAGGTTTGAATGGTGATACCCCCGATAGATAAAATAGAAACTCGCGTCAGCATTCCATGTCGATCACTTTTGTCCATCGTTAATGGGGGAATCATGCCCTATATTATTATGACGTTACTTACGGCGAATTCATAACATCAAAAATTATAAATTTTAAATAAATATATAAATTCCTTGTACTTCACACGACCAGGATCTCTAATTAGCTCCTGTCCGTGAATTGGTTCAAAAGGTTCTCTTCGTTTGTTTTTCAATTTAAGGGACTTTCACATTAGCCAAATTTTACGTCCAACTAGTTGAGACAGCTCAAGTGGCCTGAATTATTTAGTGCGTTCATCTCACTTGGTGAAATTAAAATTGCAAGGTTATAATGGGAAAAATAACAGAATAGGGTCTTTATCCGTAATTGGAACCTGGTATATATCTGTTAGAAGCAGACTTGTCCGACATTGAAAGAAATAGTTTGGAAATATAATAAGCTGAAGAAAACACGCTATTTCGAGATATATTACCCGTATATTTTAACTGAAAATGAGCTTAAAAGACGCACCACAGTTCAAACTATGGAATAATTTGTCAAATATTTTGGGTAATTTAGTTTGCTTACTATTTTTCAATCGGTTTTTAAGAAGTATCCCGAATACCAAACTATCTTTCTATAGTTCTCTATCACTTCATTATTCCTGCTCGTGGGTTATAGTATGGGTGATATAGGCGCAGTGTGTAAATCCATAAGGCCAAGACGAATAGAATGAAAGTTGCGATATGGTGTATTTATTTAGTTAAACTTTCATTTTTAGCCACACCGTAAGTAGGTGTAAGCTCTTATAAGGTTCGGGAATTTGTGAAGATGTACGAAAATGTATGTAGTGGAAAATGTTTATGTCCTTCATGCGGCAGTGGCCTAGAGATACTATGGCTATACAGAATATTGTAGTTGGTACTGAGACTACAAAGAGGTGGGATAATCGGAGAGCCAGACGTGTTTCATTGATGTCATCGTGTAGCTTGTGGGATAAAGGGAGATCTAGACGTTTCTCATGACGTCATAATGTAGGTGGGATAAAGGTAGATCCAGACGTCTCAATGATGTCATCATGGAGATTAAAGTGAGGGACAGACGTTTCTCATTGACGTCATCGTGGAGGTAGGATGAAGGGAAGTTCAGGCGTGTCGTTTTGACGTCATCATGGATGTGGAATAAAGGGAGTGCCAGACGTTTCTCAATGAGAGCATCATATGGGGGTGGGATAAAGGGTGGTCCAGACATGTCTCATTTACGTCATCATGGGGGTGGGATAAAGGGTGGTCCAGACGTGTCTCACTGACGTCATCATGGACGTGGGATGAAGTAATATCCAGACGTGTGAACTCGGAACGGGGTGTGGCTTCCCTTATGAACTATAGCTTTGTTTCGTATAGTGTTTCTAACTTGGTTCATGGTGTAAAGCCGAAGAAACTGATAGTTTGTATAGAATAGCATGTATTACTTGATACGACAGCCACGTTCTAACGCTGTTTAAATAAGATCTGTTTCGTGGATAGCGATCTTTGAGACCATTGCCTGTACGATTTTTTTTTATACCAACTAAAGCTTTTCGGATCGGTGGTTTTATTTTTTGGCTTAGTTTGCGCTTCTAATTTAAAAGGAATCACTTTTTACCATATATAGTTAGTTTATAATGAACGACAGTCAGAAAAAAGGTGCTTTTTGAAAGAGAGAAAAAAAAAATGTGAGTCTTAGGTACGTAACGAATTTTAATGAGGGTAGAATAAAACTTGATATAAAAACGTTCTCGTCCTTGCTAGTGAGTCAGTTTTTAATTTTCATAATTAATCTGGATCAGTAATGTATTAAAGAACGTGACACGAAACACTTATCCAAAAATATTTTTTATTTTACAAAATCTACCCAATTAAGTTATTTTTGTAAAATATATTTAACGGTACTGTAAATCAACAAAAATACGCGTGTGTAATGCTGTAGGTACGTCCTTGGGAAACTCTAAATAGTACACGCAAAGTATACGGGCGATGATAAATTTCGCTGCAAACTCCGTTTGAATTAGAATTTTTATTTCAAAACATTTTTTTCCCGCGCTTTAGTTCAAAAAAATTTCAAATCTCGATTAAACCTATCACAATGCTTAATTATTACCTTATTTTATAATTAAAAAAATATATATTTAAGTGTACCACTACAAAATATATATAATTAAGTGTACCACTACAAAATATATATAATTAAGTGTACCACTACAAAATATATATATTTAAGTGTACCACTACAAAATATATATATTTAAGTGTACCACTACAAAATATATATATTTAAGTGTACCACTACAAAATATATATATTTAAGTGTACCACTACAAAATATATATATTTAAGTGTACCACTACAAAATATATATATTTAAGTGTACCACTACAAAATATATATAATTAAGTGTACCACTACAAAATATATATATTTAAGTGTACCACTACAAAATATATATATTTAGTGTACCACTACAAAATATATATAATTAAGTGTACCACTACAAAATATATATAATTAAGTGTACCACTACAAAATATATAAAAAGTTCAAAATATTATAAGTAACCGTATAGTTCAGAAGAATAAAAATATAACATTTAACGGTAACATCTAGTACAAAATATTAAAAATATTTTAGAATATTTAATATACTAATTTTAATGAATTATTTAATATCTTAGAATATTACAAAATTCAACATATTTCATGAAGAAACCAAAATATGTTCACCAAATCTGCATAAATTAATATCGATCATTGCTAGGTATATCGAATTTATTCTTAAATTTTCTTTTGGCGTCAGACGGAGAAGCGAAAAACATGATATTTGAGTAGAAATACGTATTCGGTGTAAAACATTGGCTGGGAGAAGAAATATATATGATTTTTAGAGTATTCGCGCGGGCGTAATGGATTTTGTTATAGCCTAGTATGCCAAATATACAATTTATATCCATTATTGGTCATATATAGCTCCTTCGCGATATGACAGAGAATCACTATTTCATTATACCTCGTCGTCGTCGTCTCGTGTACACTGTCCACTTCTCCTCCTATAGCTGCGCATCGAGTTGCTTTTTATCGCGGAGAGGTTTTTAGGGTAGGTATAGACACAAACCAAAGAAAATATAACTAAGGGGTGGAAATACTCTCGGCGTTGACAAAACCATGGACGCCCTATAACTTAAGGATTTGGCAGTGGGACTTCTTTGCGTTCATTTGCTGACCATGGTTAATAACTTAAAATATTGAGGATTTGGTTACTGACTTCCGGTGGCTTGTGATTGGCTATTTCAAAGGAAATCCAACGTAATATTATTGGTTCGAAATCAGGGATTCCTTAAACCGAGAGGTCAGACACTTGCCATTATTTTTGCACCTGGGATATTTTAATTTTGAAGAGATTTTAGATATTTTAAGGAGTTTTGAGACTGATTTTGTAATTTAAATGTTAATTTTCCATAAAGAACCGTCAGAGATTTTTGATTTCAATCGAAGTGTATGTAATTTTGGCAAATGTCCGAACTCTCTGGTGATTTTTCTTGGAAATATTGAGCCAAACTAAACCTAAAGGTGTTTTTATTGGCAGTTTCCAATCCTTAGGTATATTTTCTTTGGTCAAACCATCTCGAAACACGCGAATGTAGTGTGGAAGGGGGGAGATAGAGAGAGATATAAATTTGATATTTGATCCGCTCGTTCCCTTTCATTCTGGGCCAAAATAATAGAGAATTATTCGTGGCCGGTCCAATCTTTTTCTCTCTTCTCGAGTTATAAACGCCATTAAAGGCTCGTAAAGATTCCCCCTTCAACAGTCTCGTCCAAATAATCTATTGGTCGTGAGAATTTTCATCGCACGCCATAAACTCGTAAAGAGCTCTCTCTCCATCCGACCTTTACAGATATACCCCTCTATGCTAAAGGAATGGTGAAGAGGAAATAAAGTGTGTTTTTTTTTAACGATTCTTCTATAAAAAAACATAAGATTTCGTTCGCGTAATTAAACATTCGGGAAATGTTCTTGTCTGAATTGTGCAAAGAAAATCGTAAAATATTCAGATTTCAGCATTAAGTTAAAAGGAGAACCTCCGACTAATCAAAAGACACGTACCCCCTGTACCTTTGGCTTCGTAAAATATCCGCGACACGCGTGATTGTGTGCGTGTGAAAATAATCAAGAGATTAATCCCGATTCAAAGAGGGAATGCCGCAGCGCGTGTCGCGGGGATTTTATGAAGCCAGAGGTAACGGGCGTATTATGATTGGTCGGAGGTTGTCTTTAAAATTGAATGCCAAAGTCAGAAGTTTTCCTATTTATTTTGATCAATTCAGAGACAATGTGTTATTAAGTTACATTTAGAAGTAGAATCAATAAAAATCCACTTAATTTTCCATTTCACCCTCCCTTTAAGACCCTAATAATGACTCGAAATTCTCATTGGAAGATCAGTTTTTCAACGTGTATTTCATTCTTTTTAAGGCTGTAACTGATATATATTTTTCCCTTTCAACTAGTTTTCCCTCCTTTTTTGCCCTTTCCGCCAAAAGTCTCTATATATCTGGTAACGTATAGCGCGCATTCTATCTCATCACGTGACCCCTTTTATGTTTTATTTTTTGTTTTTCTCTTTCCGCTAGCTTACGGAAGAGATATAACCCCAAAGGAATAGCCTCATTTCGAGCTTATAATATGAACAGTGAATGGGAAAAAATAATAAGGGAATTATAACAATTTTAGTTATATAAAAAGGTTATATAATCGTAATTTTAAAATATGCATTGACCATCGCGGTCAGCTTTATATTAGGGCTGGGCGAGTAGTACTTTTAAGGTACCGAGTCGAGTATCGAGTACCAAAAATTTTCGTTGTCGAGTACCGAGTCGAGTATTAAATATTGGGTCGAGTATCGAGTAGTTGGGCCTTGGTTAATTTTCATGCACTCGAGTACTCGCGAGTATTAACTAATTAAGGAGTGAGCTTTGGTTTAACCATTCCACATTAACAATAACAATATAAAGAAAATCCTATTTTAAACTTTTACAACTGTTTTGTGTTTTATCACATTACATGAAGTAGAGATCTGTCAGAACAAAAGTTAGAAAATTTCACTGTTTAGATTTTCATGTAGAAATAATAAATCAGTGCTTGCAAATAAAGTTCCAGTTTCCCACCTTACGACCCAAAAGTAAAAATCCAAAAGAATATAAGCTCCATTGCCTGCAGGCTTTGTATTAAAACTTCAGAAGACAGAAATCCAAACTAAAACTAAAACGCTTTCAGGGTCCAGGCAGGTCCTATCCCGCCAAGAAATTCCATTTCGCCGCCTTTAGAGATACAAAAGTCTAGAGAGGGGTTGTCAGGTGGCAGTTATAATTTTTAGTAAAAATTGATGGAGCAGACGACGCTATAGAGGCGCTATTTTCAAATAGCCTCTATCGCGTCGTCCGCACCATCAATTTTTACAAAAAAATATAACTGTGCTACATGACAACCCCTCTCTGCAGGGAGCGTTTTTATTTCCTTTGTGTACGAATTCGATATTAATTTATATTTACTAGCCTTGCCGAGTTTCTAATGGGTTCCGCGAATTCTTATCGCGAATGCTTATCGAGTAGTTTGTCGAGTAGTAAAACCAATACTCGATACTCGTCACGAGTAGTAAAATGAGGTCGATCGAGTACCGAGTCGAGTACTCGACTCGGTACTCGATCGAGTTACTCGAATCAATCGAGTACTCGCCCAGCCCTACTTTATATAGTATTAGTAAATGAACTCACATCCTCATAATGATATAGAAAAATATCCCGAAACCGTGATTTACTAACGGTATAGTTACATCTTTGACCTTTTCCTCGTAAATCACCAAAATTCGCTTAATAATTTAACAAAAGTCTATTACTTTGTTCCATGAAAGTAAACAACGCCTCGTAGCTTAATACTATCAGCAAAGGTCCAGTTTTACTTCAGAGCCCATCACTTAAAAATAAACAAAAAAGTCAACATCCCTGCATGTCTCGTGTGGTTGGAACTCTTCCTCGATATTTTGAGTCGGGAGAGAGGAACGGAATTGGCTACATTGTCTACCTTCCACACTTCGGAATTTCTCCAAAGAGTGGCGCTTCCTCCGTTCATTATTTACACCGACTGCGGCCATTAGAGTGTCTCGAATCAGAATCTACCGGTACATTTACCTCGTCCTTTGCTGATCGTATTGAGTTGTTTACTTCTATGGAATAAATTAGAATTGATTCTAATTATTAAATAGTTTTGTAATGTTTTCTCTATTTTACTAATTCTATCTTAGTTGCTAATTAAAGATACAATGGATTCTTGCTACTGGTAAAATATTAATGAACTATATTCGTTGGCGTCACAAACAACTCTTAACTTAATTACCTAATTCTAATATTTAAGAAACCTCGTATTCCTCATCAGATCAGATTTTTTTTTTTATGTTTATCTTAAAAGCATAGTTTATAAAAACTATAATGTTTTTTAAGGCGCTTTTTTAGCTATCGTTACGAGTTTAACTAGTATTTCATATTCTATAAACATTTATTTATTATTTGAATTATTTGATACATCATTCGCGTTCCTATTAAAATTCGAACTATAGTAATAATCGGATAATTATCTAAGAATGCGAATTTCTTATCCATCGTTAATCCATCATTCGAGTAACTCGTTAATAGATAAAGCTTCAAGTGTTTATCTTCGAATAAACCCAACATTCGTTTAAGTTTTATGAATTTACGACTCGTATTTGTTTATTCACTAACATTCAATCCGAAAATAAAATATATGAAAAAATATGAATAACAGAAGATAATGGTTCGATCCGATTCCGAGCTCTAGGTTTGAATTAACTCCAAGGAAAAGTATAGTTAGCTTATAGGTGTTTTGTCGTCCTTTGTTTCTGAGACCATCTCTTTAAGGTGGTAACTCGCGTCACTTAGTTGTTCGTTCATCCAAAGTTACGTGAACGACACGTAAATAACGAAATTAGCGGGGTAAAGGAGCCCCTTTCGCTCGGACCTAGCATTTCCATCCATTCATCGTTCGCTCTTTTTTAGTCCATTCCGCCCGTCTCTTGGTCAATCTTCTCCCTAAATCCCCCGCTTGATGTCCAGTTAGTTAGGCCCAGCTTCTTTCGGCGGACGAGATTTTCGCCCCAACTGTTCGGCCTTCGTGAGCTTGTTATATAGTCGATGGTCGCGTATATATCGAGAGTGTTTACTACTAAAGCTTTTAGTCATTTAAGGAAGGAGAAGCCTTCCTAAATCGCTTAGCCCGGGCTTCTAGGGGTTGCAAGGAACGTGGTTCAATTACTACCCGAGTATTAAAGGCTATTTTGACAATTAACCCTAAAGCTGATTAGCCTTTTAGATTACGGCTATAATATTTTCGGCCTTTTAGGTTGTTAACACGCTGTTTCGATATAATTGCGCTCCCCATAGACTCAAGTCTTCCGCGAAGTCATAGATTATTTTTATTTATATAATTACGAGTTTAATATATTAAAGGAGGAATAAAGTCGACAAATGGTGATTGCCCCGATTCGCTATTCGAATAATATACAAAAACATATTAAGTAAAATATATAACCTTAAAGGTAGACTATTAACTGAAAATTTTACAGGATTTTTATTTTTTTCTTGGTTTTTATTAATTAAATATATATACTCTGGAATTTTTTCACAATTTTTTGACTTACGGTCTATTCTCGCTCATTCAGTCACATGATATGGTCTTTACACGGTATTTTTCTTGAATGTACTTATTTTAATTCGAAACTTATCGTTAATTACTCGGTTAATTAAGTTCCAGAATCATACGTCGTCGTTAAAAATTAAAAATAAATCTATATTTTAGACTTTCCATTAATGGCAAAGTGACTCATGCATTAACAATCTCATATAACGATGCCAGACACGAATAACCATTGAAAGAGTAGACTCGTAGACGATTTAAAACACTTTTAACTATTTTTTTACATTTAATCTAAAAAGTTTTAATTTATAAATTAACCAGAACTAGAGCCCCGAATCTGATATCCATTATCTTCTGTTATTCGCATATTTTCAGATATTGGTATAAATTGTTTGTAGCTAGAAAAATGAAGTTTGTATATTCGTATAATTGTTAAATGTATAAGCTTTTGACGTATTAACTACTAACAAATTACTCGATTTCAAACGTATAACGATAGATAAGAAAATTCACATTTCCAGAATTAGTCTAAAATATAAGAAAAATATTTCAAATTGACTTTTAATTTGAAGAATATAAATAAAACAACGAAACTAAGATTTTAAATCATATATTTTTTTTTTCATTATTTTTCACTTAAATAAATATTGAATTTTTTTATCCGAACGTATATCTAAGATAAGGCCATTTTTGGATAAAAACGGATAAGGATTAGGTTTTTTTGCTTTATCTTCGAATAAGTTAACTCGAATGTAAAATAGTCTATATTTAATCAAACGGACATCAGAATTTGGTAGATTTTATCCAATTAATAAAAATTATACGAATTCCGCGCTTTAACCAGAATAAACCGTAAATTACCATTACCGGGGTAAATTACCTAGTTTACTCGTTATTTTGGTGTTTGTTTTAGACTTCCATCGTGTATAGTATATTTAAGATTCATCAATCATTTCGAATTAATTAATTTTTGAGTGGGATTCCTTTTTGCTGGCTGAAGAATTTAATCTTTGTCGTTCGTACGTTATTAATCACCGCGTGATAAACGTTAGTTTTAAATAAAGAAAATTGAATCGACTGTATATATATAAAAATCCATCGGAATGTTTGTCTTTAGAAACGACATCGCTTTTGGCCTTGTTTTTCTCCGAATCGAAATCGACAGAAATGTAATTTCTCCTCTCTTTCGCAAATTCGAGAATCAGCATTTTTAACGGTGACGGTGTTTATCTAACGTCGCCCGTGGGCGTATTTATTCGCGTTAAGTCGCGTATAACCTTTAAAGTTAAGGGAAAACTACTGATAAGACCGAGTACGCGAATAAGAGCTGTTTATCGGATTATTTAATTTTTATCATTCCGAATCCGAGATGTCACCGTTCGTTATTAAACTTCGGGGCAAATTCCTCGCGTTCGAAGGGAAAATTTAAAGGGGCCCTTGCTAGTTAAACATTACAGTTCATCTTAGAAGAAATCGCCCTGAAGTTAAAAGATCTCTTAGATCCGGGATGGAAGAGACGAAGCTAGAGAACGAACGAGTTGTTTTTAGAGGGAAAATACCGTAACTAAAATTATAAGGTTTTTAGTTTAGTTGGACGAAATAATTGTACTGTCAAAGGCAGCGAAACTTGAAGGGAGACTTGGAGCTAAAAATATTGAACAGCTTTTGAATTTGTTTTCAGAATCACGTATTCGTGAATTTTTTCACAATTATTAGACACGTTTTTGGTGTTTAAATTTGTAAAGTTTGGTAAAATTTCTATAAAAGTAAATATAAATTCGGGCCAATCATATTATTTCAGCCTTCCTAACATTGAAAGAATAGACCGGCGTTTGACCACCAAGGTGCCTGACTCTTCTTTTAATGTTAGGACATTACAAGCGCTGTTGAAGACTTAAGTTATATGATTGGCCCGAATGATTGTGAATTTCCTTTTCAAGAAACATATCGTAACCCTGTATTTCGGCTTTTCCGCATAGAAGCGAGTATTGAGGTTGGAACACTTCTACAGGCGTTAATTCCGTTGCTTAACCTTAAATATTTGTTTAATAGCAATATCGTTTAAATATTTAAGTTAGAAAACCTATTTATTACTTAACAGGGCCGCAAATAAATCATAATACCAAAGGTATGTTAAGCGAATAGATATTCTCTGAAGAGTAAAAATAACCTTTTTCCCTGGCGCCATCCTGCAAACCGCTGGGGTTCCATAAATATATTTCACCCCTGTTAAATTAAGGCGAATAAAAACGAAAGCCTCTAAACCCTCTTACCCCAGCTGACTATAGCTCCTAAGTCTTAGCCACTAGGGAGTGTTAATTCAAAGTCCTCGTATCTATCGTCTTCTTTCTTCTCGATACAAGCGCTGACGTCACAAGTTCCAGAACCAGACCATTGTCTGTTAATACCCTTGGTGTTATGATAGTACTTATTCGTTTCAAGAGGTGTTATCGTAATTGAAAAAGCTCGGGTATATTATTAAATTAATAATAATATCGAGGCTTCTACTTCATCGTTGACAAAAACAGTTTATTAAAAGTTAAAGGGAGAGTGTAACCTAATAACGAGTGATTTTTTTTATCGATTCCTTATCGTTTAAATACGCCTAATCCAACAGTAAAAAAACAAACAAATATTTAATTAGAAATAAATCTAAAACTTTCCCGGGAAATAGGCTTAGCACCCAATGCTTATTAGAACCATTTACTCCTTAAAAAGAGAATGCTTCCTAACAACAATCGATTAAATAGACCTAATCCACCAGTAAAATGAAATTACAAACAAATATTTAACTAGAAATAATTGTGAAACTTAAATTAAAATTCCCCGTAATCCCACGTCATCAATATGATCGCGTGGCTATTATAGAGCCTACAGTTCTGGCACCAGTGATAAGGTTACTTTCGCGCTGTCTTTTTACACCCTTACCCTCTTCAGACGAGGCTTAATTAGCCGTGGTTTAATCAGATTTAACCGAGGTTTACATAGCCTTTTCAGTTCAATAAACCTCGGTTTATTTTGAATAAACCATGGTTAAATCTGATTAAACCGGCTAGTTACGCCTCGTCTGAAAAGGGTATTACTAAAAAGAAAATTGTATCACTGTTTTCAACTATACATAAATATTCATTGAAACTTCCTTTAGGAAGGAGATTTTAATGAACTTCTGGTATACGTTTCAAAGTGTATTTATATAAGGAGTGCAAATACTTTTCAAAAATTAAACATTATAATTAAAATCTTTTAATTTAAAATGGAAAATTATACGTGGTATTTGTAGAAAAATGGGGCTTTTTCTGGAGTCACGGGGATGGAGGGAAGATATTTTTGGTGCCGCATCTCGCTAGGAGAGTGTTGCGAGGAAGAGGAGGAGAAGGGTGTAGTAAAGTTGGATAGTAGGGCAGCCTGGCGGTCGTCGGCGCAACCGTCTCTCGCGATCGATAATATTCTCCGGCGGGAAGATTTTGCGGAGCGCGTAGGAGTCTAAAACGGCAAATAGAGCACATGTTGTTCGGCCGAGCTACGGCACGGACTTGCCATAATCGCCGGAACCCTAGCTTATTCTCTCTCCGCCGTGATTCTCTTTCTTTCTCTCTCTCTCACTATCTCTCTCTCTCTCTAGTTAAAACCTTTTCTCTCAGACTCTCTCACTCGCCCCCGCGATAATATTGCGAATTCGTGGTTAATCTCACAAAAAATAACCATAATTATTATTAAAATATAAATACTAATTAAAAAATCATTAAGGTATAGGATTATCGTCTTGAAAAGTGATTATTATCGTTGTTAAAACAAAATCGCCATCGTCTTTGAGAATATCTTCAACTCGATTGTGTTTACTGTGCGCGTTTGTTCGCGTTCGAATAATTATATAAAAAAATAATAATAATTAGCGGTGGTGAAATACTATAACCTCGACGTTTCACCTAACCCAACTTCCTCCCGCGTTATCCCCGGCTTTAAGGCTAAATTTACATAATTATCTAACACCGGGCAAGCGTCGATTCAAGTGTAAATATAATACCAATATATAACGGGATATACGTGAGTGTTAACGGTGTCAAATTTGTGATCTAATTCTGGTTAAAAGTATAGCTGTGTTGGCTAATTAGCTCCCGGAATTTAAAGAAAACCGTAATTTGTTCGTCGATAAATATCGTGATTGAATATCGTTATTATAAATATATATCGCGCGTAATAAATTAAATCGTATCGTTGACCCGATATTCGTACGAATCTCAGTATCTAAAGGATAACCGTTTGTTTGTAAGAAGTGCGGATTAAATATTTTCTACTACTACAATATAGTATTCTACACACTAAGGCTTAAATATTATCACGGTGTTTAAAGTTATATCGCGTGTGTGAATTGTTTCTCGACTTTGATTGGGATTATTAGATCGTTTGTATCGGAGAAAAGGGTTTGTGCAAAAATATCGTACGTCGCCAATTATATAAAAAGGGATTAAAGATGAATCTCGGTCGCAAACTTCTTTTTATCATGTTTCTGGATCAGATAAGGGGTAAGGATATTTTATTATACGATGTTGTTTGTTTTTTATTTATTTTTTGTAATTGCGCAGACATGATCATATTTTGAACGTGGGTTAACACATTCATCGTGTGTGTTATTTATGTAATTGCGCAGCCATGATCATATTTTGAACGTGGGTTAACACATTCATCGCGTGTGTTATTTATGTAAATGCGCAGCCATTATCATATTTTGAACGTGGGTTAACACATTCATCGCGTGTGTTATTTATGTAATTGCGCAGCCATGATCTTCTTGTTCATATTTTGGAAGTGTTTAACCCGATCATCGCGTTCGTATTTATGTAATTGCGCAGAAATGATCTTCTTGTCCTTATTTTGGATATGTTTAACCGGATCATCGCGAGTGAATTTATGTAAGACATGATCTTCTTGTTCATATTTTTGACGTATTTTAAAACGTTCATCGCTCGTGTATTTTGTAATTGCGCATACATGATCTTATTTTCCATATTTTGGACTCAATTTATCACGTTCATCGCGTGTGTTTATGTAATTGCGCGGACATGATATTCTTGTTCATATTTTGGACGCAATTTATCACGTTCATCGCGAGTGTATTTTGTAATTGGCCAGACATGATCTTCCTTTCCAAATTTTGGATTCATTTTATCACGTTCATCGCCTGTGTATTATGTAATTACGTAGACATGATCTTCTAATCCAAATTTTTAACTGTTTTAACACGTTAATCGCGCTTGTACTTATGTAATTGCGCAGACATAATTTTCTTGTTCCTATTTTTGACGTAATTTAACACGTTCATCTAGCGTGTAGTTTGTAATTGCGCATACATGATCTTATTTTCCATATTTTGGACGCAATTTATCACGTTCATCACGCGTGTATTTCGTAATTGCGTAAACATAATTTTCTTGTTCACATTTTATACGCAATTTAACAGATTCATCGCGAGTGTATTTCTTAATTACGTAAACATAACCTTCTTGTCCATATTTTTGACGTAATTTAAGTCGATCGTAGACATTATTATCGTTCATATTTTGGACGTGTTTTAACACGATCATGTATTTTGATACTTGAAAGATTTTCGGAAATATTTTTTATACGCAATCGAAATTGATGAATTTAACCACCATTTTAGGATCAAGTTTTCGGGTGACTTAAGTCGAGGGATCTTACACTTAACAAAATTCCGTACTCAAGTGTAAATTGTTTTTTTTTTTACAAGTACTTTTAATTTTTCACACATTTTGAATTTTTTCATAATTTTAACGCGAAATGAACAATATGGTAGGTTATATTATTTTTCAGTAAGGGTTTTAATTTTAATATATCATTCCTGTAAATACTATAGTGTCTATCCAGGGTTTCGTGCACAACCCGGAAAAGTCCGAATTTAAAAATGAGTCCGAAAGGTGAGGGAAAAGCCCTAGGATAAAACATTTCGGTATACTGGTCAAGTAAATGTTTGATAGGCTGACTTTTTAATTGTAAAAAGAATTAATTATTGCAAGCTGAAAATATTCGCCTAAAGATTCATTTTTTTTTTTTTTCTCATATCGACCCTGATTGACTATATCAAATAGTATAAAAAAATTCTCGCGAATATGAGTAGATGCATATTAGGCAGACAAATTATCGAGAAATGGTCAGGGAAACCAGAAAAACTCTGTTATAGTATCGTCAAGTGATTACGTAATAATACACTGTTGGATATTTTTATTAAAAATTTTAAAGAGATTTTACATTGGGAATCTTTTATAATTTCCATGGAAACGGAATCACTAAAGTTTCATGTTAAGAAACCTTAATATCCAGTTCAATTCCATGGTGGCAAGTTTATTTTCAACTATATATTTATAATTTTAAGATATAATTAATCAGTAATAATAATAAAGAGGATACTTTTTTACAATTATAACGGTATACTAATACTTGGCTGTGTTGTTGCATAATGAAAACAACGTTTCATATCTAGAGCTCGGAATTCCTATAATTTTTATTAATTGGATAAAATATACCGTATTCTGATGTATTCTGTTTGATTAAAATTAGACTATTTTTCGAAGATAAAGTCAAAAACGTAATCCATATCCGTTTTTATCCAAAAATGTCCTTATCTTAGAATATTATCCACGTAACCACGTTATACGTTCGGATAAAAAAATTCACATTAATTTTCCTGAAAAATAAGGAATAAAAAGTGATTTTAAAATCTTAGTTTCGTTGTTTTATTTAAATTCTTCAAATTAAAAGTCAATTTGAAATATTTTTCTTATACTTTAGACTAATTCTGGAAATGTGAATTTTCTTATCCATCGTTATACGTTTGAAAACGAGTAATTTGTAGATAAAGAGCTAAACGGTTATCTTCGAGTAAGCAATTTATCGGTAAATAAAATATCTGAAAATATACAAATATCTTACAAGATTCTTTGTCAAGTCTTTATGCAAGATCACGGCGTAGTCATGAGTTTTTCGTAGACAAACGCGTTCTTTATTATTCATGGCAAAATTAAATACGTGGATTAATATTCGTTTATTAGCCCTAAAAACTAGAAAATGTTTTGAGTGTAGTATCTGAATAAGGTTGCCCTTCCAACGATATTTGATCAGAGTTCAGACAAACGGACAAAAAACTATTCGAAAAAATACTAAAAGAATATTGGTTTTTGAAGACGAATACTTCATATTCTCTTTACAGCGTATTTTAAACATTTACGTTACTACGGTTCAAAATGAATATTTATTAAATTACTAGTATCCTGGCTTCGTTATTAAATATTAAAGATATTCTCGGCTTTCCTCTACACTATAGATAATGGCATTAGCCATATTTTTGCAAAATGGGATTGGATTTCATAACTAAGTTATAAAGTACAAGCCGATCTTAAATTTGGTTAGTTTCTAATCAAATTAAACATTTAAATATTTTGATGAAAGTTATTTAAATATGTAAATCGAAGAAAATGGTGAAATAAAGTTTAATAATAATATATATTAAACTTAATAATTAACATGGCTAAGAATGTACATATAAAATACAGGCTTTAGAGAGTGCGCGTAATAGCAATAGGGGCGGGATTTATTAAATATTTTTTAAAAATCAAGAATTTTAAATGTTTTTACACCCTTTTTAATGAAACCATCAAAAATATACAGAAACACTGTTAATTGCTGCTGATGTCTTCATGTAAATTTTAAAATTAATACGAGAGTTACAACTTCTAAACCAAGAATCCATTCAGGTTCCATAAGAATATGGGAGCATAGCTTTAGCCTCTGGTACCATCCTCCCAAACTTTGTAACAAAAGTTCGTCTGCAATTTTTCCAACATTTGTACGCTTAGATCTTTTTTCGGTCGGCTCCATTTTTATTGCCCAAAATATTATGTCAAGGTCGTTAGTGACGCGGGTTATTAATAGCTGTCAGGAGCGATTTACTTGAAAAATCGATTCGAAGCAGACGAACTTTTGCTACAAAGTTTGGGAGGATGGTTATTGAATCGCGGCCCTCCCATATTCTTATGGAACCTGAATGGATTCTTGTCTAAACTTCTTCTTTAGATCTGTTCTTATTGAATTACAAAGTAATATTTTTCAGTTATATACTTATAGCGTTCTTTTAAAACTCAACTAAAAATTCGGCCAACGAAAAAAAAGGAATTAGACCGTATTTAGGCTTATTGACGTCCTTTTCTTTTAAGAGACGAGTTTCAACGCCATCTGTATATATTTTTCACAAACAAGAAACCTTTTACTTCCCCTTTAACGACAACGTATAACATCTTTAAAGGCGATAGTAACTGAATAACGGCGTCAAAAGGCCCGCTTCACGTACGTTGACGATACGTTGAAAGTAATCCTTATTGTCCCATTAAGAAAAGACGACGTAAAAACGTGCTATTCGGGTAATAGACGAAAATTGGGAAAATATCCAATATTCCGTTTAAATTATCCACGTGGGAAGAACTGATCTAGGTATAGGTTGTTTCCTTTTTTAGTACATCGCGTATTTTCGGTGTTGAAACGAGCGATGAGGGAATGCCGATTTTTAAGGGGGATTCGTGAGAAGCCGGAAAAGAGGCAAAACTATCCCTCGAGGTTTTAAAGAGCTCTAGGAACTTGTTCACTCGAATCGGGGAGAAGAAGAAAAAAAGTGTCCGAAACCAATGGCAATCACGAGGAGCGTGGTTTTTATTTGTTCCCAGAGTAATATCAAAAAAACCTCGGGAATACACGCCATAAGCCGCGAGGCGCTAGCTCGCGATATTCCGATACGCGTATACGCTTCTAGAATCTTGTACCTATAGCTTCTTCTCCTTCATCCTTTGATAATCTACGCAGGCGCCGCTTCAGTTACGCTCGCTTTACAGTTTCTAAAGGATTTTATTCTTCCGTCGGGGCACTAGCGAGGCGTAGCGCCGATAAAAAGTTATAAAATCTAATGCTACTTAAATATCCACCACCTCTGCTATAACTCGTAAGAAATGTATTCCTAATATTTGCAAAATTCGAAATCAACATTTTTTCGTATTCGAGCGTAGATTTATTTATTAAAATTTACTATATAAAATTATGTCAAAGGGATGTACTCTTTAATGCGGATTAGAAAGGATAGGGATTTAACGCGGATTAGACGGGATACTCGCGATTTTATAAAACAGCGATATGTATGTTGAATGTACCTGTTGACGGATAGGTAAACTTTAGCCGCGTTCATACTAGGCTTTGGACTCGATTTAAACCGTTTCAAAAAGTTTCGCTAGAGTCGTGTGAACGGGACATCGTCTTTTCTCGAATCAATTTGATGCGATTTCTCGAAACTGCTTCGGGAACCAGTTTCGTAACGATTCGGTTTCAACAAGCAATAGAATTGCCTTCACACTAGAGATATTGAAACCGTTTTGAACCCTGTTAGATAGGTCAAATTATAAAATTTTGGGATCAAAATATCCAATTATTATTGCATGATTTTATTCGCTTCGCCCGATACGTAAGGTTCGCGCCCTTGGCGAACATCGTAGATACAACTTAAATTCGCGCCTAAGCCAAGAGCGCCAGTTCTTTGGATTGTCAAAGATATTCGCGCCTAGATTGGCGACCAATTTAAAGTATCTGCGCAACTTTGGCGCGCATTATATCGTATTCGCCGAGATTTCCGCTTTCTGCTAGAAATTCCCTAGAATATTTACCGACGTAGGAATTAAAATGACAGAGATAAGTTATTAATGAAGATTTTTTAGTTATTGAAGCACTTAGAAGATTTGGTGAGCTGGGGAATTCTAAACTCTAGATATACATTATTAGTAACTCTAAAAACGCAACCTGGATCAGAATTACTTTGAAAATAATGAAATATATATGCACATCCAAGACTCATGATTTTTGTTGTTATTAATAATTAATCCATTTATATTTTTGTCCTAGTCGAGGAGTTAAAAGCAAAATGGAACAAAAAGCTTTGGGATTAATATTTCAGGGAGCAAAAAATTAATAATCGCTTCATATTTAAGTTGAATCCATAATTTATAATCGTCATTTGCGAAATTTTTAAAATAAAAATTCCCCGTAATACTACGTCCTCACACTGGTCGCGTGGCTATTGTAGAGCCTATAGTTGATTCTAACGCGTTCTGATACGAGTCGCGCGGTATAAAAATTTTAATATGGTGTTTTAATAGTATGATAGTACTAAAAATATAATTCATAGGCATCCAGCATCACTTAAATTAGATATAAATTAAATATGAACTTAAATTAGATCTTATTCGCTAGGGGTGGTGGATTTTTATTTGCTCTATAGGTTAAATTCGTAACCCATTTTCAGTCAGCCATTTTTGATAGCTTTTCCCCACGTCTTTTATTATTATCTTCATCGTCCAATTTTTTTTATTTTTTCCACGCTTATGTTAGAATTTCATTTCCGTTTTTTCCTATTATATGGAGAAACATCTTACCGCTCTAATAGTTTAATACCTTAAGCCCCTAATATCGTTCGATACTGATGTAAGTACAGCTGATGGTTGTTGATAGATTCTTATATAACCCTATTCTTATAGGATTTCGAGAAAACTTAACTACGCGGAAAAAGGGATTCTATATGATTCTAGAACATTTTTATTTTTAGTTTTTTTAAAAAGTAAATTTTTAGACTTCCGTATTCTTTTGTGACCTTACGCGTTTATTCAACGAAAAACTCCTCTAAATGTAAAATAGGCTTTAGGGATTTTTCGTGCTGTGAAAGGCTTTTATAGATTTTACATATAAAAAAGTACTCCGGAAATATTCTGTCAAGTTTTTTATTTTTTTGTTTGTTGCATTTAAATTCATGTATTTATCGTGGAACTCACTCGGAGAGTCAATTACTACGAAATATATCTATAATTAGAGCTCGGAATCGGATAACGAATAAATAAATGATATCCATTGATAATTAGGCTTTCTAGGGATATTTTAATCAACGATAAATTTGGTTGTTAATAAAAAAACAATAAATTATATAAACAGACTCGTATCAAATGCAGGATACGAATTATCCAGCTCTAGATAATATTTTAAGCTCGATTAGTAAACAAATTACGCGTTTATTCAAACGGATAATGCCAAGATAAAAATACGACGTTTCTCGATATCCGTGTAGAATGAAATATAATAATTATATTTTAATCTTAATCGAAAGGAACAGCGTCAAAATTATTACATTCTTTTGAGATCTCAATTTGCGTTAAAATCCGCCAAGAAACTCGACTTTCAAATTGTTCTTATCGGCGAATGAATAACTCGTATAACGTATCAGCTTTTCCTATAAGAATTTGTTAAACATGACTTGATTCGCGAATTTAATCACGAAAAATTGGAAAAATGGGGAAGGATGTTTTTCTTACGCGTGACGTCGGCTTTACTTTTCATTTTTTGTGCTCCCATTGAATAGGAAGTCAGCAAGGGAGACATTGACACGTCATAGGTTTCAATCTCCCATGACGACACGCATTCTATCCCCCTTGGCTCTCTGTTGTCTCCCAATAACGAAAGAAATCGGCTCACCCAATGAGTAAAAAAGTTCAAATTGGAAAATACCAACATGCAGAATTAGACCATATCTTGAAAAGAAAAAAAACCGAATTCATCAAAATTGAAAAAAGACATTTTAAATTTTGGTTCTCTTGAGTTCAAATTATTTCATTTGGTTTATTTGGTCGAATTCTATTGGAATTTTCCAACTTGGACCATTTTTGACCAAATTAGAAGATCTTTTCCTCATTGGTTAAGCCGATTCTTTTCGTTATTCTATTGGAACATATTGAAATGAAAAGTAAAACCGACGTCACGCGTGAAAGTAAAAACACCGTCTAGTTTTTTTTCTTAAGAATAAATTCAATTAATCTAGATTTTAATTAATTTGAAAACTGTTTATTTGTGCGCGGGCTTTAGTTTTTCTATGTAAGTTCACAGAAACAGCCCTAAACTCATTAAGTACTCGGTGTACTGGCTGTACCTTTGCGTGTACTTTTACTTACGCGTAATCTTTAAAAATGCCTGACTTTTGCCAGTGCTAAAATGAATTAATCTGTGTACAGAGAATCCGAGAGGGATTAGCCCCTCGCATTTATACGATTTCGTATTATTTCCGCATGCTGACACTTCCAAGACGGGTTTAATTTAGAGACATTTTAACCTAATTCGAGAACGAGCATCCTAACTTTTGGAAACTTCGTATCCTTGTATAAAAATTAGTTTTCGTTTCTGACCTAATTTCAGTCCGTTAGATCGAAATTGTCATATATACGTACCGCTTACGTAGCTTAAAATTTATTTTTCCTTTTGAATGAAAGCGCTCCTCTAGACATTTGGCTTTTAAAAGCTAATACGGCTCTGCTCTATTATTTCTGGCAAACATTTCCTCCATTTTGCAAAGTTATAAATTTGTAGGAATAATTGGACGCGAGCCCCGTGTCCTTGGGGAAATGACTGGAAGTCAAAATTTCAAAATATAATTGGTGTAGGGCCGGCGAAATAAGATCTTTTGGTCGTCTAATTTTAAATAGAGCCGTGTATATACTTATCTCTTGTATGTTTAATTTATTTTCCCATATACCTCAATGCATCCAAAGATAAGGAACCAACTTAATACTGTTGTGAATAATAGATTATCTCGTAATCATAATTTGGATTTTTGTTCATATATAGTGAATTATTCAATTTTGTCATACTTTTAAATTGCGTGTGTCCCATGTACTTTAAAGGGAGAATGCAACCTAACAACAAGTGATTTTTTTATCGATTCCTTATCGTTTAAATAGGCCTAATTCCCCAGTAAACATTTTTACTAACAAATATTAAACTAAAAATAAATTTAAAACTTACCTTGAAAATAGGCTTAGCTGGATTCATGGAGATCCTGAATGGAGGATCTCCAAGATCAGTGTCATTGGTTGATAGCCCAAGTTCAGGATATCTAGATTAATATTTGATTATTATTATTATATTACTGTTGGATTATGCCTATTTAAACGATACGGAATCAATAAAAAAACACTTGTTGTTAGTCACTTTCGGAAATATTGTACATCTTTTAAATGGCTCTCTAAAATAAATTAAAATTTTCTCTCGCTATCCGAAATAAACTAACCATAGTGCAGCCTATAATCCTCAATCGACTATAAAAATGGCTACCAGAGCAAGTGGATAATTTTTCCGTTTCCAAATTGACCCGAAAATAGTCCCTAACACGTCATAAAGTGTCTTTAATCAATGAAATTCTCGAAGCTGGCGCGATAAGTTGCCTATAGAAATTGGATCACGATGTTAATGTTGACCAATTTTTGTTCACACGTACGGACCAACTATAGTTAGCGGTAAAATATTCTTAATGCGAAAGGTCCGTAACTCTTCGAAATAACGGGCCAAGATCTACCGTAAAATAACATTTGCTAAGTAAATAGAGTTTTCTAGCCGTAGATCATAAAATAGGGTATTCGCGGATTATAGGAATGGTCGATACAGTTTTACGGTTTGTCTCGTTTGTTTTAAGAGGAGAAAATCCATTGAAATCCGTGACTTTATTAATTTAGAGCGGGGGCGTTGCGCGGACTCGCTGTTACGCTATTACGTTAACTAGCTAAAGGCACCCTTTCATAGCGTATACGTTCCATCTCCCAATTTCACTGGCAAACAATCATCGCCTCTCGTAATATTTACGCGTGTCGAGAACAAATCGCTTTTGGTTTTATTACCGCCCGACTTGAATATATAATATCTACCTACCTCGTATATACGCGATACCTTTGATCTTTTTCGAAGTCAATCGCCCACTTTTGTTAACATTGTCATACCGAGAGGGAAACAAACGTGTTACAATTAAGAGTACGCTTTTGTTTGTTTTCAAATAAAATAATTAATAACCAAATAAATCGGATTACGAGTTGTACGTCAATCGCGCGCAACAGACCAATCATCTTCGCATTCTTCTGATTTATAATTCAAATTCACTATTACAATGCGAAGAAAAATGAATAAAACAATAAAAAACCAAGCTTTTATTTTTAAATTTAATTTTTTTTTTTTTTTTTTTTTTTTTTTTTTGCTAAGTTACAATGGGGGCAATTCTCTAACTTTTTTATCGTGCACGCGCATACGATAACTCCGGTTTTATCGTAAATGTGATAAGTTATCAAAAAATGGTATTCTCTAACTTCCAAACGTGAAATTATCGAGCGCGAGATACGATAACCACCCGATAACTTAACAACAGGGTATTTGCTGTCGGTAACTCTTATCGAACGAAGAAAAAACATCCATTATTTCTATAATTCAGCGTTTTTAGATCATTTTTAGAATTGATAGGCTTCAACAAACAAATACTTGTAAAAATACGCGTTTGAATTTCGCGGCTTCAATCTTATTTCAAATAAAAAACGCTAGGTGGCGACCTTCGTTACATTTCCGCTAAAATGGCAGCCAAGCGAACGAACGAATTTGCGCCGAAGGCTCGAAATAAATAAAAATCGACGAATATTTCGCGGAGAGAACGTTTTACGAGATCATGATAAAGGTTTTAAACTCTCCCGAGTATCTAATTCAATAATCTGTTCGTCAAGCCAGAGCATATAGTCCTAGGAATTCTGATCCTCGAAAGACCTCGATACTATTAAGGTAAGCCTTGCATCACTGTACCAATTTGATATTTCATATTCTCTCTATTCATATGTAAATGGTAGAACGATTGCCTGAGTTTCATTTTCTTAAAGTATTATTTCTATTCTTAAAGTATATTTGTGATTTCAAAACTCAGTACGTCGCTCAACCTTTTTGATTTCTACGTAGCTAAGTATCACGCTAATCATTTTTCAGAGTTGCGTACGTTGATTTTCTGCTGAATTTTATCACGATTTAAAAGTTGGATACCAGATACCGTAGGAAATTCTACTAGTACCACTGACAGTAAATTTGCTAGGAATGTGAAAGAGATCCCGCAACCAAACTGTTTCTACGCTTAAAATTTAAAAAGCCAAGAATACCGTATAAATAAACGGGATAAAACTACGGAACTCTCGGTGTATAGATCTAAAATATTTTTCATGACTTTTGGAAAGCTAAATTTCGAAAATATTTCTCATACCGCAACCGATTTTGAAGAAGTTGGACATTTATCAAGAATTGCCATGTTTCGTTACAAAATACCCGTGTCACTCGCAAACATTAATAATTTTGCAAGGGCAATTAGAACTTCTAGCTAGGTATGTTGAATTTATCCGTAAACTTGTTTTTGAAATACATTTCCTGATTTAAATTTTTTCTCCGTGTTAATTGAAAAAAAGCTGTACCTCAGCCGGTTTAATAATTCTTGTAACAGTGAATAAAATGTACTTTGTGTAACATTAATGCGAATCACTTTGAATAAAAACAATTTTAATAAAATCATTTTTATCGCTTGCTTTTTAAACCTCTTACATATGGCAGTTGCAACTAATTCTACTGTTCCTTTTCTAAGCACTCTCTCCATCGCATTTCTAGTCTGTAAATACATACTTATTTCAAATTAAAACTAAAGAATCAATTTTTATATTAAGTACTTCAATATTATCTGTGTGGATGAGGCTAAATAAAAGTTTAAGAGAGTTCACATTCATACTTGAAAATCCTTCATCTTTAGACTCGTTTAAAGCAAAGTTTCATATCAAATTCAATAATTATTAATTAGTTTAGAATGGCTTTAAAATTAGCTTTCTTTTCTGTTTCTTTAATTTTTTTTCTCATTTAAATCAATTCCAAGGATCCTATAAATCTGAATGAAAATGAAATAAAACTTAGTAAAACGTTTTCATTCTAGAGCTAAGCCTAACGAAAAAAGTTTTTTTTTATCGCACGTGCGGTTTTTTACCGTTTTTGGAGTTACCGTACTATTCCTTATCGTAAATCGAGCGCGCGAGTTAGAGAATACCGATTTAGCGAACGATCGATAAGGTCCCGCCCGGTAAAGTTATCACTTATCGTTTACGATAATATCCAGAAAAGTTAGAGAATTGCCCCCAATATCCGCTTAAACGTTGCTATTTTTGAAAAAGGTTACTAAAAGTTACTATTTTTGAAAAAAAGGCTGCTAAAAGTTTTTTTTGTAATATGCCGTTCCTTTCTTTGTATTTTTGCTTACTAAGAGTAACTATTTTCATAATTGGGCAAGTTAACTATATCATTTTTTTAAAAGATTATAATTCTCGTGGTTTTCGAGTGAAACTTGAACGGATAAATATATTTTCTATAGTATAATCCGTTTCCTTATAACTCACAAGTATTTTAACTCTTAGTGTTTATGGGGAATAAGTTAGGATTAGCGATTAAACCTGTTTATTTCATAAATGTTTTGCATAATGGCTCATTTTTAGTTACTATTTAGTTCCTTTTTTCAAAGTAGTTGGTTACTATTTTCACTACAATTAAGGCAAACTTGAGTATAACCCCTATTTTTGACAAAAATAGTTCTTTTGCGAACGTATACCTCGATAATTTTCTAGGATAATTTGCCATCTTGGGATAAAAATGAATTCATCTTCGGATAAGAGAACTGGAATAATAAATAATATATTTTTAAGCAAACGAATAATATCTGAATATTCAGTAGATTTATTCAACTATTTAAAAGTTATACAAATTCCGAGCGCAAGGGAGAGTCAGACGTGAGAACAGAGTTTATTTGAAAGCGGAAAAAATGAACCGACTCTTTTAATTCTAAAGCCTTGCTATACCGACAAGGTAATAACTTTAAACCGGTGTAGCATCCTTGAACAAAATCGAACATTTCAGTAAGGGGGACGCTGTTAAAAGCCACTTATTGACTTCCGCTTTTGAAGTTCGGGAAAAGGTTTTTACTTCGTCTCAATATGGTGACCAATATTAAAGTTTCTGTACACCCACGGAAATATTGTTTTTGTTTCAAATTCGCGACATCTGACCCTCCCTCTGTTCAATTCTTCTTATTTATACATGGTAGGGTCCGCCTATCTCTGAACGCTTTTTAAGAAATCCTAGATCTCGATTGCTATGGAATTTTTAGCGACGAAGTTAAGTATCTAATATTGAGTTTGAATAGTCGCGGACCCTTTGCGCTAGTTTTCATCCTTCCATGAGCCACTCGCGCGCATCCAATCGAGAAACGAATGTCGCCAATGGATTCCTTGGCCGAATTTAACAGGGAAGTTATGGACGATTAAAATTTTTACATTGCTTTGGCAGCCCTTAAAGGAATCCTCATTTCGATGGAAATCGTCGATAACTTCGCAAATACTGGCTCGAGCGCGCTAATTCGCTGTTCTTCAGCTAAATTCGGCCAAGGAATCCACTGGTAACACTCGTTTTTCGATCCGAGGCGCGGAAGTGGTTCCTTTAGCAAATTTTGGGAGTTTTTCGTATATTTTAGCGCACCGTTAAGAATTTTAGAAATTCTTAGACATATTTTGAAATTACGTTTTCGCGAAGAATTTGTGGCCAAATTCTGGGCTTGAGAAGTTTATTTCGTAGCGGAAATTTCCAGCTTTACGAAGAAATCGAGCGCGTAAGCCTGGAATTTTTCCGAAGCGCGTAAAACCTTATTTGACGGACCCTTATACCCTCTTCAGACGATCATAAAATAAGCCGAGTTCGGTTTATTTTAAGCCAAAATAAACTGAAGTTTAAACTGGTTTAAAAGCTTACGACCTATGTTTTCAGACGAGAAACAAAACAAACTGAAATTTAATAGCAAGATGTTTCCCGCCAAAAATATGGGATTTGATTTTTTTCAAAGTAAATTACCTTTGAGATTTATTTTCCAATATTTTCAACCTTTATTTCATAATCAGTTCGTTCACAATCATTTTTTAAAAGCGGAGAAAAGGTTGAGGCGGAGAAATTAAGTCGCGCGCGCGGGAAGAGCTAAGCCTAATTTGACGTAATTAGGCTTAGCTTTTCCCGCGCGCGGATGGCGTTGGTTTATTTTTTAACCGCGGTTTCGGTTTGAATCTGGGTTTTAAATTTACACCGTCTGAAACACTAACCCTGGTTTAAAAATGAACTTTGGTTTACTAAACCCAGTTTTATAGGCTCGTCTGAAGAGGGTATAAAGGGAAACATTCCCTTAAAAACAGTCTAATTAATTATACTAATTATCATGGTTGGCTAATTAGGGTCGTATCTTCTCCGGATCTTTTCCTAGAGTGTTGAACCTGTGTTCCGCGAATAGCCCCATTCATTATCTACAAAATGAGCTCTTTTATCTTTAAATAGACCCAACCAAAGTTAAGTTATACATTTTTAAATGAAAGTGTTCAGAATTAGAAGCGTTCAGATTTTGGAGGACTGACCATATATTGTAAATATAATATTTTCCTATAATTTCCTATAAATTGATGAACAATAAAAAAATTTCCTATACTTTCCTATAAATTGATGAAAAATTCATTATTTTCCTTAATTTTTTAGTGTTTTTGTTTTGGTCACCTGTTTTTAAAACCTAGCGTGATAAATATAATTTTAGATGCCAATTAATTAAGCTCGTCGCTTAGCTACTTTGAACGAAAAGAAATTTTTACGAGATAAACCACTTAAGTTGAAAATCTAGAGAAAAAATTTACTTTTAAATAAGAACTTAACTTCGGTCATGAAAACAAGTTGTGACGTTGCGTAACTACCTTGACGCCACGCAAACCATCTTGTTTTTTTATACAGTTTTTTTATATTTTTAACAACCTTGCCTGCATAATATAGAAGCAACATGGATTGGTTGTTAAAATAACTGTTAGAGTGTTTTCAATTTTTGACGAAACTGCGTTTTAGAAACCATCTTGATTCAAGTAATAAACACGAAAATTGAAATTTCCATAGTATATAGCGCTTTATAGTTAGTTATACTCGCGTTTTCTCTGGCTTTTAGGCCCAAAGGTTTACGACTATTTCCTTCTCCCCCTCCGATTGGCCAGCCTATAATATAGCTTTTCCGCATGGGTATACGCCAAAAGATTCGCGAGAGAGAGAGGGGGGATGCTCCCGGCGTAATAACGGAGTAGATAAGAGAAATGGCCACCGCCTTATTGCCAAGATCCCTAATACTCCTTCAAAGTTTCTCCCTCTTAAAACATGGACGAACTGTGCAGTAGAGAGAAATGCGCAAAGACGACGCATTGTGATTTCTTATACTGAGGTTGCCGTGGATTTTGCAGGAGATCCAAATGAAAATTGAGAAAATTTTTCGGAAATATCGTTAAAAACGATTTAAAATATATATATACATATGTCATAGAAAAACTTACCGCGATAGTAAAACTACATATTTTAAAATCGCCTTTTCGAAATTTTTAAAATAGAAATTCCCCGCAATACCACGTCATCATTCTATGATCCCGTGACTATTGTAGAGCGTGCAGTTGATTGAAGGTCAGTTTCGCGCGGTCAAATTTGTAAAAATGCTTAATATAGAAAGTCAACTACCTTTCGTATGAAAATATGATCGATAATTTCGTTCCAAAAATTATTAAACTGCGTCATATATCGAAAAAATTACCGCGAAATTTTAAAAAACAAAAATTTTCTCGATATTACGTCATGTCACTATGGTCGTTTCACTTGCCTGGCTATTATAGAGCCTACAGTTGATTCTAGCGGGTTCTGGCATCAGTTATAAGGTTTCTTTCTCGCGGTCTTAATCTAGAAAGTCCAGAAAATTATCGTTAATTACGTTCCAGAAATAAAACTACGACTTATAGGCATCGGAACAAATTGGTCTACCTATGAAGCAGTTTTTTTTTTCTTAAACTTAGCGATAATTTTCATACTAAATGTAAGACTTTCTGTGGTAAGTACTTTTACGAAAAAGACCACGCGAAAAGACCTTATCAGTTGTGCCATAACGCGCGAGTATCAACTGCATTAGACTCGCGACCATAGTGCTAGGAATTTAATTTTAAAAATTTCGAAAAGGGTGATTAAAAAATATGTGTTTTTATTGTCTCGATAATTTTTTCTATTAAATATATATTTTGAATCTTTTTAACGATCTTTCCGAAAATGATATTTCCATCCGTGATAGTCTCGCTTCTAGCCACACCACCGTAATTCCTATGGCCTTAACTATCGAAAATTTAACGAGGGGCAGACACTCAAATGTTTTAAATATTTGAACTCTTTTCCACTATAGCTAAGCTGATTTTAAGAGTTCATTAGAGTTCAAACTCAACTCACAATGTCAGTGAAATCAGGCGTACAACGAGTGACTTAAATTTTTTTATCCAATGTTATACGTTTGAATACGAATAGAGGAATGCTATGTAATCGCGAATATTTAACTGATTATTATTAATAATTAACTGATTAACAAATATTTATGGATTATCTTGTCCAAACCCCGATCTCTACGAATAACTCGTTAATAGATTAAGGCTTGAAAATTGTTTGTCTTCGGATAAACCGAACATCCAGACCCCTTTTGGTCATAAATCCGAAAATAAATTATTTGATAGATTATGAATAACGGAGGATACTGGTTAGCCGATTCCGAGCACTATAAGTAAGACTTTATGGAGGTCATTAGGGTCATCTATACAACATCAGGTGAAATAGGGAATATCAAACCTACGGTTCGCTGTGCGGCGTGCTGGACGGTATAATTCGTCCATGGACTCTCTCCCTCCTCCTAGATCTTTCTCTGGGCTAGTAATAGTTTCCCCCTCTACATATACTACCAGAATATGAAAGTCTTCTTCGCCGCTCGGGCGACCCCGGGCCATAGAGAGAGAAAAAAAAAGGTCCTAATTTTTTTTTTGGGTTTTTCCTAGTTATTTTTTATTTGCAGCTCGGCTGGTAGGAAGGATGTTCTTTCGACCTATTTTTATCCATCCTCCTTCTCTGGCGCGGTCCTAGCATCATCCTAAAGGGTTGTCCGCGTATACGTAGGCCGGAAAAGACAACGCTCTATAGCTCTTCGTTGTCCGGCTACCGCCGTTTTTCCTAGCTTAGCCTCTCTTTTCTCTAATTTTTACCCCGCGAGACACTGGCAGGGCGTCTCTTTCCTCCGCCTTTTTCCCATCTTTCTCTTTCTCTACCCAGTGATAATTTTTTTCCAAGACGACCTTACACTAAACCCATAGTCGGTAGACAATGAAAACACCCGTTACGTTGAAATAACGTTATTCCTACCTTCGGGTTCGCGATACGATATTAGATTGAAAATCGGGATCTTTTCCATCGTTCTCGACGGGAGATTGAGCGCGACGTACCAACGGTACGGCTCTTATTCCATCTGTCCCGCTCGCGGAGGCGAGCCTGATAGGTTTAGGAGAAGGTTCGTGAGATTTGATATCGGACATTTTCCTCACTCCTCATTACCGTTCGACCTCTGAACCCGGCGCGGTCGAATCACTGCGGGGGTGGAGCCGAGAGCGACCAAAGACAGGGATCGACAACTTTTTTTTTCTCCCTTTTATCCTATAGCTATATATATAAATCTAATATAGAGCGATGCCTGGTGTCACAGCGGGGCTTAACGGTCATCCTACTGTTTTGGCATATAGACTGTCGATATATAGGCTAATCTAAAAGTAGTAAAAATCAACCTTCCTTTCATAAAGGATCTAAGGCTCTCGTACGTTATACGTCATAACTTCTTTTCACAGTTTTCTCTTCCGGCGTTTCTTCTTAACCCGTGACTCGATATTTGTAATTTGATATTGAATTATAAGCGCGTGATGTAATTAGATGGGTTTATTTTTAAAGGAAGGATCACTCCACTAAAAATCAGGCTTAGTTTGCATACTGGAAAAACATTAGGCAAGTGTCTCTGAATTGCTCAAAAAATCTAAAAAAAAAAAAAAAAGGCTGTACCTCAGCCCATCAATTGAAAGACAAGCCAACTTTAGCTTGCTAAAAGAGTTCCATTAATTTCATAATGAGGAAGTATTGGCGTCAATTGATTGGTTGGAGGGACTACTTATACTTTTACTTCATACTTAATATGATTTTTACACAATTTCACGAAGACGCAAACACACCCTTTTTTTAGGCCCAGAATCGATGAGAAAGCACTCTTAATCTTTCCATTAAAACGTTCAATTTCTGTGATTTGAAGCGTTGTTTCTCACGTTATTTTTGATTGGTCACAGACGCCAATCTTGTACATTTATGATATTAGGTTTACGCGTAATATAGTTTCTTATAAGCTTTGGTATATATTGAGAACGGTTCTATTAAGTTCTACAGTAACGTAATTGGATTGGTCTCCTTAGTCCTTACGCGCTATAGGGAGTGGAATTTTTAATCTATAGTATTTTCGTCCAAAAAGGGGGTTACCGGTTATCCTTGGCTCTAAGTAGTTCTAATCCGACGTAGCGTGTTGGGTTTTTTGAGAAAAGAAATTAGAAGAAGCCGTGTCGTGAGAGAGAAAGCTTGTTAATCACGATGTATACGTATCCCCCCCGAGTTAGAACCAAGAAATTCTTCCTCTTGTAGGCTCTATATACGCGCCCTTAGAGTCTTGGACTTCATTTACTCAACCCTAGTGTGTGTGTATAAGACTTTTGTGTTTTGGCACACGACGCGGTGTTCAATTCTTCCTCGGGCTGACCGTCCCGGACGGCTTATACTCTTCTTCTTTGGTACGTCTTTCTAATTACATCTCGGGCGATCTTTAGTGAATAAAAGCCAGGGCGCGCCAAGCGCGGCTTGGTCCCGCGGCGCGCGTTTTAACTTCCCCACCAATTAATGTCTTTTCATTTGGGTTTAAGCCCCATATACCTTCCTACGAGTGTATGTACCCAAGTAATATATCGTTCAATTGAGGAGGGTTGACCGATTACTTTTTTCTTTTTTCTAGTCATTTTGACTATTTTTAAGAATATTCCCTAATGCTCTATTTTTTTTTTTAATAATCTATACATAAAAAATATTATGGCGATTAGTTTGGTCAGAAATTCCATGGGAAAAATTGCCTTATACCCATAGGCAAAGCCTTTCTTCGTGTACAAATACATGTGTTTATAATATACATGGAAATACATAAAAAACCATATTAGGTTCATCTAAATAGATATATGCATATGTGAAAAGATATATGCCTACGTAAATTGATATATGCGTATGTAAATTGATATATGCGTATGTAAATTGATATATGCGTATGTAAATTGATATATGCGTATGTAAATTGATATGCGCGTATGTAAATTGATATGCGCGTATGTAAATTGATATGCGCTTATGTAAATTGATATGCGCGTACGTAAGTACATATGTGCGTACGTAAATACATATGCGCGTTCGTAAATACATATGCGCGTACGTAAATACATATGTGCGTACGTAAATACATATGTGCGAACGTAAATACATATGTGCGTACGTAAATACATATGTGCGTACGTAAATACATATGTGCGTACGTAAATACATATGTGCGTACGTAAATACATATGTGCGAACGTAAATACATATGTGCGTACGTAAATACATATGTGCGCACGTAAATACATATGTGCGCACGTAAATACATATGTGCGCACGTAAATACATATGTGCGTACGTAAATACATATGTGCGTACGTAAATACATATGTGCGTACGTAAATACATATGTGCGTACGTAAATACATATGTGCGTACGTAAATACATATGTGCGTACGTAAATACATATGTGCGTACGTAAATACATATGTGCGTACGTAAATACATATGTGCGTACGTAAATACATATGTGCGTACGTAAATACATATGTGCGTACGTAAATACATATGTGCGTACGTAAATACATATGTGCGTACGTAAATACATATGTGCGTACGTAAATACATATGTGCGTACGTAAATACATATGTGCGTACGTAAATACATATGTGCGTACGTAAATTGATCTGTGCGTATGTAAATTGATCTGTGCGTATGTAAATACATATAAATATATAAATCAAATTTGCGTATTGAGGACCAGGTTTTCGATATGTTTTCGGAATGAGAAAAAGATAGGTTTTAAGGTGAATTGAGGATGAAAGAGGTAGGCCGATAAATAATTCACCTTTCCCCTTTTAATTCGGGTATTAAGACGGCTCATTAAACTCTCGAGGGGTTCTTACTCTTTCTCGTATACACCCAAATATAAAGAGTGAGTGATTGGTCAGGGTTTCGGCCCTGCGCGGCGGTCTTTTCTTCTCTTTACCTCGAAACTTAGAAACGTTCTTTAATTTTAAGGGAAGACGAAGAAGAAAATCAAGTGTTTTTGTTTTTTTTTTGGTATCGATTCTACTATTAAAAAAAAGATTAGTAGGGCTAAATAAACATTCGGGACTGTGCAAAAAAATCGTGAAGATTAAAACTTTCTTATATTGAAAAAGGAAATCAACCTCCGACTAATCCAAAAGACGTCTCACCTTTGACTGTATAAAATCCCCGCGCTAAATCTCGTGTTTGGTCATTTTCACGCGCTCAATATCGTGTTACGTAGCGCGTGTCACGGGGATTTTATTAAACCAAAGGTGGAACCTATTTTGATTAGTCGGAGGCTCTTCTTAACGTTTTGAATCATTTTCGAAAATTCTAGTAAAACTTCTCGATACGATAAAAAAGTTTTATTTTTAATAGTTAAATTGATTAAAAATCATTTGGGTTTTCCTCTTCATCCTCCTTATTAGCGTGAGCGCCATACTTTCTCTCCAAAACCATGATTATAACTGATGTAGTGTTATCGTTATTTATAATTCAAAAAGGCATTCTTTAAAAATTACTCTCGAAAATACCGAATATAAATTTGATTTTTGAATTACCCACTCCATCAGATTGAATCCCTCGAAAAATATTAAGAAAATTTGTTTAAAGAGAAACTGTAAGCTAATAATAGAACAGCTCTTGAATTTGTTTTCAGAATCGCCATACCAAAAAACGTATTCGCGATTTTTTTTTTTTTTTTTTTTTTTTTTTTTTTTTTATTATTAGGCACGTTTTTCGTTTTTAAATTAATTTTTAAAGTTTGGTTAAGTTTGAATGTAAGTTAAGTATAAATTCGGGCCAATTAATCATATTATTGATGCCTTCAATAGCGATTGTATTGTCCTAACTTAAAATGGTAAATGAAAACTTGATTAATTTTACGTTTCTCCGAAACTACGATATCGAAAACCTAAGATAAATATCAACTCTTGTTTTTACGCATCTCCTAGATACGGTAGAAAAGGTTTAAAGACATGACTGAGTCGTCTGCTATGAAACAGCATGGCCCTCCTACGTGTGAACTGACAAAAAAGGCATCCCACCCATAGGGGCTCTCGCAAAATCTATCGTGCTTGTGTATAGAAGGGTATAATTTATATTACAAACAAGCTACTTCAAATTGAATGAATTTCATTTATTTTTAGCCTCGATTTAGGTTTAGCATTTTTAAAGAGGGATTGAATTTCTTAGGATGCTTAAGCGCACGTTGAAGAAAATTAGTTTCGTCAATTAAATGGTTTTTAAATGAAGGAAAACACCGTTTCGAACAGATGTGGTCGCTATCTAGCCTGATTATACATTTTATATCTATGGTTTCTATGAAATAAACGACGCCTATTGTCTTGATGGCTCTTTGTCAATTCACACACAAGCTGTCCATACTTTTTCACAACAGACGACTAAGTCCCTATCTTTAAATCCTTTTTCTGCCATATCTAGGAGATTCGATAAAATAAGAGTTGATATTTTTCTTAGGTTATATTCGACAACGTATGGTTCAGAAAAACGTAAAATCCAGAAACTAATACATTTAAAATAGGCTTAGTTGGATTCTTGGAGATCCTGAACTCCCCATGACTAGTAACCAATTACTTTGATCGTTTGCCCATATCTTCATGAATCCAGCTAGGTTTATTTTCCCGGAAGGTTTTAAATTTATTTCTATTTTAATATTCGTTTGTAATTTTTTTACTAGTGGATTAGGCCTATTTAAACGATAAGGAATCGATGAAGAAATCACTTGTTGTTAGGTTACATTCTCCCTTCAACGATTCGATCGTTATATCGTGGACTTCGTAACTAGACGGACTCCGGGGTTCTAGGAAGGACGGTTACTCGCGTCCGCGCGCGCTTTTGTGTGTCGAGATGATTCTGAAGTCGATTCATCATCTTCTCGATCCCTAACGGGGTGAATTCTCCCCCTCTTCTTTCCACAATTTCATAACATTGCAGTCTCACTCGTGACTCTGGATATTTTCAACGAGTCTTTATACATTATAGATTTAGGCTTTTGGTTCCAACGTTAGAAGTAGTCTAAATTTCCATTGGAAAAGCGTTTTTTCCATGGGAAGTTGTATTTATTCCTAGCTATATGGCTTGAGTGGCTGGCTGGCCGATCTTTAAGGTCTTTTATATAATTCATTTTTCTCTTCCTCGACGCCGGTGTCTATCTTTAGACTCTACCATCAATTTGTCAAACCTAACTCGATGGGGTTTTTAGTAATTTCGTTTTTTTTCTTCTTCGATATATAACCAACCTTTCAGCGGGTTGGATGATACTAAATAACTCGAATGTATATCGTTGGTTTCAGTCGCGAAATATCAATCAGATATTTCAGTACGTTCCAAAGTAACGTGTTATTTTTGTTCAAGATTCTAAATCTGTTATGTAAATAACGTTCAAATTGGAACGTTTGACTGTTCACATCCATTTATGGAACCTTTGACAGTGTTATTGGTATTATGAGTTCTTAATTCAACAGTAATTAACCGATTTTCATCTACAGTATTTTTATCATAATAATAATTATCGCGTTAAATTATAAATTACTGATAAATATCGTCCGGAGTATATTACAAATTACCAATAAATCGCGATAAATAAAAATTAATAATATTAAATTATGGTGGGAAAAATTACATATTACTAATAAATTAAGGCGGGAAAAATAAAAATGACTAATTACTTTTAAATTAAGGCGGGAAAAATAAAAATGACTAATTACTTTTAAATTAAGGCGGGAAAAATAAAAATTACAAAAAACTATTAAACAAAGGCGGGAAAATTAGAAATTACCAATTAACTGCTAGTTTAGCGCAATATATTACAAATTACTGGTAAGTTACCACAGTAAATAACCAACTACTAATAAATTAACGCGGTAAATTACAAATTACTGGTAAGTTACCACAGTAAATAAACAACTACTAAAAAATTAACGCAGTATATTACAAATTACTGGTAAGTTACCGCACTAAATAAACAACTACTAATAAATTAACGCGGTAAATTGCGAATTACTGGTAAGTTACCGCAGTAAATAATCAACTAATAAATAACGCGGTAAATAACCAATTACTGATAAATTACCAAAGAAAACTACAAACTGCATATGAAATGTCACAGTAAATCACAACATTAGGTTATTTACAGTAATAAATAATTCATTGCCGATCGCTGTCAAAGATCATGTTACGTTAGCATTGTTGACGCGGTCTTTGGTTTCTCATTTCCATGTATAGATATATTTATCCTTGGAAATTTATTCAATTAGTTTTACAAAAAATACTTTATCATATGTTTAATATGATAAAAAAGAAACAGGCGGAGTATCAGATGTATATATTTGGCTTTATGACGATCCAAAGTTACCTTTTCCAGTCATGTTCTTAAAAGTTTACGGTTCCCTCGTTGTCTATATATATTGTCCGGAGAAGATTGGCTCTTCCGAATGCGTAGGTTGGCTTATAAAGTAAGAAAGCTTGGCCCTGACAGTGTTTTCCCGATAACAGCCCATTATCCTTAGTTAGGAAAAAGTATAGAGGCACGAGGAACACCGAAGACGGTAAAATATAGGTGGGAAAACGTCCAATAAAGAGTGTCGGTCCGTCCCTGTAGCTTCTACGTTGAATATAATATAATCTTATATTATAGATATATATATGGCTTGGTTTAAGTAACGACAGGGTGGGAAAATTCGCTGACGGGGTCCGAGATTGCTCTTAATCTGGTTGAATGTCCTTCGCCAAGTGACGTTTTTACGTTCTCCGCCTCTCGCCACTTTCATAAAATTACGACCCCTTTTATACTACGCGCTTGGTTGCGGATCAACGACTACTATTTAGGAAAAGTCTTGGAAAGGCTCAAAATTGCCGTTAGAAAAATGATATTTTTTTGTTTTCTTGGTACTTACGTCCTTTGGATTTTTTATATATATATTTTTTTTTCTGGAATTTCAAGAGTATTTTGTGATTTAATAAGGGCTTATTTGAACGAATGTAGATGCATATGATCGGATACAAAAAGAAATTCCAAATTATCGACGAAATTACCGTTTAGTAATAAATTCATCGATTTTAAATATTGGTCCGAAAACTCAATCGAAAAACGATTATTTAATGAAGTGATTTTCGCAGCAATGAATATGTAGTCTTGTTAATAAATTAATTTAATAAGTTGTTCCTCGTGGTCAACAAATATTACGTAAAGGCTTAATAAGTTAATTCCAATGCCAAAATCTCGACAACATTTTACCCTCAATTCCATATAAAGTTCCGCGTGTTAATTCCGGATAAATAATTACTACCCTATGTCTTTCTTCAATACTAACTAAACCTAACCCAACCTGACTCAAAATACCATTGAATAAATTAAAATTTAGTAATAATAGAATATGTTTTTCAATAAATCGCTTGGAATTCATTCAATTGAATTAACGTTCCCATTTAGTCTCACTGCCCCTTTTAATTTAACAATCGCGCTTGTATCCGCCTCAGATTTGGCTATATTATCAACTACCCATGATCTGAAATATAATCCTACCATTTTCCTCAACGCAAGGATGCCCGCCCTGTACTATCGGCAGACTTTTATGATCTTTTTTTTTATCGTATAACGTTTTCTCTTTTCCAATCTGTAAGTTTTCGGTGGCTATAGTGGCTAACAGTATACCGTTTCGAGATTAAAATAAAAGTCACCCGTGGATCATATTCCGAGGGGCCTAGAGACTCGGTGTGGGATGGAGTAAAGTGTATCCGTCGTGCGCTTCCTTATAATACGAAGGTTTTGGAGGTTTTAGGAGGTTTAGGGAGGGGATGGGAATAACTTAGCTAAATTGACTGGCATTGTGATGCCTTTAATAAAGACGACAACCTCTCATCTCTCTTCCACGCTTTACCCTTCATCGTGTGTTTTGGGAGATTTAAAGAGATACTGCAAGGTTCGGACCTGGAAGGAGGAAAGACCTTAAAGACACGAAGTATCCAAATGAGTTTTCAACTAGCTATTCTGAAAAAGAAGTCTCTATATAGATTTAATTTTGTTTATGCGCGTGTCTCCCGCGTCCTTGACTGTCAGTCGTCTGTAAGGCTTAATGAAAAACCAATGCGTCAGGCAATACGAATAGTGTAACAAAATAAATTATTACGTTGTCTTTAGTTCGCGAAAGTTAGGGATAATTTTATTAAATAGGATTTGATCGTTGAAATTATATTTTAACGCCGATGATTCCGTCTCACCGAGATATAGGCTGGATAAAACGACGATGTTTATTTACCGTTAGGGTCGTTAGCGAAGCCTAGCTCTGGGCAGGGTGAATAGAATACGTATTTGAGCAACTATAATATTTTTCTCGTGAGAGGTTACGCAATAAAAATTTAATATTTTATTGTGTAAATAAAGTTCAAAGACTCCAAACCAAAAGATTAACATATTTCAGTCTTTTTCGTTAGTTTGAAATGTTTGAAAGTCAAGTGTGTTTTTATTTTTATTATTTTTCGACAAACATCGTTACAAGCGCTCTTTTGCTTATTATTTAGTCGTAAAAGGCTTGGGAAAAGGGGCTCAAAGGTATATAGAAAAAATGAACAGACGTTGAAAAATACCATGAAAGAACAAAGTGCTGTAACGACGCGGGAAAAAGCGTTGAGACTAGAAATAAAATGCAAAAAGGCGTGGGAAAAAAGTTGAAATGGTAACGTAAAACGTTGATGGTTGCTGGCGACTGACAAAAAGGGATTGAACCCGAATAAAAATACAGTACTTAGTCTTATTTCAAAAAATTAAAGTTAGAGTAGCGCTGTCTTCCAGAATGAAACTTTAGAAGAATATTTAAAATGAACGAATAAAGACAATTGATTTAAGTGATACTCGTAATCTAAATGATCAAAACTGGTCTTTTGACCACTTGATTATCCCTTGTAAGTGGATTAAGGGGAATGGGAATAGTATTCGGCGTGTAAGTATCACGCGGATGCGCTCTTCTTCTATAGCAGCCTCCATCCGTGACGGAAACGCATGAGAGATGACGTTGCTCCGTGTAAAATTAAATTCCACCCCCTCCCTACTTTATTTGCCTCATCCAGCAACCCCTGCAATGTAATATATAAAGTGTTATGGAAAACCTGGACAGCTTCCCTAGTATATTGGCCACCTTTCTTTCTCTTCTCGGAGGAGCTATAGGGTTGCGTATCTCAAACGGTTAGTGTTTCAGTCTGACATTGACGCGTAAAATCTAACATAGGCCTTGGCTATATTGTTTTTTTAGTTACACGAAACTAGTTTTGAGTCATTATAGCGATTAAAAAATATATTTCCGTCAAAAATTATAAATAAAAAAACCTAAAAGCTTTTTTTATTGTTTTATTTATTTTCTTCGAATTGTGAGTGAATTAGAATTACATTTCTTTTATTTTACAACGAATTCTAAGAAATTCCAAGAATTTGTTAATGTTATACGTTTTAATACAAGTGTTTATCTTCGGATATTCTTAACATCCATTTTAAACAATATTATCTGAATTTAAAAATTAAATTTGTTTACTCACAAAACATCTAATCGGAAAATGAAATATCTGATCCTATTCCGAACACTATACAATACGGTTATAAACTTTTATCGTAATAATTTAAGAGAATACGAAAAATAGCATTGACTTCTATCGGAATTCAGCTTAAAAATGAAATTTTATTAGTATTTTTAAGCCGATTTTTTTAAGGAAAAAAATAGGGTAAAATATTGATGGAATAAGCGAAGCTTTAAGTATATATATCATCCGTTCCTCGAAAATATTTAACGCGTTGAAGGATGCGCGAACCTCTGTTATTCGAAGATACGCCAAAGCCCTACCAGATTACCCGCTTTATACACGTAGGAATGGCAACATTTTTTGCTACAAGCATGCTTGTAACAAAAAATGTTGCATGTATAGTTGAAAGATTTTTGTCAGCTTCAAAATAAGTTTTTTGGGGGGGGGGGGGCTTTGCGTCGCTACACAATGACGAAAAACCCTGTATTATATAACAACCAGTTATAGTTTTCAACCTTTATAAACCGTACTGCAATCCCTTTTCATCTTTAAAGGAAAAGTCTAAGATTTATATTAACTCGTTTGGTAACACCAGAAGCCGATGAAACACTCCTTTGAAGTCTATTACTCCCGGGTCTTGGCTACCCCTCTCTGTATGGGTTAGTTTCAAAAAGCGCGATTCGTACGCCTCCTAACGGTAGATATTTTCGGAGCGGGAGTTCGTCGAGCGAATATCTCTAGCAGCCTTGGAGTTCGTCAAAAAAAGTCGTAGTTTGTGGAGAGAGAGAATTTCCAATTTTGCGTAGACAGGGGGGTATGAAGTAGGACCCCTCCGATCTCGTAAAATTGTGAATTTTACCCATACAGAGAGGAGCGCTATATCGAACATTAGATTAGTAGACTTCAAAGGAGGGTTTCATCGGCTTCTGGTAACACGCTCCACGATAGCTTTTTTCTTTAATATAACAATTATTTTTCAATAAAACTTTAATTCAGCAGCAGCGATTCGTCTTAGGTAAAATTTTGTCGAAATTGTTATAATTGTAGACGCTTCCGCCTCATTTTGACGAAAAACTTAATTTTAATTAATTTATAATTATGGCTATTTAAATTCTTGCCCATATTATTAAGGAGGGGATTAAACGGAGGCTGAAGAGGAAAATCAATTCTACTAATTATAAGGCCTATCCGCGTAGTTAATCATTCGGGAAATATGTCCCAATAATCAAAATAGATCCACTGTTCTTTTAAATTAACCCCCTTAAAACCAATCGCCTAACGCCTTGCCTACCAGCGAACAAAAGTATACTCGTGGCACGCGCTATTTCGAGCGCGATTTCAAGCGCGATTATAGCGCGAGATGTGATAAATAAAGCGCGCGATGTGACGAACATGGCGCTTGACATAGCGCGTGCCACGAGTGTTTTTTTCGCTAGAAGGCAAAGCGTTACGCGATTGGTTGGAGGGGTCAATATTAAATAACATTGAAATGTGGATCTATTTTTTATTTTTAAAATCATTGGGGTATATTTTCCGAATGATTAACTTCTTTTAAATAGTAGAAGAATCATTTGATTTCCCTCTTCACCCTCAGAAGAGGGGCCTTTTTCATCCTCATTTTTCAGTTTTAGAAGTCCTAAACTTTTTCTTAGGGACAGGGTCCCCAAATATACAACATTACCCATGGTCTCAGCTCCACTGTATCCGTACATGTGTCCTACGCGTTTGACGTCACAATTAAAGATAATTTTCGGTTTACATAGTTATATATATAGTGGATTATATAATTGATATTTAAGGGGAATAGATCTCGAATATTTGGCGCTCACACACTTTATAATATTCACCATATAAATATATGAAGCGTACAATATACGGGGTTTTTTCTCGCAAAGACTCATTAATTACCAAATCAAATAGATTACGTCATTGTGCCGCTGAAATCTAACCCGCGCCCACGCTTGCACCTTCAGCACTCGATTACTTTATAATCACCATATAAATGTATGGCGCATACAATTTTTGGCGTTTTTATTCCACATTTATAAATACAAAAATTTAATAAATTATGACAACGTTCTGCTCAGATCTAACCCGCGCCAACACTGGCACCTTCGGCGCTCGCCACTCGCTTGGTTCGATTCCTTTATAATCATGCTATATATATATATAAATGCGCGCATTACAGGCTGTGATTTTTGAATAGCTGTTTCGGTTTCGGGTAAAATACTGTTTCGGACACAGCTGTTTTGCGAAATACTGTTTAAGGGGAGGGGGCGGGGCTTCCCTATATGGTTTGTTTTAGATAAGTTCGTATCATCGTTATTTATGATCCTATTCTCGCGAATTGGTCTCCAGTGAAAGGTTTCATTGAATTCTATTCTTACTACCCTCGTAATTCTTTTAACTTAAGAAAATTCCTATTTCTATTATGGAAATTGTCCTTTATGGGTAAAACGGAGTTTCTAACTTTCCTCGTGTTGTGAAATCTGAAATAGATTCTGACTTTATAGCTGTATACGGAAGATTTTGCTTCTGCCGGTAGCTTAACGCGACCTCTATTCATACCCCCTTCTATACCCATTCTCGGGGACGGGGTTTTCTAGTAGCCCCGAGCGAAGCGAGCGTCGAAAAGTAAAAGGAAAAAAAAAACTTTCTATTAGTATGATTTATAGAAACTTCTACTCGTTTCTAGCGGGCCGACTCCGTGTCTACTTATACGCGACGCGTCGATACTTAGGCGCTTAAAGGGCAAAGAGAGACGGGATAAAGCTTAGACTCAGCCTGCAGGAAGACTGTGTGCAGTGTGAGAAAAAAATAAATCGTCAAGCTTTCCTTTTAACTTCAAGACCTTTTGTTGTCCCATCTTTTCTTAACTCTTATTTTGACAAAAGAGTTTTAAGAGAGAGCGAGAGAGAGAGAGATGGAAAGAAGTTAGAAGGAAGTATCAAAATATACATATATGAAAAAGGTTTAAAACATTTAAAGAGATAGTACCACGATCCGCGTGTCAAATCAAGAACACGAGGGGCTAAGCACTTTCCTATAACCTCTACATCGATTACGTGATTACGGAAATGATTACAGCCTTTGGTAATATTAAATGCGTAGTCAGTTACGTAATCACTGTAGTACTGTCAAAGCTAAAGGCGTGTACACCGATTACCGGAAGTGTTCAGCCCCTCGGAAGAACGCAACGTCTTAATGGAATTTCGCCCAAATAATCCTATAAAACATAAATATTTTTAAGTAAATATTCCACTGAATTCTATATAATTGGTTTGTACTCATTTAGCTCAATCCCAAATCGCCCAACCATTTTTTATGAATCAGATCTCATTTCGCCCAATCTTCATTTCACCCAATTCCCATTTTGCCTAGTTCTCATTTTGCCTAAAATTGGTTTGTTGTTCATAATTATTTGTGTTTTTTTTTAGAATTTATTATTGGCAATTTAATCTTAATTTATTGTTAGTTTAAACAATTTAACATTGGCAGTTTAATCTTAATTTATTCGCGATTTAAAACATTTAATCTTAGTGTATTCGTGATTTAAAAGATTTATTCTTAGTTTATTCGTGATTTAAAACATTTAATCTTAGTTTATTCGCGATTTAAAACATTAAATCTTAGTTTATTCGTGATTTAAAACATTTAATATTACTTATTCCTGATTTAAATCATTTAATATTTGTTTATTCGTGATTTAAAACATTTAATCGTAGTTTATTCGCGATTTCAATCATATAATCATAATTTTTTCGTGTTTAACCAAAAATCAGTTTAATCATTATATATTCGTTATTTAAACAACTAATTTAAATGGAGTAATCAAGATTCAAAAAAAAAATATATATATTTGTCAAAATAATCTGATATATTAGACGTTTGGTGGAAGTGACTTTAGGAGTTATGTTATTTTCAATATTTCCTGGTAGCTAGCTCTGCCACGAACATAATTGTAATGTAAGTAAAACATTTCTACAGGCGCTCGTAGAAAAAGCATTATAATATTTGCCCCTAAATGTTGGCTTTGACTTAAACAAGTGTCTCGGAAAAATGTCTTTGTAACCTATAAATAGGTGCAAATAAGTATTCATTCATTCATTTTGATAATTAAGCCTACTACATGAGTAATCGTAACACTCCGAAACCCGCTGCAGGGGGTCACGTTCGAATGCTAAAAATTCATGGAGATTGAACTATGATTGACTCGATAAGAATTTATTTATTTGATCTAAGCTCGCGAATTTTTTTACATACGCGTGACGTCGGTTGCGCTTTTCATTTCAATGTGATCCCATAGAATAACGAAATAAATCTCCTTTCACAATGAGATGAGAACAAAATCGAATTTGATATAAATTAGAAAATTTCAACGTAATACGACTAAACGGCTTTACATTAAGCTCCTATAGAAATTATGGTTAAGGATAACAAACATTTCATTGAAGCTTCTTTAACCTCTGTATTTCTGTAAACATGCCCCCCTCTATAGATCGAAGCTTAAAACTAAGCAAAATTATTATAAAAATTCCCCCGCGATTTATATCGGATATAATATTGAGATTCCCTTTCATTTTAAGCCAAAATCTCTATTTTTTAAATTGGAGAGAAACGTAGCTTTCTTCCTTTCCCAAAGGTATTTTGGAAAAAAAAAAAAAAAAAAGTTTTATCCGATTTTAGGATAATGGTTTGTCTTTTTTTTTTTTTTTTTTTTTTTTTTTTTTTTCTTACTTCGAAGAATTTGAAGTACATATAATCAGCTACAACTTTAAAAGGTTCCTAAATCTCCATTAAACACTGAGTTTCTTCGGAGAGATCTATGTAAATTTCCAAGATTGTAACGGAGTGTAAGATACATTTTATTCTCAAAAATCGTTTCCCTAATAGAAGGTATATCCGGATTGTATCATTTTACGAATAACTTCATCCGAAAATCTCCTCAAAATAACGTACTTTAAGTCAAAAGACATCTTGAATTTGCATCGACTACTTTGTTTTACTATTGATTTAGTACATATTTAACCCTCCGCCGTAGCTTTCTGCGTTCTGCGAATTCCAATAGATTTTGACTAAAAGAAAGCTTTCCCCTTATAATGTAATGTTATGGCATCATCTGTTTCGTTGTTTCTTACTGTGTTTCTGGTATTTTTTCTTATTTTCCTCTGAGAATATAACCCCGCTGTTGGGATAAATTCTATACATAAAACGTATATTTTGAAACCGATGTTTTAGACGACGAATATATTTCTTTGTTTCCATCGCTTGAAATCATTCAAAATGTATTTTATTGTTAGAAGGTAATCTGTATACCCTAATGATCTTTCCAAACCGCTAAGATATGACCCGCGTCCAGTCGCTAAGGCTTGCTCTTCATTTCCCTGATTTAGAAATTAAACTAGAGATCTTACAACGCGCTGCGCTATAGAGATTCGCTTCTTCCCATATCCTTTATGTTGTCGACAAACCACGGGTTGATTATACCGCCATCTCTGAGTTGGAGAAAATACGTGGCTTTGACAGCACCTCCGCCTTTCCACCCCACTTCGAGACTGGACGTCATGTGCGTGACGCGTGCAAATTGCATGATCTAATTTGCTGAAATATGACGTATTCTGTGCTTATTTGAAACATCAGATTAAGACTTGAAAAGCACGTATTTGTGGCTAATTACCCTTTTGATACGCGTCTGTTAATATAATTTATAGTTCTATATTAACAAACATTTTATCAGAAATTGAAATACCTGAAAAATGCCTATTTATCAATTTTTAATTAATTACCGATTCCGAGCTCTAAAAAAATTTAATTATTTGGTTGAAAAATCGATTTGAACATTCGAAATTGTTTCGAAGTCTCTAGTGTGAACGTTGCTTTTGACAACCCTATAGGCATTTATACCGAATTTTATATTTCAAAATTGAATTCTATATAGATTTTAAAATAGGCATGGGCGGATAGCTTTTTGTATTAATTTATCTTAAAATTAGAGAAATTTCACTGGCGATGAATTGAAGATCGAGTCTTCGATCGTTAAATGCCCTCCCTTAGGCGTAAAACTTCTCTGACAGATTTTCGCCGAAATTGGTACTCTGATATTAGGATTTTGAATGTATATTCGTTTTATGGAATTACTAAATGGAATAGCCCCCGGGAAGACTGTCGTCTGTTTTTGGAGAAAGCCAGAGCTACGCAATGCCCAATCTCGTTTTCAATTCGCCAGCTGTTTAAGCTCTCTTCCGCTTTATATAGGCCTATATCCTCATATTTATCTGCCAGTTCAAAACGGAGCGAACGAGCTTTTCAGAGTTCTGTTTCCAAGTCAAAATTGGTAAATGAAGAGAATTTGTAAGAGATGACAATCTTATTGATGGATATAATACAATTACCAAAACAAATTAATTATATTAGTTAAATTATAACAAAAAACGTTCTTATAAAAAACCATTAATTTCTTACAAATAATAATTAAGTTATAACAAATAATAATTAAATTATAACAAATAATAATTAAGTTATAACAAATAATTAAATTATAACAAATAATAATTAAGTTATAACAAATAATAATTAAATTATAACAAAAATAATTAAATTATAACAAAAAATAATTAAATTATAACAAAAAATAATTAAATTATAACAAAAAATAATTAAATTATAACAAAAAATAATTAAATTATAACAAAAAATAATTAAATTATAACAAAAAATATTTAAATTATAACAAAAATAATTAAATTATAACAAAAATAATTAAATTATAACAAAAATAATTAAATTATAACAAAAATAATTAAATTATAACAAAAATAATTAAATTATAACAAAAATAATTAAATTATAACAAAAATAATTAAATTATAACAAAAATAAATAAATTGTAACAAAAATAAATTATTACAAAAAATAATTAAATTAAAAAAAAAAATTATTACAAAAATAATTAAATTATAACAAAAAGAATTATAACAAAATTTTGAATCAAATCAATTATATTAAAATTGAATAAAAATTTTATATTACAGTTCTATTAAATTATAACAGTTCTAATAAATTATAACAGTTCTATTAAATTGTAACAGTTCTATTAAATTGTAACAGTTCTATCGAGTTATAATCGTTCTATCGAGTTATAACCGTTCTATCGAGTTATAACAGTTCTATCGAGTTACAGCCCTTCTATCGAGTTACAGCCCTTCTATCGAGTTACAGCCCTTCTATCGAGTTACAACCCTTCTATCGAGTTACAACCCTTCTATCGAGTTACAACCCTTCTATCGAGTTACAACCCTTCTATCGAGTTACAACCCTTCTATCGAGTTACAACCCTTCTATCGAGTTACAACCCTTCTATCGAGTTACAACCCTTCTATCGAGTTACAACTCTTCTATCGAGTTACAACTCTTCTATCGAGTTATAACTCTTCTATCGAGTTATAACTCTTCTATCGAGTTACAACCCTTCTATCGAGTTACAACCCTTCTATCGAGATATAACCCTTCTATCGAGATATAACCCTTCTATCCAGATATAACCCTTCTATCCAGATATAACCCTTCTATCGAGATATAACCCTTCTATCGAGATATAACCCTTCTATCGAGATATAACCCTTCTATCGAGATATAACCCTTCTATCGAGATATAACCCTTCTATCGAGATATAACCCTTCTATCGAGATATAACCCTTCTATCGAGATATAACCCTTCTATCGAGATATAACCGTTCTATCGAGATATAACCGTTCTATCGAGATATAACCCTTCTATCGAGATATAACCGTTCTATCGAGATATAACCGTTCTATCGAGATATAACCGTTCTATCGAGATATAACCGTTTTATCGAGATATAACCGTTTTATCGAGATATAACCGTTTTATCGAGATATAACCGTTCTATCGAGGTATAACCGTTCTATCAAATTATCGCAACTTAATTATACTATCGCTGTTCAATCATATTATCGTTTGACGGATAAGTCGCTTACAACAACAATAGTGTCTAATTATAACAATAGCGTCAAATAATAACAAAACTGAACTCTAGTTATGAATATTATATTTAATTAATAATATATAGGTCACGGGAAAATTGTCGCGATCAACCAATCATAAATATCTATATTTAATATAGGAAACCTTAGGAAATCTTTTTTTTTTTTAACTTTAAAGTTAAGTAATTTTGTCGGTAAAATTTGTTGGGGATAAAGAGAAGAAAAATTTATATATATATATTTTTTAAATTTCCGTAAGAGGAGAAGCACTTAAAAAGCAATTCTATTTTCCTCAAAATCATTCGTCGGAATCGAGTTACTGGCGTTTCTTTTTATCAAGGCCAAAAAGTTTTCAATTTGATTTAAGCTTTTCCTTACTCGGTCTTCTCATTTTCGAGCGATTCTCTAGAGACGTCCGACTAATATCCGACGTCGTCTTCGTACCGAAGGGAATCCCGTGTATTTCCGAGTTAAGGGAAAAACATAATGATTCCAAATTGAACTCGAGTGCCGAGTGGCCCACCGTATTAAGTTCAAAGGTCAAGTCCCACCAAATAAAATATTAAATAAATACAGGCATATCTCCCAAAACTGATCATTGAGAGCATTGAAGAAGTAGAAATGACACTGAAAGTCTAGGAAAATCAATCAAAAGCCTACACCAGCGCGTGTAAAGTCAAGATCCCATTGTCTCTAAAGATACGTTCACACTAGACACTTTGAAACTGTTTTTTGGAGTAATTTCATTATATTTATGGAGTGATTTCTCTATATTTCTGGAGTGATTTCTCTTTATTTGTGGAGTGATTTCGATATATTTGCGGAGTGATTTCGCTATACTTGTGAAGCGATTTCGCCCTATTTCTGGAGTGATTTCTCTTTGTGAGTGATTTCGCTCTATTTCTGGAGCGATTTTGCTCTATTTCTGTAGTGATTTCGCTCTATTTCTGGAGTGATTTCGCTATATTTCTGGAGTGATTTCGCTATAATTCTGGAGTGATTTCGCTATATTTCTGGATTGTTTTCGCTATTTTTGGAATAATTTTGGAAATCATGAATTGATTTTTCTCTCGTGGTGTATGGGATTTTGGTAATAGTGTCCGACCCTTGGTCAGTTTTTGATCTTTCTCTCTAGCGTTCATTTGTTAGTCGTTTTAGATGCTTATCGTCTAGTCGTCTTTATAAACCGTATTAGTTAATGCCTTGTTAGTTTGGAATATTCCTGTCCTTTAAAATCCTTTAAAACCCTCGTGACTATAGACTAAGTTAATGCTTTATACGCGCGGCTACGCGAATGTTTAAGGGAAGGGAGCAACGTGATTTTCCTGGCATTACGTCGAATAAGCGGCGCATTAAACTAAGCAGAATGAAGGGATCATAGGGGAGGGGAAGAGGGAATAGAATCGGATATATACCAAACTCGTGTATGTATACATTAGCTAGGCTTTTACACTCTCAGCAGACCATCTACGATTCTACGCGCGAGAGCGGACTACATATATACAATAAATTGACACTATTTAGACGCGCCATATTCATTCCGAGAAATGGCGTTTGAAATCGAGTCTCATTTGAGACGCCTTATTTGCCAAAAATCCCATCGAGAATACACACTAAACGCTAAATGACTTGGAAAATTTTAGGCAAAATCCAACGTCGAAGCTATTAAATTTTAAGCCCCTTTTTTCCCCCTAAAGATATTATGAACTCCGTCACAACTTAGCTACGGTCACACTAGCATTTCTTAATCGATTTGAAACGGTATAATCAAACCGATATTCAAATCGCCAGGAATCGTTTTAAGCGACACGTGTTCACGCATTATCTTTGTAAATCGATTTATTGTCGCTTCATCTATCGGTTGTTGAAACCGAATCGGTACAAAACTGGTTCCTGAAGCTGTTTCTAGATATCGAATTAAATCGTTTCAAGAAAAGACCGTTTCCAGTTCACACGACTCTAGCGAAACGTTTTGAAACGGTTTAAATCGATTCCAAGGCCTAGTATGAACGCTGCAGATATTTTAAAGGTTCCTAAGCCTTTATTTATAGAGCTCGGAAGTCATAACTTTTTTAAAATAATTAAATGAATAAATAAACAAATAAAAATAAAGCTCGCGCGAGTCGAGATTAATTTAAAACCCGGTGTTTGCAATGAAAACTGGTTATTCTACAAGCTTGTTCAATGAGGCTTTTCATGGACTACTTTCTTCCCAATTAAGATTAACATTGTGTATCCATTCGCTTCAACGTTCCTCATTTTGTTAGTTACTTTGACGTTACTGACTGACAGACAAACACGTGCATAGATAATTTTATGTTTTGATTATATCGTGAATGAAAAAAAATATCCGATTGCAATTTATTAGACCTTTCTATCCAAATAATGAAGATTCGGTGTAGAAATTGGAAATGTTTGGTTAAAAACGCGTAATGTTAACCTCCCTTTACAAGATATAAAAATATTTCTGAGTAATGCTTTCTGGTAAGCTTGGCGGTTAGCTTTTAGTTGGTCATCGAAGCGAGATGAAGAAAGGCTCGAATATTCTTAAAGAGGTCTCGTGGACGTTTGCTCTATATATCTCGACATTCTCTTTTTCCCAGAAGTCTATTTTTTCTTTTTTCGCGTAGTTTGTTTGTTTGTTTGTTTGTTCCTCTTATGGGATTCTTATACTCTTTTCGAGTCTTCTAGCTCTTTGGCGGTTTGCCCACGTAGTACGCCGATAGGCAGGGGTTCAGTCCAGGCCAATAGAATTGCTAAAAAAACGGAAATGACATTCGGGGGGCCAAAGCCAACTAAAGAGACGTACAGCGTGAGTGAGCCAAAAAATTGGCGTCTCGAATAGGAGATATGGCACGGCCGAATATACCCCGCGAACAACAAATCGTTTCGGGGCTTGAATTCAGATTATCAACAAGATAAGGATTAACAATAGACATATCGTAATGGAATATTATGAATAATCTGCTGGGCTTTCATAAGCGTCCTCTAACGACAAACAGTGGCTAAATTAACGAGCGTCTACCTATTTTAAATCCGTAGCAGCCACGCACATGCATGGTTTTGCCCGCTCTGTTCACCGTTAGCGGATGCTTTTTGAACTCTAGGTTTTATTATTCATATTTATCTATTAATACATGTATAGGTGTCCAAGGTTAAAGGCAAGCTTACATTTAACTCTGGGCATAAGAACTGGTAAGCATGGATCCCTGCATCTTAGAGAGTGTAAACATGATCCCCTGCATCTTAGAGAGTGTAAACATGATCTCCTGTATCTTTGGGAGTGTAAGCATGGACCCCTGCATCTTAGAGAGTGTAAGCATGGACCCCTGCATCTTAGAGAGTGTAAGCATGGACTCCTGCAACTTAGGGAGTGTAAGCATGGACCTCTGCATCTTAGAGAGCTTAAGCATGGATCTCCTGCATCTTAGAGAGTGTAAGCATGGACCTCTGCATCTTAGAGAGTGTAAGCATGGATGCCCTGCATCTTAGAGAGTGTAAGATGGATCCCCTACATCTTATAGAGTGTAAGCATGGACACCTGCATCTTAGTAAGTGTAAGCATGATCTCCTGCGAATATTTTAGGCATAAGGATAAAATCTGAATTTAATTCAATAGATCTATCCTTGGAAGAAATAAAAGTTATCAAACTCCTAGCAATATTTACACGTCCGCGGTCCAAGTATGTCATTTCTCAACCTGAGTAGTGTATTTCGTCCATGAAGAGAGTCTTAACAGATATAGAAAAAAAAACACCAAAGCTCTTTTCATCAAAGTGTCAGAAGGGCCCGCGCCTATATTTCCCGCCTTTTTTCGGTGGGGTACCACCCATTTAGAGCCTCCCCTTCTCCTCTCTTATTCGTGGCCAACTTGGTCCACAAATCATTTCTGACGCCTAATTATTCAGAGCACCCTTTTAAACCGGCTCTGCTTGGCGTATATACATGTATAAGTTCGCGTGGCCCACTTTTAAATATTCATCGGGGATGGAATAACGTCCTTATAGAATACGATATGAGAATTTCGCTTCGCCGGGATTATTACGTAATACAATTTTGATTCGTCGCGTAATAGCGCTAGGAAATTAAATTTGCTTTTTTTTTGCCTTCTTCTCAAGCCCCTTCAGTGCTTTGTGAGAGATTAGGTGGAGGGCGCCCTTTTCCGTATTAGAGTGTGTGTGTATTTTTAATCCATTTGTCCTCCTCGAGTTAAAACTATTATATTAGTTTTCCCGTATATTTTTCATCTTGTTATATAAATTGCGGGGGAAAAGGGATAATCGGAATATAAAATGGATTAACGCGATTAAAAATGATTTGAAGGTATTGGGCTTAAATAATGGAGTGACAAAATGGTCGAAATTAAGTATAAAAGGTTTTGTTTTGTGAAAAAATTCTAGATGGTGTTGAAACTCGCGTCTTAGAAAATATTTTAAATTTTTTGTTCAATCAAGAAATTGAAAATGAAAGAAAGTGAATAAAAATTTAAGCACGCGTCATGACGTCAATATGCCTAAATGTTAATAACATAATTCTTTCTTTTTCATCGTTGTCCTTATCTCAATTGGGACATCGATTACCCTAAATCGTGATTATCTAAGGGATTATGTAAGATTTAATTTTACTTTTATTCAAATTTACTTATATCTGTTTAACATGACTTTTCGTATACTTTGTAAAATTCATCGGACCTTCCTGGAAATCAGCTTTAAGCTGAGGGGGATATCCAATAAAAGCCTTTGTTATTATTTGGAATTTGAATATAGGTCTTAAGCATCAAAAACCGGCCTATTCTTTTAATGTTACGATATTACAAGCGCTGAAATAATATTAATATGATTAACCCGAATTTATATTTACTTTTTTTCAAATTAATTGAAAAACTTCAGAAACACCTAAAACGTGTTTAAAAATTGTAAAAAAAATTCTCGAATACTTTTATGATTCCGAAAATAAACTCAAAAAATGTTCCATTTTTAGCTACAAATTTACGAGAAAATTAACGGTTGAATATTTGTTGAGTGTAATTTTGTATAGTGGCTTTTTAGACCGCATAATACCCTCATTTTCTAGGTTTGTTCGAAATTTATTTAGCCCCTTAATCGTCACACTATAATTTTTATATACATTTATGTACATAAATAAATATAACCATTAGCTAGGAAAATGTTTTCACGCGCTAATGAAACCTCCTCCGAGTTCCCCCTTTTCTCTCTTACGTGTACAATACCCTTTTGTTCTAAACAATAAAAAAAGGTGCATTTTATTAGGCCTACTTTTCCAGAATAATAACGCTTAATTTTTGCACGGTCGCGCCCTATGACGTTACTCGCTTGTCGGAAATACTGCTTTAATCAATTTAGTATAGCGTCCGGCTCAGTTATACCCCACACCAATATATAATAATGTATGATCCACCCACTTCGAGTTCCCCATAACGTAAAAACTATTTTTTTTTATCGCACAAAGGATCCATTCACGCAATACCTTGATGATGTGAAATTCCAAAAATTATGCATACGAAATACGATTATTTTACTAATCATAACTGTGAGCTAGGACTATTAACAATGAACACCTATCTTAAAAGGATACTTGGAACGTTTGATGTCCAAGATCTCTGGCATCAAACTCCGGCTTATTCTCTTAATGTTAGGACATTACAAGCGCTTTTGAAGGCCTGAATTTATTTTTATTCAAATTTTACCTAACTTTAGAAATTAATTAACCAAAAACGTGTTATTGTGCAAATACGTTAACTGATTAGAACTGTTTACGCAACCATTTCTCTATTCAATCTCTTTTTAACTGATTTTTAAATCTGAATTATCTGTCCAGTTTTTTTTTGCAAATATCTACGGGTTAATCGATACTCAAATCAGATAACTGCCAATTTAATACTAATTCTATTATTTTTTTGCGAAATAACGCGCAATTACATGGACAATAGTTCTAATTCATTCTTTAAGCGGTTATTCATTTAAAAAACGTTTCACAGTTGGCGGCATGTAGATATACTGATAAAAATACGTGAATTAACTTTTTTCGGATAAGCCCTTAAAAAAATTAGTTTGTCCCATTTAGAACCAGTTAAAATTTAACGATAAGTTCTATCTGTGGACCGAAAATATATCTGGCAGCAGTTGAGACACTACCTACCCATACGACGACCTCTGTCTCCCTCTATCATTACCCGTTTCGACTAAAATTCAACCTACAATGGGTGTGTTCCTGTAACAGCTTCTTTGCCTATTTTAAAAATTGATATGTCAACATGGAAAATATTTATTGAAATTTTAAATAATTTAATGTCCAACTAGTTTTATTTATTAAAGGGAGAATGCAACCTATTTTTTTGTTTTTTTTATTGATTCCTTGTTGTTTAAATAGGCCTAACCCAACAGTAAAAAATTTATAAAAAAATATTAAACTAGAAATAAATTTAAAACTGAAAATATGTTTAGCTGGATTCATGGAGATCACCTGAACTAAGGATAGCGACATTGATCAATAGCTCTTATATGCGGAGTGCAGGATCTCCATGATCAATATCATTGGTCGCTAGTCCTTAAGCGGGTAGTTCTCGATATATTTCCATGAATTCATCTAAGCCTATTTTGATGGTAAAGTTTAATATGTCTTTCTAGTTTAATATTTGTTTGTAAATTTGTTTACTGGTAGATTAGGCCTATTTAAACGATAAGGAATCGATAAGCAAATCATTTTTTGTTAGCTTGCATTCTCCCTTTAAAGAAATTTCTTTCGCAATGCAAATGAATTTATAGGCGCGTCTACTCAAAATCTTTTAGACTGCAACTTTTCCTATTATCCCTCCAAGGTAACACCACTTGGATTTGTTATTTTAAAACGCGTGTACTACAATTTAGTCCGTCTTAAAGAAATAAGAGAATATAACACACGATATTTAAATTACATTTAAATTTCGCAGACGTTGCTTTAATTTTGAGACTTACGCGTGAAATTTTAAGGTCTATACAGAAACTTAAAAAGATCTGACAGTCTAGCCACTAAACAATTAGCATATTATATAATGCAAAGTGGTAACATTTCTCTAAAGTTTATTCGTTTCATTTAATTGCCATAGTTGAAAGAAAAAATATTTAATTATAAAAGTTTCCGCTCAAAATTTACTTAATGCAAATTACTAACAATAATTTAAAAACCTTTCTTGGTCTTGAGGCGGTACTATGAAACAATGTATACTTCTCGAATATTTAAAATTTTATGGGCACTTTCATAGATTTATGAAATTGAGTAGCTTTTTCGGAAAGATTGTTAAAAAACGATTCGATATGTATACTCATGTGTCATAGAACAAAATTACCGCGATAGAAATACATATTTTCGACATTTTTAAAATAAAAATTCCCCGCAATACCACGTCATCATTATGATCGCGCGACAATTGTAGAGCCTGCAGTTAATTCTCACGCGTTCTGGCACCACGCAATAAGGTGGCTTTCGCGCGTTCTATTTCGTAAAAGTACTTAATCCCGAAAGTTAACTACCGTTCGTACGAAAATTATCTTTAATTACGTTCCAGAAATGATTTCGACATCATATATCGAAGTAAGCCTTAAAATACCATGGTGAATATTGACAGTGGAAGGAAAGGGCTAAGGGACAATGATTTAAACACAAACTAAACAGGAATTTTAAATAGCGTCAAATTTTTAAAATTCGTTGAAAAAAACTTCGATATTCAAATTGGGCTACCATTTAAGAAAACGCATTTTCTTTTTAGGGTATTTGTCGATTTAGCTGTCATTATACTGACTCTTCAATGGCAACCCAATAATTGGAAAACCAGATTATTAATTTAACCGTGTAATTAACTACTATGTGAATAGGCCTTCAAATTTTATATTTGTTCTTTTGTTGGTGTTGAGGGAATGGACGCGTAAAATAAAAGCTGGCGTATATCATTTAATATTATTATTCCGGAACCCCACTGCGCCATTTTTTTGACAGATGCCGCCGTATTTTTCCAGACTGAAATCTATTTTTTTTTCTTTTTCTTTTAAGGTTTGTTTTATTCTTCACCTTTTGCTTTAAAAAAAGAATCAGGGTGAGGGGAGAAGGCTTATTGTTTCGGTATTCTGACCACGTTTACCCTTTTATATCTATTTGACGTTTGATCGAGAATCTCGAGGTTTTGTAGCGCCCTCCTCTGTGATGCTCTGTGTCGATGGGAATCAACAAGATGGTTTTGGGGCCACGTAGCTCACGACGAGACAACTTGTTTTAGTTTAGTTGATAATTAAAATCCCAGCCAAAGTTACAAGTTCCACTCCATGTTTTTACGTCTGTCTCTCCCTTTATTATCTTTACTGCGTGATTATACGTCTGTCTCTCCCTTTATTATCCCTACTCCTTGATTTTACGTCTGTCTCTCCCTTTATTACCCCTACTCCATGATTCTACGTCAGGCTCTCCCTATATTATCCTTACGCCATGTTTTGACGTCTGGCTCTCCCTTTATTATTTCTACTCCACGATTTGACGTCTGGCTCTCCCTTTATTATCCCTACTCCATGATTCTACGTCTGGCTCTTCCTATATTATCCTTACGCCATGTTTTGACGTCTGGCTCTCCCTTTATTATTTCTACTCCACGATTTGACGTCTGGCTCTCCCTTTATTATCCCTACTCCATGATTCTACGTCTGGCTCTTCCTTTATCCCTACTCCGAGAAATTTGGAGTAAGCAAAGGCTTCAACACAATAGTTACGAAAAAAATACACAGTTTTTGCGTAACTAAAAATCAGAGATCGTGGCCACGGCCTATATATGCCGAATCACTGGCCTGTAAAATAGTTAAAGATTTTTCTGCCTATGGGGAAAAGATGGAGAGGATTTAACGTTCGTCGTGTCAAAACCATGAGCCTATCTATAATTCTGTTCTTGAGATGTTATCAAAATGAGGATGACTGTGGCGGATTGATATATAATGTTTAACCCCATACGGATCGAAAGTAGTTTTAACGTATTCCTTTTGATTCAACCTCTATAGTTTTAAAAAGGCTAAGGAAGATATATCTGAAACCTTCCTAATATCAAATTCAGAATCAGTGTAAGTTACTAGTGTGTTGGAAGTCGAACTGTATATCTCAATTGTGATATAAAACAAATCTCAAAGATTACATAAATAATACTCTTCATACGCGCTATTCTATTGAGTATATATTTCTCTAGGTACGTCGTCTGTCTGACGGTAGGGAACGCTAAAATGTATACCCAAAGTTAAGCCCCGTTTTCAATGAAGATTTTTTTTGGACAAAAAGTAGCTTTTTATCTTAGTTAAGACGAAAAAGTTACTTTCTTGGTCAAAACATCTTGATTGAAAACGCGCCTTTAGATACACTATAGGATCTACATTCACATTAGACTATCCAAATCGATTTCAAATCGAAAAAAACGATTCATAAACCGATTTATTACCTTTATCAACATCTGTTTGCTGTTGAAATCGAATCGGTTTGAAACTGGTTCTTGAATCAGTTTCGAGAAACCGATTCAAATCGATCCGAGAAAGGACGGTTTCCAGCAGCTTTAGTTAAAACTTCCTTGCAAATTCCGTTTCCGTTTAAATTTAGCGCGATTCAGCCTATCTTCAGACTCGAGTCACGCGCTTCATTTCAAACGTCAGTTTAGGCGAGAATTCTAAATCGGTAATTGACCCTGGTAATGGTAATTTACCGTTTTCTCTGGAAAATTACCGAAATGTTTGATTTTTCTTTTTTTTTATTGCTTTAAAAGTGAAAAAAATGCTAAAAGAGGTCAAAGTTCAACCTATAATCGTCTGTAAGTTATTCGTGTTTGGTGTCGTTACCACGTGTTGATGTATTTTTTCATGTCCGAGTAACTCTATCAATGCAAACTCAAATGGTCAAGCGTATCCTGCATTTTTTAGTAGTGTAGGAATTATTCAAATTGAAATAAGAATTTTTAAGTGTTTGAGAATGGCATTCCGCGTTTAAAATCGCAAATTTAAATACAAATTAAATGGTCAAGGGTAGCATCCACGAAAATCATTTTTTCACGACTGTAGGGCCTGGTTTTAGAATTTGACACATTTTAATCTAATCGAAATTCAGATACAAATCATTTTGCAAATACCGATAAATTACAGTGAGACGATAAATTACGCGGCTAATTACCACGTAATTTTCGAATTTCCAAAATTAAGGTAAATTTTTGAACTGTACTTTTCTCTTTTTTTTTTTTTTTTTTTTGATACTTTAACGAATACTACGATAACTTTGAAGAACGTTCGAGGCTGAGCGTTCGCCGTGACATCCTGCACGTTCCAGATTTATTTTTTATTTTATTTTATTTTTTTGGTATCCTTGTGAACCCAATATCTAACGTTATTGGCATCGACCCGTCTTATATATAGGAAATAGTCAAGTTTTTCCTCGTTCCTTCCTTCTTTTGGTTTCTTCTTTGGGACTTGGAGTGTGTTGGGCCTTACCTCGCTCTCTTGCTCTTTTCAAAAAGCAATTTTTTCGGGTCCCCCGGCCGCGAGAAACTCGGAGCGTGAAATTCTAAAGAGTATTTTTTTGACGTCTCATTCTAAGGACGTCATTTACTATTGAATTTGGAAAAAGAGACTTTATTCGTGATCCAGCGGCTTTTCTCTCTCTCCATCCATTTCTACTCAAGGTTTTCTTGAACGTTAAGGAAACCCTCTCGTAACGTCACTCTTGTTTTGAATAATCTTGAAGGCTTTCTGTTTCGGCATCTCGCTTAATTGCTTCTCAATTTCAGGAGGACAAAAAGATAAAACAAAATCAATACTTAATCTAATTTTAAAATTGTGGCTTTTTTTTTTTTTTTGGTTTTTTTGAAGAATACACGGTAATTAGGAGTGTGTCAAAATACTAAGAATGTATCTATAAAGAATATAATTTTTAACATACTGAAAAGTAGCCTACTTACCTGGAAAAAAGGCTTACCTAAATTCATGGAGATCCTGAATATCTTCGCATTAGCCGAAGATATTCATACAAGGCCTTGGAAGCGATTTAAACCGTTTCAAAACGTTTCGCTAGAGTCGTGTCAACGGGAAACCGTCTTTTCTCGAATCGAATTGATTTGATTTCTCGAAACTGATTCGGGAACCAGTTTCATATCGATTCGGTTTCAACAAACGATAGATGAAGCTACGATAAATCGATTTATAAAGATAATGCGTGAACATATGACGCTTAAAACGATTCCTGGCGATTTGAATATCGGTTTTCAAGCGAAGGGTCATCGACCTAGCAAATTAAGGCGAGATCTCCATGAGACTTCCAATAACACTCGATTGGTCGCTGACTCTTCAATGCGAAGAAATGATTTCATCAGATGTTATCGAACGAAGGTTCACACCTCGCGTGTTGAATTACTTTACGGTAGGGTTTTTTAGTTTAATTTGCTTCAGAAATTTTAGAACCTATATTCGTTGTTTGACCCCTTGTGACCCTCGAAGCCGAACTTAAACTAATTAGCGGAATTAACGAGGTTCACCCTTTTGTTTGGATCCCCTTTTTAATACTTTTAATGTTTAGCTTTTCAGTCCGCAATAAACAAAGAGGGAATTCGAACTCTACTATAAGATTCGTCGGAGCGTTCGTTAACTAAATCGCAATCTTTTTAAGGAAACTAATTGGGCTCTTTAAATCGTCTTTAGAACGTTGCTAAGGAAAAGGGCTTGCGAAATACTTGAAGTGATACTCAAGTTGAATCAATATTAGTTATTACGAGGGTGTATACGGTTAGGATTTATTATATAAATATAGATGGATTGTTTGCCTACTTTAAGTACAGCTCGAGGAATCGGATAATTATATCTTAGGATCCATTGATAACTAAGCATTTTTCAGATATTTTAATCTCGGATAAAACCACAAATTATATAAACAGACACGTATCAAATGGATGGGAATTATCCGGAGATAAAATTTTATATAAAATATAACGTTTCTCGAAATCTGTGTAGATTGAAATTTAATAATTATATTTTAATCTAAATTGAAAGGAACAGCGACTAAATTACTACATTCTAGCTTCAAGGTCTCAACATGGATTAAAATCCGCGAAAAAATTTCTTATCGGCGAATGAATAACTCGTACAACGTATCAATTTCCTACAACAATGAGTACGAATAAAAGGTTTGCCTTTTCGCGAACTGATAATAACTGATTGACTTTAACGATGATCCTATTCAATTGACAAAAATTATACGAATTCCGAGCTCTATAGCTTTAAGTGAATGCGCCTCGTAGATAAGTTAACTGGAATGTTAATGGGATACATCTATCCAAATAATAAAATTTATGTAAATTCCGAGGTCTTAATGAGCTTTTGTTCTTACGTGGAAACTCTTAATGAGCTTTTGGTGATACGTGGAAGCTCTTAACGAGCTTTTGGTCATACGTGGAAGCTCTTAATCAGCTTTTGGTCATACGTGGAAGCTCTTAATCAGCTTTTGGTCTTACGTGGAAGCTCTTAATCAGCTTTTAGTCTTACGTGGAAGCTCTTAATCAGGTTTTGGTCTTACGTGGAAGCTCTTAATCAGCTTTTGGTCTTACGTGGAATCTCTTAATTAGCTTCTGGTTTTATATTGATGCTCCTATTGAGCTCTCTTATTTTGAAGCACCTTAAGCTTTTGGTTCTATTTTAATGTTCTTATTGAAGTTTTGGTCGAGTTATGATACTTCTTTTTTAGATTTTGCTCTTATTTTAAAGCTCTTATTGGAGTTTTGGTCAAATTACGAAGCACATAGAGTTCTTGGTGATATTTTGAAGCTTTTCAACATAGTCCATTAAAATTTCTTGTTAAGCGAACCACTAAAATTTTAATTTAAAATTATTTTTTGAATTATATTTTATACCAAGTAATCTCATTAACACCACAGACTTCGGCTTATATAAGAGAGCATTGTGATGATTTTTAATTAGATGGTATATTACCCGAGATAAATTAGATCTTGTTGTAAAACATTTCTTACTCTATGGCATCGGAGTTTGGGGGATCAAAGCACGTATAGTATTAAAAATAACAAATTTTCCTTATTATCTCTAAAATACCTCTTCTTAAAAATTGCCTTAATTTAATTAAGGGAAATCTTTAGGAAGTTTCGGGCCATGTTTTTTAAAAACAGTTGACTTTGGTATAATCCCGTGTATATATTTTTCTTTCCTGATTACTTTATCCGGAAAGACAGGATTTCCTTGGTATATGGAATCCTTTTGTGTAAAAGCGAGCGAATAATTAGAAAACACGAAAAGAAATTTATTCCCGGAAAAGATTAAGAAGAAAGAAAAAGCGGATGATTTTCGCAATGAATACCCGTTCGTCATCACCCATTTAATACCAGAAAGGCTTAAACTGAGGCTGTCACTATTTGTTCTTCCTAATACCTATCACTATATTAAAACGCCATGTTCAAAATGTTATACCTCTGGGTTGACGCGTTTTTAAAGGGAGAATGCAACCTAACAACCAGTGATTTTAATCGATTCCTTATCTTTTAAATAAGCCTAATCCATCAGTAAAACAAATTACAAACAAATATTAAAACTAGAAATAAATTAAAAACTTACCGTCATAATAGGCTTAGCTTGATTCATGGAGACGCTGATTTCCTCGCGTATAAGGGCTAGCGAACAATGAGCTAAGGCTTGTCGTTAAAGGGAGATCTCCACGAGACTTCCAATGACATACGAGGACATCAGAGTCTCCATAAATCCAGTTTGTTTAAATTTATTTCTAGTATTTATTTGTAATTTTTTTACTGGTGGATTAGGCATAATTAAACGATAATTGATTAAAAATCACTTGTTGTTAGGTTGAATTCTCCCTTTAAGAAACTTGAAAAGTTTCTATCATTAAATCCAGAAAAAATGTTTTGAATTCGGACAAAAATTGTGCCTGCAGTTAAAAATATCTGTAGCTGTTTCAGAATAATTCAACGATAACGTTCCAGCATTATCTTTTCCTTTCATACAAACTGTAAGACTATAGCCGCGTTCATACTAGGCATTGGAATCGATTTAAACCCTTTCAAAACGATTCGCTGGATTTGATTCGATTTCTCAAAACTGCTTCGGGAATCATGCAGTTTCGTATCGTTTCGGTTTCACCAACCGATAGATGAAGCTACAATAAATCGATTATAAAGATAATGCGTGAACACGTGACGTATAAAACGATTCCGGGAGATTTGGATATCGGTTTGATTTTACCGTTTCAAATCGATTAAGAAATGCTATTGTGAGCGTAGCTATTGTGAAAAGTGATAACAGTTGGTATTTTTACAAATATTCAGCCAGGTTATTTATTTATATATATATAAATATTTTTTAATTCAAACCCCTCGTGAAAATATATTCCAAATTGCGAAGTAAAGTTTATTTTTAATTACTTTAAATTAATTTCCTCATATTAATTAAAAGTGCAACACATTATTACACAATAAATAATTAGCTTTTATATTGCGCTTTATCAGGCTCCATTTTGACTCGCTTGTAATGTATTGGATGGGTATTAGTGGACGACGTTTTTCCCGCCATTTTTTATAAAGGTCATATACGTACTAATTAAGCTCGGAGAAATCTTGGGCGTGTGGCCACGATAAAAACATTCCTTTTTATTTTGGCGCAGCAATTTTTAACAAGGACCAAACCCTGGAAAGAATTCTTTTGTTCTTATTCTTAACTTCGACTAACTCTTAAGCCTAGCCGCTTCATCTTCTTCCCTTCGTACTGGGGTCTTTGCCCACCCACGCATCCTCGTTTGATTTGCTGGTCTCTAGGCGCGCGCGCGCTTTTGCCAAGAATGCCAATGCACTCGCCTCGCTTCGCCCACCTTACAAATTCCTCGAATTAGGAATAAAGGCCACGATCGCGAACAACCTCGCTTCCAAACTCTGTATTCTTTCGAGCTCTCTTATTTCCTCTTATCTCGCCCGTCTTAACTTTTCTTCACGAAGTCGAAAAGGCATTTTTTGGAAATTATACAATGTGTACGTTATAAGTTAGAAACTTTATCTTACCAATAATAAGTGTTGAAAAAACTAAAAGCTCACCAACCAGTCAAGGAAAACAATATTACAATTAAATGTTTAGTGTACATTTAATCAGAGCTCGGAATTCGCATAATTTTTGTTAATTGAATAAGACCAGATGTCATGAATTTCAATCAGATATTATCCGTTCGCGAAAAACATATACATTTCTTATTCGAGTTAACGTATCTGAAAGTAAGACAAACCTTTAATTCATGCTCATTGTTATAGGAAATTGATACGTTACAAGAGTTATTCATTCGCCTATAAGAAAATTTTACACCAAATTTAGATGTCGAAGCTAGAATATAGTAATTTAGTCGCATGTTCCTTTCAATTTAGATTAAAATATAATTATTATATTTCATTCTTCACGGATTTCGAGAAACGTCGTATTTTTATCTTGATATTATCCGTAATTTCTTTATTAATCGAGCTTAAAATTTTATATCCGGATAATTCGTATCCATATGATCGGATAATGAATAACATAGTACAGTTAAATTTAACTGTTCTCCTACATTTTAAAGGACTGAAGAAGAGAAAACAAAAAGGGTGGTTTTATTGATTCTTCTTCTAAAAATAAAGGCGCGTACAGCTGAAATTGAAATCGGAAACCAGTTTTGATCTACTCGCGAGCGAGAATCAGCTTGCTCTATGGTCAGAAAAAGTATGCGCTAAAGCCGGATTCACACACACCTATTTTCACCCGTTTCACGCTCGCGCGCGTCAAACGCGTGAAAATAGGTCTGTGGGCATCCGCCTTTATAATCTTCTCGCGACCTTTCAAACATTCTCGCGCGAGAAATGGTTTTAAATCTCAATATACTTTACGATTTCAGCTTAAGATTTCACTCGCCTTTATCCATATTTTCTTAGTAGAACATTCAGTAAATGGGCGTGGCCAATTATTACGCAATTGCAGATCCACAAGCCTTGTGTTGAAATGAAAAGTAAAACCGACGTCACACGTACGTGTAAAAACACCCTCGGGAATGTTTCTCAGTTTCTCGCGAGATTGGCGCGAGATCAATTTAGAGAAGGCCCGAATCGTGTCAGGTTACGTATCTTCTTTAAAATAACTTTGTTATTAGTATTGGCCTATCTACGGTCTTCCGAGGAACGATTGGATTTCCTTTCTTTATAACTTTGGATTTCTCACTAGGGGTAATGTGTTTTTCCAAAGTAATACTAGGGCCTCTAGGTGAGAATCTAAATCCCTTCCAAGTTTGTAACGCGCGTGAGAAAGGAAAAAAAGGGTGCTAATGTTCTAGCGTCGGTTGACGGGCTGTCACCCGATATCAGGACAACGCGTCAAGTTTCCGAGAGAAAGAAAGCGTCGTAAAGTGGAATTTTCTTCGCCCAGGCCTTTTTTTTTTTTTTTTTTTCGTCGCCTTATAGAACTTTTCTGTCCTACGCCGCACATTTTTTACTTTTTTATTCTTCGCCTTCTCTTTGGCGTTCTTTTAAGACATTTTTAAGGTTGAAATTACACCAGTGTGAAGGCGATAGACACGTCATTTAAAAAAAATGGTTCGACCCAAGTTGACTTTGTTTTAAGATTCGCCTGGAAAAACCCTCCATTGGTACGGCTTTTTAGCCAAAGATATAGATTTAACGTCGCAGTATTTAACATATTAGGTGTATAAAGGTCTGCCTTAGGGTTTTAGTATTGCATTTTAAGACTGAAATATTTTCCTTTTTTTGGTCTGAACTTTTCCACGCACACGCTAAATGTATCTATTCTATAGTGGGCTGAGGCTTTTATTCTTCCGATAAAACTATATATATCTTCGATTTTGCTGTCAGGTTGGTGAAAATAAGGGTCCTTCCTTTTGTAACATTTCCACACTGTGAAAGACGAGTGAACGTGAAACCACGTTACGGTCGAAATTGGGTCATATCTTTCGCTCCTCGTTCGTGGTTCCAACGCTATTCACTCTTTCTTCGTGAACATACTCGTATACCCAACACCCTATATAGTTCTTTTCTCTTTCCCGCACACGTGATTAGATGGTTTCCACCTCGATTCTAACTTCTTTACCGCTCACCGTCACCTATAGCAAAGAGAGTTTGAAAAGGATTCGAGGAATGCAACCTGAGATAGTAGTTTTATGTTTTAATAAATAATTGTTTCGCGCGTATACTAATTCTTTCGTGACGCAAACTCTAGTTAAAGCTAGACCCAATGAGAATATTCAAACAGATTCTAATCATGACATCGCGTAATTGGCAAATTTATCCGATGAGTGGGACACTTGCTAAAAACCCTCTACACCTTGACCGAAATCCAAAATCCCTGGGAAATTAACCTTGAAATTATGAAAAAACTCCCAAAAACGGCTTTGAAATCTAAAAATCTCTTGAAAATCCTAAAAGCTTGTACCTAAAACCGCGAGTATCCGACAACTCCAATTTATATTATACTACATTTTACAAATCAGTGAAGTCCTGTACACATTGACCGAAATCCAAAATCCCTGTTAAATTAGCCTTGAAATCATAAAAATAACTAATAAAAGCGGCCTTGAAATCTCAAAATCTCTTGAAAATCCAAAAATCTTGTACCAAAACAGCGAGTATCTGACAACTCGAATTTATATTATACTTCATTTTGTATAAATAACTAATCAGTTCAGTGATGCCTTGTGGAAAATTAAGATATAGTAATAAACTTTACCCTCAACAAGAATAGGAATTTTAGAATTACTAATCAGTAACAGAATAATTAAATCGGACCATATTCGTCTTACAAGATGTTACGAGCGGAGTTTTTTGTATTCATGACCTCACAAATTGTGACAGTTGGTTAAAAACCTGGGTTCCAAACCTTCCGCGTTGAGTGTGCGAGTTCTATCCCCGTCTGTCGTATTTTTTCTTCAAATCTCTCATTTACCATTTTTCGTAAAACTAACATAGGTTATCGGTAATAGTTAAGAGAACGAAAGCTACAGTAGTTACGTGAAGGCCAGCCACCAGCCTCCCACGCATAAAAAAAATCTCTTGTAAATAAGGCAATGAGATGAAGAGGGCATGATGAAGATCATTTCTTAGAACAAGAATATATTTTTATTATCGTTATATTCCACATTTGCCTAACACCGAACATAAATTACATTTCTCTAGTATAGAACGCAAAGTTCCGATTCAGGTAATTTGTTTAAACTCTACTATATTTCGTGATAAAATGAGCTTCTAAGGTTTAGGCTAGTTGACTGTCTTTATGCCACAAACATTTTCTTTCCGAGGCTTAAGAGATTCCAAATTCACGCAAACACGTTACATTTTAACAAATTTGATCTATTTGCATTTTCTCGACGTACGTGTCACACACGTGGCTTCCAGCCTCGAGGTGGGGTGGAAAGGGGTAGGTGCTCTCAAAGCCACTTATTATCCCGAGGACATGGTATGGGAAGAGGCATATCCCTACAGGCCAGCGTTGTAAGATCTCTGATCATGGACAAATTATATTGTAGAGGGACAAAATCGTAGCCGCCGTAGGGTTTTGCTTGAGATATAACACTCCCGGCCATTACTTAGTTTGCTGTAGGACGCGTAGGATACGGCGCAATGGTCGCGGTATGTAGACGTAGGGAAGAGATTAGTTCAGTGTAGGACAAACTAGAGGGCTTCAGATCGATCTGCAGGGAATTTAGCCACCTTCTCTGTTGGTTCCTCTACTGTATACTTGGTCCATGCTCTGATCTTTCCCTAGTGTTCACCGTGACCAAATTACCGCGAAAATGACTCGAGTTTTCAACAACCCTAAATATTTAGGCTGCGGATTTTCTCGCTAGTCTCTCATCATGTTTTGGGAATACGGTAATCGATGTAAGCTAGATATTGCATTTTCTCGTTCACCCAACCTTTAACCCGTCAGACACTCTCTTCTTCTAAAGAGAATTTTTCTCGGTAATGGTAGGGTTTGTCGAAAAAACAAAAAGGGTGGGTACATATATACTCGGTTAAACCCTTGGAAAGGTCTATAATTTGCATACAAAACCCTATCTCGATGGTAATTTGAGTTCCTTTCCAGGATGTAACCAATCGAGTTCTAGACTCCTTTTTCCGATAAGCCAACTCTATAAACGAGTATATAAAATAACTGGCGGCAAATGGAGAAAATATCGTCGCACCCCTAAAAGAATTGACTGAATAAAGAGATATTCTATCAAACTTCTCACTCACGCTCGCTCTATCTCCCTCATCCGAACTCCATACCTACACTTATCCGCCCAACTCTTTCCTAGCTATACCACGATTGCCAATCTCTAGCATTTTCCTGAACTAAAATCAAACGTGTATGTCAAGTCAAAAAACAGGTAAAAACCAAATACCCTTTAGCTCTTAAAGGGGATACTAGAAATAGATTATAACAAGTTTTCCTTAATGTATTTGATCTTTTATAATACGCTTAAAAACCGTATCAAAACTCACCAAAGGTCAGGGTTCGACATAGTAAAACGCAGCCCAGTAAAACCCCTCTGGCTTTACTCTGATTTACCCACCGTATAAAACCCACCAAATAAATAAATGTGAAGCTATCCATAGATGATTGACTCTTACGCTATGTTACCCCAATTACGTGATAATGATGATATTGATACATCTTTTAATACATTTCGTGTTATTAATATTTCAAACAATAATTAATATAAACAAGAACTGTCTCTATCACAGTCTCAGTCTTTTATAGACTTTGAAGCAGACGACACTTAGGGCCAATTATACTTGTCAAAATGAGGGCTAAAAATCTGCAAAAATAATGTAAGAAAATTTGATTGTTAGTTTGGAAGCCGGCGCTCACGTTACCGCAGAGACGTCTTGCTCATCTCCGTATTCGGTACTTTAAACAAGCTGAAAAATAACTATATTTAAAGTATATATTTCTCCTCGATTTGGAAGCGATTGTAAACCTCGTCTTCTTTATTTTAAAATCAAAAATATGGGGAAGTAAACTCGCTGCCAACTCGTGGTTTATGGAATTTACTCTAGCTGACCATTTGTCTCTCTCTACATTCAAGGTTTTTGCTTCATTTCTGTCTGTTGTATCGTGGAAAGAAAGCTTAGATTAAATATGACGTGATCCCCTTCCGGAAATGTATGACGCTTTAGGGGGTGGGTAAAGTTATTCAATTTCTCTCTTGGGTATTGTTAAAAAGAAAGGGTTTTTTCTTTATAAGTTGAAGAATATGTTGGGGTCGAGCTTTCTTTCACGGTCTATTGATACTAAATTTATAGGAGTGCCTCGTCCCATCTTTCTCCAGGAGCCTGCCACTAATTTTTTTCGAATTCCTATGGATTATGTTTTTAGTTTGATCATACAATTTAAACGCCATATTAAATTTTTTTATACCTCTGGCGGTTGACGCGTTCTTAAGAAACTTGAAAATAAAAATGTCAAAAATATATAGGTTATTTTTTTCCTATATATGACGTAGTTTATATCTGGAAACGTAATGAACGATAATTTTCGTACGAAAGTTGGATTTCTGGATTAAGTACTTTAACGAAAAAACCGTGCGAAAGCGACCTCATATCACTGGTGGTCAGAGCCCCCGAGAATCAAGTGTAGGCTCTGCAATAGCCACATTTCAAAGTTAGTGCTTTTAAGAAGCTTTATTTGGGGGAGGCGAGTTCACAAAAACTACCTATAAACTCTAATTTTGAGTTTCCCTTGAAAAACTGTTTTAAAATGAGTAGAACCTTTTTGAACTTGGCTTCGGAGGAGATAGGTGCGTCCGTGGTATGTCATAATAAGAACTTTCTCTTATCAGCACCTTTATATTAGGCGTACAAGCCTTCAAACCTTATTTAATTTATACATGGGTGCACCATGGTTCTTATTATTTTATATCAACTTCATTATTATTACGTTCGTTTATTTTATCTTTTTATTATGTTTAGATCATTGTTTATATATTTATTTGGCCCATAGTTGTTTTAAGTTATTATATACCCAAATATATTTTATTAAGTATATTAATTATTAATCTAACTAACCCAAGTCCTATCTTTATTCATTTACATAATTATTATTATCTTTTTAACCAATGACAGCATCTTTCTTCCCCTTGATCCCTTTATTTATTAGCAATCCCCCTAGAATTGTCATTTTATATTTTAAAAAGTTTTATTTTATACGTTTCAAGTCCCACATACCCGATAATTTGATCCCTATTTAATACATAACATTCCAAAAATTAGTAATATTTCCATCCCTGCACAGACCCATATACTCCATAATTTTATTCTTTATTAATATATACCTTTTCAAAAATGAGTAATATTTCCATCCCTGTACAGCTAGCTCCACTTACCCGATAATTTAATCCCTATTTAATATATATACACTTCCAAAAATTAGTATTATTTCCATCCCCGTACAGCCCCAGTACTTCATCATCTTATTCCAATAATATATCCTTTCAAAAATGAGTAATATTTCCCTCCCGGTACAGCCCCACGTACTACCCGAAAAACTAAACCTTGTGTACGCAACTTTTGGGAATTTTCGTCGAAAAATATTCTCTCCCCCCCGCCCTTCACTCAATGTGAGTCAAAAAAATTGTCAGTTGAGTTTCAATACCGCGGCGAGAAGGCTTCAGCGCTCGAAATATTTCAAGAACAAAAAGATGAAACGAACTTAAAAGAAAACAATTAAAGATGAATTCAATCAACAGTTATTCGGATCAGTTCGCGTTTATGTCGTTAATTTTGTGAAAGATCAGTGTTTATGATACGAAATTCCCTGTTCCTAGGAATATTGTGCAACGACTCGGAACTAATAACTGAGATACTATAATAGTACATCGAGACATCCAAAGTGTGCGTCGTAAATTCGGTCAACATGCGATATTTAGCTCTTCCATCGATGAATAAGGTAAATAATATTTAAAACCATTTTGAGCGTAGGGGAAATTGAAACGAGTAAACCTTTGGTAAATTTAAATTGTGATCGATTTGGGGTTGATGATGTACTTCTGTTGCTACGGGAATCGTTTTCAATCCCCTTAATTTTTTCGGTTTACGCCTATCGAGATTCGAGACTCCCTTGTTTAGCGCAGCCATCTTGGCCTCCCCGAACTTGATTTCCTGTTAGCCTAAGCTTGTCTATTTTGTACCGCGAATTTTTTTCCGTTGATTTTAGGCGTAATCTCGCCTCCTACTAATTTTTACGGTGTACGCCTTTCGAGACTCCGTTGTTTCGCGCAGCCATCTTGGCCTCCCCGACCTTGACTCGCTTTTTAGTCCGAGTGTGTCTATTTTGTACCGCGAATTTTTTCCGTTGATTTTTAGGCGTAAAATTGCCTCCTAATTTTTACGGTGTACGCCTTTCGAGGCTCCGTTGTTTCGCGCGGCCATCTTGGCTTCCCCGACCTTGACTCGCTTTTTAGTACGAGTGTGTCTATTTTGGCCCGTTATTTTTTGGGAGGGGGGGGGGCGGAATAGGCCTAATCTCGCCTTAGCCCCCCGCGCTTCGACATTTTTTATTTAATATTTTATAAAGTAACAACAGAGGCTCTATGTATATTTATTATTATAAATATATATTTATATTTTTTAATTTAATTGAATTAGACACTAATATTTATAGCTTGAAACTGACTTCCCTCCTGTAGACAATCCCTTTTTGGCTCGAGGTTTGCTAGTTGTATAAATAGTTCAAGTTAAAAGTACTATAAGGGCTATTTGTCTCGATGTTATCGTGCAGTTCCGCGATGAACAGTGTCGGTTACGTAATCCTTAGCTGAATCACTTCTTATTCTATAACTCGCCTATAACTTTTTGAATAGTTTCAGAAACTATTTATAATCTTTATAGACATTGGAATATTTTTAAAATTAAGTTATTGCCTTAATTGCTAGTTGATATTAAGCGTATCTCTTTCGATTAGTGTCTTACGCAATTAACCATTAAATCGGAAACAATTTGGTTGAAGACAAGCGTTTCATATTTCCGATTAATTTCACGTTTTCGGAACTACTTTTTGCAACGGGGAACTTTAGGGCAATGGTTCATTAACTCATTTTGATCCAAATAGCAACCACTTTCATTTGTAGACTTTTCAGAAACATCCTGTATATATACAAGCATGGAATTAACATGCTTATTATATGATACCATAAGAAAAACAATTAACATGAGTTAGACTCATCCATAGACGCGATATAAGCAGCATTTGCCATCTAAACTTGGCGCGCTTACCCCCCACCCCCCCTGTTTGAGAGATTTAGGTACCACTGGAAAAAGGGGGAAACCACTGAAATGGGGCTGAGGAAATCGAGCGCCCCGATGCAAAGGCGAGCATGTAAATACGGCCGCTAGATTCCGACGGCGCGAAAAAAAAACCGCGTGACGCCGCCGTGGCCGTGTTTTTTTCGTGCTTTTGGCGAGCCGAGTTTTTTCCTTGGTGACGGCGTAAACATGGACTAATTATAGTATACACTAATTATAGTATACTATAATTAGTCCATGGCGTAAACCATGAGCTGCGGCGTTTATCGGCGTTTGACGGCGGCGTCAAAAATATTGAAAAGGTAATCGGCGGGGTCTGAGTCTACGCTAGTCCCAGCAGTCGATAGTTTGAGAGATAAATGACGTTAGAATGATCCAAAGCAAGTGTTAATTTAACTTAATTAGTTTGCGGAATATCTGAAAAATGAACGTGTTACAGAAAAGCGTTTGAATGAGAAGGTCTACATAAACAGCGTTCTGAAATAATTAATATATAATAAATTATAAGAAGCAACCTCCCACAGTAAGACTGTAAATGAACTTTTTATACGGTAGTGATAGATATACTACAGGATTATTTGATACGTATATAAATTACTTTTAATCATCACGTTAATTACTCGGAGATCCCTAACGATTTTAATAAAACAATTTAATCATACTTTTGTAAAATAAGTAATGATTTGGTTTATAGCGATAATTTACGCGATAGAGGGCGGTATATACAAATTCAACATTTTGATTGGATGGTAAATGCCGTTTATATTGCGTCTATGGGCGAGTCTAACTTATTGTAAATATTTTTCTTATGATGATACAAGCATATAAAACTTACAAATAAATTTACAAAGCTCTGAAATGAATATTATTCCGAAACGTTACAACCAAAATATTTATATACGCTTTGTAATTGCACAATCGGCACGGATTAGTCGTAAATACCGCGAGAAACTATATCCAAACCCCAACAATTAACGTACTTTAAATCTTCACTTATAATTATACAAATATATAAGCGCCTTTGAATTTGAATATTACATTATCCGGTGCGTAGAATGCCTGTTTAGTTTGCACAGTTTATAGTAAAATTTGAGCTTCGCTTCTTATGAGTGATTAAAGGGAGAATGAAAGGCCGAAACAACCTATTTTTAATCGATTAAGAATGCTAAAATAATGAGAAAAAAAATAATATAAGTCATCAAAAATATTTCGTTATTTTATAATCAATTTCCAAAGTTCCGATGCTAAGCCTAGTTTGCCTAGTCGGTGAACTAGGCTAGCACGACCTGTATTATTTTTTAATATTCGCGGCTGTTCTTGTCGCCAATCACGAGCGGGTACGCGTATTTTATTAATACCCGTACTCGCTCGTGATTGGCGACTAGATCAGACGGGAATATTAAAAAAAAATACGGCTCGTGCTCGCCTAGTTCGCCGAGCTAGGCAGCCAAGGCTTAGTATCTGCAAGTTTCGGGACTTTGCAAATTGATTATAAAATAACGAAATATTTTTGGTGAGTTATATTTAGGTTTTTCTCATTATTAGCATTCTTTATCGATTAAATATTGGTTGTTTTTGTCTTTCATTTTCCCTTTAAAATGGAGTTTTTGGCACACCCTAAAGTGCGGATAATTTTTATCTTTCACCTGGTAGGGACCTAATGTTACTAAGGCTATATAAAGTATTCCAGTTGGGAATTTTTTGAGAATAAGGCTGAAACAAACTGAAAAAAGCCTTGAAACAAAGCATTTCCAACTTAAAATATCTTTAAAAAAGATCTAATAGTTGATAATTATAAAAGAACTTGTTGATTCGACATCTTGTTCGAATGTTGCCAACTACGTCACAAAATCACGTGGCGATAAGGTTATACAGGGCAGTCATTTCAGTTTTCATAAAACGCTAGGGGTCAGATGTCACAGAAGTCTATCATGAGGGACCCGACCTTGAGAGCTGCCACCTACAGAAATGCTTGGTGCTCACGAGCGCTATGAGCTTTACAAGCTATGACATAGCTGAGACGTCGATGGCAACATTCCCTAACTAAGCTCCTCCTCTTTTATGATAGCCAGTACTATTTCGCAAAAAACAAAAAATCTCAAAATCTCAGAATAAACTGTCTAGTCTCACGAAAGGTTTCAAACTTCAAAAATCCCAAAATTCTCAGTATCCCCCCCCCCCCCAAAAGGTTTAATCTCACAAAACTTTCCAAATACTTAAAAGTAAGGCTGTCACCATTTTTTCGAATGTCTATGGTTTATATTTTTAGATTTATCGCACTATTAAAACGGCATATTCAGAAATTTTACATCTGGGTTGATGCGTTCGAAAGAAACTTAAAATGAAAATATCAAAAATTAAAGGGGTATTTTTTCCGATAAATATATGATGTATGTATTTTTAGAACGTAATTATCCATAAATTTATTTTGAACGGTACAATTTCTGTATTAAGTACTTTCACGAAAAAGAGCGCGCAAAAGCGACCTTATCGCCTGCCAGAACGCCTGACTATACAGTAGCTACGCCACCATGGTGATGACGTAGTGTTTCGTAAAATTTTCATAGCGATCTTAAAATATGTATTTTTACATTTGCGGTAAAATCTTTCTATGACATATGTATATATATTTTAAATAATTTTTAACGAACTTTCCAAAAATTCTACTCAATTTCCATTTCGAGTTCATGAAAAAACCGTGACAGCCTCACTTTAAGTAAAAAATCTTAAAATCTTGACTATCAAAATTGCCACTGGGGGTGTGGTTTCCCTTATGAATTTTACCATCTTATTACAATTCTTAGGTTTAGAAAAACATTTGCGCTAGAAACTAACCAGCAGACGAAATTCAAAATACCAATTTTATTCATCATTGATGAATAATTAACCAAAATTCATTTTATCCTAGAGAATATTCAGTTTTAATTGGATATGGTTCTTTTAATTAAATTATCGAAACTCGCACTTATTTAAACTAATTTATCATCGAAGAAAATCGTTTGAACTTCTAAAATTAATTAAAGTTTCTCTTTTTCAATTAAGAACGCCGAAAGTAAATTTTTATCGCGTAATATGTTGCAATTTAATTCTTATTATTATAGGGAATAGAATATAAAATGAGAATTAAATGAAACAATCAAAAACCGTGTTATATTATATACTCAATTTACAATTTATGCAAAAACACCTTGCCTCTCAATGTATACCTTTATACATTAAGTGTTTTCGACTTGTTATAGTTTTAATATCGATTTATTCGCACGCTCGTTTGGCCGTTTTTAGTTAAAACGCAAAACACATATGCCAAAGCCACTTACCTACGCGTTCGTCAATAGGATAATTTCTCGTTAAAACCTTTTACTTTCAAGAACCCTACGCGGCGAAAAACACTTGTAACGACAATTACTAACGCTTGTAACACGAAAACACTGTTAGGCGAATATCTCTTGATTTCAAAAACCTTACTCGAAATATTTACTAGTAACGACAATTTTTGCAAACACGAAAATTCTGTTATGTGAAAACAGTAGAAGGTAGTTGGCACCAACTCGCCCTCGGATAATAATACTTTTGTATATGTCTGATATAACAATAAAGACTTATTACGGCGGGACTATGCGAGAGAGAAAGGGGAAACATCCAAATTTCGTTCACCCGACTTGAATCAATGAATATTAAGCTATGTAAGAACATTGGGGAAATTTCTTTGTAAGTTTACACCGAGGGGGCAGACACTCGCGAACTCAGGTGTACAAAATTTTAGAACTCTTTGTACTAGCAAAGCTGAACTGTACAGCGAATTCAAGAGTGTCTGACCCCTCGGTTTACACCACCCGTAAGACTTTGCTCTCGCTTTCGTTGTTTCAAATGGATTTGAATTGAAGATGCGTGTAGTTGTTTGGAGTAAAATGGAAAGCCATTCCAGCCAGCCAGGTTTTACAAGTCTGTTGTAAAAATGACCCCATCCCCATTTAGTATATAGTCTCAATTTAGTTTATTTCACTTCTTGTTGGCTACAAGTTTAAAAAAATAGCCTTTCTTAAAGGGTGAATGAAACCGAACAATTGATTTTTATCGATTCCTTATCGTTTAAATAGGCCTATATAAACTAGAAATAAATTTCAAACTTACTCGGAAAATAGGTTTAACTGAATTCATGGTCCGTTTACATATTCCAGTAAATTTGAAGATTTGGTACCTTTCAAGCTTGTTAGAGAGTATAGAGTTGTATAGGATAGAAATGATAGGAAAAGTACATCGAATAGATGATTCCAACGAACTAGGTTTTTCTCTCGATTTCTGCTATACGCGTTTACAGTTGCGTCGTGTAAAATCGCAGTATACAATTTAGAGAAGGCTGTAGCGGATTTATATACAATACCTGACATTATAGGAATAAAAGTAGTTCAACCCCTTTATATTATATCTTAAAACGAGCGGACCGCGAAACTGTAATGACCCTATTTATTGATCCAAAATTTTTATTTCCATCTCTTCAGAATTCTTCAATTTTATTGTCCACGTAGACCCCATTTCCTGTTTCAAATTTTAAAGACTAGTTGATAAGGACTACTTATTCACTTATGAGATTGAAACATGGTGTAACAATCCGCGTTAACTTTCTCCTTTTGGTCAAATCTCACTTTGCAAGTATAGCGTGCAAATTTGCCTTTAGAAGTTTTGACCGGCATTTTTTTCGCATCGATACACGCTAGACCATGAAGCGTTATATTATATTTTATTATTCCAATTCGATGGGTTAGGGATATCCGTACTTCTTTTTAAATATCTAGGAGTTGACAAAATAAGGAAAGGTCAGGGCATTCCACGATATCTACATAGGGATTTAAAGGAAAGTGTATTTTTTTAGTACCGTTAGCACTGACTTTTCTTCTATATGAAAGATACGTATCGTTGCATATATATCAAATTTATTCGCGGCTTATTCGGATCACCTTTTCCCATTGTTAGAAGTTAAATGAAATGTTTTAAAAAAGGTCGAACTTGACTACTATTTATCTTTATCATGGAAATTGAAAATTTAAGTTTTTACTTTGGAAAAAACTCGTGATAGTTGTTTAAATAAAATGCTTTTTTGACTTTATTTAACAAACTTATATCACGTGTTTTTTCTTTCAAATGGTCTTGGTTTTTAGGGCCATAAATAATCGACACCTATCTTAATAGATAAAGTTGAATATTAACCAAACCCTACGTTCATGAGCGTCCCCTAACGGCGTAAACAGTGCAGACAGAAGTACGAAATGACAAAACCACGTGCGCTCATCTGCTATGGATTGCAGAATAGTTACTACTTTGCCCGCACTGTTTAAGCCCTTATAGGACGCTTATGAAAGCCAGGTTTTGTTATTCATCTTTATATATTAAGGTATACAGTGGCACATGGTCAGTCTCCCGCCCGCGATAACCCACTGAGGAAAGTTTTTTTAAACATTTCAGTTTTCCTCTCTCTATGACCCACTTCGGAAAATTTTTAGACCATTCATAATAACGCTTATTTAAGCAAATAAGACTAACACAACGCATGTTTTGTCCAAAACTCTCAAGGGAACAACAATGTTCGCGAGTGGGAACCCTCCCTAACCCAAAAATTGGGCTTAGCTGTTATGCCGCAAAGCTTATTATACTAGGCGCACGATCTAGAAGAATATCAACTTAATTAGAAATGGCTTGAACGTGGCTCTGCGTGCGCTGCCGATTACCATAAGCCGATTAAACCCTCGATGGAAGGTTTAATCTGCTTCTGCTATTACGGATGAGATAGACAGAATATACCGACTATCTGAAAAATTTATTGCAATAGTGTGAATGCTTTTAAGGATGGTCAAACAACCCTCATATCGCGCCTGTTCATTCTTTCTTTTTCTCTTTGCAAATACCAGTATTAATTTATTTTTCTGTGCAATTGTCTTCTGTACTATTAGCTTATGTTTTTCGTTAGTGAAATTGAGATATAAAATATATCACGACCGTCTGTTGTTCATCTTTCGTAATAGGAGAAACTCTTTAATAAAAAGTGGGGCAAGCATTACGTAACACTAACTTACATTCAGAAAAACCTTCGATAATCTATAGGACTTTAAAGGCCTAGGATTTCTTCTGCCTGTAACCTGCCTGTTTCACTGGAAGTGGGTTCACCTTCTGAGCTTCCCCTGTGGGTAGCAAGGCAAGAGAAAGCCCGGAGGGTGAGTTTGTTTCCAGGGTGACAGGCAGAAGTAATCCTAGGCCTTTAACATGAAGATTAGAAATTTTTCAAATACGTTTTTCTCAAACTTCCTCTGCTCCGAGATTTTTAAGTAATTTTTCTGAACTCCTCGGGTTCTAATTAGTCTATCCATCGTAAGTTAGTGGGGGGGGGGGGGGTTGGTCTGAATACGTTCCCCCAAGAACTAGAAGATAGTAAGAGAAATATCAGTAATTTTAATATACGATTATCCCACAACCAATTAGTCCAATATTCCCGCAAGGGCCTTGGTTAGCTAATCCAGTAGGAGGATATACACGATTCAAAACCTTGGGCTTTTACTTTGATGGGTTTTTCTACTTCTATCTTTTCGCGTACATACCTTTTCCGCGCATTGAGTGATTTGAAATTCCTATGGCCAATTTTATTCGCCAATAGCTCGCTACTTGTTGGATCCGCGTTATATATATCTAACAAAATATTGGAAGGAATGAGCATTAGCGTAAGAAAAACCGCTTTTAGTACGGAAATTTCGAATCCTTCTTAGGTTGGGACGGAGAATAAAACCGCATACCGCCGTTTTTACGTGTTTTACTCCTTTTGGTCTGAAGAGGAGGCATAAAGAAAAGAAGGGCGTGGGGATAAGGAGCCCGAGATGAAAGAGGTTTGCCGATACTAAAACGCGAGACGACCCTATACGTTTATAAGCGGAAGAGCTAAGATCTATACTAGATTTCAAGAAGATTTGGAATGACTATTTCTTTCTTATTGGGGTTTAACATTACGTACTAGTCCGCTTCGGTTTTTCTTATTTCGTGAATGTAAGAATGAGTTCGTGGCGAGTTCGGGGATGAAAGGAGGAGTTTTCTTCAATAAATTCGACCCTAGTTTTTATTTCGTGGCCAGCTAGTAGTGTCGGTATTTTATTTTTTTTGGTCTCCCGTATATGCGTCCCCTTTTCGACCTCTAGACTTTACAACCGCCATAATACGAAAAGGGTTAGCCAGACAATGAAAATGACACTATTCCAAATATAATATTATGGATACGATAACTTTTAGTGAAAATTAAACTTCTAAAACACTTGAAAGGCTTCATTTGCTTCTGCTATTACCGATAAGATTAACGAAATATACTGACCATCTGAAAAACGTGATGGTGAAAACAACCCTCCTATCGCGCCTGTGCATTCTTTCGTTTTTATCTTTGCAAATACCAGTATTATTTTTTATTTTTCTGTACAATTGTCTTCTGTACTAACTCATGTTTTTCTAAACTAGCAATACGGTAATTTACAATTAATTATCAAAGTGCCGTTAAAAATGAGTCCAACTTCATTTTGTTTTCCAATGAGAAATTTAAGGCAGTTTTCACCCTTATATTATCTAACCAAAATTCATTTGAATCCAATATTTTCCTATAACATCAATAGTAATTGTAACTTTTCTTATATTTCTAAAAAAAATATTCCTGTAATTTCCTATAAAGCTATAAAAAGTTTCTGTTTTCATAAATTTTTGGAGTTCTTTCGTGGTCACCCTGTAATGTTAAACGGCACCGAAGCGGACTAAATAGGCCTATATCTAAAATTATTCGTAGGCTCTCGACCATTAGCCAATTCCTATTAGCCGAAACGTTGCTTATATTAGGTCGCGGCTATGTTCAATTTTTAACTCTAGTATAGTTTCAAGTTTCCCTTTTAGCTCTGGTATAAACCAAAAACTATGGCGTTCAAGCGGGCGATAACTGCTGACTTTAATTATATCTTCGCTGGCGCAACGTACGCCTAATATTAGCGATGATTTATTTTTACGAGCTTTAATATTAGACTTTACCCGTTTTTATTTTTGCGAAAGACTTACGCTGCAGCCTCGAAAAGAACCTTAATTCCCATAGAACAATTGAATTTTCTACGAGAGTTTAGGTTCTTTCCAAGGATGTAATTGAGTTTATAGCTTCATTTTCCCTCCTGTAGTTTAATTTTCTTATATGTTCTCGTATCTTATATATTGGAATATCGCTGTAACTCCATTTTTAGAAGTAAACGAAAAAACTGAAAGAAAAATAGAAAAATTTGTTTAGAGGCCTCGGTAGAAATAAATTAATCATATTGGTTGATTATTAATTTAAAGACCCGCACGAGAAGCAAGCTTGGTTGAATTACGCAATGCGACGACGTTTACGCGGCCTAAGTTAATAATTAAAACCGCTTCCGAAGTTATGTTTATCGAGTTAAGTGGTTTTTGCGTAGGTAACATTTAAAACTCCAGCTAAGTATAGCACGCTGGGTTTTAAAAAGAAAATCTAGTAGGGAAATCCAGTAGAGATAAACGCAATTAAATCCAACATGCATGGGGCGCAATATAGAGCTAGAAAATCTAGTCAGGATGGATTAAATCTAGTAGAGATAAAGACACGGTCGAAAAGCCAACATCTTGAGGCGATAGAGGTAGAAAATCTAGTAAGGATGGATTGAATCTTGTAGAGATAAAGACACGAAAAGCCAACCTGAATGGGGCGCACTATATGTAGAAAATATAGCAAGGATGGACACAGAATCTAGTAGAGATAAACACACAAGCAGCCAACACGTTGAGGCGATGGATAAAATCTAGTAGAGATAAAGGCACAAACAGCCAACATGGTGAGGCGATATATTTCGAATCAAGTGTGCATGGACAGAATCTAGTAGAGATAAACACACAAACAGCCAAAACGTTAAGGCGATTGAGCAAGAAAATCTACTAGAGATAAACACATGAAAAGCCAACATGGTGAGGCGATAGATTTAGAATCTAATGTGGATGGACAAAATCTACTAGAGCAAAAACTTTTAAGGGATAGTTTTAAACAGGGATAAAGACATGAGAAGCCAATAGAGGTAGAAAATGTAGGTAGTAAGGATGGACAATCTAGTAGAGATAAACACCTGATTTGTGTCGTATGTTCCTGTTTCCCTGGTGCCGATCTTGTTAGACCTTTGGACGGGACTAAGAAATTTGCTCTCTCTGTGACGCTTTTTCGTGGCAAACGTAGCCGGTGTCTCCTTGATTTACCTTTAGTTACATGGATTTTATACTGTATATTTATTTATTTTTGACTTTAATTTTTAGACAACCTAACAAGTGATTTTTTTTTTATCGTTTATTTATCGTTTAAATGGGCCTAATCCAACAGTAAAAAAACTACAAACAAAAATTGCGCGAATTACAGGATTAGACTTTGGGATAAACTTAAAGATAGAATGCAGTCCCACCAATTGTTTTTTGTTTTTTTTTTTTTTTTTTTTTTTGGTGTATGGGTTTTTAGCACGAGTGACTTAGTGGTTAGTGATAACACTGTGTCACAATAGAGTCTTTGGGTGTGGCTTCCCTCTGGACTTTACCATCTTGTTATTTATGTATGTGTAGACCGAGTAGCGCCATCATTTAAGGATTACTGAGAATGAATTTTAATTGAATAATTGCATGGTTTTGGGCGAGATTTCTCATTTAGCCTTAGCCAGAAAAATTGGGTATATAGTTTATTGCACTCAAAACACCAAGATACTATATTAATTATAAATTATTCTTTGATTAAAAATTTCCTGTTTATTCTATTTCATAAAATTTGCACAAAATGGCTCATTTTTAGTTGCTATTTCGTTAGAATAGTTGAATACTAATTTCACTACAATTAAGGTAAACTTTGAGTATCAATTCTGATTAATCTAGCCTCAAAATCACCGATTAAACCGCTTTTTAGTGTTGAATTACATTCTATTTTAATATTTTTCTAAATATCACCAAAAACCAATAATAATTTTGACGAGACTAAAGCCTTTGTTAGACGCGACAACCTTGTCTAGGCTTTATACCTCGTGGAAATGGAAAAACCTTAAAATTATGTTCGCGAAAACTTCTTTAATAGTGAAAAGAGTTTCCAAGCTGGTGGTTTTGGTTACGGATAAAACTACGAGGAAGCTATACAATCCTAAATTCAGGCGGTCATTTAGTCCACGCTGAGATGTTTGGGGGGAAAAGAGGGATAAGGAAAAAATTCGCTGAAATCGCTCATTTTTGCTCGCTTAACTGGCAAAAGAGAGCCAGCTAACCCGGGAAAGACCATTCCAGGGGCTAGCTTTGGGTATAGGTGGGCGAACAACCCCCCATTTATAACCGTAAAAGCGTCAGTGTGATCATTAATTTCGCTACGGAGAGAGTTCGTTAATTCTTGGCCCACCTCTTATAGTTCTCGGTATATACTTACAGACAACCTAGAAATGAAACTAAATTGTAATAGAGAAATCGCTTTTCACCATAGAAATTTCTCTCTCTTCCAAGGTAGCGCGCGGGTGTGATAGAGAAGAAACTCTTGAAGAATAATTACTACCTAGTTTGTCCAACACCTTTCAAAAAAAAAAAAAAAAAAAAATACTAAATTCCTTGGATAGAAAAAGGTCAGGAATTCGGTGGCCTTTATTAAACGGTTTGTTACAACCATTTTTTTTTGGGGAGTTGGATAAAGAAGGAAATGGCGTGCTGGAATGTTAAAAAAAAATGAGCCCAACCCTGGTAGTAAAATAAATAATTTTTGTATTGAGAAAACCTCTCGTGAAGGAACCTTTTTGACGTCCAGATTTATTAATACCGAGACTCTTGAAGGCCGTGTCTGCTCTGAAATTTGCCCATTTAAAATGCGCTTCCCTTATGCACACATCCTATAGCTTTGATTGTGCAGTTAGTTATGGTCAACGTCGTCTGCTAAGCTAGAAAAGAAGGCGACTTTAAATGGGATTTTAAAATTCGCAGATAGTCACTTTACAGATTGACCTTTCCGTAACGCCGTTTAAAAACGTAGTCTTTAGTGTAAACTCGGCGTATATGCTAAATTTTATTGCAAACTCCGCGCAAGTTTTTTATTTCAAAACAAGTAGTGAAAACGAGGCTTGATGCACGTGCTTAATAGACTTTATATTATACAATGGGAGCGGCTTAGCTAGAAAATGTTTCTCTCTACGTCATAGCTCGTGCAATTTTATGACTAGCGCGCGAAATGGCGCTTTTTAAGTTTCCCGCGTTAAAATTCTCATCTTTTAACGGCACGTGTAATGGTGAAAAAACATTAATTAGACGAACTTTAGTTGAAATAAGATTTGCCAAATCACAATTTATTTGATAAATATCAAGTATTTCAAGCTTCGATTAAGCCCAACAAGGCCTAATTTGATTTATATATGGTTTAGAGATGATTTGGAGAGTATAATGTTTTTTGCAATGCTGAACAAAGAAATAACTTGAAGAAAGTAAGAGAAATTTCACAGGGTTCGTAGACGACCTGGAAACCCTCGAAAAGTCAGGGAGCCCAAATTTCAGAAATTAGTTTGGTACGTGTTTATGCTTGGTTGACCAATTAATTTTAACATAAGTATTATAAACACAAAATATTTGCCTACAAAGATTTAAATGTTTTTTCTTATTCCGAGTGAACTATCCAATATGTCAAATAAAAAGTGGTAATTACCAAGAGCTCGCTCGTAAGAATAAATTCGTGAAAAAAGATTCAAATTGGTCAGGGAAATTATTTAGAAATGGTCGGGGAAAACCTGGAAAAGTTAGGGAAATTAACTTCCTAAATTTTGTACGAATCCTGTGTCAATAATTTAAATATATATTACGTATATGATTATGCCACATGGCTAATAACTAATTAGTATATTAAAAAGATACAGTAATGTGTTATCATTTTTCCAGACTAATAGCTAGTTATCATAAATATTAAAATTACGATCCATGTACGTCTTAATAATTACATTTTCTTATAAAATAATCCATAAGTATCTGATCTCATTTTATGAAAAATAACTAATAGCTACCTAGTTAATACTAAATTGAAATAATACTCTTGGTTTTCCATATAGAAATTACACTCAGGGTGGCCAAAATTTCTATTTACTTTTTTTTTTTCAATGACTTTCTGTAAATTCCTATAATTGAAGGTTTTCTCCTATATTTTCCTATTTTTCCGATTATCAGGCTATTCCTTTTCAAATAAATGTATAGTTTAAAATTTCTCAAAGGCATCGAGTTAAAAACAGAAGAGATTAAAATTAAAAAAGAAAAAAAAAAAATCAATATATATCAGTCAATAAATATGTGGTAAAAATATTAATTCAACGGCGTATAAATTCGCTGTTATCCTATTTTTCCTATAAATTCTGTTTTTATCCTATTTTTCCTATAAATTCTGTTTTTATCCTATTTTTCCTATAAATTCTGTTTTTATCCTATTTTTCCTATAAATTCTGTTTTTATCCTATTTTTCCTATAAATTCGCTGTTATTTATCCTATTTTTCCTATAAATTCGCTGTTATTTATCCTTTATTTTCATATAAATTCGCTGTTATTATCCTTTATTTTCATATAAATTCGCTGTTATTTATCCTTTATTTTCCTATAAATTCGCTGTTATTTATCCTTTATTTTCCTATAAATTCGCTGTTATTTATCCTTTATTTTCCTATAAATTCGCTGTTATTTATCCTTTATTTTCCTATAAATTCGCTGTTATTTATCCTTTATTTTCCTATAAATTCGCTGTTATTTATCCTTTATTTTCCTATAAATTCGCTGTTATTTATCCTTTATTTTCCTATAAATTCGCTGTTATTTATCCTTTATTTTCCTATAAATTCGCTGTTATTTATCCTTTATTTTCCTATAAATTCGCTGTTATTTATCCTTTATTTTCCTATAAATTCGCTGTTATTTATCCTTTATTTTCCTATAAATTCGCTGTTATTTATCCTTTATTTTCCTATAAATTCGCTGTTATTTATCCTTTATTTTCCTATAAATACGCTGTTATTTATCCTTTATTTTCCTATAAATTTATCCTATATTTCCTATATGTCCGTTATTATTTATAATATATTTCCTATCTAATGTTAAATTTTCAATCCTATTTTGTCATATAATTCGCCTTTAAATTTCCTACTTCTATAAAATTTCAGTTTTCCCTGGTCACCCTGTATAATACTATAAAATTTGGGGGCAATTAACTCTTTAAAATCTTATAATCGCGAACTTAGCTGGTTTAAAAATAACCTTATGTTTTATGGACACGGTGTTACACATTTTTCCAGTCTCGGTAGAAAAAAGCCATTATTTAACGTCAGCTAGCTATAAAGAAATACGAGCGAAATGATTAATTGGAGATAGTTTTGTTTGGCCAAATCAATCAAAATATTTTTATCCCTGTAGTTGTTTTTTTATATAAAAACGTTTAGGTAACTTTTAAAGGCGTCTTGTAAATATAAACTTACACCGTTACGTAAGATTTCACGCTAATAGCTTTCCGTTTATTTTTTATTCAAAAAGCAAACGTCGTTTACGCGTTTTTTTATAAGAAACTATAAACTGTAGAACCATTTGTCAAATCGAGCCTCAGGATTTTGGTCTAATTTATATCTAAAATCTTACACCGTTAGTTTTAAGGACCTCATCACTTTTTTCCGGAGGTTTTTACGGAGAAACTATAACTTTTAAAAAGTTTATATCATTATTTATCCTTCAGTGCTTTCAAACGCGTGTAAAACTAACCATTTGCCCCCAAGCCGTAACTATATTTACTTTTCTAAAGTATATTTTGTTGAGAAAAAATAATATATGATATTCCGCGAATAGCGCCGGAAATTTCCGTAATTATTAAAGTGAGGCTATCATGGATTTTTCTTGAAATACAAATTAAAATTTAGTAGCATTTTCGGAAAAGTCATTGGAAAAACTTCAATATATGTCATAGAAAAACTTCAATATATGTCATAGAAAACCGAGGGATTCGACATTTTGTTCGACTGTTGCTAACTACGTCACGAAATCACGTTAAGGTTATGCAGGGCAGTCATTTCAGTTTTCATAAAAAGCTAGGGGTCAGACGGCACAAAAGTTACTCGGGAGAGACCCGACCTTGAGAGCTAACACGGATTTAGAAAAATAAGGTTAAGAAATGCTCGGTGCTCACGAACGCTATGAGCTTTACAAGCTATGACGTGGCTGATGACGTTGACGGCAACATTCCCTAACTAAGCGCCTCCTCTTTTATGATAGCAACTATTGCTGAAAAATTGCAAACACTAGTTCAAAGTTTTAAGTTACTTAAAGTCTTCCTTTAACGATTGAATTACGTTCATCCTAACCTTTACTCTGTAGTGATTTTTTTTCTTCTAAATTTAGGTTTCTGATGCCAGTAATACCATTTTAGCCCCCGTATCGATCTGAGAGAGTATTTTTCCATTCTAATAACGTTTCTATATAGTTTAGATAACTTTACCTATAAGCTTCGTTGGGTTTCGTTTAGTGAGACGAGACGCGCGTGCTTTCGATCACATTGCGGGGCGTCCGCAATGATTCGGGGGTTCTTGTTTATACAGTACATTGAGCCCGGCAATTGCCGCCATAAATCAACCACCGTGCTAGACTTGTTGCTTTTGTTTCCGATCCGGAGTCGGACGAAATTGTATACGGAAATTATCCAAGAGTATATCTTTATACCTCTATTTCACCGTTATTTTACAAGAAAATGCTATACATATTACCAAGAATCCATTCAGGTTCCATAAGAATATGGGAGCATAGCTTTAGCCTCTGGTACCATCCTCCCAAACTTTGTAACAAAAGTTCGTCCGCAATTTTCGCAACATTTGTACGCTTAGATCTTTTTTCGGTCGGCTCCATTTTTACTACCCAAAATATTATGTCAAGGTCGTTAGTGGCGCGGGTTAATAATATAATGTCAGGAGCGATTTACTTGAAAAATCGATTCGAAGCGGACGAACTTTTGCTACAAAGTTTGGGAGGATGGTTATTGAATCGCGGCCCTCCCATATTCTTATGGAACCTGAATGAATTTCTTGATATTACCCTGCAATCATGTACGTTATACTAGACGTGCGATATAATCTAAATTTCCGTAGGAAAACTTTTCGGTTGAAAATTAGCTACCTTTCAAGGTTGAAAGTGAACATCTTAGTCATTCGTTACCTTTAAGGGAGGGTGAAGTGGGAAACAAAACTAGTTTGCGTATTAATACATTTGGGGAAAATGTACTTGTCTGAACTGTGAAAAAAAATTGGTAGTAAAGATTCCGATTTTGGAATTCAATTAAAATGAGTACCTTTCGACGAATCAAAAGGTTTCCTCCTACTTTGGCTTCTCATAAAATAATCAAGAATAAAATTTATCTCGATTCAAACTTTCTAAAAGTTGGATAAAGCTCAAAACAGGATAATTCCTATAAAATCTTAGAACTCGGAATTTTTAAAACTTTTATTAATTGGATAGATTTAGTGAATTAACTTCTAATATTATCAGATAACTTATCCAAAGATAAAATAAATCAATAATACTAGTATCTCGTTTTATCCGAAAATGGCAACTTATCCTAGAATATTATCCGAGTTATGTTATTCTGATAAGAACAATTTAAAAATCTATTAGCTCCAAAAATAATAATATTTAAACCCAGAAGTGTAGTTTTGTTGTTTTATGTATTTTCTTCGAATTTTAAGTAAATTTGAAAACCATTTACCACGAATTCTAAAAATGCGAGTTTTCTTATCGATCGTTATTCGTTTTAATTCGAGTAACTCGTTAATAGATAAAGCTTGGAGCGTTTATCTTCGGGTAAACCCAACATCCATTTAACTTTGATTCGAATTTACGACTCATATTTCTTTCTTCACAAACAATCAAACCAAAAAATATCAGGAAAAATTTGAATAACAGAAGATAATGATTCAATCGGTTTCCGAGTGCCACTAATTACAGGTTTACGGCTTTATTACCTTTTTTGAATCGAGCTGATTTCCCTAGTTAGGGGTGCTTAATAAAGACCTTCGGTGGTCTTCTCATCTCCCGCCTTATGCCTTTATTATAATTCCAACCCCTATACATTGAGCGGTGGGCTATGTAGTTTAGATAGGTTAGTAAACGTCATACAGTTTGACCACACGCTTAGTCGTCATTTTTTAACGCGACTCTATCATTCTTGTCAAGCGAGTCTCCCCCGAAAAAATGTTTCTTTATCGCGGCGAAGTTCTCCTATCGGCGCTATTCGGCTTTATAATATCCCCCGGCTCTTTATGGGATGAAATGAAAAAGATAATAGCTCTTACTTTGATGGAATGCCTTTATTCAACGTGGAATGTTTGATGTTCTTCCAAGAGACAACAAAACTTCTATCCTTAAATCCATAAATATCTTTCGATAACGCGATTTTGGTTAAAATGTCAAGCCTGCCAAGGTTCATTCAATTTTAAGACTTCTTTTATTTTTTCGAAAGACCTTGCTTAAAGGGAGAGTGAATAGAAAAATGTTTTTTGACTAGAACAACCCCCCCCCCCACCCTCTTCAAAATATAGGAGAATAGGATCGATTTATATAGGAAATTATAGGAAAATATAACAGGTTTCGTACACGAAATTTGGAAATTGGTCCAAAAGGTCAACGAAAAGTCTGGGAATTTGGTAATTGGACCAAAAGTTCAGGGAAAGTCTGGAATAGGTCAGGGAAAAGTCAGCTAATTTTGATATTGGCCCAAAAAGGTCAGGGAAACGTCAGGGACTTTGAAAATTGGCCCAAAAAGTCGGGGATTAGTCATGAAATTGGAAATTGGCCCAAAAGGTCAGGGAAAAGTCAGGAATTTGGAAATTGACCGAAAAGGTCAGGGAAAAGTCATGAAATTGGAAATTGGCCCAAAAGGTCAGGGAAATGTCGGGGAATTTGGAAACTGGCCCAAAAGGTCAGTGAAAAGTCAGGGACTTTGAAAATTGGCCCAAAGGGTCAGGGAGAAGTCAGGGACTTAGAAAATGAGCCCAAATGGTCAAAAATTCAAGGAAATGTTTGATTCGTTGACCAATTCTCGCATAATTAAATAAAATATTCCCTTTTATAGGCCTTCGAAAAACAAAGCGTATGACAGCCTCACTTTGACATTAAAAATTTATAGAATAAGTTCCCTTCTTAGACTAGAATTTACCTATATATCCTAAGTTACAAATTTTTATCTTCATTTACTTTGAACATCTCGTACCATGGCGTATTATATTGTATATTCGAAGCATGTCGAGCGTTTTACGTGTAATTCTTGATACGTTTGGAATCGCGTGTCGGTCAAGCGTGTTTAGTTCGCGGCACGTGTTCTTTCTCTTTTTTTCCGAGAACATAGAACATAGTTTCCCCGGGCGAAAACGTGTTTGTTACTGACTTCATTCTCGTTATTTTCCTTGGTTTTTTTTTATATATAGAGCCGAGATTGAAAGAGTGGGAAAAGATATTAATGGGAGGGTGAAGAGAAAATAAAAAAACTTTTTTCTATTGAATTTCTAATGAAAAACATTCTGAAAATGTCTTGGACTTTCTCAAAAAAAATTTGAAATTCTCCGACTAATAGAAAAACTCCACACCTTTGGTTTCGTTATATAACCGCGACACGCGCTGTTGTACGCGTGAAGATAATCCAGAATGAGTGCCAGGATTTAGCGCTATTCCAAGAGTTTACTGTCGTACGTGTCGAGGGGATTTTATTAAGTCAAGTGTACAAGGGCGTCTTTTGATTGGTTGGAGGGTCTCCTTTTAATTTTATGAAGACATCAGAAGGTTTCCCATTTATAAATTCTGAACGTTTTACTACGCAAAAAAATCCCTTAATTTTTCCTCTTCAATCTCTATTTAAAGGGAGAATACAATCTAACAACAAGTGTTTTTTATCGATTCCTTATTGTTTAAATTTTAAAATTTTCGAACAAATATAGAAATGAATTTAAAACTTACCCGGAAAATAGGCTTGTGGGATCCATGGAGAACCTGAATGCAATTATAAGTCGTGGTGATCTCGCATGAACGACGGGCCTTTGCTCATTGGTCACTAGACCTTGCACGGGGGGCAATTCAGGATCTCCATGAATCCCGCTAAGCCTATTTTTCTTGTTAGTTTTATATTTATTTCTAGTTTAATATTTGTTTTGTAAACGTTTATCTGTGGATTAGACCTATTAAACGATAAGGAATCGATAAAAAAATCAGTTGTTTTAGATTACATTCTCCCTTTAAAGAAGCCTGTTTTCCGCCGACTTCCACACTCTCACTCTCTCTATTGCCGTGATAATCTTGTCTGAGAAAATGATCTAATGATTTTTCACCTCGGTGACCAACAGTCCTTTTATGTTGGTGAAACACGCGTTGCAGTTGCGCCGTGTTTATACTTTCGATTTCTATTACACATTTAGTTATTTTGTAAAAGCTCCCATCACGCATCGAATTTTTTTTTTTTTTTTTTTGTCCAGCCTCGTTTCAAAAAGCCCCATTTAATCTTGTAAAATAAAGTCAGTTCATCACGACATTGATTTTTCTAATCTACTGATTACATAAAGTTGATTTTACACTATTTTTATAGACCCAAATTCATATAAATATTTTTTTAACTTGTCTGTGGAAAACCCCTGTTATGTAACCAGCCAATTAAAATCCATTTCGATTCTAATTTTTCCCCGGGAATATCTCGAGTGTCGAGCCTCGCGGTTTAGCGTAAGCAGAGCGAGAAAAATATTTATCTTCTCTCCGCGCCCGCAGACGTGAACGATTTTGTTGCGGCTCTGGATATACCACCAGTTTTTTACACCGGCGAATAGGCAAAAGTTTTTACCCTTCATAGAGGCCTTTCCTTTTCGAAGTAGCACCTATTCTCTTATTTATTTTTGCTCGAGGTACTCAAACTTAAATTATACCCAGTTGGAGAATAAATCAACGATTTAATTTATTTATGTTTAGCGTTAATAAAAAAAAAGGTTTTCAGAGAAACTTGGAAATTACGTAATTGTTCGTTCATCTTAGTTTGAACCGAAACATTCCACCCACACACACACACGCGCGCACACACACACACACTATTCGAAATAAAAGTTTATTAAAAATTTAAGAACAAAAATACACTTTTAGGATGAATTTCTCGAGATTTTTCCGAATATTCCTGTAGAAGTTTAAGAGAAATGGGAATAAAAAGCATTACACATTCTCGGTGAAGTGAAAATCATAAATCTTTAATTTTAAACCTTATCTTTTAAGTCATACGAATATCTGGAAAGTTACGAAATACTCGCGTACAACGAATTTGCATATTATTTCATTATTTAAAATATACAAGTTTGTATGTTTAAAGTGAAGCTGTCACGGCTTTTGTAAAAGATTGAAATGGAATTTGAATACCTTTTTGAAAATATTGTTAAAAACGATACATTGATTTCACGGATAAAATTATGTCGACATTTAAAATGGAAATATTTTAAAACAAAATACCCTTTCTACGTCATCACTGTAGTCGTGTGGCTATTATAGAGCCTATAGAGTTTATTCTCACGCCTTATGGCACTCACAATTTATGGTCACGGCTTGTCAATCGTACCCTGACTGATATTGTTCTAATATTGGTTAAGGGATTCTTATCATCGATAAAAATTAAATTCGTGCAAAAGGGAGGGTGAAGAGGAAAATCAAGTGATACTAATTCTAAACCTATCCGCGAAGTTTATCATTCGGCGAATATATCCCAATGATTTCAAAAATCTAAATAGATCCAGATTTCGCTGTTCTTTTAAATTAAACCCCTCCAACCAATCGTGTAACGTCCTGCCTTCTATCGAACAAAATACTCGTGGCACGCGCTCTGTCGAGCGCACTTTTATCACATCACGCGCATTACGTATCACTTCTCGCGCTATAATCGCGTTCGACGTAGCGCAAGCCTCGAGCATTTAGTTCGCGGGAAGGCAGGGCGTTACGCGATTGGTTGGAAGGGGTCAATTGAAAAGAACAGTGAAATCTGGATCTATAAAGTCATTGGGATTATTTCCCGAATGATTAACTACGCGGATAGGTCTTATAATTAGCAGAAGAATCGATAAAAAAACATGATTTTCCTCTTCACCCTCCCTTTAATATTTAAGCTAACAATCAGCCGTGGCAATGAATTTAATAAAATATTACTTTAAAAAGGATTAAACATCTGACGTAATCCGATTCTGTTACGAAGTTTCATACCAGTACCATCTTCTCCAATAATATAACCTTTCAAAATAATCCCTTTTCCCCAATATTATTTTTTTTTCGTTTGAAATATTCATTTCTAGAACATTTTTCAATCGTGGTTTTTCACCGATAATAACGTTACACATTAATTATTCTAATTTATACGGTACGAGGTTTTCGCGTGACTGAATTTAAATTTAAACAAAACCAAAAGCATATTTAAATCTGTTTCGCGCTATACCGCGAATTGGAACCACTTGAGACGCTATCGTTATGAATATTTATGTAGCGTCCTCTTTGGCAAATACAAAAAAATATATATTAAAAATCTAGAACGGAAATGAAGTTTTGGAGAATCTGATTTTAACATTTCTAATCTCTTTTTCCGCGTTATTATTTTTATTTTTTAATATTTCTCTCAAAGAACAGGGCTGCCACAGGTCAGGGAAAAGTCAGGGAATTTGAAGATGAACCAATAAAGTCAGGGAAAAGTCCGGGAATTTTAAGATATTTTGAAAAGTCAGGGAAACGCTCGGGGAAAATCCTTTGAAAAAGTCAGGGAAAAACCTGGAAAAGGTATTATCTTTAAGCTAATGACTAGCCAATCCCGCGACTCAAATCCATCTAGTGGTGGTAGCTTGAAACTCTCCCAGTGCATGCTAAGACATCCTGTTTCCTGTCAAGAGGAATGAGGTTGGGTAGGGGCTAGGGAGAATTAACTAAGTTTGTCCGCGAGGTGGCGTAGGGCTTCAAATTTCGATCTGTCTCTCCTGTATAGTGCTGAATACGAAGAGCTCTATGGGGAACTCAAACTTACGGGTGAAAAATAGGCCTAATGTATAAAATAAATATTGTGGAATTATTATTCTAACATATTGTGAAAATAAGGTGTGTTTACTATTCTATTTTCCAATTTTAAAATACGTTTTAATTCAAAGCAACCTTTATTTTTAATATTACCTTGTCCAAATTCATATGGAATGTTTGGGTTTTCGTCCATAAAACGACCCACCTATTTTTAGGCTTCCGTTTCTATATACGTAATCACCTACCACTTAAAGTTGGGGAACATTTCACTCTACCCCTTTGTTACCATAGATACGGCCCATAGAAAGCGAGAGAAATCTACACTTTTGCATGGGTTTTCAAAAATCTTAGTTTTAGACTTTATTCTCTCGCCCACGTGAAAAGTGAACTTCTCTAGCGCCATTCTTGGATATTCTCTCTTCTAAAATATATTCAAAATATTGATGCGAGTTTAAAATTTGAGCACGTACGACGGTCTTACCTCTTTTCTCGTAGGAATTCGAGCGAAACCAAGAAGATTATCTTCGCGCCAGGTGAAATTTCATTCCGATTGGGATATCAGTTATTAAAGGGATACTATAGACGCTGATAACTAGTTATTATCATTCAATTTGAGATCTTAAAATATGCGCAAAAACCGTATCAAACTCAAGTTACTAAAAGTTACTATTTTCGTAACTAGGCAAGTTAACTACATTTAAAAGATGATTCTCGTGGTTTTCAAGTGAAACACAAGGGGAAAATATATGATTTAACATAATTTATTTCCCCATGCAACCATTTTACGTTAAGGATTAACGATAATACATTTTAACTCGGGTGATTTACTTCATTAATCTTCTTGCCAGAAAAATTGAGTTTAAAACATCATGATAAATACTATGTCAATATGCAATCGATTGCAATTCTGTCTTGATTTATTAATTTCATAAAATTGGCGTAAAACTGCTAATTTTAGTTACTATTTTGTTACTTTTTGGTTACATTATTCAAAGTAGTTGGTTACTATTTTCGTTAAAGTTAAGGCAAACTTTTAAGTTTCACCCCTGCTCCCGTGCCCCGCCTAAACAAATCATCAAATTGGCTAACTAGATTAGTTTTAGATTAATTTTAGACAGGAAACGATGATTGATGCTAATTAAGCAAACCTTTTAAAAATGTCGCGTAAACAAATTTAACTGTAAACCTCGCGTTATTTCAAACATCCCAAAGTGCAATTTCAAAGACACTCTTATTTCCTGATCAGAAATTAAGTTCTTTTGAAATAAATCGGAAGATGTTTCTGGTCTAATTTTGATAATTAACCTCGAATTACCACGTATTTTAAGCCAAAATCTATTCAAAATAACTTGTTTCCGTAGTCTTGGTATCCCTTTAAAGAGTAGATCTTGGATTCTGTCCATGCACGAACCATTACTGAATTAAGAATCGATGTTAATACGAGAAATATTGAATAAATTTAACAACTTCATAATTTCAATTCTAATCAGCTTCGCTTCCCCCCTTGGTTATAACGGGGCGAATAAGGCTTAACTCGCCCTCGACGTAATTTCCGCTCTATAAACCGTGAAATACGCGTTTTAGAAATCTCGCATCAATGAAGTTTCATTTGGGGGTAATGAATTATCTTTAAAAGTGATTCTGTCCCTGATTTCTCGCGCATATTCAATATAGTTTTAGAATAACAATTTTTGGAACCAGTTTTGGGAAGTTCGTGCTGCTTTCCTTGAAGTTTAAGGACGGGAAATGTTTGGCAAATTATGATTTTAAAGATTAAATCATGATTTATGCCAGATTATTAATTGAACATCGTTTTTTTTTTTTTTTTTTTTCGATTAATAATTGTTTTTTCTTGAGCTCGGAATTCGTATAGTTTTTGTTAATTCAATAAGACCATCGTGAATGTCAATCGGATATTATCCGTTCGCGAAAACATATCCTTTTCTTATTTGAGTTAACGTGTACCTGAATGTAGGGAAAACTTTTTACTCGTACGTTATACAAGTTATTCATTCGCCGATCTAAGAATATTTGAAACTCGAGTTTCTTCGCGGATTTTAACCCAAATTGAGATCTGGAAACTAGAATGTAGTAATTTTGTCAGTGTTCTTTCAATTTAGATTAAAATATAACTATTATATTTCATTCTACATACAGATTTCTAGAAACGTCATATTTTTATCTTTATAGGCATTATTCGTTTGAATATTAATCAATCTTAAAATTGTATCTCCGGATAATTCGTATCCTGCATTTGTTTATATAATTTGTGGGTTTTATATTAACAATCAATTTATCCTAGATTAAAATATCTTTAAAAAAAGGTCTAGTTATCAATGGATAAGTTATTCATTCGATTTCGAGCTCTACATTTTCCAGATAATTTATTCAATTACTTTTTATTAGATACTTAATTCAATCGCTAGTAAATAGCGGTATTTAGAGATTAAGTACACGCGCTTGTTCCTCGCTATAATTTTCCTTGTAAGCAACTCGTTTAATTACAATTCATACTCCAGTTAATGAGTGTTTACTCTCTAGGTTATTATCTCTCCTTTAAAGCTTAAATTGGCGCAATGTTTATTACAAATAACTTAAGGAAAAGTTGCGCTAGTGAAAGTTCCGCGTAAAACTCGTCTTTTAACTGTAACTATAGTTATAGCTTTCTCAATCTCTTTAATTAAGGTTCGCGCTCATTTTGTCGAGGACGCTATAGGAATGGAGTAATCTTTTAGGCTGTCTACTTACGTTAGAAGCGAGCCTTCATCGTTTAGGCTAATATCTCGTCACCGGCTGTCGACCGCGACAAAGTCGATCTTTCTTTTAGGCTCACGGCGGTCGCGAAGCTCTATATATATATAAATAGTTCCCTAAATTGTTTCTAAGCTCACTCACCACCTTGCTAATATCACGCACTCTTGATCGTCCTTTTCTGACGCGCATTCCCTGACGAACTCGCAAACTAGCTACGTATAAGCTCGTTTTATATTTGAACGGATAGTATCACTTGATTTTGAGTACATTATGTTTTAATTTTAAGAATTAACGGTCAAGGATAATGTACCTAAGCGATTTGGTGGCCGGGGGGCAAATATTATAGCGCCCCTTAATTTTAGAATCAACATTCATCGCGCCTGCACTCAGGGGAAAGACTTTAATTCAATGCTCCCTCTAGATCGTTCGGTGCGCCCCTATTCGGGGGCAAGTGCCCCTTGTGCCCCCTTAATCCTCCCTGCCTTTAATTCTGCGTATTACGAAAACAGACGCGCAATTAGTTATATTTAGGATATTGACTTCCTGTACCTTCTGATTGGCCATTTCAAATAGTGGTGAAGTTTTGTATAACTTTTATCTATTGGATAGATTTACTGAATTATATTCGGATATTATCCGTTTGCTTAAAACATAGACTATTTATCAATCCGAAGATAAAATAGAAAATTATTCGAATTATAAGTTCGAATAAGAAAACTTAATTATATTTTCGTCAAAAACAAAATAAAGATTGGTTTTGTTGTTTTATTTTCGAATTGTTAAACAGTTTAAATTATATTTTTTATTTTCCATGATTTTAAGAAATTTGAAATTTCTTATCCGCATTGTTATACGTTTTAATTAATTCTCATTTTTTCTCTTATTCTCCCTTTAATACATCTCGCGAATGAGGGGTGGAATTTTTAGTAAATTCCTGTCGTTAACTAAACGCAATTTTGCAGGAAAAATCCGCGAATGTAGAATTTTTGGTATTACATTTTTTATCTCTCTATCGTTTTCTCATTTTGATGCCCTTTTAAAACCAATTGGGTCGCGGAGCTGGGTTTTCAACACCATTATAATTTTTTCTTTCTCATTTTTTTTTCCGAGCAAGCGAGGGAAAAATGTAATATAGCTCGAAGAATATTAAAGGGGTTTTGACGGAAAAAATAATTTACAAAATTATTTTGGTAGATTTCCATATACTACAAATAGAAATTGGATACCATTTACGGAAAGATGGTTAAAAACTATTAAAAAAATGTATGCCTATGTCACAGAGAAAAATTACCGCGACAGTAAAAATACATATTTTATAATTTCCATTTTCGAAATATTTAAAAAAAAAATCCCCGCAATATATACGTCATCACTATGGTCGCGTGGATATTGCAATAGCCCACAGTTAATTCTCGCGCGTTCTGGCACAAGTGATAAAGTCGCTTTCGCGCGGTTTTTTTCGTGAAGTACTTAATCCGGAAAGCCTAACCTTTTGTATGAAAATTATCTTTACGTTCCAGAAATAAACTGTTTTGTATACCGGCAAAAATATTACTTGAATATTTTTGAGATTTTGAATGTGGCGTTTTAAATAAACCCCTACAAATGGCGCCACCATGCGGGAAAAATATAACTAGATTAGCGGCTTTGGCTTGCGCTGAAATACACTCGCTATCCTCGAAGATAGAACTACAGTTTTGACGGATAAGTTTAAAATTCTTTCGATAAATACTAGATAAACCGCGAATTTCAAGTCATCTTCACGAGAAAAGGCTTCTGAATATTTTTCCGGGCGCTATTTAGACCATCTTACACCAATTTCAATTTTTTGTACGTTTGTCCTCCTTTAAAAGGGATAAAAGCGATTCATAAAGTCTGCGAAGATTTCGGGTGGGGTCAGAGCCGTCTGCCTGCCGAAATGCTTTGGCCTTAACACGTTTTAGGGATCTAACTGTACGCGTTCTATCTGGCATCGTGCAATGGCGCTTTCTCTTCGCTGGCGATAGGACTCGGCTGAAGGCCCAAGTCCTGCTCCGCTCCGCTTCTCTGAATAATAGTTACTTTCGGGAGAAGCTATCAACGCCTTGGTGATCAAATATTTACAAAAGCTCCGGCGCTAAGGAGGGGCGGTTCTGAAAACGCGCGTGAGCCAGGCGCCCTCTTCTACGTACGAGAACTAATTGCCATTGCTTGGTAATTTATGGAAAGAAAGACTTTTAAGCCTAGCCGACATAGCACGCCCAACCGCCCTTTCTCTAGATCTAGGGCGTAGGTCCTATCTTTCCTCTTTTCCCTTAAAAGGTCCTGGTTTCTAAACCCAAAAAGGACCCTATAGATAGGCTGGCGAAGCTTAAAAAGCTCCATTCTTTTACTTCATCGAAAGTAAAAGTCTCGTTTTATTTCCCATTTTTTTTGGTTTTAAAAAAATTGGTCGTCTCATCTCCAATATATTACCGTAATACATTTTCCGATGGTGACGTATTTCAAGCCTGTGACCATCGAGTCGTTACTTCATATCGATCGTGTTCGATTGGTTAGACCTTTTACGCGAGGAAGTCAGGATCACCATGAATCCCGCTAAGCCTATTTTATTTTTAAAATTTATTTCTAGTTTATTATATGTTAGTAATTTTTTTCACCTTATTTAAACAATAAGGGAAAAAATCGCTTGTTGTTATGTTGCATTTTCCCTTTAAAAAATCCTAGAAATGAAATGTGAAAAATATATAGGTAATTTTTTTTCAACGTGCCAGAACGTGTAGGCTGACTCTACAATACACAGTTTTCAAATCGATCCTTTTGGGGAAATTAAAGAAAGACAGTACAAATGTTTATATATTCGGACTATATATTATGCCTAGAATGTACATATATTTATTGATTCCATAAACACACCAAGGGACCAAACGCTGCCCTGGTGAAATTATTACTAGTTTCTTGGTTCAATGAGTTTAAAAAGGTAGCCTTAACGTCATTTTGAAATTTGATGAGCGTAAAAAAATAGGATTTAAGTAAAACGAATTTAAACGTTCATTTTTGACCAAAATAAGGTTTTGTTTAACGTATTGAAGAAATGCTACAGCACTGATAGAAAAGGGGGCTTTTCCATCAACATAATTGTATTGTATTATATGTTATTTTCATTTAAACGAACTATTATGCTGTATTACGTACGCTTGCGAGCCAATTTAATGGGCTCCTCCCTGATTTAAAAGGGATCTTTGTAAAGAGGGCAGATAAACCATTCATTCATTGTAAGTAGAACACTTCTACAGGCGCTTTTAGGGTTTAGTTTTCGTAATGTATTTTCTATGAGCCCCTGTAGAAGTGTTCTACTTACAATGCAACCCCAGTCTGACCCTGCTCTGGTTAGTAACCTTCTCTCTACCTACGTCGATAGTACCGAGTCACACTTCAAGTCGCTGCATTTAAACCTGGTTCCTGAAAAGGTCCCTTATTCCCCGCCTCGGCAAGCTAGTTCGATCATGGAAGCCCTCACTCTAGGGGAATTGCAGCAAGCCATTAAAGTCCTCCGCAAGGATAAGGCAGCAGGGGAGGATAAAATAACAAATGAGCTCCTACAGAGCTTGGACCCCACGGCCGTTGGTGCTCTATGCAGCTTGTTCAATGCAATTCTGGGCGGGGATCCTCTCCCACAAGCTTGGAGCCTTACGGAAATCAAACTTCTCTTCAAAGGCGGCGGCAAAGATCCCACGGATTTCTCCTCCTACAGACCAATAGCCCTCTCTCAATGTATTAGCAAGCTGTACTTGTCCATCCTAAAGACAAGGCTTGAGAGGTACTTGAGCGACCACGACATCTTAGGGGAACTCCAAAACGGTTTCCGACACGACAGACGTGCGGCTGACAATGTCTTCATCATCTCGCAGACGATTGAGATAGCGCGGCTGGAGAAGCGACCCTTGTATTTAGCGTTCTTAGACCTCAGAAAAGCGTATGATTCAGTATGCCGGGAAAAATTATGGGATACCATGAGTGAACTGGGTATCCCCGCTGACTTCGTCCACCACCTAAGTGAAATCTACCAGAACGTAGCCTATCGCTATTGGTACGGCGGTACCTCCACGGATTTCCTGCCCAGCACTGTGGGGCTGAAACAGGGCTGCCCTCTATCACCCATTCTATTCGCCCTCTATTTACAACCGCTAGAAGAGCGTCTCCTAGCCACCGACCAAGGATTCCACATGAAACATCCCACTTATTCTAAAATAGACGTTCGGGTCCCGGGTCTTTTCTTTGCCGATGATATTGCAAATGCGGCGGAGACTCCACATGAGCTTCAGCATCTTCTAGATGTGTGTGGCCGCTTCGCGAACGAGTTTGGCCTGGAATTCAACTCGTCTAAGTGCGTGGTGTTGGCCTTCAGCCCGGCAGAGCAACACCAGCCTCTGACTTTTACCATTCAGGGGAAAGAGGTCCCTATGTCAGACAAAGTGGTGTACCTTGGAATTACAATCTCAACGGCTTACGACTACCTGTCTCTACACGAACAGAAGCTTCTGGCAAAGGCGAACAGACTGTCTGGTGCAGTGCGACATAAAGGAGCCCATTCACACAACAAATATTCCGTCACCCGTACTTTATGGAAAACCATAGCGGTACCATGTTTGACCTACTGTAATGAGGTTTTGTGTATAAGCACCGGAACGCAATCATCCTTTGACAGGGTACAAACATCCGTGGGGAAATTGGCGGTCGGAGGAAATTATCTGACAGCCAATGCAGCCGTCAAAGGGGAACTAGCATGGTCCACCTTCCAAGAGCGCGAAGCTAAAAGCAAACTCCGTTATATGGGCCGCCTTCGATTTATGAATCGTGACCGCGTGGCGCATAAAATCTACATTTACCTCCGCTACACTGGGCTGCGAACAACATGGGTAACTCGATCCACCCATTTGGACTCACTTTTTGGAACAGCAGAGTCGCGGGCAAATATTCTGAGCCTCCGTGATTGGAATACCGCGATCGATAAGTCCGTACGCGTGTGCTCGGATGCTGCTTGGCAGACCGAAGTCGGGAAGCACCAAAGTCTCAACCTGTACAGCGCAAAGTCCACCCCGTCTGTAGAGCCATTCTACACGAATGATCAAGGGAGTGGCCTATACTTCCAAGCAAGAACGGGAGCACTACCGACCGCGAAACGGGGGGCAGATGTGTTTGGGGAGAACCCGGAGTGCCCGCTGTGCGAGGATTATGTGGAGGACATTTTCCATGTCCTTATGCGTTGCCCAAGCTTGGCACAATGGCGCGCTCCATTGGCCCTGCAAATGTCCGAGGATGCTGAGTTCCGCAGTCGTTTGAGTTTACTCGCCGATGCGCCTCTAAACTGGGAGAACATTCACTCCACACAGACACTGCTTCTCAATTGGAGAAACCTTCGCCAAAAGTGTAAACAGCAACAATAGTGAAACAAAAGCAAATAAACAAACAAACAAAAAAAAAAACAAAAAAAAAAACACGTAAATCGGTCCTTGTCATGTACATCAAAAACTATACCTCTCATACTAATGCTGTTGCCATCGTTGTATTATATCTTGTATATAATGATTTTTTTGTTTTAAATATTTAACCATGTAACTTGTGAGCTATGCTCCTCCCTGATACAAAAGGGATTCCTCAGGGAAAAGTAAATAAAGCATTCATTCATTCATTCTGAAGGAAAATCCACCATTATCTATCAGTGCAGTAGCTTTCTTCACCCTGATCGTTGAGCCTTAGGATTCGAGATATTCCCGAGGAAAGATAACCAAAATCGATTCTTATTGGCTGGCTAAATATGACGTGTCTTTTAAGAACTTATAGCCTTTTTGTTCTTTAATTTATTTTTGGTTCCCACCAATTATAAATGAAAGAACCAATAGTTTTCCAGTATTTAAACTCTCCAATCTGTAGTCATAGAGGTCGGGGTATGGACAAGATTATTCATGATTATTTTATCCACGGTAAGTCTATGATAAATGCAACGTAATCGCGAATTTAACTGATTGTTCTTAATAATTAACTTATAAACCAAATATTTGCGGATTATCTTGTTCAAACCCCGAACTCTGTCATTTCTTAATGTACAATTACTTAAATAAGACTTGTCCTTTCTTGGATATTTCCTGACTCTTCCGTATCTCTCAACGATTCCCGAGGTACGTTTTGAAAACTGATAATTCTATAGTAATTGCTAAGGAGGGATTATAAATATTTACCTTCGTTTTTGGAAACCTCTCGTTTTCCCAATATTTTCCCGCAATCTAACGAGTATAAACGACATTATCCGCGGTGTATTATCGTATAGATATCATTAATAGTTCCATCCCTCGGTTTTTCTCTTTTCCTCCCTGGTTTCCTTTTGTTAATCTGGTCTTTTGAGAATGACTGAGAGTTTAAACGCGGGGCCCATCATTACGATTCCATTTCTCTCGCTCTCTCTCTCATCGAGTGTAAGTCTCTTTCCCAGCGGGGATCTCCTTTTCGGAGGCTATTATTGGGTGTAAGGTCGATTGTCCTACACGCTTTCTAACCACCCCCGAACGCTCGTTTTCGTTTTCTCTTTCTCAATGTATACGTATTTAATCTCGTTTTCAATAAGACTATTTTCTCTCTACGAGAATTTACAGTATGTATCTATCCGCCCCTTTTCCCACTCATTAAGCGAACTTCGCTTGTCGTGGTATATAGTTATATTCCTAACTCCAGGCTAACTCCTATATTAACCGAGTTTCGGATATGTATAAAGCGTAAGCGTATCGGCTTAAAGTTAATCGCGACCGCTTTGGGCCTCAACCGAAGTTACGTAACGAACATATATAAAGTACGAGTCTCATTTAAACCCCGCGTTCAGCTATGAATACCGTTGATACCGCCTTATTTATACATATATCTATTGAAATTCTATTAAACTTGTGTTCTATTTTGTAACAATTCGATATCTAGTTTTCGATCGAAAACTGCAGATTACCTTTTATAGATATATATAACGTGTAAGCGAGCTATAAGAGGGAATTTGTAGTTTTCGATCGAAAACTACATTTTAAATGCTTACGTAATAGGGTTTCTGTAGCTTCCGTATTTGTCTCTGAACACAGCCCCTATGATTATTGAATGTATATCTTAAATGCATTAGAAATGAGATCAGTTACTGCGATTAAAATTAATCGTACACTATTCGTAAGGATTAAATTATTATGACATACAAAAACATATTTGGCTGTTGCGTAAAACAAAATTTTTTTATTGTAATTTATCAAGTTTCCTGGTAACTTTACGTGAAATATTTCCTTCTAATATCGAATCTTATTTTCTACAGTGTACGTGTCTTAAAGTGAGAATGCAACCTAACAACAAGTGATTTTTCATCGATTCCTTATAAATCAAATATTAAACTAGAAAAAAATTTAATACTTACCATCAAAATAGGCATTCGTGGAGATATTCTGAACTCCCCGTATAAGGACTAGCGACCAATGACATTGATCATGGAGATCCTGCATTCTCCATTTTAAGAGCCATTGATCATTGGTCGCTAGTCCTTTTATGAGGAGTTCAGGTCATCTCCTTGAATCCAGTTAAGCCTATTTTTATTGTAAGTTTTAAATTTATTTCTAGTTTAATATTTCTTTTTAAATTTTTTTACTAATGGATTAGGCCATTTAAACGATATGGAATCGATAAAAATCACTCGTTAGGTTGCATTCTCCCTTTAATAAACGTTCATTATTTTTCATTCAATACATTCTTTATTTTTGTTACTTTCTTCGTCGAGTACATTTACTTTGTGACTATATCTTTTCGAGTGGATGAAAAACAATCTCAGCTCCTTCTCTTTATCGTCTCTAATTAATGTCTTTGGTATTCGAACCATTTCCATTCTTCAGTTTTGCCTTCTCTCTCTCTATCTCACTCTCTTTCTCCCTCTCCCACTCTTTTCTCGCTCATCCGAAGTTGAAATTATTTCGGAAGATATGAAAATTCCTTTTCTTCCTAAAACTAGAGACTAGCTGTACCTCGCGTATATGAAACTTGAAATGGGGAAATTTTTGGCGAAGAGAATATTTGAGCCGGGAAACGAGGGTAAAGTAAAAATGGGCGTCTAATAAATTGGACCAAAAATGTTTTTCGATATTATCGCTTATTCCTTAGGGGGAAAAATGAAGCAAAAAAATGTTAAAAAATAAGTAGTGAAAAAAAAAAAAAAAAAAAATGGGTTCTAACATCCAGGGTATGAGAGAAAATTGCTTTACATATTTTTATAAAGCCTTGCTTCAAGGGATATTTAAGTGGTTAAATTATACGTTTTTAATCCATTCTTAAATGAGCCTGTCACCGATTTGAGTACTATTTTTAGATTGTTCAAATAGATTCAAAATGACCCTATTAGCTATTGTATATTGCTCCTCACAATTAGTCCCCTAAGCAACCTAAAACGGAACTCAAGCAAGCTCTTAACAGTACCAGGCTTGTTGTACATCTAAATAAATTCATGGCTATTTGCGACAAGTAGTTCCCGTATACCTGCAAAATTATATAATTTTTAAAAAGGTGTTTTTGCTAAAATTAGTCTTAATATTATCCTAAAATCGAATTTTGTGTACTGTTATAATCCTTAATTTTGGAAAAAATAATAATCTATGACTATTATACCCTTTTCAGACGATGCATAATTAACCGAGGTTTAATTCGATTTAACTGAAGATTATGTAAACTGATAATTTCCCAAGCGAATTCCTATATGCACTATAATTTTTAGTTTTATCATTCTATTAAAACGCCAAATTCAAAATTGCATGCCTCTGGCTAATTGACGCGTTCATAAGAAACTTCATAATGAAAATGACAAAAATCTATAGGCTCCGATATATGAAGTAATTTATTTCTGGAACGCAATTAACGATAATTTTAGTACGAAAGGTAGTTGACTTTCTGGATTAAGTACTTTTACGAAAAAGACTGATCGAAAGCGATCATATGACTGGTGCCAGAATGCGCGAGGATCAACTGTAGGCTCTACAATAGCCACGTGACCGTATAGTGACGACGTAGTATTGGTGAAAAGTTTTATTTTCAAATTTACGAAACTGGCGAATATAAAATTTGTATTTTCACTGTATATTGAATCGTTTTTTTTACGATCTTTCCGAAAATGCTACTCGATTTCCATTTGTAGTTCATGCCTCACTAAAAATTTTTTTACCGAGGACACAAACAATCCCGTTTCAATAAATAATCTTTTATTATTAAAAAATTAAGAATTTAACCGGAATTATTTAGAGAAAAGAATCCTTGATTTTTCATAAAGAATCTCATCATTTCATTATCACTTTAAGTATAAAAAATTTCGATGGCAAATAATATTGATGGCGGAAATTTTTTTCATACCCCAATCCTCATATGAGTCTTTCGCTTGAATTATTGATGTCACAATTTTAGCTTAAAAAAAACCCTTTTATATTAAGCCTAATAGCCCTTGGACACCTTTTTCGCTCCTCAAACCTTTTTCCCCGGTAAAGCTTTACTTTACGAGGCGCGAAAAACTCCCAGGGATATAAGAAAAAAACAAAAGGTTAAAGCGTAAAAATTCTGAAACAAAAAGATTTCTTATTAAAAATTGTGTTCACTCTAGGAGAATTCTTCATTTCCGTTTCTCGCTCAAATGATTTTACTTTCTTTCTTTCATCTTATATTTTTTTTACTCCTTTTTTGTCGTCACTTTTTTTTTCTTCAGTTCCTTTATTCGATTTGGTAACGACTACTTTCCCTATGCGATTTATTATTGGGTATCAATACGCCTTAGCCTCGGCCATATTGCCAATTTATCGTGTGTTGAAAGCAAAGGGGAGGGGTTAAAAAGAAATAGAGAGAAAATTTAATAAAAGTGTAAGAATCCCAAAAAGTAAGAAGGATATTTTTCTCGGCATCACCTGGATTCAAGCACCGTCATTGACGCGCAAATCCAGACGTCTCTTAAAACAATTTTTTCATTCCAGTTTTTTTCTTTTTGCGTATTAAAGGGAGGGTTAAGATAAAATTCAATATATTTTACTATCATTTTATTCTTTATAATAAGACATGATTTCAATTTTAATATAAAAAAAATATTGGAAAATAATGACATTTTAGCATTAAATTAATTGAAACACCTAACCAATCACGCGACATCGCGTATACCTTTGGATTAATGAATCTCAGCGTCACGTGATTGAAAACAATGTATGATCTGCGTGATGCAGATGTGGGACTTAATCGAATCTTTTCACGATGCACTATGCCTAGTACTGTAGAAGCTAACTACAAGTGATTTTTTTTATCGATTCCTTATCGTTTAAATAGGTCTAATCCACTAGTAAAAAAAATTACAAATAAATATTAAACTAGAAATAAATTTAAAACTTACCATCAAAATAGGCTTAGCCGGATACAGGAGATATCCTTCAACTCGGCGTATAGGGACTAGCGACATTGATCATGGAGATCTTGCATTCCCCATAAAGGAGTCATCGATCAATGTCATTGGTCGCTAGTCCTTATGTGGGCAGTTCAGGTCATCTCCACGAATCCAGCTAAGCCTATTTTCCGGGTAAGTTTTAAATTTATTTCTAGTTTCATATTTGTTTTTATTTAATTTTACTGTTGGATTATTCTATTAAAACGATGAGGAATCTATAAAAGAATATTTGTTTTTAGGTTAGTCTCCCTTTAAGTGGTTTTATCTCTAAATAGGCGGCGAATTTAATGCCGCGTTCGATTAACACCCTGAATTTTAATTAAAAAGAAAATGTAGTATATAGATGGACAAAATCTCTAGATGGTACATACTCCATCACCACCAAAAGTCTATCACAAAATTCCATAAAAGTAAACAACGTCCCATACCTTAATACTACCAGAAAAGGGCCAAGAAAATTTACCGGCAGATTCTGATTCGAGACACTCTAGCGAATGCAGTCGCCGTGTGAATAGTAAACTGAAGAAACCCCTCTTTTGGAAAAATTCCCGAGTGGGGGGCTGGGTGGAAGGTAAGATAGCCTAGCGCGGCCCGCCTAAAATCCGTCCCTCTCTCCCATATCGAGCTGAAGAGTCATACCACTCGACAGGGGTGGCTGTTTTTAAGTGATGGGCTATAACGTAAAACTGTACCTTTGATTTTAGTATTCAGCTACGGGGCGCTGTTTACTTTTATGGAATAAAATGATAGACTTTTGTTTAAACGTATAACATTTTCCATAAAACCTTTTTATACAGTTTTTTCTGGAAAGGTTGCTCTTTGATTTTTGCTAGTACTCCTAGGTTAATTATATCTTGGACAGAAAAAAACCTAATTAATAAGTTTAACATTTTTTTTAATTACCTATGAACAGTCCCACTTATAAAACTTTGAAGTATTATATGAAAAAATTAATCTCCCTTGCCCCTGGTAGCGGGATTTTCTCTGAGCACCAGAGCGCGAATGCTGAAACACATTTACAGGCACTATTCTCTCGTTCAAGGAGTCTCTAAGCAGATTAAATACGGTAGTCTACTTATTGTACAATAAACTTTAATTAACATTTATTTAAAAAATTTAAAAAACACACCAGAAGAAGCCCCCGAATGGGTGTCAAAACTATGCCTAGTCATTAAAAAAAAAAAAAAAAATAACTGAGGATGTTTTTAGGAGTATATTTTTAGGAGTATGAAGTCCAACTACAAGTAATAATATTTATCGATTCCTTATCGTTTAAATAAGTCTGATCCCCCAGTAAAAAAATTATAAACAAATATTAAGCTATAAATCATTTAAAAACTTACCCAGAAAAATAGGCTTAGCTGGATTCATACCAATAAATATAAAACTAGAAATCCTTATTAAAAAACTTATAGTAAAATTGGCTTAGCTGGATTCATGGAGATCTTAAATTTCTTCGCATTGAAGAGTCAGCGACCAATCGAATGTTATCGGAAGTCTCATGGAGATCTCGCCCTAACGAACAGCCTTTGCTCATTGGTCGATGACCCTTCAATGCAAAGACATTTAGGATCTCCATGAATATAGCTAAGCCTATTTTCCGAGTAAGTTTTTTAAATTGATTTCTAGTTTAATATGTATTGGTCATGTTTTTACTGGTGAATTTAAACCATAAGGAATCGACAAAAAGCATTCTCCCTTCAAAGATAGGTGTTCATTGTTAATAGTCCAAGGTATACAAGTTGAAATTACAGCCAGATTTTTAAAAGTAGATCCAAAAAGACCGAAATCTTTCTAACATTCTCTTTATGCAGTTGATCGATTATACATTATATGAATTTAACATGAAAGGCGTCTGGAAATTCTCCCGAACCCAAATTTCTTTATCGCGGATTAGGCTAAAATCCTTTGAATAGAAAATACTTCTAAAGCGAAGTTTAAGGCCTTACTCTAAAGGCGTAAACTGTCATTTAAACTAATATCCTAGTCATTTAAATAATATCGATTTCTTTACCTTTCTAATATTATTTCAAAATTGATTTGTTAGTGTATTTTGTTTGTATTAAGTATAAACAAATATGCTGGTTCATGAAGAGTTTTTGATTAAATCATTTAATTTTAAACCAAGTGCTTAGACAATGTCAAAATGCCGAAATTTCAAACTCTTTCCCAAAAAGATAGCTGTGGTGATTAATTTAAAGCTCTTTCAATAAAGTTGCTTTGAAATCCCAAAACCTCTCGTAATTAAATCCGAAATCCCATTCTCTCCCAAACGTAGCATAGAATTCAAATCTTAAAATCTAAATATTACTCTAAAATCTCGGATTCTCTTCCATATATTACTCTTAAAATCACGGTTTCTCTCCCAAATATTACTTATAAAATCTCGGTTTCTCTCCCAAATATTACTTATAAAATCTCGGTTTCTCTCCCAAATATTACTTATAAAATCTCGGTTTCTCTCCCAAATATTACTTATAAAATCTCGGTTTCTCTCCCAAATATTACTTATAAAATCTCGGTTTCTCTCCCAAATATTACTTATAAAATCTCGGTTTCTCTCCCAAATATTACTCTTAAAATCTCGGGTTATTTCCCAAATATTACTCTTAAAATCTCGGGTTCTTTCCCAAGTATTATTCTAAAATCTCGGGTTCTTTCCCAAGTATTATTCTAAAATCTCGGATTAATTTCTCTCCCAAATATTATTCTAAAACCTCGGGATTCTCTCCCGAATATTACTCTTAAAATCTCGGATTCTCTCCCAAAAATCAGTCTTAAAATCTCGGATTCTCTCCCAAAAAGCTATGTAATATTAATTCAAATCTCTCCTATAATTAGCTTTTCATTCTCAATAGAAAAAAAAAGCTTTAAAACAACCAAAAATACTCACTAAATTACTTTTATATAGTAATCAATGGTCCTATCCCTCGTCGGGTATCAATTTCGGACACTTAAGGGCCCAACAATGATTTCCTAGCCTTCCCTAGCTAAGCCCTTAAAATCCTTTTCCGTCTGCTGTAAAATTTTGCCTTTTTTTAAAAAATGTATTTCTTGATAGGCCCTATGTACAAAATTAAAACTAAAAAAAAAAAATGATATTTATATTACGGTACACCCTGCGGCCTATCGATCAAAATTAGCGGGTTTAAAAAATAGCTAGCTTATCCGATGAAGTCTTTAACCCTTTTATAATATCAAATACAGCGGGGATTGGCTGCCAACCTAAAATAAAATATTTAATAAAAGATTTTATTTTTTATCCGTGAGGTATATATTACACGCGAAGTATGCCCGTATATTCATTTTTCTATATATAGTTCGTCTGAAGTTTCCTTATATAAAAGCCCATGACTCTAACCAGTCATTAATATCTGTCTTGAAGTAAAAGGACCTCGGAGAGAGCTGAAAAAAAAAAAAAAAAAAAAAAGATTATTATTATTATAAAAAGAATCTGGAAAAAACTGGAAACACAAATAAAGAAGAAAAAATAAATTTTTCATATTAACCTCTAAACTGAAGTTAATTCTACGCGGAATGATATCTAATTCTATTCTTACTATTGAAAGAAGTAGTTTATGTAAAGTATTTTAACCATATTTGTATCAGAATTATTCTGTTCAAAATTTCAGTTCGTATATATAAAGAAAAATCCTTATCTTATCTTTATATTTTCCCCTTTTAAATATATATAGAGAGGGAAGCTTTTAGGTTCGAACTCGCTGCATTTTCAACATGATTCTTATTGAATCATTTTCGATTAAAGAGATTTCGGGGGAATGAAAAGAAACGGTAAAAAATTTCCCTTAGAAAAATCGCCGCTACAAGCTTTATACCTATTCGTTTGTTAATCATGAACCGAAAATATCTTGTATACCTTACCTATATTCTTTGTTATGGCGTACTCGTGACGATAAACAGGCTTGATGAATACTGGGAGGAGAAAACAGGGCGTTTGCTTGCTCTCTCTCTCTCTCTCTCTCTCTCTCTCTCTCTTCGCTCATTGAGCTAGCGACTTCATTCATCATCTTTGGAAAAGAAATAGCGACAGAGAAAATGAAATATTCATCCACTGTATTCCACGTGGCGTAGCTTAATCCCCTTCAAAGGGAGCATGAAGAGACAAGTGATTTATATATCTATCGGAACAGGAATTAACTTGGGGATAGCTACTAAAATCGGGTGTACAAGCAACGAGAAATATATGTACATATTTGCAATAGCACGCGTTTTTACTTTTTATTTTGCGCGTTTGCTTGGCAGTTCGTTTGTACCAGAACTTTTTCTAGCTCGCGATAAATTTAAATTTGAAAGTTTATAATGTTAGGTCATTATTGATACGTTGATGCTTTAACAAGTAACTTAATTCAAACTTAAAGAGAAACTTGGAGCTAAAAATTTATTTTCGAAATCACAATGCCAAGAAACGTTTTTGAGGTTTTTTTTTTCACAATTCTTTGACACGTTTTTGGTGTATTTAAATTAATTTCTAAAGTTTGGTAAAATTTCTATAAAGTTAAATATAAATTCGGACCGATCACAAGAAGAATAGGCCGGCATTTGTTGGCCAAGGTCTTAAGTATCAAACGCCGGCCTATTCTTTTAATGTTAGGACATTACAAGCGCTATTAAAAGCTGAAATAATATTATTGGCCGAAATTAATGTACTTTTATTCTCTTACCAAGCTTTAGAAATTAATTTAAACACCAAAAAACGGTTTTTGGAATACGTTTTTTGGCGTTCCCATTTTCAGCTCCAAGTTTCCCTTTAAGCTCTACAGATAAAATAAAATGAAAAAGAAGAGTCCACACGGTTCTCGTGGTGTTTGAAGACCGTTTCGTAACATAATTGACGACATCGTTTTGAGTAAAAGGCAAGACTTTCTATATTAAGTATACGTAATCAAGTGAACGTTTATTTTATTTTTTATAAATTGATCTTTATTTATATAACGATAATTAATGAAATTCTACTTAAATTACACTTGTAACTAAATTAAATTACTCATAAATTAGCGAGCCAGATCGCGCGCGAATCAGAAGTAGGCTCTACAATAGCCACGTGACCATAATGCGATGACGTAGTATTGCGGGAGATTTTTATTTTTTAAAATTTCAAAAATGGAGGTGGTAAAATGTGTTTTTACTGTCGCGGTAATTTTTTTTCCATGACATATATATTATATAGCTATGTTCACACTTGAAACTTTGAAAAAGATTTCAAACTATTTCGAAGATATTAATTGGATTCCTGATCAAAGATCTACACCACAAAATTTTATAATCGATATAAACCGATAAAAACATTTTGCAAGAGCCGTGTGAACGGGAAACTGTCTTTTCTCGAATCGATTTGATTCGATATCTCGAAACGGCTTCGAAAACCGATTTCATACCGATTCGGTTTCAACAACCTAAAGATGAAGCTACAATAAATCGATTTATAAGGATAATGCTTGAACACGTGACTCTTAAAATGATGACTGGCGATTTGAATATCGGTTTGATTTTACCGTTTCCAATCGATTAAGCAATTCCAGTATGACTGTAGCTAATTTGACCTTACAAATACGGTTTCAAAGTCTATAGTTTGAATGCTATGTATATATTTTGAATCGATTTTTAACGATCTTTCCGAAAATGCTACTCGATTTCCATTTGGAGTTCATGTAATACCCTTGACAGCCTCAATTTAAATATCTTAGAATCGATTACATGGATTTACTTTAAGATAAAATTGTGTATTAATCGTATTAAATTATCAGTTATTGTAGCTCTTTATTCTCCCTTGAAACTTTGTAACGCCGATAGAAGTAATTCTCGTGTTTGCTTAATATTTCCTCGTTGTAAATTCTGGTTGTTAATAGACCTTAAGGGTGCCTGTAGCTATCGAGCAAAACGGCTGAGAGGTGCTCGGTACGCGTGATGTGCTTCGTAAGCTGATGCGTTCGCTCTTTCCTCTCTCGGAATACTCTCCTCGTTCATTCTTCTTTACTAAATTATTCATTTTTGCCTGTCTTGAACCAGCGCTGCCCATAATCTCGCTGATAGTGACTTTAACCTCTCCCCAACACACCCTCCACGTAAACCGTAAAGGGACGCTGGAGTGAGTGCCTCTTAGTTTTTTATTAATTACGTTAAAAATGATTGGTCAGTACCGAACTTTTGTGCATTCTTATGCGTGGGAACTGTATTTTTACTGTAGCTGTAATTATTTGTAAAATGTAAATTTAACTTTCCAAAAATGCTAACCAGATTTAAAAATCTAAATTGAATATTCCATAAATGGTAATATGAACTAAATTAAATATGCCAAAAAATGGTAACGTTAACAATCTAAATAAAAACGTTGCGAAAGTGGGAACCATCTAACACATAATTTTTAATGTAACCTAATTTTTGGCAGTATTTTTACATTAACTTAAATTCGAACTATAAATTATTCAGATAATTTGTTTTGAACAGTTTTTTACTGTAAGAATATAATCAAGTTACTCAAATCCTCGTCCAAGATGGTTTGCACTCCTAATCACTTTACTGCCTAAATTACTATAAATTTAAAAATATAAATCTCTAACGATAACTTAAATCAATTGCGATCAATTTAATCAACCTTCATCGTAATCTGAACAAAAAATAACGAGGATTTAAGTTGTTTTTTTAACATTATTTTAATATTCTTCTGAAATTTTAGTAGAAGTAGCTACTTAAAACCAAGTCGTTTTTTCCCTGTTTTTGGAATCCTCCTTCCTTCCTTTGAAGCTAGTCGTTGTTCCTCGGAGAATTTCTGGTATGGCTTTTTTGTTCGCCTTCGCGTGATGTAGCTTTTTAATTTAATAGGAGCCTTCTCCGATACTAAGACGTTAAGGCGTTTTTCGTGTTGAAAAAAGAAGTTGAAACTCCTTTCCCTCCCCCTGCTTCGTCTCTTCTGTCCCGTAATATCGCGAACCGAAGACGTATCGTTTTTGTCTTGACCCTTTTAAAGAATATAATGCTTTCGAAAAAGATTCCCCCCCCCCCTTTTTTTCTTTTTTTAGTTACCGGTAAAGGCTCTAGGGGTTTGTTAACTTTGTCGAGAAAGTTTGGTCGGATATTTTTCTATCGCGTGAGATTTTTTTTTAGTCGTGATTGGCTTACGCGTTCTTATAGTGACTGCGATTTGACAAAGTGAACTGATACTTTTCGAAAATCTTTGTTTCAATATACGACTATTTATTGAAGAGATTTTATTATCTTAGGGATTTATTTATTTTGGAACAACCATATAGAATTAAATTTAATTACCTACAAGGGATAATGAATACGAGTAACCTACGTGTTATTTTTAATCTGTTTCAAACTTGAAAAAGGTTCCTCTTTAATTTTCAGTTTAAATAAATATAGCCGCGTTCATACTAGGCCTTCTAATCGATTTAAACCGTTTCAAAACGTTTCGCTAGAGTCGGGTGAACGGGAAACCGTCTTTTCTCCAATCGATTTAATTCGATTTCTCGAAACCGCTTCAAAAACCAGTTTCCTACCGATTCGGTTTCAACAACCGTAAGATGAAGCTATAATAAATCGATTTATAAAGATAATGCGTGAACGCTTGACGCTTAAAACGATTCCTGGCGATTTGAATATCGGTTTGATATTTACCGTTTCAAATGCTGGTGTGACCGTAGCTTAAATGTCCTCCAAACCTATGACCTGAAAGCTCCAATACCAGATTTCACTCAAAAATATTTAACCGTCAAGTTCTTGTAAAGATTATTTGAAATTGGATTCATCTTCAAAATCCCGAGTTAATTTCAGAAAAACGTTGTAGTACTGTAAAAATAAAATTAATTGGAATATACAAGGTTTGACGACCTTTCGACTATAGCTCAAATTTTAAATGGCATTGTGTCCACGGCTTAGATAAAACTTAAGTTTTAAAAATGATTAACAGACGTCTGTTAATCATTTTTAAAACTTAAGGGCTATAGCTCAAATTAGTAACAATTAAAAACATGTAACAAAATTGACTTAGTTTACTATTTAACTTCATTTAAATTTATTATCATAAAATAAAAACATGACTCTACCAGTTTTAGCCTTTTGGAATTCATGTCTAAATCATTACAATTCCAAATTATTACGTTCAAAATACCTCAAAAGTTCAATTTTTATTTCAGAATTTTCAACAGTTAGGTTATATATAATTTACTATATGTAGGTACAATTTCTGAAATAATGAAAAATCATTTCCCCCCCCCCGTTAATACAATTACGTTGCTCGGTCGCGTTTCGGACATGGCGACAGTCATTACGTTCGCCGCGTGGCGTTGGTCCCGGAGCTGAGTAAGAATAAGATAATTACTTCGTGCCGCGGCGCCAAATTTAGAAATTACCTTTATAATCGCGTTAACTCGTACGCGGGCTTTCCAGTCTCTAAACAGCGAAGCAGTCGCGCCCTTTTCGAAAGAGTTATACAAGCTCGAAGAGAAAAGGAAGCTATAGGGGGTCCGTCATACTCGGTCATACCGGGGAATTAATCCATCTTCGAACTAAACAGAAACCGACGGAAGCCAAATTAAAACCCGACGCCCAAAATTTACAGCCCCAATAGTCGTAACTCATAAGACTGGTCTCGAGTCGGGAGAGGTCTCTTTACTGGATTTATATATATTCCAATTCGAACGACGATGTAAGCTACGGGGGTATATACGCGACGCCTTTTAGTCCCGAAGATAATAGTGACCTCTAATAGGCACCGGTCACTGCTAATTCTAATTAAATAATCATCTGTTGTGACCGTTAACATCCCGAAAGGAGAACTATATAGAATTAAAATAGAAATCTATACCGGTTTTGAGGGGGAGGGGGGTGGTATAAAACTCCCGGCTAGCTTCGACACCGCGTGTTCGGAAGCCCTCGCGAGGTAATTACGTCTAGATCATCATCATTAGTTCCAATGCCCATTATTCTCGTCCCGCCAAATTCTAGCTGCCTCTATAGTTCTATAATATACGCCTGGAGTATATAAATCAAAAAGGAAGTTACATTAGGAATCGAAGCTTAGATTACCCACTATCTCTGACTCTGTTTCCGACTGGTACAGAAATGGAATGTTAGGTTTATTCCGTTACAGATTGTTCAGACTGCGTGATTTTGAAGCGTCAGTGCGTCCGATACTCCTCGAACCTATATAGCCGTTCCCTTCTCTCTCGCTCTCTCTCTCTCTCTCTCGAAAACTTTCAGCTCCACCCTTCGGCGACGATACCTATATGGTCTATATGTATAATATAATTATATACCTATTCTTAACTGCGAAATATAATCTAATCTTAGAAATGGAATCCCCACATCCCAATTTAAGTTAGAATCTAGGTCAAATTATTGTTTATTTTCTGGAATGTTTATTTCCTTTGTCTTTTTGTCAATTATTTTGTTTCGTATAATAGCTCGAAATTTTAATGAACGAAATTTAACATTTTCATATATTCATATTCATGATCAAATTTAATTTTCTGTCAGCTTACATATCTTACTTTATTATTGCTTAGAAAACCTGATTTATGCTATAAGGAAAAGAGAAGACTTTGAATGATTGAAAAATGGCTTTTGCACAATTGATCGACTTGCATATGATCGAAATGGTTTTTATAGCCAATTGATCGACTTTCAAATGATATACAACATTGGTTTTTTAAAGCCAATTGATCGACTTTCAAATAGTGTTCGTACGGGGTCAAAATAAATTCGGGGTCGAGGTGGGTCTAACCCCACCAAAAACAAGTCGGGGTCGAGGATGCAAAATTCTTTGTATTTATTATCCTTATTTTACTGCTTTAGTCTTTTTAGATATAGTGTTATGTAATAATGTAATGCCTGTGAGCTTAGGGACTATTATTTACAAATTTACAATAGTTTACCTGTACTCCTGACACACCAAAACCCACACTCGTTAACCAGGGTTGCCACAGGTCAGGGAATACAGGGAAAAGTCAGGGAATTTTAAGATATTTTAAAAAGTCAGAGAATTTAAAGATCTTTCAATTACAATCATTATCTGCAGAAAAGATTTTAAGCTCCTATCGTACAAGTATTTGAACTTTGTGTCAGCAAATTTGATTACAAATATTTCCGAGCTTCGACGAAAACTATTTCTCATTCTTATATGACTTGCAAATTTCGTTACTTAATGCTGGTGAAAGTTCAATAAATCAAGGCACCCATCCGATTCGTTCTCGGCGTCGCTATGAAAAGCTATATGTATATATATATTGGCGGGAACTATAGTTGATAAATTAGGAAATTTTTCGCACAAAAGTCTCTCAGAATGCGCTGGAATATAAATTAGCCAAATATAGTAGTTAATCCAATTTTTATATCTTGAAACAGAGTTCTACTGGAACTTTCTATTTTGTATTAGCACAGGAAAATCGTGCTTCAAGTTTACAACAAGGCATACTATGATTGGTATGTGGTTCTGAAAGTTTTGTCGTCAGAGCTTTCACCCGAGGAGAAAGGAAAAAAATTAACTCTAAACGGTGGAGATACTGAATTCGAAATAGCCCTCTCTTGCGCTTGAGCTTGAAACTGAGTAGGCGGTGCTAATATCGCGCCGAACTTTCTAGACTTTTACGGGAGTGAAAATGTATTGGCGGAAAACAACTCTCCCTTCTCGCGAAACGAAGGAGCGTGTCTCGCCCGGCCGGCGCGATTTCGAATCCGATTTACTCTAGAAAGAATATACTGGGCTTGGCCACCTTTCTGTACAAATTTCGGAATACTTACAAATTGTTAGGGTGACACCATGGACTGAGAAAATCGAACTCGCTTCATTGTCACCCGCAGTATGTCGTCTTATAAACTTGAAGGATGATTTACTTGTGGTATTAGCCAAGTTTCCTTAGCCAGGAAACACTAATCTCAACACTGTAAACTCTTACAGCATTGGAAAGGATATCATTTCCCATTGAAAAACAACTTTTTCTACAGGAATTTTGGTCCTTTAATAACTATTTATATCTAGGAACAGTAAGCATTACTACCCCTCACAAGAAGATAATGATTCTGAGAATACACGAGCGTAGAATGTTAACAGTATAATTTGTAGCGCTTTTGCTACTACTAACGGCCTAACTAAGCCAAGCGTTGACATTAGCTACTACAACTACTACGATTAAACGAAATTTAAGGATGAATAATAATTAGGGACAAGTTATTGCCATACCAAGAGTCATATTTTAATAATAACCAATCTAAACAAAACATACGTCACTATTGACATTATACTATTAACAAAACTACTAATCATTGATAATAATAATTGTCGATACTACTATAATTATCGATACTACTATAATTAATCAATACTACTAAACGACAAAACTAATTAAAAACACTACTACTAAATTACATTACCCCCAAAATAATAACATGCGGCGCGTAATACTTGACCAATGCCAGATTAAATAACTACTAAATTCTACTATCGACTACTATATACAATATACTATAAACACTCGTTTCAATGTACTCATCACTTATCGTTGGTCTCGAGACTTTGAAGAAGAAGAACGTAGAAATGAGGAAGGTGTCCATTGTGTTGTAGAAGAGAAGTTTAAGGCTGAGACGATGATGTGCGAGGCTTCTACGAAAACGTCGGCTATAGACGTGCGGTGACGACCGGCGAAAAGTCCGGAACGGAGACTTCAGTATCCCCTGGATATATTTCGGTCATAGTTTGCGGCCAGCGCGGAGACTATTTACCAAAGTGGCTTCCAGAAAGATGAAGTGTCATCTCGGCTCCTTCTATGGCTTCGCTCGTCTGCTTTAAGGTGGTTCTAGGTTAAGATCTGGATCCGGAATTGATAATTTACAATCGTGTGTCCGAGTTTTTAAACCCTTCGGTCACGTGGCTTCCAACATCGGTCTTGGCTTCGAACACCAATCAGAAACCGATGCTTCGGGTTTTTAATATTTCGCCTCGCCTTGGTGAAAAACCGATGACGTTGGGGTTTTCTTATTTTAACCCTTCTTCATTCAAGTTTAGGCGGACGCGCACTTTCACACGGCAGCGTAATTACTATTTATACTATCTATTCAATCTACTATATATTTTGGCATTTGGTCAGTAAGCTCTGGCAATGGTTAGAGTCATGCGGAACATGCATACTATGATATAATGTACCCATACAAAAACAGCAAATAAAGCGAATAGGCTTTATCCTTACAAAACAAAATACATCTATGACATTTGATAAATTCATGAATGCCCCTAAGAGGGGGAAATACGACTGCCGGTATGGCTTGGGTTTTTTGTAAAAGAAAAAAGAGGGTCGCGAGCGGCGAGTTCGTCTTTGTTCGGACCGCTTGGAAAGGGATGGGGATTACTATTGGCAACGCTATTCAACTGACCGATTTTAAGGAACTAGGTAAAAACCCCTGGACGCCCATTACTACAAAAAGGGATAGTTAAGATTTTCTATAGGCTTAACAAAAATAGGCGACCTCGAGTCTACAAATAGATCTTGGGTTTTTAGCAGAAGCAATTATATATAAAATATAATTTAAATAATGTCGTAACGAAAAGGTTCGTTACAAATTAGTCGTTTGTCAAAGGTATACAGCGCCTATGAGAGATAAAGTTCTTTAGGCGGAACTGTCAGAGGCACGGCGGCTACGAGAAATGTTACTTCTTGGAGTAATAATAAAGGGAGAGCCAGACGTAAAATCATGGAGTAGGGATAATAAAGGGCGAGCCAGACGTCAAATCATGGAGTAGGGATAATAAAGGGCGAGCCAGACGTCAAATCATGGAGTAGGGATAATAAAGGGCGAGCCAGACGTCAAATCATGGAGTAGGGATAGAAAAGGGCGAGCCAGACGTCAAATCAGGGAGTAGGGATAATAAAGGGAGAGCCAGACATAAAATCATGGAGTAGGGATAATAAGGACAGACACAAACGTCAAATCATGGAGTAGGGATAAAAAAAGGGAGAGCCAGACGTCAAATCATGGAGTAGGGTTAAAAAAGGGAGAGCCAGGCGTCAAAGCATGGAGTAGGGATAATAAGGGGAAAGCCAGACGTAAAATCATGGAGTAGGGATAATAAAGGGAGATACAAACGTCAAATCATGGAGTAGGGATAATAAAGGGAGAGATAAACGTCAAATCATGGAGTAGGGATAATAAAGACAGAGCCAGACGTCAAATCATGCATTAGGGATAATAAAGACAGAGCCAAACGTCAAATCATGGAGTAGGGATAATAAAGGCAGAGGCAAACTTAAAATCATGGAGTATGGATAATAAAGGGATAGACAAACGTAAAATCAAGGAGTGCAAATTTTTCCAAGTAACTATGGCCGCGGTTTTAATTATCAACTCTTAACGTTACGTAAGTAGCGTAGCTCCATGTACAATCTTGTTTTACTTATTGAAGACTCGAAGTGATTCTACAAATTATAAAATTCTTACGAGATAGAAACTGCTTTAAAAGCGAAAGGAGAATGTCGGCGGATGCGAAGGGTTTGATGTTTTAAAAAGTCTAGGTTTTCTATCGTCGTTTCCTACCCATTCTTTCCAACCCCTTCTTTTCAACTCCTTTCCTCCATAGAGTAGCGATTCTCTAGCCAATTTCGTATGCTAGGGTTTTGTTCCGAAGAATGCCGCTCTATATACTGTAGTCGTAAGAAGAAGCTGGTCCGTTTGATTGGAATTGGAAGAGAGAAAATAAAGAGAAAGAACAGAGAGGGGAAAGAGAAAAGGATGTAGCGTTTGAGATGGTGAAGGTTTGGTCGACGAAAGGAATGTCTAGAGCAATATGGAGTAGCTGGAGATATACGTATATAGAGATAAGTTGGCTAGCTGCTCCACTATTCTCCACCCGTTCTCTTTTATTTTACGTGCTAAGCCTTAGGAGAAAACCTTTTCTACCAAGGTGGTACCCCCCCCCCCCCCTTAGATTTATTTTAAAATTAAGGGCATAGTCAAGATTTATTCGCTCAAGTTTTGCGCCCCCGTTCGTATCTTGAGAGGATTGTTATAAGAGTTATACAAAACTACGCTATTGAAATTTACCATAATTTAACTCTTAAGGGAAACTTGGAGCTAAAAATGGAACAGCTTTTGAATTTATTTTCGGAATCACCATCCCAATTGTAAGACACGTTTTGGTGTTTAAATTAATTTCTAAAGTTTTTAAGTTTGATATTTTAGCACATTAAAAGCACTGTTGAAGCCTTAAATAAAATGATTGACCCGAATTTATGTTTACATTTATTTAAACTTTACCAAACTTAAGAAATTAATTTAAACACCAAAAAAGTGTCTAATAGTTGATTAAATTCGCGAATCCTTTTGATGAAATATATTAGAAATTGTAAAATATAATTTAATTTTATTTTTAATATATTTTATCTTCTATTCTAAACACAACCTTAATTCTCATTTTTTTTATCATATGCGCTCTAATTTAATGAAAATTCGATTAGTTGTAGTTAATATATTTACTTAATTACAGTAATTTGACTGTGTACTCACTTTTATTGTAATTTGTCTGTTGAAATAGTTACATTATTTTAGACTCTAGACAGGGAGTTGAAATTACTCTATAGTATAGCCGCGTTTATACTAGGCCTCGGAATCGATTTAAACCGTTTCAAAACGTTTCGCTGGAGTCGTGTGAACGGGAAACCGTCTTTTCTCGAATCGATTTGATTCGATTTCTCGAAACTGCTTCGGGAACCAGTTACGTACTGATTGGGTTTCAACAACAATGAAGCTACGATAAATCGATTTATAAAGATAACGCGTGACGCTTAAAACGATTCCTGACGATTTGAATATCGGTTTGATTTTACCGTTTCAAATCGATTAAGAAATGCTAGTGTGACCGTAGCTAGTAAGTCTTAAATTATTTTTAAAAAAGCCTAAGTATTGGAATTTGTGGCCCTTCAAGCTTGAATGTCGTTTCAGCATATAAATACTGTACTGTTTTTTAAACTATACCATTTCGAATTGTAAAATAGCGAGTAATAATGTATGTAGTCGATTTCACCTTAAATTGGTGGTAAGTTCGAATCTAGGCTTCGTTTGTATCTCTTAAGTAAATACAACGTGGATATATAAATAACAAATAACGTATAGGTCTTCGCTAGCCGCCGTCTGGTGGTGGAATTTAGCGTATAACGTTTCCTTAGGGTTTGAACGCTGTCCGTCAGACTGCCCCGTATGGCTTCGGGGCTACGTACGAATGCACCCCCGCAAATTTATTCGCTCAACAAAACCTCGGAAATTTCGTCTGAAAAGCGATTATTCACCGCGAAAGAATGCGAGCTTCATTTTAGCCCGTTTCCTCCGAAATGTTTCGCTAGGCCGCGCGGTCGCTACTGTACCACGCGATTGCCAATTTCCTCTCCAAAATTCTTATTCCACCTTTAATTGTCAGCTTGTACGAACCCCTAGTTTTACTTTATTCCTAAGAATAAAATCGTGGAGATAAAAAAGTAGCGTCGATTTTCTAGGCGCTGATAATTCCCCATGGTATGTATAGACTATGATTATTCCGACCTCTTTTTGACTCCCGATTCTCCACCTACTTTAACTCCTCCTCCCCTCCCGATCTCCTCTCTTCTACAAAACGGAAAGACCAACTCTAAATCCCGCGTGCCACGAATTTCAACGATATACTAAATCGCGTTTCGTCTACTAGTTTATTCCATCTTGATTCGGAAGCGCCTACGACGCTAAGACTACCCGTTTTCTCTATGATGCGTTTTTTTACGTATGTAACTTCGGGTATACTGCCTGTTTAAGGTGGTATGAACTATATTGGGTAGCTCAGATCAAAAAACTCAATAGCTTCTACGGGAGGATGAAATTAATATTGAGAACGCTCTAATCTAATTCAATTTGGTGCTTGTATTCGGAAGAAACCTTTACTTTTTTTATAAGGCCTCACATTGTAAAGGGAAAGATTCTTCCGGATACGATTAAAAGGAACTGATATCACTCCATGAAATCGGTGTACAAAACTTGTAACTTTGACTGTACTACATTGAAATCGTAACTGAGTACGCACCCAAGGCTTAAGAGATTTAAATTCGCGCCTTTTTTTTTCAAATATGCGCTTAATACTTAATATTTTAGCAAATTAGAGCATCAATTTGAGTATTTTTAGAAAACAAATACACACGTGACCTCCCGTCTCAAGTTAGGGTGGAAAGGGAGAGGTGTAGCTGTGAAAGCCACGTATATATTATACCCGAATCAGGATGGCGCTGCAGTTGATCCGCGGTTTGTCGACGACATAAAGGGCATGGGGAAGAGGCATATCTCTATAGGGCAGCGTTGTAATACTAGAAATAATCTCCAAAACATTGTAGATAGTTTCTCAGGGCGTATAGATTAGTGTCTATTTCCTAGCCCCAAATACTAGTGTTTAAAATCTAAACTATTAATTATTTTAATATATTTCGCGTGTTCAAATTTTAATATCATATTACATTCTCCTCGGGTTTAGGCGGTACGAAGAACATACTGTACGAGAAGGTTTGATAAACAATGTTAAATATATATGCCTTGGATTAATTACTCGGGGCCAGGGTGGCTTTCTTACTCCTATCTTAAACATAATTAATGTTACGAAGTTGCGCAACTAAAGCATTTGAAACGTAAGTGTTTAGGGGAATGTTGACTTTAGACGATTAAATAATCAAACCGGTATGAAGCGACTTAACAGCAACAACAACAACAACAATATTAATTTAATATAATGCGCGTAAGGAAATAAAATAGTCAACTTGCTATGGAATAACAAACTGGTTATAAAACTGATAAACATTTACATTTATGGGATGCCGATAAATTAATAATACTGAATATTAACTAAATAAAAAGCGTCTGGTCAATCGGAGCGGGAGTGAGAAAAAACATAGATAATGTCGTCTTATATGCATTGTGCTCGGAATCGGATCGAACCATTAGCTTCTGTTATTCATGTTTTTTCAGATATTTTATTTTCGGATTATTTGTTTGTGAATAAACAAATGCGAGTCGTAAATGAAAGTTGCGTTTATCCGAAGATAAAACGCCCCAAGCTTTATTTATTAACGAGTTACTCGAATTAAAACATAACGATAGATAAGAAAATTCGCATTCTCAGAATTCGTGGAAAATAAAAGAAATTTATTTCAAATTTACTTAAAATTCGAAGAAAATGAAACAATAAAACCAAACTTTTAGGTTTAAATTATATTATTTTTGAAGAAAAATTGATTTTTGAATTGTTCTTATCCGAATTATATAACTCGTATAATATTGTAGGGTAAGTTGCCGTTTTCGGATATAATTTTATTTTGTCTTTGGAAAGTTAACTGGATTTTTTAAGCAAACGGATAATAACTGAATTTAATTCAGTAGATCTATCCAATTAATAAACTCTGAGCTCGTTGAGTAGTCTCCATTTACGCGGGAAATAGATATTCGTTTTTAGATTTCCAATCAAAGTGAGGCTTTCCAAGTTTAAATGTAAATGGGAAACCTGGAGCTAAAAATGGAAAAGCTCTTAAATTTATTTTAGGAATCATCATGGCAATTTTAAGACACGTTTTTGGTGTTTACATTCAACCAGTTTGGTTGAAATTTAATGTAAATATAAATTCGGGCCAATCATACTATTTCAGCCATTAATAGCGCTTGTAATGTCCTAACATTAATAGAATAGGTCGGGCTTTTATGTCCAAGACCTTGGCTGTCAGTCGCAGGCCTATTCCCTTAGTGTTACAACGTTACAATCTCTGTTGAAGGCTGCAATAATATGATTTGCCCGAATTTATATTTTTATTCAAACTTTACCAAACTTAAAAACACCAAAAACTTGTCTAAAAATGGTGAAAGTAATATTGCTCCATGTTTTCCTTTAGTATCTCTTAGAGATTTAAAAGAAGGCTTAACCCACCAAAAACGCGTATAGCTTCAAATTCCATTGTTAAATCCGACTGTATTTGACTCCAAAAGAGTAAAGAGATGGGAATTGTTCTTATGGTTATTTGCTGAAGATTTTACCCTTCAACGCCTTTTTCGTTTTTGGGCGAGTGGCGGAAATAGACTTTTTTCCCTCCCGTATTCGCGACATTAAATAACACGCTCGGTTTCACGCTGTAATTTCTATTCTATTCCATTCCATTTTATTTTTACCGTTTCTCTATAAAGCTCTATATATTTCGGTTTACCCTTTCGTGGCTTTGAAACATTAAATATAAAGAAATAAAGTTGTAAAAAAAAAAAAAGGATATAAGAGTAGAGTCGAAAATAATTACCGCCCGCTTTTCAAAGTAATTTAATAATTACTTAAACGTGCGCGGTATACTGAGATACTAGAAACGGTTGTATTCTTTAGAATTCTCCCTTCACCCGGCTAACACTCTTAGGAGAAACGCCTTCTTTGCACTTGGAATCGCTGCTCCTTACACTACCGGAAAAAACATTTAATTTTAACGAGATCTTTGATGGTGATTCCCTTCCATTAAGGGACGTCTAAATTGGAGTTTCTTTTCCACCAACTTATATATATGAGCTAGGCCTATTTTAAAGCGAGGCTGTCACCATTGTTTTTAAATTCTACGAGTTAGGTTTTTTTACCTAATATTAACAATGTATACATTCAAAGGTTTACTGCCCCTGGTTTGACGATGTGAAGTAGGCCAGTTTTTAATTAAAGTAAAGTAGACTCGATTTTACTCAAATTGATCTCGCGCCAATCGCTCTAATTTTAATTTATTCACGAGAAATGAAAAAAAAACTTCTCGAGGCTAGTTTTTTTTAAGTAACTCGTGACATCGGGTTTGCTTTTCATTTTAACTAACACCATAAAATAACGAAAGAAATCGGGTCCCAATGAGGAACAACCAACTAACTTGGTAAAAAATGACTGAATTGGAAAATTTTCAATAAAATTCGACCATATAGGCGAAACGAAATAATCCGAATTCAACAAAAGTGAAACGAAATCTAAAATTTCTCTGGTCCACTTACGTTTATTTCGGATTATTTCGTTTGGTCTATTAATTTGGTCTAATGCTGTTGTAATTTTCCAATTTGGACCAAAATGTAAGATTTATATAGAAATCCCTTTGGAATCGTTGAATGATTCTAGAACGTATAATTAACGACAAGTTTCGAATGAAAGGTGACACTTTCTGGATTAAGTACTTTCGCGAAAAAGATAGCGCGAAACCGACCTTATCACTTGTGCCAGAACGCCCGAGAATCAACTGTTGAATCAATAATTGGCACGCGACCATAATGATGACGAATTTCGAAGATGGTGCTAGTAAAATATGTATTTTTACCGAGGCGAATTAGTAGATATTTTGAATCGTATTTTAATAACGAGCTTTGCGAAAATGCTACTCTAAAATTCCATTTGTAATCCGTGCCAATCTTACTTTAAGATATATATCAAATAGAGATTTCCCCACTTCCGCCTTTCTTCTCCCAACCCTTTCTTCTTTTCACAAAGCAAAAGTTCTAAAAGAAAGAAAACTCTCAAAGCGCCATATCTATAGGACTCCATTTCTGTTTAAATAAACAAATCGAAATGATAACGGTTACCCTGACTTTGTACTCGCTGCCAACTCATAGTGGAATGCAATATATAGTTACATGGTCCGAGAAAGATTTACTCCTTCAAAGAAAAGAATTCCTTTGAGTTTTCTTAATAAATAAAAAAGCTCTGGCTTTTATCATTATTTTTTTTTTTTATTTTCTTTATTTAATTTTTTAAACGACTTAAATTCTAAGAATTTCAACCAGGCCTCGGTTTGAGCTGTAACGCAAAAGAAAACTAATCCGAATCGTGTGACTCGAGATTTTCTTTAATTCTGAAAATACCTTTTTGATAAATAAAAAAAAAATAATAATAATGTTATAGTAGAAACATCCTAATAATACCAATCTCAGGATGATTTACTTATAACCAATTATGGCTAATTTTCCTCACTTAGACATCTCCATTACTATAAAAAATGGTTACGTAAGAAAATTACAGTAGTATAGGTGTGCCTATAAGTAATTAAAATACTAATTGATACTAAAAAACAACCTGATTACTAATAAATTAAGGAAAATATAAAATATAAGCTGATAAATCTGTTCCAAAATCTTTCCCTTTTCGATAGAAAGGAAATTTTATTTTTAACTTAAAAACACAAAGATACTATGTAATAATTGCAATTCTGCTATTAATTATACCGTCGCTGTTTATTAACATTATTTCTTGAAATTTGCGCAAAACGGTTCATTTTAATTATATATTTAGTTGCTTTTCTGTTATACTATTTTCACCAAAATTAAGGCAACCTTTGAGTATCATTTTGTAAATTCATCCCAACCCTGTAATGGTGTCTTTCTCATAAATCGGAAAGCGTGGCAGTTGAAACATATTTACAGGCGCAATGGAGACGCTTCGTACGAATTCGACCTATTTTGGGTAGAGCTTTTTTTCATATATAAAGGGAATGTGATAGCGCGCAAAATTTAAAAACTGAGAAAGCATTAGGCTTAAAAATAGGTCATATCGAGAGAGAGAGAATGATCGATAATCTATTTGAAACTATATTTAAAGACAACTAAAGAATAGATTCGTAGTTGACTGGGATTGGGGGGAGGGGGTGGGAGCCACGCGATTGTAAAAACGTCTCATCATACGATCCCAATATTTTTTCATTGATAATGTTGGAAATCATCCCATTTTTTTTTTCTTTTATTTGAAGGTTCTATCGGGTATTCCTTGCTATTCTTATCTGTTGGTTTTTAAGCCTATCTTTTATTTAAAAGAAACGCCTTGAAAAAGGGAAAGAAAGGTCGCGAACGTACTTAGTTCTCGAAGCTAAGATACAACCTTGGTTATAACTTCGATTGTCATAGAAAATTTTATTATTTATGGGATTTTTTGAAGCCTTTTCGAGGATGTAACTACGTATATAGGATCGAACGTGTTTCCTTTTTTTCTCTTTGAGTCTTAGGAAGTACTTAAATTTGCATTGAAAACGCTGGTTTTTCTATAGAAATTTCAACCTTTCAAAGATTTTAATCGAGTATAGAACAACATGGAGAGAGCGGAATAAAAGAGAGAGTTTGAAATTTTTCCTTTTCTTCTCGGCCACGAAGCGTAAAGGGGTGACCTTTTCCTTAGGAGATAGCGCCACTGCTCGCTCTATGGGCTTTTTCTTCCCCCTAAATGAATGATCCCCTTTTTTTCTTCTTCTCACTCTTCGTTTCTCTTTTAAAACTACTTTTTTTAGTTACGCGGAACTTGTTTTGAGTCATTATTGCGTTCATGCCTCTCTGTCATAGGTAGGTGCGTACCCGAAAAATATTGTCTGCTATCTATCGCCATACACTAAGCGTTTCAGACTGGACAAGAGACGTGCGCCCTACGTCAATAGTAACTATTATTGCCGATAGAGCGGTACTAGTAATTTTCGGTAATGCGCTCTTCCTTCCCGCCATCTCTACCTCTACTGCGCCTGCGCAGCTATGATAATTGGCATGATGACCGCTAGACGAGCCAGCGAACTACCCCTCCAAGATCCCGAACTATTAAAAAAAGCTGGCAAACTACGGTGGAAGACAGAGATGGCTGCACGTCGCGTGTCCAGGGTCAAAGCCTTTCTTAGTCTATGCTATAGCATAGACTAAGGCTTTGACCCTGGTATACCGCTATGGCCCCAGCCTGTTGGCTTTGTTGCAAACTAACTACAAGTGATTTTTTTTTTTTTTTAATCGATTCCTTATCGTTTTAATAGGCCTAATCCACGATAAAAAAAATTAAAAACAAATACTAAATTGGAAATAAATTTAAAACTTAACCGGAAAATAGGCTTAGCTGGATTCATGGAAATCCAGTATTTCATCGCATTGAAGGGTCCAGTGACTAATCGAATGTTATTGGAAGTCTCATGGAGATCTCGCCTTTACGAAACGCATTTGCACATTGCTCAATGATCCTTCAATGCGAAGTAATTCCGGATCTCCATGAATCAAGCTAAGCCTATTTTCCGATAAAAAATCTCTAAATATCACTTGTTGTTAGGGTGCGATCTCCCTTTAACTACTTAAATTGAAATACTGCAATTAAATAAACTCGAAAAAAAGTCGTCTGGTTGCGTAACGACCGTGGCACCAAGAAACCATCTTGTTTTAGTCGGCATCTTTTTGGGTTGGAAGATTTGGGTGGAATTTCTGTTTTTACCCCTTTTTCATCTTCTTTTGAAGAGAAAAAAGCTAAAGGAAAAAGGGCTTCTATTTCTATATCTTCTCAGAGTTCTTTAATACTTATTCCACCTTTAGTTGTCCGCGCTACTAAAACTACGCGCCTTTTAACATCTAAGGGGAAATAAATCATCGGGATAACGTGTAGATTAACTTTGTACGCGCTGAAAATTTAAGGTGAGAAGAAACTATTGTATATTTTATATATCGAGCTTCAGTTTTTGACGAGGCGTTCATTCATGATAAATTAAAAGAAGAGGAGAAAGAGAAAAAAAACGGTCGAGTTTTTGCGCGTTAGGGGTCGCGAAACGACGGACTGAGTCCCTAAAGATACTGTATTAAATTTAACATAGAAAACGTTCAATTTACTAACAATTTAAAGGGTAGGTAAATAATAAGATGATGTGTTTTTTATCAAGTCTACTATTAAAAAAATAAAACATTCGGGAAATGTCTGAATTTTGCAAAATATCGGAAAAGATTAAAATTTGGGCATTCAATTAAAACCAAGAACCTCGGCGACTAATCAAAAGATTCCCCTATCCCTTTGGTTTCATCAAATATCCGCGAGATATCCAGAACGAGATTTAGCGCGATTCAAAGAGTGTGCATGCCGCAGCGCGTGTCGAGGGGATTATATTAAATCAAAGGTACAGGAGCATCATTTGATTAGTCTTAGGTCCTCCTTTTAATTATATACCAAGAAATTCCGATTTATTTTGTACAGTTTAGAGGCATTTTCCGAATGTTTTTTACACAAACATGCCCATCTTTTAGAAGCAGAAAAAAAAAAAAAAAAAAAAATCACTTCCATTTTCCTCTACACCTTCCATTTAAAGGGAGAATGATATTCCTCATTAGATTGAAATACTATTGGTTGTTCCAAATAAAACGAACATAATCGTGGTGAACTGTATATTTTGTTGCCGCTAAACCGGATTAAGATAAAGCTAGTCGTTTAATATAGGAAATGTTTCATTATGGATCCGACATTTTCTGTTTAAAGGAAATATAATATAGGGGAGTTCTTAAGAACTACTTTTTTCCCGTAAACTTTGACATTATGTATCAATCCACTCCCTTTTTTTTCTTTTTTTTTTTTTTTTTTTTTTTTTTCAATAATACCAAGAGTATCATTTTATTCCATAAAAGTAAACAACGTCACATAACTTAATACTATCACCAAAGGACCAGGTAAACATATATCAACCCCTCACTTAGAAACAGACAAAAAAGTCATCACCCCTGTCTGGCTCCAGTGTTTTGAACTGTTCCTCGATATTTTGAATCGGGAGAGAGGGACAGAATTTAGGCTTGGCTGTATTACCTTCCCTCAACTCCAGAATTTCTCCCAAGAGTGGAGCTTTCTCCATTCGCTAATTACACCGTCTGCGACCGCTAGAGTGTCTCGAATCAGAATCTGCCGGTCTATTTACCTGGACCTTTGCTGACAGTATTAAGCTACGGTGCGTTGTTTACTTTTATGGAATAAAATGGAGGACTTCTGATAATACCAACCCTTCTAAACCAAAACTGTACTTTCATATTTAAGATAAGATGACCACTATTTTTTATAGCTGGAGGTTCAATATAGTTTGTCACTCCTCAGTTGAAAAGTATAAGTCTAACGAAGGCGCAAAAAGCTTAGAGCTAAAGATCGGTTTTCCAACTTTAAAACGTTAGAGGGGATTACCGTGTCCAGGGATTTTTTTTATTATTATTTTTATAATTTTTTTTTTTTTTTTTTTTGTCATGGTCATCTTTAACCCTCGATTGTCCAAAGCCTCTTATAAAACGTTATCCAGAACCATTCCGAAAAAGATGTATGATCTATCAAAAATATATTTTTTATTTATAAAGTTTTGGATTGAATTTTGATCACTTACCAATATAACAATGATATATTTATAATACAAAGGTTAAAAATAAACTGTGCAAGGCTATGTTTTCGGATACATCAAATATCGCCACAAGTTGAATTGCCGTAAACTTATCGTAAACCTAGTGTAATTGCCGTAAACTTATCGTAAACCTAGTGTAATTGCCGTAAACTTATCGTAAACCTAGTGTAATTGCCGTAAACTTATCGTAAACCTAGTGTAATTGCCGTAAACTTATCGTAAACCTAGTGGAATTGCCGTAAACTTATCGTAAACCTAGTGGAATTGCCGTAAACTTATCGTGAACCTAGTGGAATTGCCGTAAACTTATCGTGAACCTAGTGGAATTGCCGTAAACTTATCGTGAACCTAGTGGAATTGCCGTAAACTTATCGTAAATCTCGTGGAATTGCCGTAAAGGTATTGTAAACTTAGTTGAATTGCCGTAAACGTATTGTAAACTTAGTTGAATTGCCGTAAACGTATTGTAAACTTAGTTGAATTGCCATAAACGTATTGTAAACTTAGTTGAATTGCCGTAAACGTATTGTAAACTTAGTTGAATTGCCGTAAACGTATTGTAAACTTAGTTGAATTTCCGTAACCGTATTGTAAACTTAGTTGAATTTCCGTAACCGTATTGTAAACTTAGTTGAATTTCCGTAACCGTATTGTAAACTTAGTTGAATTTCCGTAAACGTATTGTAAACTTATTTGAATTGCCCTAAGCCTATTGTAAACGTAGTTGAATTGCCCTAAGCCTATTGTAAACGTAGTTGAATTGCCCTAAGCCTATTGTAAACGTAGTTGAATTGCCCTAAGCCTATTGTAAACGTAGTTGAATTGCCCTAAGCCTATTGTAAACGTAGTTGAATTGCCCTAAGCCTATTGTAAACGTAGTTGAATTGCCCTAAGCTTATTGTAAACGTAGTTGAATTGCCCTAAGCTTATTGTAAATATTGTGAGCCTCACTTTAATCTAGTACACAAATACGAAGTTACGCGTACAAACATAAATAGAAGTTACAGAGTTCGTTCCGTTCAATATTATAGTATTTGAGTGAACTTGTTAGCCTGGGCTCTCCTCAAATAAATCGAATCCATCATTGAAGCGAGTTGATTTAGTACCGTATAAAGGCTGGTTTTCACGGGGCGGAAATTGAGGCAAAACCGGGCGAAAACTTGCCGCGGCTGAAAATATTTCGGCGGGCCGAAACGAAAAGTCTCTTTCCGCGCGACTAGAGAAAAGTTCTTTATTTTAGCGGCCGAAACTTTCCGCAGCCAATCATACCCCTGGATTTTCCCACGCGAGATCTCGTCGTTGGCGAGGTTTTCCGAGATTCTAGAGTAGATTTTAAATGGCGGATGCTCGAATGCCGAAAGTATCGAAAAAAGCTGTTGACAACGAGGAATTTATTGAAGAAATAAGGAAACATAGATTTCTTTATGATGGGAGTTTAAAAGAGTATAAAGACTCAACCATGAAGGATAACTGTTGGTCCAGTATAGGGACGAAATTCGGACTTAGCAGTAAGTAAATTTTATTTTACAAAGGGCATGTATTTAAATACCCGAGTAAATACCTGATACATGATATAATTAGGAGAAGACATAGACATAGACATGTCTATGAAGGACAGGACATGGACAATTGTTAAAAATCGTAAAACCAAAAATTTTCGGTTCACCAAAAATGGTTACGTGAAAACCAATCGCCGTCGCGTAAGCGAAAACGGACGGAATTTCGCGGCGGAAATGCGACATTCAGCTTTAAATTTCGGTCTCGTGAAAACCAGACTTAAGGTAGATAAAAAGAAGAAGTAGGGGGAAAAAAGAGCCTTCCATAAGCCGCGTGATTAGAAAAACCCACCCAATCAGATCGTAGCTTACATTCCGTTATAGGTACGTATAAGACGGGAATTGATGAGAGTTAAGGGGAGGGGGGTCGTCGAATTCCTTTCCGACCATCTTAAGACAAACAATTTGTTTAGGTCGGCATTTATAGCCGCAGTCCTTCTTCGGTATCTCGCCCAGTCTATCTTCGTCTTGCAGCCAGTTTCTTGATCGGTACTGTCCGGTGATTTTTTCGCTAAAAAGGAGCTGAGAGGTGAAAAGAGGCGAAACCGGGGGACGCTTGGGATAGGAAGCGAAAAACGGCCAATGGTGGCGAATTTTTCGGTTACCTATATAGATAGATAGGACCGTGGCGGCTAAAGTATTGGAAATGTCGAAACTCTCCTTATTTCGTTCCATCAATTTTTTTTCTTCCTTTACTTTTCTCGCTTTATTTCTCGGAGCATATACTGCTTCTCTTTTGTTTCGGACGCGTACCAGGCTTAAAGAACTCGTCTGGGTCCCTAAAAAAATCATCCGAGGGACTGCAGGAAATAATTGGGAACCTATTTGGCGGGTAAGGATAGTAAGGGAGGAGTTTAAAGCCCGTTCACATTTTTTATGGAACTTATCACGCAATCTGTAATGTAGCCTTCGAAAGCCAATTAGTTAAATCTAGGACATAGTATCTTAAAAGATAAGGTTGAATAACCAAACCTGGTGTTCATAAGCGCCCTTTAACGGCAAACTGAGGCTAAAGAACTAACGATTTAACCCTCGTGCGTGGCTCTTATGGATAAATAATAGAGACGCTCAAGTGATAGGCTTTTAGTTCTTACTTGCCCTTAGAGGGCGCTTATTAACGCTCATCCAAACTCTTAAGGGTTCAGGAGATTTCATTATTTGAACAAATTCAAATGAGTCGCGTGACGTCTATGGCGTTTACTAGGAGTTCAAGTTAAAATTAAATTTTATTTTCAAGTTTAAGTTATTTGCTCTAAATTTGCCCTATAAAATCCTTTATTTGGGATAGATTTATTCCTATATTATCCTATAAAACAAAATTTTTTGTTCTTTATAATGTTATATTTTGAAAATTAAGTAATCCTATTTTTCCTAATAAGGAATTGAAAATGGCTGATGGGCTCCCTGCAGTGTGGTCGCGTGATTTCGATATTGTATAGAGCATGCAGTTGATTCTCGCGCTTTCTGGCCCACGTCATAAGGTCGCTTTTGCGCGGTCTTTTTCGTAAAAGTACTTAATCCTGAAAGTCAACTACCTTTCATACGAAAACTAAGGTTAATTATACGTTGCAGAAATAAACTATGTTCATATATCGGGAATAAAAATGAATCTATGTAATTTTACATTTTCATTTACCATATTATAAGTTACCGATTTCGAACTTTAGATATGAACAGGATCTTGAAAGTGGAAGGCTATACAGTGTACACGATGAAAATAAAAAAATAAAAAGGCGTACCACGGGTCGCGAGTGTTCCAACAGTGCATGGCAGGGCCCACGATGTTTAGTTGGAAAAAGCCGATTCTTCCTCGCACGTCGAGTCGACGGTCGGTGAAAGAATGAATTCTAATGGATATCCCTTCTCTCTGGAGTCGAGATATAGGTGTGTGTGTGTGTGTAAACCTCCTATGGGAGTTGGACCAGGAGTTGGGCTCGACTGATATACGTAGGGCACCCTTATACGTATAGCACGCTTCGGAATTCTTTCTCTAAAGTTCGATTGCATTCCTTCTCCTCCTCTTCTTCTTCTTCTTGACGCGACCGCGGAAGGAACCCTGTTCTTTTCCTTTCGTGAGTCGTCCATCCTTGCTTCGAAGCTCCTGTCTTGGCAATGCTCGTCTACAAGTTTCTATCCGTAGTTGGTTCCAGTCCAAGGATACAACCAGCGCTAGAGCGGGAATGTTTGACTCTTGGGACCCCTTTGTGAGGATAGATTATAAGCCGGATGTTAAGACACGTTTGGGCTTGTTGAATATTGGCTCTGGATTGGAATCTGTATAGAAAAAAATGTTTAAGTCGATAATACGACGGGGTTATACTATACGTTGTGTGATGCCTTTTGGATTGAAGATTTCTGAAAAGTTCAACGAGGCGTTAGAATTTTTGGAAATTTCAGTATCAGCAGCAACAATCAATTGTTGTAGTCATGGACATATCGAAAATTTATTTCATTGATTTCAAAAAAATGTGTTAGATATTTTTTACTAGCTTTATAGTAAGAATCTTGGAAAAATCGGGTTTTTCTAAAGGAATTATCCGCTCTCATTCGTGATGGGATAGGGTTCGTACAAACATGGGAAATCTGGAAATATCAGGGAATTTGAATGTTGAAAAAAATATCAGGGAAACTCTTAAAAGTATGATAGTTTTTAGGAAAATCAGATAAACTTATGAAGTACTAGTACTTGATCATAAAATCTAATGACACTAAGCTGGTTCGATCTAATGTAGTAAAATTTATGCTAAATGAATGAATTTTTATTGGCTCCCTTTTAAATCGGGGAGGAGCAATGGTTCGCAAGCCTAAAGTTACGCGTTACATTTAAGAATATAAAATGAAATAAAATAAGAAAAACAAAACCAAAATTAAGTACAAATATCCAAAGAATACAATAACATAATTAAGTCCAATCAATTTTTCGCTTGCACGCAGCAGAAAGTGTTGATCTTATTCAAAAAGGACAGCCGCCCCGATATAAAAGGGTGCATGTTGCGCGGTTCGCAAATAAGCCTGTAAACCTGGAACATACATCATCCGACAAATCCAGAGCACCAGCTGACCCCTTTTTCCCGTCACGATAATAAAGTTTTAATAGGCCGTAGAACATTAATAATATAGATTTATATGGTTTTGGTTAGAGTAAGCAATGATCAGTCCATTTTTTTGGCCTTCATCTTAGAAGATATTTATTTCAGCTCGCGTTATTCACTTCCCGGCATGCAATGCGTCCGTTTTTCTGCATAAATGTCGCGCCACTGACTTCACCATGGATAGCATCTTTTTTTTAGTTACGCAAAATTAGTTTTGAGTCACTATAGCGATCATGATATTGTCTGCCGCCGCCAATGTCGAAGGCAGAGGCCTACCCAAATAAATAGGTTCCAGTTTGTTAACAAGATAATTTGTCGTTTGTCGATGATTATGATTCGTTCTTTAGACACAGCGCGTTAATTCTATGACCCCTATTGTGTTGGCTAGATCGCCGCCTACATAAAGCGTAAACCAAGTTAATCATTCGGGAAATATATCCCAATGATTTTAAAAATCAAAATAGATCCATATTTCACTGTTCTTTTAAATTGACCCCCTCCAACCAATCGTGTGACGACCTGTCTACCAGCGAACAAAATTCTCGTGGCAGGCGCGCGCGATGAGACAAACGTAATCTCGTACCACGAGTATTTTATTCGCTGGAAGGCAAGGCGTTACGCGATTGGTTGGAGGGTGTCAATTTTGAAGATCAGTGAAATCTGGATCTATTTTGATTGGGGCGTATTTCCGGAATAATTACTCGGATAGGTCTTATAATTAGTAGATGAATCCTACTAACTCTTCACCCTCCTTTTAACACGAAAAACTTTTCGCAAAACAGCTTAAACTTTAGATGAAAATGTTCAGAAAAATTAACTTCGTCCGCTGTTTTAATTAAGCATTACTTCGTCATTTTGCTTAACTACCTTGACCCTAAGGCCATCTTGTTTATTTTTATTTAAAAACTTTCCTTCACTTGTATCTCCCGCTTTTCCTCTGGACCTCTCCGCCCTTCTACGGGGCTCGCGCTTGGAGTCTTCTTGGAATTTCCGTCGCTTCCTTCGAACCGTCTTCATCCATGAATAATGCAAGCCAAAAAGAATATTATTCCCTTCGCCTTTGGGTAAAGAAGGCAACCCTACCTCTTACTGCATCAAGTATCAAATTTAAATTTCAGAACGTACCAATATTAGGCTCTATACGTTTTATATAAGCCTTATTTTGAAAGACATATCGAGTAGAGTTAAGCTTTTAGGCGCTGCATTTTTAACCCAATTCTATAGTTGGAAGTATTTTTAGAAGGGGACGCCTTTATCAATGGTAGGGAAAGCCGATATTATACATGTAAATACCGCAACCTTTAAACTCCAGGCAAGCTCTTAAAAAAATATATATATATATAAAGCGGGGCATATCAAAAATCTGCCGCAACTGACTCTAACTCAACTCTCTATCTTATAATTCTGTGGTTCCACTTCCTTTTTTAAAGTCATTCGCATGCAGAGAATGAAAAATTTTACCCTTAGTTTATAATGCATATCAAAAGTCTTTCAATTTATTCCATAAAAGTAGCTTAATAGCATAGGTCCAGTTTTACGTCCTAGCCCATCACTTAAAAATAGCCAAAAAAGGCATCACCCCTGTGTGGCTCTAGTGGTTTGGACTCTTCAGCTCGATATTTTGAATCTGGAGAGAGAAACGGAACTTAGGCAAGCCACGCTTGGTTATATTGTCTTCCTCCCAACTCCGGAATTTTCCAAGCAAGTGGCGCTGCCTCTGTTCACTATTTTCATGGTGACTGCGGCCGCTAGAGTGTCTCGAATCAGAATCTGCACATACATTTGACCGGACCTTTGCTGATAGTATTAAGCTACGGGTCGTTGTTTACTTTTATGGAATAAAGTGATAGACTTTTGTGTATATATATCTGCGCTTTCATCTTTTCAACTATGTGGCCACAACCAACAAACTCTTTTAAATTGTATTTCGTGTTTTTTTTTCTTTCGTCCACAAATCCTCGTTTGTCAACTTGTTACGTTACTTTAGATATGTATTTGTGTTTTGAAAGATAGATCTACATTTTTACTTTAAGATTAAACATTGTGTATCAAGGCTCCGCAAGTTTTTTAAATTACCCCAACGTATCTTGAACGTAATCGTGCATGGCTTTAGTTCCTTGCTTAAATTGAGGATGAAGAGGAAAATGAAATATTTTTATTGATTTTTACTTCTAAAAATAAGACATTTAGAGTGGTAAAACATTCGGAAAGTGTCTAAGAATTGTACAGTAAATAGGAAACCTTAAGATTTTGGCATTAAATTGGAAGTAGGACCTCCGACCAATCAAAAGACGCCCCTGTACCTTTGACTTAGTAAAATTCACGCGACACGTGCCGTCTTTCTCTTTGAATCGGAGTAAATATTGTTCTGGATTATTTTCCCGCGGACAATCGCGCCTTTCGTGGATGCGCTTATAAACACCAGGTTTCGTTACCTAATTGAGTAAGATAATTACGTTCTTTACAGTAAAACACTGTTCAAATTAAGTTAGTGTTTCATTTAATTTCAAAAGTTTGGTAAAGTTTGAATAAAAGTAAATATAAAGTCTAGCAAATCCAATTATTTCAGCCGTAAATAGCGCTTGTTATGTCCCAAAATTAAAAGAATAATCCATCGTTTGACGCCCAAGGTCTTGCGCATCAAACGCCGGCCTGTTCTCTTCATTCCTCAAAATTGGCCCGAATTTATATTTACTTTTATTCAAACTTTATCAAACATCAGGCGTGATTTATTTTATCGCATACATATGCCTTATGTCCGCTTTAAACAAAAGAACTGAAAAGGTTTATCAATTTTGAAGGCTCTAAATTATAATTATACGTTAGTCTCTATATTGATATAATATTTGCGCTAAGCTAAAAGCAAAAATATAAATCGAAATAAAGAACGTAAGATTATTTAAATTCAAATATGTAAACAATTTTTCAAATCTCGCGTATATTCCTTCCTATAAGCAGTCATTAAAGGGAAGGAGAAAAGGAAAATCAAGTGATATTATCGATTATTCTAATAATTATAAGACTTATCCGCGTAGTTAATCATTCGGTAAATATATCCCAATGATTTTAAAAATCAAGTAGATCTAGATTTCACTGCTCTTTAAAATTGACCCCCTCCAACCAATCGCGTAACGCCCTCCCTTGCAACGAACAAAATACTCTTGGCACGCGCTATTTCGAGCACGATTATAGCGCGAGATCTGATAAATAACGCGCGATGTGACTAACGTGGGGCGCGACATAGCGGAAGGCAGGGCGTTACGCGATTGGTTGAAGGGCTTTCAATTTGAAAAACCAGTGAAATGTGTATCTATTTTTATTTTTAAAAGCATTGAGATATATTTCCGGAATGATTAATTACGCGGATAGGTCTTGTAATTAGTAGAAGAATCGATAAAAAATAACTTAATTTTCCTCTTCACCCTCCCGTTAAGGCCGCGCAATTATACTTCTCTCCAACGTCGTCATTTTAATACAGACGGCGCTGCGAAGTTATAGTTGAACTCCTCTTACGTCAGCTAACAAATTACGAGGCTTACGGCCTCTTAAGTAATCTCTATTTATTACTTTCGTTTACCTTTTGCCTAAGGGAAAACACTGTGCAAAGCGCCGCGGATGAAGGAGAAGGAAAAGGGAGTTTTCTTAGTTAAACAATCTTATCTCTAAGCTTAATTCCATAAAGTATAAATCTTCTAATCAAGAACAATTTTCAAAATATCGAAAACTGGGGCGGATGAACACGTAACGCGTAATTTCATAGAGTATAAAAATGGTTTCGTAATAAATACGCTCTCTAATATATTTTCTGAAGAATAAGCTGTTTTCGAAGCGTAAACTATATCAAGCAAGCAGCTACTTTACTCGGCTAAGTTTCAACTTTGGGCGCACACTAAAACTGACTTTGTATTACCGCGCAGGCTAGCTGGTTATTCTAACAGGGTTCTTACAAGACTTGGAAAAGTCAGAATTTGTAAACTGGCGCGAAAGGTCAAGGAAAATTCAGGGAGTTTGGATATTGGCCGCCCAAACCGTCAGGGGAAAGTCAGGGAATTTGGAAATTGGCCCAAAAGGCTAGGAAAAGGTCAGGGAATTTGGATATTGGCCCAAAAGATCAAGGAAATGTCTGTGAATTTGAATATTGGGCCAAATGATCAGAGAAATCAAATATTTTGGCACGTGTATATGAACTGTTTATAATATTTTGGACCAATTGTAACGTAATTATTATAAACTAAAAATATTTGCCAAAAGATTATATATATATTTTTTTCTCGTATTCTGAGTCAACTATCGACCCCTGATTGATAAACTGTCAAGTAAAAAATAGAAATTGCCAAGAGCTCGCTCACAAAAAATAAAATTGGTCAGGGATATTATTTATAAATGGTCGTTGAAAACCTTGAAAAGTCAGATAAATTAACATCCAAAATTGTGTACGAGCCCTGACTAAAGAACATATGAAAAAAAGAATTTTAGCTTCAGGCGCGGTAGCTATCCCAATCCAACTTCCGGAAAATAGGTGCAGAAGGGCGTAAATTAAATCCCACCCAGCAAAGACTAAAAACCCGTTGTCTCTTAGCATCGATTAAATAGTCTGCAATCCAACTTGATATTCGTGATGGAACTTTGAAGGGTGAAATTGGAAACGAGGTCTATATTTTGCGCGTGAGGTGAAGAAATACTCGTGGAATTAATCTTGAGCTCCTTGGTTTCCCCGAGCAAGCCATTCTTCGATATATCGAGGCTGGGTTTCCCGGGTTTTCTCTATAACGCTTCGCATCGTGCAATCTCTCTCGCGCTATATTGCGGTAATAGGGTGCAGTGGTGCGGTTTTCTTTTTCCCGGGAAATCTTCCCGCTAAACCCAATTCCAACCCTTTTACCTCTTCTTCGTAAGAGAGGATTAAAGGGAAGATGGAAACCAAAGTTTCGAGTCTTTTTATTTGTTTTTTCTTTCTTATCTAATAAATTTAATTATTATTTTAAACTTGGATCGAGGAGCTGAAAATGGAACAGCTTTTGAATTTACTTTGGGAATCACTATACCCATGAATTCAAACAATTTCTAGACACGTTAATGGTGTTTAAATTAATTTCTAAAGTTTGGTAAATTTTGTATAAAAAGAAATTGGGGCCAATCATATTATTTCAGCCTTCAATAGCGCTTGTAATGTCCCAACATTAAAAGAATAGGCCGACCTTTGAGAGCCAAGCTCTTATAGGCATCAAACGCTGGCCTGTTCTTTTATTCATAGAACATTACAACGAATGTTGAAGGTTGAAACAGTGTGATTGGCCCGATTTTATATCTACTTTTCTTGAAATTTTACCAAACTTTTGAATATATTTTAAATACCAACAACGTGTCTAACAACTGTGAAAAAAATTACAAATGGGCTACGTCTTTTACCATGGCGATTCCGAAAATTAATTCAAAAGCTGTTCCATTTTTAGCTCCCAATTTTCTCTTTAAGTTATTCACCGTGATCAATAATCCAAAATATTGCCGTTAAAGCTCATATCCTCTAGGGAGACTCCCTTGAAAATCATCCTCTCTTAAATATATACAGCCTATCTTTGTAAGTCTGTACAATATTTCGAACCTCTTCCGCTTAGAAGGATATTATGTGAAACTTTAAAATGGATTTAGAAATTGCAGATAGTCCCTTTAAAATCGTTTATTTTGGTTAAAGATTGTCCCGAAAGATCTCTGAATTCCAGGAACGAAATATCTTTTTCCATCTAAATAAACATCCCCAGTTTAATATTTCAAAGAAAATTTGAGAAAGTATATTATTTTGTTACTGCCATGGGATTTAATTAGCCTCATCAAGAACCGAGTATACTTTCAGGATTATTATTGATATGAAACCTTTGGAGTTTTACCCATAATGATACAAAACACTCACCATCAGGACCAGCTTAAAGGGACCATGAAGGGAGAATGCAACCCAATAACAAGTATTTTTAATCGATTCCTTATCGTTTAAATAGGCCAAATCCATTATTAAAAAAATTACAAATATTAAACTATAAATCAATAACTATTACTCCGGAAAATAGGCTTAGCTCGATTCATTGTGATCCTGAATTTCTTCGCGTATAAGAGTCATCGACCAATGAACAAAGGCCCATGGTTAAGACGAGATCTCGATGAGACTCCAAATACCATTCGATTGGTCGCTGACCCATCAGCGCGAAGATATTCAGCGTATCTCCATGAATCCAGCTAAGCCTATTTTATGGTAAGTTTTTTTTCTAGTTTAATATTTGTTTGTAAATATTTTTACTGGTGTATTTAAACGATAATGAATCGTTAAAAAATCACTTGTTATGTTGCATCTCTCTCTTAAAAACGCTTTCTGGTGCAATAGAATTCGAATGTTATTTTTTTGCGTCATCTTCTCTTGAAGTGGTGAATCGGAGGTTCTTGAAAAGGGGATGCTTATATACAGCGACCGAAAAATATTCATTGTTTCCTAGGGAAAAAGGATCAAGTTGAAACTTTCATCCAGTGCCTGTATCGCTAATTGGTCTCGTTACTTTACCGATTTCACCACCCCGAGATGCGGGGGCTTTTGCGGGGTTTTACGCTAAGTGCAGTCGCGCGCATTGTGGATTATAACCCACCCCAATTCTTTTTGGAAGGTTTGAAAACTGGAATGGATTATAACCTACTCCCTGTTCTTTGGAGTCTAAGAGTCTTTGTCTTTACGTGCATTATTAGAAACCGCGAAAGAGTATATTTAGTAGAATTGATTTTTCTCCTGAAATTTTTCCTTCAAATATAATTTAAGCCTGGAGGAACTAGAGGGATAAGCCGATTGCTTCAGTGTTTAGTCTAAGCTGAGGTTACCATATACGCGCATGCGTGGGAAGCTAGGCGCGAGTCGGCCCTTTTCTTTTATTATTAAGCGTTTTTATAATAAAACAGGGGCTTCTCTTCTCGTATTTAAGGGGGGTTTGCTTGTACTACTTCTTTCCTATGAAGTTAAACATTGTGAATAATTTCGCTTCAGTTTTATTAATGAACTGAAGCGTTAGTGTGAGACAGACAGACATATATATATATCTATGGTTACAAAAATAATTATGTATTTAAATAATAGTAAATGGTAAAAGGTGCCAGCTTAGTTTCCACTTTTGGCCAGAAAAGTATCTTTTTCGTCGTAATTATTGTAAATTGCAATAGTTACTACAAAATAGTTACTTTACGGTTAACGAACAACAATTTTTTTTATTGATCGTTTAAATAGTCCTGATCCACTAGTAAAAAAATTAAATTTTAATCATATAGAAATAAAATTAACTTGCGCGAAAAAAAGGCTTAGCTGGATATTCATGGAAATCCTGAACTACTTCGCATTGATGGGTCGGTGACCAATCTAATTTGGAAAATTGGAAATCTCACGGAGATCTCGCCTTAACGGCGGGCCTTTGTACATTTGTTCGCTGAGACATCAATGGGATGAAATTCATGATCTCCATGAATATCCAGCTAAGCCTATTTTCCGAGTAAGTTTTAAATTGTTTTTACCGCTTGATTACGCCTATTTAAAAAATAAAAACATTTGTTGCATTGTCCCTTTAAACCGAAGTTGAATACCCGTATAGTATGAACTCGACTATAATCGTCTGAAAGAAATATCTTTTAAGATCATTTAAAGCCGAGCTCTTTTTTTATTTTAGCGGGAATTATATTTTATTCAAGGCGATGGCGTCTTTTTTTTAAATCTTCCGTTGGTAATTAAATTGTATTTCTTTAATTTTAATTAACTGGTATCCTCTTTTAATTTTATCGCTACGTTAGTACATGTATATCTTATTCGAACCCCTTGCAACGGATATTTAAAGACGACGGATGGTTTAGTCATTTCCAAATCTGAGAAAAAGGGGGATTTTAATCTGTCGAGGAAGTTACATTCGACGCCGTGAATCTTTTCCTTTCTCGTTTCCTTCCCACGCCTACCGTTTTAATTAGGATCTGGCTTCGTTTTTCTTAGCTTTATAGCGTCATATTTCATTTATCTGAGATATTTTTCTATTGTTTTTACGTGAACATATAGAGAGTATAAGAACTAAAATCAAATCCTTTACGAATTAGCAAAATATCACAAAACCCGGAAATTTCTTTCGAAGTTCGATAATATCTAAACACCCGTATTTTAATTTAATTCAACAAAAGCAAAACACCATCAATAATTCTACCAAAAATGAAATCGGAAATTATTTCTATATTTCACCAAATCGGAAAATTCCCTCTAGATTTGACCAAATTTGAAAATTCATTCTAAATTTGACCAAATCTGTAGATTCGTTCCATATGTTTACCAAATCTGTAGATTCGTTCCATATGTTTTACCAAATCTGTAGATTCGTTCCATATGTTTTACCAAATCTGTAGATTCGTTCCATTTGTTTTACCAAATCTGTAGATTCATTGCATATGTTTGACCAAATCTGTAGATTCATTCCATATGTTTGACCAAATCTGTAGATTCATTCCATATGTTTGACCAAATCTGTAGATTCATTCCATATGTTTGACCAAATCTGTAGATTCATTCCATATGTTTCACCAAATCTGTAGATTCGTTCTGTTTAACCAAATCTGTGGATTCGTTCTATATGTTTGACCAAATCTGTAGATTCGTTCTATGTTTGACCAAATCTGTAGATTCGTTCCATATGTTTGACCAAATCTGTAGATTCGTTCCATATGTTTGACCAAATCTGTAGATTCGTTCTATATGTTTGACCAAATCTGTAGATTCGTTCTATATGTTTGACCAAATCTGTAGATTCGTTCTATATGTTTGACCAAATCTGTAGATTCGTTCCATATGTTTGACCAAATCTGTAGATTCGTTCCATATGTTTGACCAAATCTGTAGATTCGTTCCATATGTTTGACCAAATCTGTAGATTCGTTCCATATGTTTGACCAAATCTGTAGATTCGTTCCATATGTTTGACCAAATCTGTAGATTCGTTCCATATGTTTGACCAAATCTGTAGATTCGTTCCATATGTTTGACCAAATCTGTAGATTCGTTCCATATGTTTGACCAAATCTGTAGATTCGTTCCATATGTTTGACCAAATCTGTAGATTCGTTCCATATGTTTGACCAAATCTGTAGATTCGTTCCATATGTTTGACCAAATCTGTAGATTCGTTCCATATGTTTGACCAAATCTGTAGATTCGTTCCATATGTTTGACCAAATCTGTAGATTCGTTCCATATGTTTGACCAAATCTGTAGATTCGTTCCATATGTTTGACCAAATCTGTAGATTCGTTCCATATGTTTGACCAAATCTGTAGATTCGTTCCATATGTTTGACCAAATCTGTAGATTCGTTCCATATGTTTGACCAAATCTGTAGATTTATTCTAGATTTGACCAAATCTGTAGGTTCGTTCTATATATTTGACCAAACTGTAAATTCATTCTAGATTTGGAGAGTTTTACGAGCGTTAGAATCAACTAATGTAGCAATACCCAAGTTTTATTCATAGTAATTAAAACAAATTCTCCTTACCATTAAATCACGATTTTAATTTACACATTTGGCCAAATTTAGAATAAATTTGCTCATTTGGTCAAACATATAGAATTAATCTATAGGCTACATCTTATTTTGAAGAAATCTTTTTAAACCGTCTTATTCCCTATATAGTAGCTTCCCTTGAACAGTGAAGCGCGACAGTTGAAACATTTTTACAGGCGTCGGTAGGAATTACATTAAACCATCTGCCCCTTATAATCGAGCTTTGCCGGTCTGAAAGGTTGATTGAATGAATGAATGATTGACTATTTTCCTTCCAAAATAAATAGTCCCTTAAAATTGTAACAGAACAGCGAACATCAGTACGTTATTACCAATATATACATATATAGCATCAAAATAAGTACGATAAATAATATGTAATTATGTTTTCTCGGGCACCAGAGTACAAATAAATACAGAAAACACAACGCGTAAAAGATCATGTTCTAGGATGCGTATATATTATAGTGGTATCCAAGCTTGAAAAGGGTAAAGTTTTACGCCTCGGCTAGAATTGTAAGCCTACTCCGCGCGGAACGGTACAATAGCGTAATACGAAATACTTCCAGCCCATGGTTTTCAAATGTTTAGTTCTTGGCGAGAGAATAATATTACCAACGTTGTTGTCACCTGACACCACTACCAAAGTCTACGGGGCTTTCCCTTCTCCGAGATACGTACACTCTGATGACATCACGTGGCGATGGCTTTAGTTTCCAGTTTGAAAAAGCAAACAAAGGCTTCTTTATCACGTTTCCATCTCCTGGTAGACGAGTAGGCTTACAACTCTGAGGGGGCGCAAAAAGTTATCCTTTCCAAGGGTGGTCACTGCTATAGCCCAATTGCGTAGGGCATCTTTCGACATTCTGAGTTGAGCCTAGTCGAGAAGCTCTTCAACATTGAATCCGAGGTGCCCTTTCCCGCGAGAATATAGAAGCTGCTTTGATGGTCATTCATTTTTATAGTACCAAGGCTCCAACGCGGGCTTTAGCTTCCTAAAATAGTGATCGTGTCTCGAGATCTCCGTGATATGTCGTGATCTGCGCTCGAGAGACTGCCGATGCAACCGATCCAAATGTCTGATCGAGGTTTAGGTTTTCCTCGTTGCCCAAGTAGTACGCATTCCTCGTACTCCCCCACGCCTCTTAAACGTCAATCAAATTGACGTCTTCGAGACATTATAGGTTTACGTGTTTATTTTGGAAGAACACCGACTTTCATAGCGAAATTAGCCCTACTTGTCGTTTATTTATTGAATCTTTAAAATCGTGTTGTAAATATATATTTAATTATACATTAAATAGTATATTTTTAATTTTTATGTAGAATTTATATTGACTGGCAAACACCCCGAATTGCGTACAATATGTTTTATAAAATTTAATTTAGCTATATAGTTCTATTTTAAATTAAACAATAAGAAATTAGTTATAAAAATAAATACATCCCAATGATTTTAAAAATCAAAATAGGTCCACATTTCAGTGATATCTCCCTCCAACCAATCGTGTAAGGTCCTGCCTTCCAGCGAACAAATTAATCGTGGACCGAGCTATGGCGAGCGCGTGGTATTTATCACATTTTGCCCTATAGTCGCACTCGACGTATTTTGTTCGCTGTAAGGCAGGGCGTTGAAGGGGTTTCAGTTTAAAATAACAGTGAAATTTGGATGTATTATGATTTTTAAAATAATTATTAACTACACAGATAGGACTTTTAATTAATAATTAGCCGAAGAATCGATAAACAAATTTCTTGATTTTCTTCCCTTTAAAGGAGAGTGGAGTTTGTGGCATATATTATTAGTTTGTTAATTTGTGAAATATTCACGCTTGATTACTATTTTATTTATTTAGCGAGAGTTTTATCTAGATATCCCGAGCTATGATCTCTTCTATAGCGTCTTATTTCTTGGTTTTTATTCCTTTACTCTCGTGGGTTCCAGATGCTGCGTATAAGAGAAGAGGCTAGGCCTATGCGGCGATAAAATTTCAACTCGTTTCGGGATCCATTTACGCTATCTTAAGAATTCAGGCTTTGAGTACACGCGCCTCATTAATCTTTTCCCGTAGGGGAAAAGAGAACCGCGCCACCTTTCGTGAGCTCGATATACGACTCGGATATCAAGTCTCACGATGGATACTAACTCTTCCAAAAACGCCCAAAGTCATCGAAAATTCAATTTTATTGACCATCTAGGAGTAGTAAAAAAACTTCGTATGTAGTCTTTGGTTATAAGAAAAAATGCAATACAATTAATTAAAAAATATACACTTTTTATAACTACACGATTTGGCGCTATATAAAGCTCGGAATCGGATATCCATCATCTTCTGTTATTCGTATATTTTCAGATATTTTATTTTCGGATAAATTGTTTTGTAACTAAAAAAATGAAATTTGTTTATTCGTATAATTTTTAAATGTATAAGGTTTACCCGAAGATAAGCGTTTGGCGCTTTATCTACGAACAATTTACTCGTATTCAAATGGATAACGATGGATAAGAAAATTCACGTTTCCAGAATTAGTCTAAAATATAACAAAAATATTTCAAATTGACTTTTAATTTGAAGAATATAAATAAAACAGCGAAACTAAGATTTTAAATCATATTTTTATTCATTTTTTTTTAGGAAAATATATTTAGAATTTTTTAATCCGAACGTATAACGCGGATTGGATGAAAACGGATATAGATTAAGTTTTTGACTCGAATTAAAAATAGTATATTTTTAATCAAATTAAATAGATTCAATTTAATAGATTATCCAATTAATAGAAATTATACGGATTTTGAGCTCTAGCGCTCGGGAACCGTTTTTATCCCAAAATGGAAACTTAGAAAATTATCCAAGTTATACATTCGGATAAAATAATTTAAAATAATAAATCAAATTTAAAAATTTTTAAAGCTTGGATTTATTTTATTGTATTCGTATTCATGCGAGTGAATTTGAATTTAATTTTTTTAGACGAATTCTAAGAAATGTGAATTTCTTATTCAAAGTTACACGTTTTAACACTAGTAAGTAACTCAAAGCTTGAAACTTGTTTATCTTCGAATAAACCCAAGATCCATTTAACTTTTATCTAAAATTAAAAATTGCATTTTTTTTATTGGCGAACAATTAATCTGAAAATAAAATATCCCTGATAAAATATGAATAATCAGAAGATAATGGTTCGATCCGATTCTGAGCATTAATCTTTGATAATGAATTATTACTTTTATATAGGTGATATAATATTTCGTGAAACTAAACCATATACCGATGTCCCTCTTAGTATATACGTATTTCGGTTAAGTGGACTAGTAGCCTCTCGTGGGAGAGGCGGCGAAGCTTAAGTTAATCAACAACTGGGCCTTTAAGCGCTTAAGCAAACGGTTAGCTTTTTTTGCCCCGAAGCGCTATATAGCCATTCGTTCGAGTTTTTTTTTTTTTTTTTTTCTTATTTTCTCAAAGTTTATTTGAAAAGACCAAATTTACTATTGGGAAAAGCGCTTTTTCTATGGGAATTTAGATCCCATTAAAGATTGTAACGTTGTATGTAACGGGGGTCTTTCCTTTTTATTGGTAGAAGCACCTATAGATTGGGAAGCTTTCGAGGACTAGATTACTAGCAATTCCATTACTTCTTTTATTTCTTCTCGTATTCCTACTTCTAGCTCTTTTCCTTTATGCTCCGCCTCCTCCTCATCCTCCTCTTCTTCTTCTCCTCGTGAAACGTATATCAATCGGAAAATTCGTAATATCTAAGACTTAAACCGGACGTTAATCCTTAAGAAGTTTTGCAAGCGAAGGAAGATGGTGGTAGTTTTGTGGGTGTTGTATTATCTGATTGGATTATTGGATTGGTGATGGAAGGGGGTGGCTTTGTATTTGGCTATATATATTGTATTGTATAGGTTGAAAAGGGTTAGAGACGGAGACGGAAGAGATATAAGTTAGCTATAGCGAAGGGAGGCACGGCTCAGCGAAGCGTTCGAAACGTATATCTGTATATCAGTTTTATAGTTCAATGGGTAGAAATAGCTATATCACGCGTTTTTAAGTTTATTAGAAATAAATATTACAAATTCGTAGAGAGATATTGCTGTTATTTCATAGTATTGTTTGATATTTGATATATATTTCATATCGTGGTCGCAAATTAACCAAAAATTTCGCATCCAATTAATCTAGAAAAAATCAACCGTTTTAAAAAAAATTAATTATATAGGTACGCCTGTCTGTCTGTTGGGAATGCTGAAACTCATACCCAAATTTAAAGACAATACGTTAAATTTCATTGCCAAGTCCGCTTTTTTATTAAACACACATTATTTTTCCATCGAATCTCACAGTTCAAAACTAAATTTAGAACTGTTTATTTTGCTTTCTGAAATACAAAAACAAGGCAGAATTTTCCACTAAAATATGCCCTGAATTATTGCATCGTTTATACTTGGTCAATTAAAACCTTGCCCTCTTTGTGATCCCAAAAAGTAATCAGCTGCTTTTGGATTGGAACCGCGTTTTTAAACCTTTTCGTAATTCTAGTAGTTCTAGTAATTTTCATTTTTAACCCTGGCTCTTTACAGTTGACCTCAAAATTTTACAATTTTGACCTTTCCAAAACGGTTAAAACATTTTCAAAGTCTCTAGTTTAAACGCGGATTTCGTGTTCTTTGCATTGGGCAACATGGTTGAGTAGGAAGGTTAATAAAGTTATTTACAAATGTTTAAAAAAAGTCGATATTAGTAACAGACTGAGATTTTTAAACCCTTCACAAATCAACAAGCCTAATCTTTTAAGTTTCAATGGAATGTTTGCTGATCTAGAAGTTACTGTTCTCTATACAGTACACGCGTCTGTTTGTGAAAATTGCTGATCCTTCATATACTGCCTCTAAGGCATTGGGATGGTGAACTGATGTACTTTTGATAAGAGATGGACTATATATATGGGATTCATTGTATAAAGATTCTTATAGAATATATCCTATATCATTGCGAGTGAGATAGGGGCAAAGTTTAAGTACACCTTCTTTGAAAGGAGTCTGAGCTTGATAGGCAAAAGAATACGTATTCTGTATTGGAAACGGGACTTTATCGGTCAACACTCTGCGCACGAATCTCGTTATTTTTCACCCCTTTTTTTGTTCTTTGGAAACACTCTTCTAGTTCCGCCACGTGATCTTTCTCTGGACAGATCCCCGGCTATTGTCTTTGAGGAAAAGCAGACGTACCTTATATCTATCCCGCGCACTGAGTGAAGCTTTTGCGAGAGACTATTTCTTGGTTTCTATCAGTATCCACATTGCGTAACTGTACGCCTTAGTTAAGCACGTTTTCTCAACCCTTCTTGTTAAAGGACAAGTCTTTCTTAAAATGAGCGACTGTCAACATTATGGATTATATTTTTAATTCTGTCTTTCGATATTAGAGCTACCAAGAAGGATCAGACAAGGAGAGGAAAAGTGGGGTTGCGTTGAGATAGAGAGAGACGAGCCAACCTCCCACTCGGGTGGAAAGGTGGGATAGGAAATTCTCAAGGTAAACTGTTGTCACGTGGTCACTAGCGTCGTCGACTACTACGAAACTGATACAGGATCCATTTTTACCCACGTGACAACAATTTACCACGAAACGTCTCTACCCCCGTTCTCCCAGAGCGGGAGTTTAGGCCGACGCAGTAGGAACCGCGCCGTCCCCACTTTTCCTCTCCTTGTCTGATCCTTCTTGGAGCTACGGTCACACTAGCATTCTAAATCGATATGAAACGGTAAAATCAAACTGATAATCAAATCTCCAGGAAGCGTTTTAAGCGTCAGGTGTTCAATCATTGGCTTTATAAATGGATTTATTGTAGTTTCATCTCTTGGTTATTGAAACGGAATCGGTATGAAATTGGGTCCGAATCAGTTTCGAGAAATCGAATCAAATCGATTCTAGAAAAGGCTGTTTCCCATTCACAGGACTCCAGCGAAACGTTTTGAAACGGTTTAAATCGATTCCAAGGCCTAGTATAACCGCAGCTTTAATAAATCGATTTAATGTAGCTTCATCTATCGGTTGTTGATCAGACTCACAGCCGTACCTTTTCCACTTATGGTTCTACGATTATGAGATTTACTTCTTCGAGGCTCTTCGAAAATATGTTTACTGATATTGTAAATGTTTACAGGGTCAGGGATTGAACAAGATAATCCACAAATATTTGGTTAACCAGTTAATTATTAATAATAATCAGTTAAATATTTCGATTACATTTGGATTTATCATAGAATTCCCGTGGATAATTTCAAATTCTGTTTAATTTATTTTGTCCAAACCGCGACCTCTAACCTCCCTCGTATAGCTTAAAATAAAATTCCATTAAATGTTTCCATTAATTTAACGTTCCGAGAATCACTGAAATTTCAGTAATAATTAGTTTCTGTCCCTTAACTGGTTTGACCCGAATCAGATTCATAAGCCTTTCTTAAGGCTGCGAAGCAACCTCTTTTTTTGCGCGAATCGCTACAATATATACTGAATATTACAATGTTCTATTTATCTCGTAATTAGTTGAGGAAAATGACCACTTTTAAATGAAAATAGTAAACTCCCGCCTTCCTTTTATTCAAGACTCGTCCTTGAAGCTTTCGCCTATATCCACTGTTTTGGATCCGCTGTTTTTGCTCTGTCGGCGCGTGATGGTCCCCTGGCTTCTTATTTCTTTTTCTCTCTCGAGATTGGCCCCACCGCTCACGCGCTACGCTCCAGAGACGAGAAGCGAAAAGAGACAAAGTAAATTGAAAGGCCGAGCTTGCTCAAACCGACATTTTTATCTTAGTAAAAAATCCCTGGATAAATAAATCGGAGTAAAAAAGCTAGCTCGATTCTGGGAAGAGAGAGAAAGAGGCTAAACGAAGACGACGAATCGTTTTGGTATTCGTCGGCACGTATGTTGTAACGGGCTTAAGACGGAAGATATCCCCGAACCTTATAGGCCCGCGACCGACCTCGGCTTGGATACATTTCCCGCTAGTAATACTGATGAGGGTGTTATTTCGGAATCCAAAATCCATTTGTATATACTTCCAATTCGTTTAAAACTACGGCGACGGGATATTTATATACTAACTATATACCCAGTAGAGGAAAAAGTAGAACCATGAAACCGCTTCGTGATTGTCTGTATAGTTTCGGCCTTTCGGATCAAATCTTATTTCCCCGCTCAGTTAAACGAGATCAATATCGTATCGAATAAAAGTTACTTAAAATAAATGAAATAAATTAATCGTATGTGCAGTTAAAACCTGAAAAGGCAAATATTTTAATATTAGAAAAAAAAACTTTGAATTGGCAAAGATCTGACCATTTTTCGAATAATATGAACGGGGTTATATACCGAACAATGCATACGCTAAATATTTTTAAAGGAAGTTAAACTCGGAAGGAAGTGAGAAGAAGGCGGAAGTGCAAACATTAATTTTCGTTTTGCGTGACGTATTATTCCAATTTGATTTTGTGTCAGATTATAAGGTTTATTGTTAATCACGCGTTTCTTTTACAAAGCCGAGTAGCTCCGGCCGTTTATGAATGTCACGGGGTCAGGTCGTTAATGTCTGAATCTCTTAACCAACGCTCGCGTTCTCCGTCCTTCCGCCAACCTTTATACTCTTTTCTATATATAAATATATACAGCGATGCTCTATACCAGGTCGTTCTAGAGTTGATCCTGGTTCGAGGCTTCCGCATCCAGCAATAATCCGTGGACCGATCGATGGACGGAGCGCCGCGGAAAAAGGGGAAAAATATAGTCTGATTCGTCTTGAAATTTCAGTATGCCTACATAACAAGCTTCTAGTTTGTAAATCAGGGCGTTTATATAACTTTGAGCGTGGTTTTTTTTTCACGGACTAAACTTATTTTGATGATTGTTAACATTAGCGAAAACTTTAAAGCCTACAGGCAAGGATGAAAACTCCTAATTGAATTTAGGCGTGTAACTCTAAAATCCTTAATGTATACAATTATTTGTTGCAACATAAGGTCATTACTTATTTCAGAAAAACTTAATATTCAGTTTCGTAACCCTTTCAGCGAACTTCGTCTATCCTAGGGTTATTAACAATAAACACTTATCTTAATTGGGTAGAGATGACTAACAAAACTTGGCGTTCATAAGCGCCCTCTAACAGCGGACAACAGTGCGGACAAAAGTAAATGAACTATCTAAACCAAGTACACTGTTTGGGCCTTTATAGCCTGAAGCCATAACGCCAGGTTTTGTTATTCATTTTATCTAGAGTTATGGTCACACTAAAGCATTTCTTAATCAGTTCGAAAAAGTAAAATCTAACCGATATTCAAATCGCGAGGAATCGTTTTAAGCGTCACGCGTTCACGCATTATCTTCATAAATCGATTTATTGTAGCTTCATCTATCGGTTATTGAAACCGAATTGGTATGAAACTGGTTTCCGAAGCAGTTTCGAGAAATCGAATCAAATCGATTCGAGAAAAGTCGGTTTCCGTTCACACGACTCCAGCGAAACGTTTTGAAACGGTTTAAATCGATTCCAAGGCCTCTTATGAACACGGCTCATTTTATCCATCGCTATCGTAAGAGAGTCAATTCATTCGAGACACTCTAGTGGCGACAATGGGCGTAATTATTGGAACGCTACCAGCCCCAAGCTCCGTAGAAATTCCGCTGAGTAGGCCTTGGAGGGAAGGAAATATCTTGAAGCGTGGCCGGCTAAATTCCGTTCTTCCCTCTCCGACATAAAATCTGGAGAAAGAGTTGAAATCACTGAAGCGTAACGGTAGCTTATTTTTTCGTTATTCGCCAGCTCGAGCTTCGGTATATATGACGAACTATTTGCAATTTGCTTGGCGTTTAATTACTTTTTTTGGAATAAGTTAAGAGCTTTTGTTTGTAACAAAATTCAAGCTATGGTCACACTATCCATTTAAACGGTTAAATCATACCAATTCTAAATCTTTCGTAATCGTTTTAAGCACCATCTTTTCACTCATCATCTTCAATAAACCGATTTGTTATAGTTTCGTCTGAAGCCGCGTTCATACTAGGCCTTGGAATCGATTTAAACCGTTTCAAAACATTTCGTTGAAGTCGTGTGAAAGGAAACCGTCTTTTCTCGAATCGATTTGATTCGATTTCTCGAAACTGCTTCGGGAACCAGTTTCGTACCGATTTGGTTTCAACAACCGATAGATGAAGCTACGATAAATCGATTCATGACGATAACGCGTGAACACGTGACGCTTAAAACGATTCCTGGCGATTAGAGTATCGGTTTGATTTTACCGTTTCAAATCGATTAAGAAATGCTAGTGTGATCTTAGCTTTAGTAGTCTCGAGGAATCGATTCGAGAAAATACTGTTTCCCCGTTCACGCGACTCCCGCGAAACGTTTGGAAGCGACTGTTTATATCAACTCCAGGGTCTAGTACGAACGAGGCTTCTAAAACACTCCGAAGATATCGGGCCGGGGGCGCTTTGGCCCGTAACTTCATTCCTCGCCGATCTTTTCCCGCTTTTTCTTCTTGATAAATGAAAATAAGAATTTCTGTCGACACTGGTACGCAGTCATTTCGCGGCGCGCAAGCGATACCGAGGAAAGATGTCCACTACACCCTTTGGGCCTCGCAGCGTCGCTGATGGTACAGGTTTCGTACCAAGGCTGACCTATAGAAGGTAGTGGTTCCGGATTTCCCGGAGAATCCCGAGCGATGTACGACGGCAAAAAAGGGGAAATAAGCGACGGAAATTTAATTAAAAGGGGTTCCTAAACATTTTATCTGATTAGAAAACTAGCGAGCGAGGGCCGCATAACTCCAAAAAGGTTGATGAGGACGTGACCAAGAAAAAGCTCGCTCCACGCATCGACGACAAAATAGTTGCGCCTTTTTTCGCTCAATATGTCCACGCGTGGGTTTTCTTAAAGGGAGAATGTAACCTAACAACTTATCGATTCCTTATCGATTAAATACTCCGTTATCTAATACCAGTTAAAGATATTGAACTATAAATAAATTTAAAACTTATCGGGAAAATAGGCTTATCTGGATTCAGGAAGATCCTGAATATATCCGTATTGATGAGTCATCAACCAATGAGAATAGTCCCGTACTTAAGGCGATATCGCAAAGAGATTTCTAATAACATTCGATTGGTCGATGTCTCATCTACGCGAAGAAATTCAGGATCTCCATGAATCCCGCTAAGCCTAATTTCTGATTAAGTTTTAAATTGATTTCTAGTTTAATATTTGCTTGTAATTTTTTTTTTCTTCTGGTGGATTAGGCCTATTGAAACGATAAAGAATCGATAAAAAGCCACGTGTTGTTAGGTTGAAATTTCCCTTTATCCAATTATATTTATGTCGCACCTTAAAGTGCACAGATAACAGCTTAAAGTATTTTGGTTCTCGTCAAATTGAACTCTCCACGAACAAGAGAATTTAGTTTTCAAGAGTTGAAAAATACCTCAAGGATTAGTGCCGTCGGTTTTTACTTTATATTTTATAGGGAATTCAACTTGGACAAAAAAATCTTTTCCGGTTTGTCGAGTGCTTCGCGAATATTTCAATAAGCCATTTGAAATTTTAATTATAATTGAATCATATTTTTTAATTATAGAATAGGGTATATGCGAATAAGCCTATTCTACGAATTTTTAACTCAACCACGTTGCGTTTTCCCAATTAGAATAATAAAAATTTACGGCGTGAAGTTGTAGATTACTTAGGGAGAACCCTTCATCTTTAACGTTGGCGGACATCACTGGGGAGGCTGGTAGCCGGTAGTAATATCCAGACACTCACCGCGGCTTTTACTAAATTTTAATTTCGAGATAAATTTATTCAAATAACGCCAGTCCTTAATATTCGCGGGTTTACTTAATGGAAAAGTATCTTACGCTAGACAAAAGACCTCGTATAAGGGAGGGTGAATAAGAAATTTAATTTGTACTTGTTTAGCAGTCTTTGCGTTTCCTCAATTTTATACTGCTATAAAGCCTTGGTTAGGGTAAAAAAAATCCCTTGCCTAAAGCCACAATTTTCCATATTTTCGCACTAATTAAATTTTGAAAACAGAAGCTTCTTAGAACGATATAACTTACGTCGTCACCTAGTCGAGACGCGCGGTCGGTAGGCTACAGCCTATAGTTCGTGTTCGCTTTAAAGGGAGGGTGAAGAGGAAAATCAATCGTTTTTTTTTATCGATGCTTCTATTAATTCTAAGACCTATCCGCGTTGTTAATCATTCGGGAAATATATCAATGATTTTAAAAATCAAAATAGATCCAGCAAGTTTTATCCATTCATGTTAAAGAGTATCTAATTTAAGAAGGCGAATGCATAAATCCCGAATTAGCTCGATTAAATCCCGAATTAGCCCGATTAATATTCAAATTGAGAAAAGTTACTAGCGATTGGCGCAAAATATATGGTGAAAAGAGTGAGAGAATGACGATTTACTCAGATGCACAAGCTGAAACAGCTTGTGCACCTGAGTAAATCGTCATTCTCTCACTCTTTTCACCATAGCCCGATTAAATCCCGAATTATCCGGATTAAATCCCGAATTATCCCGATTAAATCCCGAATTATCCCGATTAAATCCCGAATTATCCCGATTAAATCCCGAATTATCCCGATTAAATCCCGAATTATCCCGATTAAATCCCGAATTATTCCGATTAAATCCCGAATTATTCCGATTAAATCCCGAATTAGCCCGATTAAATCCCGAATTATCCCGATTAAATCCCGAATTATCCCGATTAAATCCCGAATTATCCCGATTAAATCCCGAATTATCCCGATTAAATCCCGAATTAGCCCGATTAAATCCCGAATTAGCCCGATTAAATCCCGAATTAGCCCGATTAAATCCCGAATTAGCCCGATTAAATCCCGAATTAGCCCGATTAAATCCCGAATTAGCCCGATTAAATCCCGAATTAGCCCGATTAAATCCCGAATTAGCCCGATTAAATCCCGAATTAGCCCGATTAAATCCCGAATTAGCCCGATTAAATCCCGAATTAGCCCGATTAAATCCCGAATTAGCCCGATTAAATCCCGAATTAGCCCGATTAAATCCCGAATTAGCCCGATTAAATCCCGAATTAGCCCGATTAAATCCCGAATTAGCCCGATTAAATCCCGAATTAGCCCGATTAAATCCCGAATTAGCCCGATTAAATCCCGAATTAGCCCGATTAAATCCCGAATTAGCCCGATTAAATTCCGTTAAATCCCTAATTAACCGCCTTTAAATCAGAATTAATCCCCTCATTAAATCCCGAATTAGCCCGATTAAATCCCGAATTAGCCCGATTAAATCCCGAATTAGCCCGATTAAATTCCGTTAAATCCCTAATTAACCGCCTTTAAATCAGAATTAATCCCCTCATTAAATCCCGAATTAGCCCGATTAAATCCCGAATTAGCCCGATTAAATCCCGAATTAGCCCGATTAAATTCCGTTAAATCCCTAATTAACCGCCTTTAAATCAGAATTAATCCCCTCATTAAATCCCGAATAAACTCCCCTATTTAATCCCGAAATATAACCCAACTGTTAAATCCCCGAATTAGCCGCCATTAAATCCCGAATATTGAATTATTATTTTTCAAACCTGATTCACACATGGTACAAACATGATAAGCATGATAAGATGTCAAATTAAATCGAGGTTAGATTGAATACATTGTTTAAATCGCTGCTAGATTTAAACAGTTAATTTATGCATTAGATTGATTATATAAATTAAATCTGGAAGGAGCTCGTGATATTGATTAAATCGAGGTAGTCTAATTGGATTGGGATGCAATTACTAATTAAATATTGATTAAAATGGGATTAATCTGAAAATCGTTTTTGCCCTACATATAACTCCATAGTTCTGTTCGTAAAAAGTATTATTATAGTGTCTAAATTAAATATTCACAATGAATTCGAAATAGTTCAAATTTTTTTAAAAAGATACTGCAACCTTCTTTTTTAAACGCGAAAGAATCTTCTTTGATCAAATATTTTGTTCTTTAACTCTTTTTCGTATCATATCAATTATTTAGAAATGGCCAAGGAAAACCTGGAAAAGTCAGAGATTAACTTCCAAAATTGGGTACGAACCCTGAACGCGCAGTCTAAATGGACAGGCTTGTAAACAAATCAGTAAATAGAGCTCTAAGATACTTCGTCCAATCTGTATCCTTACACGTTGTCTTGCCTTTATTCAAGAGCGACTGGAACAAAGTAATAGAAAATTCAGTTAGTGATTAAATCACGTAACTAATAACTAATTAATATTGGTTTTTGACGGCTATTAGTGAGTTTATTAGTATTATTATTATTATATAACTATTCTTATCGTTTTAAAGAAACCCCCATAATATTGATCGGCTAAAGTAAAAGACCGTACTTTTTTAATATTGTCATAATGACATTGTATAACGTGGAAACTTCGAGCGTAACTTGAACCCTCTATTTTAACCACTCGAATCCGCTATTTTTTTTTTATTTTCGAAGGACGGAAACTCTATTTCGATGCGATGTTCCGCAAAAAAAAAAAAAAAAAAAAAAAAAAGGATTCTCGTTCGTGTACCCGTAATTCTCGTCACTCCATTCTCCTTCCTCTTTCTCTCTTATTTTCAAATTGACCCTTTTGGAGTTTCTTTTTAGAAAGAGACTAATTACGCCGGGAAAACTAGCCTTTAAGCGCGCAATATACACGCGGTATAGTTGATAAAAAAATATATTTTTCGTTCAGATAGAAAGACGATGGCTTTGCGGGGCTTTCGCTTCTAGTTATATAGGTTTCTTTTTCTTTTTTACGTTTCTTCTCCTAGGAGGCGAACTGACTTCCAGAGTTTCCCGATCGATAATTGTACTTTTAAGGCGCCTTTACAAGCATACTGATTATTACGAACATATTTGTTAAAAGGAAACTTGGAGCTAAAAATAGAACAGCTTTTGAATTTATTTTCGAAATCACCGTGCTAAAAATCGTATTTGAGAATTTTTTCAGAATTTTTAAAAAATTGTTTTTGGGAAAATTTCTATAAAAGTAAATATAAATTTGGACCAATCATATTATTTCAGCTTTCAACAGTGCTTGTAATGTTTTAACGTTAAAAGAATAGGCCGGCGTTTGACACCCAACGTCTTAGGCGTCAAACGCCTGCCTATTATCTTAATGTTAAGAAGGACGAAATAATATAATTGGTCCGAATTTACCAAACATTAGAAATTAATTTAAACACTAAAAACGTGTCTAAAAATTTTCAAAAAATATTCAAATACTTTTTTGGCATGGTTATTCCGAAAATAAATTCAAAAGCTGTTCCATTTTTAACTTTAAAGTAGATATTAACAACTGTTAACTCATTTCGGTCCTCGTCAAATTGGAATCGCGCCTAACATTAAAAAAAAAAAAAAAAAAAAAAAAAAAAAAAAAAATCCCGAAGGATTTGTGACGTGCTCGTTCAGCCGATTACCTGAATTTTTTCAATTGTAGAGATGAAAAATCCGAGTGTTTTACGCGAGATCAATTTGACGAGGCCCGAAATTAATCTGGTACATTTTGAATCTGAATATTTTGAAAAATTTATTCAGTCTGAATTACATTCCACTCAAAAACTTGTTGAAGAGTCCATATTACTGAAACGTAGCAGGGGGTGGACGGGTGGTAACCTTTTTTTCTTTTTCATTTTGCGCCGACCAGAGCTTGTTTAGCTATGACCTACAATTTGCACAGTTTTGTCCACAGCGTTACGCTACAAGGCGTTTGTTACTTTTATTAATATTATTATTTTTTTTACTGATGATACAATTCATTTTTCCATTATACTTTAGTTGTTAGATTGAAGATGGTTTTTCAAAAAATTCTAGATTTAGTTATAACGTCGTTTCATCGAAACACCGCACCTTTATCCTTAGAGTTTTGTAGTCTGTCATGTCGCGAAGCCCCGCGATGGTTCGTTTCGAACGTTACGGTTTCTGCTGTTGTAATTTTTCCAGAGTCGCGAAGCTTATTAAGAGGATCGAGAAGCGTTTATCGCGTTCGTAGGCTCCGGATACCCATTTTCCCTGCCAAGGCCTTTTTCCCCTCGACCTACAATTCCCAGTATTGACCGAGTTAACCCCCTCCCTCTCTCTCTCACTCAAATTTCGCTGTTAATCGCGTAATTTGGCCCAGAACGAGCGACGTTCGCTCGGAACTTCGCGACTTTTTAACAAAACAATTTTTGGATCTTTTTTTTTTTTATTTTTTTGTAACATCGCCATAATTTTAATCAAATCAAATTAAGGGAATTTTCCTCTTGCTCGTATATTAAATAATTAAACAATGTAGATGATTAAATACAACCAAGCTTTATAAAGAATTCAATGACTAATATAGTACAAGCGTAAATTTACGTACTAGGGTCTTGTTAACAAAGTATTTTTGTAAGTCCGATTCACGTACACGTAGATATAATCAACCATTCTCGTACCCTCGACTCCATTCCTGTATGAGTAAACTTTCGACGTAGCTCGGCCATAAAAGTTTTATATAAAGCCTATACTTTCCTCGGTCTCAAGCGATTTTCTGATTTTTATATTTCGCGCTCGATACCATTTTACGTCCATCAAAAATAACTGACTTTTTAAATAGTGGTAGCTATTTCTTAGACCGATAGCGGCGTGTCCGGTGTACGTTAGTAACTTACTATTGGTTCGGGAACACGAAATAAGCAAAATAGGTACCCCGTGCTATTTTCCCATAGACCAGTAATACGCTATTTTCCCTTGATAACGTGCTTTGTTTAGGACACGGTTGCGCGAGTGATGAAACACTTCTACAGGCGTTGCTTAGAAAATGCATTAATGTTTTTAAGCTGAGCTTCCCCGGACTAGGGGAGTCGCCCCTTTGCAAACGAGTGTACGGCTATAAAATAACCCTGTAAACCTGTAATGTATTCCATCTATGGGACGCTTGTAGAAGTGTTTCAACATCTGTAATTTCTTTCGCTCTCTTCCTGGCAGCTTAACGGAAATTGGCTCTGCCATATTTACCGAGTTTTTTTTTTATGTTACTTAAACACTATTTACAGTGAAAATTCGTTTTCACTCTTGTTTTCAGGATGCGTTTTTAGCTGCAGCGGAACGGAAAACGAATTATGTACGAAACGGGAGATCTAGATGTCCACATTGTTCAAGATGTTGGTTCTACCCTAGTTATTGCTTCGTCTTCCGTTCCGTTACCGCTCCGCCGTCGCTATCCACATTTATCGAGTTTGATCGAAGCCCAGACTTTTAACGCGGTACGAGGTTACGATCCTCCCTGCGTGCCTTTTACTTCATTTAATTTCTGTAAACGAACAGATATACTGTATATAAACGGGGATTCAGCTGGGCAATACCGGACCCGGGTATATTCGAGAAATGGAGCTTATGTGACAATGTGACATTTGACACTCTCGGCTATATAAAATGTTCCTTATTTTTGCTATGAATTTCGCGGGGAAGTCAGCTAGAATGACGAGGAAAAAATCTTATTTTGTTAAAGGGAGAATGTAATCCGTCAACAAGTGATATTGGGGCATGTACGATAATATATTTTAATTATTTTACAAAATATCAAGTTGTTATATAAAAATCATTTTATTAATGAATAGTTTAAGAAGATTTATAAGGGGCTTAAATCCGCGCTTTATCCGATTTTTAGAACGTTTAAAATTTCACCTGAAGTTTACTAAATGGCCCTGACACGAAATACGAGATTTTGAGTTTCTTTTTTGGCCAAACAAATGTTGATTAAAAATGGGGATTTAAACTTATTACTTTCGGATTTAAGTAAACGTTAAGTATTTCCGTATTCTCACTAATTCCAAATGGAATTTGAGTGGCATTTTCGGAAAGATCGTTAAAAAATGATTCAAAATGTATATACATATGCTCAGGAAAAAATTACCAAGACACTAAAAATAAATATTTTGCCATTAGATTGAAAATTTTTCACTATATGCTACGTCATGGTCGCGTTACTGTAGAGCCTGCAGTTAATCTCGCGAATTCTGTCACGAGTGATAAGGTCTCTTTCGCGCGTCTTAGACTAAAAGTACTTAGTCCAGAAAGTGAACGACCTTTCGTACGAAAATTATATATATTGGAAAAAATGACGTATATATTTCTGACATTATATCTGAAAATATCATGTAAATTCATTTTTGAAATCTGATACGAATCTGGTTAAAGCGTAATGAATCGATAAATATAATTATTATACTTGTTGAACTTCATAATCCCTTTGAAAAAATAAATAAAAAATAAAATAGTTCTACAGAAAGTCGTTCGTTTGGTACTTTGTCTAAAACGTCAGATCAGACAGTTACACCTCGGAGTCTGAGCACGTTTTTTTATCAAGCGAATAGGATAGGGGGTTAGGTTGCTTGCCGGGTAGGGAATACTTGGGAGCTAAAAGCTAACTGGTCCGCTGTAGGAATCGAACGGTAAAGTTCGACCTCTCTCCTTGGGGAAATCCGTAGTATTCTTGTCACGAGGTAGGTAACGTACCGCTTCTACGAGAGTCTTCCCGTCTAAAAACTTCTACATTCAGTAAAAATTTCATAGCAGTTATACTGAAAAGAGAAATCTGGTACCTTTTTTTTCACTTTGAATTTTTTTTTTTTTTTTTTTCCTATTTCTCTCAGTGGGTGAAAATAAGTCGAGCACGTTTCGTCAGCTTATCAACATTTTTTTTGGGTTTTTTTTTTTTTTTTTTTTTTTTTTTTTTTTTTTTTTTTTTTTTTTTTTTCTGCGACATGACTTTGCTCTGTTTCCGGAAAATTGTGTTCACGCAATCCGAAAAAAAAAAAAAAGATCGTGTAAAGAATTGAATTTTTATATTTAATACCAAAACTTGATATATTTGAAGACGAAAAATTGTTTAGTCGCCAATTTTATTTGAGGTTAAATTTTTAATTTAATATTGAGATCTAGTTCAACTACACATTTTCACTAAAAATGGGATTGAAAAATCTCGCGTATTTCAAATTTGCTATCTCAATTTAATTCAATTCACAACTCTTAATTTTAAAATATAGTTCGTTTCTTTTAATATATATCGTCATCGAACTATATAATTTTCTAGATACGTCTGTCTGTCAGTAGAGAACGCTTAAATGTGCACTATGATAAACTTCAATGCATGTGTACTCGGAATAATTTCTTGATATGAGGGGTGCTGAGTTTTCACTAGTTTTTTATTTATGTAAATTAAACTACTTTATGCTCTCTTTAAAAGTATAGAGTATAAGTTATATTAACTAGTTAAAAGCTTTTTAAACTTAGTTTTAAAGGAAAAAATGTTTTTTTCTTTAAACTTCATTTAACGGTCTAACGCGAAAGAAAATGAAATTCAAGATGGTTATTTTTTATTATTTCTTTAAGCTCCATATTTTTTAAAAGAAGCCCTTCCGATATATTAATTTTCTTCTTTTTCGAGTCTCTTCAAATCCCCCTCCCAAAACCGTAGCAGTTTTTTTTCTTTGTATCATCACGGAGAAAGTATTAAAGGAAAGGAGCCAGATATTTTTGTGATAAGGTTGTACAATTACCTCGCCTTATATTGATGACGTGTCTCGATAATTTACCTTGGGAATTTGCGCTGATAATTAACAGGGTAATGGTAATTTATGGTTTGCTTCAAAGGTACAAATTATCAAACTGATAATTAATAATTTTTGTTCGTCTTTCCATTTCCCAAATACATCCGTAAATCTGTAAATTGCTTTGAAGTACTCCTGTCTGCTTTGAAATTTGCCCGTTTAAAATGCCGTTTAAAGTTGTTATGGTCAACGTCGTCAGCTAAGCTAGAACAGAAGGTTACTTTAAAGTGGATTTAAAAAGCTCAAATAGTCACTTTAAACCTAATAACAAGGCCTAATCAACCAATAAAAGGTTTACGAAACAAATATTAAACTAGAAATAAATTTAAAACTTACCAGTAAAATAGGCTAAGCGGGATTCGTGAAGCACCAGAATGGCCTCCGTGTAAGGTCTAGCGACCAATGAGCAAAGGCCCGTCATTCACGCGATCTCCACGAGACTTGCAATCGCGTTCGATTGGTCGCTAGTCTTTATACGCGAGGAAATCACGATCTCCATGAATACCGCTTAGCCTATTTTCCGGGTAAGTTTTAAATTTGTTTCTATTTTCGTAAATTTTTTCACTAGTGGATTAGGCTTATTTAAACAATAAGGAATCGATAAAAAATCACTTGTTAGGTTTGCATTCTCCCTTTAAAGTAAATTTTTGTGAAAAATCTGTTGTGTTTATATAAATTAATATATTCTTTTTTCAATTTATAAGGTAATTTTAGATGAAACGAAAAGTTAATTTTTAACATTATAAAGTTAGTTTTTCTTTTGTCGCTTCCAAACAACCCCATTTTTTTCTAATGTCGCACACTCTTTTTATTCTTTTCCCATTGTATCCTATCTATTCCATTCGCTCTTCAAACCCATTTCTAGAAAAGTCTGTAAGAATGACGTCCTCCAGGGACTTACTTCCAAATAAGCACTTTCTTTCCCTTTTCCTTTCAAAGTAATTTTTACAAAATAGCCAAAACTAAAGCGTTTTGATTCAGAACTTTGAGTCTCGTAAGTAAAAAGTAGTTCCTATGAACTATATTTGATTAACGCGAGTATAAAGGGGTGGGTGGAACCTTACCGTATGAAGAGAAAGGTTTTTATCTTGGTAATTCTTACTTTCTGTTTTTTTTTTTTTTTTTTTTTTTCTTTAGTTTCTTTTACGCGTTCTTTTAATTAATGCGTACATTGAATAAAGTATATTTTTTTGCTTATTTTATATCAAATTTAGATGAGAAAGAATAAGAAAAGAATAGAATAGGCTAAGACCCCGTTTTTACGCTAGAATAAATACTCTTTATTCATAATGCATGAAAATTGATTATAAGTTTTTATATATTTTTCTCTCTGTTGTCAGTTTTGATCTTTGTTGTCGTCTTCTGTTGTTTTATTTCTATAATTACCTTTTGTTTTATTAAAGAAGCCAAAAATGTTTCACGTTTTTAGTTATCAAGATATTGAAGTAAAATTAATGAGGGCTTTAAAATGAGACCAGGAGTTAATCTTGTAGGGTGATTATGCGGGCTTTACGGGTAAATCCACGTTTAATAAGGCGTGACTTAATACATGATACCACAACTCTGCACCTGGTGACTGTAACGAACAGCTCTCTATGATTGTCAGTGCCATGGCGACGCCAGTATTCTTCCCCACATTTAGAGGCCCCTCTTCAGGTCATATTCTCCTTTTTTGCTCAACGGTTATCTCAGGCCCATTTGAGTTGATTTTGGGGCCCCCTTGAAATTTATACGTAGGCAGCGGGATCCCCTGACACCGCAAATGATGGTTCTAGAAAATAGTGAGGCCAAATCGAGGGATATTTAAAGGAGATGATTCTTTTATCCAATAAAATTTTAGCAAACCTTCGGTAGCTCTCAACCATGCAAACTCACTCGCTGTCTCTCTGTCTAGTCTGTTTTCATCCCTTATCTACGTTTACTCTGGGACTAGAAGCTACTCGAGACTTATCTTCATAGATAAAGAAGAATAACAAAGTTTGGCCCTCATAAGCGCCCTCTAACGGCCCAAACAGAGGCAAAACTAGTAACTAACAAAAGCAACGCATGCGTCTGTCTATTCTTTATACATAGCAATCAGGAACGATTTTGTCTTAGTTTATTTGTTTATTTTCGGGCTTGGCCTCATATGTTGCATTTGAAGGCGTGGCTTAATTGTTTTACTTTCGGTTCGTGGTCTAGTATGCAAATTTGTTGAATTTATGTTAATTTTACTTTTCCACTCGTGATTATGGCGCATTTATTTATTTGTGGGCGTTGTTTACTTTTGACTAGAAGTGGGACCTATACTACTACAGTATTACCATCTTGTTCTTCGTGTGCATAATTTAGCGTTAATCCGGATATACACAGACCTATTTCACGCGTTTCACGCTCGCGCGCTTATTGATTCGAGCGTAAAACGAGTGAAAATGTCTGTTTGCATCCGGCTTCAGTGAGTTAGTCATATTCGAAAATTCTAGCTTACTTTAGAAGCACGTGTGTAGCTAGGATTTCCATTATCGTCAAGCCTATCATACTGTTGCCAACTCAACATTTCCAAGAAAATATAAACCCCTATTGGTTTAATACATTCGAGAACCAATAGAAATAGGGCTGAAGCGCACAATTTCAAATTAAAATGGTGCATTCAAGGTGTGTAAAAATTTATCTGACAAATAAATTTTGTAGTCTTGGTATCGGCGAATTTATAGAAATCCCAGAACGATAGCGCGATTGTAAATATTCCACGTGGGTTTCCCCAACTCCCCCTCTGCATTTACAATCTGGGAAAATAAATATATGTTCATTTGAAAAGCAATTTATCTATTGAAATAGAAGTTCTTTTTCAAAAGTTTTCACCGCGTTACTCTATTTTCTTTAATCCTAAAGGCGATTAGATTTCAATTTGCGAGCTTCGATAAGAAGAAAACACAGTCTCCCTCTTTCTATCCGCCGGTCTCTCTCGAATTTTCGTGCCACGCGGTCCTTAAAATCATTCGAAAATATATTCGCTTGACGAGATTTTCATTCGTACTCGAGCTGTTTCAAGCGCGCCGTAAAATTTCAATTCGGAAACATTTTTTGGGACGCGACGCCAAGAGAGTTAGATGCAGTATATTTATATATATATATGAGTTTAGATTTCTCTCTTCGGTTCTCCAGTGTATGAAGTTAAACGAATTACGAAAAATCTGGTTTTAAAATAAATGGAAGAAGAGGTGATCTTAAATAAAGGTATATAAATACTGAAATAGGCCCAACCAGCTGGTTATGGTAGAACTTTTAAGAACGAGTATAATTCCAATTCATGTTTTAGTTGACCAAAACTTGGAATAAAACTTCGTGAGAACCTCGACCAAATGAAACCAATTTCATCAAAATCTAGCCATAAATAACCAAAAAATTTTAATTAAATTCAAATATTATTAAAGAATAATTGGTATCCTAATTTCATATAATATTTATATATTTACTATTTTAAAAGACGCACTGAATTTTTAATATTCGAAATGAATGAATCCAATCATAAATCATGTATTGTTTTATGAAATATTTTTATATTCATCTTTATCATTGCAACCTTACAACAAATGATTTTTTTATCGATTCCTTATCGTTTAAATAGGCCTAATCCACTAGTGAACAAATTTAACAAACAAATATTAAACTAGAAATTTTAAAACTTACAAGAAAAATAGGCTTAGCTGGATTCATGGAGATCCTGTATTACTTCGCATTGATGGATCAGCGACCAATCGAATGTTATAGGAAGTCTCACGGAGATCTCGGCTAACGGCGGGCCTTTGTTCATTGAACGCTGACCCATCAATGCGATGAAATTCAGTATCTTCATGAATATCCAGGTAAGCCTATTTACCGTATGATATGGATATTCATAGAGATACCGCATTTCCCATATTAGGGTAATCGATCAATGTCAAAGGTCGTTAGTCTTTATATGGGGGAGTTCAGGATATCCATGAATCCAGCTAAGCCTATTTTGATGGTAAGTTTTTATTTCTAGTTTAATATTTGTTTGTAATTTTATTTTTTATTTTTACTGGTGGATTAGGCCTATTTAAAAGATAAGTAATCGATAAAAAATCACTCGTTGTTAGGTTGCATTCTCCCTTTAAGATAAATTTCCATTCATATGAGTTCTAGACTTAAATAAAATGTAACATGAAGTATATTATTATTTCATTACGTACGCTACGAGAAGTTCAAAGTCATTTCAAAAACTTACCAGACGCTGGAGATTAAAAACAGCAAAGGCCAAAAATAGAAAATCACTATGGTTTCTAAGTGTTTGCCATCGTGTTTAACCAACAATATAACAAAACTATATAGTTTTGTAGTTGGGGTAGAAAGGTAGGGCAAACAAAACCACGTTATTAACTTGTAAGTAGTAATAATAGAACAAGCCTGGGTTTAATGCATTAGGCGGCTCGAAGTAAACTTATAACGAGCGATTAGCGTGAGAGATTATATCGGTGTCGGGAAAAAGTTTATGTTCGCGATAAACGATAATATAAGTAAAATATTATACTGTAATGTGCAAGAATAGTTAATAAACCTTACTTTAATTGTGACGTTTAACATTAATATTTAATTGATATAATTTAACAATCAATAATTTATATAAATCTTAAAATTTAAAATCAACGTAGGCATATAATCTGATTGGTTTTTCCCCATTTGAAGGGGAAGATTGATTGGAGAATATGTTCTCTTTTGTAAATTAAGAAAAGGGCTGTAGCGGATTTTATATAAATAAGATTCAAAATATATATACATATGTCATAGATGTCATAGAAACAATTAAACAATACAAATTTTATAAATTCTCAGCAATTTAATACGTCATCACTTGGCTTTTGTAGAATCTACAGTTGATTCTCGCGCGTTCTGGCCAAAGTTGGTTTCGCGCGGTCTTTTTTGTAAAGGTACTTTATCTAGAAAGTTATACCTTTCGTATGAAAATTATCCTAAACTATAATTTATAATTTAAAACTTTTCGGGCAAAAAAGTAAACCAAATTGCTAAAAGAGGTCAAAGTTTAAGATTTTAAATTGTCTACAAATCTACTTTTCAATAGTTATTCGTGTTCGGGGTCGTTAAGAGTAGGTTTTCCTGTCTGAATCACATTTCCCTATCAATTGAAACTCAAATGACTAAGCGTATCATGAAAAACATTGCATTTTTCACGAATATAGGTGTTATTCAATTCGTAATAAGAATTTTGAAGCGTTTGAAAAAGTAATTCATGCAGAATTTAAATAAAAAAAATACAAATAGGCATACAAATCATTTTGGGAAAACCTACAAATTACCGTGAGACGGTAAATTACGCGTTAATTTACATATATGTTCAAAATGACGGTAATTTTAGGACTCTAGTAATACTGTATCAAATTATTAATTTTCTGGTAGCTCGCTTTTCATTGTGGTCCCGCCTAAAAATTGCAAACTATGCCTACTATAAAATTTTGTATTTGTGGTTACGTATAACAATATCCCACCAAAGTGACTATAAGGGACTTACAAGTTTTATAGTGAGCGGGATAAATAAAAAATTGTCGATACCCAGAAGAGAAATCTTTTCATTTGAAATGATAAATTAATCGAAGCTACATTAAAAAGCTTTTAAAGTCCTTCTTCCTCTGTAAAGAGAATTTTTTCCCCCCTAGTCTTCTCTACCACGATTTCTTTTATATCTTCTCTTCCATCCCATCCACGAAACCGATTTCTATTCCACCGAGAACCATTAAAAAGTATTCTTCGGAAGATGGGGCGCCGCGTAACATCGCGAGAAAACTGAGAGCAAAATGGAACATGGGAATGGAGGATAAGGTGGGGCGTCAGAAGTAAAAATAAAAAATGAAATAAAATAACAAAAAAAAAAAACTTCTCTTCACTTTTATGACGCGAAATAATACATACACAACGCTCACGCCACATGGAAAGAGAGATTGAGACGAGAGAGACTCTGAGAAAGAAACGCGCCAAAAAGTGATACAAGATGAAAATAAAAATAATAAAAAACAAATTCAAAATATTCATTTTTTTATTATTATTATTTTTTTTTTTTTTTTCTTTTTACACGATGGGCGAATTATACTCAAAGATACTTGATAATTTAAATTTTATTTTATACACGAATATTTATCGTACCTACTAAATTATCTAGCGAATTGAAACTAATACAAAAGTGTACCTTATTCTCTCAATATTTGCATAGTGTCCTACAAAAATCTGCCCCAAAACTTCTCTTAAATCCTGCCACGAAACGTCTCTTAAAAACTGCCGCGAAACGTCTCTTAAAAACTGCCGCGGAACTTCTTAATCCTGACACAAAACCTACCACAAAACCTACCACAAAACCTACCACAAAACATACCACAAAATTTGCCACGAAACTTGTCACAATACAAAATTTCGAGCTTGGCCGCTATGGATAGATTGCAGACAGATATGCACACGTGGTTTTGTTAGTTCTTCGACTTTTGCCGGCCCTGTTGTTGGCCGTTTGAGGACGCTTATGAACCTGGCCTGGTTTTGTTTATCTATTAAGCTAGGGGTCCATTGTTAATATTCCTAGATTAAAAATAAAAGAAATATCTCATTTTGATTTTCATTGTTCCCTATTTGGCATACCAATCCTATCTTTCAAATTTTCGATCACAATTCTTACAGTAAAAAGGCCATTTTATTCCTTATTTTCTTTTCAAATTTTAGTAGCAGCCCCGCGATTCAATGAATCGGTTTACTATACACCTAGATCAAATTTTGAGCAGACCCTTAGATCGAAATATGAAACAGTTTTACCCCCGTCATTTTGTGGGTCTCCCTAGTATAATTCGTCCATGTCTGTTCCTGAAACCTCCTAGCTGTTTTTGGAGGCAAGAAAAAAATCCCGAAGGGAACATTTCGTTTGATTATCGAAGTTAGAACCACGCGGGAAAGGATGGTTCTGAGTTAAAAGAGGGAGGTTAGTTTTTCCTTATCTGATCCATTATTTTAACACCCATACACTGCAGGCTGCGTCTTTTTAACTTTAAAACCAACCCGAGACTGTTATACTATCGCAAAATCCCCCGCTATCGTGCTCCCAACCCTGCGGAACGAGGACCCCAAATTCAAATTAGGAAAGAAGGTTACCTTCTATAAAGAGAAACCTGCTTTTCGAATGAAAACAGGTACCTTCCAAGTTTATAAACGCGTGTATCGGGACCTGACTGTTTTATATATATAATATTTATATCAAAACGTTTTACACACGTTTTCTTCCTATAGAGTCATTGATGGCCACTATTTCCCTCTCTGATCCTTTCCGTCGGCGTGTCTCCCTCCAATCTGATTTCTATCAAAACAGTTCGCGTGATCAAAACGAGTGTTAGAGACAGGACAGGGACAGTGGGATCGAGGAAGACGGAGAGAAAGCGGGCGTTAGACTCCCTTTATTCACTTTGTCGCGCAGTTTCAAAACCTCCCCGCATCTTTTTATCTTATATTGGAAAGTTCAGGGAGAAATTTCAACGCTATTGTGTTTTTTCATGACAAGTTCTATTAAAGGACAAGCCTCCTCAAGCACGTCTTTGGTTTACACCTATAGATTTAATCAAAAGTTTATCACTTTATTTGTTTTTATGAATGAGATTTGAACAACACGGGATAAACGAGACGAAAAATATAGAAATCGGCCATACCAAAATAAGGCTAGGAATTAAATTGTAACTGGATGATCCAATAAATGACCTCTTCATCTCGCAATTATATTTTGCTAACGAGTAAACATTTCCGAAGAGGTCATTAGATAATCTTTTAATCTATAAAGGTCCAGTCTCTTTAGGAAACACGACAAAGATCTAAATAAACAACCACAAAAGTGGACAAAAGGCGTATTAAATTTTCGTTCGTTGTCAAAACACACTCGGTTGTTATTTTTTAATTTCTTGTGATGAATAGTTTTTATGAAAATGGAGGGGATTTGATGGAAAAAGTTGCGCCCTACGTCATAGCTCGTGAAATTGTTGGATTAGTGCGCGAAATCTCGCTTTTGTTTCGCTTCGCGCGCTAAAACTCTCATCTTTAACGGCACGTGCGAAGGATGAAAAACTTTATATTGCGCGTGATAAGACGAAACAGTCTCGTGATTTCATGAGGACAAAGTAACATTTCAAAAAGATGTTCAAAACACCAATCGATTCAGATTGCGTTGTCTACTTTAAATGAGACTTATCCTTTAATGAGAGATTAGCTTGGCATGTGGTGAAATTTGTGACTGCATCAAAAGGGTCGCCTTCGAGCGCTCGGCATGCCATCGACTTTTACTTAAACAAATTCTACTTTAAACGCCCTTCGAGAGTGGCTTGCGAAGGAAGTGGGAGCGAGAGACAGAGAGAGAGAGAGAGCGAGAAGGGAGAAAAAAGTCAACCCATCCCCCTGTTCTTATAAGCGGCCCTCTCCTCTTTGAATATTTCTCTTTTGCTCCTTCAGAGGAGTTGTTGATATACGAGAAAGGTTGACGCGTATAAATACCTAGCGTTAAACCCCGTAAAGAATAATATCGTCGCTTCAAAACTCCTCTTGAACTAGAGTATAACTCTATTCTTTTATTACACTTTCTCCATCTCCGTGACTCTCGCATGGATCTGTTTTTCCTTTTTTTTTTTTTTTTTTTTTTTTTTTTTTGTAACAGCGTTTTCCGTTAGTATAATAGCCACATCGTGGCGTTCGCTAAGAGGCTAAGAGCTTACATCTCCCCTTCAGTACGGTCTTCCCCGCAGGACGCGGTGCCTCCGTAACGATCAACCCCCTTCCTCCCTAACATAAAGTCTAGCAATTTTTTTATATCAACCAACAGCAGTCTCCCTTGGCGTTAGAAACTAATAGTAGGCAAGAAATTAGTAAGAATCTTCTCCTTTACTCGCTAGGACTCTAAACAATGGACACCAATCTTAATTGATCAAGATGAATAACAAACTTTGCGTTCATAAGCGTCCTCTAACGGCCAGCAAACAAAAATAGTGAACTAAGAAAACCACGCCTCTTATACAAATAGCAACTACGCACTCGGTTTGGTTAGTACTTACTATTGATCGCACTTTTTTGACCGTTAGAGGACACTTATGAAAGCGAGGTATTATTATTCACTAGCTCTTACTCGTCAAAAATGATGCACTTAAATGGTTTAAAAATTAATTCTTAGCTATTTGGCATTATCATATTCGTAATATATTAAAATTACTGAAATTTCTCTTTGTATCATTTCTGTGTTAAACATGTAGCAATCTTCTACGGCTTAATCGACGTTTTAAATTAAGCTTTATTGACGTTTTAAATTAAGCTTTATTGACGTTTTAAATTAGGCTTTCTTGACGTTTGAAATTAGGCTTTATTGTCGTTTGAAATTAGGCTTTATTAACGTTAGAAATTGGTCTTTATCGACGTTTTAAGTTGGGCTTAAGCGACTTTTAAAATTGGGCTTAAGCGACTTTTAAAATTGGGCTTAAGCGACTTTTAAAATTGGGCTTAAGCGACTTTTAAAATTGGGCTTAAGCGACTTTTAAAATTGGGCTTAAGCGACTTTTAAAATTGGGCTTAAGCGACTTTTAAAATTGGGCTTAAGCGACTTTTAAAATTGGGCTTAAGCGACTTTTAAAATTGGGCTTAAGCGACTTTTAAAATTGGGCTTAAGCGACTTTTAAAATTGGGCTTAAGCGACTTTTAAAATTGGGCTTAAGCGACTTTTAAAATTGGGCTTAAGCGACTTTTAAAATTGGGCTTTATCGACTTTTAAAATTGGGCTTTATCGACTTTTAAAATTGGGCTTTATCGACTTTTAAAATTGGGCTTTATCGACTTTTAAAATTGGGCTTTATCGACTTATAAAATTGGGCTTTATCGTCTTTTAAAATTGGGCTTTATCGACGTTTGAAGTTTAACATAACTCATCTAGGTTTGCGTGTACATTTTAGCGTTCCCCGCAAACAGACAGACAGACCGACCTAGATAATTACATTTATTAAATCATTATCTATTAAGTGTAGATTGTTAATATATAGGATAATAATATAAATCGTCTATCCTTGCTGATTTCTTGTCTGCTTTGTGTTTCTGACCAAATTGTATCAAAAATGTTTTTTCAACTTTCTCCTATAGTTCTCATATCTTGAATGGCAGTATGCAGATGTTTCCACCCAAATTGACTTTTTTTTGGACTTTTCATTGCGTTTATGCTCCCCTTAAACTATACACGGGTGTCATTCTTGAAATGTTTTCAATATGAAAAAACATTTTTCTCGATAGAATTTGTAGACTGTTAGATGTTTATTAATTTTTATTTGTAACGAAAGAGAATTTTGTAAATTTCGGGCTACAAATATGCTTAGCCTGATAAACAGGAGTAGTAAATTCATATCTTATAAGGGTTTCAACTTTCAAGGTTCTTAAAAACGGACATATGAGGGCGCGGATACTGTTCAAACGTCATAATCAAATAGTTGAAGCGTTCTTAAAGGACCACAATTTCTTCTGCCCGTCACCTTGGAAATAAACTCACCTTCTAGGCTTGTCCTTGCACTCAAAACAGGTCGTCGCTATAGACCTCCAAAAACCTAAATGCAAGGGGAAGCTTAGATGACGAGTTTATTTCCAGGGTGACATGCGGAAGAAATTCTAGGCCTTAAAAGGGAGAATGCAACCTAATAACAAGTGATTTTTTTTTTTATCGATTCCTTATCGTTTAAATAGGCCTAATCCACCGATAAAAAGTTTACAAATTAAATATTAAACTAGAAATAAATTTAAAACTTACCCGGAAAATAGGCTTAGCGGGATTCATGGAGATCCTGAATTGCCTCCCTCCGTGTAAAGGTCTAGCGACCAATGAGCGAAGTCCCGTCGTTCACGAGAGATCTCCACGAGACTTTCAATCGCGTTCGATTGGTCCTTGACCTTATACGTGAGGAAATCAAGATCTCCTCGAATCCCGCTAAGCCTATTTTCCTGGTAAATTTTAAATTAATTTCTAGTTGTTTAATATTTGTTTGTAAATCTTTTCACTAGTGGATTAGGCCTATTCAAACAGTAAGGACAAGAATAAAAAACCACTTGTTGTTCGATTGCCTTCTCCCTTTAAGAAACTTCAAAATGAAAATGTCCAAAAATATATAGGTATAATAGGTTTAAAAATCAAAATATTACAATAAAATCGGAAGCTATTGGGAATTCGTTTTAAAAGAAAAACTGAACACTAGAGTACCCTGCCTCTAGTACTTTTAAGAGAGGTGATAAAGCGAATAGCTGACGAATTTTGGCTGCAAATAATGCGAGGATGGTATCAAAGGCTAATGCGGTATTCGATGGTTCTCGCGTACTTGAATTATTTCTCGCTTTATAATCTTAGTTTTCACTATATTCTAATTCTTTCTAAGGAGAAAGGTTGTGTATTTCCAGACAATATACAACACTCCTGGGATTTAGATCATATAGAGCGTATACACTTTGACCCCTTTTAATGCTCTATGCACTGAGCGAGGAAGAGAGAGTTTTATTTTCCTTCCACAGCTTCCTCTTCATCTCTCTTCTTCTCTTTCCCCCGGAGTGATAAAACTGGAGGATCATTTCGGGGTTCCTCCGAGTTAGGAGAAATTATTAAACAAGTTTGTCTCTACATACCGTGTGGGTAAAGGAGGTGGGAGCGACAAAAACCCTGGGGGCTGACGCTGAAGACCAAATTACCCAAGCTCTCCCTTCCCATTAGGCATTTTTTTAAACCCTGTAGTATTAAAAAAAAAGTAAGCCTGGCTATAAGAGGAATAAAAAATAAATTTCCAGGACCATTTCTTTAATGTAGGGCGAGTTTTAGGTGCCTTCGTGCGCCACACACGAATAGAGCTCGGTGTCGGATAATGAATAACTTCGGATATCCATTGATAACTAGGCTTTTTTTCACATATTTTAATATAAAACCCAAAACTACATAAACAGACGCGAAGCAAATTCATACTAATTATCCGAAAATAAAATTTTAAGCTCGATTAATAAGCAAATTACGCGTTTATTCAAACGGATAACGCGAAGATAAAAATACGACGTTTCTCAAAATCAGTGTAGAATGAAATATAATTGAACCGATTAAAATACTACTCTAGCTTCAATATCTCAGTTTTGGTTAAAATCCGCAAAGAAACTTGAGGTTCAAGTTTTCTTCTCAGAGAATGAATAACTCATGTAACGTTTCAATTTCCTATAACAATGAGTACCAATAAAATGTTTGCCGTTACATTCGGATACGTTAATTAATTCGAATAAGAAATGGATATTTTTTTGGCAAACGAATAATAACCGATTCACATTCACGATAGTTATACGAATTCCGAGCTCTATCCACGATTTCATGTTTAATTTTTCAATTTATACATCAAACCAACTGGTCCATTTTTTTCTCGCGCCTTAAAGGGAGAATGAAAGGCCGAAAGAACCTATTTTTAATCGATTAAGAATGCTAAAATAATGAGAAAAACAATAATATAACTCACCAAAAATATTTCATTATTTTATAATCAATTTCCAAAGTTCCTAGGCTGCCTAGCTCGGTGAACTAGGCTAGCATGACCTGAATTTTTTTTAATATTCGCGGCTGTTCCTGTAGTCAATCACGAGCGAGTACGCGTATTTTAAAAATACGCGGGGGAGATTAAATTTCCGTTAACCGACCCCCCTCTAAATAACAATGGTTATAGACTATTTAGGACCTGGGGAGTTCAGAAAAAATAATAAAAAAAATCTCCGACCACCGGATGTTTTACCTATTTTATTTTAGGTTGGGTTGGGTTTTCAAATTTTGAAAAACGTTTTTCTCAAACTTCCGATGGTTGAAGATTTTTAGTATTTTTTCTGAACTCCCCAGGTCCTAATTAGTTCAACTAAATAATAAATAACGATGTCTAAAGACGAATTAGGACCTAGGGAGCTCAAAAAAGAAGTTTTCTCACACTTACGCTGATCCTCGTAGATTATTTTATAATCTACGAGGATCAGCGTAAGTGTGAGAAAACTTCCATTATTACTATTTTACTAATAATATTAGACTTCAGAGACCTGAAGACTAAATCTTCTCGCCTAGGCCTATTTTCTCAGCCAGATTTCAAAAAAGAGTTAGGATTTCGGATATCTTTCAATGATAATCGAGATTTCTAATTTCCTTGGACACGTTCCAAAGGTAAATTATTTTTATTTTAGTTAGGTTAATGGGTTACGGCGGCTTCCTTTTAGTAGGTGTCTTGAGCCCGTGTATTTGGTCGTCGGTCTAGGGAAGGGGAAAGGGGGGAACAGGTGGGTTATGGGAATACACAGGGATGAGGACTGGGAATGGCCCACCCTAGTAAACGTCCAATAAGAATACAGATGTAACTTCAAAAAACCTAGGACACTTTTTAGTTTTGAATAATTTTGGTATAAATTAATTTTAAAATATGAAATACTTGATACCATACGATTAAATAATCACGATTACCTTTAATACTAGCCAATTTTTACAAAAATCATCGCGAATTTAATTAAAATTCAATGGAAACTAGTGATAACGAATCACGCAGCCGAGGAAATTTCTCGCCACATTTTGAAACATGTAGGACACTATTTTTATTTAAAATTTAATCGCTTTTAAAAACCAAACAAAACTACTTAATACAATTTATTCGCGTTAAATACGTTTAAAATCATCAATTTTGTACACATATTACATTTAATTTACTAATAATCCAGAAAAAGGCTACTTCGCTTACGAATCTATAGTTTGAAAATCTATTTATTACTTTAGAACGGAACTCTTTAAAAATTGAATTTTGTTACAGTTGTAATTAAGTTTAAAATAGATTTAAATAGACTTAAATAAAGGATTCTTAATTTCATTTATTTACGTTAAATTCATTATTAATTTATTCAATTTCTATAACATTAATCCAAGCCGTAATAAAACATTTGAACGCCTAAACGATGTTTAATAATACCTAGAATAATATTCATTCGTTTAAATATAATTAAATCCGTTAATTTAGCCTAATTATTTAAATTGTAATTTCTACCAGTCTGAGTTTTCCCAGCTGTTATACTAATCTTTCGTTAGAAGTTGAGTTATATCCGTAGCGTAAATATTTGTAGAAAAACCAAGACTCCCCCAATTTTCTAAAATGGATTAATCCAGACTAATTTTTTCGCTATTTTTTAGCGTCTTCTAATGTATTAAATTTTGGAGTTAAGATCAGCCGTAATTTGCAGAGTGTTTTCTACAGAAAAAGGCTATGGTTTATCATTCTCCCGCTGAAAATGAAAGCAGACTACGCGCGCGCCCAGTTTCCCCGGGAATTTTATTTCCCTCTCAAGTTCAGCCCCCCTTTTCTTTAGTTTTCCTCCGTTTATCCAAAAAACCGAATGAAGCTTTATTAAAACCTTGGTTAAAACTAAAGGAAAAACTGAGGTTAAGATTTCCCCTTTATCGCGTTCTCGCTCTATTCAATCTTAAGCGTAAACGCTAGTAACTTCTATCGTTCGTGGAAGAAAGCGAATGCAGCTAAGGAGTAAAGAAGCACTTCTCCTCTCGGTTATAGGCTCCGCTCTATTACAACGAGCTCCGTGAACCAAAAAATTGAAGAAAATGCGGAGGGGGTTTGATTTAAATTAAATATTAAATTAAATACTTATATTTGAGCGTCAAAACTAGCATTTTTGAAATCCCCGCGCGTGAATCTATCGAAACACGTTTAATTTTCTTAATTATGTTTTATTTTAAAGCCGTAGTAACGTTATAAACATTTAGTAATCAAGAAAATTGCTTAATTAGTCCCAAACTTTCTTTCATAACTAATTAACGGATCGTTGTAGCATAAAGAGTCTAATTTTATCTTATTCTCCGTATATTAATTGACGTTTTTACGTATATCGTATTTAAACGCGACTTAATTTCAAGCTGGGAAAAATATTTAAAAACTTCGAAACAAAACAAATTGGTCAAAATCGTTGAACTTAATTAACTAACTAATTAACCGCTTATCCCAGGGTAATTAAATTAACATTTTTGAGTTTCTCGCGCGTTAATTGATTAGATTAAGTATGATTTGTTTAAATATAATCGAGATTTAATCTGATTATAAGCGTTAATCCAGTTTTCTGAACGGAAAAATGATTTAGGCTTAACTTCCTAATTGAATAACTAATTAACTATTAGTACTACGTTAATTATACTAACGTCAGCGTATTCCTCGTACTCTAATCTATCAGATGACATAGTTTTGGTTTTAAAATTCTTTAAAATTAAGCCCAATATTTAGGTTTAGCGAAGCGACTCGTTCGAGAAACATTTTTCTTAAAACTGAACTTTCAAGACGAGATAGGCTGCCATAGTATTTTCATAGATCTAATTTTACAACTTTAAATGCAATTTAATTTTAGTTTTAATTTTATTACGGGCCCTAATTAAGATAAATTAAAAAGAAAAATACGTATTCTTAGGTTTTAGGACACGGGCTATCCGATAAAAGTATTTTTGAGAACGTACGAGCAATTTTAATTTTAATTTAGATTAATTTTAATCGCAATTAAACTTGATTAGGAATATATAAGCGCTTAAAAACACTCCTCATGCTTTTACATAGCGAAATTAACACTTTTTAACCTCAAAAAGCGAAAAAAATATTTCAATTAACTTAATTCTGTCAATTAACTTTAATTACAAAGCTATTATGATATAATTTACGCTTAAAAATATTTATAATTCATTTTTGAGAAAAAAATATGCACCACTTTGCGTCAAAACCTACAAATTTAACATAATTAAACACTAATTATCGCTTTAATTAAGGATCATTATAAAGTCTACGTATTATCATAAGAAAAATAATTACCATGATTCTTATGATTTTAGTTATGTTAGTCTCGGCTTAAATTAGATACCCTCAAATAAAAATTAATTTTAAATTTATTTCTAGTTTGTAAACGATAAAGAATCGATTAGAAATCATTTAATGTTAGGTTGCATTCTCCCTTTAACCCACAGATTTTTTTTTGTATATATTTCTTGAATGTTTTACTACGCAAATGTCTTATTTTAAGAAGCAGAATCAATAAAGGCAAAACAATAACACTAACGACCGACTAATTAAGAATGGCCACGGCTCGAAACGTCTCGTAAATAGTTTTTAGACAAATTCCATGTCGTTTTCTCTTTAAAAAAAAACCTTAATTATTCTCTTCACCCTCCCTTTAAAATGGCAAAACAATATTAAATTATCCCGATTTAGAATATTAATATAGCCTTCCAAGAATATGTAATATTTCATCCCCGTACAGCCCCAGTTATCCGTTAATATGATCGCTATTTAATGTATTCATAACTTCTTAGAAATAGTAATACTTCCATCCCCGTACAAGCCCTCATACTTCATAATTTTAATCCTATTTCATATTTATACTCTTCAAGAAAGAAATAATTCCATCCCCGAACCGCCCCACGCATTACCCGATAAAATAAACCCTGTAAAACTCAATTTTGGTAATATTCTTCAAAAAGTCTAATATCCAGCGCCCATTGGTCGACCGTTTTCCCGCTTAGTCTTGCCCCCCCTCCCTCCCTCACGCATTTTTTCTCGAAACTTCAAAAGAAATCGTCAGTTGAGTTTTGTAATTCCTGTAGCGGGTCGGCTTCCGCGCTCTAAATAATTCTAGAGCAAATGTGTAACAATTAACTAACAAACTTAAAAGAAAACAACAAAGATCAATTTCAACAAACGGTTATTCGGTTCAGTTCGCGTTTATTTCGTTAATTTCGTGAAAGATAAGTTCTCGGTTTTATGACACGGACCTCCCTGTTACTAAGGGTAATGTGCAACGAGACGGGATTTTTGTGATATTAATAATACATCGAATCAGCTAAAATTGTGCGTCGCAAATTCGTTCAAGATGGGTTTACCGCTTACATTGATGAATAAGGTAAATAATATTTAAATATAAACAATTTTAAGCCTAGGGAAAATTGAAACGTAGAAACATTTGTTAAATTTAATTTGTATTCGATTTGTGGTTGGTGAACAGCTTAAGGGATTCGTTTACGAAATAGGTGACGATGTTTAATTTTTTCCGTTTATGCCCCTCGAGACTCCCGTTGTTTCGGGCAGCCATCTTCTCTTCCCCAACCTTGTATCGCTGTCTCGCTTTTTAGTCTAAGTGTGTATATTTTGTCCTGGGAGTTTTTTGTGGGGAGGGGGATGGGCGTAATAACGCCTCTTTTTAACTACGCTTCTGCATTATTTTACCTAATGTTATAAAATAACAAAAGAGGCTATAGAGATAATAATTATAAATCATTTCAATTTTTATCGCCTGACTTAGTTATTTAAGTAAATAATATTAATTATATGACTGTTCTTTCGAGCTAGTTGAGAGTATAATGAAAGAGAGTTGGCGAGGGGTCCGACATTTACACGAAATCGCGAAATCTTCATTCAAAATCCTGAAATCTTTGAAGAAATCACGAGATCTTTGAAGAAATCGCGAAATTTCGAAATCTCCTAAGAAATCAAGAATTCTCTGTTAGTGTCATTCTTCAGTATAATGCTTGTTATTATTCTGACCCCCTATTTTTTCCTAGCCCCCAACCCTCCCATAGTGGGAGTAGAGCCGTTACGGGTAGGGGGAGAGGAAAAGGTATTAGAAAAATAGACTGTTTTATTTTATAACCTGGGAAATGGATAAAAGAGCCGTTCAAAAGCACCCGTTTGTATCGAAGGTGTCCCATTTTTTTCAAAGGCTGGTTCAAAGTATAGGATTTTCTATACTTTTGCCAACCTTGAAACTAACAAAAGAGCCGTTAAATAGAACCCATTTCTATGGAAGATGTTAGCATTTTTCAAGGTTAGGATGAAGTCAGAATTTATTTAATTATTTTAATCGTCTATTGGATGAGCCTATTCCTAAATGGGTAGGGAAGGGCCGAGAAGTGTGGGACGTGTTGAAGAGAAGTGTGGGAACGAAGGAATATTAAGGGGGATGGAACAGCGGCCACACGTTATAAAGTGTGTCCTTCAAACTCAGCGTTTGCGTCCAATTCCCCATTTTTCCTCCCCTTGTCTGTTACTATACAGGGCGTTTCGAAAATGGTGGTAGGACCGAGCTCCTGTGGGTTCTATGGGTCATTTTAAGACGAAAATGTTCTATGACGTTTTGTCGTACGGGCACCGTTGAAGAGTTACGAAATGAATCAAGCGCGGATGACCCCTTATCGTACATTAATAAACGTATACTCAATGATAAAATACGATTAATTATTTAGCTGGTTTTTGAAACGCACGCGCTTGATAAAAATTTGATTTTATCATTGAGTATGCGTTTATTAATGTACGATAAGGGGTCATCCGTAAATGAGTCATTTCGTAACTCTTTAAAGGGTGAATGCAACCTAATTACAAGTGATTTTTTTTTTTTTTTTTTTTTTTTTTTTTTTTTTTTTTTTATTGATTCCTTATCGTTTAAATAGGCCTAATCTACCGATAAAACGTTTACACTACAAATATTAAACTAGAAATAAATTTAAAACTTACCCGGAAAATAGGTTTAGCGGGATTGATGGAGATCCAGGGGTTCGATTCTACAACTGTCCTTAAATATAAGGATTTAAACAATATGGATAAATCCGTATTTCCCGCCTAAGGATTGTCTAAGGACAAATTCAGTTTTTCAAAAATAACGGTATTCTACACCACCTATCCGTACGAAAACTCCTTACATTTAAGGACAGAGAAAACATTCTCCTTATTTTCTCTAGTGACGTATTTCCGGACATCTTACCCAATGAAACTTTGAGGAATAAAATTCGCCTCTCGAGCGAGGAGCACCGAGTTTCGTGTAATAATTTGTTAGGCCGAGGCTTAGGGTTAGTCGTTCGGGGGTTATCGATACAAGTTTTTGACTGTTTTTGAAATAGCAGTTTATAGAGATTTTAACTATAATTATGGCCAAAAGATTAGGAAACGTTTCCAACAGAAAAATGGAAAAAAGTACTAGACTTTTTAGAAATGCAATCGAAATTGGTAAGTGGACGCTTTATACGGCCACTTTCACCAAACAATTAAGTACATGATCTATGCCTATGTTATTGTTACGCAGGCATTGACATGATAGACAACTTAGTTCTTAGAATTGGACTAGCTGGAAATCGAAAGAAACAAAACCTAAATCTTAAGGCTATCAAAAAATAAATAAGCACGCAAAATTAGTAAAAATATATTAACAAACCATGCAACAAACCTACTTCAATGTCTACGGGAATAGCTAGAGCGTGATAGGCGATCGGCTAACCTATCCCATAATAGGTACGCGCTATCATTTTTAGCCCTGAATTATTGCTTAAATTGATAATTATTTAATTCAGAAGCTCGTAATCGATCCCTTACGACTCTTTGACGCCTTAAATCTCGTCTAATTCTTCTCCGTCGGCTTAAGCGGCTAAACGAAAAATTTCCACTGAGCTACGATGGCGACCATCTTTAAAATGTTTAAAAAATAAGGATGATTTTCGGTCCTTAGACCTCTAAGGTGAGGTCTAACCCTCACCTTATCATAAGGACTTTATTTTGTCCTTAGTCAGGATAATTTTTGCTAAGGACGCTCCTAGAATACCGACATTGAGGTCTAAGGACTAATCCGTGTTTTAAGGATAAAAAATTATCCATACACCTCGTAAGGACAGTTGTAGAATCGAACCCCTGAATCGCGTCCGTGTAAGGTCTCGCGACCAATGAGCAAAAGCCCGTCGTTCACGCGAGATCTCCACGAGACTTACGTAGCGTGCGATTGGTCGCTAGACCTTACACGCGAGGAAAACAGGACCTCCATGAATCCCACTAAGCCTATTTTCCGGGTAAGTTTTAAATTTGTTTCTAGTTTAATATTTGTTAATAAATATTTTCAGTAGCGGATTAGGCCTATTTAAACAATAAGGAACCGATAAAAAATCACTTGTTGTTAGGTTGCATTCTCCCTTTAACGGCGACCCCGTACGACAAAACGTAATAGAACATTTTCGTCTTAAAATGACCCATAGAACCCACTGGAGCTCGGTCCTACCACCATTTTCGAAACACCCTGTATTTTCTAATGCTCATCCTTTTTCGCGCGTGCTACGTGTAACACTCCTGACTTCTCGCTAGAAAAGGAGAGAGCAGACTCCCCAATCCCACTCTTCCATTAAAATTCGAAATTATAAAGGTTCAGCTAAGGCGCCTAGGATATAGCCTGCTGTAATTTGACGCGAGATGATGTAGGTATGTCACGTGAGTGCGCACCAAAAAAGTGCAGTTAAAAGTGGGAACGCGTAGAAACTAAGTCGTTTTTCTGAAAAATGTGGAAAATATTTCCAAACAAAGATTTATTCATTAGTCAAACAATAAATCACGAAATGACGAAATATTTGAGAGAACTATGAAGGCTTAAAGGGAGAATGCAACCTAATAACAAGCGATTTTTTTTATCGATTCCTTATCGTTTAAATTGGCATAATCCACCAATAAAAAGTTTGCGAAACAAATATTAAACTAGAAATAAATTTAAAACTTACCCGGAAAATAGGCTTAGCGGAATTCATGGAGATCCTGAATTGTCTCAGTGTAAGGCTCGGTGTAAAGTCTAGCGACCAATGAGTAAAGACCCGTCGTTCACGCAAGATCTCTACTAGACTTACAATCGCTAGACATCATACGCGAGGAAATCAGGATCTCCATGAATCCCGCTAAGCCTATTTATTTATTTATTTTTAAATTTATTTCTAGTTTAATATTTGTTCGTAAATGTTTTCAATAAAGGATTAGGCCTATTTAAACACTAAGGAATCGATAAAAAACACTTGCTGATAGGTTGCATTCTCCCTTTAAAGGGAGAATGCAACCTAACAAGTGATTTTTTTTTATCGATTCCTTATTGTTTAAATAGGCCTAATCCACTACTGAAAATATTTACAAACAAATATTAAACCAAGGAGGATTAGACAAGGAGAGGAAATGTGGGGCTGCGTTGAGTTAGAGAGAGAAGAGCCAACCTCCCACTCGGGTGGAAAGGGGGGATAGGAAATTCTCGAGGTAAACTGTTGTCACGTGGTCGCTAGCTAGCGCGTCTCATAAAGGATTCGTTTTACCCACGCGACAACATTTTACCACGAAACGTCTCTACCCCCGTTCTCCCAGAGTGGGAGTTTAGGCCGACGCAGTAGGAACCGCGCCGTCCCCACATTTCTTCTCCTTGTCTAATCCTCCTTGATTAAACTAGAAATAAATTTAAAACTTACCCTGAAAATAGGCTTAGTGGGATTCATGGAGCTCCTGTTTTCCTCGCGTGTAAGGTCTAGCGACCAATCGCACGCGATTGCAAGTCTCGTGGAGATCTCGCGTGATCGACGGGCCTTTGCTCATGGGTCGCTAGACCTTTACACGGAGGGAGGCAATTCAGGATCTCCATGAGCCAACCTCCCACTCGGGTGGAAAGGGGGGATAGGAAATTCTCGAGGTAAACTGTTGTCACGTGGTCGCTAGCTAGCGCGTCTCATAAAGGATTCGTTTTACCCACGCGACAACATTTTACCACGAAACGTCTCTACCCCCGTTCTCCCAGAGTGGGAGTTTAGGCCGACGCAGTAGGAACCGCGCCGTCCCCACATTTCTTCTCCTTGTCTAATCCTCCTTGATTAAACTAGAAATAAATTTAAAACTTACCCTGAAAATAGGCTTAGTGGGATTCATGGAGCTCCTGTTTTCCTCGCGTGTAAGGTCTAGCGACCAATCGCACGCGATTGCAAGTCTCGTGGAGATCTCGCGTGATCGACGGGCCTTTGCTCATGGGTCGCTAGACCTTTACACGGAGGGAGGCAATTCAGGATCTCCATGAGCCAACCTCCCACTCGGGTGGAAAGGGGGGATAGGAAATTCTCGAGGTAAACTGTTGTCACGTGGTCGCTAGCTAGCGCGTCTCATAAAGGATTCGTTTTACCCACGCGACAACATTTTACCACGAAACGTCTCTACCCCCGTTCTCCCAGAGTGGGAGTTTAGGCCGACGCAGTAGGAACCGCGCCGTCCCCACATTTCTTCTCCTTGTCTAATCCTCCTTGATTAAACTAGAAATAAATTTAAAACTTACCCTGAAAATAGGCTTAGTGGGATTCATGGAGCTCCTGTTTTCCTCGCGTGTAAGGTCTAGCGACCAATCGCACGCGATTGCAAGTCTCGTGGAGATCTCGCGTGATCGACGGGCCTTTGCTCATGGGTCGCTAGACCTTTACACGGAGGGAGGCAATTCAGGATCTCCATGAATCCGGTAAGCCTATTTTCAGGGTAAGTTTTAAATTTATTTCTAGTTTAATATTTGTATTGTAAACTTTTTATCGATGGATTAGGCCTATTTAAACGATAAGGAATCGATAAAAATCACTTGTAATTAGGTTGCATTCTCACTTTAAAGATGTGTTTATTCGCCTGATATCTGTCAAAAGACTCGAATGTAATAATGTATACGATGTAGTATTAGGTTTGGAGTTTTTCTCAGTTCACTAAGCGTTCCTTTATTCATGCTAAGAACTAGAACGATCATAAACTAAACGTATTAAAAAGGGGTTATAGATGCTGGAACGAACATTCGTTCAAACATAGAACTCATATTTTTTATCACAGAACGCCACCGTCACGACCGAAATAAAAGTTATGAAAAACCACGCAAATATATAGACTGCGTAGCGGCGTCGTCATTTTCCATTAATAACTCCTTTAGTTAGGCAAAAACTTGTTTTCCGTCACTGTAGTGATCATGCTCTCGTATTCATCGCCATCGCCACTGCCGCCCCCGCTGGTACTGGCAAAGGCAGGGTCCTGTAGGGTAAAGCTGCCGTTCGTTTACAGGATAAGTACTCGTTTGTCGTTTAATACGCTTTCGTTGGAGAAACGCAGCGTGCTTACTCTATGGGCTTTCGTGTACCGATACAAACTGGTTTTTGTTCATCCATACTGGGTTTTTGTTCATCCATACTGGGTTTTTGTTCATCCATACTGGGTTTTTGTTCATCCATACTGGGTTTTTGTTCATCCATACTGGGTTTTTGTTCATCCATACTGGGTTTTTGTTCATCCATACTGGGTTTTTGTTCATCCATACTGGGTTTTTGTTCATCTCTACTGGGTTTTTGTTCATCTCTACTGGGTTTTTGTTCATCTCTACTGGGTTTTTGTTCATCTCTACTGGGTTTTTGTTCATCTCTACTGGGTTTTTGTTCATCCGTTCCGGGTTTTTGTTCATCCGTACCGGGTTTTTGTTCATCCGTACGGGGTTTTTGTTCATCCGTACCGGGTTTTTATTCATCCGTACCGGGTTTTTGTTCATCCGTACCGGGGTTTTTGTTCATCCGTACCGGGGTTTTTGTTCATCCGTACCGGGGTTTTTGTTCATCTCTACTGGGTTTTTGTTCATCTCTACTGGGTTTTTGTTCATCCGTTCCGGGTTTTTGTTCATCCGTACCGGGTTTTTGTTCATCCGTACGGGGTTTTTGTTCATCCGTACCGGGTTTTTATTCATCCGTACCGGGTTTTTGTTCATCCGTACCGGGGTTTTTGTTCATCCGTACCGGGGTTTTTGTTCATCCGTACCGGGGTTTTTGTTCATCCGTACCGGGGTTTTTGTTCATCCGTACCGGGGTTTTTGTTCATCCGTACCGGGGTTTTTGTTCATCCGTACCGGGGTTTTTGTTCATCCGTACCGGGGTTTTTGTTCATCCGTACCGGGGTTTTTGTTCATCCGTACCGGGGTTTTGTTCATCCGTACCGGGGTTTTGTTCATCCGTACCGGGGTTTTGTTCATCCGTACCGGGGTTTTGTTCATCCGTACCGGGGTTTTGTTCATCCGTACCGGGGTTTTGTTCATCCGTACCGGGGTTTTGTTCATCCGTACCGGGGTTTTGTTCATCCGTACCGGGGTTTTGTTCATCCGTACCGGGGTTTTGTTCATCCGTACCGGGGTTTTGTTCATCCGTACCGGGGTTTTGTTCCTCCGTACCGGGGTTTTGTTCCTCCGTACCGGGGTTTTGTTCATCCGTACCGGGGTTTTGTTCATCCGTACCGGGGTTTTGTTCATCCGTACCGGGGTTTTGTTCATCCGTACCGGGGTTTTGTTCATCCGTACCGGGGTTTTGTTCATCCGTACCGGGGTTTTGTTCATCCGTACCGGGGTTTTGTTCATCCGTACCGGGGTTTTGTTCATCCGTACCGGGGTTTTGTTCATCCGTACCGGGGTTTTGTTCATCCGTACCGGGGTTTTGTTCATCCGTACCGGGGTTTTGTTCATCCGTACCGGGGTTTTGTTCATCCGTACCGGGGTTTTGTTCATCCGTACCGGGGTTTTGTTCATCCGTACCGGGGTTTTGTTCATCCGTACCGGGGTTTTGTTCATCCGTACCGGGGTTTTGTTCATCCGTACCGGGGTTTTGTTCATCCGTACCGGGGTTTTGTTCATCCGTACCGGGGTTTTGTTCATCCGTACCGGGGTTTTGTTCATCCGTACCGGGGTTTTGTTCATCCGTACCGGGGTTTTGTTCATCCGTACCGGGGTTTTGTTCATCCGTACCGGGGTTTTGTTCATCCGTACCGGGGTTTTGTTCATCCGTACCGGGGTTTTGTTCATCCGTACCGGGGTTTTGTTCATCCGTACCGGGGTTTTGTTCATCCGTACCGGGGTTTTGTTCATCCGTACCGGGGTTTTGTTCATCCGTACCGGGGTTTTGTTCATCCGTACCGGGGTTTTGTTCATCCGTACCGGGGTTTTGTTCATCCGTACCGGGGTTTTGTTCATCCGTACCGGGGTTTTGTTCATCCCCGCCAGATTTTTCTCACTGTATGGTCTTTTTGTGTGTTTATTTCTACTAGCTACATTTTTAGTTTCAAATCGGCCACGAATTTAATTGAAAACTTAGGCCGCGAAGTCATCACACCTGAGTAACTACCGTGGTCCACGGTCCATCTTGTTTGGTTTTAGGTTCCTCCAGACTTTTGTAATTGCTTTTTTTTTTTTTTTTTTTTTTTTTTTTTTTAATTCGCATCGTCTGTGGAGGAATTATGGTCGAAAGAACTCAATTTTTTTGGAAAAAAATTTATTTAAGTTGGGGAAGTATAGGACTATATTCGGAAAGGTTTAGTTTTATGTTGAAAAATAATTATCTTTTCGCGTTTTCCGCAATGCTTTTTTGGAAATATTCCGGAAACCAGGGCATTCCTTATCATTAGTATTTCGCTAAGGCTCTATTACTTGGTGCGGAAGCTTAATATGATGACGTTTTCTCTGCGCTACGTTTGTCAAAGATCTAGTCTGCTAAAACCCCAACGTTAATTATTTTCAGAAATAAGACTCAAGGCAGGTGAAAATATCTGTAGAAAGTTAGCTGATAGCGTATGTTATTGAGAAATATAGGTCTACACATAACATTTTTATATCAACAACTTGGACTTGGATTTTTCAATTCTCCCTCGTTAAATTTACGTCTTAATGAAAACAAACGTGACCTTTAAAGGGAGGGTGAAGCCGTTTTTTTTTATTAATTCTACTATTAAAAATACGACTTGTTCACGCATTAAAATATTCGGAAAATGACGATCTAAAATGCTCAAAAAAATCGGAAAACTTTAAAAGGTGAACCTCAGACGCCCTTGTACCTTTGGCTTCATAAAATATCCGCGACACTCGCTGTTGTACGCACGCGATTATGCGCGTGAATATAGTCAAGAACGATATTTATTACGATTCAATGTGCATGCTGCAGCACGTGTCGCGGGGTTTTAATGAAGACAAAATTGGAGCGCCTTTTGATTAGTCGGAGGCTTTCCTTTTAACTAATTCAATGCCAAAATCAGAAGGGTTCTGACAATTTTTGTACAATTCTGAGACTTCTCGTATATTTTACTACGCAAACATATCTTACTATAGAATCTTAATCAATAAAAAAAGCGTTTCATTTGCGCAACCTTCCATTTAAATATAAATGTCGCATTTGACCCTGGCAGAAATGTTAATTCTAGTCACTTTGTTATAATCTAAAATGTGTTAACTCACTTGCCCTTTGAAACCCAACTGGGTCGTGCTTTTTCATTTTGATACTCAGTTTTAGCACTTAACAACTTAAGCACCCGGGTGAAAGGTAGATACGGAGCTGTATTATATTTACATCCTCCATAATATTAAACAGAATTCAGATATTTATAGTTATGAATGACGCGTTGTTCCGTCGCTATTCTCGTATCGCGAGGGGGACCTGATATAATGCAAGGACATTAACGAGGGCATACCCCCGTTTCTAACTTATAATATACACTGCGGCGTTAAATCTCTAGCTCGATATATAAATTTATATAAAAGATACCTATGTAACGAGGAAAATGAGCGGGAAATTTGAAGTCGACTAACAATTTTCTCCTCAAATAGTTCTCGTCAACATTTTTGGGAATGTCGCTTCACTTAAACAAATGACCCTATAACCACCTGACGTCTTTCCCTATTGACGGGAAAATCGTAATTTATGCGCGTAAATTTTCATCAGGGAACTTCTTCAAGGCGATAGAAACTCAAGGCTCGTTTTCATGAGAGCGATTTGTAAAACACGGGGCTACACCTAGGTCCCCAAATCCGTATTTTATTTCTAGGTCCCTAACATACCCTAAAACCTCTATTTTTTTGGTCCCTGAAGTATATATATTTTCTGATAATTCAAGGGTGTCTGAAAATTTTCACTTTGGGTGGGTCAAAATACTTAAGATTCTTCCCACGATATTTAAGGAAGAAATAAATCATTTCACCGTAATAATTTAATTTTTGACGAATTATCTATTTTGAAATGTGGCGTCACGAAGTTAAGGACTGATGATAAACGTTCCTCTTTGTTTTGCATAATTGGCTATTATTTGGTTCCTTTCTTTCGAATTTTGGTCCCTATATTATCCTATTTTATTTTAAAAATTCCCTTTTTTCGTAAATTGATTTTTTTTTTTTTATTTATTTTGGGTGGGAGCCTTCTAAACCAAAATTTCAGCGATATCAGTTTTTCGATCTGGTCCCTAGAATTCCCTAAAATATATTTTGTTACTAGGACCATAAACCACCCTAAAATCAGTATTTTATCCCTATAAATCACCCTATCTTCTGAACTTTGGGCATAAATATGTAGATGGCGCCACTTGCTTGAGTAATTTGATATAGATCTAGTCTCGAGTTAAGCATTCCTCGGGAGTACGAAGAGAAGGAAAGGTGATCTTCACCTAGCCCAGGCTAGCTGTCTTAAAAGAGGTGTACCAGACTAAAGGTCCAGTAATACTTTGTTACGAATAAAGATCAAATTTTCAATGGAATTTTACTCCCTACATTGAATATTTTGGTCAGTTCCAGTTTATCCTTTTTACTTTTCCAATTTGCGATTAAAAGTTTAAAACCCCAAAAAATTGGGTGAGAAATGTTTGTGCCTGTTATCAAGTTAGAGAGAAAAAGTCGGAGACCTTTACGCGATATCGCAGCTATTTGTCTTTCATTTTTTTCGTTCCCGCTTCAGGGAGAATGTAACCTAACAACAAATGATTTTTTTATCGATTCGTTATTGTTTAAATAGGTCTAATCCACTAGTGAAAAAATTTTCGAAAAAATATTAAACTAGAAATAAAAAACTTACCCGGAAAATAGGATAAGTGCGATTCACAGAGATCCTGATTTCCTAGCGTATAAGGTCTACTGACCAATCGAACACGATTGTAAGTCTCGTGGTGATCTCGCGTGAACGACGGGCCTTTGTTCATTGGTCTCTAGACCTTACATGGAGGCAATTCAGGATTTCCATAAATCCTGCTAAGTTTTAAATTGATTTCTAGTTTATTATTTATTTTGTAAATTTTTTATTGGTGGATTAGGCCTATTTAAATGATAAGGAATCGATAAATCACTTGTTATTATGTTACATTCTCCCTTTTAAACGAAGCTTTAGATAGAGAGATAGCTACGAATGATATCACTTACCAAGATGAAAGCTTTTACAATATGAAGTCCAAGTTGTCCAACATGAGTAATGATTACTATTCCACAGTGATTTGTCAGTGCAGTCTAAAGTTACCCCTATTTTCTTCGCGCTGTCATGTCGAACGGGGAAACAGTTCATTAAAGTGATTCACTGTCACGGATTTTTCATGAACTCGAAATGGAAATTGAGTTGAATTTTCGGAAAGATTATTTAAAAAACGATATCACTATGAAGTTTAGGTATAATATTAAACCTTTCTAGTACATTTTTCCAAGGACTGTTAACAACGATCTACCTTAATAGATAAAGATGAATAACAAAACATGGCGTTCATAAGCGCCCTCTAACGGCCCAAACAGGCAAAAATGGGAACTAACATAACCTCTTGCACGTCTGCCTATTATTTATCCATAGCAGCCACGCACATTGTTTTAGTTTTGATATAGTTCCTACCTTTACCCGCAGTGTTTTGGGCCGTTGGAGGACGCTTGTGAACGCCGCGTTAACGACATAATTAAGTATAGTCACAAGGAAATAATTCTTCAAGTTTATAAGACGACATACTGCTGTTTCAGGCTAAGTACAGAAAGGCGGCCAGACACAGTATATTCTTTCTATAGTAAATCAGACTCGAAATCGCGACGGCCGGGCGAGACACGATCCTTCGTTTCGCGAGAGAGAGGTTTTCGTCGACACATTTCACCCCAGTAAACGTCTAGAAAGTTAATTGTAGTATTAGCACCGCCTACTTAGTTCCAATCTCATCCGCTAGAGAGGGCAATTTCGATTTCCGTATCTCGACCGTTTATAGTTTTATATTTTTTCCTCTCTCCTCTGACGATAAAACTTTGCGAATCACATATGCCTTGTTGTAAACTTGTGACATGTTTTACTTGAGGTATAGTTCAAGAAACAAAAACGTCAATTGTCAAGGCTAGGAAACACTTGCTCAAAGTATATAAAACCGCGCCATTCGTGCCAATGCAAAGCGTTTTAATTTACATATTAATTTTCCGATTAATATCCCTACAAGAACATTCGTAGATAATCGTAAGTCTGTACGATAACGTTCGTACTGTTGTTTTCCACAACTTTATACTCCTCTTGAACGGTGCTGAGATTTAACTTCTCTTAGTTTTAACGAGGTTTAACTCTATACTTTAAATGTACTTGTACTCTCCTATGGCTAGGACTTTAGCGCTAAATGACGTTCTTACACCCATTTTCCACACCCGTTTTTAACGGTTCGCCATCTAATATCACGCTCGCTCGCGTCTAAACAATATGTAAAACTATATATATATATCTATCTATACGAGTAACCCCTTTACTTTTCTCTCCGTTAATGGTTTTGCTTCCCTCTATCTACATAAAAGTGGACGTAAGCTTCTATACAGCGACCGTGTTCGAGCAACTTAATTCGTAATGTATAGAAAGCTTCGAGGTTAGAGCCTCGCTTACTACGTTATCCACCTACCCCTCACATTACTTCATTGCCTGAAAGACGTCATACACGAAATCCAACCGAATGAAGAAACGTATAAGTGCGAGTGAAAATAAGTTACGCTTGAAAATTCACTCTTATAGATTCCATTGTATTCAAAGTCGCGTCGTGGATAGAAATTATATTACTGAACGACATTATATACATACAGGATACTCATGCAGCCTCTTCTCTTCCTCTAAGGGCACTCGTTATAGTCTATACAAAACTTTGTTCAAATAGGGAGGAAAACAAGCTAGGGGGATAGTTGAAAGAGAAGGTGAAAGACCTTTAATAATCTTGTTTTTAAGCAAATTTTTTGTTCACTAAATAAATTTGTATATTTGATTATGGCCTTTGTTTACTCTAAATCCGTTCTAGGTTATGTAATTTCTTTAGAATAGCGTAAGATACGTAGGTTTATGCAACAATTATGTGCCCAGTTTGGCGAACCCTCTGAGGGCTGTCCAGCTTTGACATGTAATTTGTTTTCAGACACTTGAGTTCATCTTTTAGTATTGCCAAGAATCCATTCAGGTTCCACAAGAATATGGGAGCATAGCTTTAGCCTCTGGTACCATCCTCCCAAACTTTGTAACAAAAGTTCGTCCGCAATTTTCGCAACATTTGTACGCTTAGATCTTTTTTCGGTCGGCTCCATTTTTATTACCCAAAATATTATGTCAAGGTCGTTAGTGGCGCGGGTTAATAATATAATGTCAGGAGCGATTTACTAGAAAAATCGATTCGAAGCGGACGAACTTTTGCTACAAAGTTTGGGAGGATGGTTATTGAATCGCGGCCCTCCCATATTCTTATGGAACCTGAATTGATTCTTGGTATTGCAAAGAGTTTGTGCACCTGAGAGTCTTCCCCCTCAGTGCCTGCATATTTGTGCAATTTTAGTCGGGGTCCGGGACTGGGAGGGAAAAACCCCGAAAAACCTGTTTGGGGACGGGTTTTATTAAATAATAAATATGTTTCAAATCAATAATTTTAAATGTTTTCACATCCTTTTTTTAATGAAAAAACTATTTCAAATGTCGAAAGTGTAGAGAAACATTTTATTAGGGTTGTCTTTATGAGAATTGAATAGAGAATAGAACAGTACCGTTACAACTTTATACTTTAGATGAACTTTTAGTTAACAAAAAAACCGAGAAAAGACTCGTCACTCTTTTATTTGGTGTACATAACTAATTATTTCATATCTTTGTCACCAAGTTCACGAACACTCTGGGCTGAATCGCGTGACATTTATCTTTTTGGTACTCTTTAGGTTTTTAAAACCCAGTTTTTCTTGGCAAATCAGGCTTGAAAATCGGCCAACCCTAGTGGGGTCGGGGTACCCGTACGATCTCTAATAGTATTTTAAAACGTTTGTTGGGTTATATTTTTTTTAAGTTATAAGAGCTTGGCTTAGCGGCCGAGTTTTAAATTATTATAAATTAGTGATATTTGGCCGTTTGGTATAACTTCTATTTATGTGAAATTGAAGTTAAAAAGCGTTAGTTAAAAGTGAAATGTATCGATATTTGATCTAGAATTCTATTGATTTCTGCAAGGACTTTGAACAATGGCCACTAATCTTAATAGATTATGATAAATAAGGAAACCTGGTAATCATAAACATCCTCTAACGACCCAAAGAGTAGTCAGGTGGCGCTTCTGTCTATTCTCTACAAATAGCAGCCACGCCAGTTTTTTTGTTATTCATCTTTATATATTAAATAGTTCTAGGAGTAATAACCCCCTTGGAAAAGGGATATTTTTAGAGACGATTGAACGATAACTGTATTGGGCCAGGAATTATTATTTACGACTCTTTCTTTAGACAAAGGCCATTATTTTTCGTAGCAAGTCAATCTACTCTCGTAAAATCACTTTGGATTAGATTTTGTTAGAATATTTGACTCCACATATGAACAAGATAGGTTCCAAACTGTCGTTTCACTCTTAAGCTGCGTTCATACTAGGCCTTGGAATCGATTTAAACCGTTTCAAAACGTTTCCCTAGATTCGTGCGAACAGGACACCCGTCTTTTCTCGAATCGATTTGATTCTATTTCTCGAAACCGCTTCGAGAACCAGTTTCTTACCGATTCGGTTTCAACAACCGATAGATGAAGCTACAATAAATCGATTTATAAAGATAAAGTGTGAACGCAAGACGCTTAAAACGATTTCTGCCGATATGAATATTGGTTTGATTTTACCGTTTCAAACCGATTAAGAAATGCTAGTATGACCGTAGCTTTAGAAAAATACTTAAGAGATGAGAGAGCGAAGTAGTGAAGAGGTTGAATAGGGCAATTTTAATAATTTGAAAGGTAGGAAAAGCTCAACCTAACACCCTAATCTCTGAGGCTGAGAGTTTTATTGTCATATTTCTCCTTAATGGTTAGTTTAAAAAAAACCTAACTGGAGGTAGAAGTTATGTATAGTTATATATTTCGTCTTGGCTTAATATTATCAGGAAATGTCCACTTTTACGTCATAGCCATCACTTAAAACTAGCCAAAAAAAGACATCACACCTGTCTGGCTCTAGTGATTTGAAGTCTTCGTCGATATTTTGAATCGGGAGAGAGGTACGAAATTTAGTCGCCCGCGCTTGGCTGTATTTTCTTCCCCCAAACTCCTTAATTTCTCCAAAGAGTGGCGCTTCCTCCTTTCATTATTTACACCTACTGCGGCCGCTAGTGTCTCTAATCATTATCTGCTGGTATATTAAACCTGGAACTTTGCTAATAGTATTAAGCCACGGGGCGATGTTTACCTTTTAAGAATAAAGTAGTGGACTGATACGAATTGGTTTACAAATTTAAACCTCAAAGAGTTGGAAGAAGTCGATCCGTAGTAGATACGCACGAGGTTCCTACTTTTTATCCGCACTGTTTACAGCCGTTAGGGGTCGCTTAAGAACGCCAAATTTTGTCATTCATCTTTATCTATTAAAATGATGTCTATTGTTAATAGTGACATACATTATTGTTTCATTTTATCGTAACTGATAAATTCGTGATTGACATCAAGGAGGCATCGTAACATTACATAATTCAGTATTAAGTTTATCACCAAATTTCATTTTCCATACTCCCTTTTAAATGGGTGGGGGGAGGAGAAAATTATGTAAAACCTGGCTTGTATTCCCCCAAGTTTTCGGCACGTTTTCATTCGGGGAACTCGATCCAAAAGGCGAAATATAACACTCCACCCTCTTTTCGTGGATTCTCACCCGCGCGTGAGGAGCCTTCTCTCTCTCTTTTGTGAAATTTATGACTCTCAGTCATAATTTCCCTGGGAACCATTTACTTAAAGACTCATTTTTCCGGGTGAAATTTACTAGGCACTTACTGTTAAAAATATCCTTCAAGCAAATTAATGAATATGCCTCCAAATACCGAATGAAAAGCGATAGATATTACCAAAAGTCTATATCTTTATTCCATAGAAGTAAACAACGCCCCGTAGCTTAATACTATCAGCAAAGGTCCGGGTAAATGTACCGGCAGATTCTGATTCGAGACACTCTAGCTGCCGCAGTCGGTGTAAATAATGAACGAAGGAACCGCCACTATTTACAGATATTCCGAAGTTGGTGGAGAAGCGCCCTCTCTCCCGACTGAAAATAACGAGATCGTAATTCCAAAATCATTCGAATCAGGCAGGGGTTATGATTTTTTTGGCTATTTTTAAGTGGTTGGCTATGACGTAAAACTGGACCTTTGCTGAAAGTGTTAAGCTACATGGCGTTGTTTACTTTTATGGAATAAAGTGATAGGCTTTTGATATTATGTTATGCGTGAGGTATATATGTTCCCCCACACTCAAAAAGGATTCTTATGGGATTCCCATATATATATACCACCCCGAGGTCGCTTTTCACCACTCATATAAATTTGTAAGCTTGCTTTTCGATTTTGCCCAAAAAACAATGAAAATACAATCTCCAGGATATATTGTATCCTTTCTAGTAAACAGTTTTTGTTCTTACTTGCGGCATCTGAAACTATTTCAGCAGGAAAGTTTAGCTCTAATGGAAATTTTATTAATTTTTTTTTCGCTAAAATTTGGTTTTCGCTAACAACTTCTGAAAGGGAATTAACAAGATGGGCGAACCCATCTTTTTACGGTTATAAACCCTTTTAGGTCAATGATGTTTACTGCCATAGGAGGTATGACTTATTTTTCCAGTCGAAAGGTTTTTGGAAATAGATTTAGGCTTAGTGATCGTGAATTTGATAATTAACTGTAAAATACGGTTTTTACCCTTATTTTAAGTTTTAAATTGTTTAAAAATAAATTTTATCAGAATCATAGTGTCCCTTTAAAATTAAATAGGTTACTTGATAAAAAAATTCCAAATGCCGGCCTTCTTCTCCCTCCTTCTGTTACGTTGTACACTTTTTGATTTTGTTTTTATTAAAGGGAGAATGCAACCTAATAACAAGTGATTTTTTTATCGATTCCTTATCGTTTAAATAGGTCTAATCCAAATATAAAAAGTTTACAACACAAATATTAAACTAGAAATAAATTTGAAACTTACTCGGAAAATAGGTTTAGGGGGATTCTTGGAGATCCTGAATTGCCTCCATGTAAGTTCCTAGCGACCAATTAGCAAAGGCCCGTCGTTCACGAGACTTACAATCGCGTTCGATTGGTCGGTAAACCTTTTACGCGAGGAAATCAGGATCTCCACGAGTCCCGCTAAGCCTATTTTTCGGGTAAGTTTTAAATCTATTTGTATGCCTAGTTTAATATTTGTTCGTAATTTTTTTCACTACTGGATTAGGCCTATTTAAACAATAAGGAATCGATTAAGAATCACTCGTTGTTAGGTTGCGTTCTCCGTTTAAGCAGCGAGAAACCCTTTTGTTTTAAAAACTTTTAGTCCACCTGTCGACTTAAATCAAAAACGATCCAGAAAAACCTTGAAATTTTAATTAAGCTCGAATACTTGTAACTCTCTTATTTTTATTTAAATCGTTTTTGAATTTAGTTTTGAAGATTTTTAAACTCGTCCCTTTTGCCGTATTTCCATTCGAAAAGATACGCTGGATCTTCCTCCTTTGTAATTCTTTTTTTATTTCGTCAGTTGAGAATAAATTGAAAAAAGGTATTGAATTAAATTATATCCACGCTACTTGATCGTATACGGTCTTTTCTTTTCAGTTATTTTCCATTTTCCGAATATATCTCGCGCTTAAAAGCCTAATATCCTTTTTTTTATTAAAGGGTGGGTGAAAATGAATATGATTTAATGTTTTTTATCGAATCTACTCTAGGAATATCAAATAATCGATTTAAATTTAATCCTATGACTTTTTGTGGCGCCTTAAATTGAAGGTCGCCATCTTAAAGGCCTAGGATTTCTTCTGCCTGTAACCTGCCTGTTTCACTGGAAGTGGGCTCACCTTCTGAGCTTCCCCTTTGGGTAGCAAGGCCAGAGAAAGCCTTGAGGGTGAGTTTGTTTCCAGGGTGACAGGCAGAAGTAATCCTAGGCCTTTAAACGAAAGATTGGTTGGTAACCCTGCACTCAGGAAGTTTTTTTTTTTTCTTTTCACGCAGTATATAATATTCATACTGTTGGGGCTAAAACGATTATAGGTAGTTTCGACAACTATATAGTTTGTGTTGTGGGAACTAGAGGCTTCTAGGGGAGTGATGGAGTCGCGCTACAGACCAGTATGAAATATCTCCAGCGTAGGGTCTTTCCGCCGTTGATAACCAAAATGGCGGATTGGTTGGCGGAACTATGGGGAACGGGTGAAATGGTAGCCCGTTTCATAAAGGCTTTAAGTATATTTAAATCTATTCAGAGAAAAACGACATATTTAAAGGAACTTCTATTTAAGAAACGTTGCGAGCTGAGGCCCTTCTTCAGTCGTTTTTCAATATCATACATTTTCTCCGGGGTAAATGGAGCCTAAATTTTGTTAATTAAACAGTAATTAAATAGCTCCTTCCCTCAGTCAAATATATTTTACTAATTATTCAACTTAACTAATTTAGTATTTTACCCCCTTCCCACACTTATTTAAATCATCTACCATTTTGTTACTTGTTGAATTGTGGATGTCAGCTAATCCTATTTTACTTTGTGCTTTTGTTTACTCGAATTTAGATATAGCCAGTACGGTCCCCAAAGAACTGATATTTGCATGCTTTGGCGTTTTCTAAGGTTGTTTCTGTTATTTTGTCGTCATTCAGTACTCGAATTTTTATTTTCATCTATTTAAATACGCGTAATTTGCATCATTTGTTCATTATTTTACTGTTCAATACCTTTTGGGGGCTTCTATAATACTGGCACTAGCTGCCTTAAACAAGACGAGATATGATTGGCTACATACCCTTCAAATCTCGTATTTTTAGAGATAAACCCGACATCCATTTAACTTTTATCTGAATTTCTGACATTTGTTTATTCATAAACAATCAATCCGAAAATAAAACATCTAGAATAATATGAATAACAGAAAATAATGGTTCGATCCGATTCCGAGCTTTAGTTATTGGGCTTAAAGTTGCTAGTATAGGATATTTCCTACCCCCCTGGCTCTACTCCAAATGTTTTAAATTATAAAATTCGCATCTGGTGTGAACGAAGCTTGGAGGATTGTGCGTGGAATTGGTAAAAGAAGCGGGTATAGTTTTATTCCCTCTCAAGTTGACAGCGCTCGTAAACCCGGGAGTCCTTTTATCTCTAGAGTAATAAAATCAACAGATAGCGGGTAGCCCGTTTAACTCGTAGGTGATGAAAATTCAAGGTGAAATATCTGTACCTATATTGGCATTATATGTTTCGGAATGCTTGATGCAAACTCTCCCGGCCTTTCCTAGCTCCTTTTCTCATCGATTTCCGATATATTTCCGCGTGTCAACAAGACGTTTCTTTCCAAGCTACCCAAGAAATAAAAGATAGGATGAATGGTTAGGCAGGATCTTAAAGAAAGCGAGAAAGTCGTCGTCGGTGGCGGCGGCGAAGAGATGTATCGAAAATTTTATTTTCCTTACTACACCCACTTTTATATACACATATATAAATGTATTCTTGTTAAATGTATATCTCCATTGAACGATTGAACGATTTTGAATACGGACAAAAGTGCGTGGAGAACTAAAAATGTACGAAATATAGGGAATCCCGCGCTTTTCGAGCTAATTTAAATCCCTTTTTTTCGATAAGCACCAATTAATTTACATAACCTACGGTCACGCTAGCATTTCTTAATAGATTTGAAACGGTAAAATCAAACCGATATTCAAATCGCCAAGAATCGTTATTAGTGTCACGTATTATAACGCAATATCGTTATAAATCGATTTATCGTAGCTTCATCTATCGGTTGTTGAAACCGAATCGGTACGAACCTGGTCCCAAAGCAGTTTCGAGAAATCGAATCAAATCGATTCGAGAAAAGATGGTTCACATGACTCAAAAGGAACGTTTTGAAACGGTTTAAATCGGTCTACCCCCATTTGGCCCAATTTCAACTCGCCCAATTTCATTTTACCTAATTCCCGTTTCGCCCAATCTCATTTCACCTAATTCCCATTTCGCCCTATCTCATTTCACCGAATTTCCGTTTGGCCCAATCCTATTTAGCCCAATGCCATATCACCAAATTCCCATTTCGTATATTTCTCATTTCGCCCAATCCACTCCTAAGATTAATATGTCACCTCGGGTTTCGGCATTAGTTGGATGTGTTTCGACTTCTGTAGAGACTTGACATAGCTTGATACAGAGAAGGTAAGCCTTCGGGAACAATTTCCTTTTGATCGGTTCCTCGGGCCCGTTTAATTATTTCTGCACGCACTTTTTGAGTATCTAAAGAACCATTTACTTTATTTGATAACCTAACCTATACCTAGCCTAACCTAATAAATTTAGTTTGGGCGAATTGTGAATCGATAATTTGGGGCCAAATAATAAGTTTTGGCGAAGTAGGATTGGGCGAAATGGAAATAGATTATTTTGGGCGACAAATGCCTTGGGCGAAATGGGAATAGATAATTTTGGGCAAAAAATGCCTTGGGCGAAATGGGAATAGATAATTTTGGGCGACAAATGCCTTGGGCGAAATGGGAATAGATAATTTTGGGCAAAAAATGCCTTGGGCGAAATGGGAATAGATAATTTTGGGCGAAATATTTGGGCGAAATGGGTACATACCTTTAAGGCGATTCAAAGGCGTAGTATGAACGCTGCTATATTGTTCTTTCGCGTAATTTTTTGGGCAAATATTAACTATAAATAATTGTGTAGAAATGTCAGAAGAGATAACAAATATCTTATATTTTTCTCAATCTGATATTTTTTCTTTCGCAAATCTGGAAATCCTGGAAATGTCAGGGAAATAAATTAAAGACTAAAAATTCAGCTCTGAAATTTTGTAAAATTTAAAAATATTATTGAAATTTAAGGAATTTGGAGAAATTTTATGTTTGGGCATATTTGGTCAAATTGGCTTGTTTCGTCAAATATGGTCTAAAGAGAAACCCTCCAATTAAGGTGTCCCAATGTTATTACTCCAAGATTTTATTGTCAGAAGTGCGGGTAGTTTGGTCTTGGACCTGGAAATCGCTGGGAAATATTTGTAGAAAAACCTGGAAATTTGAGGGAAATCGGTTTTGCAAAAATTGTATGAACCCTGATTTAATATCATTTTCCGCACATACAGTCGAACCTTTAATTCTTTACAACATGCTCTGCTTTGGGATCTAAATTTATTGTTTTCAAAAGAAAAAACATGTAATGTTTTTCATAATACGCTTGACCATTTGCGTTTGCATTGTTATGGTAAAAATTCAGAGCTCCTCTGAAAGTTTTTCTTGGGTCACTAAACCACTCTAAAACTACAAATTGTTCACTATTAAATAATGATTTTCCTTTTTTTTTGTCTTTTTCAGGTAAGAAAACTTTCTTTGGATCATTTTGTTGGTACCCGATGTGGTGAACGTATTTTTTATTTTTATTTTATTGATATTTAATTAAGTGTTTGAGTAATTACGTGATGGATTACCCAAAAAACGTGGCTCCTAATGATTTTAGGGAGCTTCTCTATCAACCAAAATTTGTAGGGACAACATATGTAGTCTAGTCCTATAATTAAATTAGCTATGTGTTGGTTATTTCGTAAAAAGTATATATGCGAAATTCCATTGAAAAATATTTCACAATTTATAGAAAAAAGTATTGTTTTATGGGCGTGATCTAATTGTTGCGCATTATTTTTTTTTTTTGCGCTGCAAATGCGCGAGAAAGCTTGTAATAATTATATTATATTATGCAACTAGCTATTTCCCGATAAATTCCAAAGAGTGGACAAAAAAGTGCCAAAGATGTTTGTCTTTTCTCGCGTCCTCGTGACCAATTTAAAGCATCTGCGCATCTTTAAGCGCAGTGTGTATCGTATGCCGTCAAATTTCCGAACTCGGCTAGAACTAGACCGACTGGAAAATAACATAAATTTGTGGAGGGAGTTTGAGTAATTAATGAAGAATATTTAATTAATAAAATGAGAAGTTTTCCCGAGCTGAGGAATTCTAAACTCCAGATATACAATAATAGTAGATGCAAAGACGAGGCCTGGATCAGAATTTTGATAAAATATTTAAACGTGGCCAAGGCTTAGGTACGAATTTGTTTTTATTAATATTTAATCCATTTAAATTTTCGGCTTAGTCGAGGAATTATTTATAAGCAAAATGGAACCGGCAGCTTAGGGATAAATGTCAGGGAGAATAAAACTATCACTGCATCAGTTAAGCGGAATTTCAGCTTAATTTTGCGAAAGCTTTGAATTCTAACCCTAATTAACGTAATGAATGAAAGTAGAAAGGAAATTTTGATTGTCCAGACGATGTTCGCCACGCATGCGCGAGCGTACGGTAACGAGCGAAGCGAAGAAAATCACGTAATCTGGACCAAGAAGGATCAGATAAGGAGAGGAAAACTCGGGCTGCGTTGAGTTAGAGAGAGAAGAGCCAACCTCCCACTCGGGTGGAAAGGGGGATAGGAAATTCTCGAGGTAAACTGTTGTCACGTGGTCACTAGCTAGCGCGTCTCATAAAGGATTCGTTTTACCCACGTGACAACAATTCACCACGAAGCATCTCTACCCCCGTCTGTCCCCCGTTCTCCCAGAGTGGGAGTTTAGGCCAACGCAGTAGGAGCCGCGCCGTTCCCACTTTTCCTCTCCTTATCTGATCCTTCTTGTCTGGACTTAGCTATAGATTTTTTAAAATTAATCGAGAATTTGAATCTCAAGCAATATTTTGAACGCTTTTGAATAGTAACTCGTAAAAATCCAAACCAAAAATAATTATTTTGATGATATTTTTAATATTTCTTGAATAGCAAGTCGTATTTCAAACCAAAACCATTACATATACAATGTTTTGAATAAGTCTTCTTGAATAGTAAGTCGTAGAAATTCAAACCAAAACTCATTATTTATATGATATTTTGAATACTTTTGAATAGTAAATTGTAGAAATTCAAACCAAAATCCATTGTATAGATATTTTGAATACTTCTTGAATAGCAAGTCGTTTAAATTCAAACCAAAAACCATTATATTGATAATATTTTGAATACTTTTTGAATAGCAACTCGTAGAAATTCAAACCAAAACCCATTATTTAGATGATATTTTGAATACTTCTGAATAGTAAATTGTAGAAATTCAAACCAGAAACCATTATATAGATAATCTTTTGAATAATTATGAATAGTAAGTCGTAAAAATTCAAACTAAAAACCATTATTTATATGATATTTTGAATACTTTTGAATAGTGAATTTTAGAAATTCAAACCAATAACCATTATATAGATATTTTGAATAATTATGAATAGTAAGTTGTAAAAATTCAACCCAAAAATCATTATACAGATAATATTTTGAATACTTTTGAATAGTAAGTCGTAGAAATTCAAACCAAAACCATTATATAGACTACAGAGCTCCCAGACCACATATAATAGCTATAATTACCTATAATTCTGAAGTGATCCTATAACAGCCTATAATTTCACTTTTTAACCTATAATACCTATTTTTTGGGGAATTTGTTCAACTTCGGTTATAAAATTCGAAAGGAATGAACTATATATCTATATAACTATAAAAATTATACTTTGCTTGAAAAAGTGCAAATGATTGCAAAAAACCAAGCTCTCCTAGGTCACTGGTAATTATTACTCTATTTTTTTAGAGATTAGGTAGACTGTCGAGAGGGGCTAGTATATATAGATAATATTTTGAATACTTCTTGAATAGTAAGTCGTAGAAATATAAACTAAAAACCATAAATAATATTTTGGTCTGTCTTTAGTGTATTAGTGGGCTTTAAATCTCATAATCCACTGTATTTAACAAGATGGCGGGTTTTTTCTAAAAGGGTTCTTCGCACCTGCCACATCTATTTCTAGCTCTTACATATATCTCTCGGAATCATAATCATCTCTTATTCATATATTTTCAGATTTTATTTTCCGATTGTTTATGACTAATAATGCAATTTGTAAATTCAGATAATAGTTAAATGGGTGTCGGGTTTATCCGATCATAAACGTATCAAGCTTTATCAACTAGTTACTCGTATTATAACGTATACATTGGGCATTAAAATTTCTTAGAATTCGTGTAAAATACGGTAAATATAATTAAATTCACGATAAAATCAAAATATATTATAAATATGGAATTAAAGTTACGCAAACGCCAAGCGTTACGTATTCCACTGTTTGAAATTAGCGTGTTACTTTTACTAAAAGGTTTTAGGTTAGGGAAAATTATTAAATACAATACCTGGAAAAACAAACGTTTGCTTAGAAAGTACATTTAGCACCGTTGTGATTATAATAGGAGAATATCAGTTGGGGAATTCCTGCTAGAACGGATTCTGCCATATGATATCATGCACTAAAGAAAATAAATAGTAAAGACATTTCTTCAGAGAAAAACTGGAGAGTCTGAATTTTAAATGAAACATTTGTGGCCCTTGACCCTTAACGTTATTTGATCGCTGGTAAAATCAGAAATTGAAACATTAATACGATATAAGATCTGATGCAATCCAAAGAGTTATTTTTATCAAAAGTCGTAAGTAAGAGTAAATCTTGGTTTGGATGTCCACCCGAAAACCTTGCCGACTTTTTCTTCTCTAGACTAGTATCAACATTGTTTTATATGGATAAGACATACTCCGCAGCTTTATAGCTTTTTTTTTTTTTAAGGGAAACTTGGAGCTAAAAATGGAACAGCTCTTAAAATTATTTTTGGAATCATCGTACCAAAAAACGTATTCGACAGTTTTTAGACACGTTTTTGGTGTTTAAATTAATTTCTAAAGTTTGGTAAAGTTTGAATAAAAGCAGAAGCCGATGAAACCCTCCTTTGAAGTCTATTACTCCCGGGTCTTGTCTACCCCTCTCTGTATGGGTTATTCTCAAAAGGCGCGATTCGTGCGCCTCCTAACGGTAGATGTTTTCGGAGCGGGAGCTCGTCGAGCGAACATCTCTAGCAGCCTTGGAGTTCATCCAAAAAACGTCGTCGTTTGTGGAGAGAATTTCCAATTTTCCGTAGACAGGGGGATGAAGTAGGACCCCTTCTAACTCGTAAAATTGGGAATTTTACCCATACAGAGAGGAGAGCTATATGGAACATTGGAGTAGTAGACTTCAAAGGAGGGTTTCATCGGCTTCTGATAAAAGTAAGTATAAATTCGGGCCAATCATATTATTTCAGTCTTCAACAGCGGTTGTAATGACCTAACATTGAAAGAGTAGGCTGCTCTTTGACCTTTAAGGTCTTTTGCATCAAACGCGGACCTATTATTTAATAATGTTAGGACATTACAAGCGCTGTTGAAGGATGAAATAATATGATTGGCCCAATTTATACTTATGTTTATTCTTACTGAACTTTATAGAAATTAATTTAAACACCAGAAAAACGTGTCTAACAATTGTTTAATTGTTTTTAAAATTCTGGAATAGGTTTTTTTATTTATTTTTTTGGCTTCCGGTGATTCCGAAAATAAATTCAAAAACGGTTCCATTTATAGCTCCAAGTTTCCCTTTAAGCTCTGCAGATAAAATAAAATGAAAAAGAATAGAGTCCACACGGTTCCTCGTGGTGTTTGAAGACCGATAGCTAGGATATCTGGACGACGCTCGCGTTTCTTGTAATTGCTTTTCCAATAAATGTAGGATCCACTCTCTTTCTCTCAAGCTGTTTTTTCTCTCGCAGTCGGGAAAAATCGGGAAAAGGATAAAATTTGCTCTCGCGCGTGCTTTTTGGTTTTGGTTGACCGACGAAGGAAAGAGGTTTTTCAAAGGTTTCGTCGCTCACGGGTTTGAAGAAAGTTGCCCCGATACCTTTTTCCCCTCTTAAATTTGGGAATGTATATCTGTCAACACAGTTATATTCGCGTTTGTAATGCGTCTTTCGACAACCTTTTCACGAATAGATTTTTATTAATAAACTATTCAAAACCAATACTTGGTGAGCTCGTAAGCTCCCCCATGAAATATTGAAGTTTTTTGAGGTTTTAGAACATGAAATATCGATCTCGTAAATACATTTAGACTATTTTTGACCAAATTGAGTTTTTTTTTTTTTGGTTTTTTTTTCATCATTGGGGGTGCCGATTCCTTTCGTTATTCTATGGGAGCATGTTGAAGGGTAAAATCTACGTCACACAATAGCAGGGCTGATACTAAGCTACTACTTCCACTACTAAAAGTTCATTTTTTTTTTCAAAAAGGTTACTAAATGTCACTATTTTTATAATTTGGTAACTAAAAGTTACTTATTTTCGTAATTTGATTACTAAAAGTTACTTATTTTCGTAATTTGATTACTAAAAGTTACTTATTTTCGTAATTTGATTACTAAAAGTTACTTATTTTTGTAATTTGATTACTAAAAGTTACTTATTTTTGTAATTTGATTACTAAAAGTTACTTATTTTTGTAATTTGATTACTAAAAGTTACTTATTTTTGTAATTTGATTACTAAAAGTTACTTATTTTTGTAATTTGATTACTAAAAGTTACTTATTTTTGTAATTTGATTACTAAAAGTTACTTATTTTTGTAATTTGATTACTAAAAGTTACTTATTTTTGTAATTTGATTACTAAAAGTTACTTATTTTTGTAATTTGATTACTAAAAGTTACTTATTTTTGTAATTTGATTACTAAAAGTTACTTATTTTTGTAATTTGATTACTAAAAGTTACTTATTTTTGTAATTTGATTACTAAAAGTTACTTATTTTTGTAATTTGATTACTAAAAGTTACTTATTTTTGTAATTTGATTACTAAAAGTTACTTATTTTTGTAATTTGATTACTAAAAGTTACTTATTTTTGTAATTTGATTACTAAAAGTTACTTATTTTTGTAATTTGATTACTAAAAGTTACTTATTTTTGTAATTTGATTACTAAAAGTTACTTATTTTTGTAATTTGATTACTAAAAGTTACTTATTTTTGTAATTTGATTACTAAAAGTTACTTATTTTTGTAATTTGATTACTAAAAGTTACTTATTTTTGTAATTTGATTACTAAAAGTTACTTATTTTCGTAATTTGATTACTAAAAGTTACTTATTTTCGTAATTTGATTACTAAACGTTACTTATTTTCGTAATTTGATTACAATTAAACGTTACTGTTTTCTTAATTTGGATACTAAACGTTACTATTTTCGTAATTTGGGTACCAAACGTTACTATTTTCGTAAATAGGCAAGTTATTTATTAAATAAAATATGGTATTTTTCGTGGTTTTCCAGTGAAACTTGGGCCGAAAAATATATATCTTTAGCCCAATTTGTTTCCCGATGCAACGTACATTTAACTTTAATAATTACCTACCGAGAATAAATTTTAACTGAAAAATCAGGACGTTTTGGGCGGGATTTCTCCTTTAGCCTTGCCATCAAAATTGGATATATAGTGCAGGGTTGCATTCGAAACAACAAACAGAGATAGTATGTCAATATATTTAATTGAAATTCTGTGATTAATTAATCGTCCCTGTTTATTAAATATGTTTCGTAAAATTTGTCGAATACGGCTTATTTTTAGTTACTATTTAGTTACTTTTTTAAAAGTAGTTGGTTACTATTTCACTACAATCATGGCACGCTTTGAGTATCAACCCTTTAATAGTTAATAACAGTCTCTCCCAGATTTTTGGTAATTTATTCGGATTAAATTAATTGACAAGGCCAGAATCGAGCCTGGTTGCGTGTTCTATATTATTACTAAAAGACAATGGGTCGTTTAATTGAATGGGTCCCTTTTTTTCTCGTCGTTGTAATTTCTTTCTTTAAAAAACAAAAAAAAAAGTCCCGAAGAAAAAATGATATCGTTTCTTAATAAAAAACAAATGCGTTTTTTCTCTCTCTCTCTTATTCTTCATCATTTTAGAACACGACGATTAAACTCTTATTTATTTTTCTCCTTAAATTCGTTCCAGAGTAAAGGGAGGGTAAAAATTAAATCTAATTATTTTTAATCTAATAAAGTGATCAGGGCACGTCTGTGAAAAACTACAGGTTTATCACTTTATTCCGTAAAAGAATAGGTATATAATAACCCCCTTCGGGGGGAAGTATGAAAGCCCCTATACTACCAATGCTAAAAATCGCGAACAACAAGAGCCCGCTGCTGACTATCTAGGCCACTACCTCGCGCTGGACTTCTCAATGTCGCTACTCTAGTAAATGGTCTTTGTATAAACAAGACGGCTCGATTTGTGTTTAGAACTTCCTGTCTCAGGAGTCAGGCTGTCTGTTAAATTGGAGTCGAAGGTTGACTTCTGCTCGCGAGTTCCGGAAGTGTGCGTAGGGAAAATTTAGTGAGGTTCAAAATGGTGTAACTATTTTTTGGGAGTAAAGCGGTGTGTCAATCCGCCGCGATTTACGCCGGGCACTTGTTGTTCGTCGATATTGCCTACCTTTCATACTTCCCCCCCCCTCCGAAGGGGGGTTATTATATACCTCTGGTAAAAGTAAACAACGCTCCGTAGCTAAATACTATCAGCAAATTCTCAATTTTACGTCATAGCCCATCACATAAAAATTGCCAAAAAGTCAACACCCCTGTCTGGTACGAGTAGTATGAACTCTTCCTCAATATTTTGAGTCGGGAGAGAGGGACGGAATTTAGGCAGGCCGCGCTTGGCTATATTGTCTCCCCTCCCCACTGTCAAATTTCTCCGCTGAGTGGCGCTTCCTCCTATTTACACGGCGACTGCGTCCGCTAGAGGGTCTAAAATCAAAATCTTCTGGTACGTTTACCTGGACCTTTGCTGATAGTATTAACCTACTATTGTTGTTTACTTTTATGGAATGATGTGATAGGCTTTTGATAATATATTTAAAAAGGGAGGTTGAAGAGGAAAATAAAGTATTTCTTTATTGATTTTTGCTTTTAGAAATAAGACTTGTTTGTGTATTGAAATATTCAGGACGTGTACTGCTCTAAATTGTACAAATAATCGAAAAACCTTCTGATTTTGTAATTTAATTAAAAAAGAGGACTACCTACCCTGTACCTTTGTCTTAATAAAATCCCCGCGACACGCGCTGTGGCATTCTCTCTTTGAATCGGATAAAATCTCTATCTCTAGATTTTATCGCCAAATTGTTTTACGAAGTTTTATATTCCACTCCCCCTTTAAATTCCGTTAATCTTTTTCATTTTTTTTTTTTTTTTTTTTACTTTAAGAACTTTAGTTTTTAAAAGGATTAGTATTAATCGTTTCAGAATAGTAAATGTGGGAAAGCAAGATTTCCAGTTTAAAATGATCATAGAAATACTTTCCCTCGTGCCTTCATCTATATTACATCATTATAGTTGAATAAATCTCTTCAGAAAAAAAAAGGTGGTAGCTCAAGGTAATCTTATCCACTTTGCATAAAATTAAATTTAAAAGCTTTTCAAACAATATATATTTAACACAGGGGCTTTACTCTTTTGTGCTTAAAGTTGGGATGTAACCATTTTTAGGCCTGTGTTTTAAAGAAATCCGTGTTAAAAATTGGGGAATTTGGAAATTGGTCCAAGAGGTCGGGGAAAAGTCGTAGAATTTGAAAATGAGCCCAAATGGTCGGAGAAATTAATTATTTTAGTACACGTAAATGAAATATTTGATTGGTGGACCAATTAATTGTAATATAATTATTTTAAACAGAAAATATTTGCCTAAAAATTCAATTGTTTTTTTCTTATATTCTGAGTAAACTATCCTGACCATGATTTAGTTTTGTCAAGAATCCATTCAGGTTCCATAAGAATATGGGAGGGTCACGATTCAATAACCATCCTCCCAAACTTTGTAGCAAAAGTTCGTCCGCTTCGAATCGATTTTTCAAGTAAATCGCTCCTGACATTATATTATTAACCCGCGCCACTAACGACCTTGACATAATATTTTGGTAATAAAAATGGAGCCGACCGAAAAAAAGATCTAAGCGTACAAATGTTGCGAAAATTGCAGACGAACTTTTCTTACAAAGTTTGGGAGGATGGTACCAGAGGCTAAAGCTATGCTCCCATTTTCTTATGGAACCTGAATGGATTCTTGGTTTTGTCAAATAAAGAATGGGAATTGCCATGAGCTCGCTCGTAAGAATAAATTCATGAAATAAGATTAAAATTGGTCAGGGTAATATAGAAATGGTCAGGGTTGACGCGTTGTTATGAAACTTAGAATGATCGAAAATGATTGGTAATTTTTTATTACTAATATATGACGTAGTTTGATTTCATTAAAAAACCTTGAGAGCATCAATTTAATGTATATTTTTTCTTATCTTTCGCGTGTATTCGAGTGTATATTAATTTTCCATGGCTCTAGGAAGAATATTATCATCAAATATTTACACTTTGAGTGCTATTTACTATCTAGGATTACCAAAAACATTTTAGCGGTTAAGTAAACTCGTAAACGGTGTAAAGATTTTACGTAAGTGGTCGAGGAACTGGTTAATCCATCGATATTACATTATCCTCATCAATATTAGGCGGGATAGAAATGTACGAGATCCTTTAATTAAAATTTGAGATTTTTGCAAAAATATATTCACGAAATCATTTGATTTATATAATAATTATATTTAAAATCAATAAGGGACATTATTTTCGAAACAATTAAATCACTTTCCACCTCATTTAAATTACTTGAGAGAAAGTTAAGATAATTTTAATAGTTTTCAAAAAAATATCTATAAACTTTTAATTTTCTCATGGAAATTTACGATTTTAGACATCGGATTTATATAATTATGTCTCGTATTAGTTGATATAGAAACAAGATTTAAATCAATTTCCAAATTTTTTAATTGTGGCCAATGATTAGTTATCTATTGAACTACACGATTTTGACAGCCTCGTAATAAGTTTAACTATGTACAGTGGATAAATAAAGTTAGCTTGAATGTAAATCGTAAAATCAGTAGCACCATGATGCGTATAGCCTTGAATTCGAAGGGTAGTGAATTTTCACTATCCTATGATCATGGCTATGCGTGTGTATACATACATGAAGTGTTTACAGTTAGCTAGGAGCTCTCCTTCCGCGTCACGGCTTTTACCATAGAATTCCCGCTGGAACGGTCAATATAAAAATACTTCTTTATAGCTCAGCTCTCTATTATAATCCCCTTCGAGTGGTCAAACACTGAGAATTAAAAGAAAATGAAGCGACGAGCTGCCTTAAAATAAGCAAACCTCGAGTTGATAGTCTTTCAGTCTGTTAGAAGTGAAATTAGATGTGCAGGACCGCTTATACAGCTCTATGTAAAATCAAAATATGTAGGTCCGTCTGTCGGTCGGGAACGCTAAAATTTACACGCAACATTAGCAAAATGAGAGCAAAACTGAAGCGAATTGATGTCACACGTCATTGCGATTTGGGAAGTTGCTAATTCAACTTCAGCACTAGGGTAGAACGCAAGTTTTTATTGGAAACACTCTCCTTTCAAAGGTTTCTTCAATATATTATAACGTTTTTGACAATACTGAAAAATTAATTATTTTACGTTAACTTAATATTTTAAATTATCATTGAAATAAATATTACTTTTCAATTTACCAAAGAGCTGATCCCATAAGGCTAAATTTATCATAGCTTAATTGCTGCTCAAGTAGTGTATAAACAATTCGAATTTCTTGCTAGAGTAAGCGTGTTACATAATGGAGGATATCACCGTCATTTCAACGTCTATAAGTTTTCCGTAACCCTAGGCACTTGCAGGGAGCCCAGTGGTCCTATAATTCCTATAAAATCCTATATTTTCAAACATGTCCTATATTCTCCTGTATTTCCTTGAAATGTCCTATCAAGTCCTATAATTTTAGTTAATAGACATTTTTGAATCCGAAAAATATCGCTGCTCCGTCAAAAACTTGAATGTTTCGCGTAAGCAGACCTATTAGCTAAAATTTATGTATTGCTTCTCACAATTAGAGCCGGAACAACCTAAATGGGGGGGGGGGGGAGCTCACACAAACTCTTAACGGTTTCATGAAAGCAAGTTCAATATCTAAACAAATTCAACTGAGCGGCTATCGCGTTTGTGAGCAAGTAGTTTCCGTATAACTGGAAAATGAAATATAAGTTTTAAAAGGTCTTTTTTGCTAAAATTTGCCTAAATTGTCTTGCAAAATCCTTCGAGACAATTTTACTCCTATATTATCCAATAAAACCTAATTTTGTGTCCTGTATAATCCTATATTTTGGAAATAATAGTCCTATATTTCCTATAAGGAATTGAAATTTAGGGCTGGGCGGGAGCCCAGCCCTTGCTTGCACGTAACTGCAGCACTTGTCATTGACCATGTAGGGAGGAGTTTGTTGGAAGTTGACTTGGGACTATTCACCAGTGATTAACTTTGCGTCTTTAAACAAGCTGCACAATGTATCTAGTTAACTAAATAGTATTGGATGTCCAGGTAGAATGGGCTGGGGGAATGTTGATTTGGAGCTAATTTGCCTAATTTATTCGTTCCAATACTATGGGGAGGGACTATACACTAATGTGTCTTTGAATAGTTAACAATTTGAAAAAAGGCAACACATTTCTTAGGTGCGAAGACTTACGTTGGAAGCAAAACCACCCTCTTAACTAAAATGCGTAATATTTCTTAGGGAAACATATTTATTAGATTCTAACCACGTTGTTTAAATTGAAAAACTTCTTGCAATGTTTTGAGGAATTAACATTTGGTTGTTTACACGTTTGCTTCGATACAAAAAGCCGTGAACAACGCCAACACACCTACACGTCGAAAGCAAAACCTCTCCCTGAACTAAAGTATTTCTTAGGGCAAATGGATTTATTAGTTTCTATCCCTAAATATGGTTCAAATTAAAAACTTCTTGGCTCAGCGTTTAAGTACCCCTAGATTTCCTTGTATCACAAAGTGCGCGTAAACCTTTCATCTTGATTTCGCAACACTTTCGAAGCTTATATGCTTTAGTCGCCTTATTCTTATATAGTTATAACGTCTAGCCTACCTTTGTACACGTTGTCAATTGACGTTGGAATGGGTTTCATAAACGGGCGTTTAGAAAAATGACGTACTTAACTCTTTTTTTTTTTTTTTTTTACTCCCAACACTTTCAGTGCTTATGTCTAAACCTAACCAAATGTTTTTTATTTAGAGGAAACTAGGAAAAAGATGTTTAAGATACGCTTTCATGATAATTATTATTTTTTTCATAAAGTAGATATTTACATTCGTGACAGCCTCACTTCACGATTTATATATAACAGTCTTAATTATTTGTGGTTACTTTTCAACTTTAAATCATCTATAAAATTTCTAAAACTTTACACGTGATCATAATTAAAGTTTATAATCAAACACTATTAATTTCCAATGTCCGTACGTGCGTACGTCTGTAACTTTTCCCAGAATGTTCTAGAAGGTTTCAGAAAAAGTCTAGAAAATGCTTGAAAGTTCTGGAAAGTTCCAGAAAGGTCTGGAAAATTGCTAGTTTATTCTATAAAAGTGATTATCGTGTAGTATCGCTCTCAGCGTATGTTATGAACTTTTGACACTATGTATACCAGAATTTGGTATATTACCTTTACTGTATTCTGACTTATAACCCAAGGAATAGCTCAACTCCTCAATGCTTAGCAAAACTTTATCTTATGTGCTCTCTTGAATTATCGTTGCTGACGGGAGTGGCGAATAAAACATATTTGGTAGCCCTGGTTAAGTCCCCGGTTTCACGTAAGGGAAATTAGTCACGCCTACTATTTTTTTAAATTGCTAATTACCTTCGATAAAGAAAAATACCCAGGCTGTTATATGAATGAACTTGCTTTTATATTGAAGATGAAAATACGACTTTATAAGATTATACCCTGACTCGATATTCGTAAAGCTTTGTGTAAACCATTTTGCCAAAGAAACAAAGCGAACCGAGACTTGGCAACCATTATTAGATATCGAGAAATTACATTTAGGGTTATAGGACTTTAGGAGGAAATATATGTTTGCTTTCTCAATACGTTTTTCTAGGCACATTTGTTTACGTATAATGCGCTATATTTTTATTTTTACCCTTTTTTGCAAGATAACTTTTTCTCGAGTGCCGCTTCTTCCACTATAAGATGAGAAGAGATTTCCAAATACTATTATAAAAGAGCAACGAAAAAAAATATATATATGACTTTGTATTTATTCTAAACTCCACGTCTCTTCCACGCTATCTTGATGACGTCAGCAGTGAACGTAATTGACAATGATGGGATGAATATATTCGAGGCATTACCGATTGGAGGGGGGGGGGGATAGTTGGAAATAGTGGCACTCTAACACAATGAAGTTCCAAACGTGGCTATGCGCTTAAATTGAACTATTTCAATTTGGGAACACTCAAATTAGAAATTGTAAAACACAGCTAGAAAATAATATTTAAAATTTGGTTTTAATGTGCTAACGTGTGCAAACATCGCGGGTTTATTAAACCGTGGGCACCGACTTCTTGCGGTCACGCTAGCATTTCGATTTGATTCGATTTCTCGAAACTGAATTGCGAGCCAGTTTCGTACCGATTCGGTTTCAACAACCGATAGATGAAGCTACAATAAATCGATTTATAAATGAAATGTGTGAACGCGTGACGCTTAAAACGATTCCTGGCGATTTTAATATCGGTTTTAATTTTACCATTTCAAACCGATTAAGAAATGCTAGTGTTACCGTAGCTTATTACTCTAATTCCTCTTGCATAATCTACGGTCACACTAGCATTCCTTAATCGATTTGAAACGGTAGAAACAAACCGATATTCAAATCGGCATGTGTTCACGCATTATCTTTAGCTGCGTTCACACTAGAGACTTTGAAACCGTTTTGAACCGCTTTGGAAAGGTCAAATTATAATATTTTTCGGTCACCCGTTTAGATCTTTCACCAAAAAATCCAATTAAGATCTCACAGAGTCGATTTGAACATTCGAAACGGTTTGAAAGAGTCAAGTGTGAACGTAGCTTTTATAAATCGATTTAATGTAGCTTCATCTATCGGTTGCTGAAACCGAATCGGTATGAAACCGTGTCCCGAAGCAATTTCGAGAAATCAAATCGATTACAGAAAAGACGGTTTCCTGTTCACACTACTCTGACGAAACGCGTTGAAACGGTTTAAATCGGTTCCAAGGTCCAGTATGAACGCAGCTAAAGAGTAGCATAGTCGCCATAACTACGGTTCCTTTTGATTCGCTTTAGAGTTTTAAATAGGGCCCTCTTCCATCTCCAGAGTATTTCTAAACTAACCACTAGTGGAAATATGAGATTAAAACTCTCAGCATCAGAGATTAAAGTGTTCGGTTGCCCTTTTTCTGCCTTTTGAATTATTAAAATAACTCTTTTTATCCTCTTCACTTCTTCGCTCACGCATCTCTTAAGTATTTTTCTAAGACTTGTTCGTACGAAGTTAATATTCTGACAAAAAATAATCCAAAGTAATCTTACTAGAGTTGATTGACTTGGTACGAAAAATAATAGGCTTTTGTCGGTAGAAATCTAACCCAAAAAAATTATTGTTCAATCGTCTATAAAAAAAATTGGGAATTTTTCGAAGGGGCCGTCACTCCTAGAACTATTTAAAATGAACACTTATCTTAAAAGGCCATGGAAAACCTAAGCCTAATTGTCAAATTTAACTAAGGTTTTCCGACTCAATTTCTCCGCCATAAATCCTCCGTTTTCATAAATAGATTGTGAACCAACTAAACGGTGTAGAATTATCAAATTAGTCTTAAAATAAAGCGTGAAACTTAATTTATACCACAGGAATAATCCAAGTTTGAAAGATATTTGGAAATATTAGAAAATAAATCTGAAAGGGAAGCCATTTTCAAAAAAGCAAATCCCATAGAATAACATTACGAAGTTGGCCATGACCGAAACTAGCTAAAAACCAAATTAAGGGTCAACATCAAATCTAATTTTAAAATACTTAAACTTAATATTTTTTAATGAAACTTGGGAAGACACAAATTCAAACTTTGGTCTTTCATTTAAAATTGAACTCAACTCTAACAAATAATTACTTTTTTAGTATGGCCCCGACAATCTTGCTTCGCGTAGAGATCGGGGTTTGTACAAAATAATCCAGAAATATCAGTTAATCAGTTAATCATAAAAAAATAATCGGAAAATTATTCGCGATTACATTGGATTTATCATAGACTTCCCGTGGATAATTTCAAATTATGAATAAAGATAAAAATAATCAGAAATTTCTTGTCCAAACCCCGATCTCTAGCTTCGCGAAAACATTTTTAGCATTACAGTTTATCATCGGCTCGTAACATAGAACGCTAGATCGCGCTATCTGAATAATTATTAAATTATGCCTCGTTAGGCCAAATCGACGTTTGAAATGGTGAGTTGAGTCTCACGATACTCTGAACTATAGAAAATGAAATTCAAACTCTCTCGAGATTTTGAAATTAAATCATGGCGCGTATTCTGCAATAAAAATACGAGCTGTGTTTGCAATGCAGTTTAACCTAGTGTATCTAAGTTCTTTGTGTATTTTAGCGTGACGCACCGACAGACAGGACGTGCCTAGAGAATTATATATTTTTCTTTCTTCACGTTCACAAATTTTGCACGTCATTCCACATACCTACCCTTAATATTTTAAGTTCTCTCGGGCCCCATAATGCGCTGAAATGACCAAAATCTAAGCCTCACAAAATAACGAAGGAAAAATATCGATTTTTCCTTTGGGAAATTTTATAATCTTTCCTCCCCAATTTCCTTGGCTTCTACTTAGTCTCCTTCTTAGTTCGACTATGTACCTATATCTCTATTATAAAGTTTTGCCATTTGGCCTTTTAAAAATCGATTGGTGATGGGAATAACGGGCGAAACGCCGCGGGGAGAAGAATTATGGCCCAAAATTTTCTCCGATTTATTTTTACCCCTTTATAGCCCTTTCCTATCTTCTATATAAGCTTAAAAAATATATTTTTACTTAACGTTCATTAAATACATTTTTCGAACGAATTAGGCTTATTTTAAAGAGCGGGTTTATAGGTTAACAAGTTGGGAAAACCAAAATTCTATACCTTTTTCTTATGAACTTTAGAACTTCATTGTTAGACATAACTGAATTAGTTGCATTAATAGTGTAACTTTTTTAATGAAATATAAACCTTGTTAATACGTAAAGATTAAAAGCGCTTCGATTTCTATAAATAACGTTACTATGGGAAACGCGCCGAGTCTCGAAGCGCGAGGGCAGGGGTTACCGCTTAGTTTATCTTTCTCGTCATAGTTTAGCCAATCAGAATAAGACCAGAATGGGAACTACGATAACGACATCTCTTAACAGAAAGCGCATAAAGAGTGTACCCCAATGGCGCGCTGCCCCTGTAATTTCTATTTCGTGTTCGTCTATATTGGTTATCAAATGTGAAAAATCAGCGTGTGTTTGTTCGGGAAGCAATTTGCGGGTTAAATCGCTTTGCAGTTCAAATCGCCATGAAAATAACCAGACTACCGAGAGATATTTGCGGACAAATTTTAAAATAGCGCGATTAAAATTACGGTTTCTGTCAAAAAAATTAAGCAACGAGTTATAAACCAGATTAACTAATGAAGTTGAGATAATTATTCATAATGTTTAAACCTGGGCTCGAGAATTTCGAGTTGGACTGTTTTTGGGTTAGCTTTTTAAAGACATTATTGTGCGCGATAATTCCACCTCTGAAACGGTAAATTAAGCCTAGTAATTCATAGGTAACACTCATTTTTCGATTCGAGGTGCGGTATTGGATCTATAACGAGATTATAAACCAAATTCAGACATCGTCTGCTAAACACACGCAATGGCTTGGTTTACTAACGTAACTAGCCCTCTTTTAGCCATCATGGTGGTAAAGCAATTGAGAGTAAATTGAAAAACTTCCAAAATCGGAACTTCGAAGGTTCAATGTCGCTCAATAGTTGAATATTTTTAGATGGTTTGTCTATGAAATCGCGCCTTAAAGAGAGAATGCAAGCTATCAAAAAGTGATTTTGTTCATCGATTCCTTATCGTTTAAATAGGCCTAATCCACAAGAAAAAATAAAAAAATTAAAAACAAATATTAAACTAGAAATAAATTTAAAACTTATCCCTGAAAATAGGCTTAGCTGGATTCATGGAGATTCTGCAAGGACTAGCGACCAATTCCATTAATCGATGGCCCTGCGAATGCAGGATCTCGGTGAATCCAGCTAAGGCTATTTTTAAAAAAATTTCTAGTTTAATATTTGTTTCTAATATATTTTCTGGTGGAATAAAACATATTCATCATAACTAAGAAGGAATTTTTAGAGTTACGATGAGAACGTAATTTTATTGGCCAAAATATCTTGATTGAAAACGAGGCTTTATAACCCCACAATGAAATTCAGCTCCCTTAAGATCGCGATTAACTTTTTTTTTCTCCCGACGTCTTATAATATAATATGATTTTAAAATTTGAACCGCGCGTTATATTCGTATAATTACAATATTTTTGTTTTATTAAATATGTTAATTATTGGTGGTTGAGTAATAGTTTCTTACGGTACTCGCTGTTGGGCAACGCGAATCGTTTCGGATAAGATTTTCGAGTAAGGAAATAAAATAATAGTTTTTGGAAAGATACCATAGCCTCCGGGGATTATTTCTAAATTTAAAATCGAGTAAGCAAAGACGGTTTAAGAATTGTTATTTTCCTAGTTGAAATTGATGACCTTTTTAGACCTCGAGCCAAATTTAGTTTTCGATCCTTCTCCATTGCTTTGAAATACCCTGCGGACAAAGTATAGAGTATATATTTCGATAGTTCTTCATTTAAGCCTCGTTCATATTTGAGGGCAAAATCGGTTCCAAAACCAGTACGAAGGCTTAGCGTCGTTTTACAAAAATGCCCAGAATTTAAGATTTTTAAATAATTATCTCAAACTAATTAGCAAATCGTGTTTGTAACTAGCTGCTTAATAATTTTTGACAGAAACTATAATTTTAATCGCTTTATTTTAAGATTTATCAGCAAATTTGTCTCCCCGCCTCGTTATTTTCAAAACGGATTGAACCGAAGCGACTTGACATAATTGCTTCCCGAACCAACACGAACTGATTTCTCAAGTTGGTTTGATAACCAGTTATAAACGCATTTAGGTCTATGTATGAACGAGGCTTTACAGGGAACTTTCTCAATGGGATCATGCTAAAATTTCAGAAAATTTAAAGGAAAACTTGGAGCTAAAATTGGAACATCCTTTGAATTTATTTTCGGAATCCCCGTGCCAAAAAATGAATTTCAGAATATTTAAAACGATTATTAGACAGAATTTCGATTTTTAAATTAATTTCTAGGCTTTGGTTAAGTTTTAATAAAAGTAAATATTAATTCGGGACAATCATATAATTTCAGTCTTCATTAACGATAGTCCTAACATTAAAATAATATTCTGGTGTTTGATGGCCAAAATCTTACGCATCAAACGGTCGGCCTATTCTTTTAATGTTGAAATATTACAAGCGCTATTGAAGGCTGAAATAATGTGATTAGCCCGAATTTAAATTTGCTTTTATTCAAAGTTTACCAAACTTAAGAAATTAATTTAAACCAAAACGTATCTAAAAATAATTTTGAAAATTCTCTCATTCCGAAAATAATTTCAAAAGCTGTTCCATTTTTATCAATAAATTTTTCCCACCGATTACAATTTTTTTCCGAAACATTTTTATATGGTCCACCCTTTTGAATCTGCGCTACAAAACTAAGGTAATTTAGAACTCTATACCACCCCCAAATTTTATTTCTTTCCTAAAAAATTTCTTATCATATTTGTAGTATAATATAGATAGTTGGGAGCAGAGTTTCTATTATTTTTCCTATGTTTTTTCTATAATATAGTTGATATTATAAAATAACTTGTGAATGCTACATAAGTTCGAATGTTGCTAACTACGTCTCGAAATCACGTGGCGTTAAGGTTATACAATGCAGTTATTTCCGTTTTCATAAAAAGCTAGGAGTCAAACGGCTCAGAAGTCACTCGGGAGAGACCCGAGCTTGAGAGCCGACACGGATATAGAAAAAATAAGCTAATGAAATGCTCGGTGCTCACGAGCTCTATGAGCTTTACAATAAAATGTATGTATATATTTTGAATCGTTTTTTAACGATCTTTCCGAAAATACTACTCAATTTTCATTAGTAGTTCGTGAAAATCCGTGACAGCCTCTCTTTAAAGTTTTCTTGAAATTTGTACAGTACGTTTACATAATCAGTCTTGAGTAAGAAACTGTTTGGGTGCAGGCTTACCCCGTTTCCACGCTCTTCGAGGGAAAACATACATTTTATATTTAACGACTTTCGTATACGTTATCTAGCTATTAGGAGAGCGTTTGCTCTGTCAAATAACTTCTACGAAACTGCCTTGCTTTATATATATATATATATATATTTTTTTTTTCCTTTTATTAACTCATCTGACGTTTAGAGCCCCTATAAAAACTCCTTTTTTTCCGTAGCGTTTTCATATACTTTTACCACGGTATATTAAATGTTAGTGTATAGTTCACCCTTTCCGCGTGGTACTTCCTTAGCCTTTGCGCTTTCTGTAAAAAAAAAATGTTTTAGACGCGTGTATAATCTTTGTATAGTAATAAAAAGAAATGCAATGATCTGAAAACGTAATCGAAACATTCTATGTAAGAGAGAGTAGATTTATAAGTTATCAGTCTTGTGGACTTATCGTACAATGAAATCTCATTGAATGTTAATTTTAAATTTAAACGTTTTTCATAGTTGTCACAGGTTAGGGAAAAGTCAGGGAATTGGAAAATGAACCAAAAAAGTTACGGAGTTTTAAGATATTTTAAGAAGTCATGGAAAACTCAGGGAATTTAAAGATATTTCAAGAAGCCAGGATATTACAATCATTATCTGCAGAAAATATTTGAAGCTGACCTTGTCAGTTGTATAGATTAGAACAAAGATACGCGTGCAAAAAGTTTGGCGAACGCAATTATGTAAAAAATAAAGGGTTAATCTAGCTCGCGACTTTGATGATTAATTGTGAATCATTTTGTTAAATTTTGAACAAAATTTACCCGTAATTCTACGTCATAACTATATAATCTCGTAGCAGTTAGCGTACAGTTGATTCTGGCGTGTTTTGTCACTTAGGGTAGCTTGCGCGGGATCTTTTTCGTAATCGTACTTATCCTAAGGTTCCAGAATAAATTTACGTCAACAAGTGAGAATAAAAATAAATCTGGATCGTTTTTTTCGTATTTTAATTTGGAAGTTTCTTTTGTATAACCTAGCTTGTATGTAAATTTTTAAATATGCGTTTTTTTATACAATGAAAAAACTTCAGTCCTCATAGACCTTCGAAAAAACTTGTAACAGCTTCGCTTTAAGGTTGATTTATGCTAGAAGAAAATAAGTTTTCACCCTTCACGATATGAAATTAGGTCAATTCTAACTTGCAAAGGGAAACTGGACATTGTCGATAAATTTTCCTAATGTCCCGAAACTTTTGAGAGGCGTCTCTGGACATTTGTCCAATAAGAAAAATTACTTGTACTGGGAATATCCTCGAATTTGTGAAGGAGATTACTGGACAATTGTCCAAAACGAAAATAATCTTATTTCTGTCCCTGGAACTTCCAAGGTTGAAATTTAGTATACTGTGGATTAAAAGTAAAGTACTTATACCAGAAGAAAAATATTGAGCTCTTCTAGACTTCCACTTTTCCCATTTCTTAAAAAATAAGCTTGTTCTTCTGTAGGCCTAGTAACTTCTGTTTGGTTCGCCTTCTAGAACTACAGTTTTCTTCTTACTCTACTCCTCCTTCTTCTTCTCCTCTCTTTTTCTCAATATCTTTTTACTTTCGCTCGAGATAAAAATTCCCCAGTTCGTCTTTTATAATGATCTCGGAGTTTTTATAAGCCTCAGAGCGTAACGCGATATTCACTTTGGCGCTGTGCCTCGAAAGATTCTAGAACGGGGACTCCTTCCCCAAGGAAGCTAGAACCACGTATCAGATCGTCTTTAAGCCACGTTTTCATAGTCGCGAATACCTTTTTGCCAAAAATTCTTAAAGGCAGAATGTAACTTAATAACAAGTGATTTTTTTTATCGATTCCATATCGTTTAAATAGGCCTAATCCACCGATAAAAAGCGTACAAAACAAATATTAAACTAGAAATAATTTTAAAACCTACCCGGAAAATAGGCTTAGCGGGAATCATTGGGATCATCCATTGCCTCCGTGTAAGGTTTAGCCACCAATGAGCGAAGGCCCGTCGTTCACGCGAGATCTCCACGAGACTTACAATCGCGTTCTTATACTTATTTTGTAAGCCACCGTGTTGGCATTTAGTATGTTTCTTAACTAGATTTGGTCCATCAGTACTAGGTTTTCGTTTTAAAACACAGCGGTTTAAATGAGCACGCCATACCGATACGCGAAAACCACAAAAACTTGGCCGCCGTTTTAATTACCAATTTAACTTCGTCCTCGGGAAAAAGTCGTAACGTCGTTGTGAAACTAACATGGCTCCACACACACCATCTTGATTTAAATTAAATACCGCATTTTAATAATTAGTTGAAATGTTTGACTTTCACTATGGAGCAATAACAAATATATCGTTATTACATTTAAAATTTTATGTTAGGAACCGGCTTCTTCAGTTTCTATTGCTACATGAACATATAGAAATGTTTACAACGTAGAATGTATACGTCCACCAAAACGTTCGCCTTCCGATAGGAACTCTCAGCCTCTTTGAAACGTGACTTTAGACAGGACCGTGAAATCTCCACTTCTTTCTTTTTCCCGTCCGATTTTGATTTTTCTCCCGCTCTTTTTTTATATTTCCCGTTAGTTTGGGGGATAAATATAGTAAGGAGGTAACCGTTGAATTTGAGCTTCTACTGACAAGCCAGAACTTGATACAAAAGAGTGTTTTTAGGTCTATATACTCCGCTTCAAGGGTAGTTGTCTCACTGGTCAATCCTAAAGCGGATTTATACGCGGTAATAAATTGCGTAGGGAAAACGTAGCCGAAACAACTCGTCTTGACAAGAGTATATAGAAAGAACCTCGTTATTACGGACTTATACGAGATCGAGGTTGGTGATGTGGGGAGGGAATAACATCAAAAGATATGTTGTTCTTCTTATTTCCAACTACAGCCTTTAACAAAAATTTCTTGTTCCAAGTATTGAAAAACCTGGATAATTTTTGCAATTCAATATGATACATGTTGCGTTTTGTGTTATAATTCTATTTCATGAATTGTTGAAACTTATAGATAAGCTGGAGGTACGTAAAGTTCACCAACTCTGTTTTGTTGGAAGTTGTGATTATATTTGTCCGTTGGTGAAACTTGTAATTTTACATCTGTCCGTTGGTGAAACTTGTAATTTTACATCTGTCCGTTGGTGAAAGTTGTAATTTTACATCTGCCCGTTGGTGAAAGTTGTAATTTTACATCTGCCCGTTGGTGAAAGTTGTAATTTTACATCTGCCCGTTGGTGAAAGTTGTAATTTTACATCTGCCCGTTGGTGAAAGTTGTAATTTTACATCTGCCCGTTGGTGAAAGTTGTAATTTTACATCTGCCCGTTGGTGAAAGTTGTAATTTTACATCTGCCCGTTGGTGAAAGTTGTAATTTTACATCTGCCCGTTGGTGAAAGTTGTAATTTTACATCTGCCCGTTGGTGAAAGTTGTAATTTTACATCTCTCCCTTGGTGAAAGTTGTAATTTTACATCTCTCCCTTGGTGAAAGTTGTAATTTTACATCTCTCCCTTGGTGAAAGTTGTAATTTTACATCTCTCCCTTGGTGAAAGTTGTAATTTTACATCTCTCACTTGGTGAAAGTTGTAATTTTACATCTCTCACTTGGTGAAAGTTGTAATTTTACATCTCTCACTTGGTGACAGTTGTAATTTTACATCTCTCACTTGGTGACAGTTGTAATTTTACATCTCTCACTTGGTGACAGTTGTAATTTTACATCTCTCCCTTGGTGAAAGTTGTAATTTTACATCTCTCTCTTGGTGAAAGTTGTCATTTTACATCTCTCCCTTGGTGAAAGTTGTAATTTTACATCCCTCCGTTGGTGGAAGTTGTAATTATATCGGTCCATTGGAAGAGATGTAATGATGACACGAACAGCTCCTTTCTTCTTGGTTTAACCTAGTTTTTTCACTGTTCCTTTATTTTTTTCATTTTCAAAATTATTTTGTGCTATATCGAAAAATATCTAAACCGAAATAGTATTTATGTTATTTTAGACAACCTCAATCGATTTTAGTTATATGCCGTATTTGCGCGCCTTAGGTCGTATTTTAATATCGACTGTTAGTATTGGTTTCCGGGATAGTCTAGATATACATCTCCTGGAAAAATTCTGATAAGAATTTTATACTCGTATAGAAAGCTAAAAGGGTACTGGAATTATTTAATTCAAATGTGTATAGTTATCGCGAAAATTTCATTATAAGTTGGTCTTTCATGTTGTTTTGAATATTTCACGCCATTTTCATAATTAAAAGAAATAGCCTAATTGACTTTAAGGTCAAGTTTTATTTGCGGACCGGCCTAAAGGTCAAGTTTTATTTGTGGACCGACGTAAAGGTTAAGTTTTATTTGCGGACTGACGTAAAGGTCAAGTTTTATTTGCGGACCGACTTTGATAGGATCTTCTGGTTTTTAACTAAAGACCTATACATATGTATAGGCGAAATTCTGATACCATGTCTTTCTCAATGCAATGTAAACTATACAATTGTCTCTTGTTTTCTATTTTAAAACTTTGGTAATCTTTTGTTTATCTTCAGTCTAAAGGTCATTGACGCCAAACTAAGGTTACGTCCTAACTTCTTTCGAAACGAAAATTTTAGTTACAAATGTGATTTTATTCTCATTCTATATACTCGACATTTGGCGTATAAGATTTAACTCTAAATCCCTCGAATGTTGAATTAAGTCGGAACGATTTCTGAAAGCGAAATAAGGCCCTTTATATCTTCTCCAATTCGAACCGAGTAGTTTTCCAAATCTTTTCTTTATTTCTCTCTTTCTCCGGGGAATTGGGCCATGAGAGCTCTATAGGTGGAGTAGGAAGTAAAAGGGGTGAAAGAGGAAAGTAACCATCAGGGTTTTATGCCGAGTAAAGTAAATACCCGTCTCTAAAACCACACCCTGTTTGCTTAATACAAGAAAAGAGAAAAATGCGTGTACGACCCCCATCTCTCTCTACCTCCGCTTATTCTTTCTTCTTTTCTATTTAAAGGATAAGTCTCGGTTAAATTCTTATCATTGGTTTCCACAGAAAAATATTGAGACATAAAATAAGATCTCTTTCTCAAAAATTGGCTTCTAAGTAACAATGCTACGAATTGAATTGAAACATGATTAAATAGTTTGCACCCTTAACTGACCTTATCTTAAAATATATTTGTCAAAATGGCGTTTATTTGTCAAATTAAATTTGGTGCTTTACCTGTCACATATTTGCAAGCGCCTAATAGGTACCGTAGCTAATTGTCCTTTTGCAGTGGGGGGGGGAGTCAATTTCCAGATAAGACTTAAACTACCTGTATATTCTGAACAACCTGGATTTGCAAAATCCGTAGAAAGTCAGGGTTTAGTAATTTTTTCCATTGTCACATAATAACGGAACTTTTTTTGCTATTTATTTGTTGTTCCTTCACGTAAATAAACCCAAAAGTGGTCAATAGTGGCGAAAATGTCTCACGAATCACATAGGCAAGTAAGAGGTGATTTTCAATACACAAATTTCGTTCAATTTTGACGTAACTTCTCTTATTTTGAAGCTCACATTGAACCTTATTCTAAGAATATATATTAGCTCAATCGTCAATTTAAACGTTACTTGTCCTTTATCTATATCACTGGGCTCGCTCATCACTGGGCTCGCGCTGGGGAATTATGGGAAAGAATGGGGCTGTACCCCGGCACGTTCGCGTTTGCAGTCTGAAAGAGATCTACGATTTCGTCACCGCCCGTTCCTCGCGTTAGATTCTTTTCAAAAAGATTAAATTTTTGGGATATAGGAAAGCGAGAAAAAACTGGGCCATGCACGTATTCCTTTTCAATACTCATTTTATTCAAATGCCGCAGTGAGCGCTTTTTCGTACTTACTCCATTTTTCTAATTTCGTAATGGCGATAACTCGAGGGAATCGGGATTTACGATCTATACTCGTTTCTAGCTGTCCGCGCGTCATAGTGTTAGTAACTCTCTGAAAAAGGCCCACATTGGTTTCAAAAAAGAATATTCATACTAGCAAAAAACCCGAGAAAAATCCAAAACTTTCGAGAATTAGTTTTCCAGAATTTTTCAGAATTAACTTTCTAGACTTAATTTTTTAGGATGTTTTAGATTTTTCTTGAATTTCCCGGAACTTTCCGGAATTTCCTAGACCTTTCTAAAACTATCAAGAGCGTGCCAGAATTTTCTAGACCTCTCCAGACTCTGGGACCTTCTAGAACATTCTGGGAAAGGTTGCGGACGTACGTAGCGACGGATATTGTAAATTAATAGTGTTTGGTTATACATACCGTGTAACGATGCTGAAAATCCAATACTTGTTTTTATGATTATGACCAGAATAGAGTAATGATAAAAGAACCCAAGTTTAATAAAAATCGTAGTGTTTAAAGTTTAAAATAGTGTTTAGCAACAATTTATTTACTGTGGTCAGTCCTCCTAAATCTGAACGCTTCTGTTTCTGAACACTTTCATTTAAAAATGTATAACTTAACTTTTTTTGGGTCTATTTAAAGATGGAAGAGCTCATTTAGTAGATTAAGAACGGGGCTATTCGCGGAACGCAGCTTCAACACGCTACGAAAAGACCCGGAGAAGATACGACCCTAATTAGCCAACCGTGATAATTAGCCTTATTAATTAGAGCGTTTTTAAGGAAATTTTAACGAGCTTCTGAAAAATCGCGGGCTTACGCGCTTTATTTCGTCGTAAAGTTTGAGTTTCCCGCTACAAAATAAACTTCTCACACCCAGAATTTGGCCACAAATCTCTTTGTGAAAACGTAATCTCAAAATATATCTAAGAATTTCTATCTCGGGAACAGGTATTAAAATATATGAGAAACTCCCAAAAATTTGCTGAAGGAACCACTTCCGCAACTCGAATCGAGAAACGAGTGTCACCAATGGATTCCTTGGCCGAATTTATCGATGGAGAGGCGGAATTAGCGCGTTCGAGCTAGTATTTGCGAAGTTATCGACTATTTCCTTTGAAATGAGGATTCCTTAAATGGGTTCTATGCAAAAGCAATGCCAAATTTTTAAATCGCCGATAACTTTGCAAATACTGGCTCGAGCGCGCTAATTCCTCAGATCCTTCGGTAAATTCGGCAAAGGAATCCATTGGTGTGGCACTCATTTCTCGATTCGAAGTGAGGAAGTGGTTCCTTTTGGAAATTTGGGATATTTTTGGTTTTATAGGTTATAAAATATTTCAGATTTAGAAGCAGGGGGTGTTCAGAATTGGAATCGGGACGCTCAGAAATAGAAGCCGCATACGCGTCGTGAAATGATGAAAACTAGCGCAACGGGTCCCCAACTATTCAGACTTGATATTAGATATTTACGCTAAAAATTTCATAGCAATCGAGGTCATTTATTTCATAAGCTTACTACTATCAGCAAAGGTTCAGGTAAATGTACCGGCAGATTCTGATTCGAGACACTCTACCGGCCACAGTCGCTGTAAATAGTGAACGGAGGAAGCGCCACTATTGGAAGAAAATCCGGAGTGGGGGGGATGATTATATAGCTGAGCGCGGCCCGAATATATTCCATCCCTCCCACGCAAAATATCGAGAAAGAGTCCAAATTACTCGAGACAGACAGTGTGATGACGTAAAACTGAACCATTGCTGATACGGTAGTATCAGAAGCCGATGAAACCCTCCTTTGAAGTCTATTACTCCCGGGTCTTGTCTACCCCTCACTGTATGGGTTAGTTTCAAAAAGCGCGATTCGTACGCCTCTTAACGGTAGATATTTTCGGAGCGGGAGTTCGTCGAGCGAATATCCCTAGCAACCTTGGAGTTCGTCAAAAAAAAACGTCGTCGTTGGTGGAGAGAGAGAATTTCCAATTTTCCGTAGACAGGGGGTATGAAGTTGGACCCCTCCGATCTCGTAAAATTGGGAATTTTACCCATACAGAGAGGAGCGCTATATGGAACATTAGAGTAGTAGACTTCAAAGGAGGGCTTTATCGGCTTCTAGTAGTATTAAGCTAGGTTGCATTGTATACTTCTATGGAATAAAGCGATAGACTTTTGCCCATACTAAAGAAGCTCCTTTTTAAAAATAAAAATAAAAATAAAAATAAAGAAAAAAAATTGCCACGCTCATATATAGTCTGTTTAAAGGCAAAATTTGGGAGAATGCATTTGCAAAAGTTACTTCTTACCCTTATTATAGGTTTAGCAATTTTGTATTAATCCTCATCGGCTTTATATTAGCGAATAAAAATGTGTATAGGCCTAGCGGTACAAAAGAGAGAAAAATTGCTCGGTCTTTAATGTCCCTCTGGATTTGAATGGGAAATTACCGCGTCCTAAAATGGAGCTTATAGTAATCTTCTCCCAAGCGCGATTCTAGGAACTATACCAATTTAGTAGTCACCCCGTTTTATTTTTATCTGAAGCTAGCTACTTCTCCTCGCTAGTTGCCAGCTCTAAATAGGCCTGATGAGCGGTGGAAGCGATGACCGATTAGAGGGTGGGAGAGAGTAATTATATTTGCTCTTTCACCAACTCGGAATTCAACTTTCCTTTTTGCCAGGGATGAGGTTTTTATACAAACAAGGGTGGAGCAGAGTCTTCCTCTCTTTGTTATCATTAGCGACGGCGACGGCGAGAGAGATAGAAAACGTAGACCAATATAAGAGAACTAGAGCTACTAGAGCATTTCTAAATCGATTTGACTCGGTAAAATCAAACTGATATTCAAATCGCCAGTAATCGTTTTAATCGTCAAGTGTTCACGCATAATCTTTATAAATTGATTTCGAGAAATCAAATCGATTCGTGAAAAAATGGTTTCCTGTTCACACGACTCTAGCGAAACGTTTCGAAACGGTTTAAATCGATTCCAAGGCCTAGTATGAACACAGCTTTAGCGGTTGCTCAAACCCAATCGGTTTGAAACTGTTTTCTGGAATCAGTTTCGAGAAATCGAATCAAATCGATTAGAGTAAAGATGGTTTTCCGTTCATAATTCTCTCTCGTAAACGTTTCGAAACGGTTGAAATCGATTCCAAGGCCTAGTATGAACGCAGCTTTATTGAAAATGCACCGATAACTCTCGTAAAAGGTTCACGGAGGAAGACGGTATCGATATACGCAGAAAGTTGGCTCCACAGTTACGCATTGCTTTCGTATGCTGTGCAAAGTCCGTATTCCACGTGCCTTATAGACATATTACGGGCATGCCACGCGAGTTAACCATATCTTTCATTACAGCTGCGGTCACACTGGGCATTCGAATCGATTCAAACGTTTCGCTGGAGTCTTGTGAACTGGAACTCGTCTTTTCTCGAGCTATATCTCTAAAGCTGCGTTATCACTAGGCTTTGGAATCGATTTAAACCGTTTCAAATCGGTTTCAAACTGGTTCGAGAAATCGAGTAAAAGAAGACGGTTTCCCATTCAGACCACTGCTGCGAAACGTTTTGCAACTGTTTGAATCGACTACAATGCTTAGCATGATCGCGGATGTTTAGAATCGATTCCAAATCGATGAATGAACGCAGTTTAGATGTACACAAACTTGTAGTATATACTCTATATACTTTGTTTATTAAGCTGCGTTCATACTAGGCATTGGAATCGATTTAAACCGTTTTAAAACGTTTCGCAAGAACGGGAAACGAATCGATTTGATTCCATTTCTCGAAAACTATTCGAGAACCAGTTTCATACCGATTCGGTTTCAACAACCGATAGATGAAGCTACGATAAATCGATTTATAAAGATAAAGTGTGAACACAAGAAGCTTAAAACGATTCCTGCCGATATGAATATCGGTTTGATTTTACCGTTTCAAATCGATTAAGAAATGCTAGTGTGACCGTAGCTTATGCCTTGAAATTATTCGGGTTTTTACTGCTTGCAAAATTCTTTCATCTCATATTTGTCTATGATGAGAGAGAGTGCCAGGAAATTTGGACCGTATCCCTTCTCTGCCTGTCTTCTTCTCTCTTTCTCGATCTCTTTGGATCGTTCCTGTTTCTGGGCTTGTCAGGCAGCGCCTCTAAAACAACGTACATATACTAGCGGGGTACGACGTACACTGTCTGATTGTTAAAAAAAAAATTTAGCTATATAGTGATGAGGGATGGGCGCGAAATTAGGAACTCATCATTCTCCCACACACACACATCCACCACCATCCTTCCTCTAGGAACTGAATGATGCCGCGTCTATGTAATTTCTCCTTCCTCGAGCTAACGCCTCAAAAGTTTAGCGATGGCGTCATCTGACATTGACATTGTTTTAGGCTAAAATACGACGCGTACTCGATTGTTGTCTTTGAAATGTCTGAACTTAATAATTATATATAAAAAAAAAGTAGTCGTTTATCTTGGTTATCCGCGGATATAGGAAAGGAGAATTGTGGATAGATAACAATAGTACCGCGCAATTGATAAAAGAAAAATCATAATTAAAAAAAAATCGATTAGGTTTAATAGATTAACTTTTCTTAAACCCCACTGTTGATTCTCGCCGGTTCTGGCACGTGATAAGGTCGCTTTCGTGGGGTCTTTTTCGCATACGTACTTAATCCAGAAAGTCCAAAAAATAAGCGTTAATTACGTTACAGAAATAAATTAGACGTCATATATCGTAAAACAAATTACCTATATATTTTTTAACATTTTCGTTTTGAAGTTTCATTCAAACGCGTCAACCTGCATGTAGGTATAAATTTTGAATATGAAAACGCAATTAAATTGTTGTATTGCTAAATTTAAATGACACACTAATTTATCGTAGAATATAAACTTCTGATACTAACATATCCGGCAATAGAAAAAGCCCAGCTTAATCCCAAGTTTATCTAACGGTAGAAATATATCATTTAAAATTCCCATAAATGGTACGCGCCATTAAGAACGAGTTTCAATTAAGTTGATAGCAAAAAGGAAAATTTTTCATCTCGAATTGACTGCGTGGACAAAGTATAGACTGCTAGTTATCTCATTTGTTTTTGTCTTGAAATCAAAGTAAACCTAACTTTATCCCGTTTTACCAAATCCTTGGTGAAAAAGACTATATATAAGGATAATATTTTAAAGCCCCCCCACCCTCCTTTAACTTTTTCTCTGTAAATTTCTTCCCGGTTATACGGTTTTTAAAAATTTCCGCTACTTATTTCCACTAAATAAATTTCGAAGGAAGGCATTTTCATCATTTTTTTATAATTTTTTTTTTTCTTCAAACCCAGCAACCTATACCCTTTGTTTTTTATTTCTTACTTTATTGTTATTATTATTATTTTTTTTACGCAAGAAAAATTACCGCATTACATTTTAAAAAATCGCTCGATTGAAGATTTTGGTCGACCATTCACTGTTCAAACTTCATTTTATACCAGCCAGAGATTGCGATACCAAAAATATTATATTTTCTAATATCAGAAGCTGATGAAACCCTCCTTTGAAGTCTACTACTCCAATGTTCCATATAGCGCTACTCTCTGTATGGGTAAAATTCCCAATTTTACGAGTTAGAAGGGGCCCTACTTCATCCCCCCTGTCTACGGAAAATTGGAAATTCTCTCCCTCCACAAACGACGACGTTTTTTGGACGAACTCCAAGGCTGCTAGAGATATTCGCTCGACGAACTCCCGCTCCGAAAATATCTACCGTTAGGAGGCGTACGAATCGCGCTTTTTGAAACTAACCCATACAGAGAGGGGTAGACAAGACTGCTAATATTTATAAACTGTAACTTAAAGATATAATGAAACTTTTCTATCGACGTGATCGAAATGAAATCTTAGATTTAATCTTATTCTAACTAATCCCTAAGTTTATGTAAAAGATCATCTGCCATTCATTTTAAATGGTCTTTTATCCAAGTCGTTAGTGTCCTATGTTTTGTAAGAATTTATCAGTTGTTAAAGTTTATAGATCGATCTTAAAGGGCGGGTGAAGAGGAAAATCAAGTGATTTTTAATCGATTCTTGTATTAATTCTAAGACCTATCCGCGTATCATATGAGAATTATATTCCAATGATTTTAAAAATCAAAATAGATCCAGATTTCATTGTTCTCCCCATCCAACCAATCGCGTACAAAACACTCGTGGCGCGATTATAAAGCGAGATGTGATAAATAATGAGCGCGATGTGACAAACGTGGCGCGTCACATAGCGAGGAGTATTTTCTTCGCTTTAAGGCAGGACGTTACGCGATTGGTTTGAGGGAGAGGTCAGTGAAATCTGGATCTATTTTATTTTTTTAAATAATTTAGAAATATTTCCCGAATGATTAACTACGCGGATAGGTCTTAGAATTAGTAGAAGAATCGATAAAAACATAATTTGATTTTCCTCTTCACCCTCCCTTTAACAGAATATACATATAAATTCACAATAGATATCAACAGAAGCCGATGAAACCCTCCTTTGAAGTCTACTACTCCAATGTTCCATATATAGCGCTCCTCTCTGTATGGGTAAAATTCCCAATTTTACGAGTTAGAAGGGGTCCTACTTCATCCCCCCTGTCTACGCAAAATTGGAAATTCTCTCTCTCCACAAACGACGACGTTTTTGGACGAACTCCAAGCTAGGAAGATTAAAGGAGAGGAACGGCCACCTCATGTTATAACTTGCGTCGTTCAAAGTCAGCTTTTGCTTTCAATTCAATTTCTAATGCGCATCCTTTTTCGCGCACGCTACGTGTAACACTCATGACTCCTTGCTAGAGAAGGAGCGAGCTATGGATTTTCTCAGCAGGGGTGCCAATTTACAATAATATTTCGATTCCACCACAGTTTGCACCGCGTAAATATTTACCTTATCCGTTATCCTTACGAATAGTTTATTTATTGGGATATTGAGCGCCTCGCTTTACGCGCGCTGATCATCGCGTTTGGTGACCATTCGCCCGCAGCTGGTTCACTATCTGTGGTTCACCTTAATTTGGCAGCGCGTATAAACCTACTCTTTCCTTTATTTCTAAGAATTGTTTACTTAGAAATGTAAGGAGGGTTATTGAAAGAGGGTCCCCAACTTCATGTTGTACGAAATTTGTCACCCGCGAATAAAAGGATGACCTTGTACCATTACAATCCGTGAGAGAGCGGACTAAAACACTCCCCAAGCCCACTCTTCCAGGGAAATCCGAAATTATTCAGGTGCAGCTAAGGCGCCTAGGATATAGCCTGCTGTAATTTGATGCGAGATGATGTAGGTATGTCACGTGAGTGCGCACCAAAAAAGCGCAGTTAGCTTCTTTGGACACAGAAGCGAGAGAGGAAAACTACGTCATCTTCAGACATTTCACGGACGGGTTGTGCTATACTAGTGGCCGTTCCTCTCCTTTAATCTTCCTAGCTCCAAGGCAGCTAGAGATATTCGCTCGACGAACTCCCGCTCCGAAAACATCTACCGTTAGGAGGCGGACGAATCGCACCTTTTGAGAATAACCCATACAGAGAGGGGTAGACAAGACCCGGGAGTAATAGACTTCAAAGGAGGGTTTCATCGGCTTGTGGTATCAATAGTTTTGAATGTTCAAATTGTTTATTCAAACAGACTTTATATTTAACTGTTAAAGTGAGACATGATGATACCGAAAATAAATTCAATAGCTGTTCACTTTTTAGCTCCAAGTTTCCCTATAATCATTTATAATAGAAAAAATCATGCGTTATTGATGTGTACGATTTTAAAATAATTTGTCTCATTTGGAATTTTTTAAAATGTTATATTTTTCCTTTAAATCGGAAAAAAGGGAACTTGCAAAATCTCACGTGTGTTTACGTAGAGTTTTGTCTTGTTTTTGCCTTAAGATAGATTTTAAGGTAGTAATAGTGGGCGAATTGGGAGAAGTTAAGGTGGTTCAAAGGGCCTCGTTATCCCAACACCATTACCCGTTTCTCTAACCCTGTTAGGATGCTTTTAAAATATTAAATTTCAGTTAGTGTTTGCGCCCCTCGAAGTCTCTATCTCGGTATTCAATTAGGCGCCCCCGCCTCCCCCACTCGAGCGACGTATACTAAGACGCGAACTCCAGCTAACGCTGGATACCCGGTTCAAGTCCTGAGTTCGAAAGAGTGCTTAAACTTTTCCTTTATTCAATCAGTGTACGCGAAAGATATCCTTCAAAATCTTATTGCCTTTATATACCAATAGCTTTTATCGATTGATTCCCCTTTAACATGTTACCTTTTTAAAACTGATAGTATAGTAATAATTTAGTTTTTCTCGAAATGTTTGACCATTATTAGTTAAAATATTTCGAAAAGAGTTGTATATCAAAAAGTAACGTAATTTACCGTCACGAAACTTAAAGGAAAAGTTTGAGTTAATATTTTCTTGGGCTTAAAACATTCATTACTGCTTAAAATGTTTGGATCGATCATTATTTTTCATCCGACGTTGGTAAAAAATTAGCTATTAGCTTTTTCCTAACGAATCATGGGGGCTACCATAGTCCCCTGTAAATTTCTTCTCTGTTAAACACGGAGTTCTTATTGGTTCATTTAGGCGCGTTCAGTAATGAAAAATAAAGTTCGCGGTAGGCTGCCGCTTCATTAACGGTTCCGGCATTTATCGCTGAACGCGGTTGTTTGTAATTTTGTTACCGGTTTTGTCACAGGAGGTGTAAATTGCGCCAAAAATGTAGTACAAGTTTATTTCCACTTCCAAAGAAATGGATTAAATATGGCAAAAAACTATTGACAGCGAAATTACGAACACTCGCGTATTTAGAGCGTAGTAAGCCTTTGCCAAGACTCTCATTGGTCAGTGTACGTAACATCTCCGCCAATGAAAAATTGGTCCTTACCGCGGTTCCCTTTCCCAACTGGGTCAGGCTGAAATTTCAGCGAGAACGAATCTGAATTGTTATCTCTACGAGTATAAATTAAAGCGAGGGTATAGTTGTTTACGCGCTGAAATTTAAACCTGATTCTGAGTGTTCTTCATGGCGGCGTGCTGATTTTATTAGTTCAGTATAATTAGTAAAATTATGATCTTTGCAAACGTTTTTGTCAGTTGGATCATATTTATGAAAGAATGCTTTCAGCCCAAGAAAATATTAGCGCAAACTTTTCCTTTAAGGAAGTTAAATATTTACAGACTTTTAACTGTGTTTAGATAGATCAAATGGTATCGTAAATATTTCTAAAGCTTTACCTAATTACCTAGGGACGTTGATTATTAAAGTGAGGCTGTCACAATTTTTTTTTTCGAATGCCTTTATGGATTATACTTTTAGTTTTATCATACTATTAAAACGACGTATTCAAAATTTCATAACTCTGCCGGTTGACGCGTTCTTCTGAAACTTCAAAATGAAAAGGTCAAAAATCAAACACCTAATTTACGTACGTGCGTACATCCGTAAATTTTTATATAATGTTCTATAGAAGGTTCCAGAAAGGTGTGCGGAGGTCTAGAAAATTCTGGGAAGAGCTTTAAAGTTCTAGAAAAGTCTGGTTAGTTCTGGAAAATTCCGGAAAATTCTAGAAAAGTCATAAGAAATTTCTGGAAAATTCTAGTTTTTCACAGGTTTTTGCTAGTATATAGATAAAATTATTCTGATATGTGATAAGGCCTTGGAATCGATTTAAACCGTTTCAAAACGTTTCGCTAGAGTCGTGTGAACGGGTAACCGTCTTTTGTCGAATCGCTTTGATTCCATATCTCGAAACTGCTTTGGGAACCAGTTTCGTACGGATTCGATTTCAACAACCGATAGATGAAGCTACAATAAATCGATTGAGATCATGTGACGCTTAAAACGATTCCTGGCGATTTGAATATCGGTTTGATTTTACCGTTTCAAATCGATTAAGAAAAGTTAGTGTGACCGTGGATATATGCCTAGTTTATGTCTGACCCCAAAATTTTGTAATTTGACCTTTCCGAAACTGTTAAAAAAAACATTTCAAAGTATCTAGTGTGAACGCAGTTCTTTTTTCTTGAATCGATTTGAATCGATTTCTCGAAACTGCTTCGGGAACCAGTTTCAAACCGATTTGCCTTCAATAACCTAAAGATGAAACTGCAATAAATCGGTTTATGTAGATGATGCACGTGAATAGATTGTGAGCGATTTAAATATCGGTTTGATTTTATCGATCAAAATTGATTTGGATACGGCAGTGTGAACGTAGCTAAATAGCAAGTAAAGTCGACAACGAAATATTCACACTCGGTTCGATCGTTAAGTGTTTTCATAATTATATTTTATCTTATAGGTTTAAGTTTGGTCTGATGTGGTGAGACAGAACTAAATCTACGTTTACGCTTAGCTTATCCAAATTGATTTCAAACCGTGAAATCAAATCGTTATTTTGATCGTTTTAAGCATCATCTGCTCACACATCACCTCACACATCACCTCCATAAACGTATTTATTACTTTATCACCTTTTTTCGAGAAACTGATTCAAATCGATTCGAGACAAGACGGTTTCCCGTTCACAAAACTCTAACGGAACGTTTACAAAAAGTTTGAATCGATTCCAAGGCCTACGAAGAGACTTGTATTATTTTGGTTTTCCAAACTTGTTTCTACCCTATTTATTTTCTTATAGAATTTTTTATTTTTACTTGAGTATGTATCCATCATGCTATAAAATTTATTGTAATTCAATCGGTTGCAACACTCTCCCTGAAAGAAAGCGGGAGAAAAAAATTGAGTTTTATTCCCGTCATCGTGAAAATTTTGTTTATCCAACCTTCTAACGGCGCTGCAGGTGGATGAAGACTTAAAATGGAGGCTCTAAAGCGCATTAGGAGCCGCCGCCCTACGGGGTCTTTCCTCTCATGAAAAAAGCGATTTCTACATCTCCTAAAAAACTGTCATTTTCACCCTGTTTTTACTCGAGATTTTCTAGAGTAAGGTTTGGCCCACGCATCTTTCACTTTTAGCCCGCATGCGAAATAGAGTTTTTTTCTAGCTTCAAATAGACCGTTAAAAGTCGATACTTATTTCTCACAGGCTACTTCCACCCCTTAAAGACTCCTTCACCGTGAAAAAGTGGCAAACAAGATCCATTTCCATCTGAGAGAGAACATTTACAGTGATTCTGGTTTTTGTTCAGTAACGTAGCGATCGGACAGTAGCCCTCCCGATTCAAATGTGTCCCAAATCCCAAGGGACTCCTGGATCATTTTGGGTTTTCAGGGAGTCCTTCGAATACGTAAAGTTGGTATCATCGGGGCGATGAGGTTATGACCTGATCTGTGGGAACTACATCTGTTGGGCTAGGTATTATGACCGCATCTTGTGGGGAGGGGGGATCTTGACGCTTTATACGCCACTGCCAATCTTGCCTTAAGGTCCATTCAGACTATAGGATTTTTGCTGAAAACCCTGATCGCCCAACTTTTGCTGTTCAAAGTCGTAAAAAAATCTAAAATGAACTTTACATTTGGTTATTTTTCTTGACTTTTCTGCAATAAAAATTATGAATTTTTGGCGAGGCTTAATAGTTGAATTAAGTCATTAAATTTTAGCATTTAAATTGAAGAGAATCAAATTATCAAAAAACTTTTGCGCTAAGCGTTAAGCCTAGGTTTGTGAAAATGGCGCTAATAATTTATCTGCTAAATACGTCGCTTTCCTGTTGGTCACTTTGAAAGTAGACAAAAATTTTACAACAGAAATTGCAATGTTGAATCAGCAAGAATTGTACAACTTTGGCTTTTTCATTTCGCGATTAGTTGTGCTACAAAATTTGTAACCCAAATTTTTGAGCAAAAATTCTACAGCAAGAAATTATGAATGGACCTTTAAAGATGTTTGCCGCAGCACTTGTCACGGGTCGAAGATTCTCCTTTTAATTGTTTTGTGTACAATTCAGCGACATTTCCTTAGGAATGTTTTACTGCGCAAACATATCTTATATTTAGAAGCAAAATAAGTAAAATAATCACTTCCTTTTCCTCTTCACTCTCTCTTTAATCCTTGCTTTAATTCATATTAAAACAATTATGTTGTAAGTTGTTGTAATTAAAATGAGCACTTGGCTTTGTCATATGTCAAAAATTACCAAAAAAATCTCTTAGTTCCTCTTACTTTTTAATTTGATTAGTTCTACCGTTTGCTTAAAAATAGGCTATTTTTCATTGGAGTTAACTTATCCGAAAATAAAAAAAAATAAATTCGAACGATCCTTTTCATTCGAAAATGGATTTATCGTAGAAAATAGCCCGAGTTATACTTTCGGATAAGAATATTTCAAAATCTATTCTACGGAAAATATTTAAAATCAAATCTGAAAGATAGGTTTCATTTTTTATCGAATTATAAGTGAATTTGAATTAATTTACAATTTCAACTCGAGTTTTCTTATCCTGGCACGTTATACCATTGAATACGCTTGCTTTTATAAAAAGCTTTTAAACTTTTATCTTCGCTTAGATCCTATCCTTTTACTAATATTCGAATATACAAATTGCATTTTTTAGTCAAAAACAATAATCTGAAAATAAAATATCTGAAAAAATATACATAAAAAAGGTAATGGTTATCAGATTCGAAGCACAACCAAATTTGGAGAGTAGATTCTATAGTGAACCAGAGAAATATCGATTTCAAGATATGAAACCCATTTAAACTATATCTACCCCAAAAGGATCAGGTCATGGAAGTTCACTTGAGCGTCGTAATCCAATAAGGATGCAAAAAACAATAAAGTTCCTTAGAAAAACCTTATTTTTACTTATTTAATTTAACCCGTGAAAATAAGAGCTACGTTTTTATTGTCAAAAACGGTAACTGTTCGAGAAAACTTACTTTTGTGCTTCTGTTACACAAATATCATTCTAATTTTTGTCAAATTTCGCTGAGAGAAACGTTAATACGAGTAATATTGGATAAAGTGTTATTTCTGGAAGAATTTGTAGCAAAAATTAAGGCAGGGTTGCCACAGGTCAGGGAAAATAGGGAAAACAGGGAAAAGTCAGGGAATTTGAAAATGAACCAAAAAAGTCAGGGAAAAGTCAGGGAATTTTAAAATATTTTAAAAAGTCAGGGAAAAGTCAGGGAATTTAAAAATCTTTCAAGAAGCCAGAAAATTACAATCATTATCCGCGGAAAATATTTTAAGCTGACTGTGACAGTTGTATAGATTAGAACAAAAATATGCGTGCAAAAAGTTTGGCGAACACAATTGCAAAATTTGTAGCGCTTATGAAAAATATATCGGCCGAGGAAAATACAGACAAATTAGAATTAGCTGAAACGGTTAGGGAAAATCGTTGGAAAAGGTCAGGGAAAAACCTGGAAAAGTCAGGGAATTTGAATCTGAAAAAACTGTGGCAACCCTGTAAGGCCTAAAAAGCCAATGTATAGAGATAAGAGTAATACACGAGTTCTTCTATGAATCTTGTTTTACTGAAAGTTTTGTTAAAGCCCCTTTAGTTTTGTCGCGCTAGTGTAAGAAAACTTTCGATAAAAAGTCCTAAATTGGATTTTATCCGGCGTTTATTTACTTAAAAAAAAGGGCCGAGGAGTTGGGGTGATAGAAGAAACGCAACGGGGCATTGTTTATTTTTACGGATTAGACTTTTGTTTTTATCTATTAAATTAGGGGCCGATTAATAATATTTCTAGGTCTACGAACAGTTAAATATTCTATTTTTATACTGCAGGGTATAGGGTGGTGGGTTTTACTTTTCCTGTGAATAATTTAATCCAATTCTCTTTCTATACCTTCATCCTGCTTTGTAGAATGCTAAACAGCATTTCATAATATAATATTTGGTCGCAAAAGTGCTTTTGATTAATTATCCCGTCCGTTCTCTCTCCCTCGTTTTGTCAATTTAGTTCGGAAGGGGAGATCCAAAATTTCAATACCATATTACAACCTGAGAAGGAAAGGTAAATTCCCATAGATTTAACCAGTTTTATCAATGCGAATTTAGGTATTTTTCAAACTATAACCGAGTATGAAACGTTTCTTCCTACGTTTTCTTCCGTTTACTCAATTTAAAGGAGACGAAGATAAAAGTTTTTTTTTTCTTTCTTTCTTTTATCCGCGTGAGACGGCGGCGGACCAAGACGAAGTCTTATTATAGTTTGGTTTTGCGTATTTTGAAACAATAAAAGGAAAGTCGAATCAGTAAGAAAAACGCGTTACGACTTCATTTTACCAATCTCGGCTTTTCACCGAATTGCTTTGAAAATAGGAAATAATACGTATTGGGTTCAGTCAGCTTATGGGAGTTCTTCCAGGTGAATTAAGCGGAACCGAAAGGAACTTTTATGGGGCGAATCGGGGGTCGAATCTTTCCAACTTTTTCGCTTCTACCGTGGATGAAGAGTAAGGTTTAAAGGGAAAGATGGGAAGGAGCGTATGGAATTCCTAGAGACAAGAGAAAGGTATCCAGACGTATTCCTCGAGTTAATTCAATAAGAAAATCGAGAAGGAGATGGTACAGAAAAAGGAGCTGTTGTGCAAAGAGTATGCACTGCAAATAAGTATATTCGTGTTAAATGGAGATAGCCATGACTAATTTTTTTCTATGATGATTAACACGTTGTATCAATGCCCCTATGCTTTGAATATATAATGCAAATTACACTAGAGCGGAATTATTTATTTGGGAACTTAGCTGTTATGGCCGGTAAGCTCTGCATACCACACTGAGCCACCTTTTCCACTAAAACCAACTTTTTTTTTTTTTTTTTTTTTTTTTTTTACTTTGGTCACCAAAAACCACTGTTTTAAAAATTACTCACTAAAAGCAACTTTTTCCTTTGCTCAAACGTCCATCACTTTATTCTATAAAAGTAAACAGCGCCCGGTAGCTTCATACTATCAGCGAATGGCCAGGTATACGTCATAGCCCATCACTTAAAAATAACCAAAAAAGTCATCACCCATCTGGCTCAAGTGGTTTGGACTCTTCAGCTCGATATTTTGAGTCGGGAGAGAGGGACGAAATTTAAGTTGGCCGCGCTTGGCTATGTTTTCTTCCTTAACAACTCAGATATTTCTCCAAATCTCGCCATCTTTAATTAACTCCTTTGTCATCGCACGCCTAGAGCCTTAGCTGTTACAAATATAATATTTTTTTTACAAGGAGCTGATTAAAGTTGACCGTTGTCCATCATAGTAACTCGAGAATTCATCGTCTGCTTCTGTCATTATTCCCGCGCAAATATTTTACGCAGACTGAGAAGAATGACATGGCATAAATTATTTTTTGTCACCTTTTAGTCTTTAAACACACTATTTCTACAGTTGTTTTTAAATTGTTAGTCACTTTTTAAGCTGATTTTTAGGGTGGCAGTAAGAGTCAGTCCTGAATTACCACGAAGCAAAAAACTGCGGTTGTTGCGTTAGGAAAAAGCTGTTACGCAGTACGCCCCATCTCGGCCGTTATTCCCTCTTTTGTTACGATATACAAACATAAACATTTGCTTTCTACTCTTTCTCTGACTCTATTCCTATATGCGCGTGCCCTGGAACAATTTTTTTGCTTGTTTTATGGCAAAACTGTTTTGTACCTTATTCAATTATTAGGCCCGGGTCTTTTTTTGGTTTTTATTCGCTATCCTATAAGCTTATTCGATTTCATTACTTGTGTATATATACACAGCGAGGCGCGTCTTATAGATATCCGAGATGAGAGGTTTCCCATATTATTTTTATTATATATATTGAAGGAAATCCTACCCAATCCAACGCTTCGTTAAGCAAAGGAGTGTGTTATCGTTTTGTACTCGTTATAATATTAACTATAGAGGCAAAAACTGTTAAAGGAAGAATGCGACCTAATAACAATTGGTCTTTTAGCGATCCCTTATCGTTTAAATGGGCCTAATCTACCAATAAAAATTTTAACAAAACAAATATTAAACTAGAAATGAATGTAATATAATTCAGATTTATTCAATTTATAATTTTAAGTTATACGAATTCCCAGCTTAAATATGAAACTAAGAACCCGTTTTCAGATGACTAAAGTTGTATAAAGGAGACTTTTCCTTTCAATTTTGAATCCATGATTTGACTTTTAGAGAATAATGTAAACCATTGCTTTTTACTCGGGCTGAATGAAACCTGAAGCGGAATTATTAAAGAGGCTTAACGTTTTAACCCTAATCCTTTATTTTTCCCCTCCAGAACACTAATGAGTTGGAAGTTTGTTTAAACGATTTTTTTAATTTATTTTTAATCCAATCTTGCCACAGGCTTAACGTATTTCAATTTTGCGCCTTGTTAGGTTTTGATTAATTACTTTGGTGTAATTATGGGTATTTTATTCGGGCCTCTCTTTATTTCAGAGTTTTTGATAAATGGATTTTGTTTCGACCGAATTCTTTTATTAAATGGTTTAATTAAAAGTTAATGTACCAACTCTCTCGGGATTTCTCGGGATTTTTCGAAATTCGAAAATATTCATGACAACATGCAGCGCGATATCTGCAAATAAAGTGACCAATTTCTGCGTATTTCTACGCCTAATTATTACTTTTTTCGGTATTTGATACACACATTGTAATTTCATACGAACGTTTTGTACGAGAACGGTTGTATTACCTTTTTTAGACCCTTGGACAGGTGTTGAGTTGTTAATGCGTGTTTAGAGCTCGGCGTTTGGACAAGAAAATCTCCGTTTGTTTTATCTTTATTCATAATTTGAAATTATCCACGGGGAGCCTATGATAAAAGCATGTTATCGCGAATAATTTACTGAATAATATCGATTTTTATTCATAAATAAATGATTAACCGTTATTTATGAATAATTTTGTCCAAACGCCGAGCTCTATGCGTGTTACATTATGAATAAATGTAAATTTAATATGTAGCCCCTATACTATGCCTTCCCCTAGGATTCTGTAGTGCGGCTGTTGAAACATATCTACAGGCGCCGGTAGGAAATACATGATACCGACAACCCCTATTTGCCAGCTTATCTCTATAAAATATTCTTGGAAACTTTCGAAGAAATATGGCACCTCTAAATCACTCGCCACACAAGCCCCCCCCCCCCATCTTGAACCGTTTTACGCAAACAACAAGGCCAATTTCCTGTATTTTCAGGCGCCCTACCGTAGTCCACGTGGAGACGACTTCAAAATTTTTGCTCTTTTCCATGAGAAAACGCTATCAAAATATAAAATAATGTATGTAACAATATCTGTTGGACTGTCTGACTAAAGTGAAACTTCAAACCCGAATCCGAAGAGAATTGCTACACCGTGTGCGTGACAGCAAAAGCCCCTTCTAGGGTATTACCCGAAATTATTTCACCCTCCTAGGAATTGCACTATGCTGAACCCGGCAAGCGAACTTTTCTGGCGTAAATTATTGCGAGGGATTGATCTATTTTAGACCAAAAAGAATGGAGCTTTACTCGACTGTGTATTTTATTCACAAAGCAGTGATAAAACAATGTTTTCCCCAAAATATCTTCTAACCATTCTTATAATTCAAACATCAGTTCTAATATTAGAACTGTTTTCGTAAATCTATATGAAAAATATTAATTTACAATCCATCGACAAAAACATTTAACAATCATCATTTGTGCCACGAAATAAATTAATTTTTCCCTATATTGAATTAGAAAATAAATTTGTGACGGAACCATTAGTTATAATTGTAATAAGCATTTAATTATAATATTTTTATTATTCAATATTATTATTTTCAATATTAACCTTTCTCAGGGAAACTCTAAGGAAGAACTTCCAAGATCAAGTTTATGAATATTTAGTTTTTTTGGTTGATGTTGAAACTAGGGAGTTAACGTTAATCATCTCAAATGAGAGAGAGAGAAAAAGGGATAAAAAATCTTCATTCTTTACAGTGAAACTTTGCACGTTGGGGATTTCGAAGGGGTGTTATTGTAGAGATATTTCTTCCGCGTCCCTTCTACTCTTCCCCCGGTGTTTCTGGTTTTCCACAAGAGCTTTAATTACCCTTGACAAGCCTGTTTTTCTTCACTATACGCCCGTAGCTCTATTCTCCATGCTTATGCGCTTAGTTAATTTATCTTCTTTTTTAAACGCTCTAGTAAAATTTGTGAGCCGCGCCTCATCGCCCTTAACTCTGATATAAGTTGCTTAAAAAATTAACCCTGTAATTACTCTATTTTCACTAGGATTTGTAAAATTCACAACAAGATTCTCCAAAACGTAATAGAAACGTTTTCGTTAAAACAGTTCTTTTATTTATTTATTTTTTATGTAAAAGCTTACCTTTAAAGGAATATTACTCTGAAATATATCCGAATTTGTTGTAGTTGATTTATATATAGGCCTATATCGGAGTGGTTAGCATTCTAGCGTGGCATTAAGAGGGTGCGGGTTCGATATCACATGAGCTACGTTCATACTAGACCCTGGAATCGATTTAAACCGTTTCAAAACGTTTCGCTGGAGTTGTATGAACTGGAAAACCGTGCTTTTTCCAATCGATTTGATTAGATTTCTCGAAGCTGCTTCGGGAACCAGTTTCATACCGATTCGGTTTCCCCAACCGCTAGATGAAGCTACAATAAATCGATTTATAAAGATAATCCGTGAACACGTGGCGCTTGAAACGATTCCTGGCGATTTGAATATCGGTTTAATTTTACCGTTTCAAATCGATTACGAAATGCTAGTGTGACCGTAGCTATTGAAACCGTTTTCAAAACATTTCGAATGATCAAATTGACTTTTCAAGAAAATATTTATATATTTTGATCAAGAAGGATCAGACAAGGAAGGGAAAAGTGGGGACGGCGCGGTTCCTACTGCGTCGGCCTAAACTCCCACTCTGGGAGAACGGGGGTAGAGACGTTTCGTGGTAAATTGTTGTCACGTGGGTAAAACGGATCCTTTATCAGCTTCGTAGTAGTCAACGACGCTAGCGATCACGTGACAACAGTTTACCTCGAGAATTTCCTATCCCCCTTTTCCACCCGAGTGGGAGGTTGGCTCTTCTCTCTCTAACTCAACTTTTCCTCTCCTTGTCTGATCCTTCTTGTTTTGATGAAGTATCTTCACGTTTGACTGTAAAATGTTTCATTTTGACCGTTCCCAAACGGTTTAACACTATTTGAAAGTCTCTGATGTGAACGTGTCTATAGTGAAAACGCTTAACAACCTATTTTTACCATAAGTCTCGGGTAGATTGTGACACTGCTTTACTCCCGTAAAAATAGTTCCACCATTTTCACGAGAACAAAAATATTTTCCAATGAACTATTTTCGGTGTTGTTCTGAATCTGATCTCTTAACCTTCTTATGGTTCTTCTTCTTCTGGTTAATATTCTGGTTATTCTTCTAATTTTTACAATTAGCATGGAAGTATTGCAACTGTGGTACTTCACTGTTCCCAATGAAACTGACAATAAAGTCTAAGACTAATACGTACTTCAAATAATGCGTAGAAATGTTATATAATAATCATATAACAGTATGAAATAAATATTGTATCGAATCATATTAGTGTAGCAATGGACTATATAGCAATTACAAATGGATTCGCTTATAACCTTTCGTATATTGTTCATATTTCATTTTTTTTCCTTTTGGGAATTCGAAGATTATTTTCCATTCCGCCTTCTGTTCTTTGGTTAGCTTTTGCCTTCCGAATATAACCGTTATGGTATAGTGTAAACAGTGTTGCTAAAAAAGCTTTTGAGTACGGATAACGACTTACGGGGTTTCGTGTATTCCACGGAGAGTGAGTCGCGTTCCTATTAACCCCTTTATAAATCCCTTATCCATTTCAGCGAAAAACACCGTCGTTATTATAAATTATATAAACCAACGGAGGAAAACTGCGTGCGAACTTTGCTTCGTCTTCTTTCTTCTTCGCTCGCTTTCTTTTCGCAACAAAGCTAGCTATCGTTTCTCTTTCCATCAGGGCAAAAATAAAAGTAAAGGGTTAAACATTTGACGTTGGGAGAGTAGTACTCTGGATTGTTCCTTTTCTCTCTATCCTTTCAGCATTTCACGTTTTCCTTTTAAAGTAGACACGGAGCAGCCTGACTTTATTCGGGCTTTGTCAAATTGATTGCGTGAATTTCAAAAAAAGGTTAACTATAGTGTAACTTGGTTTAATTTTCTACGTGTTCTCGTAAGCCGCGTTCATACTAGGCCTTGGAATCGATTTAAACCGTATCAAAACGTCTTTCCTCGAACCGATTTGATTTGATTTCTCGAAACTTTTTCGGGACTCAGTTTCAACAACCGATAGATGAAGCTTCGATAAATCGATTTATAAAGATAATGCGTGAACGCGTGACGCTTAAAAAGATTCCTGGCGATTTGAATATCGGTTTGATTTTACTGTTTCTTAAGCTACGGTCGCACTAGCATATCTTAATCGATTTGAAACGGTAAAATCAAACCGATATTCAAATCGCCAGGAATCGTTTTAAGCGTCACGTGTTCACACATTATCTTTTATAATCACTTTATTGTAGCTCCAGGTATCGGTTGTTGAAACCAAATCGGTACGAAACTGGTTTCTGAAGCTGTTTCGAGGAATCGAATCAAATCGATTACAGAAAAGGCGGTTTCCCGTTCACATGACTCCAGCGAAACGTTTTGAAACTGTTTAAATAGATTCCAAGGCTTTTGTTGAAACCCGATCGCTATGAAACTGCTTTCAGGAATTAGTTTCGAGAAATGAAATCGATTCGAGAAAAAACGGTTTCCCGTTCACACGACTCTAGCGAAACGTTTCGAAACGGTTTAAATCGATTCCAAGGCCTAGTATTAACGCAGCTTTAGTAACTCGTGATAAAACAATTACATTATTATACTCTAAACATGCATTGCGTGTTAAAAAATCGAATTCTGAAATGAATACCCTTTTAATTTCTTTTTTAATTTTGTACAATTATTCAACATGTTTTAACGTGTGTAATCTTCACCCTGAGGTTAAATAAGCAATCACGATCGAAAATCACTTGTCCGACTTTATTTTCCCTTTAAGATATAGTCTGGCTAGAAAGATAGACGGAAGAGAGGCTATATAACGATAAATACGGCAAGGAGCTCTTGGATGTCAAATCTGGTTTTTCACCGAGAATTCCCAGAAGGCTTTTGTTCTTCCGGGCAATACCCGGGGTCGGGATCACTCACCCTTAACATACTCTCCGAGACTTCTGTTCAAAGATTGAGTAAAAGTTCTAGCGTAGTGTTATGAAACATGTGGGTAAACCTCATACGGAAAAAAGTACTCGTTATCAATTCCCATTGAAAAAATAAGCGTTTTATTCAGATTAGAGAAATAAGGTAGAGAAGTGGTCGACTGCTTCGCGGCATAGATAGCTGACGGTTATAAACTCGTATTCCTACGCGCATGCGTGTCAGACTGTGTGCCGGTTCATGGGTGTAAAACGGGACAATTGCCCCCCCCCCCCCTCTTATTAACCTGCTGTGGTTAATACAGTCCAAGCTGTATCATTATTCGTACACGACTAACAAAACCTGGAAAAGTCTTGGAATTTGAATATTTTCCCAAAGGGTCAGGGTAAAGTCATGGAATTTGAAAATGAGTCCAAATGGTTAGGGAAATAAATATTTAGGTACATGCCAAGGAACTGTTTGATTGGTTGACCATATAATTGTAACGCAATTATTTTTAATTGAAAGTATTTGCCTGAAGATTAAATTTTTTTCTCATATTCTTTGTAATTTATCGACCCTGATTAATTGCAAACAACTCACTCGTAGGAATAAAAATACCAGATTGGACAGGGAAGTTATTTAAAAAATGGTCAGGAAGGACCTGGAAAATTCAGGGATATTAACTTTCAAAATTTTGTACGAACCCTGCATTGTTATGTTAATTTTGAATTTTCAGTGGGCCACCTGTGAATTTTTAAAAATCACAGTAGTAAAAGAACTACTTAAATATAACTAGAAAATTTAATAAGTCTCTTCAGGACTGAGTATTTTAACCATCCCGAAATGGTTAATGATAAAAAGCGTTTCAAATACTTCAACTCTAAAAAAATCTACTATTAAACCATGGATTAATCAACCTCAGAGGTTGATTAATCCATGATTAAACCCAGTGAAAAAAGGGAATTTTTTATAAAATTTTGCTGTTACATTTCTCGCTGAGATCGTTTATTTTTATCATTGAATACCTCCCAAATTTATGGGAAACTGCTCGAATGTGGGCAGACAACGTCTGATGACGTCTTTAAGCGAAAATGTTCCCCCTATAATTCCTTCAAGACTAGTGCTCCTAACGTGTATCTTTATAGAACAAACTGTTTTCTGTTTCGTGCATCAGATATTGTGCAAATAAGTTAACTGATGAAAATTGTCTATTCAATCTCTTAATCAACTTTTAAATCAAAATTATCTCTCCAAACTGATTCCAGTATTTTAAGCAGTTACCGATATTCAGATAACTGACAAATTTACTCGTTCTGCAAAATAATGCGTAATTACTTGACAATATTTCTAATTCATTCTTTAAGCGACTGTTAATTAAAAAAAAAGGATTTCAAAGTTGGCTACGTAAAAAGATGGATACAAACATTATGTAAGTAATTTTTCTTCGGCTAAGCACTTAATGGTGTTTCCGTTTCTTGTAGTTTGATTAAAAGATCCGTTTATCCGATTTAAAGTTAGTCAGGCAGTTTTATCTGGCCACAGTTAGGAGTATACTATATTCAAGACTTTGCTTAGAGAGAACCGTTTCTTTTCTATGTGAAATTTTACGCAAAGGAAGGTTGTTGTCTTGTGGAGCGCTATATATCTAGGGAGCTCATAAATTCTGTACTTCTTTTTCGTCTATGTAATTTATCATATCAGCCTTATCGTTCTTATAGTTACATTTTACAATACAAAACTAAATACGAGTAACGTTAGAGCTCGGATATAGTCTTTTCCCAAAACACTATATCTATTCCCAGACGAAATTTCATTAATGGCTAGTTTTTCGCCCAAGTTTTTTTCCTTCTTCGCAGGGTCATCCCTTTTTATTTCCCAGTAGACTCCACCCAATCCCTTATTGCTATAAATTTAGTATGTACTTCTGTTTAAGAGTTGTTGGTATTGAAATGGGGAAAATCGCTACCGGGTTTATACGGTACGTTTAGCCTCGCAGGGAAATAGAAAACCTCGGGGGAAACAACATTTCTACCCTTCAATAAAAGTCGAACTTTTTGGATTGCGTTCTTCGTTCTGTTCGCCACCGCCACTTTGAAAGGCAGGGATGCTTACGCGAATATGTCAGAGATAGATTCATTACCCTAAACTGTCAAGGCACAGACACTCGTTTTACAACAGAGGTTGCTTGCACCAAAATTAATGGAGCAATAATAAAGAGAGAGACATACGTCAAATCATGGAGTAGGGATAATAAAATGAGAGACAGACGGAAAATCATGGAATAGGGATAATAAAGGGAGAGCCTGAAGTAAAATCATGGAGTAGGGAAAATAAAGGGAGAGACAGATGTAATATCATGGAGTAAGGGATAATAAAGGGAGAGACAGACGTCAAATCATGGAGTAAGGTATAATAAGGGGAGATACAGTCGTAAAATCATGGAGTAGGGATAATAAAGGTAGAGCCAGACTTAAAATCATGGGGTAGGGATAATAAAGGGAGAGACAGACGTAATATCATGGAGTGAGGGATAATAAGGGGAGAGACGGACGTAAAATCATGGGGTAGGGATAATAATGGGAGAGCCAGACATAATATCATGGAGAAAGGGATAATAAAGGGAGAGTCAGACGTAAAATGATGGGGTAGGGATAATAAAGGGAGAGACAGACGTAATATCATGGAGTAAGGTATAATAAGGGGAGATACAGTCGTAAAATCATGGAGTAGGGATAATAAAGGTAGAGCCAGACTTAAAATCATGGGGTAGGGCTAATAAAGGTAGAGCCAGACTTAAAATCATGGAGTAGGGATAATAAAGGTAGAGACAGACGTCAAATCATGGGGTAGGGATAATAAAGGGAGAGCCAGACGTAATATCATTGAGTAAGGGATAATAAAGGGAGAGACACGTGAAATCATGGAGTGCAACTTGTAACTCAAGCGGCCGTTTTAACTATACTTAACCGTCTTGTTTGTGTTTTAGTTGTTTTTCATTTAATTTGAATATATGAGCATTAATAAACAACCCATTGCAAAACAGCTAAAAATTGTTTGTGAAGCCGAAAGCAATGTTTTGTTTTGTTTTCATAACCTTTCTATAATAATTCACGTTTATAATATATTTTCATTAACGATTTTCTTCTTTTTGTCTTTTGCAGGTAAGAAAATATTCTTTGGATCATTCTTGTTGGTGCCCGATGTGGTGAACGTATTGTTTTTTATTTGTCGATCGTATTATATATCCAAAATAAGTGGCTCCTAAGGGTTAAGAGCTTCTCGATCAAACAATTTGTCTAAATCCAAAATCTGTAGTTTTAGTTTAAAGGGACAAATATTTGTAGTCTAGTTATAATGAAATGTATTATGGGGTAGTATGTAAAAGGTTGGTATAATAGAGGTCGGCGTTTGCCAGAACGCGCAGGAATCAACTGTAGGCTCTACAATAGCCACGCGACCATAACGATGACGTAATATTGGGAAGAACTTTTAGATTAAAAATTACGAAAATGGCGATTATAAAATGTTTACTGTTAGGGTTATTTTTTATGAGAAATGTATTTAGCAACGTTTTTAACTATCTTTCCCTAAATGCTACTCATTTTGCATTTGGAGTTAATGAACTCAGTCACAACCTCAATTTAATTCACCCTGAATTGACTCGATGCGTGTTATTTAAAAATAGTTCGACGAACAAAATTTAATTTAATTTTGTTTTGTGGATCGACCCCATTATAAAAAAATAACTTAGTATATATACTTCTGTTGCGTGGTCAGTTACCAGTTTTCAAACTCTTTAAAACCAAAACTGAAGCGAATGAATAAATAATATTTAAGGTCGTACGGATAGAAAGAGTTCTTGGAAACCTTTCTTGAATAGTTTATTTGAATTCTTAGCGACCCGCGTCTCATTGATATTCAAAACGAATTCGTACCGCTAGTAAATGTTTTTTATATTTAATTTGCGTCTTTCGCGCGAACCTCGTTTTCCGTGTATTTCTTAGTAAGAAAAACTCGACGAACTGAAAAGATTGTTTGCGAAAAGTAAAACGAATTTACGTATATACAATTGTTATTTTCTTTTTACCTTTTCGACTGAACTTTATTCACGAAAGTGTTGCCTTGGTGGAGTATGGGTTTGCACTTTCTGTCGAGTTAGGGTGTGTCTTACAGTCTGACGATACTATTTATAAAAATGCACTTATAATAGGGAACAGGAGGAGGAACGGGCTCTGTGAGGGTGAAATCTGTTTCGCAAAATTCGTTCCATATACCCCTTGCCTATTTACCGCGGAGGGAAATGTAGCCGCTACAAAATACTTTGTGTTTGCGGGCGCGGAGAGAAGAGAGATAGATTTTCCTTGCTCTGAAATTTATGCTGGAAATTGAGCCTTGAGGCAGGAGGTTTTCCCGGGGAAGGATTATTTCATCGAAATGTTTTTTATTGGCTGGCTATATCCCTTGTCTTTAAGGTGTTTTCTTCGGGTAAAAGCTGTCTAGTTTTTTTTTCTCGATAATAGCAAGAACGAATTGAAGGCCGTAAGAACCTGGATGGGACTACTTCTGTAACTTCAGTTAGCGTCCCCGGTTAGTTTATTGTAAATTGACGTTTGCCACACTTAACCACGGCAAACTTAGTGGCTACAACGTTGATATATAAGTTGGATGACGTGGGTCAAAAAATTAGCAGGCGCTGTTAAACGATAAAGTACAACGAGGATGATACCAGTGGCAAATATATTTCCCAAGGTTCTTGAAGGAAGAATGCTACGTGAAAATAGACAAATAGTTTATATTATAAATAACTTGGGGGTGCGACAGACGTTGCTAACTACGTCACAAATAACGTTTAAGGGCAGTTATTTTAGTTTTCATAAAACGCTAGGGGCCAGACGGCTCAGAGCTCACTCGGGAGAGGCCTGACCTCCATGAGAGCTGACACTGATATAAAAAAATAAGCGTAAGAAATGCTCGGTTTTCACGAGCACTATGAGCTTTACAAGCTATGACGTAGCTGATGACGTCGACAGCAGCAATAGCTAAGAAAGCTCCTCCTCTTTTATGAGAACTTTTCTTGGTTATATCTTGAGAATGGAGAGAGTGTAAACACTACTTGATTAAACTCGAAAGAAATATAATTTAGCCTAATTGCTTCCAAAATAACCCTGTTAAAATTTGTTAATATTGCCACTGCCTTAAGCCCCTAAAAACGGGTAAATTAAACTATATCTAATAGAACTTTTCAAGCCGAACCAATGGGAAGTTTTCGATAATGTTTTGGGAAATAAGGTTGTGAATGGGTATGGAGCTCTATACTACTTATGCTTTGATTTCATTCGTGTTACAGGGAAACTTGGATATAAAAGCAGCATTTGAATTTATTTTCGGGATTACCATGCCAAAAACATATTCTAGTATTTCTTCGGAATTTTTAGACACGTTTTTGTTGTTTAAATTATTTTCTGAAGTTTGGTATAATTTGAAAAAAAGTAAATATAAATTCCGTCCTAATATTAAAATAATAGGCCGACGTTTGAGGGCCAAGGTCTTAGGCATGAAACGAAGGCCTATTCTATTAAAGACTGAAATAATATGATTGGCCCGAATCATCTACTTCAAATTTTACCAAACTTCAGAAATTAATTTAAACACCAAAAATGTGTGTCTAAAAATGTTTTTTTTAAAATTCTCGAATACATTTTTTTTGGCATCCGGTGATTCCGAAAATAAATTCAAAAGCTGTTCCATTTTTAGCTCCAAGTTTCCCTTTAAAACCGAGTCAACCCAGAGGTATATAATTTTTATTAATCTAAATATTTAAAATATTAAAATTTGTACAATCGCGCGTTAGAATTAATCTACGATTAATTTCGCAGATATAATCATATTTTGATTCTCGTTAATTTTCCTTTCAAGTTTGTCTGAGGTTTTATTGTATATTATTCAAATCAAAGAATTCTTGGAAATGAAAACTCGACTTTATCATTCGCTCGTGAATGGATTTCAAATTGCATCTATGGCTATCCACATCGAATTTTTATCCTCCAAGCGAGGAGGGTAATTCGTGACTTTTTAAACATTCGCTTAGAATCAGTTACAAATTTCAACACACGTAGAAAGCTACGCTTAATGTTATCTCTATGGTTATATAAGGATAAGCTGGATTCACAATTTTAATTTTTACGCAGTGAAATTTTAAAATGATACTGTTTGAGATAGGCGAAGAGTTGAAGCAACACCCTGCACCCTAGAGTTACCCGTTAATATTACCCTTAAACGACTTAGAAAAATATATTTCTTTACGTATCAGTTTGCTTACGCTAGGCGGATTAACTCGTATAGTTCAATCCGATATAGATGAAGATTGTTTGCAAACTTATACAGTTATTGCTTCTATTTTTTAGTATAGACGTGATTTCTAGTTCAATGATTTTAAGATACAGCTGCTTGCAGCTTTCTTTCCTCACATACATAGTGATTACATCTAATTTATATCACGCTAGTCACGTTCGGGCTGTCGACTACCAGCTGATCAATTTCAGACTTCAGAACGCGCGCCATTAGGCTATTTTCTCACATTAAGAGATTATCTTTTAAGGCGTGTTGTCAATCAAGATTTTTTTGTCCAAGAATCAAGCTTTCATAACCCACGTTAACATTCTTCGAGTGACAAAGAATTGGATATTAAAATTAATTTGATATAATTAATTAAAGCGAAAGCAAGAGCTTGAAAAACGTTGATTGAAAACCTGACTTTAGAAATGAAGAAACCCTGCCTTTTTACTTGCTGTAATATAGAAAGATTCTTAAAGGGATAATGTAACCTAATAACATCGATTTTTTTATCGATTCCTTGTCGTTTAAATAGGCCTAATCCACCGATAAAAAGTTTACAAAACAAATATTAAACTACAAATAAATTTAAAACTTACCCGGAAAATAGGCTTAGCTGGAATCGTGGAGATTCTGAATTGCATACGTGTAAGGTCTACCGACCAATGAGCAAAGGCACATCGTTCACGCGAGATTTTAATGAGATTTACAATCGCGTTCGATTGGTTGCTATACCTTTTACTCGAGGAAATCAAGGATATTCATGAATCCCGATAAGCCTATTTCTAGTTTAGTATGTGTTCGTAAATTTTTACAGTTAGGCCTATTTGAACAATAAGGTATCGATAAAAAATCACTTGTTGTTAGGTTGCATTCTCTCTGTAACCCCTTGTGAGGGGTCAGGCTAGTGACCTTTACTATACCTTTTATAAGCGTAATTTACCACTTCTGTTAAAATCTGTTCACTAATTACGCGATTAGGTAACTGATTACAACATTTGTTAGTGATAAATACGTACACGATTACGTAATTAAGTTGAACACCGATTATGGGCCCCTGCACTCTTTTCCAAGATATTTTCTACTCCTTTTACGAATACTCTTTGCTTATCCAAGGAAAGAGAACAAATATGTATGGGGAAGATATTGTCTATGAAAACTCTACTTTCCGTAGCAGTGATGATAGTTCATGGTATGGCTCTTTTTGGGGCTAGACAGGGTTGCGCGATAAGTGATCCGAATGTACCGGAAATGGTAGACTAGTGAAGGGAAATGTCCCCCCGGGGGGGGGGGGGTGGGAGAGGCTACGATCGATGGGAAAAATGGACTATGAGGGGGATTTCCCTTTCTACCCTTATCATTTCCTCATCGGTTACTACAATATGAAAACGTCATCGTAGACCAAAGAATTTGTACACGAGGGAAAGAAGAGTCAGATTAAACTCCCCATTCTTCAACCGCATCCTCTTCCTCGCGAGTAACTAAATATTTCAAATACGAGAGATAATTTCAAACAAATTTCGAAAGCCTTACACCTTAATTTAAACCTTTGGATACATTTGTATTTTAATATACTGATAAAAATAATAACCTATACTATATATGTAGCTTATCAACAATACTTCCTGGTGCACCTTGGAGGAAGTGAATGTTTCTGAGTGGTCGGAATTTACGACTTTTAACTATAATCAGAGGTATATAATAACCCCCTTCGGGGGAAGTATGAAAGGTAGGCAAAATCGACGAACAACAAGTGCCCGGCGTAAATCGCGGCGGATCGACACACCGCTTTACTCCCAAAAAATAGTTACACCATTTTGAACCTCACTAAATTTTCCCTACGCACCCTTCCGGAACTTGCGAGCTGAAGTCAACCTTCGACTCCATTTTAACAGACAGCCTGACTCCTGAGAAAGGAAGTTCTAAACACAAATCGAGCCGTCTTGTTTATACAAAGACCATTTACTAGAGTAGCGACATTGAGAAGTCCAGCGCGAGCTAGTGGCCTAGATAGTCAGCAACGGGCTCTTGTTGTTCGTGATTTTTAGCATTGGTAGTATAGGGGCTTTCATACTTCCCCCCCCGAAGGGGGTTATTATATACCTCTGCTATAATTATTAGTTTTAAAAACTTACGATAGAAACCAGACTTTGAATTAATTTTATTTAAGGCATTCTATCTTTCCCTATTTAGATGCAGTATTAAAAATTATTTTTGGGAAAGATTTGTTATTTATGTGTCAGTGCATCGGATGTTTTTGGCCTTAAATCTAGCTTTAATTTAATTGTTGAAACTTATATTTGAATCCCGAAAATTTAATTTAAATGAGATTAAAGAAACGAGATGTGTCGTTTGTGAAGTGGGTTGTAGAGTGTGGCGAAAAATATGTTGGTGAGAGATGTGAGTTAAATTTGGAAGCCAAGAAAGCAACGTAAAAGGTGGGGAGGGGAGTATGAGAAGCTATCTCCATCGAAAGTTTCGAAACAAAAAGAAACGTTGAAATGAAGAGAGGCCCCGCGGTGACTGTTTGGTGGCCCAAGTATAGTGTTTGTAAAAACAGTTTGTGTTAAAATTTTATTCCGTTAGCTGCGGGTTGAAAAGAAGCTCGTGTATTCAAAAACTCTCCCGAAAAAGTAAAGTTTATGAGGTTTTAACACCACGAAGAGTTATTTAAATTTATAATTCACCATGTTAATTATTTTAATGTATAAAGGAAGTTCTATATTTAAATGTAAACCTTGCATTCCTTAATTACGAAAGGCCATTGGTCTTTTTAAATTTAAGATCCTCTGCAGCCAAAAAGGTTAGGCGAGTAATTAATCCTTATATAAAACGCGGGTGATTTTAAATACAATCAGAATAATTTTGGAATTTTAGCTAACGATATAAAGTAGGGTAGCAACACGTCATCGTTCCGCTGAGATCTAACCCGCGCTTACACTAGCCCCTTCGCCGGAGGCGTATATACTCAGATAAGTAGGACCTACCCTCTCGGTGACTGCTCGGTATCCTTGAAATATATGATAAGACGTAAAATGTGTAACTCGTCGAAATATAACTTAATTCTCAAGCCAGACTAAAATCCATTTAATATACGGTGTCTTACATTAACGTATGCCTTAAATCCCTATTTATTGAACGGAAAAGTCGCCCAAGGCTTAATAATCAAACTCGGACTAAAACCCTCTTAATTTTCTCTTAGAAAAGGATCCCCGGGGATCTTTCCATCATCAGTTTGAATCGATCACTTTGAAAATTCAGCACCAGCGATTCTATACGTATATATACTCAATCTTACATCTTGTAGAGATCGGTAATTTTCGCGGTAAATTACTAATTTTCGATTTTTTCTGTTAAATTACCAAAACCCTTTTAACTTGAAACTTTCCGGATTTAGCTGTACTTAACGTTTTGTTACTAACCCTTGGATATGGGTTAAATCAACTGGGCTATTCTTAGACAAGGTGAAGGTTTTACTTTATGACTAACTCACTTTGAATAATGGTGAGTTCCTGAGAGAGGAAGAATGCACATCAGGCTTTATTTAAACTTACTAATCTATAACTACTCCTATACTACTACTACTACTATCGACTGCCCAAGCCTTTACCAAACACCAGCTGATCCCAGTGTCTGGCATCGCCATTCGCCAGGGACTGAAATAAGCACAAGTCACTGGGCATTGTCCGAAACATTTTCCAAATGTCCCATAACGTTTTATTTTTGAGAGGGGGTCACTGGACATTTGTCCAATAAGAAAAAGTACTTATTAATACAAGAAATCTACCAATGTCTGGTAATTTTTTTAAATGTCCGATAACTTAAATTTATTAAGAGGGTTAACTGGACATTTTTCCAGTAAGAAAATTTTCTTATTTCCGTCCCTAGCGATTGTAGCGCCAAAACGGTGAAACCAGACACTAAAATGTTCAATGCCCATATTATGCCTCAATCTGCTAATAAACGTGAACAAATTGATAAAAATAGGTCAAAGGTTAGTGTTTTAAATCATCTATAAGCCTACTTTCCAATAGTGATTCGAGTTAATGGTATTTTCATGTCTGAGTTCTCTCTTTCATTATAAAGCTAAATAGGCAAGCTTACATTTTTCTCCAGGTTGTTTAGTTAGAAATTAGAATTTTGAAGCCTTTGAAAGAGGAATTTCGCATTTAATACAAATTCAAAGTAGTAAAAGCGTTTGTCACTCTCGTATAATAATTAGAAAGCGCTTTTTTAAAGGGAGAATGCAACCTAATAACAAGTGATTTTTTTATCGATTCTTTATCATTTAAATGGGCCTAATCCACCAACAAAACAAATATTAAACTGGAAATAAATTTAAAACTTACCAGGAAAATAGGCTTAACGGGATTCATGGAGATCCTGAATTGCCTCCGTGTAAGATCTAGCGACCAATGAGCAAACGCCCGTCGTTCTCGCGAGATCTCCACGAGACTTACAATCGCGTTCGATTGGTCGCTAGACCTTATACGCGAGTAGATCAGGATCACCATGAATCCCGATAAAGCATATTTTCCGGGTAAATTTTAAATTAATTTCTAGTTTAATATTGTTCGTAAATTTTTTCACTAGTGGGTTAGGCCTATTTAAACAATAAGAAATCGATAAAAATCGATAGGTTGCATTCTCCCTTTGAAATGCTTTTCCCCGAATGAATAATTTTAATTAATTTACGGGTTAATCAAATTTTTCGTATATTCCCCTCACATATGACAGGAACGCATCCATAACAGATCCCCGCATCGTGCTGGGAGTATGCAATTTAAACAATTGCCTTTGTGTAACATTCCTTCGCGTATACTTGAAAATATAATACATGGTTGGCTTTAAATTTAATTTTTACCCAACGTATAGTTAAAATCTTGTTTTTAAACGCATTCGTATTATGCTTACTGCAAAGGGGAGAGAATAATTTTGTATTTTAACAGCTGCAGTTATCTACATTTGCGTAATAAATGAGGTAGACTATAGCGACTGCCCGATTGTTAAAATAGAGACACAAATGGAGGCAAATTTTAATAGAAGACAAATGAATCTAAGATGCTTTGTCTCGATTCGCGGAACTCCGTCTTGGTATTAATCCCAATTCAATTGGAATGTTTACAAATTTTCCTTGTACAGCTCTGATAGGCATCTCCCATTTTAAATTTCTATTAATCGTTCACGTTAGAGATTGTTATTTTAATTCTTAGAATATCTAGAAAAATCCATTAGAAATGATACGACGAATGACTTTTAAGATTCTTATTATCACGAGAAAATCATCCTTAAAGTTTATAAGACGACATACTGCGGTTGACAATGAACCGAGTCCGATTTTCTCAGTCCATGGTTTCACCCTAAGTGTTAAGAAATTTGTACAGAAAGGCAGCCAGGCCCAGTATATTCTTTCTAGAGTAAATCGGACTAGAAATCGCGACGGCAGGGCGAGACACGCTCCTTCGTTTCGCGAGAGAGAGGGGAGAGTTGTTTTCCGTCGATACATTTTCACCCCCGTAAACGTCTAAAGTTCGGCGCGATATTAGCACCGTCTTCTTAGTTCCAATCTCAACCGCTAGAGAGGGCAATTTCGAATTACGTTTATCGACAGTTTCGAGTTCTTAGATTTTTTTCCCTCTCTATCCTCGGGCGAAAGCTCTGACGACAAACTTTCAGAATCACATACCAATCCTAATATGCCATATTGTAAACCTAAAGCTTGATTTACCCGTGTTATTATTATTATCGACATAAATTGTTATTTAAAACTACTATCGACTTCAAATTTTATATAAACGATTAACAACGTGAATAATATTTTCAAAATTATGTTATTGACATATCTTATTACTTTAATAACTTCCATATTGACTTACATTTTAATTTTAACCCCAGGTAAATAACACCGCGTGATTTTTATGATTTTAACTAATCGAATAATTTATTTCATATAAAATCGTTATTTATTCTTTAGTCGTCGTAAATATTTGATCGCAACAAGCGTCTATGCCATCTTATTACAAAAGGTAGAGGATATATATTATGTAAGATTCCTTTTGAATTTGTAAATATTTGTCTTTGAAATCGATTGGAACGAATTCTTTTGTCCCGGCCCTACAAAACTAGCCAAAGAGAAAGAATTTATAAAGATTTATACGCTTAGGGAAGGCGTTTCATTCGTAGCTATCTATATCTATAGCTTTCATTTGTATATATGGGCCCCGTATAGTATAAAAGACGGGAAACGTGAAAAATCAAAGCACGCGCGAACCGTTATTAATGACGATGATACCATATACCGGTATTTTTATTTATTTTATTCGTCGCCGTAGACAGCTAAGCAGACCTTCACGTATACCCGAGTAAAGGATGGGTGGAAAATAAAAATCTATAGGAATAAAACTCGACCATAATTAACATTTTATCGGTTTAATCGTGGTAAAGATAATTGTGGGTAAATAGCACTTCGTTATTTTTCAAGTAGGGGAAAACAGATTTCTTTCGTTATTGTATAGGGCATATTGAAATTAAAAGTATAACCGACATCACGCGTATGTAATTAATATTATAATTTCGCGAACTTGGCTTGAGATTAGTTTGCAGGGAAAAGTGTGGGAAATTTGGAAATAGGCCTTTTTATAAAATAACCTTGGAAACGGATAAAAGAGCCGTTAAAAAGCACCCTTTGTATTGAAGATGTTGCCTTTTTCCAAGGTTAGTTCAAAGTATAGGATTTTCTATACTTCTGCTATGCTTGATAATAACAAAAAGAACCGTTAAATATAACCCATTTCTACGGAAGATGTTACCTTTTTTAAGGTTGGGACGAAGTCAGAATTTATGTTATCATCAATTGGCTCCAAACGTCAGGGAAAAGTCGGGGAATTTGGAAATTGACCCAAAATGGCAGGGAAAAGTCGGGGAATTTAGAAATTGGCGCAAAAGGTCAGGGAAAAGTCAGGGAATTTGTAAATTGACCCTTTAAGTCAGGGAAAAGTCGGGGAATTTGGAAATTGGCCCAAAAGGTCATGGAAAAGTCAAGGAATTTCGAAATTGACCCTTTAAGTCTGGGAAAAGTCGGGGAATTTGGAAATTGACCCTATAGGTCTGGAAAAGGTCGGAGAATTTAGAAATTGGCCCAAAAGATCAGGGAAAAGTCAAGGTATTTGTAAATGAGCCCAAACGGTCAGAGAAATTAAATATCTTGATTCGTGTCAAAGAACATTTTATGAATTGATGACCAATTATTTGCAACATAATTGTTATAAACTGAAAATATTTGCCTAAAGATTCTAATTGTTTCTCATATTCCGAGTAAACTATCGACCTCTGATTGATAGTAAAATTATATATTTGACGTGAAAATTATTTTACATGAACCCTAAAATTTGACAAGACCCGAATCTCATCAGGTGACACGCATACTTCAATAAATTGTTTTTGTAACTATGCACTATAGTAGCAATCTCGTTATTATGTTTTTCTTATATACTTTAATTTCGTCACCATGGTCAAGATATTTTATGTAACTTGCTTTAGCTTCCCTTTCAAGGGCTTCACATATATAAGGGCATTTTTCAAGATTGAAATCCAAATCCTAGAAGGAACTCTTGACTAGATCTCTGGAGGGGAGGGATGAGAAAATCCTTTGGTTCCGGATCTTGGCGTAGAATATCCCCACCCTGTGACCCAAGAACAACTCCGAACGAATTGCATTTCTGTTTTCTTTCCGCTCCTTATCCTCTCCCAATCCTATCCTACCAATACTAAAGGACCTCTACTATTTTTCCGAGTCAATGGCGATATTAGGCTCTTTTTGAAAGCTTGACGTTGTTCTTGTTTGTATTCGTCCGTCCCCGCGTGATCTCATCTTAAAGTGGGAATGAGGTACGACAATTGATTTTCTACCGATTCTTTATCCATGTAATAATAATAATAAAAAAAAAAGGATTAGTTCAGACTTAGGAATATAGTGAAAGAAAAATAAGCTTCCGGAGATAGCAATCCCAATCCACACTGGGTATATTTAATTAATGCCTTGCACGAAATAAAATTTCTCAAAATTAACTTGACGCACACACTAATCCTAATTTTTCTCAAAATCTCACGAGATCAGCGATACTTTCAGCTTTCAAGAGCTACCGGTAGTAGATATAGCTCAGTTTCAGCCCTAACAATATACAAGGAAGATTAAACCTCTATTCTAGTGGGTCCTCAGACATTTTTCAATTACGGTCAAATTTTGAGATTTCAATTTTCCCCCCGTTTGACTTACGTTGACACCTGATGCGTTTTAAAATCCTTTCCGACATACATAAACCTTTATCATTTTATTTGCGTAACCAATTTGATTTTAAGTCTTATTTAAGTATTTTAATATATTTTTATATACTTCGACGTGGCTATCCTCAAAACAAAACAATTTTTACACGAGTGAAGCCCAATGTGCCCCTAATCAAGGACTGAGGTCTACACTTGGGAAGGAAGCTAGAAATAATTCTCAGCAGCAAAGCAATAACGTTTTTATCACTAAGCATTCTTATCACGTACCAGTAGGCTTAAGAATAGACTGTAGACTCTTAGAATAACCACGTGAACGTAGTGATGACGTAGTATCGCAGGAAATTTTTATTTTTAAAAATTTCGAAAATGGTGATTATAAAAATATGTATTTTTAATGTTGCGGTAAATTTTTTTGTGACACATGAATATATATTTGAACTGCTTTTCAATGAATATATATAGTTTGAACCGTTATACCCTTTTCAGACGAGGTGTAACAAGCCGCTTTAATCCAATATTAACTCGAGGTTTAATCACAATTAACCGAGGTTTATTGCACTGAGAAGGCTATGCAAACCTCGATTAAATCTGGTTAAACCACGGCTAATTACGCCTCGTCTGAAGAGGGTATTACTCGGTTTCCATTTGGAGTTCATGAAAAATCAGTCACTAAAAAGCGAATCTTGAGGCTAAAAATGGAACAGCTTTTGAAATTATTTACAGAATCACCGTGCCAAAAAACCGTATTCGAGAATTTTGAGGCATTTTCAGTTGCCCAAGATCTTGGACATGAAACGTCGGCCTGTTCTTTTAATGTTAGGACGCTACAATCGATGTTATGAGGCTAAAATAATAAATATAATGGGCCGAATTTATATTTATTTTTAATCAAATTTTACCAACCTTTCTAAATTAATTTAAGCACCAAAAAATAAAATAGGTTTCTTAAAATCAAAAACTGTTCCATTTTTATCTCGAAGTTTCCCTTTAATTACTTGATCTGTAGCGACGGATTGATGTGTTGTTTTGCTCTTAAGAACATATTCACCACGCACATATCTGGTATCGACTGAACATTATTTGGGTTGTGTTTAGACGTTCTAATGCCGCGGGTAAAATAGACGGCGAAAACAAATACTCGCTCCAGGATTTAATTAAATATATCAAAGAGTCTCGTGTCTCACTTGTCGCTGCGCGCGGGCGACACCATTCATTCGATACCATTCTACGTGCGTAGATATATAGTCTGTTTCATCTTGAACGTCTCGCGCAAAGACAATTTTACCCTAATGTCCCCCGAGAACCGCCATTCGGCGAAAGATGGCGTCAATTAACGTCTGTATATACACGTGAAGATAAATCTCCTGAGCAAGATTGTAAAGGACTAGTTTGATCCGTACTGGTCCGAGTACAATATACTATATAGACCAAATATCGAGTGGTTGCCAAAGGAATGAGATCAAACTATACGCGAGAGGGCCAATTTATTCTAAAATGAGTAAAGCCTCGTTCAGACATACCTTGGTCGATAGAAGTGTGAAGGGGAGTTGGACTGCCCGTTTTCCCATTGAAACGCGCTTTTCGGCTGCTGGCTACAGCCTCTCCCCTTTTCCCCTCGTTTTAGTGGTACATTCACGCGCAACTAGTTTGGCGCAGGTCGTCAACTCGTCGTCTATTGGTAAGAGTTGAGAGTTCGTGATCACGTGATGCGCGTGGCCAAGGCCCCAAACTTGACATCTAAGAACAGGCAGTCGATATCTCCTTCGCCCCTACATCCTCCTAGGACATTCTAGGGATGCCGGCGAATCTGATAACCATTAATTTCTGTTATTCATATTTTTATTTCATTTTCGGATTAATTTAAATAATTAAATTTATATATTCAGATAATAGTTAAATGGAATATAAACGAGTTTCAAGCTTTATCTATGGAGTTACTAATATTCATTAGAATAAGAAAATTCACATTTTTAAAAATAATAGAAGAGTAATTCAAATTCACTTCAAGTTCGAAGAAAATAAATAAAACAATAAAATCTTAAATTAGATTTTTTTCCACGAAAATAGATTTTGAAATTGTTCTTATCCGAACCTATAACTCGGTTAATTTTTAAGGATAAGTTGCCATTTTTGGATAGAAACTGATACTAGGTATCATTTTTATTTTATCTTCGAATAAATTAACTGGAGTTATTAATATTTGTCTATTTTTAAGCATAATTTGTTGCGCTTCGATTTAGATAACTGATTATCAAACTAATGTGGGAAAATGGGTTTGTGTTTGTACGGGAAGCAATTTGCGAATCCAAGTCGATTTGGTTCAAACCGTTTTGAAATTATTGAGGTGGGGATACAAATTTGCTGATATATCTTAAAATAACGCGATTTAAATAATAGTTTCTGTCAAAAGTACTAAAACCACGAGTTGCAAACACCATAAACTAATTAGATTGGGATAATTATTTGAAATTTTCAAATTCCGGGCAATTTTTTTTAAACGATGCTTAAGCCTTGGCTATGTATGGGCGCATCGACTTGTCAGCTTGTGAACCAGGGACAAACGCCGAATATCGGCTTCGAAACTCATTTTGCCCTCAAGTATGAACGAGGCTTGAGGGGGTTTCGCTTCGCCGAGATTCAATCACTTCTATGATGCATATGTATTCTAAAAGGCTTATAAACCTAATTTTTCCGCGCCGTAAATCGAGAAGGGCGATTGAGTGCCATTTGGAGGTAATTTAATCTTGTCTGAATAAAGTTCATACTCAATAGCCCCCCTACAGCCTCCAGAGAACGGAAAAATGGTCAATATGATAAGGTTTATAACAGAGGGAAAGGGGATTGAAAGTTTGAAACGCGGTTCATCTCATATAGTTTGAATATTTACAATCTAGGAGTAGTAAAATCCACTATATAAATAGTCTTAAGGTTTACATTTCTCTCAAACATACAAAGATGTAATATGATATTAAAATTTAAAATCGAGGTTTATAGGTTTAAAATAGTTAAATAAGGGTAATAGTTTACGTATATAGAGCTCGGAATTTGTATAACTTTTACTAATTGGATAGATCTACTGAATTAAATTTAGATATTATGCATTTTTTTTTAAATATACTATTTATCAATCCAGTTATCTTATCCCAAGATAAAATAACAAAATAATACTCTTATCTATTTTTACCCGAAAATGGCAGTATCCTAAAATATTATACTTCCGGGTAAGAAGTAGGCATATATTTTCTCGAAAATATGATAAATATTTAAACGTAAAAGTTTGGTTTATTCTTTTATTTATTTTCTTTTGAATTTTAAGTAAATTTGAAATATATTTCTTTTATTTTCCACGAATCCTGAGAATGCCAATTTTCTTATCCATCGTTCTACGTTTTAATTCGAGTAACTCGTTAATAGATAAAGCTTGAAGCGTTTCCATTTAACCTTTATCCGAATTTACGACTCGCATATTTGTTTATTTATAAACAATTAATCCGAAAATAAAATATCTGAAAATTTTGAAAAACAGAAGATGGTTCGATCCGATTTCGAGCACTAAGTTTATGAAAAACTCGTGACTATTAAACAATGACAAAAATCAAATACTTTATAGGTTTAAATTTAAAACATTATTAGTTGGGGCTCTAAGACATATAATCTCGCTACACGATTAAGTCTTCGTTTCTATCGTGTTTACGAAGCGTATATTAGATTTCCTAGAGTAATATTCCCTAAAGAGACGGTTCAAATATGTTTTTTCAATACCTTTGTGGATTTTTACTCCGAAAAGTTGAGCCAATTCAAATCATCTTAAACTCTTACGCATCATAGTATAAATATTTTTTTTCTTCATATAGACCGATTTAAAAAAATTCTCAAGGGAAAATACCTCGTCGTACGCCGTGATATTAGCGTAAATTAAAACGTCTTGGTAGCCAAATTTGAATGTGGTCTTTGTGAATATCCGGTTCGGTAGAAACGCAGCCTATACTCTTATATCATCTAAACTTGATAGTAAAACAATAAAGCCGCACTACCATCCAGAATTACTGCTATATCCGCTAAGTGAAATTGAAGATCGAAGTACAAACTCCATAATAGTTTTTTATGATAATACGGTGGACCTTGATATCTAATTCTTATCTCTGTCAATATATAAATAGGCTTGATGTTAATTAAAGACATACAGAAGGCAAGCGGCATTGTGTACGACTAGACATGTATTTTATAATTAATAAATTAGACTTTTAATGCTAAACCTCAGTTCGATTTAATTACTTTATCTACGACACATTAATGGCGACGGAGATGGGATATACTTACTGAAACAAACCCGCTACACAACCTCGAATCGACTGACAATTACGACTACGCAACTTCTGTAAGACCCAGTACTACTACCGTCACAGAAAAGAAATAAATTGCTGCTGCTGCTCGAATTACGTCAAACCTACAACTACCACCATATCATGCCTCATATTGGAAATTTCCAGTCCTTTGACGAATCCGCTGAACCATGGCCTGTCTACATTGAGAGATTGGAACTCTACATGCTCGCCAACGACATTACGGACAATACTAAAGCGAAAGCGACATTCCTCACTCTTATTGGAAGTAAAACCTACCTTTTACTACGGAATCTACTTACTCCAAGTACACCGGCATCGAAAACCTTAGAGGAATTAAAGACTACATTGAATGGACACTTTGCACCAGCGCCTTCCGAGATAGTGGAACGTCTGAACTTCACTAAAAGAAACAGATTACCTGGAGAATCGGTTGCCGTGTACATATCCGAATTGAAGCGGATGGCTCAACACTGCAATTTTGGAAGTACTATGAACACAAGCCTGAGAGATAGATTGGTGGCCGGTATTCAAAATGAAGCAACTCAAGCCCGATTACTATCAGAACCTCCACCTTTGGCCTTGACAAGAGCAATTGAAATCGCAACACTCATGGAAACTACAACTAAAAACTTACACCAGATCAATTCCAAGCTGCAGGATCCAGCAACAGAACCGAAGCTATACAAGTTCAACCAGGCGAAACATAAACATCGCAGCGACAACAGAAGATTACACCAACCTTCAGCGCGACAGTCATCATTACACCAACCTCCAGCACGACAGTCATCACTGCCTCAGGGTACCTGCTACAGATGTGGTAATACAGAACATAGGGCGAACAAATGCCGACACATTCACACGATTTGTTCAAATTGCAAGAAGACGGGTCATCTGGCGAAAGTCTGCTTAAGCTCCACAGATAGCCAATCTTCTCGAGCAAACGGTTCCAGTAACAGTAAAGTGCACGTGCTAACAAGTCAAGGAACCGTTACACCAACAAACCCAGGGGACAACGAATACGATCTCTTCCATGTTCAGACACTCGGACGAACGCCAGACCCTTACATCATAGAATTCCAATTGAATGGCAAGCAGATTCCCATGGAAATCGACTCAGGAGCGGCGTTTTCTTTGATCTCTTTCCGAACTTACAAATCCATATACCAAGGAACGGCCATGCCAGATATTCAAAATCCTGACATAAAACTCCGCACGTACAACGGGGAAACAGTCAAACTCAAAGGAAGCATCGAGGCTATTGCAAGTTACAATGGTGTCACGAAGAAATTACCCTTGCTCGTAGTCGAACATGACGGAACTAGCCTTTGTGGCAGAAACTGGATCGCGGAATTCAACATCAACATCACAAGTTCGAACACCTACATCAAAGAAATAAAACCTACGGAATCTTCACAGATAATTGAGGAACTAACCAACAAGTACACTAATCTATTTTCCCCAGGACTTGGTCTAATACGAAACACGGAAGTTCATTTGCACAGAAAACCTGACATCCAGGCACGATTTTTTAAACCACGACCAATACCATATGCATATAGAGATAAAGTCCATGCCGAATTAGACCGACTACAAGGACTCAAGATCATAGAACCAGTCACAGTATCCGAATGGGCAGCTCCAATAGTTCCAGTACTTAAATCAAATGGTTCGATACGAATATGCGGTGACTTCAAACTAACGGCGAATAAAGCAACTAGCACAGAACAGTATCCGCTACCCAGGATCGCAGAGTTATTTGCCAACCTTAACGGCGGTCAAAAATTCACCAAATTAGACCTCCGCGACGCATACAATCAGCTACAACTGGACAAAGAATCAAGAGACTTAGTGGTAATTAACACACCCAAGGGTCTATTCAGATATACGAGGCTCCCATTCGGTGTCTCATCGGCATCCGCGGTATTTCAACGCCAGATGGAGAAGATCTTAAACGGCATAAACCATGTGGCGATTTTTCAAGACGACCTTCTAATCACTGGCCGAACCGATGCAGAGCATTTATCCACCTTGGACAGTACGCTAGCCAGATTATCAGAAGCAGGTGTCAAGCTAAGAAAAGAGAAATGCAAATTTATGGTCGAATCCGTGGAGTATTTGGGACACATACTCGACCGAAATGGATTACGCCCGACACAAAAGAATATACAACCCATACTATCTGCTCCAAAACCATCCAACCTAACGGAACTACGCTCATTCATTGGATTGGTCACGTATTATTCGAAGTTCATACCCAACATGTCCACATTACTGGCACCGCTGTACGAGTTAACAAAAACATCTACCAAGTGGGAATGGAATCAAACGACGGACCGTGCCTTCAAGAGAGCGAAAGACATCCTTGCATCCGCAGTAGTACTTACGCATTATGACCCGAATAAACCGATCAACTTGGCGTGCGACGCTTCCCCGACAGGCGTGGGAGCAGTTCTCTCCCACATTCACCAAGACGGTCTGGAGCGTCCAATCGCTTTTGCCTCTCGAACACTGAGTAAGGCTGAAGTCAACTATAGCCAAATAGAGAAAGAAGCTTTGGCCATCGTATTCGGCGTTACCAAATTTCGAGATTACGTTTTGGGACGAAATTTCACGATTCTGACCGATCATAATCCTTTGACATCGCTGTTTTCATCCAACAAGCAAATACCCGGTACAGCATCAGGACGAATTCAGAGATGGGCCATTACATTGGCAGCTTATGATTACGACATCAAATTCAGAGCCGGCAATAAAAATGGCAATGCAGATGCAATGAGTCGTTTATCACTACCTCATGAAAAGGACCAAAGTATACAACCAGTGGAGTACGTCTTAACAATAGATAGTCTACAAGACGGCCCAGTTTTCGCTGCAGATATACGTCAAGCGATGCAGCAGGACAAAAATTCATTGCGATTAATGAAGTACATTCAGGAAGGATGGCCTAAAGATAAAGATATTCCGGATGAACTGAAAACCTTCGCTACAAGAAAGGAAGAGTTCACTATATGTCAAGACATCGTATTATGGAACAATAGAGTTTTCATTCCCGCATGTCACCGACACGCAGTTCTCCACGAATTACACGGAAGTCATATGGGCATAACGAAAACTAAGCGTCTGGCCCGTGCTACAGTCTGGTGGCCAAACGTCGACAAAGACATCGAAGACCTCATAGCCACTTGCAACAGTTGTCAACAGTTTGCAAGTATGCCAAAGCAGACAACCTCCAGTTGGCCAGTGACAAACAACCCGATGGAACGAGTTCACATAGACTATCTGGGCCCTTACGAGAATAAAATGATATTCATTTTCGTCGACACATATTCAAATTGGATTGAAGCATACCCAACTAATAATTCAACATCAAAAACTACGATACAAATACTGGCAGACATCTTTACGAGATTTGGACTTCCAAAGTGTCTCGTAAGCGACAATGCTACATGCTTTACAAGCGACGAGTTTCAAAACTTCATGAAAGTAAATGGAATACGTCACCTAACAAGCGCACCGTACCACCCACAATCAAATGGATATGCGGAGAAAGCAGTTAGCACCATCAAGAAAGGGTTATCAACCACGCGGAGTGGTACATTGCAATCACGGTTGAACAGAACGCTCTTCGATCATAGACGAAGCCTAAATGACAAAGGAAAATCACCAGCAGAACTTTTTCTATGCCGACAAATACGAAGTCGGTTAGACTGTCTTAAACCAGAAGAAACTCCTGTTCCCGTCAAAGTAACTCCGACAAACAGTACATACAATCCTGGCGACCCAGTCTGGATTAGAAACTTCGGAAAGGGTCCTAAGTGGTACGAAGCCATAGTTTTAGCACCTATCGGAAACTCGATGATCAGCGTCCAAACACCAGTCGGCGATGCACGAAGACACACTAGCCAAACACGTCATCGTAACAGTCGAACTGGCCTGCAAGCATATCGACCAGAGAACCTTTGCAACAACAGCTCACATCAAACTCAAATAGACGTGCCCATGATCGTTATACCTCAACAACCGGAAGTTACCGCGACTCCACAAGCCGCGTTGGAGACAGTTCCCGCGATACCTCAAGTTGTATTGGAGACTACACCAACTAGAAGACAATCCTCCAGAATTAAGAAACCCGTTCAACGTCTGGGACAATGAAGCCTCTTTACAAGAGGGATATTGCTATATCCGCTAAGTGAAATTGAAGATCGAAGTACAAACTCTATAATAGTTTTTTATGATAATACGGTGGACCTTGATATCTAATTCTTATCTCTGTCAATATATAAATAGGCTTGATGTTAATTAAAGACATACAGAAGGCAAGCGGCATTGTGTACGACTAGACATGTATTTTATAATTAATAAATTAGACTTTTAATGCTAAACCTCAGTTCGATTTAATTACTTTATCTACGACACATTAATTACCTTCAGAATTAGCCTCCAAACAATAGAGGTGTGGGGGTTCTGTTAATTATTTCCCTCCATCTCCGTTTTTTCCTTAAATCTCACTTAGGAGGATAAAGGGGTGAAGGAGAGTTGGACTGCCTGTTTTCGCATTGAAACCCTCTTATCGGCCGCTAGCTACAAGCTTCCCCCCAGTTTTCCCCTCGTTCTGGTGGTACATTGACGCGCAACTAGTTTGGAGCAGGTCGTCAACTCGTCATCTGTTGGTAAGAGTTGAGAATTCGTGATGACGTGATGCGCGTAGCTAAGGCGTGAGTGTATCTCCCTGCCCCAAACTTAAGATCTAAGAACATGCAGTCCAACCCTCCTTCACCCCTATATCATTCTAGCTCTCACGTACAAAACAAGAGTTGCAGTCTCTCTTTGACGGCGGTATAATTTATTCTCAATCAAATATTTTTGGTCAAAAAAGTAACTTTTTCGTCGTAATTATGGAGATTTAAAAATGTTGTTTGAAAACGCGCCATTAGACGATCAGAGACACGGATGGTGACACTTCAGAAAATACTTTCTCCCTTCCAAATTTTTGGCGGCCGGAATTTATAGAAGCACTAGTAGAAAGCATAATAGAAATATTCCATTTGGCTACTTAGAGGTGTTAATTTACTTATGAGCCTAGATGGCAAATATTAACTGTAGATGTGCCTTTTTTCTCTTTCTTCAATACTATCCGTACCCTCTGCCTTCCTCTACGATAATTTTTTGGACTAAAATTCTAGTCTAGCAAATTTGAAAGTTTCTTCGCCTATTTCATACATGACTCGGTCTATTGTAACGGCATACACCGTGATAAGGGAGATCTATATTTATTCGTGCCTAAAACTCAATATCTTTCTCGCTGTGCAAATGTCAAAATGGCAAAGGTTATGGCTACTCAATGTTTATGAAATAGGAAAAATGGGCATAGTTGTAGAACGCATGAGAGATGTTATCACATGTATTAATAAATCTGTCTTCGCAGAATTCTCTGGCTGAAATGCATTAAGAAGGTATAAATACAGTCGTACACTGAAAGAAATTTCTGCCGTAAAATAACGGCAGAGCTGCTGGCAGCAGCAGATGCCAGCAAGTGACCGTAAAATTAACAATTTTTTTGACGTATAAATTAGTTTACGGCTTTAGTACATTCATTAATACGAGGAAAATTTGTAATTTTACGACAAAAATTATTAAACTTACAATTTTATAGCCGTAAAATTAACAACATTTTTGCAGTATTATAAATTTCACGGGTCTAACACATTCAATAATTTTATGACAAAATTAATTTAAATAAAAATTAATTAAATTAATTTAAATAAAAATTAATTAAATTAATTTAAATAAAAATTAATTAAATTAATTTAAATAAAAATTAAATTAATTTAAATAAAAATTAAATTAATTTAAATAAAAATTAATTAAATTAATTTAAATAAAAATTAATTAAATTAATTTAAATAAAAATTAATTAAATTAATTTAAATAAAAATTAATTAAATTAATTTAAATAAAAATTAATTAAATTAATTTAAATAAAAATTTAATTAAATTAATTTAAATAAAAATTTAATTAAATTATTTTAAATAAAAATTTAATTAAATTAATTTAAATAAAAATTGATGATTTAATTAAATTAATTTAAATAAAAATTGATGATTTAATTAAATTAATTTAAATAAAAATTGATGATTTAATTAAATTAATTTAAATAAAAATTGATGATTTAATTAAATTAATTTAAAATGTAAATTATTAATAATTTTTAAATGTAAATTATTAATAATTGAGTATTGAAATTGAAATTTGGAGTTGACCCAAGTCTGAGTATTTTTCTTATAGCTTGGCTCGATACTAGAATGAGTACTCGCAAATGGCTATAAATTATATATCAATAAGAAACGCCTTTTTAGACTAGTAATGCTCAGGGATAAGGACTGGCCCAACCAAACTGTCCTTGGCTCGGCCCTGATATGCTTTTAATTTGAACTAAACACAATTTAGGAACATTGGCAGCCAAAACGTTTTGTCATGGCCAAGGTCAGTTAAGGCTGGGATAGGCCTTTCCTTTCGGTTGGTGAGGTTGGCTGTACGTTGATACAGGGAGTCGTGATAAATGTTAATGTTGGTCTGCACAATTAATGGACTTGAGCTATACAATAATAATATTATTTTATTGTTTTTACAAACATAGACAACCTGAAATAAAATGAAATCGGGTTAGATTATAGCCTTATGAATGGTTTACCAAGAGATTTTTAAGAACTTACTAAGAATAGTACGAGTTATGTTCACTCTTCTTCATCTTCAAGATCAGAACTAAATATAAAATAGGGATATATTTCCAAATATTATGCTTCCAAATATTCTACTAATGAAAAAGAGCAATTACAACGGAAGACGTTTGGTTCAGGTGATATGGTCCACAAGAATGTTTTATTTTCTTTTTGATGCATCAGTAGCTCTTCCCGCAGTTTATCAAGAGAAAACTTTTCATTTACTGGTTCATTTACTACAGTTGACTCGATTAATAGCTCTTTTCCCAATTTTTCCATAGGTGATGTACTTTTGGTAAAGTTTACATTCACATTTGTCTGAGATTCCTCGTGTTTTGGGTTATTCTAAAGAATCATCAGTTATTTACAATTAAGTAACAAAAAGGTTGATAAAAATACTTATAATTAACAGTGTATCCTTATTTTCCACACTCTCTGTACTTGAAGCTTCGGTAACTTCCATGGAGTTTAACATGGTATTGCTTTCGGTTTTAATTTCAAGTTCGTGCTTTGAATAGTTTTTCGTACCAATTTTGTTTGAGTCAGCACTCAGCAGGGCCACAAGTCACTTATTAAAAATAGAGTTGAGTTGGTATGTACTTCCTCATTGATATATGTACTAATTCTCATCAAAAACTACTCAGGTATGTTCTAAGTCTATACTTTAATATTTGGCAGTGCTTATTGCCACGGGAGGGAGTTACACCAAAAACATTGTGTCAATAGTCTAAGGGCTAATGCCCTATTTTGAGTGTAAATAGCCGTCAGAGACTAGAGATAGTAGAGACTAGAGATTGCCACAGTAGACTACCAAGGCTTAGGGTATAATTGTTTCATAAAATTTCTGGATTTTTAAGCTTGTACGATGCCACAAAGGTAATTCTGCTGCATTATAAAGTTGTAAAATATAACTATTAAAGATTTTTTATGATTCTTACCTTTGATATTTTCCTTATTAATTTATTTTGAAACGGCTTCAGAGTCATTTGGTCTGCCTGTCTGCCACCATAGTTACTCAAACTAAGAGTGACGACTGACGCCGCTACTACGCATAACATATTCCCCCCACACTCGGTCTCCCACCGCCGGTTTTTTTGTCTAAAGATGTGAAAAATAATATGAACTGCTTAAGATGACATTTAATGAAATTTTAATTTAATTTAATCTTCAACATTGAGGAATAATTATGTACTCATTATTCACTTTAAAATTTACTGCAAATTTACCGTAAAATAATTGGTTTTTAGCTGTTAAATTTACAAATCATAGACGTTTTTGATGATTTTACAGTTTTGCAATGTTAATATACAATTTATGACCGTTTTTTCGCTTTACTACTAGAATTTGCTTGAAAAACGGCAAAAATCACGTTAAAATAACAGCAGTATACCGTATTCTGAAAAACTACAGCAATTTGTTAAAATAACAACCAAATTACCGTTATTTTAACAGTTATTTCTCTGGGTGTATATTTATTTCAAGCCACGTTAGCGGAGCTAGGGAATGTTTATTTCCATCATTTTGCGCCATCTAAAACATCTTAGAAAGAGACGTTGATTCGATTCTAATCCAAATAGAGATTCCGAATGAAATACGCAAAATATCGGATGAGATACTCGTTTTTTTATTCGATTTCTTCATCTTCTTTCTCTCACCCTTTCTCTCTTTGTTATCTTCTTGGCCGTTGTTGTTGTTGGCGAGGTTTGATGAAAAGCCAGTCAAGGGAAAGCGTCCAGCGAAGTACAGCTGCCCCCGCTATCAAGATCCATGGTTATTTTTTCTGTTTTTTATCCATTTTTTTTTCCCCGAAGAGTTTTTTTATTCGTGGACTCCCAGCATGGACGAATTATACTGTATTTCAACTTAGAATTACTATGATATTTTTGATTGCATTTTAATATATGGTCATATATCTTATCCTTTCCGCGCCTCTTAGGATATTAGTCTATACAATAGTGCGTTCCTACTATCCAACTTTAGTCTTGCTGGGAAGTCTTCCAGACTCGTCTGACCGACTTATCAGGTCAGTCTCGATTCAGGTCGAACGTTCTCACTATCTGACTTGTCAGTCCCTTTTGTTTTTGCTTATTTTCTTCGCTCTTGGGCTGAACTGAATCGAGTTCTATATTTCATATTACTGAATAGTCGCCTGCTAGCTAGTATTCATGAACTATTTTATTAGTGAAGCTTGTATTTGTACTTATTTCATTTTAAAGAATCACAATTTCGATCATCACAGGAACAGTGGCGCTATCTAGCCCGTTTATTAAGGCGTTAAGCCTCGGTTTTTACCTTCACAATAGTAATGAATGCTTTGATATCCGAAGAATCCTCGGAGAAAAGAAACAATACGTTAAATGGACGTAGGAGATCACGGGAATAATCTCTCGTTTTTTATGGGTTTTGATCAATCCAACTTTCGTCGACCTGATCGACTCCGATCGGGTGTGTATAGCCGATAAAATCATTATTAATCTGATAAAAGATTGCGTGCGTGTGGGTTGTATGCCACTTTCACATTACCTGACATGCAAGCCGAACTAGTCAGGTCGGGTTGTCTTATCTGACTAAAGTTGAGTAGTGGGAAAACACCGTAACTAATCCTAAAACATTGTTTAGTGCAACAAACTGAGATCGAACCCTTTTACCCTCTTACTGAGAGACAATATCGAGTACTAATGATTTCGACAACATTATATTTTCAGAATGGCGTGTGATAGGCATATTAAAGAGCTGCGTGGCACAGCATCAATGTAAAGTAGTACTTGAAAATGAAATCAATAGTTTCGTACTTATTTAGTTATCCGGGAGTAATTCCGCTAGCAAAACATATTGTCTATGCTTACAAATGGATCATAGCAACATTACTTGTACTAACCAGCCCTAAATTTAGTTAGTCATCTTAAATATCGTCTACGATTTTCACGTTCCTCTAACTCCTCTACAGTGTAATTCAACCATGCTCGAAGATCAGTCGCCAAAATTGGTCTGCCTAAATTCGATCCCCCTTTTCCCTCGCATCCCTTCAGATTAGTAGCGAATCGAGAAGAGAAGAGCATTCTATAACGATCCAACTGTTCAGTTGAAACGTCGCCACGAATCGGCTTGAAAAGAAGCGTATACTGTGTGGTGAAACTGTAGGTCTGGGATAAGATAGGACTATCTAAACAGACCACAAAATTGCGCTCGGAAGAAGATATCGACGTATTTTCTCTTTTTGCTCTATATATGCCTATCAACTCCTCTATTCCGCATCGGAGGAAAAAAAACGAAAGGGAATGAACGAGCTAGTGATGATGAGCTGACCGTTCATTCTTTTTTTTTTTTTTTTTTTTTTTTTTTTTCTCGTATCGTACGTGTCTTTTCTTCGAATTGATTTTGTGTAGTTTTCAATGTAAAATCTATAACTCGATCGGTTACAATTTTGAAAATGATCTAAATTACCATTTGAAAATGGGTTTTTTTTATGTTAGTATTTACGCAATTTTGTGTTATCAAAGAGGTTTGCGTCCGCTTGAGCAGTTTCCCACTTGCGCATTTTCATTTGCGCAGTAGCCATTTGCGCGGTTTCCCATTAGCGCATTTTCATTTGCGCGGTTTCCCATTAGCGCATTTTCATTTGCGCAGTAGCCATTTGGGCAGTTTTCCATTTGCGCAGTTTTCCATTCGAGCTGTCCACAAGAGGGACAGGCTAGTTCGAGTGATTATCTAACCTAACTTATAATATAACAAAAGGGACAGGCTAGTTCGAGTGATTAACTAACCTATTCTAACTTAACCTAACATAACCTGTAAATGAACACTGCGCAAATGAAAAAAGCGAAAATGGAAACTGCGAAAATGGAAACCTGCGGAAATGGAAAACTGCGCAAAAGGGAACTGCGCAATTGGAGCCTTACCATCAAGGATACCAAAGTGATATCTTTGACATTTTAATTAGGCTGGGTTATATCATTTTCAGACGAGGCGTAATTAGCCGGTGTAATCAGATTTAACCGTGGTTTAATTGTGCAGTTGACCGAGGTTTATTGAACTGAGAAAGCTATGTAAATCTCGGTTAAATCTGATTAAACTGGCTAATTACGCCTCGTCTGAAGAGGGTATAAGAATAGTATAGGTTGGATTAGGTTAGGTACTATATAGGACTTTAATGTGTTAAATTGTGAAAATTTCAAATACTTTTTTCTCACATTTCTGCTGGTCGTAGGTTTTAAGTATCTTGTTCTGGGTTTCCCGGGTCATAATTAGTCCATAACCGTTGTTATTTATTAGGGGGGGGGGGGGGGGTTCAGAATATTTTTATCTAGCCACTGTTCTAACAATAAAGACTTAATTATTTCATCTCTACGCGTTTCTTCCTTTTATAAAGAAATTCAAAATATTTCTCTACCATGAATACCACCAAAGCTAGGTAAATCATGCTTCAAGTTTACAACAAGGCATATTACGATTAGTATGTGGTTCTGAAAGTTTTGTCGTCCGAGCTTTCACCCGAGGAGAGAGAGTAAAAAATCCAAAAACTCGAAACGGTCGAGATACAGAATTCGAAATTGCCCTCTCTAGCGGTTGAGATTGAAACTAAGTAGGCAGTGCTAATATTTCATTGAACTGTCTAGACGAGGATGAAAGTGTATCGATAGAAAATAACTCTCCCTTCTCTTTCGCGAAACGAAGGAGCGTGTCTCGTTCGGCCGTCTCGATTTCGAGTCCGATCTACTCTAGAAAGAATATACTGGCCCTGGCCACCTTTCTGTATTAATTTCGTAATACTTAGGGTGAAACCATGAACTGAAAAAATTGGACTCGCTTCATCGTGACCCGCAGTATGTTGTCTTATAAACTTGAAGGATGATTTACTTGTAATTTTAAATATAGAAAATTTAACTTTAATAACTATTTGTTAATGAGCCTATTACAATATAGAATATTCCGTTAATTACGGGTGTTTTTCTTACGATGTTATTCTTTTTTAAATATTTAACGAAAAATTGTAAATTTTAATAAGAAAATATTTACTTTCTAGTAATATTATTCTTCGTAAATTTGGGGAAAACGTAGAAATATTTTAAAAGCGTTGTTTTCGCGCCGCGTATGAAAATTCTCGCCCCGAGTCAAGAAAAGGACCGGGAATCTTAATAATACTCGAGAGGACAACCAATTACGTCACCATCCTTAATTATAGAAAATTCGGCTGAGAGCCTGAGAGAAAGAAGAGGAAGCTAGCCTTAATATTCACCCTCTAGATATTATAGATCGTTGCCGAGAATTTCGACGAAACTTCTTTTTGGCGCCAAAATTTGCCGCCTTTTACGAGATAAAACTATTTTCCCAAGGACCTTTTGAACAAGGCATGCGAGAATAAGAAGAAAACTTCCCTCATCCCCGATCTCTTGGCTCAGATCATCTTTCCGAACCCTAGCAAATTAGTCTTTCCCCTTATTGGTTGAAAGAAAAGATCTGGCGCTGGATTTTGTTCCCACACCAACTGAACTCACGTACATTCATCAATGGACGAACTATACTTAAGGGATTCCGCGATAATGGCGCCTAGGACTCGTAACATTTCTTTAACTTTTGTCAAATTTAAGGGGAGTCCAAGGCTCATCAGTTTTTATTGTTAAGGGGGTGCTCCGTAAACTAGTACACTACACCCCCGCCAATCCGTGCGGCTGCATCATTTGTCCCTAAAGTGCCGCACTCGAAACCGTGCCCGGAACGGGAAGCAAGGCCAAAGAGCGGGAACCGAAGAACCCAGATCAGTACTCCCGCACACACGTGATGAGGCTAAGGCAGTAGAAGGAAAAGGAACGGCTTGGCGACCACAACTCCTCACAGCAGTGCCATACGGCCCCAGTAATGGAACCGTGACCCAACAAGACCGACTCAAAGGCAGAGGGAGCTGCCAGGGCCCAGTGCGATCCCTGCGAGTCGGCCGGGTGTGGGCGAGACGGCCGTGTTCCAATTCGCGGAACTAGGACGGATCCTAGAACTCGGGCCCCCTCACCACGACAAGGATGGAACACTACCCCCACCCTGCGCACGGACAGGTGGAGGAGGGGGGGGGAGTCCAAGGCTATAGGCATGGATGATTACATCTTTATTCGATTCGATTACGTAATAACAAAAGTTTATCACTTTATCCCATAAAAGTAAACAACTATCAGCAAACGGGCTGTTTTACGTCATAGCCCATCCCTTAAAAAAGTCATCACCCTATCTGGCTCGAGTGGTTTGGGCTCTTCCTATATATTTTGAGTCGGGAGAGAGGGACGGAATTTAGGCTCAGAAATTTCCCCAAAGAGTGACGCTTCCTCCATTCACTATTTACACCAACTGCGGCCGCTCGAGTGTCTGGAATCAGAATCTGCCGGTACATTTACCTGGATCTTTGCTGATAATATTAAGCTACGGCGCGTTGTTTACTTTTATGGAATAAAGTGATAGACTTTTGTTAATAACTAAAATTTACCAAACCCATTATTTGATTCAATTCGAGTAGCTTTTTTTTCAATCCAGTACTTTTAATCAACCAAACATCATCATATAACTAATAATAACAACAATAATTGTATTTTCTGAAATTGCTCCTACTTTTCTTAGTTCTTTACAAAATTACATTTGATTGCTCCACCATATCTGTTCGAAACTAGGCTTTCCTACACTTAATTTAATTCACGAAACTAAAGTTAGCTAATTTAAACGCTTGATAAAACCTGAGTCCTAAATCTAACCTAGCTGAGTATATAAGTGAAATTCGAAGTGTTCAATTTTTAAGTCGCGCGTTTGTAATAAGAATTCCCTCTTTCATTCTCGTGTTCAAATGGAAATTGCATCGACAATTTTTTCCTCAATGAAGTTTAACATTTGTCTAACGTCGCGTTTAAAGTTTAGCGATAAGCCTCATTTTCATGGTCGCTTGTACGCTAGAGTTTTACACACTACACGCGCGCATCTAAACGAAACGGATATTTCACGTGCACGCCAGGGTGAGAGCTGGTGAATTACGAGAGAAAAAATTACGCTAGCAGTTTCTCCACGCTAGTGTACACGCGACCATGAAAATGAGGCTTTAGTGACGACCGACCAACAGACCGACATAGTTACGTAGAATATCAAATATTTCATGATTAATAGTAATCTCAATTTTATTTTTCAAGAAAAATATTTTAACTATTGAAATCCGTGTTTAATGTGAATAATATTCATATAGGCATAGTTTAAGTTAGATGTCAAATTAAGTTAATTAAAAGGCCATTTTTTTATAAATCAAAATACTAAAAAAAGTGATTTTAAAATTGTTGCTAAACGTTTTTGATTTAGGGGCACATAAATTTGGTTTGGCGCCGCTCGATTTTGCGCCTTTTTAAGAATTTAGGGGTGTCTTTGTACCCCTGTGTAATGTTCAATTGAAGTTAAAAAACGAACCTAACCTAACCTTATGCCTATAAGCCATCTTTGTCGATCATCTGAAACTCGATTAAATGAACGCAAGCCATAGTCGATCATTTGTATCTATTGCCTATTGATTTAGCAACAATTTGCCAATTATTTGTAAATAATTAATACTTTACAATCGTCGCGAATAGTGAAATCATGTAAATTGATTATCGATTTGCGAGTAATATCATTGATACTCGATAAAAACTAATACAAGGGTCTGATAGCTCAATACAAAAGTAGATTTATTTACAAATGCTTTTGTAAGAATATTACTCCAATATGTAACACGCTAAAGGTATACGCTTTGTAAAGACGATTGGCGCTAATAAGTTCTACGGCGAGAAACTCTTTGCTAATCCCTATTAATTAACGATTCAAATCTAAACTTATTTGAATGAATCTATAACGCGGGTTTAAATTTTAATATCGTATTACATTCTCTGGTGCCGGTATAGACGCCGGAGGAGAAAAGGACACGAAAAGATGTACACAGTTAAATCTAAACCTTAAAGAGAGAATACAACATAACAACGAGTGTTTTTATCGATTACTTGTCGTTAGAAATTAGCCTAATTCATCAGTAAAATAAATTAAAAACAAATTTTAAACTAGAAAACGTACCTGGAAAATAGGCTTAGCTGGATTCATGGAGATCCTGAATTTCTTCTCATTGATGGGTCAGCGAATGTTATTGGAAGTCTCGTGGAGATCTCGCATTAACGACGGGACACTTGTTCATTTGTCGCTGACCCGTCAATTCAGGATCTCCATGTATCCAACTAAGCCTATTTTCAGGGTAAATTTCTATCTAGTTTATTTTTTGTCTGTAATTTTTCTTTACTGGCAGGTTAGGCCCATTTTTAAACAATAATGAATCGTTAAAAAAAATCACTTGTTCCTAGGTCTTATACGTCCATGCCGAATCTTTCTCTCAAATATATTTGGGACTGAAACCCGTATTTTAATGAACTAGGCCCGGTGGTCGCCACGCTAATTAACTAGAAAAGAATGGGATGCTTAATGACACGGATAAAAGTTTTTACTTGGAAAAAACTTATTGAGGTAGCTAGAGCTCGTCGCCTCGAGTACGTGGCTGATTATCGAGTTCTTTGGAATTTCCCAACGTTCATTGCCCGTATATTTAATTCCGCAAAGAGTTTGCGAGATAAAATTTTCTATCGTTACTAATCTTATCCACTGACAAAACCTAACCTAAAACATGATTAAACATAAGAAAAATAATTATTATTCTTATGCCTAAAGTTATCTTGTTCGCTTAGTTATCGTCGTTATAGTATGGATGAATGTTTTATTTACCCAATTTACAATGAGCCCTTTTAAATCAGGTAGGAGCCATTTAAAATGGCTCGCAAGCGTACATAGTGCAACATAATAATTCGTTTACAAATTTAATAACCGACGCGTAGCAGTTTGCAACGCGTAACAGTGGGCTTAACCTCAGTGGGTAGTGGATTTATGTAATCTTAACTGGCCCCAATGCGCGAGGATGGTCTTTGTGATGTTTGTTCGGCATAACATAGTGATAGTCTCTAACCGGACGAGAAAAGAAATAGCTTTAACTGCACAAAATTTCCTCTCCTCCTCACTGCCTCTCAAGTGGGGGTTGGAAATAGGAGTAGAGGGGAAAATTTTGAATAGGGGTAGGTCAAGGGCACGAGCCAGGTTATCGTGTGGTTTCCGAAACAATCTTGATGGCCCACCTTTTAAGGTACGGCCGACTATTTCAGCTTCTCCGACCTTAGGGTACAGAACTAGACTGTTTTTCCTGTCCAGTTATATAAAGATAACAAAGTAGGACAAAACTAGAAGTTATCGGTTAGAAGTCCCGAGAATATTGACGCCGTGACCTTGGATACCTCCGCAGAGTACTTGGTCCATGACTGGTGCATAAAAAGGTTCATGGCGTATCGTTATCCTAAATAAAACCGTTTTGCTGCTAAGGGAGTTTATAAACTACGTAATCGCGTTATTTAAAATAATTTCATCTCTGGAGAGTCTAAATTTTATCTTTTCGAGTTTAGGAATGTAATGTCGTAATTATAATCGCGTTTAACTTGACGTTAACGATCGCTTCCGCCGAAAGTTTGTTTCGCTAATATTTGTGGGAATTTTATGTAAATACCGAGATCTCGAGGTGGATATTTCGGTGAATTATAACCAAGTTTATAATTAATTCTAAGGACGCTTTAGTCTTCGACGAAGTTATATACCTTAGTCATCCTTCCGAATATTAGCTGGGAAATAATAAGCCTTAGATATACCGGTATGAAAATGGTATTCGGTATTTCGATAAATTATATGCGGCATATAGGAATGAAAGTTAATAACTTAATTTCTATCGATTTATCCGATTACTATTGACTGCTATGGTATATTAATAACGACAAACTCAATCGCTTCAAATGTTTAAAACATGTTGTTGTTACGTAAATAATCCTTGGACTTGATTGATATACATTTCAGTTAAATATTTTAGTCGTGGACGCTCGTTTCTGTTGTTGTTAGCGTTAGCGTCACAAAGACCTTTCGTCGGGTGAAGTCGCCACCAAATATTTTACAACTCTGCGTTATAGCAGAAGCCGATGAAACCCTCCTTTGAAGTCTATTACTCCCGGGTCTTGTCTACCCCTCTCTGTATGGATTATTCTCAAAAGGCGCGATCCGTACGGTAGATGTTTTTGGAGCGGGAGCTAGTCGAGCGAATATCTCTAGCAGCCTTGGAGTTCGTCCAAAAAACCTCGTCGTTTGTGGAGAGAGAGAATTTCCAATTTTCCGTAGACAGGGGGGATGAAGTAGGACCCCTTCTAACTCGTAAAATTGTGAATTTTACCCATACAGAGAGGAGCGCATTGGTGTAGTAGACGTCAAAGGAGGGTTTCATCGACTTCTGGTTATAGAGATACACAACTCTCTATATACCCTATATGTCGTCGAGAAACCTCTGGTTGATTGTAGCCCCATCTCTGAGTCGGGGATAATACGTGGTTTTGACAGCATCTCCTAATTTCCATCCAAACTCGAGACTGGAGGTCACGTGTATGATGATTGTGTATCGTAGGTTTCAGAGCGTCGTCTGCCACGGTTTATATAGCTTTCGTAAATACTAAATAAACAAACTAAACTTTTTTCGTAAGCCCAAACTTTGGTTTAATAAGTAGTTTCCAGACTCTATAACGGCTTTTTGTTTTACATTTATAGAGATACACAACTCTCTATATACCCTATATGTCGTCGAGAAACCTCTGGTTGATTGTAGCCCCATCTCTGAGTCGGGGATAATACGTGGTTTTGACAGCATCTCCTAATTTCCATCCAAACTCGAGACTGGAGGTCACGTGTGTGATGATTGTGTATCGTAGGTTTCAGAGCGTCGTCTGCCACGGTTTATATAGCTTTCGTAAATACTAAATAAACAAACTAAACTTTTTTCGTAAGCCCAAACTTTGGTTTAATAAGTAGTTTCCAGACTCTATAACGGCTTTTTGTTTTACATTTTAAGGTAGATTCTTAATTAACCAGCTCCTACTACACAGAATGAAGTTATAAATGAGACATGCCGTCGGAAACTTCCACATGTTGCTGTAATCTTCTCAAAATGACATCAAGGTTCTGGCGATAAATTAAGAGAATATACCTTAAAATTGTAAACAAAAAACGTTTTAGAGCCTCGAAACGATTCATTAAAACGTAGAGTGGGTTTCCTTATATACTAAAATACGTTTAGTTTGTTTATGTAGTCATTTGGAACAGCCACCCGTCTCTGGAAGTCACTTTTCATCAAAGTTGCGTATCTCTATAGCGCAGTGTTGTAAAATCTATGCTTAAAACTTCTTTCTGGCTTTTCTTTCTTTTTCCCACGGGAGGAAAGAAAAGGGGACGATTTTTGATGCGCTTGCACCAGGTTTTTGTTACTCATTACTGGCTTTTAGTTAAGCAAAACTTAACTTTGGTTCACGTTGTTGCTCGTGGCTGCCATCGACACAGTCAAAGACAGGGGTCTATTCAAAATTTTTCTTCTCTCTTAGACACAGCGATATACCTCTATGTCCTCGTCGTGTCAGCTTTGTTGTGTGTACCAAGGCTAGTTAAGAGATGGCTTAAGCAGACGTTGTGAATCCACGTGGCTGTTTGCAATTCGGACTTCATCTGCAGAGCGCGGCCATTTTAATTTCTACTGATGTTAGTCGCATTCAATACAACGCATGATATTACTCCTGGCACCATCTATCTGCAGTTGTCATTAGGACTTTAAATTGCCGCGCTCTGGAAATCAAATCCGGATTTCTATCAGTCACGTGACTTGGAAGAGTCTGCTTAACCTGTCTCTCTATTAAACTTGGTACGTACCATCAAGATTTCTTTCATCTCTACACTAGATTTTATTTTTTAAAACTCAGATACTAAGCGACATTAATTGAGGTCGACGCTTACTTAGAGCGAAAATAAGTTAAGTAGAAAACTTTACGCAAAATCCACTTCTCTTAAGTGGCAAATCCTTTTAATTATGAACCAAACTTCGGCCGGGAAAACAAGTCACATTGCGTAACTATCTTCGCCCTACGGACAATTGTGCAACCCCTCATACCCGATAATTTGATCACTATTTAATATATCCTTCCAAGAATTGATAACATTTCCATTCCCGTACAGCCCTACATATTCGATAATTTGATCACTATATAATATATATACTCCCAGTAATAATTCCATTCCCGTACAGCCCCAGATACCCGATAATTTGATTTAAATTTATTATATCCTTTCAAGGATTAGTAATATTTCCAACTCCGTACAGCCCCACATACTCCATAATTTTATTATTATTTAATATATTAATATATATCCTTTCAAGAATTTGTAATATTTCCATCCCCGTACATCCCCGCATAGTCCATCATCTTATTCCTATTTAATATAACCTTTCAAAAAAGAGTAATATTTCCTTTCCTGTACAGCCCCACGTACTACCCGAGAAACTAAACCTTGTGTAAGTAAATTTTAGTAATATTCGTCGTAAAATTCTTGTGTCCCGCGATTTCTTCTCCCCCACCCCCTCACGCATTTTCTTCCCTCCAAAAAAATCGGCAGTTGAGTTTGTCGTTCCCGAAAGTAGAAGACGCCGCTTCCGCGCTCTAAATATTTCTTAGACAAAAACGTGTATCGAACTTAAAAGAAAACAAAGGTTAGCAGTTCAATAAACGGTTATTCGGATCAGTTCGCGTTTATGCCGTTAATTTCGTGAAAGATAAGTTTGTGGCACGGGATCTCCCTGTTTCTAAGTGTATTGTGAAAAGAGTCGGAATACTAACGAGTACTGTACATCGAACCAGCAAAAAGTGTGCATGGTAAATTCGGTCAAGATGGGATCATGGGATATCTCGCTCTACAATCGATGAATAAGGTAAATAATATTTAAATAAAAATCATTTTAAGCCTAGGGGAAATTGAAACGAGTAAACCTTTGGTAAATTTAAATTGTGATCGATTTAGGGTTGATGAAGAACTTTTAGTCGCTACGGGAATCGTTTACAAAATAGAAGACTTTATAGGCGGATTATTTTCTCTCCTCTTATGATGACGTGTAATCCCCTTAATTTTTTCGGTTTACGCATATGAAGACTTGTTTCTTGGTCTCCCCGACTTTGACTCGCTTTTAGTCTTTTTACGGGCGGGGGAGGAATCTTGCCTTCTTTTATTTTTTTCGGTGTACGAGACTCCGTTGTTTCGCGCAGCCATCTTGGCCTCCCCGACCTTGACTTTCATTTAGTCAAAGTTTTGTCTATGTTATCCCGTGAGTCTTTTTACGGCCCAGGTGGTAGGCATAATCTAGCCTCCTTTTCCCCCACGCTACAGCATTATTCTCTTCATATTTTACAAAAACATATCTAGATAATAATTTTTTGAATTAAACAATTTTTAAAGCCCTCGGGAAAGCGTTTTCTCTAGTGATCGTACGGAGAGACGGGTCAGGGACGGGGTTAAATAGTCTTTCAGAGCAATAATTTTGAATGATTTTACATTGTATTCTAATGAGAAAAATATTTAAACCATCGAAAGTAGACAGAAACACTGTTTACTGCTACTTACATCTTTTTGAAAATTTTAAATCTTGACCATTGAATAGAACAAGGTCTACTTAAGATATTTACAAAACAAAAAATTCCAAGTGACAAGGGTTGAGTTTTTAAAAAAAAAATCGGGATCCTTCGACTGACGGGGTTTAGGTTACCTCAATAGTACGGCCCCTAGTTTCCTCCTCTTTAGGGCGAGTAGAGAATATAGTGTAAAAACGTTTTCAACTATATGACCTTGAGGTCAATCAAAAGTTAAAGGGCAAGCCTCACGAATATTGTTTTTTGCTTTAAAAACTAATTTACTCTCGAATTTACTCCCGCCACCCGAGTGTTCACTACACCACCGACACTCTCCCGTGATTAGAACTAAAGGTCACGGCACAAGCTAAATGAAACAAACGAATCAGTTAATTTCTTCTACAAGTACAACAAAAAATATGAACTAAATTTAAACAACTTCAAGGTTACGAAATTAAAATAAGAGTTAAATATTCCTGTCCGGGTTCCCAGTCCAGTATATTTTTTGTATTGCGCCTGACGAGTGAACCCTTAATCGTAATTAATTTTAGTACTTTAGGACGTGTCCCCTCTGGCGCGTGAACGTCATACAGTCAAAGACGAGCATTAGTGCGTGAAAATATTTTCTATTGCTGATGACATTTTTTGCGCCTGACTTTAGTAGGATTGTTCATTTTTATATATCTATGGTAAAAACAGCTTCGTCGAATGCTTTTCAATTTCTAAAGGATAAATTCGTGAGCATGGTTCGCGAGATCAATTTAACGAGACCCGAATTGAGTGACAGGTTGCCAGTCTATTTTTAACGAAACTAATCGAGGGGCTTTTCCTTCTAATACAATAAATTTGGCCAACTCGTCTCGGCTCTATTTTTATCTGTGAAAAGGTAACGTTTTTATATAAACGTCACCAAAATATGTTTTTTTTTTTTTCGGGAGTTTAATACCGAATTCATCGCTGTCATTGGCGCGTCTGGCGAATGGGACATTCTATGAAAAGACCCCCGTCAACAAATCTTTTTCGTTATTATACCTGAATGGGCGCTATAAAAATATTGGGACAGGTGATTGAAAAGGATTTTTGTCGAACATTCTTTTTTCTCCTGTCGTTCTTCGGATAAAAAAAAAAAATGGATCAAAAATAAATTTAATCGCCAAGAATAGGCTTAGGTGGTTGACGTTTACGTGATGATGAATTTGTCGCTTTGACATATTACGAAGGTCAATAGGCTAACCTGAGCGAAATATTTCCGGTACTATATAAAGATTTAGATGGATTACGTTAATTGTTGACTTAATTTATAACTTGTTAACGCTTAAAATGGGGCTTCGAATACAAAGATTATACTTTGTATTATCGTACCTATTAAAACACCAAATTCAATATTTTATACCTCTGGGTTGAGGCGTTAGGAAGGAACTTAAAAATTAAAAGGTCAAAAATTTATGCGTCATTTCATTCCCCTATAAATGACGTAGTTTATTTCCGGAGCGTAATAGTTGCTATCATTAAAGAGAAGGAGCTTACTTAGGGAATGTTGCCGTCGACGTCATCAGCTACGTAATAGCTTGTAAAGCTCATAGCGCTCGTGAGCAGCTCATAGCGCTCGTGAGCACCGAGCATTTCTTAAGCCTATTTTTTTTTTCTATCCATGTCGGCTCTCAAAAGGTCAGGTCTCTCCCGAGTGACTTCTAAGCCGTCTGGCCCCTATCGTTTTATGAAAACGGAAATAACTGCCCTGTATAACCTTAACGACACGTGATTTCGTGCCGTTGTTAGCAACATTCGAACAAGATGTTCCAGCCACAAGTGCTTTTATAATATCATCTATAATCGATAATCTTCATACGAAAGGTAGTTGACATTCTGGGTAAAGTAGTTTAGGGAAAATACCGTTCGAAAGCGACCTTATCACTGGTGCCAGAACACCCGAGAATCGACTGTAAACTCTACAAAAGCCCCGCGATAATAGCGTGTCAGCAAAGAGCCAAGGGGGAAGGAAAGCCTGACGTCATGGAACCCCTTACTGGGGGAGCGCTTCTAAGGGCAAATACTGTAACTCCCTCACTAAGGGGATGCCACCGAGGTGAAAGATAGAAACCTGGAACGTATCAATGCCTTCCTGGCTGACTCCTTATAGTGCGGTGACGTAATATTGTCTAGTCAATCACTGACCATATATTACTGATTATTATCAATATTTCAAAATGATCATTACGGATTCAAGTATATTTGATATATTACGCGAATATAGAATGAATTATTTTGTTCATATGCAAATTTTATTTTGTCAAGGCAATTCGCCAACCATTTTCGTTGTCCAGTTAAAACTTGCACGCGAAAAGAAATAGATTTTTGAGAACATCTATCCGCGAAGATAATTTCGCAGTTGAAAACGCGTATTGAAATTGATATCAGAAAAATCGATGTGTTTTGACATTCAACAAACAGACCCTTTTCCGTTTGTTTTTCCTGAAGCGCGTCCTTTCCGTCTAATTTTGTTTGTAGATCGACTAGGAGTGACTTTAATCTAGTTATAAACCTTTAATTGGCTTAGTCTGGTCTCTCCGATCAAAGCGCATAAGCTCTCGTTGTTAAGACTGGCGGACTTTTAAGCTTTTCCCACGTAATTATTAGACCTCTCTTCGTTAATGTTTTGGGGGGCATCTCAATCATTAAAGGCTTAACGAATTATTTCCCAGCCTGGCTGCCATCTTTAACTCTTATAATATTATATAGAGTTTAGGTAATTTAATACTTATGATGGGAATGTTTTAAAGTCATTATTGACGATATAACTCAATTTTAATTTTATAATATTAAAGGACATTATTTCAGCCTTCGCGTTCAGTGACCCGCGTATACAATTGAGGTCTGGGTTCTATCTGGGAAAATAATATAATAATAATAGGAAAATTGAAACCTTTATTGGATTAACTTAAAGTGAAGCTGTCACTATTTTTTTCGAATTCCAATGAATTATATTTTTAGTTTAATCATAGGCCTACTATTAAATAGCCTTATTCAAAATTTGACGCGTGAACTTCAGGAGCTTCAGAATGAGAGTGTAGTTGGCAACTTTTCCCTATATGACGTAATTTATTTGTAGAACGTAATTAAAGATAATTAGGACTTTCTGGATTAAAGGGAGAATGCAACCTAATTACAAGTGATTTTTTTTTATCGATTCCTTATCGTGTAAATAGGCATAATCCACCGATAAAAAGTTTACAATACAAATATTAAACTATAAATAAATTAAAAACTTACCCTGAAAATAGGCTTAGCGGAATTCATGGAGATCCTGAATCGCGTCCGTGTAAGGTCTAGCGACCAATGAGCAAAGGCCCGTCGTTCACGCGAGATCTCCACGAGACTTACGTCGCGTGCGATTGGTCGCTAGACCTTACACGCGAGGAAATCATGAGCTTCATGAATCCCACTAAGCCTATTTTCAGGGTAAGTTTTAAATTTATTTCTATTTTAATATTTGTTTGTAAATTTTTTAAATAGTGGATTAGGCCTATTTAAACAATAAGGAATCGATAAAAAATCACTTGTTGTTAGGTTGCATCCTCCCTTTAAGTACTTTTACGAAATAGACCGCGCGAAAACGACTTTATCACGCGCGAAAATCAACTGTAAACTATACAATAGGCTAATGATCATATTCCTGACATATTACATTATAAAATGTATTTTTACTATTGCGGTAATTTTTTCTATGGCATATTTATATGTATTTCATATCTTTTTTTTTTTTCGGTTTTCCGAATATGCAACTCAATTTTCATTTATCCGTGGCAGCCTCGCTTTAATTATATAATATTGTTTGCCTAAAATAATAGCCATAATTGAATTTATTACCTACTAATTATTTCTCCTTGAAGAGTAATTTCGTTAATTCAGCGCAACGTAGAGTTTTCCAAATAATAAACTACGAAGTGATTAATATTTAAATCGCTGCAAAATTGGATTTATAAAACTATCGAATATTTTGTATCTTTTTGCTACCTAGCTCGCCCAAAGAAAGCTAGGATGTAATTTAAAATTTAATATCCTTGCCCGCAACAAATACTCGCTCGCATAATTGACAAATACTCGCTCGCATAATTGACAAATACTCGCTCGCATAATTGACAAATACTCGCTCGCATAATTGACAAATACTCGCTCGCATAATTGACAAATACTCGCTCGCATAATTGACAAATACTCGCTCGCATAATTGACAAATACCCGCTCGCATAATTGACAAATACCCGCTCGCATAATTGACAAATACCCGCTCGCATAATTGACAAATACCCGCTCGCATAATTGACAAATACCCGCTCGCATAATTGACAAATACTCGCTCGCATAATTGACAAATACTCGCTCGCATAATTGACAAATACTCGCTCGCACAATTGACAAATACGACGATTTTTTGTTGAAATTAGTTTTGTGTGCTATCCTTTATAAAGTACATGCGAAGTGGAAAGTAAATCTACGCTTGTAGTAGTTTGTACACGTTTTTCAGTATTTTATATTCCTAATGTAGGTTATTTCTGCATTAATTCCTAAATTTTATGTTAAAATAATTATTTAGCACTGTGTAAGTTACATCGTTTTTGCCTTCAAGTGTCGCTATAAAGAATGAAATATGTAAAGGTGGGCATCGTTATATCACCCTCCCTCCCCTCTCTTCATCCTTTTATATCCGAGCTATTTATCATTGGAATCGTCGTAGTCGATCCTCGCTACATGCTGAGGAATTTCTCAAATTGCTTTCGGCCCTCGTGGTATGTCCTAACTGATGTACATCAATTGGATACATTTCAATATTTCTCCTACTCACGCACGTTCCTACCATAATCCATAAACGTGGCCAGGAATGTAACGCAATTTTCCACTTCCCCTTTTACCGGATATATCTCGATTATAAAACTTTCCAACATTTAAATGAACAAAAATCTTAATAGACAACCTTCCTTTTTCAACGGGATTATAATTGACTACTAAGATTGCTAGTAGCTATGTCGTTGATTCTCCAATTTTTGGGGATCGTTAAGACTCGGTTAATGTTCCGTTTCGAATTTAGTTAATACGAGCGTAAACTACGCTTTATACACTAATAACGGATATTACGATTTTGTTTAAGGCCCTATTTGAACGTCCTTAATTCGCGTCCCATAGAAGCGACGTGTACTTTGAAAGTGTATTTGAATAGAAACGGCGACTAAACATATAATCAATTTCACCTCGAGTTGGTAGCGAGCTCGAAATTTAGATACCCTTTCTCTTTATGATTGGTTGAATCGGATATAAAAGAACACTAGCTTTTGCGAGTGTTGCCAACTCGGAGTAGAATTGACTATATAACAACAGATTTCAATTAATTTAGCTAAAGTCAGGTTGATAATAATTTAAATTGGAAGTTATAGGTTTTGTGTTTTCTTGAAAAGATTCTGCCGTTGAAGCTCGTCTCTTCATAAATATTTAAAATTAAATTTTTCGTTCGCTTAACAAATATAAATTGGAAGATAGGGAAGTTATATTACGTATAAATATGGCTTAATTATATATTTTTATCTTTGTCCGTATTCCAATTGGAAGTTTGATTCTCAGAAACCCGATTTTGTAAGGATTTGGTTTTCCCACTTAAACTAACCAAAATTTCAGTTACGATGAAACAACAACGTTCAACATTTAGTATATTTATTCACTTCTAGAGTATCAGTTCAACAAGTAACACAAAAATACAACAATTATAGTTATAAATAGTGCAAACCGTTTATTTTTGTTAGGTTTAGTTTTTTCGTAAAACGTTCAAGAAAACATCATAAATTACTTTACAAATAATCCGGTTTTGAAGCGTCGCGTGCTGTTTCAATATTCACATTGATATGCTGATCATCTCCCACTTTGCGACTGGATATAAAATTAATTACAGTCCCCATCCCCTATTTAGTTCAATTTACAAACTGCGCCCCCTCTTACAGGTTCATTCTTTAATTGAAGTGCCTACATGCATCGTGATTTCGAATTGAGAGCGAATCTATATGGGTGAAAGAGTAGTCCCATATATAAAACATCGCCATCACTGTGCGTGAACTCATCATCCTCCTTTGCCGGTCTGATTCAGTGGTTTCCTACCCCCTTCGGAAGGGGTCAAATAAACGCAAGAGTTCTATTAGCCGGTGTAATCAGATTTAACCGAGGTTTACAATCAATAAACCTGAATTAAATCAGAAGAGGATGAAACCCTCCTTTGAAGTCTACTACTCCAATGTTCCATATAGCGCGCCTCTCTGTATGGGTAAAATTCACGATTTTACGAGATCGGAGGGGTCCTACTTCATGCCCCCTGTCTACGAAAAATTTGAAATTCTCTCTCTCCACAAACGACGACGTTTTTTGACGAACTCCAAGGCTGCTAGAGATATTCGCATGACGAACTCCCACTCCGAAAATATCTACCGTTAGGAGGCGTACGAATCGAGCTTTTTGAAACTAACCCATACAGAGAGGGGTAGACAAGACCCGGGAGTAATAGACTTCAAAGGAGGGTTTCATCGGCTTCTGGTTAAATCTGATCAAATCTCGATTAATTTTATTCGTCTGAAGAGGGTATTATAGAAAGCTAATTCCCTTAGCTCAATCAAAATATTCTAGCTACTAGCCTGACTTTTCCAAAAATGTCGAGCACGCCTGGTTAAGAACCCATTCTCGTTCGGAACATTTTTCACGACCGTTATCGGCAGATGTTACGAAATCGTTCTCGGTTCTCCCCAATTGAAAGGATTGAAAAAATAATAAGAAAAGTAGAAAAACGCGACTATAGATGGAAGGACACTCGACCCATTGAAAAACTAGTTCGTATATAGAGAGATGGGGGAGAGAATTCCATTGTCCAATCACGCAACAAGGATACCATGATCCATTTTAAAAAACGGCAGCCATTGTCTTGTTCCAATTTTTGTTTTCTCTACTCTATACGGAGTGAGTCGAATGCATTCAAAGACTCTTATTGTAAGATTTCAAAAACGTGTGTTATCGGAGTTTCTTCCCCTATGCAATTCTATTGCTTCATTCGATTTTGATTCGTCATCGACGAATTACACTCTAGTTAAGTTGAAACGACAGCTGTAGATGAAATACGGAATGATGCGATGGTCACAGAGCTAAACCAAATCAGATTTGGCCAGTATAATCTGTCTTCATGGAGAAGATTATGTCAACCTGGGTGCTCATTGCATTTACGTGGAAAATTCTAAACTATACACGAATTAGAAAATGCGGTAATTTCCAACATCGCACTAAATATGATTATCTATAGGTGTTTTCTACGAATTTCAGATTAACCTTCATGTTACCATTTCCGAATTTGGTTCTTAAGGGAGAATGCAACCTAACAATTTTTTATCGATTCCTTGTCGTTTTAAGCCTAATCCAGCAGTAAAAATTTTTCAAGCAAATAACAACTAGAAATAAATTTAAAACCTTAAATCATGGCGATCTTGAACTCCCCATATAAGGACCATCACTTTAATCATTGGCCGATATAGTCTTGAAGCGAAAGATCGATTCTTTGTTCAAAGAACTTGATTCCAAGCGCCGCTTTAACAGGCTTCGAGAGACAGAAGCCGATATCAAAATGTATTTGATGAATCGAAAGAAAAGCTTGAAACATGTTTGATTTGGAAACTTGAGTGCTTTATATGAAGAAAGAAAAGACTCTAAAAGCATCCACGCACACTTTGTAGCATTCACTCGATTGTAGAAGATTTTATGACTCTTGCAATAGGGCTTTACGTAACGAAAATACATAAGAATTGTTCACACCGTCGTTCTAGGGCCTTCATGAGTATAATTCGTCCATGAATATCCAAAACTCTAGTAATTCGTTTGTATGAAATCTATGAAATTACAGTACCTACAAATGTATAACGTTCTTTTATCACTTACGACTTAAGACTTTACAGGAAACCTTTAGTTTGTCACTTGCAGAAATTTGGAACTGATTGTAATTGTAGAGTGGGCGCAGTTTTGTCGGCGCCCTACCGATTCTCTGCCAGTTCTTTTTTATTCGGGCGACAAGAATGAGAGACGTAATAAAGCATCGTTTGGGCGTCCCCGCGAGAGTAAACCACGCCGAGAATGAAAGAAGATTCAATTCAAACCTTTCTTCTTGCGCGCCAACCCCACGGGGTACTTATAAAGAAAGTTTAGTCCCTAAAACTACTAAAAGCAGAAAATAATAGTCGACAAGAAATAAATTAATATGGAGAGCCGCTCTGCGTATAGAGGACCTTTCACACCAGTGAATTTTTCTCTCCAAATAGTTGGCAGAATTTGTGCTCCTAAATTTTATCTATATAGAACAAACTGTTATATTTCAGATATTATGCAAATATGTTAGCGGATAAAAACTGTTTACACGACATTTTGGCATTTTGTCTATTCAATCTCTTAACTGATTCTTAAATTTAAATAATCTGTCCAAACTGATACCATCTAAGCCTGAACCAATAGCACCATTAGAAAGAAGGCATTCCATAGATTAATTTAAAATAATAAAATTGACATGAGCCTCTCGTTAAAGATTATTCCACCTCTGAAAGAAATCGAGCAAAAATAAAAAAAATGATCCCTATCTTAAAATGGCTGTATTGTTTCGCTACTATCACCTAGGCATAAACCGATAGCACCATTAGAAAGAAGGAATTAGCTAGATTAATTTAAAATATTAAAATTGACATGAGCCACTCGATTAAGATTATTCCACCACTGATAAAAATCGAGCAAAAACCCGAAAATGACCCCTATCTTAAAATGGCCGTAACTTTTCTCTACTATCACCTAGTCATAAACCGATAGCACCGTTAGAAAGAAGGCATTCCCTAGATTAATTTGAAATGATAAAATTGACATGATCAAGCCACTCGTTGAAGTTACAGAAATCGAGCAAAAATCCGAAAATGACCCCTATCTCCAAATGGCCGTAACCTTTTTCTCTTATCACATATGCTTAAACCTATAGCACCATTAGAAAGAAGACATTCCCTAGATTAATTTAAAATATTAAAGTTGATATGAGTCACTCGTTAAAGATTATTCCGGCACTGATAGAAATCGAGCAAAAATCCAGGGTGACCACTATTCCTAATTTTTTTTTTTTTTTTTTTTTTTTCCATCTTTTCATGTACGTAAGTTATAAGTTTAACCAAAATTCCTTTGCAAAGCGTATACGTTATAGAACTTCACATTTGAAACCTATACTTTTTAATAATTCAATAACTAGGTTATTAGATTAATATTGGCCGCGGTTTAAATGAGGGCCAGCAGATAATACTGATTTCGTGTCTGTACTATCAGTTTCTGGTAAAACTCTATTTTTTGTTTTTCTTCTTCGGAAGCCGATTTTTCCGGTAATTTTTTTGTTCTTCGTAACACTCCTAATGGATGGGAATATATAGGATAGGTTCAATGAATCAAAGCGCGCCATTTGCTCCCAGCCCAGAAAATATGGTGGCCATCAATATTAGTTTTTCTTTCCTCTCTATAATACCGGGTATCCCAATCGTAGATCTTTTTACCCGAGGTTCTTGCTTCTAACTTGACGTGTTCGTTATAGAGGATATGTTCTGGTCTCTTCCGCTTGACCCACTCATTCAAATTCATGTAAGAAAAAATCCTTTTTTTACTGATTTAATTTAACAAAACTAATGAGGATAATCGAACCGTAGTTTTTACTCTGAACCGTAATTATCAACCATCCTTTTTTAATGGGCAATGACAATTGGTTTATTTCCCGCAATGCTGAACCTAGCTGAACCAGAAGTTTTAGGCCTTCTATGTAGAAACCGGATCAAAAATGAAAGAACCCTTTTTTTACAGGGTTCCTTTCACGACCTGGAAAAGCTAAGGGAATTTTGAATTGACCCATAATGTCAGGGAATTTTGAATTGACCCATAATGTCAGGGAATTTTGAATTGACCCATAATGTCAGGGAATTTTGAATTGACCCATAATGTCAGGGAATTTTGAATTGACCCATAATGTCAGGGAATTTTGAATTGACCCATAATGTCAGGGAATTTTGAATTGACCCATAATGTCAGGGAATTTTGAATTGACCCATAATGTCAGGGAATTTTGAATTGACCCATAATGTCAGGGAATTTTGAATTGACCCATAATGTCAGGGAATTTTGAATTGACCCATAATGTCAGGGAATTTTGAATTGACCCATAATGTCAGGGAATTTTGAATTGACCCATAATGTCAGGGAATTTTGAATTGACCCATAATGTCAGGGAATTTTGAATTGACCCATAATGTCAGGGAATTTTGAATTGACCCATAATGTCAGGGAATTTTGAATTGACCCATAATGTCAGGGAATTTTGAATTGACCCATAATGTCAGGGAATTTTGAATTGACCCATAATGTCAGGGAATTTTGAATTGACCCATAATGTCAGGGAATTTTGAATTGACCCATAATGTCAGGGAATTTTGAATTGACCCATAATGTCAGGGAATTTTGAATTGACCCATAATGTCAGGGAATTTTGAATTGACCCATAATGTCAGGGAATTTTGAATTGACCCATAATGTCAGGGAATTTTGAATTGACCCATAATGTCAGGGAATTTTGAATTGACCCATAATGTCAGGGAATTGAAAATGGGCCCAAAAGGTCAGGGAAGAGTCGAGGAATTTGAAAATGAACCCATATTGTCAGAGAAATTAAATATTCTGGTACATGTTAAGGAACTTTTTATTATTAGTTGACCAATTATTTGTTACAATATTATTATAATCTGAAAATATTTGCTTTCAGGGCTTCACTATCTTGTTTATAAATATGCTATCCATTTTATTTTTTCTATGAATTTAATCATAAATTCTTACCTAGCTTCCGTAGCAATCACAAATACATTGCAACGATAGTTGTTAGAATACTTCGGTAGCAGTCGTAGCAACCATAAGTTAATTCCTACTTTTTCCTGCACTGTTTGGGTCTTTAGAGTTCGCTTATGAACAGCAGGTTTTGTTATTCATCAATTAATATATATTAAGATAAATGTCCAGTTTTAATAGTCATAGTTTCAACTCCATTAATCAAAATTAAAAAAAAATATATTATATAAAGCTTGAACAACGCGTGTAACGTAACGTCAATAAAGATTTAATTCCCTGTGGATTCTTACACCGTACCGACGGTCTTGTAATTTTAAAAGCCGACTCAAATCGATTTGAGGCAATAAGTGAAGAAAGAGAAAGAGTTAGAAAGCTAAGAAAGACCAGAACGAAAACTTCAAAGACAAAAAGAAAAAAAAAAAAAAAAAAAAAAAAAAAACAAGATTGTTTTCGCGGAGTCGTAGAGTAAACTGCCTGGAAAGAAATTCTTTAGAAAGTACGATTTCAAATTCCCCGCTGAATTCTTTTCGAAACTGGATCTAGTTTGGTTTCAACTTTCCGTTCTAGACCTTATATTTAAGTTGCAAACTAAAAAGGCCATAATATTCCCGTATAAAAATTGGTTTTAACTGGGAATTTGTTTCTTTCTAAGGTTGTAACTGATAATATATTTTTTAATTTGTTTAAACACAGTATACTTTGTTCGTCTCATTTCATCGTCGTTTCTTGTTAAAGACTTCGTACCCCATTCCTCGGTTTTCGATCCCACTTTCTAATTTTTTTTTGGGTGGGGTGGGTGGTGAGGGGGACCAGGTTTTTAGTGTACCGAATACTTGTCGCTATGGGAATCAAGCTGAAACAGCACGATTGGGTGAGAATGAAAAGGCTTTCAGCGTCCTTAATTGGTCCCGAGAGAACCCTTCCAGCCATCAGAGCCCCCAGCCCCTTACACCCAAACGTTCAACCCGCTGCTTTCTATTGAACATTGAAGTGTTAGTTATACTATGTTTTTTTTTTCGAACTATCTTATCCAATATATCGAGTCATTTTTCTTTGACGTAAAACTGTATTTAAGAACAAACAAATACGTGCACTGCAGTAGTAAAACTAGGGGTATGACACCTACGATTTAAAACCCAGGACATCTATCTTAATGGATAAAGATAACAAACTCTTGCATCCATATCCTCTAAAGGCCCTAAGAGTGCAGGCAAAAGTAAGAATGAACTAAACCACGTTCGGGTCGGTGTATTCTTTATACATTCTATTAGCAACGCGTGTGGTTTTTTTTTAGTTTCTACTTTTGCCATCACTATTTAGGCCGTTAGAGGACGCTTATGAACGCCTGATTTGTTTATTCTTCTTTATTGTTCAGGTTACGCTTGAACGTAGAATAAATAACCAGACGGTAGTTGGTGCGACATAACTTTATTTCAGAGAAAACGATATGGTATTTAAAGAGAAACTTTATTTTAATCGAGACTTTTCGAGCCGAGGCCCTTCTTCAGTCGTTCGTTAATTTAACTAACCAAGTAAAACTAACGAAAACTTTAATTTAGTATAAGTTGTAACTTGCAACATTAGCCATTGTAAATCGTAAACAGGTTATAGAGTTAAGGTATACATACCCCAAAAATAGAAATCCTGAATTTCTTCGCATTGATGAGTCTGCGACCAATGAGCAAAGGGTCGTCGTTAAAAGCGAAATTTCCATGAGACTTCCAATAACATTCGATTGGTCACTGACCTATCAATGTGAAGAAATTCAGGATCTCCATGAATCCAGCTAAGCCTATTATCCGGGCAAGTTTTTCATTTATTACTAGTTTTATATTTGTTTGTACAATGTTTTTTCTAGTGGATTATAGGCCTATTTAAACGATAAGGAATCAATAAAAAATATCTTGTTACGTTGCATTCGCTCTTTGAAATAATTTCGATAATTGATAATTTCAAACAAATTTCGAAAGCCTTACACCTTAATTTAAACCTTTGGATACATTTGTATTTTAATATACTGATAAAAATAATAACCTATACTATATGTAGCTTATCAACAATACTTCCTGGTGCACCTTGGAGGAAGTGAATGTTTCTGAGTGGTCGGAATTTACGACTTTTAACTATAATCAGAGGTATATAATAACCCCCTTCGGGGGGAAGTATGAAAGGTAGGCAAAATCGACGAACAACAAGTGCCCGGCGTAAATCGCGGCGGATCGACACACCGCTTTACTCCCAAAAAATAGTTGCACCATTTTGAACCTCACTAAATTTCCCTACGCGCACTTCCGGAACTTGCGAGCTGAAATCAACCTTCGACTCCATTTTAACAGACAGCCTGACTCCTGAGACAGGAAGTTCTAAACACATATCGAGCCGTCTTGTTTATACAAAGACCATTTACTAGAGTAGCGACATTGAGAAGTCCAGCGCGAGCTAGTGGCCTAGATAGTCAGCAGCGGGCTCTGGTTGTTCGTGATTTTTAGCATACTTCCCCCCGAAGGGGATTATTATATACCTCTGCTATCATCAAAGGTCTAGGTAAATGTTACAATGTACCGGAAGATTCTGATTCCAGACACTCCAGCGGCATCAGTCGGTGTAAATAGTGAACGGAGGAACCACCACTTTGGAGAAATTCCGGAGTTGGGGGAAGACAATATAGCCAAGCGCGGCCCGCCTAAATTCCGTCCTTATCAAAATATCGATGAAGAGTTCAAATCAATCGAGCCAGACATACCTATGTTAATAGTAATAAGCTACGGGACGTTGTTTACTTTTATGGAATTAAGTGATAGACTTATGGTTAACGGTAATCGTATAGGTGATGCTAAGCTTAGGATAGTAGTACTGTAGTGACATAAGGGCTTCCAACGCAGTAAATGAGCTGAATCTTTCTTAGAACAAGCATGTAGTATTTTTTGTTAAAAATTAACTGAAAAAGTAATAAGATAACGGTTAAATACGATTGGAAGAACTCATTTTTGAAACTCCAAATGCGCCACTAACCCTTTACGGAGGCCTTTGGTGCTTTTAGAATAATCCTTCTACAAAGGAAGCTCCAGAGATCCTTCTCGATCCTTACATTTTCTCTAAGACTTCTAGGAATTTTCACGAATTGATTGGTCTAAAATTTCACCCTCGAGAACAGATTATTGCCCTTATTAAAGATTTGAAAAGAGGAAGCCCCCTTTCCCATCTGAGCCCTTATCGCTCGGCTCTCTATATAATCTTTTGATAATCATCCTTACATTTTCGTTCTCCAATCGGAACCTCAATTTTGCAAGCGTGATTGTTACAAAGGAAAATCCAAGCAGATGCTTTACTTCTATAATGCTGAAATAGAAGCCATCTACTTAATGCGACTTTAGACGAATCACCTTCGCTTGGCTGACTCGCAATTTAGTGTGTATAAAATCAGTTTCGTTGAAGGGTATATTTCCGTAGGATTCATCGCCATCTAGGAATATAAATTTAGTAAATAATTGTACAAATAATATATGGCAGCGCCAAATTTTATTAACAAATTATCCATTTATCTTAATAGATAAATTAAAGAGCCCTATCGCTCATAAGCTTCCTCTAACGTTTGGTTTCTAAAATTATACAAATTGATCTAATAATTTGCTAAAATAAGAGGTGTTTCGTCCATATTTGAAAAACATGTATATGTGGCCGGTTACCCATTTTGTTAGATGACGCCAGCTTTGCGAATTTTAATTGACGGTCGCGGCTTTCCGAATATTAATTGACGGTCGCGGCTTTGCGAATATTAATTGACGGTCGCGGCTTTGCGAATATTAATTGACGGTCGCGGCTTTGCGAATATTAATTGACGGTCGCGGCTTTGCGAATATTAATTGACGGTCGCGGCTTTGCGAATATTAATTGACGGTCGCGGCTTTGCGAATATTAATTGACGGTCGCGGCTTTGCGAATATTAATTGACGGTCGCGGCTTTGCGAATATTAATTGACGGTCGCGGCTTTGCGAATATTAATTGACGGTCGCGGCTTTGCGAATATTAATTGACGGTCGCGGCTTTTCGAATATTAATTGACGGTCGCGGCTTTTCGAATATTAATTGACGGTCGCGGCTTTTCGAATATTAATTGACGGTCGCGGCTTTGCGAATATTAATTGACGGTCGCGGCTTTTCGAATATTAATTGACGGTCGCGGCTTTTCGAATATTAATTGACGGTCGCGGCTTTTCGAATATTAATTGACGGTCGCGGCTTTTCGAATATTAATTGACGGTCGCGGCTTTTCGAATATTAATTGACGGTCGCGGCTTTTCGAATATTAATTGACGGTCGCGGCTTTTCGAATATTAATTGACGGTCGCGGCTTTTCGAATATTAATTGACGGTCGCGGCTTTGCGAATATTAATTGACGGTCGCGGCTTTGCGAATATTAATTGACGGTCGCGGCTTTGCGAATATTAATTGACGGTCGCGGCTTTTCGAATATTAATTGACGGTCGCGGCTTTGCGAATATTAATTGACGGTCAGAGTGATAGAACCTTTATTCGGAATGCTGAGTCTTTCCAACGATTATTCCAGTGTCTCGCAGATGGCGCCAACCGTCTCTAGCAGTCATTTATTATATTATTCTCGCGAATAAGAAAAATGTAAGAAATTTGATGTATATGTAATTCTATAACTCCGTGTTAAAGATGGTGCAGGCGGGTGTTAACTACTTTCTAGATTATATTATAAAATGAGTGAGGAAAAGAGTGTTATCCCGAAAAGAGGCTAAACTTGTAGGTTAGAGAAACTGAAAGAGGTTTAAGTTAGGCGTTGGGCGATATGAGGATGCGAATCTGACGTTTGAAAACCTGTTAACTCGCCGATAAAGCTTCGTCAAATGTAATTAATCATATTTTAGTACGTAAAACGAATTAAAAGTTGCCGTCGCTCGAGCTAAAATAGAGGAAGAAGAGAAATGTCGAGTGACCCCTTTTGTTTATTTTACCATGGGTTGACAGCGCGCCCGAAGCTATAGGCTACTTTTCCTCCGTGTCAACAAATAATAAAGGATAACGGGGTACCTAACTTCGTTCACGTTGCTAATTAAAGAACAACTATAGATAACAAAGAGTGAGACAGAATGAAACCCTCGTCCCCAAAAATGATAGAAGATTTTTATACAAGTAGATGAAGAGAGGCTCTGGTAATGACTTTTTTTATGGCTAACGCTCTTGATTCCGTACTTAAATAGACGGAAAGTCGCTACAGGATGGGGTTTATAATCAAAGACTATACTTTTTGGTTCAAAATTATGTAACAATTTGCCAAATTTACCACCACAATTCCTACTTCTAAATATTGTTAACTCGCTATTACCCGTTAAAAAGGACTGGCTGTTTTATAAATTCCTCTTTCTTTCAGTTCTCTTACCTTTGATAGCGACAACAGTCACGATGTTGTCTTTCCTTAAAGATCATTTAGTGACAATGACCTGTAAAAGTACCTCCCCCCTTCTCCAACTCTATGTTTATGGACTAATTAGGACCGGGGAGTTCGCCACTCGAAAAGATGCGTCGGCACTAATCTACGAAAATATCCGAAAATGACCCCTAATCTTAAAATGGCCGTAACCTTTCTCTACAATCTCCTAGACATAAACCGATGGCACCATTAGAAAGTAGACATTCCCTAGATTATTATAAAATAATAAAATCGTGCCTCGCCACTAATAGAAATCGAGCAAAATTTCCAAAAATTAACCATATATTAAAACGACCGCAACTTTTCTCTACAATCTCCTATCATAAACTGATTGCATCATTAGAAAGTAGACATTCCTTAGATTATTTTAAAATAATAAAAATTTGTTTCGCTACTCGCAAAATATGTTTCGCCACTCCATAGAAATCGAGCAAAAGCCCCTATCCTAAAATGGCCGTAATTGTTCTCTACAATCTTCATAGGCGTGAGGCGATTGCACCATTAGAAAGTAGACATTCCCAAGATTATTTGCATTCTCGTTACTCGCCATGTAGAAGTCCACTGTTTGTATTTTGCGTCACAACTGTTTGGTTGCAGCGGGGAGGGGTTGAAAGGTGTTGATTCGCCTAGTGGTCCTTTTCGCGCCGTGCTTTTGATTAATAGATTAAAAGAGGCTTTCTAGTATTAGAGTTTTACTTTCATGACTGGTGGAATTAAGAACGGGATAAACGTTTAATTCATTAGATATTTAGTTACAGCAATTAATCCTCGAAGGCTACCTCGAACTCGCCTTTAAATATTATTTAAAGGGTTAGTTCAACCATGTTTCCCCTGATTTTTAGACATATAACTGAAGACGAGAATTTTCACAGCACAATTTTTTTCTCTGCGATGTTTAATAATAGAGGTTACGTTCACATTATGAATTGAAATCGATTTGATTCGATTTCTTGAAACTGCTTCGGGAACCAGTTTCTTTGTAAAGATAATGCGTGACGTTTATAAATATTCCTGGCGATTTGAATATTGGTTTGATTTTACCGTTTCAAATTAAGAAACTCTAGTGTGACCAGAGTTTTTGAGACTTTGGAAACGAAACCCGAAAACGATTTTGAATCTTCAAATTAGGCCAAAAAATCAGCTGTCAGTAGAACGAAAATACTAATTTCGAACGGTTAAGAAACTAGTTGTCATGTATTTTAAATACTTTTAATTTTTCAATGTGAAAGTGAAACACTGGTAAATTTTCTTTTTAACTGAGTTTTAATGTAACTAAAGCTACGGTCACACTAGCATTTCCTAATCGATTTGAAACGATGAAATTAAACCTGTATTGAAATCGCCAGGAATCGTTTTAAGCGTCACGCGTTCACGCGTTATCTTTATAAATGGATATATCGTAGCTTCATCCATCGGTTGCTGAAACCTAATCGGTACGAAACTGGTTCTGGAATCGTTTTCAAGAAATCGAATCAAATCAAATCAGTAAAAGACTTGTTTCCCGTTCACGCGACTATAACGAATCGTTTTGAAACGGTTTAAATCGATTTCAAGGCCTAGTATGAACGCGGCTTTAGGCTTAGTCCGCTACACTTATTACAAGTACATATAAGCAAGGAGGATCGGAGAAGGAGAGGAAATGTGGGGCTGCGTTGAGTTAGAGAGAGAAGAGCCAACCTCCCACTCGGGTGGAAAGGGGGATAGGAAATTCTCGAGGTAAACTGTTGTCACGTGGTCGCTAGCTAGCGCGTCTCATAAAGGATTCGTTTTACCCACGCGACAACATTTTACCACGAAACGTCTCTACCCCCGTTCTCCCAGAGTGGGAGTTTAGGCCGACGCAGACGAACCGCGCCGTCCCCACATTTCCTCTCCTTCTCTGATCCTCCTTGATATAAGCTACTGTCACACTAGTATTTCTTAATCATTTTGATATAGTAAGAGCAAACCGATGTTCGAATCGTTCTAAGCGTCACCCATTATCTTTATAAATCGATTTATTGGGTTGTAGCTTCATCTATCGGTTGTTGTTGAAACCGAATCGGTACGAAACTGGTTCCCAATGCAGTTTCTATAAATCGAATCAAATCGATTGGAAAAAAGTCGGTTTCCCATTCACACGACTCTATATAGCGTAGTATGAACGTGGCTTTATTACAAGTATAAATAATTTCTATCGGTTTTATTTGATGATACTCAAATTCCATTTGGAACTCGTGAAAAATGCATTGCAACCTCTTTTAAATATACCTTTACGTGTAGACTGAAGTAAATAGCACATATGGAGCCTTTTTCCGAGTTTCTAATATAATGAATAACTTAGTGGTCCGTAAATGTTTAAGTTTTGGTTTGACAGAACTCTTTCGTATACGCTAAATTTTAAACTTTCTCAGCAGACCTCTTGGGACAATATTAATGTTTTTTTTTTTTTTATTATTATTTAAAACATACTCTTTTACCGAAACGAAATTAAATTCAAAACAAAGGTTCCTCTTCAAATTTTAATAGTATAAAATCCTTCAAACCTTTATGCCTAATTAACTTGACAAGGCCGCATTGTAATTTCCTAATTCATATTTATGAATGATTCCGGTTTAATTGGCTACGTCGTATTTAGACTTTTCTATTTGGCTAAATAATACGTTCTCTTACCAAAAGCCCATTAAGACTTCCCTTGATTAAGTGGATATGTATGGGTTCCAGAGAATACCCATCTCTTTTCAAAAGTCTGAAAATTTAATTCACCCCAAACTCGGTAGGTAAATGATACGCATACGTGGGCCAGGAAATTCACAGGAACTCCAGTATCTGTTTCATCCTTATACTTTTTCCTCTATTTTTTTTTTTTTTTTTTTTTTTTTTTTTTTTTTGCATCGAGTGTTTGCGATTTCCAAACACTAAGAATAGGCAGATGAATGAATGGTTTATTTGCTTTCTCTTAAATAGATCCCTTTTAAAATCTGGGAGAAGCCTTTTCTAGCAAAGCTCGCAAGCATACCTAGTTCGGCGTCAAAAATGATAGAAGTTAAAGGGAAACTTGGAGCTAAAAATTAATTTTTGGAATCACCATTCCTAAGACCTTGGGTATCAACGCCGGCCTATTCTTTTAATATTAGAATATTACAATCGCTGGGAAAAGCTGAAATAGGTTGAATTTGAGTCGTAACGGGCCATCTTAAAGGGAGGCAGCGGTCTTTGGATGGATGGCCGATAGCGATCAAGGAATGAAAAACACCGAACCCATTTTGCACTTGACTATGAACGAGCCTTAAGAACTAGCTAAGGCTCTTGGAAAGAACCTTTGCTAGTGGTTTTAAGTGACATTGATGATGGCGTGTATACGATTTAGAAAGAGGTTCGAAAGATAGATCGAACCATTTTCGGATGTTATCTTCTTTTAAGTCGTCAGGTCGTGAAAAGGGATGTCAACTTTTTCTTCGAAATTCCATGGACTTTTGCTTTTACTCTCCTTATTTGGGTATTAGGCTTAAGTGTTTGTAAAAGCGCGTTGCGTACACCTCGCTAGACCTTTATTTATTGATTTTCGAGAATGCGGCGCAATTTTCCTGGCATCTCTATTTATATCGTAGGGCCCCCTTTACGAAACTCCCGGATTCCAATTCCAAATATTTCCCAGCTATAAAAGCCAGAGAGAGAGAGAGAGAGAAAACCGAAAAGTAAAATAAATCAACGGCGAGTCGGAAAAGGCGGTTTGGTTTACCGCTTAACGGGCGCCACTTACATTTCACCACGCATGCTGCAACTCCACTTTTAGCCTACAACATTTTAAAAAGTATAAGAACTTGAATATATTGTCAAAATGTCTATTTATATATCCATTCCAAAAAGAGAAACTGCGAATTATTCAAATTAATTTACAAAAAACAGTCTAAAAATGGATTGAAAAGGTACTAGTACATCTAGAAGCTTTCGAAATAGTAACAATCTGACAAATTAATTAATCACCATGGCCAATAAATTTTGTGTAAAGATCAATTATCTTTTTCCCCGCAATTATTGATTTCTTTTAATGTGGAATCAGTATTTTGAACAGCTGATGGAATTTTAATATAAATTAAATATTTCCGCTTTCATACTTTAGTCACGAGTACCTCGATAGCAAAAATATAAGAACGAAAGGTTTTCGAACTTAGACCGCGCCCTTTCTGCCGATTAAGTCTGCCTTTGCCAATAAAAATCCATTTCGATAATTTTAACCCCGGGAATATCTTGAGTCTGAAGGCCTAACTCGCGCGTTTAAGTACTATTTCGCTTTGGCTTTTTGCTCCGGTGAATAGGCAAGGTTTCGAAACAGTTTTAACCGTTAACAGCCTCTGTGGCCTTGTTTTAGACCTAAACCGGGTTAGTTTACACTTCACACTTTGAAACCGATTTTAACCGTTTTGGAAAGGTCAAATTGTAAAATTTGGGGTCAACTGTAGAGGTTAGCTTTCAAAAATGTGTAAAGTGTGATCGTATCGTTTCTGTTAAGCTACGTTCACACTTCAGACTTCGAAACCGATTTTAAGCGTTTTGGAAAGGTCAAATTATAATATTTTGGGGTCACCCGTGTAGATCTTTGATCAAGAAACAAATTGATATCTTAAAAAAATCGATTTCAACATTGGAAACGGTTTGAAAACGGTTCAAAAGTGTCTATTGTGAACGTAGCTTTATTAGTTTATTTATTTCTGGTTTTAGTTGTTTTTCGTTTATTTTGAGTAGTATACACGCTGGAGACTTTGAAACTGTTTTAATCGTTTGGAAAAGGTCAGACTGTAAAATGTCGGGGTCAACTAAAGATATTCTTTATAAAAAAATGGAATTATTTGGTTTAAAAGTTAATTGGAACATTCAAAACGATTTGAAAACGGTTTCAAAGTGGCAAATGTGTACGAAGCTCGTGTGTATTAGTAAACAACCCATTACGAAACAGATAAAAATGCCTGAGAAGCCTAAAGCTATTTTTTCTCTTCATTTGTACCTTAACTTCTCAATAGTAATTTACAAGTAATATATTTTCATTAACGAGTTTCCTTTTTCTTTGTCTTTTGCAGGTAAGAAAATATTCTTTGGATCATTCTTGTTGGTACCCGATGTGGTGAACGTATTGTTTTCTTTTAATTTTTAACTTTATCGATATTGCAATTAAGTGTTTGAGTAGTTACGCGCTGTAATAGTTACGCGCTGTAACAAAAACGTAACCCCTAAGGAGATTCTCAATCAAACAATTGTCTAGATTCGTGTAGTTTTATTTGTAATTGACAAATATTTGAAATCTAGCTCTAATGAAATGGGTCGTGTTTGGGGTGTAGGTTAGGCTCGTATATCAAAAATTAATACACTGTCTTACTGAAACTGCGAAGGAAAATATTCTACTTACCCCTATATACTATCATTCTAAGTTCATCCAATTTCGAAATTTTTGCTAGTTTTTTTTCGTGGTTTATCTCTCCTTTCTTCGGTAAATATTAGAAAATTGATTTTTTTTTCTCACGAAATGTTTGCTCCTCCAAGATATAATTGACGTGTTTGTTCTTAAAGTTCAAGAAATGTTACGGTTTTTAATTGCTAGAGCTCCGCTGAGTGATACATATCTAGTGAAGGTTGATTTTTAATTTAGAATTAAAAATTAAAAAAGTCATTTAAAATTTAAAGAAGACCAAATATTTACTTTATATGATTTTTTCCTGCATTATTTTACGCAAAGTGTTTGGTGAGTAGAATCGTCAATGTCGAAATCAAGGTGACATGTTCCGCGCATATTTGAAAAATGAGCGAATTTGAAATCTCTTAACCCTTGAAAAACATTTATTTGTGGCCTAGCTATTACACATTTTGGTAGATGCCGCCATGTTTTATAATAATAATGAATAATTGACGTTAGAGAGATAGATTATAAGGAATTCTGGTCTTTCCACCGATTATCTCGTGGATGGCGCCACCAGTCTCTAGACGTAGCCTTTCCCAAAAGAGACATATCTCTGTGTAATTTCAGCCACAGGGGGCCCCATTTTATTTCATAGCAGATGACAAGTGTGATCTTAAACAACCATTTATATATTTAGGAAATGTTAAAAATAAGATTTTATTTTTCCTGGGTTTTTGATAACGTGTATATATTCAGAAAAAAGTTTAAAAAGGGGCGAAATCAAGATTGTGTGACCGTAGTTTTCATTTATCATGTATTTCCGAAGTTAGATCTTTCAAGTTAATACGAAATATATAGGTTAATTAATTACACCTGTTAAATCCCGTTAGTATCTTAGTAATTAGGGTCCAAAATTTACATCAGAATATCTTGAAGGGAATTTGAGATCAATGGAAATTATTCCACATAACCGCGAACGATCTACATTTTGGAGAATATATATATATATATAATAAATACGACTTTTAGAAAAGGGTAGTAAACGTGTATAACTTAAGCATTTTAGTCCGACATATTTGAGCAAATGATCAAGTAGGAAAGAGGAAATAATATTTTTTTCAATATGCAAATGAAACTTCGTAGAAATGTGTCACTATTGCCAGAAGCCGATGAAACCCTCCTTTGAAGTCTATTACTCCCGGAAATTGTCTATCCCTCTCTGTATGGGTTAGTTTCAAAAAGCGCGATTCGTACGCCTCCTAACGGTAGATATTTTCGGAGCGGGAGTTCGTCGAGCGAATATCTCAAGCAGCCTTGGAGTTCGTCAAAAAAACGTCGTCGTTTGTGGAGAGAGAATTTCCAATTTTCCGTAGACAGGGGGGTATGAAGTAGGACCCCTCCGATCACAATTTTACGAGAATTGTACCCATACAGAGAGGAGCGCTATATGGAACATTAGAGTAGTAGACTTCAAAGGAGGGTTCATCGGCTTCTGCTATTGCTAATATTTTCATAGACGTCCCATCATTAGTTTTTTACCTAAGCCTAATTTATTTTGTACGATTACAAATCCTTATTCAAAATTTTACATCAGCTGGTTGACCCGTTTTCAAAGTTGAAGGCTTAATTTTATTGCTGTTCAAAACACAAAAATATTATTTAATTATCTATATTAAATTATAAGCTTTAGATGTGAATAAGATTAGAAAAGAGTGTAACATGTATTCATTGCTTGACGAGTACTGTAATCTTCGCTAAGTGTTTTTTGTTTCTTCAAGTAATCTGCGTAATTCATATTTTGAACGTAAAACCACTAGGCGGAATCTCGTAGTAATTCGCGTCATTTTCCCGCCATTTTCGCACAATCTTGCACTCTGCGAAATCCCTATAATTTTGCGCCATTTTCGCGCAATCTTGCACTCTGCGAAATCCCTATAATTTTGCGCCATTTTCGCGCAATCTTGCACTCCGCGAAATCCCTAGAATTTTGCGCCATTTTCGCGCTATCTTGCACTCCGCAAAATCCCTACAATGCGTAATCATTGAACAGGCAAATTCGGAGTTATTATAATTTTTTGAAAGCAATTTAAATTTTATTCGTTTTCTGTAATTCTCTTATAAAAATTTAAAATTTTGTAGTGTTAGGGTCCTTTTTGAAAAATATTTTCTCAGACCATTAAATGAGGGGCTTTGGACGTTCATTATTACTGATTCGCGCAAAGTTTCGCTAGGCCTCGGGGAGTTTTGTAAAAGAGTGAGAATGACGGGAGTGTTTTGGATCGAACAGCTCTCTCCATCTCTCTTGATCGGATTAGCTTTTCACGCCTAATAATTCGGGCTTGAAAACGACGCTATATCATTCTCGTTACTTAATTATATAGAAGACGATTCCAATAGACATCGTTTACAGTCTTTAAAGGATCCCAATTTGTCGTAGAAAAATTGCTTATCCAATGGTAATTTATATTTTTTCAAAGATTGTAATTCTTATATATATATGGCCATTCTTCCGACCGACGTTTGGGTGGAATGGAGCCTTTAATACGCGTCCCAATAATCATTAGGTTTTCCGCCAAATTCGATCACAAACTCAACGCCCTTCGCCCCTAACCCTAACGTTAACATTTTTGGAAATTGTCCGCGAACACTTGGCATCTCTTAAGAGAATTCGAGCCGATAAAAGCGGGGAAAATCATTCCGAGACATTTGAAATTCTTTTAAGGAATGGACTTGCTGAGTGCACGAGGAGAAATTTAATTTCGCGTTACATTAAGCGCGCTAACTCTCTCTTTCTCTTTAGGAAATTTTTCAGGCATCATCAAGATTTCAGTCGCGTGTTGCCTTTTTTCTTGGCTTTAAAGTCACGATCCATTTCTAGTCTTGCATAAACCTAATGTAACTTCGATTCTTAGACAGTTTTACGCGTAACTTGACGTTATATAACGAAATTTCCCTCGAGATTGTGCGTTAAAGAATAACTTTTTTAGGGAGACGCGTGGCAAAATTAATTCCGTGCTATGGTCAAAAAAGCGTCTCTAAACAATTTCATTCAAAAATATTTAAAACGAAACTTGGAGCTAAAAAGGATACAGGGTTTGAATTTATTTTCGGACCTTGGGTATCAAACGCCGGTCTTTTCTTTCGATTTAGAACATTGCAAGCGCTATTTAAGGCGTCAAAAATATACTTCACTTATATTCAAACTTAACCAAACTTTCGAAATTAATAGTCCTGGACTCCTGGTCGATTTTCAAAGCCGGAAGTCTAGAGACCCTCGCGAAAATTTTGGCGGGGAAAACTTTTGTCACGTGATCGTCCGCCATCTTTTTGTTGTGTGAAATTTTCGTCTGCTCTAGTGATCTGTTCTAGTGGAGAGCGACAGACTAACATCTTGAATTTGGTTATAATTAATAAAATTAGAAATAGTCTGGCAGCCTGTTACTACAAAAAGATGGCGGCGCGGCTATGAGACTAGCGCCCATTTCCGGCAAATCGACCTGGACTATTTAAACACCAAAAATGTGTCTAATGATTGTTTTAAAATTCTCGAATATACGTTTTGTGGCATGTTGAATCCGAAACTAAATTCAAAAACCTGTCCATTTTAAGCTCCAAGTTTCCCTTTCAAAACGAGTCAACCCAGATGTGTAAAATTATTTTTATTTTGGATTTTTATTAATTTAAACATTTATTGAGCAGAAAATCTGTTGTTGGTTATAGCTGTGTGTCACCCATAGAAATGATTGCCAATTGAAAATCCTAATAGTCCCCCAGCTTCAATCTGAAGCTCTTCATTAAGGTGATAATATACTCTGATAACAAATAAATTTTAATAGATGTGGAATATTAAATTCTGCCTAAAGATATTAAGGTTTCGTGGTACTCGTAGAAATTCGTTACCCGCTTATATTAGACCTTAACAACTCACTTATCTTAATTCCATCGAAAATCCTGGGTGTTTGACATTGGTTCTATACGTCTTTTGGGGAAAAATCCTTTTTTTTTTTTTTTTTTTTTTTTTTTTTCCTTACGCTTGACAATCTTAGAAAAGACGTCTTCTATATATGAAAAAAGCTGGTTTTATAACCCTTTCAAGATTGGAATAAAGCGCCTATATAGTATTGACCGGATTATTGTGAGATTATTAGTTTGTATTAGTCCCGGTTGTATATAAGCGTTGCTCCGCTATAGTAATTCTATTCTAACGCGCTTGCAGTGGTGATCGTCGCGAATCTTATGTAACGCGTGTACAGGGTGTTAAGCCTCGTTTTCAGCAGGGTTCGAATGCACGACCTGGAAAACCTAGAAAAGTCAGGGAATTTGACCCAGAAGGTCATTAAATTTAATAATTGATCCATAAGATCAGGAAAAAGTCATGGATTTGGAAATGGGCCCAAAAGGTCAGGGAAAAGTCAGAGAATTTGGAAGTTGGCCCAAATGTCTAGAAAAAAATATGGAATATGGAAATTGGCTCAAAAAGGTCAGGAAAAAGTCCGGGAATTAGGAAATTGGCTTAAAAGGTCGGAAAAAGTCTGGGAATTTGGAAATTAGCTTAACAGGTCGAGAGGAAAAGTCTGAGAATTTGGAAATTGGCCCAAAATATCAGGGAAAAATCGGGTAATTTAAAATGTGCTCAAATGCTTAGAGAAATTGAATATTTTGGTACATGTCAAGGAACTGTTTATGATTGGTTGACAAATGTATTGTAACAAAATTATTTTAAACTGAAAGTATTTGGCTAAAGATTTTTTTTGCTCATATTATGAGTAAACTTTCGACCCTAATTGTCGTATCAAAGTGGGGAATTTGCCAGGAACTCGTCGATAAGAATAAATTCACGTAAAATATTAAAACTGGTTGGGGAAAATAACCTCCAAAATTGTGTACGAATTCTTCATAGGAAAAACTGTCTCCTCTCTTTGTACTACTGCGTTTTTCTTCTGGTGAATAGGTGAAGGGGATGGAACGAATTTTACAAAACGGTTTTTACTCCTAAAGGTGCAAACCGTAATTACAATTACTTGGGTAATATACCTCGTCAATTACCAGCACAATAAATTACCGATTTATAACCCTTGTGAAAATGCATCTCGTAGTTGACACCCTGTAAAGGTGCTTACGTAGTTACAACGTCCGAAATTCATATCTGACCTGATTTGGAAGGGGGTTACACGCGCGGCTACAAATAGGGGGCGTCGTACGGGCGCGCTCGGTAGCGCTATCCTCTCAATTCGGCGTATTACCCTTCGGAATGGAACTTAGCTTGGAGAAACCAGTCTCTTAATACCCATTCATCTGGAAACGGATAAGCAGTTTCCGAAAGCGAGTTATATGGGTGCCCAAATCTGAGTCGGCGAATTCCGGCCAAGTCTTCGTCTAGCTCATTCCCGCAAATTTTTCCGTATGACGTAACGCGTGACGTCGCATTCTTAAATAAAAAAAAATTGCAAGGTCTCGCTATATACGCAACGATGTAAATGAACGATTTTCTTCACTGAGAAATGGGGGTGTACTCGATTACAAACTAAGAAGGTTTTTAAATTTCCATCGGGGAAGACCGTTTTATCTTGGCAACTTTAGTTCTTTCTAAGGTATAAACTCTGTATATAAATCGTTTTAAACGAGTCAGCCAGAAGTATATTGGACAGGCGCCGAAGGATGAGATATTGGACCATATATATCTGAGTCAGACTAAGTCGCGACTCAGGAATTTTGGTTTGTAAAGGAGAAGTCTCAAGAATATTCCAGGTGTTCAAAATAGCCGCGTTCGAAGTAGGCCTTGTAATCGATTTGATTCGATCTCGAAACTGCTTCAGGAACCAGTTTCATACCGATTCGGTTTCAACAACCGATAGATTAAGCTACAATAAATCGATTTATATAGATAATGTGTGAACGCGTGACGCTTAAAACGATTCCTGGCGATTTTTCTATAGGTTTCATTTTACCGTTTCAAATCGATTAAGAAATGCTAGTGTGACCGTCTGTCTATCTGTTTGTCGGAAACTCTAGAATGCACGCGAAAACTTCGATACACTTAAAGCTACGGTAACACTATAATTTCTTAATCGATCTGAAACGGTAAAATCAAACCGATATTCAAATCGCCAGGAATCGTTTTGAGCGTCACGTGTTCACGCATTATTTTTATAAATCGATTTATTGTAGCTTCATCTATCGGTTGTTAATGAAACCGAATCGGTATGAAACCGGTTCCCAAAGCAGATTCGAAAAATCGAATCAAATCAGTTTGAGAAAAGACGTTTGCCCATTCACAGGACTCCAGCGAAACGTTTTGAAACGGTTTAAATCGATTCCAACACGGCTTACGTTAAACTTAATTTCTAACTCCACTTGGGTCGCGAGAGGGATGAGATATATTTAAGCTTGAGCGGCCCCTTCTTGGGAAATACGAAACAAATGCCAATTTTTGGGTGGTTCCAATGCTGCGAAAGACCGTAATAGTCGCGTCTTGCGATCATGGGTTTCCGTTTTTAATCATAAAATTCTTATTAAAAAAGATTTGTCGACGAACGTCACTAACTACCTCCTTAATTGCAATTAAAAACAATTATGGATAATCCTTTACACAAAATACTACCGGACTCTCTATCTCTATTCGACGGCTTCATTCCTTTACAAAACCGGAGACGTGTACGTTTTTTCCCTCTCGCGTCAGTAACGTCATCAAAACAAATTTAAGAAAGCCAATAAGATGTAACGAGTGGTGTGGCTCATCCTTGTGATATGAGATCGGAATACAGGCAAAGGCAACAAATTGAACTTTCCGTTTATATTTAGTTATTGTTTCCACTATACTTATACATGAATTCCTGGTTGAAGAAGACTTAACCTTTTCATATAAAAAAGATTTTTTTAATGAAAGTTTGATTCAATCTAAGCGTGCGATGAAATATAAGGTATTCTACGCTTATATATAAGTACGCGTCGATTTAGACGCCTTATAAATGGCCTTTTTCCTCACCATCCCCTCGCCAGTTTTTACCCTACATTCAATATCTCGCCTTGAAATGGTAGTACTCGCGAAACTGTAACCTTATAGGACATATCGCGTTCATAGAGGTAGAGGAAACGTAGTTAAGCCCGTGTTGAAAGCTCGAGATGGAATTAGTTTTAAAATATCCGTGGCGGGCACCTTTATGGAAACGTGGGAAAAAAGGAACAATTTCATAGCCAAGGCTACCAGTTAGGTTTAGGGTATAATATATGAAAACTCGACCGAGCGGACTCTTTTCCTTCGGTTATCGCCTGGAAACTTTAGCTACCTCTTTATCCAAGCACTGGAATTGGTCCATTCGCGACTGCTCGAAGGATACATTACCCTCCTTGGTTTCTTATATAAGTTCTTCCCCCCTTTGCATTTATTAAACAATTCGTGTCGCATAAGCGTAGTTCTATAACCGCGGGCATTTCATCCGCGGCCCGTTCCTTCGATATTTGGGGCGTAAAATGTTGGAAGCCATTTTTCTTTCGACTTTTTCTTATATTTTTGGGACACCCTTTACACTCGTGGCTGCGAAATTTTCGGGTAGGAGGAGGATTTGACTCTTGAGGTATAAAAGGGTTGTTATATATGTATATAAGGATATAGATATATATTTCGCTGACCACAATTCACGCTGAGATAAACCAAATTTTAAAGCTGAGTATGCGAATTTTCGTCCAAGGCGTAACTTGTCAGTCATCTTTACGTATTAACAAAGCTGTTATGAATCAATATGCCTAGTAGGGTAATACATATTACGACTTTTAATTTTATCTTTATAAATTTGAATTACAAATGACCTATGTTTGGTTTTAAAGGAGAGTGAAGACGACTTTATTATCCATTTTTCTGGTAGCGATTTTTCTGGCAGCTATTTTTTGCTAGCGATTCTTCTGTTACAGGGTTGCCACAGACCTGGAAAACCTGGAAAACCTGGAAAAGTCAGGGAATTTCAAAATTGGTATAAAAAGTCAGGGAAAAGTCAGGGAATTTTAAAATTGTCCAAAGGTCAGGGAAAAGTCAGGGAATTTTCATATTATCCAAAAATAAATTTCTGGAATCTCATAGTATGGATTCAGTTAGACCAGGGAGGCTTCCATAAATATGTGGAAAAATTTATTATATGGGATCAGAGCCTTCCAAACATTTATGGAAAGTCCCTATTGAGAAAAGCACGTTTTTTATGAATACTTTTTCACAGTATACTGTCTAACAGAACACCTATTTTTGGGGAGAGCTGATTCACACTAGGGAGACCACGGACCGTGTATATACCGGACGAGAATTCGCCAGCCTTCCACTGTACAAAAAAACTTCCCCGAGCATTGGGCTCGGAAGCGAGAGAGAAAATACTCGTACAAGGTCATTTTTTATTATTTCTCGTGACTCTTGTGTCACGTGAGAGCGAAATTTCAAAATGGTTATCCTAGCGATTTAAAGACACGCGCCAATTTGAATTTAATAAATGACCTTGTACGATTATTTTCTGGGCTCTATTGAGAGTCGGTGCACGGGGCAGAAAAACGCTTGCTTTTCTCGTCCGGTATATACACGGTCCGTGGGGAGACCTCCCACGCCAATCTCTAGCAAATCTTGGAGTTCCCATTAAACGCAAAAAGGAGTTTATATAGTCTTCAAGGGGAGTTACTACTAATTTAAACCTTTAAATTGGTCAGGGAAAAATGGTATAGATGGTCAGGGAAAACCTGGAAAAGTCAGGGAATTTTGTTATGGAAAATCTGTGGCAACCCTGTGTTAAAATTAAAACTTGTTCCACCATTAAAACATTCGAGAAATGTAATTGTCTGAAATGCGCAAAAAATCAGAGTAAAGATTCAGATAAGTTAGCAGATAAAAACAGCTTGCACGGCCATTTGTCTATTCAATCTCTGAATTATCTGTCCAAAGATTCCAAACCGTTTTTTGAGCAGATATCTACGGGTTATAACCGATACTGAAACGGATAACTGTCAAATTAACTCTTCTATTTTCTTTCCCGAAATAATTCGTAATTACTTGACATTAATTCTAATTCATTCTTTAAGCGATTATTAATTTAAAATAATTAAATTAATTAAATTAATTAAATTAATTGGCTGGCAAATATAAGGCGCGGTTAAAAGCTGGATTAAAACCAGACGTAAATAACTTTCTTTCAGATAAGCACTTAACGGGTATCTTTTTCTTAGAGTTAGAATAAAAAATCAGTTTACCCGGTTTAGAACCCTTAAACTTATATTTGTGGACCAAAAAGATATCGGGCCGCAGTTAAGAGTGCAATAGAACGGGAAATCGTTTTTCTTGAATCGATTTTAATCGATTTGATCGAAACTGCTTCGTGAAGCAGTTTCAAACCGATTCATCTTCAACAACCTACAGATTAAACTATAATAAATCTGTTCATGAAGATGATCCACGTGAACAGATGGCGAACTGAAAACGATTCCGAGCGATTTAAATATCGGTTTGATCATATTATCGATTAACATCGATTGGGGGATATATATGTGAAAGTAGCTAATTTTTGCTTAAATAAAAATGTATCATCAGAGGTATATAATAACCCCCTTCGGGGGAAGTATGAAAGCCCCTATACTACCAATGCTAAAAATCACGAACAACAAGAGCCCGCTGCTGACTATCTAGGCCACTAGCTCGCGCTGGACTTCTCAATGTCGCTACTCTAGTAAATGGTCTTTGTATAAACAAGACGGCTCGATATGTGTTTAGAACTTCCTGTCTCAGGAGTCAGGCTGTCTGTTAAAATGGAGTCGAAGGTTGATTTCAGCTCGCAAGTTCCGGAAGTGCGCGTAGGGAAATTTAGTGAGGTTCAAAATGGTGCAACTATTTTTTGGGAGTAAAGCGGTGTGTCGATCCGCCGCGATTTACGCCGGGCACTTGTTGTTCGTCGATTTTGCCTACCTTTCATACTTCCCCCCGAAGGGGGTTATTATATACCTCTGATTATAGTTAAAAGTCGTAAATTCCGACCACTCAGAAACATTCACTTCCTCCAAGGTGCACCAGGAAGTATTGTTGATAAGCTACATATAGTATAGGTTATTATTTTTATCAGTATATTAAAATACAAATGTATCCAAAGGTTTAAATTAAGGTGTAAGGCTTTCGAAATTTGTTTGAAATTATCTCTCGTACTTGAAATATTTAGTTACTCGCGAGGAAGAGGATGCGGTTGAAGAATGGGGAGTTTAATCTGACTCTTCTTTCCCTCGTGTACAAATTCTTTGGTCTACGATGACGTTTCCATATTGTAGTAACCGATGAGGAAATGATAAGGGTAGAAAGGGGGTTATTATATACCTCTGGTATCATCTATTAATCCTTTTTTCAATTTTGAAAATATTTGGTTCTTCTCATGGTCAAGTACCTATAGACTTTGATCTGATTATAAACGTATAGACTTTAGGCCCATTCGTGAATATATCTAGGGAAAGCCCCGCATCGACGTTTGGAGCTATAGATTAATGTATGCTGTGGATTAATGTACATCTTGCCAGTATTATTATTCCATTTATCGGCTATCCATATCGCGTTCTCTTATATAAATTGGTTTAGGGCCGGCCAGCCGCCAGCCAGATGATGGGGTTCTTATATAAGGATCATCGCTGATGAGTAATGAAGCCTAGTTACTAAAGGTTATACCTATACGTTAATCCGATATAATTCCAAGTTTGATTCATTCACTAATAAGATCCACACGTTTCCAAACCAAGTGGATGAATTGCCAAAATGATAGAGGGGTCATTTACACCATCGAAACCCTTTTTTTCCCTGAAATTTTACGTATATGCTCTATTAAATGGAGAAATCAGCCTTACAAGTGTTTTTATATCGATTTATTACTGTTTAAAAATAAACCTAATCACCAGTAAATATAATTACAAACAATTATGAATCTAAAAATAAATTTAAAACATACCCGGCCAGTAGGCTTATCTGGATTCATGGAGATCCTGAAATTCTTCCCAAAGAAGAGGACCAATGAGCGAACGTTCGTCGTTTAGACGCAATCTCTACGAGACTTCAAATAAAATTCGATTGGTCGCTAACCCATAAATGCGAAGAAATTCAGGATCTTCTTCAATCCATCTATAAGCCTATTTTTCGGTTCTTGTTTAATTTTTGAGTTAGGGCTATTTCTATATCACTTGTTATTAGGTTGCACCGTTAAAAGTCGGAGTTATTGGTTTTTCAAAGTTCCCGAGATAACAATCATAATGACTTTATACCGGTAATTACTAAATACGAAGGAATCCTACACTCAGCCCCCTCGTTAAGTGGTCTTAACACTTAAAATTCCTAAGATGGATTTTACAGATATATTGACTTTTTTACCAAGATTTTCAAATTTCGAGATTACCTAATAAGATTTCGGGAATTCAATGGCGATTACTGGATTTTAGAGTAGACTTCGTTATAGTAGAATTTCTAAAATATCGATTTCGGGATTTCATGATATCAAGCAAATAATTTGGAAATTTTCCCCATTTTAAACAAACTTTTTCTGTGATTTTTGTTAATTTATTGGGATTGTTTTGTAGATTTCGTGAATTAAAATATTATATATATTTCTTTTTGAAATGTGAAACGATATTTTGGTCAAAGTGTACAGAATTTTGAGGAGTGTCTGACCCCTAGCCTCGTTATCACTAGTATAAACTTAAGCCTAAACCATGCTGGCGGCGCGACCTTTCCTTTCTTCGGGGTCATATACTCTAACTCTCCGCTAGGACTCTTGAGTGAGAATTTCGATCGATTCTCTTTCTCTCGAGTTCTCTCGTAAGTTCTTGCGAAAGATAAAGGAAAAAGCTATCACTAAAATAATTTTAAAGGTCGCCATATATTTAATTTTTTAAAGGGAGAGTGAAGTATACTGATCGAATTAAGTACTTGAAAAACATTCTTTTAAAAAAGCTTATTTTGGTATTGAAATAAATGCGCAACTTTCGACAAATCAACTTAATAGGCATTAGCTTAGCGTTTAACAACTGACAGAAGACTCTAGCGCCTGCAATTAGCTTAAGTATGAAACTTTAACCAGCACTCTCCGTAGAAATTCTAGAGAATGGAAGACAATATTGGAAATCGGCACCGCTTGAGTTTGGCCCTCCCATAGGGGTATAGTTGGGGGAAGAGAAATCACGTCATCTGACGTCACACTAGAATGTTTCTTGATTTCAACGACAGAGTGGGTTAAACTCCCCCTTTTCTACACGAGTTAACCAAGTTGTTCAATCCATTTGGTCGAAAAGCGTATCAGAACTAAAACAGGTTCTGTTTAATAACCCTCTCGGTCTATTTTTCACTCTGATTCCTCCTTCCACGTCTAAAAATATCTAGGAAGAGTCCAAATCACTGCGGCGTAACAGGGTTGTTTTTTCGCCCTTTGCCGTTAATTATTTTGAAATACAAATCATTGTAGTTTATGTTTATTCGGATATTTAAAAACAATTGAAAGGTTTTTCTGTTTTTCGAAGCGTTCTTTATATTGAAAACATTTTTTAAACAAGTCCCTTTTCTCTTGAAGTTCTATAATTGACGTCACTCGCCCTGCCGATAGAAAGTAGATTCGAATAATAATATTATTTAAACGCTGTCCCCCTTTTGACTCGTGAACTTTCCCTTCTCTTTGTCGTTAATCCCCTCGACGTTTTCCGTTCGACTTCGGAGTCGGAACGCCAATATGCCAAAGCGAAACTAGTGTTTTCCGCCAATAATTAACGATGCTTAACTTAATCCCAGGAATTCTTTTCCCGTCCACTCCCTCTTTCTCTCGATCTTTCTCAAAGGTTTAATGAAGTTCAACGATAAATGATTTTTTATATCGATTATTTCTTCTTAGTTAAAACTAGCATTATTAACAACAGACACACTATCTTAATAGACAAAGAAGAATAACAAAAACCTGACGTTCGTAAGCGTCTCTAACGGCCAAAACAGTGTGAGCAAAAGGTCTCTCTCGATTTTGTTGTACGCTTGAATTCACGTGATTCAGCTTTGACTGTGCAAAGAGTTTGAACTCTTGTGAACTCTAAGTTCAGCTTTGGTGGGGCAAAGAGTTCAAACATTTTGTAAACCCGAGTTCTCAGGTGTCTGACCCCTCGGCCATAGCAACACTTGAGGCAAAATAGTCAACCCATACACTTTTCGAATTAGTTTAAACGAATTTAAGATTTGTTTTAAATGTTTTCAATGTTTCGCTAACGAATTGGGCCAAAAGAGCTCCTAACGTATTCAATAAAAGTAATTAACTCACTGTAACTTAACATCATGAAGTTAAGGGACAGTTCAAGGGGATTAAAAAACTATAGACTCTTTGAAGAATATTCGTTGACGAATCCTAATCAGAAATTCTTGAGTCAAAACGGAATTTTCACCAAGCGTTACTTTTTATTTCCATGTATTCCCTTAAAATAACGAAATCAATAGACTTTCCAAATTAGTAAAAATCTAGTTTTGGATAAAAAGGGTTCAAATTGAAAATTTTTAACGCAATTGGATCAACTAGACCAAATGAAATAACCCCCAAAGAAAAACAAAAGGGGGAGGGGCAGAATTTTAAAATGCTTTTTGAATTCGGGTCATTTGTTTTGGTCAATTTTAAAAGTGGAATTTTATAATTTGGCCTATTTTTGACCAGATTAGATTTTTCTTAATTTAGAAAACCGATTTGTTTGATTATTCCATCGAAGTACATCGCATTGAAAAACAACTCTGACGTCCCACGAGTTTAAAATAAGCCTCGGGATTTTTTTTTCAATTCTAGAAAATGAAGTCTTTATCCTACTGAATATTAGATACTTTTCTGGAATATCTTATGAACTTTTTATTAGTCTTATCATAAGCCTATTAATTCACCCGTAAGTTACAAACGAAAGTCGTTTTAGTGTTAAACTAATGACTGGCGAATCTTTCGACTCAAATCCATCTAGTGGTGGTAGCTTGTAACTCTCCCAATGCATACTAGCAAGAATCCATTCAGGTTCCATAAGAATATGGGAGGGCCCCGAATCAATAACCATCCTCCCATACTTTGTAGCAAAAGTTCGTCCGCTTCGAATCGATTTTTCAAGTAAATCGCTCCTAACATTATATTATTAACCCGCGCCACTAACGATCTTGACGTAATATTTTGGGTAATAAAAATGGAGCCGACCGAAAAAAGATCTAAACGTACAAATGTTGCGAAAATTGCGGACGAACTTTTGTTACAAAGTTTGGGAGGATGGTACCAGAGGCTAAAGCTATGCTCCCATATTCTTATGGAACCTGAATGGATTCTTGATACTAGGACATCCCGTTTCCTGTCAAGAGGAATGAGGCGGGGAGAATTAACTCCGTTTTCCGCCAGGTGGCGAAGGGCTTCAAATTTCTATCTTTCTTCACCGTATAGTGCTGAATACGAAGAGTTCTATCGGGAACTCAAACTTTCGGGGGGAAGAATTAATAAACTTATGGTCTTATCTTATAGAAAAATCATTCATCGTTTAGGCTTAATTCAACCTTTAATTCGCTCGCTGTTGGATAAAAACCGCTTGGGAGAAGAAAAAAAGAACGACTTTCGGGTTTCCTAGATACTATTCTTCACCCGGGATCTTAATAGCGTGTAAAAAAGATGTGGGTCGTTCCAAATTAATGGTATCTAAAATAAGAATTGTTGGGAAAATAGTTTTTTTTTTTTTTTTTTTTTTTTTTTTTTTTTGCCTTTTATAAGTAATTTAGAATGTGCATGCATTTTAAAAACGATACGATATTTAAATTTAATTTGCTCGCAAATTTCGTCAAAATATCTTATTAAAAATTCAATTTTCAGTAAAAACAGTAAGGTAGAAATGTTTTTAGTTGCAATGACCCGTTATTTCCTATTTAATTTGGAATAAATCGATTATTTTTTTTTCTTATTCAAGAAAATTTCGGAACTACTATTTTAATGTTTAATGGTGTGTGTCAAGCAATTCGCCATAGTTTTTTCCCTTTTTGAACAAAAGTATGATATTGATAAAAGTACAAAAGTGTTGTTAAAGTGAGACAGACACTTTTTTTTTTTGGAGTGCCTATGGATTATATTTTTAGCTTTATTAAAACACCATATTCAGAATTTTATACCTCTGCTGGGTAACGCGTTATTAAAGGAAGAATGTAACCTAACAAATAATTTTTTATCGATTCCTTATCGTTTAAATAGGCCTTACAAAAATAATTTACAAACTAAACTAGAAATAAATTTAAAACTTAGCATCAAAATAGTCTTAGCTGGATTCATATAGATATCCTGAACTAAGGACTAGCGACCAATGACATTGCTCGTGGAGATGCATTCCCCATCGATGACATTGGTGGCTAGTCCTTAAATGGGGAGTTGAATCCAGCTAAGTCTATTTTGACGGCAAGATTTAAATTTATTTCTAGTTTAATATTTGTAATTTTTTTATTGTTGGATTAGGCCTAAGGAATCGATAAAAAAAAAATCACTTGTTAGGTTTTATTCTCCCTTAAGTTTCTTCAAAACTTATGAAGGATACATGGTAAGGGTCAATCAACGTTTGTTTGCAAACGTTTGTATTACACTTTTCTCACAATTTTGTACTCCTTACGAAAGGTTACGTGATTTTATTTCTTCCATGAAAAAGAAATGAACCAAAATAGCCGAAAAAGCTTGAACATGTGGTAGACATACGACCCCTTATTTCTGGCTTCTATTCTTAAAGCTGCTTTTTTAAACCAAGTTTCTTTTCATTTTCTTATTTTCGTTGTGCCCTGAAAACAATCCATCAAGGACTTTAGCTCCCGCGTTGATCTAATCGTAATTGAAGCTAAAGAATAAGGAATTCTTTCGGGAGATTTTTTTTTTTCTTGTCCCATCTCGGAAACATTTTTTCTCGGTCTTTCAAAGGATCGTTTTCTGGTACTCTTTTTCTTTCTTTTTTGGAAACGGTAGACGTTTTCTGTCTTGGAAGCAACGAAGTTAAAGGCTAGGGAAACGAGTAATATTCGTTATGACGTCATTACCTTCTTTTTCTTTCCATCGGCCTTTCGGTGAAACTTGTTTAAAGCCAGTGGAAAAGACTTCACGCTCGACAAGACTAAATTCCTAGTAGACAGTCCATTATTTTGTTGTTTTTCGGGCATCTTTCCTTTAGCGTATAACCGCGGCGCTAGGTTTTAAGGAAAAAGCCACGCGGTGACCTCTCTCATAAACCCATTCTTATTTCTATATACGCGGTTAGACTTTTGGAAGGGCGAACTTAAAAGTGGTTTTTATTCGGGTTTTAGACGCTTTCCAATGGTGTAACTACTTGTATAACCACGGGTAAATCACGCTTCAAGTTTATAACAAGGCATATTATGATTGGTATGTTTTTCTGAAAGTTTATCGTCAGAGCTTTCGCCCGAGGAGAGAGGAAAAAAAATTCCAAAAAACTCTAAACGGTTGAAATACGGAATTCGAAATTGCCCTCTGTAGCAGTTGAAATTGGAGCTATGCAGGCGGTGCTAATATCACGCCGAACTTTAGACGTTTACGGGGATAAAAATGTATCGACGGAAAACGACTCTCTCGCGAAACGAAGGAGCGTGTCTCGCCCGGCCGTCGCGATTTCGAGTCTGATTTACTCTAGAAAGAATATACGGGGCCTGGCCCCTTTCTGTACAAATTTCGGAATATTTAGGGTGAAACCGTGGACTGAGAAAATCGTCTCACTTCATCGTCACCCGCAGTATGTCGTCTTATAAACTTGAAGGATGATTTACTTGTGGTATAACTATACGTTTTTCTCCCCGTTCCCCGAAACTATCCGATCCCTTTCGTTTTTCCGGCTCGATGCATTCAATTTCAGCATCTAGATGTATTATACGAAAAGGCCAACAACAACGTAAAAAAAAAAAAAAATGAGAGAAATGAGAAAAAATCCTACAAGCGATACGCTCGTTTTCGTTATCAACTTTTTTTTTACATCCTATATTGTATAGCATGCTCTATTAATACGTATGGGCTTGAACGATATATCTTGATACTAAACTGATTTAAAAAATCTTGCCGTACTTTTATGAATTATATTTCATTTTTGATCCTATACGTGTAATAGCTATATAACCTTGGGTTTTAGCCGACTGACATTTCACGAATAGAGGCGCGAAAAGGTTTTGGAAACTTGGGTCATCTTCTTTTAGAATGATCAAATAAGGTGGTTTTCACCCTTTTAAAGCATGGATTTGATTATAACTTCATATTTGAAACCTATATTTTTTATAATTTAATTAATTCACATATATTGCTCATATTTCTGAAAAATATTCTTATGATTTCCTATATCCCCCCTCCCCCAAAATTCCTATTAATTTCCTATTTTTTCCCAAAAAAATCCTATAATTTCCTATATATCCCAAAAAATCCTATAATTTCCTATATATCCCAAAAAATCCTATAATTTCCTATATATCCCAAAAAATCCTATAATTTCCTATATATCCCAAAAAATCCTCTAATTTCCTATATATCCCAAAAAATCCTATAATTTCCTATGTATCCCAAAAATCCTATAATTTCGTATGTATCCCAAAAATCCTATAATTTCCTATATTTCCCAAAAAAAATCGTATAATTTTCTATAATTCCCAAAAAAACTTCCCATAATTACCTATACTTCCCAAAAAAATTCCCATAATTTCATAGATTTCCCAAAAAAGTATTTCTATAATTCCTATTTTTTCCCAAAAAATTATTCCTATATTTTCCTATAATTTCCTATAAGATGGCTACACCAAAGACACTCGAGAATTAAAGAATTAAATGCTTAAAATCCAAAAATCTTACGCGTTTCAATCGAGTTACTTTACGTTAACTCTTTGCCATTACGAACTAAATTAAGATATAATTTGAGATTACGCGCGCTCGAGGAAGGAGAGACGTCCAATAACCGGAAAGTTATTGATGGTGGACGTCACTAAATGACCTTTCGAACGTTTGAAAGCCACTCCTATAATTCGAAGTCAAATACTGACTACTAGCTGCGCGACCCTTAAGAATTCTAAGTTCGAATTCTATCCTTTCTTGGTTTGGTATATTTTCAAACAATATTTAGATTAAATCTTGGTCATATTCTTGATCTCCAAAGCCTGAAATCATAGGGATTCTTTCGTGGAAATACCAACTTTAAAGTGGAACTGTCCTCAATGCTTTTGGAATGCCTATGGATTATATTTTTGGTTTAGGTTGAGGCGTTCAAATTTTTTTCATTATTTGACCAGAAACCGATCCTGGAAATAAATCACTATAGCATCCGATATGTCTCGAAGCTCCTCCTCCTGAAAAGAGATACACAATTTCCAATTTTCCGTAGAGAGGGGCCCCTTCCGAGCTAGTATAGGAGAAAAATTTACCTCCAACATTGAGGAGCGCTATATGCGTCATTAGAGTAGTATACTTAAAAGGAGGGTTTCATCGGCTTCTGATATGCCTGATTTTATTTCTGGAACGAAATTAACGACAATTTTCATACGAAAAGTTTAATTTTCCGGATTAAGTACTTTTACCAAAAAGATCGCGCGAAAATGACCTCATCACTCGTGCCAGAAGGCGCGAGAATCAACTGTAGTCTAAACAATAGCCCGCGATTATAGTAGATGACGTAGTATTGCGGGAAATCTTAATTTTTAAAAATATCGAAAAAGGCGATTATAAAACGTGTATATTTACACGTGTATATTTACGTGTATATATTTTGAAATGCTACTCAATTTCCATTTGGCGTTGATGAAAAATCCGTGACATCCTCACTTTAAAGTCTACCTGATTTCTCTGGCTCAGTCCTTTTTTTATTTTAGATTACCGGAATACTCCAGTTACGTCCCTCGATAGTTTTTTCATCTTCATCCCTTCTCCTTATTTCAATATACGCGTGTTTATATATCATATTTCTTTGTATTATACAATATAATCCTTCGCTGATCCTCCTAAGCCTTGGTCCTATATATTTTTATTATTTTTAGTAGTATAGTAGTATATATATAGAATAAGCAACGTCCTTGGATAAAAACCATATTTCTTCCAACGCACCGTATTGGCTATATAACGTTAATACATGTAGGAAAAAAACTCGTTTCTCAAAAATTTATAACTCTCCTTCCGCGTGATACCGCGATTCTTTTGTAGTACGATATATAGCGAATAACATACTTAAATTGAGGCAAAATTGTAGCTGAAAAACAATGATATTTACGTAAGGAAATAAAACCCTTTAAAGAGTGAAAAAGTTAACATAGCCGGGGCAATATATGCGCTCCAAGCTTTTTACCCTCTCACCCCCTCCAAAAACGATATTGAAGAATTGAAAAATGTTTTTCTAGCGTTTCTTGATTCAAATAGTTATTTGGTTTATATCATCACTATGTATTCCCAAATGTGGCTTTCGTAAAGGAATGGCGTACGTTTAAAGGCCTAGAATTTCTTCTGCCTGTCGCCCTGGAAATAAACTCACCTTCTAGGTTTTCCATTGCATTTAAGATTGCCTCAAAACAGGTTTTTAGCCACCTGTTTTGAGGAAAAGCCTAAAAGGTAAGTTTATTCCCACGTGACAGATGGAAGAAATTCTAAGCCTTTAAGACCCAAAATAACTAATGATAACGTGATCGAACCTTTATCTTCTGTTATAGATATATATTTTTTACATATTTTAGGATTAATTGATTGATCTGACACTTTTTTTTTTTTTTTTTTTTTTTTTTTTTAGATATTCTAATAATTTGAAACTTTTTTTGGGATTTTTTTGTAATTTCAATGTTTATTTCCGCCAAAATGTGCGTGATTTTGGTCAAGTGTCCGACTACTAGATAGCTAAGCTCGGAATCTGTATAACTATTGTTAATTGGATAATACCATCGTGAATTTTGATCATCCAGTCGTGAAAAACATCCATTTCTTATTCGAGTTGACTTATCCGAATGGAAGGCAAACTTTTTATTCGTACTCATTGTTATTGGTATTTGATACATTATAGGAGTTATTCATTCACCGGTAAGAAACATTTGAAACTCGAGTTTCTTCCCCGATTTTAACCTAAATTGTGATCTAAAAGCTAGAATGAAGTAATTTAGTCGCTGTTCCTTTAAATTTAGATCAAAATATAATTATTGAATTTCATTCTACACGGATTTTGAGAAACGTAGATGTTTTTATCTTGGCATTTATCTTGGCATCATCCGTTTGACTAAACGGTTAATTTGTTTATTAAATTTTTTTCTCCGGATAATTCGTATCCATTTGATACGCGTCTGTTTATATAATTAGCGGTTTTATATAAACACAATTTGTCAGAGATTAAAATATCTGAAAAAAGCTATAGCTATCAATGGATATCCTAAGTTATTCATTATCCTACCTAGAGCTCTACTATTAGATTTTTTTGGAACTATTAGATTATGATTTTCAAGATTATAACTATTATTTTTAACGTAATACATTACTTTATATGAAAAACAAGTAACTGATTATCGATCTACAACTAGAATTGAGGTTACATTCTACACACACGTCTGTGGTTAATCCATAGTTTTATTTTTTCATCTGCCACCATAGTTGAACCAAAACAAAAAAAACTCGATTCCTTTAAAGATTAATGGGTTAAAATCGAAATTCCTTACACACACACACATCAGGTTTTCGATATGTTTCGCTCTAACTGACGTCATATTGGTCTAAAAATAATACCAGATATTTCTTTAGTTCTGTCTTAAAAAAAAATAATATATATATAAAAATAAATGAACATTTCGACCAAACCTCCGCAGTATTTGAAAAAATTGTAAAGATGGAGTGATGGGATTTTGGGTTTCCTCTTATTCTTTGCTTAGACGACCTCTCTCTCTCTCTTATTTTTTCTTTTTGGAAAGAATCATGAAAAAGAAAAGTTAAAAATGTTTTTGGATCTAAAACTTCTTTAAAGCTCGATATACCATCGCCTTATTCAAACCCCCAAACATATCTTATAATAAAAAAAAAAAAAACCTCGTTGCCAGGCAACAAGAAAAGATATATTCCTGCGATAAAAATATGCCATTCAATACGACTCGAAATGGACAGATATAATTATGACTCGGGATGGACCCATGTTATTAGATCCTTGGATATAATTACGACTAGAAACGGGCATATGGACAGATATAATTACGATTAGAAATGAACATATGTACAGATATAATTACAAAAAATGAACAAATGTACAGATAAAATTACGAATAGAAATGAACATATGTATAGATATAATTACTAGAAATGAACATATGGACAGTTATAATTACGATTAGAAATGGACATTTGGACAGATATAATAAATATTAGAAATGAACATGTGGACAGATATAATTACGATTAGAAATGGAGATGTGGACAGATATAATTACGATTAGAAATGAACATGTGGACAGATATAATTACGATTAGAAATGGACATGTGGACAGATATAATTACGATTAGAAATGGACATGTGGACAGATATAATTACGATTAGAAATGGACATGTGGACAGATATAATTATGATTAGAAATGGACATGTGGACAGATATAATTACGATTAGAAATGGACATGTGGACAGATATAATTACGATTAGAAATGGACATGTGGACAGATATAATTACGATTAGAAATGGACATGTGGACAGATATAATTACGATTAGAAATGGACATGTGGACAGATATAATTACGATTAGAAATGGACATGTGGACAGATATAATTACGATTAGAAATGGACATGTGGACAGATATAATTACGATTAGAAATGGACATGTGGACAGATATAATTACGATTAGAAATGAACATGTGGACAGATATAATTACGATTAGAAATGGAGATGTGGACAGATATAATTACGATTAGAAATGGAGATGTGGACAGATATAATTACGATTAGAAATGGAGATGTGGACAGATATAATTACGATTAGAAATGGACATGTGGACAGATATAATTACGATTAGAAATGGACATGTGGACAGATATAATTACGATTAGAAATGGACATGTGGACAGATATAATTACGATTAGAAATGGACATGTGGACAGATATTATTACGATTAGAAATGGACATGTGGACAGATATAATTACGATTAGAAATGGACATGTGGACAGATATAATTACTATTAGAAATGGACATGTGGACAGATATAATTACGATTAGAAATGATCATATGGACAGGTAAAATTAAGACTCGAAATGGACATATGGACAGGTATAATTACGACCAGAAATGTGCATATGGACAGGTGTAATTACGGCTCATAAAGGATATATGGACAGAGATAATTACGACTCGAAATGGATATATGGACAGATATTGGCTATAGCCGTTTACAACCGTAATCCATGAGCTTGCCCATAATGTTTATAATATAGGACTAGAAAAAAAATCTCTTCAGTCTCATTTGAACACCAGTACATATTTCTTTTAATATAAAAATGAGTTCTCGGAGTAATATTTTTGGAAATCGTTATTAGAAAATGGAATTTCGTACATTCTTGTCGTTCTTCGGCCTCCGTTCTTTAAGTTACAATCCGTAGAACTAGGCATAGGAACTAAAAGAATTTTCTATATTACTTTCCTAAAATGTATCATATTGGAATATATGGGTGTAAAAGGTCATTGTTTTTCTTATACTTTAGTTATGAATTAGATACCTAAAATCGAGAACTAATTCTTAGTACCTTAAGAACATGGGAAATACACTGCGTTTGTTTTTTTAGTAATGGTTTTCCTATATTTAACGATAATATTCATAAGAAAGGTAGGACTTTCTGGATTAAGTACTTTTACGAAAGAGACCGCGCGAAAAGGGCCTTATCACTGCTGTCAGAACGCGTGATAATTAACAGTTAATAGTCGCACGACCATAATGATGACCTAGTATTGCAGGGAAATCCAATTTTAAATATTTCGAAAATGGTGATTATTAAATATGTATTTTTACTGTCGCTGTAATTTTTTTCTATGACATATGTATACATATTTTGAATCGTTTTTTAACGATTTTTTCGAAAAAGCTGCTCAATTTACACTTGGAGATCATGAAAAACCATTACATGGTTTGTTTTTGGGCATTCATACCCAAATGTTAAAAAAGGTTTTCGTTATTGATATAAGGGGCACAATCGATAAGTTTATTTTAATGGCCAGATAGACGAGGTTTTTCATATGCAATAAGAACTATATTTGGTTTGTAATAGTTGGATATTTTTAGTATCCCTTTTTTCTGTTATAATTTAGCTTTTAAAATTCGGTTTTATAAAGTTTTCTACTCTTTTGTCCCGTTACCAGCCTATAATTAGCATGATAATATTGACTCTTATCGATCTCAGTGTACACGCATTCCCCCAATATTGCTAGACCACCGCAAAGTATTTTGACCTACTTTATAAATCGGCGTGAAATTAGCATACTAGAACCATCCATCAAACATTATTACCCAGCTTCAGCCAATAAAATAAAACAAGAAAAAAATTAAGCACTGCGTGGGGGGATAAGGGTTCTTCGCTTAGACCATTTTCTTTTTACGTCAATATAAAGGGGGCTATCAAATATCAATCAAAAACATACTGCGAAAGCCCATTTTTTGGGGTTCATAATCGACGGCGTACGCTGTCAGTTATAGGAATAGTTCAAAATTAAACACCGTTCGAATAGTGAGAGAGAAAAAGGTTCTGAAAGACGAAATACGGTACAAAAAGTTAATTACTGTTTGGATAGATATATTTTAATCTCAACACTTGTTAAGATGGCTGTCCCTGGTGAATAATCATTGAAGTACGCAAGAACCTGGGAATTAAACCTCTGGTACCATGTCCTCGCGTACTTTGTAGCTAAAAGTCTTCTGCTATTCGCTCACCTCTCTAAAAATATAGAGCAGACTCTGGCGTATCATTTTTCTTCCATGACTCATAACCTAAATTTCATGAACTCCAAATGGAAATTGTTAGCATTTATCAGAAAGATCTATGAAAAACGATTTAAAACGTATATACATATGTCATAGAAAGACATTACCGCGACAGTAAACATACATATTTTCTAATCACCATTTCGAAATTTTTGAAATAAAAATACCCCGAAATACTGCCATCCCACTATGTTCGCGTGGCACAAGAGTCGCTTACGTTCGATCTTTTTCATTAAATTACTTAATCCAGAACTACCTTTCGTATGGAAATTATCGTTAATTGCGGTCCATTAATTAAGTACGTCATATATCGGAGGAAAAACTCTAAATCAGAGTTTGAATGAAGTTTAACTTAGTGATTATCCTATAACTTGACCCTTACATTTTAGAGTTCCCCACAGGGCACAGGCAGACAGACAAAACATGTTTAGAGAATTATATATTTTGATAAGAGGCGCCAAGGCTTAGCCCTTAGCACCTCGCTTTTGTTTCACTCTATATCTTTTTCTATCTCTCTTTCTAATAATTGCTTTATTTAGTTTTGTTTCCTCTATTCCGCGCCTATAAAACCATGATCGATTTGCTATATGTACCGTAGTTGTGATTGTAAGAATTGGAGAAAGACCCTGCATGCTGGGTCTTGCCACTGTCCGCGAAAAGACAAAAAGAAAATGTAATACAAAGCCTTAAAAGAGCTCGAAATTACATTTCTATCGAACTGATATTTTTTATACTTTTTTTTACTTCATCTACGACCATCACTTCCGTTTCCATTTTTTCTTTTTTTTTTTTTTTTCATTCCGAACTTCCCATCTTTATCCTCCCGCAACAAGAAATATAAAACCGACTTCCATCTATATCCTCCAAAGATGCTATCTCTGCTTAAATATCAAATCTTCCCCTACACTACCATCAGTATTACTCACCCAGGTTAAAGGATAAACCTCACCAATAACTTAATTTATTTTGAAGTTACTTAAGAATACGTCGACACAGAGGTGTAAAATTTTGAACATATCATTTTAATAGTATGATAAAACTGAAAACATAATACATAGGTATTCGTAAAAACTAAGTTTGATGGTACCATCTAGGTGTGTAATATTTTAAATACCGGTTAAAATAAATAGTATATAAAAAAACTAAAATTAAGCCGTGTTCACACTTAAAGAGGTTGAAACCGTTTTCTTACCGTTTCGGATGTTCAAATAAATTTTTATGACTAATAATTCCATTTTTTGACTAAATAGGTTTTACAATTGTTTCCAAAAACGTCAGTTTTGAACTTTACAAAACGTTTAAAACGCGTTCAAAGTTTCTAGTGTGAACGCGGCTAAATTGAAATCGTTCCCAAACAGTTTCAAATGATCAAAACCAAATATAATTACATTTTTAGGTAATTAAGGATCTCCAGGACTAAATATTGCATTTTCAAAGTCTTTAGTATGAACACATTTCAACTAAAAATAATATTCATAATCTTTTATTTTTCCCGGGTCGTGATACTTGTACTTTAAGAGAGTAGGTGAGCTTTCCTTTTTTTCCATTTCTATTCTTGCAGTTCCTTTTGTTTTTTTCTTCTTCCCATATGGGGGAGGGAGGGAGAGAGAGAGAAAGGTTGATGCGGTGTTGGATTGGGATGCGAGAAGGGGGAAATAAAGACTTGAGGGGTAAATAACAGTATGGAAGTTAGTAGGAACGAGGGATGGATAGTGGAAGAATTTCTGATACTACTTCCTGACCGGCGGGAATGCCTATATTCGGTAATGCACTCTTCTTGGTCAGTAATCCCGATTTGGGCCGACTAAGGGGTGGTGGGAGATGTGTGTGAGAAGGAGAGATACGGAAAGATGCAATGAGGAGGCTGATGGTATTTCAAAAGAAGCTAATTTTGAAGTGGTATATTGAAGAAAGTCTCCTATTTTGTTTGCCCAGTTCTACTGGTAAGTTAGGGAGAGCCTTTTAACTAACTGGAGCTGACTTAAACCCTTTTGTTAGTATTGGGATTAGTATGGCTGAACTGTTTCGCCACTCGATGATTTAAATAAATAAACGGCTATGTTCGTTTTGACCGTTTTGTTAGCGTTGAAGTTGTTATAAGTTATGAAATTGTAATATTGTAATACATATTTCCGTGTAAGTTTTTTCTAGTTTAATATTTGTTCTTAAATATTTTCACTTGTGGATTAGGCTTATTTAAACAATAAGGAAGCGATTAAAAATCACTTGTTGTTAGGTTGCGTTCTCCCTTTAAGGCTAAGAATTGTGAAAGTTCGTCAGCCGGGGAATACTTTTACAGCCTTAACTGAATAGCTGGACTTCACGAAAATTACTCCAAATCATTTATCAGAAAGTTACTTCTCGCTCTCCCAAGCGCTTTCCTTGCAATAGTTTGGGTCTAGTACTAAGCTGATCTTTGTAAAACTGCGGACTGGTGCGAACAGATGTCAAAGTGGATTACGCGAACCCGGAACTCGTCACGTGGGCTTTTAGCTTTCGTGTAGTTTTTCTGGCGCCTTAGCTCTTCCTTATATAGCCTTCCATCTCTCTCTCTCTCTTTGCCGCCTGACTTACCTCTCGACCATAAATTTTACCCTGGATGTGAAATCTCTTCTTATCGAGACATTGCCATCTAGCTATGACTAGAAAACAAGATAGCCAAGTCCATAAAAGAAGGCACGATAGAAATTTAGTTTTTTTGAAATTATTCTAAGCGAGACTGCCACGGATTTTTCATGAACTCCAAATGGTAATTGGGTATAATTTTCGGACAGATCGTTCAAAAATGATTCTAAATATATATATACATATGTCAAATAAGACATAACCGCGACAGTAACAAATACATAATCGTCCTTTTCTAAAATCTTTCAAAATAAAAATTCGCCGCAATACTACGTCATCGCACTATGGTCGCGTGGCCATTGTAGATTCTACAGTTGATTCTCGCGCGTTCTGGCACCAGTGATAAGGTCGCTTTCGCGCAGTATTTTTCGTATAAGTACTTATTCCAAAAAGTAATACCTTTCGTTGTTAATAGTTGTTAAAAAAAAATAGAAGCTTAATCTGTTAACATATTGCTTGATTAATTTCAAAAGTATTTCTGAGGATGAAAAAAATTAAATTTCAAAATCAATATAGCCTTTAAAATCTTGTCAAAATTCATTTCAAGGCTTTTCTTTATTACAAAATCTCGCCAAAATTCGTTATAAAAATTTTCATATTCAAGGGAAATGTCAAAATTCTTTATGAAGTTTTCTTTATGTATAAATATCTTTAAAATTCAACGTGACGATATTGTAGAAAAATTATTTTTCGAGTTTTTCATTATCGCTTAAATCTCCGCTATGATATCAATAAGCTTATATCACGAACAGCTGAGGTTTTAGGGCGTCTATTTCATAGAGTGTCGCCATCACCACGCAACAATCCTCGCAGACTTCGCGAAAGAGAGTAGAGAGAAAAACCTTTAAAACTTTCCCGATAATGCTCTATATAAACCATATAGCCCTACACCTCCATCCCTAGTTAGAAAGAGAAGGTTGGCGAGTGAGAGGTAGAGAGAGAGAGAGACGTAGAGAGAGTGGCCGTCAAACTAGGTCCCCTTGTTATAAATTTTTACTTTTCTTGTCTCTCTAATGATGTTGATGGGAAAATCATGTTTCTACCTTATTGATTGCCACATTCCTCCGGTGGTAGTGGTGGTGGTGGTGCTATAGCCCAAGTCCACACAAGGACGCGCCCGCGTGGTTTTGCGAGAGAAAGAAGACTGCACCTAGAGATGCGAGAGAAAGAGTGTGGAGGCTCTATAGTAGGAAGAGCAAGAGGAGGAGTAGGAAATAGAAAGAATGGAAAAGTTTGGGCTTCTCCATCCACATCCCTATATCCACCCAGAATCATCCTCCGACCTCTTCTCTTGTTTACGCCCACTCTCTCTCTCTATCCTAGCTTTTCTTCTCCGCACACTCAGTATACAGTTTATTCCATCTTGAATTGACTACGCTTGAAAAGCTACATCATATCCGTTTTACTAATATATAGATAAAGATAGAGCCTAGCTTTGTTCTCGCTATCAAATCAAGGTGAAATTGATTATAGTTTCTTATACAGTCTGTTCGCTTTATTTGAACGAATTGAGGAAAAAACTATGGGATGCTGTTCTATCTATAAATACGGGAATTCCGTCGTAACTATACTTCCCCGAACATTTCGCAATTATTTTAATGTTGCAAAATCTCGTTGGAGCGCACCCGAATCGACGCGTTTATCGATCTTCGCGCTACAGTAGACATCCTTGGGCGAACTATAAGGGAAACGCTACTTAGAGTGCAACACCCGAAACCACCTCTTTTCACTTCGTTATAAGGCGCGCGTTAAAGGGAGGTTGAAGAGGAAAATCAAGTGATTTTTTTATCAATTATTCTACTAATTCTAAGACCCTTCCACGTAGTTGATAATTCGGGAAATATATCCCAATGATTTTTATAATAAAAAATAGCCATATATGTTCGCTGGAAGGACAGGGCGTTACGCGATTGGTTGGAGGGGTTTCAGTTTAAAAGATCAGTGAAATCTGGATCTATTTTGATTTTTAAAATCATTGTGATATATTTTTCGAATGAACGCTAGGGGCCACACGGCTCAGAAGTCACTCGGGAGAGAGCCGACCTCGAGAGCTGACACGGATATAGAAAAAATAAGCTTAAGAAATGCTTGGTGCTCACGAACGCTATCAGCTTTACGAGCTATTACGTAGCTGATGACGTCGACGGCAACATTTCCTAAGTAAGCTTCTCTTTTATGATAGCAACTATTAGTAGAAGAAACTATATAAAAATCATTTCAATTCCCTCTTCATCCTCCCTTTAAGAGGGAAAGAGAGAGAGAGAGAAATAGAAACTTTTCTCTATAGGTATATGTTAACGAAAAATTCTTTGCTAAGGAATCTTCCCAATTTTTGCGTTGGAAAGGGACGGAAAAACCAAAGTTAGGTATTCGCTTTCTAAATATAGCTCTTGGATGCTAAAACTATATGTGTAGCGCCTGATAATGTAGGTAAATGTTTGACTGGGACTAAAAGCTATATAGCTCCGAGCGATAATGCTTCCAAGAATGTATAATTGTGGTAGGGTTCTTTTTTTGGAATTTTTCGAGCATTATTTTATTTCTTTATATATTTTAATCTAAGAACGTTAATTGCTAGAAAATCCACGAAACGTAATGCGAATGTTACTTTGCGGTCGCTTCAATGAAGTTAAAATTACTGGAATGTTGTTTTCAAAAAGATTTTGAAAGTCTAACTTTTGTTTTAAGAAAAATGATTTAAATTTACTTTTAAAAGTTATCATTTTATATATAACAAGACGGTCAAATCCATCAGAGAAACAATTTAGTTTTTTTTCCACATTGGAAATTTTGAGATTTTTTTATTTTTTAATATTGGGGGTGTTTTATTTTTTTATAATTTTCTCGAGATTTTCGAGTTTAGGGAGACTACACCTTTTCCAATTTTGGCTTTTTTTTTTAGATTTTTTGGAATAATTTAAGTTGTAAATATTTTGTAGGAGGGATGCTAGACTTTAAAAAGAAATGCATATAAATATTTTAAATTTAAATATATTATTACGCTACAATAGAATATGATCAGAAGCCGATGAAACCCTCCTTTGAAGTCTATTACTCCCGAGTCTTATCTACCCCTCTCTGTACGTGTTAGTCTCAAAAATCGCGACTCATACGCCTCCTAACGGTAGATATTTTCGGAGTGGGAGTTAGTCCAGCGAATATCTCTGGCAACCTTGGAGTTCGTCAACCAAAAGTCGTCGTATGCGGACTTCGAAATAATACAAGTCCACGGGTCAAAACCAGTTTATTTATTACATGGACTACTTTTTTAATTCAAAATCTGAGGGTCACTATAGTCCCTGGGGACTAGTTTATTAATTATAACAATTAATAAAAGTTATAGTCGGGACCAGTTAAATATATCTCATTTCAACTCCAGTGATACGTTATTAAGTATACGCTTCTAGTAGTAGTCTACTTCAACTGGCGCTTACTGCGCGGCGCTGAGTCCGCTAAAAGACTCCGCGCTTAGTCGCCTACTCGCCTCAGTCCCCTACGTTTTGTGATGTTAACTTTCAAGTTACCAATTAACCTCAATTAGCCCCCAATATTTAGCTACGTTTACACTGGCACTTTGGAACCGTTTTCAAATCGTTTGAAATGTTCAAGTCGACTTTTCAAGATATTGATTTAGGTAACTCCAAAATATTATTATGTGACCTTTACAAAACGGTTAAAACTGTTTCGAAGTCTGAAATATGAACGCGCCTTATTTCATTTAGACCTCTCCAAAACGGTTTCAAAAGTCTATAGTGTGAACGCGGCTGTAATATCAGGCTTAATTTTTCTCTTTAACCCCCATTCTTTTCTCTACACAGTATAGTCTATTTCATCGCCAGTTGTCAGCGCGTGGCAAGTTGACTTATAATAAAGGTATCCCAGCGCTGGCTGCCAATTGGAGGTGGGATAGAGACGGTCCTGGTCTCGTGGTCGTTTCAGTTCCTCCCTTTTAACCTGATATAGGCTTACGTTATTGTTTTTACCGAAGCTTATTAAAGATGTGATGTAGATGACGCAACTTCTATACTACCGTTTATTAGTTGATGGCCGCTATGAACAGGTGACTCTGAAACTTAATGGGTTAGATCGTTATACTCCCTTTTTTTGTATTAAGTAGAGTCTATTCCAATTTGAAAAGGCAGAAAGCTATGGACTCGAAGTTAGGCCAGTAAATTCCTAAAACTCGGATGTTCTCTTCATTTAATTGTTTTCACTATTTGAAACTCAATAATTATTGTAGTATTTAAACCCATCTAGTATATGGGTTCTTTGAAAGCAACTCTCGAAGTTTTATTTTTAAAAGCATCGCATAAAAGTTCCTAGCTTTATAATCAAGTAATGTTAAACTGAGAATATTAACTATATATAAGCGTCCTCTAACGGCCCAAACAGTGCATGCAAAAGTTAAACCACACGAGCGTCTGCCCATTATCTATCCATATCACGCAGACACGTACGAGGGTTTGTTAGTTCTTACTTTTGTTCATTGTTTTGGATTAGATGATGCTTATGAACGCCATGGTTTTGTTCTTCGGCTTCTTCTATTAAGATATGTGTCGCCATTGTTAATAGTTTTAGCTTAAAATCGTGAAAAATTTATGTATCTTTGTTGATTTAAAAAAATGTATGAAATATATCATCAAGTATTTAAAGGCAAACTTGGAGCTAAAAATGGAACTGAAATAAAATGATTGGCCCGAATTTATATTTAATTTTTTTAATTAATTTAAGCACAAAAAAAAACGGGTTTAATAACTGTTTTGAAAATTCTCGAATACTTTTTTGGCACGGTGATTCCGAAAATAAATCCATTTTTAGCTCCAAGTTTCGCTTTAATTCACAAAGAGACACTGCAATTTGACCTGAACATGAAGCTATAGATTCGAAACGTTGTCGAGGAAAATAAAGATATTTATTAGTAAAATTACAGTGCCTCCTTAGCTACGGTCACACTAGCTTTTCTTAATCGATTTGGAACGGTAAAATCAAACCGATATTCAAATCGCCAGGAATCGTTTTAAGTGTCTCACGCATTATCTTTATAAATCGATTTATTGTAGCTTCATCTATCGGTTGTTAAAACCGAATCGGTATGAAACTGGTTCCCGAAGCAGTTTCGAAAAATCGAATCAAATCTATTCGAGAAAAGATGCTTTCCCGTTCTCACAACTCTAGCAAAACGTTTTGAAACCGTTTAAATCGATTACAAGGCCTAGTATGAACGCGGCTTTTGTGAATTAATTACCTTATAAGGAGTTCAGCCTTCTCCAAGAATAAGAATTTTAAAATTAATGAAATATTTTTCGTGAACGGATAATATTTGATTGGCTTCAGTATATAGGCCTTATTCGTATTGTGATAGCTATACGAATTTCAAGCACTACGTATTAATGCAGGAGTGTTCATACTAGGCCTTTGAATCGATTAAAACCGTTTCATAAAATTTCGCTGGAGTCGTGCGAACGGGAAACAATCTTTTCTCGAATCGATTTAAATCGATTTCTCGAAGCTGCTTCGGGAACCAGTTTCATACCGTTTCGGTTTCAACAACCGATAAATGAAGTTACAATAAATCGATTTATAAAGATAACGCGTGAATACTTGACGCTTAAAACGATTCTTGGCGATTTGAATATCGGTTTGATTTTACAGTTTCAAGTGGATTAAAAGATGTTAGTGTGACCGTAGTTTACTTTGTACGTGGCGGACAATTAAGCTGAAATCGAAACGATATACATTTCTCCGTTATTTTATTTGGGAATCGAAAGGCACCTTGAACTCGTGGGGCGAAAAACGGGTGATAGTTGGGAATGTTAAGATTGGGCATAAGGCTATAACTGGGCTTAATAGGACTCCCGTTTTTCCGTGTAAATGAAGATTGGCAACGACCAAAACAAAAAGTAATCGCCAGGGAAATCATACCTTTAAGCCTTGTCTCTTTAAGCCCGCTTTTTTATCGGCTAATTGAGAATGTTTTTATATAATACGATTCCCTTCTTCATTATCCGCGCGTGAGATAAGTCTTCTTTAGACTCTTAATAAAACAAAGTTAGGTTTCGTATACCGTATATTGTACGTAAGACAAAATGTTTCCTATACGGAAAACCACCTTTTTATTTGTATATAAGTTTCTATAAAGGGAGAATGCAACCTAAAAACAAGTGATTTTTTTTTTTATTGTTTAAATAGGCTTAATCCATCAGTAAAAATTAAATAATAATAAAAGCAAATATTAAACTAGAAATAAATTTAAAACTTACCCGGAAAATAGGCTTAGCTGGATTCGTGGAGATCACCTTAACTCCCCGTCGTGATGATATTGATAGGTGGCTCTTGTATGGGAAATGCAGGATCTCCATGATTAATGTCATTACGGGGAGTTTAGGATTTGTCCACGAATCCAGCTAAGCCAATTTTGATGGTAAATTTTAAATTGATTTCTAGTGTAATATGTAATATTCTTTACTGGCGTATTAGACATATTTAATCGATAAGCAATCGATAAAAATCACTTGTTGTTAGGCTGTATTCTCCCTTTAAGGTTATTCTTCAGATTAGTTTCCACGGTTAGCGAGCGAAATTTCTATATCTTATACAGTTCATTTTCTATTTTGCGGCGTTTTGAAGCCTTTTATTTGCCCCTAAACGCTCGGTTTCCACTGGCCGAATTTCTTTGCGGATATAATTATCCGAAAAACGTAAAAAGCATTCTATTCTCTGTGTATGTCTGTCTGTCCAGTGGGAACGCTAAAATGTACACGCGATGCTAGACGCGCTATCATAACCATCCCTGACTCGAGTCACGCGCTTTATTTCGAACAATCGTTTAATTCAGCCGGTAGTAGTTGTGTACTTCTGTAAACTGCATGGCGTCTGGGTGTTGTCCGGTTCGCACCGAAGATCCATCGTCCGCAACGATTTGGTCCTTTATATCCCCAACTCTCATTTCCATCTACTAAGAAAGAAATTTCCAATATTCATTCTTACGTAGTCACATATCTGACTAATCGCATCGTCGTCCACAAACATGTCTAAAATTAAATACAGTACATGATTATGTTACATAACTAACCAATAACTAATTAGTATTAAAAGCCTGTCATTGTTTATAGTTCATTTTTGAAGGGTTACCTAATAGCTAGTCAAACTATAGTTACCGAACTAACACCGTCACGTGACTAAAGCGCGGTACACGCGTTCTAAATAGGCACGATTTCTCAACCTACTCAACTCTTGGGAAATGTTTTTACACCAGTAGATTTGTTCAGTATATCAAAAAATGCTGGTATGGTACAATCATCCATTTTTTTCTTTTTTTTTTTTCTGTTTCAAGCATCGTCTTGCGCGATAAACTCAAAGAATACTAATAAGTCAGTTAGGGTAAAAAAAAGTAGCTCCCAAACTTCGATTTTAAAATTCTGGCAACGGCTTGGGCTCTAGAAAATCGATAAAAACTGGAGCCCTTTTCCTAATATAGGGCAACCGACCCCTTTTCCAACCCCTTTTTTTAGGGGTGTTTTTTTATTTTTTATTTCGAGTTATTTTTCGACCAATAAACCTTGTATTACGTGCGCTTCACGCTCTAAAATTATAAAATAAACTTTTCACTGTCAATATGACAATCCTGTAGATTATTAATTTTAATATAAAAAAATTCTTAAAGAGGGAGACACGCTTTTATACTCATCGATTTCTTTTCCCAGTAGTTGCGTTCATACTAGGCCTTGGAATTGATTTAAACCCGTTTCAAAATGTTTCGCCAGAGTCGTGTGAACAGGAAACCGTCTTTTCTCGAATCGATTTCTCGAAATTGCTACGGGAACCAGTTTCGTACCGATTCGGTTTCGCCAACCGATAGATAAGCTACAATAAATCGATTTATAAAGATAATGCGTGAACACGTGGCGCTTGAAACCGTTCCTGGCGATTTGAATATCAGTTTAGTTTTACCGTTTCAAATCGATTAAGAAATGCTAGTGTCAGCCTTTGCCAATACTCTTATTGGTCAGTGTACGTTACATCTCCGCCAATGAAAAAATGGTCCTAATAACTAATACGTGTATAAAATTGTTTTTAAAATTGACAAAACATGGTGTTTTGTCAAAATGAATTCACAAGCTGTTCCATTTTTGGCTCCAAGTTTTCCTTTAAATTTTAGCGTTGTATCAGACAGACAGACATATTTACGTCGAATATTCGATATTTTGATCATTGTTCCTACCATTTTATATTTTAGCAACAGCCCCTCGCAGATAAGGCGTAATACATTTAATTATTCAAATTTTGAGTCTAAAGATTTGTTTATATAAATATTTCCTTTTCACGAGAAGTTTAGTCGTCCGTCCGATTTGATCGAGGCTCTAGGAAATTTCCTTTTGAAAAGGTTCGGTCTTTAAGGCTATTGTTCCGTGTAAAATCGCTCCAAATCCTTTTCAATTTCTAAAATTATATCTTTAAATGTCGACCGGGAATACGTTTGCCTGTCCGTGGGTGTGTACCTGTATAATATACGCGTCGTTCCTAGCCTCCTTTCGGAAAAATCTCGGGTTAATTATTCACCCTTGCGTCTATTATATCCTGACTCGTATATTTTAAGCTGTTAATATTGAAATCGAGGGCCGATAGAGCCGCGTAACCAGATTTCGTTTTAAAAGCTATTTAATAATTCATTACGAGATACGCGTATGAACTTCTATGTTAGCATTTTATTACCGTATATATACGAGAGTGATCAAAACAAAAGTAAAACCCGAGTAAAAGGGATACGCAAATTTCATTTTAAATCAGGCTGTCACGAATTTTTCACTAACTCCAAAAGGAAATTGAGATCGTTGAAAAATGATTCAAAATATATAAATGGTAGGGTTGCCTAACTCTGAACGCTTTTTAAGAAATCTGAGATCTCGGTTGCTATGGGATTTTTAGCGACGACGTTAAGTATCTAAATCAAGTTTGAATAGTCGCGGACCCGTTGCGCTAGTTTTCATCATTTCATGATGCGTACTTTTGACGCGGACGCGGTTTTAAAAACGGCTGTAGTGGCTTTTAATTCTGAACGAACGATTCTAATTCTGAACGCCCCCTGGTTCTAAATCTGAACTATCTTACAACCTATAAAAAAATCCCAAATTTGCAAAAGGAACCACTTCCGCACCGTAAAATCGGTCTAATTAATTAGCCTAATTATGGTGGTTGGCTAATTAGAGTCGTATCTTCTCCGGGTCTTTCCCTTGAGTTGCGTTCCGCGAATAGCCCAATTCTTAATCTACAAAATGAGCTCTTCTATCTTTAAATAGATTCAACCAAAGTTATAAATTTTTAAATGAAAATGTTCAGATTTAGGAGGACTGACCATATATACGCGTATGTCAGAGAAAAATTGAGCGCTACAATAAAAACACATATTTGGTGATTGCCTGATGTAATTGTTTTTGCTGGTCGTGATTTAATTGGTCGTGTTCGAATTCAATTTTGACTTTAAAAACTTCTTTGTCTGACCACTTTATTCATCCTTTATAGTATAAAGACGTAAAAGGGCTCGAACTTTGTACGGAAATCAGGGAAGATTGAAAGATTCTAGACACAATCCACTTTTACCACGACTCTCTCTTTGCTCGTACGAGATTCCCCGGACTCTCTGCGATTTTTCCCTAAAGTTGGGTATAGTGAGGACCTAAGAGGGTGTTCAATTCTTCTCCTGGCCTACCTCGCGGGCGCGTATCGTCTAGCTCATTTTTAAGAGTCAACATATATTAGGTTTCCGCATTGAAACTTAAAGGGAAACTTAGAGCTAAAAATAGAACATATTTTGAATTTATTTTCGAAATCCCCATATCGAGAATTTTTTCGGAATTTTTAGACAAGTTTTTGGTGTTTAAATTAATTTCTGAAGTTTGGTGAAATTTTAATAAAAGTAAATATAAATTTGAGCCAATCATATTATATCAGCCTTCAACAGTGCCTATAATGCCCTAACATTAAAAGAATAGGCCGGCGTTTGATGCCTAAGACCTTGAACATATAACGCTAGCCTATTATTTTAATGTAATCACATTAAAAGCGCTGTTGAGGGCTGAAATAATATGATTGGCCGGAATTTATTTACTTTTTTTTGCCATGGTGATTCCGAAAATAAATTCAAAAGCTGTTCCATATTTTTAGCTCTGAGTTTCCCTTTAACCCTTTCTCCACAAAATCCAAAATTACATTTTCCATTAGAATTTTTTTTAATATCCTTAAGAGAAATTCTTCAATTTCTGTAAAATAACTTCGTAAAATATTACATAAGGCGGAATTCAAATTAATTCTTTAAATTTCAATATCTTCCATAATTCCAAGTGGTTATTATAATTTTTTCATATTAATTGATGAACCTAGACGGAAGAGATGGTTTATTCTATTTTTCAGTATTACATTTTAATTTACACTTGTATCTATAGTGGAGCTCGGAATTCGTATAATTTTTATTAATTGGATAAAATCTACTAAATTTTGATGGATATTATCTGTTTGGTTAAAAATAGACTATTTTTCTTTTCAAGTTAACTTATTCGAAGAAAAAGTATAAAACATAATCCATATCCGTTTCTATCCAAAAATGGCCTTATCTTAGATTATTATCCGCGTTATACGTTCTGATAAGAAATTCAAAATTTATTTTCGCGAAAAATAACGAATAAAAAGATAATTTAAAATCTTAGTTTTGTTGTTTTATTTATATTCTTCAAATTAAAAATCAATTTGAAATATTTTTTTTATAATTTAGACTAATTCTGGAAACGCGAATTTTCTTATCCATCGTTACACGTTTGAATACGAGTAATTTGTTGTAGATAAAGCGCCAAACGCTTATCTTCGGGTAAACCTTATACTTTTAACAATTATACGAATATACAGATTTCATTTTTGCAGTTGCGTACAATTTTTTTCCGAAAATAAAATATCTGAAAATATATACGAATAACAGAAGATAATGGACATCAGATTCCGAGCTCTAATCTTTAGTAATAGTTTGTGGTAATTAAAAGTTATTAATCTCATATCTCTCACAAATATAGCCTTCTATTCAAGTTTGGCAGCCCAACTTGATTTTAAATAAAATTATTATTCTTTTATTAGTTGCAAATCCTACTAAACCTTCGTAATTAAGGTATATTTACGAGGATCATAAATTGTCCTTACTCTTCTTTTATAATTAGGTTAATTTTAGTGAAATTCTGTAAATTCTAAAAAAAAACCTAAAACATAAAAAAAAAAAAATGAACAAAAACTCCAGGAAGCGTCATTGTGTATTCAATGTAAAAAGAGTCGAGGCGAGCCAAGCCAAATTTCTTTTGCCAAAATAACCCGAGGGGATTCGAAAACTAAAAAGAAATTGGAACTATTCTATTCCATTTCGAGTGTGCAAAGCTTGAAACACTAGATTTTTACTTAACTGTAAGTTAAATATCTTACTGCGTGCTGCATTCTCGAGGTGAAATGTACCGTGACTCCAGGATTAAAAGGTCCCCTGTTAGTTTTCTGAACTTCCTCGCTATTTGCCGTATACGTCCTTAACACTGGTCCTTATTTTTCCTTCCGCAATTTTTCAAGGAAGAATTCTCGAAATGGGGAAAAACACACTTTTAAAAAGATTTTTAAAGTATATATAGACCTATACATTGTGTATTCTTACACCTTCAGAGCGAGGAAAAATAATACCCTATTTCTATCTCAATTCTTTTTGTTACTTAAAGGACAAGTCTCGTTTAAATACGTTTTAGCTTCAAATATTTTGAAATAAAAAAAAAAAATTCTGAAGAAACGAGCTTCATTTGAAATTTTATTTACTAAAAGAATAGAAATTAATAGATATGTAGAAAAATACGCGAGATGACGTCATTATTACTAAAAAAAGGTCAAATTATTTCTTTAGAGCTCGGAATCGGATATCCATTATCTTCTGTTATTCGTATATTTTCAGACATTTTATTTTCGGATAAATTGTTTGTAACTAAAAAATATAATATCTAATTGTTAAATGTATAAGTTTTACCCGAAGATATGCGTTTGCACTTTATCTACGAACAAATTATTCGGATTCAAACGTAAAGCGATGGATAAGAAAATGAACATTTCCAGAATTAAATTAAATTTCAGAAAAAATATTTCAAATTCACTTTTAATTTGAAGAATATAAATAAAACAACGAAGCTAAGATTTTAAATCATCTTTTTATTCTTTATTTTTTACGCAAATACATTTTTAATTTTTTATCCGAACGTATAACGCGGATAATATTCTAAGATAAGGCCATTTTCGGATAAAAACGGATATGGATCATGTTTTTTACTTTATCTTCGAATAAGTTAACTCTAATGGAAAATTGACCATTTTTAATCAAACATATTTTTAAAATTTGGTATATTTTATCCAATTAATAAACATTTTACGAATTCCAAGCTATGCTCACGTAAAACTATTAATATTTAGTTTCCGTTTATTTATAGTATCAGTTGGAAAAATAACTCGTTAAAGGCAGAATGCAACCTAACAACAAGTGTTTTTTTTTTTTTTTTATCGATTCATTATCGTTTAATTAGGCCTAACCCATTAGAAAAAAAAATTACAAACGCATATTAAACTAGAAATAAATTTAAAACTTACCCCGAAAATAGGCTTAGCTGAATTCATGGAGATCCTGAATTTTTTGCATTGATGTAGTCTGCGACCAATTAGCAAATGCCCCTCGATAAAATGAGATTTCCAAGAGACTTCCAAATATAATTTGATTGATCGCTGACCCTTATAATTGCGAAAACATTCAGGATCTCCATGAATCCATCTAAGACTATTTTTAAATTTATTTCTAGTTGATAATAATTGTATTCTTCGTATTTAATCGATAAGGAATTGGACCCAAAACACGCCTTTGAAATGTGGGGCATGCGAGAATTTTTACTCAACAATTGAGCTGCTTTCACACTAGTCACTTTGAAATCGTTTCAAACCGTTTAATATTATCAAATCGACTTTTCAACTGATTAATTACATTTTTGAACAAAGGATCTCTCTACAGATGACCCCGAAATTTTCCAATTTGACCTTTCGAAAACGGTTAAAAATGGTTTAAAAGTCTCTAGTGTGCACGGCCTTGATGCGCTTAAAACAATTCCTGGCAATTTTTGAATATGGGTTTCAAATCAAGATCATATCTTCCAATTTTTTCGACAAATATCTCTATATTTCCTATTTTGACCTTTTCAAAACGGCTCAAATCGGTCTCAAGTGTGAACATAGCTATTATTTTCAATAAAGGTGCAAATACAATATTGATAACGAATTGATGACGACGTGAGAAGTATATATAGGCGTATTAATACATAATTTTAAGACTTATAGATAGAAAAAGTAGTCCTTGCCACCTCTTCTCGATTACCACAATGTTTTCGAGCAAGGGACGGATGTAGATGTGGAGGGGAATATTCCTTTAAAATATTCTGGAGAGAAAGACGAATGAAAAAATGGCAAATACTGGACTTTTTTTGCGCTTATATACATTTACTTCCCGCCCTTTGGGGAAGTTATAAGGAGTTGAGTGGGTGCGGTGGGTTTCGGAAGGATATTTTTCTTTCTCTAAGTAACTCTGCACGCGTATTTTCCCTCTAGGCTTTCAAATATAGAGCTTCCAACGCTGCATTTTGAACGATAAAAGCCTCCAAGAAACGCGATATTTTTTCATCGCCGCGTATCTTCGCATCCTTAAATATACATTCAATATATTCGTTTTACTACGAAGACTTCCTCCTTTATCATAAACACCCGTATTTTGGTTAGATTTAACTGTAGACTTGACTAGTTTATTTATTTTTTTGTTTCGATTGAAATGGTATTATTGGTATTTGCATCAACTGGTCGGCCACCCTAGTGAAAAATTCCTCATATTTTTTTCTATTATTTTATACAGAGTTAAATTGAAACTTGGATTCCGAAAATAAATTCAAAAGTCCATTTTTAGCTCCAAGTTTCCCTTTAAAATACAAAGTAAATATACTTAAGGATCTTGGGAAACTTGCTTGAAATATATCTCTAAAGGTCAGAAGAATGGGTTAGCCTAGATTAAAAAAAAGTAAATTAACACGTTGACTATTTATTCTGAAATTTGATTTTTGGCGCGAGATCTATGTTTTAAAACAACCCTAATGATCGACTTAATAAGGGCCTCGGCTAGAAAAATCTCGTAAATATATTTTTCAATAAAATACCAATATCGTTTTCTCTATAAAAAGTATAATTTTTACTTAAAGTATATATCCACCTCAGTCTTAGTAATGAAACCACTATAACCATTATCAAGAATCTATCCCATAAAAGTAAACAACGCCCCGTAGCTTAATACTATCTGCAAAGGTCCAATTTTACGTCATAGCCCATCACTTAAAACTAAGTCAAAAGGGTCATCACTCCTGTCTGTCTCGAGTGAATTGAACTCTACAAGAGCTCGATATTTTGAGAGGGAGAGAGGGACGGAATTTAGAGGGGCCGCGCTTGGCTACATTGCTTCCCCCCCCCCCCCCAACTCCGGAATTTCTCTAAAGAGTGGCGCTTCCGTTCATTATTTACAGTGCCATCTGTGGCCGCTAGAGTGTCTCGACTCAGAATCTGCCAGTACATTTACACGGACCTTTGCTGATAGTATTAAGCTACGGGGCGTTGTTTACTTTTATGGAATAAAGTGATAGACTTTTGCCATTATGTGTTCTCATATCTCCCTTATTGGTAAATATTTATCGAGCGATATGAATTATACCTTTATGAAAAAGTACGATAAAAATATTACTCTTTTTATGGGGGTCTTGTATATACTTTCACACTGAGTGACAACCTTGTAAAGGACCGTAATTATCATTAAAAACCGGTTTTTTCAATGGGGATTTAGGACCATTTCAAGGTTTTATCTAAATATAAGAGATCATTTTTCCGTTATCATATAGTCAGCTTTTCGCCTCAATCATTTAATCAACTAAACGTTTTTCGTCGTATATTTCTTTAACGGTGATTGCGGAGCCCACGAACCCAACCAAATAAGAATGGAAAGCTATTATTCTAAGTGTTTTCTATTAACTTAATTAGATTTTTACGTTATAAGCCACCACGTCGAAATAAACTTTCTCGATAGCACGCGATAATCAGGGTTAAATTTCAATACGTACGAAGCCAATAGTCTCCCCCTAAAGAGTTTTAAGGACTAGTTTCTTCCAAAAAATGGTAGCCAATTTTTGGTTTCAAAATATTAATTATGTTATAATTTATTCCAAGTAAAATAGCGTGAAAATATTATTTTTGTAGTCAAGAAAATTAAATTGTGATCTTGACGTTCCATTAATTCGTCAACGATATTCTAATGATGTCTATATAGCCGCGATTTAAACCGTTTCAAAACGTTTCGCTGGAGTCGTGTGAACGGGAAACCGTCTTTTCACGAATCGATTTGATACGATTTCTCGAAGCTGCTTCGGAAATCAGTTTTATACCGATTCGGTTTCAACAACCTCTATTGTAAAGATAATGCGTTAACGCGTGACGCTTAAAACGATTCTTGGCGATTTGAATATCGGTTTGATTTTACCGTTTCTAATCGATTAAGAAATGCTTGTGTGACTCTAGATATTAAGTAACCACAACTTCGATGAATAATATTTTCACAATTATTAAACACGTTTAAGGAGTTTAAATTAATTTCTAAAGTTTGGTTAAGTTTTCAATCGGTACAGATATTCCAATTTATTCCTGAAGGCGTCGCTTTCGCCATCTGGAGACGTTTATAACAAACTCTATCGTCATAGCTCTGTTGAAGGCTGGAAAAATATGATTGGCCCCAATTTATACTTCACATTCAAACCAATTTTTATAAATTAATTTAAACACATTAAACGTGTTTAAAAATTGCTTGAAAATTCTCGAATTAAAATTTTTTCGCAAGTATATTCAAAAGCTGTTCCTTTTTTAGCTCATAAATTTTGGAGTTCCTAACCCTTTGTCTATTTGAAAAATACGCATGGATATAAGGAGTCTAAAACTGTTGACGAGCAGAAATATCGGACTGTATTGTTTGTAGAAATCAATTTAATTTACATTCTTCATCTATATTGAGTGAAACTGCAGTCGTTTGAAATCCATTTTATCTAGGTGTATAAAGAATTTAAATATGAAATTTGACCTTATTGTACATTATGTTGCGTCTGTTTTCAAATTCACTTATTTTAATTGAACGTTACCATAGATACTTCTTCGATACTTCATGCAGTCAGATCTTTAAAGTTCAATCTACCCCTGTAGGTGGGCTAGCCGAAAAGTCTTGAAACATGATGGTCGGCATCATTATAGATGCAGGGGTAGAAATATGTTTTTGGAATATATCCCCACAGAAACATCTCGTTTTTTTTCTAAGGAGTACGAAAACTTACCATTGCTCATAAAAAGTCCAAGGCTTAAGTTTAAAGAGATTCTGTCACTGATTAATGAGGCCTCAAATGTAATTTAAGAAGCATTTTCGCAATTCTATTATTGGCCGGCCGTTCAATACCCTTTTCAGACGACGCGTAACTAGCCGGTTTAATAAAATTTAACTGTGGTTTAATCACAATTAACTAAAGTTTATATAACTGAGAAGGCTATGTAAACCTTGGTTAAATCTGATTAAACCATTCGCCGTTCGTTTAAGGCGATTATTGGCCGGCCGTTTTAGGCGATTATTGGCCGGCCGTTTTAGGCGATTATTGGCCGGCCGTTTTAGGCGATTATTGGCCGGCCGTTTTAGGCGATTATTGGCCGGCCGTTTAAGACGACTATTGGCCGGTCGTTTAAGGCGATTATTGGCCGGTCGTTTAAGGCGATTATTGGCCGGTCGTTTAAGGCGATTATTGGCCGGTCGTTTAAGGCGATTATTGGCCGGTCGTTTAAGGCGATTATTGGCCGGTCGTTTAAGGCGATTATTGGCCGGTCGTTTAAGGCGATTATTGGCCGGCCGTTTAAGGCGATTATTGGCCGGCCGTTTAAGGCGATTATTGGCCGGCCGTTTAAGGCGATTATTGGCCGGCCGTTTAAGGCGATTATTGGCCGGCCGTTTAAGGCGATTATTGGCCGGCCGTTTAAGGCGATTATTGGCCGGCCGTTTAAGGCGATTATTGGCCGGCCGTTTAAGGCGATTATTGGCCGGCCGTTTAAGGCGATTATTGGCCGGCCGTTTAAGGCGATTATTGGCCGGCCGTTTAAGGCGATTATTGGCCGGCCGTTTAAGGCGATTATTGGCCGGCCGTTTAAGGCGATTATTGGCCGGCCGTTTAAGGCGATTATTGGCCGGCCGTTTAAGGCGATTATTGGCCGGCCGTTTAAGGCGATTATTGGCCGGCCGTTTAAGGCGATTATTGGCCGGCCGTTTAAGGCGATTATTGGCCGGCCGTTTAAGGCGATTATTGGCCGGCCGTTTAAGGCGATTATTGGCCGGCCGTTTAAGGCGATTATTGGCCGGCCGTTTAAGGCGATTATTGGCCGGTCGTTTAAGGCGATTATTGGCCGGCCGTTTAAGGCGATTATTGGCCGGCCGTTTAAGGCGATTATTGGCCGGCCGTTTAAGGCGATTATTGGCCGGCCGTTTAAGGCGATTATTGGCCGGCCGTTTAAGGCGATTATTGGCCGGCCGTTTAAGGCGATTATTGGCCGGCCGTTTAAGGCGATTATTGGCCGGCCGTTTAAGGCGATTATTGGCCGGCCGTTTAAGGCGATTATTGGCCGGCCGTTTAAGGCGATTATTGGCCGGCCGTTTAAGGCGATTATTGGCCGGCCGTTTAAGGCGATTATTGGCCGGCCGTTTAAGGCGATTATTGGCCGGCCGTTTAAGGCGATTATTGGCCGGCCGTTTAAGGCGATTATTGGCCGGCCGTTTAAGGCGATTATTGGCCGGCCGTTTAAGGCGATTATTGGCCGGCCGTTTAAGGCGATTATTGGCCGGCCGTTTAAGGCGATTATTGGCCGGCCGTTTAAGGCGATTATTGGCCGGCCGTTTAAGGCGATTATTGGCCGGCCGTTTAAGGCGATTATTGGCCGGCCGTTTAAGGCGATTATTGGCCGGCCGTTTAAGGCGATTATTGGCCGGCCGTTTAAGGCGATTATTGGCCGGCCGTTTAAGGCGATTATTAATTGGCCGGCCGTTTAAGGCGATTATTAATTGGCCGGCCGTTTAAGGCGATTATTAATTGGCCGGCCGTTTAAGGCGATTATTAATTGGCCGGCCGTTTAATCATGGGAGATGTCTCGTTTATCCCATGGTTTCTAGTTTTAATTCAAGGTCTGCCAATGCCGCGGCGAAGTGATTCACGTAATGTGCAAACGAGATCAACGTTTTAATCTTTGATTTCCGATTTTATATATAAATCCCCTTTTCACTTTCCCCGCGGCAGTCTGATGTACCAGAAACAGCTTCAATTGCCTTCCCTTTGCTTCAGGCCCCCGCCTTTTCTTCGATCGCCTTCTTGGCGTTTAAATTCTAAACCAATGGTGGTGGCTCCACCGTTGAGTCATAATGTGAACCAACTATTGTTTTATATAATCATTATATTATTAATATTAATTTATTCCATTAAAGAAACTTAAATTTATAAATATTACGGTACATATATACGTCGTTGCGCGGTAGCTGGGTTTATTCCAAAGCTCTGCTCAAATTATGAGATTGCTTATTTTATTTATTACAGTGGGCTGTCACAATTTTTCTTTTTAGACTTCATATGGATTATATTGTTAGTTTATCGTAAATTATTAAACCGCCATATTCAAAATTTCAAATCTCTGGGTTATTATTCCCTGACCATTTCATCAAGGAAACTTTCTTGACCATTTCAGGCGAATTTTGAAATTCCTTGACCATTTCATTCGAATTTTGAAATTCCTTGACCATTTCATTCGAATTTTGAAATTCCTTGACCATTTCATTCGAATTTTGAAATTCCTTGACCATTTCATTCGAATTTTGAAATTCCTTGACCATTTCAGGCGAATTTTGAAATTTATGACCATTTCAGGCGAATTTTGAAATTTATGACCATTTTAGGCGAATTTTGAAATTCCTTGACCATTTCGCAGGCGAATTTTGAAATTCCTTGACCATTTCGCAGGCGAATTTTGAAATTCATTGACCATTTCGCAGGCGAATTTTGAAATTCCTTGACCATTTCGCAGGCGAATTTTGAAATTCCTTGACCATTTCGCAGGCGAATTTTGAAATTCCTTGACCATTTCGCAGGCGAATTTTGAAATTCCTTGACCATTTCGCAGGCGAATTTTGAAATTCCTTGACCATTTCGCAGGCGAATTTTGAAATTCCTTGACCATTTCAGGCGAATTTTGAAATTCCTTGACCATTTCAGGCGAATTTTGAAATTCCTTGACCATTTCAGGCGAATTTTGAAATTCCTTGACCATTTCAGGCGAATTTTGAAATTCCTTGACCATTTCAGGCGAATTTTGAAATTCCTTGAACATTTCGCAGGCGAATTTTGAAATTCCTTGAACATTTCAGGCAAAATTAAAAATTCCTTGACCATTTTCCATTTTCTAACTTTTCATGCATATTCAAACCCACTGAACCTTTTTCTTTTTCTAAACGCTTTTGGAATGATTTCCAAACTAGCTCACCTTTCTTTAAACTTGTATAGCCATTTGTAATCTCCCTGAATTTCTTCAACCATTTCAGGTCTCTTACCAATACATTTCTTTACCATTTACGATCATATTCCCTGACCTTCGGCCTCTAATATTATAGGCCTATTTTCAAACTTCACGAACATTTAGGTCTATCTTCAAATATCCTAATAATACCTCGTTTACCTTAACCTTGCGGCAACCCTATTTAGAACTAATGTATCCATTATACTACAACCCGTAAAATTTGTAAATTTTCTACATTCATAGGTCGACGCGAAGTTGTCCAATTATTTGCGCTCGGAGGTTAAAGTTCAAACTAAAAGCGTTAATTGAATTTAATTCTTTTGTTGTTGTTGTTAGTCGTAGCTAACATTCGTAGATAACATTGTAGTCATTTTACAAAACGTATATATACGACGTTTATACAAAAGGTGAACATTTCTCGAGGCTACAGAATATAACGCTTTGTTTCCCGCCTACCCTAATTACCATCTAAATTAGTAAGCCATTTCGAAATGACGATTTGAAACGCGGGAAAGATGTTGGATGCTACAAAGAGGAGGTGGTGGGAGGGCGGGGCGAAAGATTGTCAGACCGGATAACTAAAGGAAACGTCAAACTCGCCCAGAAAAGGGTTAGCTAATATATACTATATTACACCCGTGGAAGGGACCAAATATTTAAATCATCACTGTAGAATTTTGTAATTCGCCTCTCTTACAATTTAGTCCTTTCCAACGCTGCTTTTGAGAGTACGAACTGGATTACTACCTTGAAACGGACTCCAAGGTATACTATACTATGAAAACAAGTTTTTTTAATCGATTTAGACTGTTTAAACGTACCAAAAACAAACAAAGGCTTTAAGGTGATTCGGGGTATTCCGAAATTGAATCAGCAACTAATTTTTATATCTTTTTAAATTTCTTTTCTACGGATTTAGGTTTAGCGAATCTAGTTAGTGACTGTGATAATTAACTGCGAAACCTTCGTTACGATTACGACGGTCCAAATTGATTAAAAATAACTCGTTATCAGTGTCTAATATCCCTTTAATCTACTAAATAAAAACCGTCTTGATACGATGTGAATTCGAGTCCCTTTTAACGTTGTAACAAGATGTATATAATATTTCGTATGTCCGCTAGTTTTCCCGCCTTTTCGGGGTTATTTAAGGCGAAGCTTACCGTGTTCCTCGTTCCTTTGACGACTTAGTTACAGCGGCATCCCCTCTTTCCATTAGTTTTCCCCGTTTTGGACCAAGTTTTAACCCCGTCGTGACCTCTATAGGACGAGTCGAACGAGCGAGTATAGGTATATTGAAATAGGTATTAGTCTTTTGTACGGAAAGTATTCCCTGTATAGTTGTTCTTCGGTGGGTTTCAATTTAAATCGAATTACATCGCGCGGCGGTTAATCGGCGTTTTATCAACCCGCGCGAGCAAGGTCGAATCACCAATTTTGCTAACCGGGGTATTCATTAATCTAGTATTAACGTTTAAGACTATAGGTATACAACCGAATTAAACGGGGTGAAATGGGAGAGCAAACCGGATGTAATTGCTTTTCCGCGAAGACTCGTTCGTTCGAAATTGGATTTTTGCGTTTTCCGTTTTCGCTTAATTGGTTCTGTTCACATTATCCTTTTATGAACAACAAATATTCAATCGTTTTCCGAATTAGACAGTTTCCCACCGCGACACTTGTAGATGGGCTAATTGGTTCAGTAATATACCGATATTTTACGTAAATTATTACAAATTCTTACTTCAAAAACCTTTAGTGTCGTTTGCAATTAGGTACGTTATTGTTTGACTGATCACGTGATTCGTTACATCATTTGTTTAGTCAAATCTTTTACGTGACCACAAGTGTACAACAAAAATAATATTAACATTATGATAAGTCAAATTTTTCTGGATCAATTCATAATTAGTTTATGATAAATTTTTAATTCATTAGTTCTTGATTAATTTTTAGTTCATAATTAGTTCTTGATTAATTTTTAGTTCATAATTAGTTCTTGATTCATTTTTAGTTCATAATTAGTTCTTGATTAATTATTAGTTCATAATTATTTCCTAATTAGATCATGATTCATTTTTGGTTAGAGATCGGGGTTTGGACAAGAAAATTTCTGATTATTTTATCTTTATTCACAACTTAAAATTTTTTAAAAGGGTTTGTTCTGGTATAATTACCAGGGTAATGATAATTTACGGTTTGTTTTGGTAAACAGGGTTGCCACAGGTCAGGGAAAGAGGGAATAGTGTGGACATTTGAAAATGAACCAAAAAAGTCAGGGAATTTAACATATTTTACAAAGTTAGGGAAAGGTCAGGGAATTTAAAGATCTTTCAAGATGCCAGGAAATTACAATCATAATCTGCGGAAAATATTTGAAGCTGACCGTGTCAGTTATATAGATTAGAACCAAGATACGCGTGCAAAATGTTTGGCGAACGCAATTGTATAAAAAATAAAAGGTTAAAAATTGGGTAGTATTAGCTGAAACGGTCAGGGAAAATCGTTGGCAAAGGTCAGGGAAAAACCTAGAAAAGTCAGGGAATTTGAATCTGAAAAAAACTTTGGCAACCCTGTGTAACCAGGGTAATTATAATTTACGGTTCGTTCTGGTAAAATTACCAGGGCAATGATAATTTACGGTTTGCTCTGGTAAAATTACATAATTATAATTTGAAACTTTCAATTAAACGTGAACTAATCCAAAACGTGTATACAGTTTTTGTTTTCTTTGTTGTTGTTGTCATAAATAAGAATTTTCAAGCGTTAATTGAAAGAATTCCCCTTTAAAAACCACAGAAATGCAAATACAAATAATTTTCTGAATACCAATAAATTACCGTGAGACTGGAAATTACAGCGTAATTGAGCAATTTAAAAAATTACGGTAATTAATAATATAATAATTGGTCCTCATTTAGAATTTCTACATGAGCTTTCGTAATCTCTATTATTATTAAATACACAAATCAAAATGAGAGATTTCCTTTAATCGAGATGCGCGCTTTAAGGCGCTCCATGTACTCTATATACGATATATTGATTTTTGCTTTAGGTCCTGTAATATCGCGGATGGGTCATCAACCTGATTTCATATCTTATTTAATATTTGATTCGATCTTTTTCAATCGCCCTCTATCGTTAAACTCTTCGCAATTCTATTATTTTAAGTTTCATTTGAATTATAATTTAATATTTTTATTTTAGTCTTAATTCTTTAATGTACTATGACGTCTTAATAATATCTTTATAAGGCAAGAATATATATAAGAGTATTAATCTTTAATATAATAGACAAAGATTATATAATTATTACTGTAGTTAATTCGATTTTCAATTTTTAAGACTCTCTTAACTAAAAATTAAAACAATTTTCGAGGCGTAAGGTTGCATTTCCGTAACTGGGTGGCGCTCTCTTCGTTTCTAACGTTTTAAATTACTCGATTTCGCGCCGCGAAGCTTTGAGCTTTGAAAACCGATCGAAGGAAAGATCGCCTCCATCCGCGAAGTTACGCGGCTTTTCCAAAGAGAATTAACTAAAGTGGAGTAGAATATTGCTTTTCATGGTTAGTTTAAAATTTTTTAAATTATAGTTGATTCGTCGGCCCAAATATTTTTTCATATCAAATTGCTAACACAGTTAAATCTAGTCTACCCATAATTATGTTTTTTTTTTTTTTTTTTTTTTTTTTTTTTTTTTTTTTTTTATATAAATGATTGATTAGGTTGACTCGCGATTCGATGTGATATTTTGTTATTTATTATTTAAAATTAAATTCAGATTAATTTTACTTCGTTTCCAAACGAGTTATCATAAAAGGGAAAGCTAAAAGATCGATTAATGCATGATGTTAAACCTTGCAAATAAGAATCGTACGTTTCTCCATCTCCTCTTAAGTAAATAAAATAGTTTTTATACTACATAGATATAATATTTAAGAATCATATTGCTATAAGTGAGACTCCAAATAAAAATTGATTAAAATTTTCGGAAAGAACGTTGGAAAACGATTCAAAATATAAAAATTCAAATTTTATAACCGCCATTTTCGAGATTTTTTTAAATAAAAATTCCCCGCATTACTACGTCATCATTATGGTAGATATTGTAGATTCTACAGTAAATTCGACGTGATAAGCTCGCTTTCGAGCGGTCTTTTTCGTAAAATTACTTAATCAAGTTCAAGTATTACCTTTCGTTTTAAAATTATCATTAATTATGCTCCAGAAATAAACTAAGTTATATATCGGGAAAAATAAGGACTTATATATTTGATATTTCCATTCACTTGTAATTAGGTTGCCTTCTCCCTTTAATAGAGATAGTTTAGAGAAACCAATCTACAAAACAAGAACTCTTCATAGCGGAGCTTTTCTACTCCTTATCTGTTTATATTCTTGGTAATTTCGTCATGTACGACACGATAGTGGCGACCCTATAACTTTTTGTAAGTTTGGCCACGAATCGACTATTTTTCCTGATCCACAACTTCTTGAATCAATATTTGAATTCAATGTGTTCAAAACTACGTACCTTTCCATATCATGGAAACAAAAACGTTGATAAAGATTCTTACAATATGAAATCTGAATCCGTTTTTCGTACGCGACTATCAAATCGTATATCGATTTATTTTTTTCGGGAAATATATTTTTAGGAATTCCAGGAATTGCAGGAACTTCTTAACCGATTGTTATTACAAGTTGCAACGATGGTTATTCTATACTTATTTCTAATATTTGGTTTTTATGAGTTGAATAATAACTGGTTTAGGAAAAGAGAAGTCGTAGAAAATAATTTATTCGAAAATTTGTCATCTTTTGTGACTGTCTTTCATTTTATGGCAACTCTCAAGGGGGAATGAACTCGAATTCGTAGTGCTATCGGAATCGGATTTTCTGTTATTAATGTTTCTTCAGATATTTATTTTCGGGATTAATTATTTGCGACTGAAAAAATGCAATTTGTAAATTCAGAAAATGTTGGGTTTATCCGAAGATAAACAAGTTTAGAGCTTTATTTATTAACATGTTTTACTGATATTAAAACGGAATAACATTGGTTTTAAGGGAGATTTCAACCTAACAACAAGTGTTTTTTTTTATCGATTCCTTGTTGTTTAAATAAGCCTAATCCACTAGTGAAAAAAATTACGAACAAATATTAAACTAGAAATAAATTAAAAACTTACACGGAAAATAGGCTTGGCTGGATTCGTGGAGACTCTGATTTCCTCGCGTATGAGGTCTAGCGACCAATCAAACTCGATTGTAAGTCTCGTGGAGATCTCGCGTGAACGACGGGCCTTCGCTAAATGGTCGCTAGACCTTGCACGAGGAAATCAGGATCTCCGTGAATCCCGCTAAGCCTATTCTCCGGGTATGTTTTAAATTTATTTCTAGTTTGATATTTGTTTTGTAAACTTTTTTAGTGGGTTAGACCTATTTAAAGGATAAGGAATCGATAAAAATCAATTATTAGGTTGCATTCTCCCTTTAAAAAAATTCAAATTTCTTAGAATTCCTGTAAAATAAAAGAAATATAATTTAAATTCATTTACAGCAATTCGAAGAAAATAAAAGAAATATAATTTAAATTTCCTCCCAATTCGAATAAAATAAATAAAAATATAAAAATCAGCTTATAGGTTAAAATTTTGATGATTATTTTTTAAGAAAAATTTAAAAACATCTTTTCCGAACGTATATAACTCGAATAAGTTGCTATTTTCGGATAAAATTGTAAAAATATTTTTCTTTTCTTTACGAATAACTTAATTGTAATAAGTCTGTTTTAAGCAAATAGATAATATTTGATTTTACATCAGTTCTTATCTATTTCAATTAATATAAGTTCTGCAAAACTCCGAGCATTACTTTTTAACCTAATTATTTTTTGTGCTCAGAAGAAGTTGTCAATACGGTTAAACACCTCGGCGGATTGTTACATAATGTAAAAACCATGTATGTATCGAAAGAAGTCCTCGATAAGTTTTCTTGAACACGTAAAACGAGTTCTTTAAAGGGGAAGACGACGTTTTTGCTCATACAAATAAATAAATAAAATCTTCGGTCAAAGATTTTTTTCTAAACAATTGTGTACACAGTTGCGGCGTTCTAATGGATGAGGGTCACTAGTAGATTGAAAAGACTGACCAATAAACTTTATCATTTTTTTTATTTATTTTTTGTTTAAAGGAAAAAAAGGGGAAAACAAGGGGTAAAAACACCGTAACCTTCGCTTTTGGCCGTCAGGCAATAAATCAAAAATACTACCAACTAACTTTTCCATTTATGGCTAGAAGGCTAAGCGAGAAAGAGGGAGGAAAAACGTGGTAGGGCAAATCTTTACAATTGAATTTGCGCTATTTGGCCGGAAGATTGCCAGAGAGAGAGAGAGAGAGAGAGAGAAAATCCCAAGTTAAACAAGATGGAAAGAGTATATTAGCAATAGCCATACGCCATATATATGGAACTTCAAAAGGAAAATATCAACGAAAAACTAAACTCTGGTTTCATGGCAATGTATTTCGAGATTGCGTAATATTTTCAAATTTTGGATCTTTTTTGGGTGTGGTTAAGTTGGAATATATAGACAACTTCGAGATTGAAGAGGAACTTGGACGGGGCAGCGCGCCATTAGGATACACTCTTTAGGCACCGATCTGTTAAGAGATGTCGCTATCGTAGTTCCCATTCTGATTGGCAAAGCTGTGACGAGGGAGACAAACTAGGCGGTAACTACTCCCCTCGCGCTTCGAGACTCGACGCGTTTCCCATAGCAACGGATGTAATACGTGGATAGGCAAGAGATCCAGAGATAGAGTGAAGCGCAAGCACGCCATCTACTCTGATAATTCATCATTGTATTTGTATCCCAATGGCCGTAGCCCCTGGAAGTTGGTTTATGAATATGGAAATTTTGAATTCGGCAATTGTGTGGAGATTATCAGGTTACTAAGATTTCAACTTGAACCGTATACATAATACTTATCATTTTTATACTACCTTACTCTCCCGACTATTTTATCAAATTCAATTAAGCAACAATACAACCTAATAACAAGTGAATTTTTAATCGATTTACCTTTAGTTTAAATAGCCTTAATCCACCAGTAAAAAATATTTCCAAACAAAATAATTAATCCCAAAGAAATAAATATAAAACTTACACCAAAAATAGGCTTAGCTGGAAATTCATCATCCTGAATTTCTTCGCATTGATGGGTCATCGACCAATGAGCAAAGGCCCGTCGTTAAGACGAGATCTCCGTGAGACTTCTAACAACATTCCCATCAATGCGAAGAAATTCAGAATCTCCATGTTATTTATCCAGCTAAGCCTATTTTGATGGTAAGTTTTAAATTTATTTCTAGTTTAATATTGGTTTGTCATTTTTTTACTGTAGGCTTATTTAAACGATAAGGAAACGATAAAAATCACTTGCTGTTAGGTTGCATTCTCCCTTTAAGAAAAGAGCAACACGTATGTACATGTTAATAACCCACCACTGAAACTATCGAAAATTTGGGTGTGGCTAAAAAAGAAAGTGTTGAAGAAAATGGCGAGGATGAAACACGGATGAGGATGAAGAAAAGGATGTAGAGTGCCGGGTGGGACAATGAAAAGATTCCTATATAGAAAAAAGGCCTATAGGATGAGCGCGATGGATGGAGAGATGGTTTTAACTCGTTTGATGAATATAAAATAAAAAAAATAAAACTCAGGAGGTTTCAATAAAAAAAAAAGATGTTTTCATTCTCATTTTATCGAACCCCGGCCACCGAATCAATCCTTTTTAGCCTTTAACTTAGTTGCAACCTTGAAAAGAATAGTTTCCCTTAGAAGAAAAACCCGTTTTTTAATTACAATTTAATTTCTTTTAAAGGTGTTTTCTGGATATATAGAATTTTACGCTCGCGTCAACTTAACTTTACAGTAACGTTGGCTTCTCTAACTTCTTTTACATCCGCTCAAAACTCAATAGCTAATTATAATCTATATTACTTGGACGTTATGTTGACGCAAACTCTATCAGACTGCGGCGGTCTTACTCTCCCTTAAGGTCTATTGAAAACGGAGGGACCTATAGAGCTGGGAAATGAAAATTCGATTTTCTATAAACAAATTGAGAAATAATTAGAATGACGAATCTAACGTGATTATTGAAATTGATTTATTGAACGAAAGCGTACCGACCGAGGCTCGCTCCAACTTCCAATCAAAATCAATTTGTAATTTTAGCGCGCACTAAGCTTCAATCGCGCCTTTATTACTCGCGAGACGGTAATGAAGTATTCTGGACACACTGACAGGTCGAACTGATACGAACCATCTTGAATAAATACTCAAATTTTACGTTGAATTGGTAACGGGCGGAGAACCTAGGCTATACACTCGGTTATATCTAAGATACGTTCCCTATAGTTTCGCGCGCGTTGTCAACTCGGAGTGGAAAATTGTTGATACGTAGATAATTTCTCTTTGAGTTGGTAACGCCCTGGTTCATATGGCTCCATAATCTTAAGTAAACAATTAGTGTTTAGAGATAATGGGTAGGCTATAGCTTTGTAAACTTGTGCCGAAATTTATGGAGGAATAGATAATATAGTACGTTTTAAATGGATTTAATAAGCACGTACGTGCCTTTTACTCTAAAATGCGTTGACAAATCATACTGCAACATATTTCGTAGTCTTATCTTTGTTCGCTGTCAAATCAAGGTGAAATATAATAACTGGACCGCATCTCGTTAGTCTCCCCTTGAGATTCGGGGTGAAAAGCACGCCGACGTTTCTATACCAAACCAAACAAGGTTAAAAATGAATGGAAGTTAGGCCCCAAGGAAGTCAAATTGGTGCTTCATTCTTATTTACTTAAATATCTGCGCGAAAATCGAGGCCTAATGAAATATTAAAATTTAAAGAAGTAATATACTTTTAAGATATGAACATTCACTTTTAACAAGAATCCATTCTGGTTCCATAAGAATATGGGAGCATAGCTTTAGCCTCTGGTACCATCCTCCCAAACTTTGTAACAAAAGTTCGTCCGCAATTTTCGCAACATTTGTACGCTTAGATCTTTTTTCGGTCGACTCCATTTTTATTACCCAAAATATTATGTCAAGGTCGTTAGTGGCGCGGGTTAATAATATAATATCAGGAGCGATTTACTTGAAAAATCGATTCGAAGCGGACGAACTTTTGCTACAAAGTTTGGGAGGATGGTTATTGAATCGCGGCCCTCCCATATTCTTATGGAACCTGAATGGATTCTTGCTTTTAATTATTCCAAAAAATATAATAATTATCTAAAAATATACGAAAATCTAGTGATCGATATCTTTAAAAAAAAACTTGTTTGCTGAAATAAGGGTGAACGCCACCCAATATTCCATAAGAAAATTTCTGTCTTTCGTATCCAACTAATATTAGTTTTTGGACGATTGGCTTCTTCAAAATTTGTGGTTTAATTTAATTTATTTTGAAGTGAGACGGTTACCATTTTTTTCGAATGCCCATGGATTATATTTTTAGTTTTATCATTAAAGCGTCATATTCCAAGTTGTATACCTCTGCCGCTTGATGCATTTTCAAGAAACCTTTTTTTCCCGATATTTGACGTAATTCATTTCTATTTGTCTATGACATATATCTTGAATCATTTTTTAACGATCTTACCAATCCGTGACAGCTTCACTTCATCAGTTTTAATAAATAAATATTGTCTTCGATGGTTTTTGTGCGAGCAATCTTTTGAGATTTCCTGAAATCATTTGCCACTCTTTCATTGAACCGAAATTATAAAATTGAAGTACGTACGTGCCTCGTGCGATTATCGAGGAAAAAATAACCTTTTATTTGAATTCTGTTCGGAATAGATTGTAAAATTTAGAGCAATCATTTTTTTGAGTGTTTTTGGTCGTTTTAAATTATTTTAAAAATATACTGCGTGTGTATTAATAAACAAACGATTGCGAAGCAGATAAAAATTATCTGTCAAGCCGAAAACAATGTTTACTTTTTTCTTCATAACCTTTCAATAGTAATTTACGTTGATAATATATTTTCATTAATGATTTTCCCTTTTTTGTCTTTGCAGGTAAGAAAATATTCTTTGGATCATTCTTGTTGGTACCGATGTGGTGAACGTATTTTTACTTTTATTTTATTGTTATTTAATTAAGTTTTTGAGTATTAACCCAAAAATCGTGGCTTCTTATGATTTTAAAGGAGCTTCTCTATCAACCAATTTGACTATTGTAGTTTCAATTTAAAGGGACAAATATTTGTAGTCTAGCCCTATAATCAAATTAGTTATGTGTGGGGTATCGTTCAAAACGAGGTTTCCCAAAACGGCACAGGTTAAAAAATTAATGGTCTAAAATGGCACATTTCTTATATCCAAAAACGGCACATTTTTTGCGTTCGTTTTCCAAAAACCAATTTTGCGTTCAAAAAGTATCTATACAAAATTCTATTGAAAAATATTTTACCATTTCTACTATAAAATATTAAATTCAATTTTATGAGCGTGACCTAATTATTGCGCAATTTCGGAAGCGTGGGAGTAGACCTACAATTTGCGCGGTTTTCTACTTTTTTGGTTCATTTGGTGGAAAAAAATTAACATTGATTTGAATGTCGGAGCATAGACGGTAGAAGGGAGAGGAGTTGAAGCCCTGAATTTGAAAAGGCAATTTTAGAATTCTTGCATGTTTTATTTATTTGTTAAATTTGTCTCCTTGCATCCGGTTCATCGCCATTGGCTGGTTTTCAACCAATTAGAGGGTAGAGAATATGTCGTCTGCTTATGGTGGCGGGATAACGAGCACATACAACATGTGATAGAAAAAGTCGTGCGCATACCGGAAATTGAGATGTAAAGTGTCAAGCGGGAAACTCCAAGCCAGGCCTTCTACTTCTCTTCTTTCTACCCTCTATGGTTGGAGCGACTTTTAAGTTTCGAAACTTAAACAGTCCCTCCTAATTAATAAAATGCGTTCCATCTATGACTTAATAGGTTAAGATCTTAGTTTTTTAGGCTTCAGTTTAAAGTGTTTGGTACAGAAAAGTGTTTTTTCGAAACTTAAACAATCCCTCTAAATAAAATGCTCTCCATCTATGATTTAATAGGTTAAAGTCTTAGTTTTTGGACTTCAATTTAAGGTATTTGGTGGAGAAAAATGTTTTTCTATCAATAAAGGAGGCTGCTTTGCGTTACTAAAGTAGACCTTTTATGGTAAACCCTTTTTAAACTATAAAACATATCGTATGATAAATCGTTTCACATTAAATTACCCGGTTTAAAAAGCATAAACCGGCAAATAGCCTAATTTAGATGCGCCTATAGACCCGAATACATCTGCCAACTTTTATTAATAGACTTTGTTTCGAGGAAACAAATATAGGCGATATACCATAACCTCTATCGTACTGAATTTTACAGGAGAAGTATTTAAATACATAGTTTCGGTCGTGTTTTCGGTCAAGTTTGAATTAGGGTTATGAAGTTTTTATCTCAATATAACGCAATAAGCTGATATTTGGCTAGTATTTGTCATTTTTGGTAGTTTTTAACCAAAAAAATATATATCCTATGAATTTTGAAGAAGACGATGGGGCCCTTAACCCACTTTCAAAATTATGTAATATACCAGAATTAGCTGATTGATATCGTACTAATGATATGTATAGTGTCATTGAAATATATGCAGGGTGACCAGAATTCCTCTTCCTATAATTGAAGGCTCTATCCTATATTTTCATATTTTTTCCTTTTATTGGTTATCAGGTTATCCTATTAAAGTATGATTTAAAATTTCTCAATAATAAAAAAATTTCTTCCAAAGGCAACGAATTAAAAACCGAAGAGATTAAGATTTTAAAGAAAATCAAAAAGCAATAAATATGTGGTAAAAACGTTAAATCAACGGCATATTAAAAGATATTCTATTTTTCCTATAAATTCACTGTTATATATCCTATTTCTCATATAACTTCTCTTATTTATTCTTTTATATCCTATATATATTTTCGTTATTATTTATTTTAAACTTTCAAGTTTTTTCCCTGGTCACCCTGTATATGCCCAAAAACTCCTACTTGATAAATTTCCCGGATACCCCTGATTTATGCCAAAATTTTAAGTTTCCCTGTTTTTTCATGACATTATATACTGAAATTTCCAAGTATTTCAGGATTTTCAGGAGAAAATTTGTAATGATGTTTATTTCGAAAAAAAATATTCCTTATAGAGGCCCGATTGGCTTTTACTTTTAGATTAAAATAGACCCTTTCCAATATAATATATCTAAATCTTTATATGCACTCATGTATACCGTAAATAAACTTAATCAAATTCCGTATGAATGAGAAAGAAAGAGCTTCGAGTGCCGGCAGAGCGAAGGAGAATAGAAATCCCATTATCCCTAAACCTCTTGTGACTGCAATTATATTGGAAATATTTTTTTTCTTATAGTCAGTACCAACTCTTGTTGACAGTACTCACGGAGATAAGGCTCCTCTTTATCTTTATCATAAAGATTAACGATGGCAAAGTTTCGCACTCTCTCCAAGATTGAGGTGCATATTTGACTGGTTCTAGCTTTAGGATATGAAATGGATGGAACGGGGAATTGGGGTATGATGGGATCGAGTAATTAAAAAGCAATATTTACCGAAAACGTTGAATTAATGGGATTTTGAAAATTTCTCACTCACCCTTCCTCCATACCTCCCTTGTTTGAAAACTTATATTTGTTAAAACTTGGAATGGACTTAAATATTAGTATACAATATGGTTTTATAATGAAACTTCAGGTTCATTCAAAGATTGTAAGTGAAATATATAACTTTTTTTTTTCGTTACCCTAAACATTTTTTTTTTATAAATTCTTAGCGTAAGTTAGAAAGCGTTTTTACCATTTTTCTTTTAAACTTTCTTTTTCGTTTAGTTTAAATTCCACACCATGCAAATTTAAAGAATACGTCGATTAAGGTTATGTAAATTAGGTCATCAGAGTTGAAAAGGCTGGTGCAGAGAATAATAAGGAAAAATCTAGAGAAAAAGAAAAAAATATGATACAAGGATGGAAGGTATCGAAATTACTATAGAAAAATTTGGAAGTTTCGGTCCCTTTTAAGGATGAAACTTCGTATAAATCCTTTTACCCGTCTCTCCCATACATTTTTTAGTTCAAACTAAAAATACATAATACAGTTGCAACTTAAGAAAGATTATTAATTAGTGTCGAAAAAAGTGTTTTCCGATACAAATAAATCTTCATTCAAAGGTTGGCGACTTTGTATAGACCCTCTTACCCGTCTCTTCCACGCATATATATATAAATTTTTTTATCAATCTTTTCGCTCTTTTTTTCAATATTCTAATTTTCCAACCTTGGAACCATTTAAAATACGTTGAATTTTTATATTTAGAAGGTTTAGTTTCAAATAACGTGGCTTCCCTTTCTTATATGGTTAAATTTTCCAAAGCTTCTTTTGGGTTTTCTAAAATTGCAAAATACTATGTTGAGTTCTAACGAATTTAAAAAGAAGATTAGGACCATGAGGATAAGGGAGAAAATGAGACCTATTCTAATATAAATATATAATACCCCAAAAGGATTTATTTTTGAGTCATTCTCTATTATAATTTAAAGGGTGAAGGCTAATTTTCACTACTTAAGCTAAAAAATATTTCGATTTTTGTTAAAGGGAAACTTAGAGCTAAAAATGGAACTTTGAATTTATTTTCACAATCATCATGTCACAAAACATATTCGTGAATATTTTCGGAATTTTTAGACACGTTTTTAGTGGTTAAATTAATTTCTGAAGTTTGATAAAATTAAAAAAATAAGTAAATATAAATTTCTACCAATCATATTATTTCAGCCTTCAATGTCCTAACATTAAAAGAATAGGCTCGACATTGGATGGCCAAGGTCTTAGGCCCTCCGCTAAATATTAATTAATTTATAACGAATGATCTGAAAAAGATATACATATTTCGAGATGTCGGTTTGATTCCTCGTCTTTTACAACATGCATGTAGAAAGTTTGACGAGAATACCCATCAGAGGAAGCGAGTTATTATTATTTTTGTTAGGGCTGAGTAATATTTCGATGACAATATTGAAATCGTGGAGTTAACTCGAAACCTTGCAAAACATTTTATTTTTATTTTTCTCACGTGAAAATCTGGAAATCGTATTTTTTAAGCACATCAACAATTCAAAATAATCTGCCGACCCATGGTAGCGTGCCTAGGTAAAACCGCATGGAATGACCCCAATAGTATTTAGCGGGTAAATTATTATCTCCATGAAGCTTTCTTAATTCTCTACCACTATTTTCTCTACTCAGATAATAATGGATGATAACGCTGTCACCCCGCGACCCTTAAGAATTTCCAGCGTATCTTCTATCCTTTCTCGAGTCAACTTGGTATATTAACCGTAAATGTAAATTTAAATTATTATATACTTGTCCTTTAACGAGGATGGGCCGGGAGAGGGGTGGGGATTTCACACGATGGGATAGTAAAGAAGGTAACGGGATATTGGGCCATGCAAAACAGCAATTCCTAGCCGATCGTAGCTAAGCCACTTTAAGCCGCTGCCAATCCATCTTATCTTCTTTCGAGGGATGAGAGCGTGCAGGCCGCTTTCGCTTCTATAGCTAGCTAGGCTATATATCTAGCTACACGTACCGTACACTCTCCTCTCTCCTAGTTTTCTTTCTTTTTCATTCTCCCCTCTACGACCCGGTCGTTCTTCGACGATATAATACGAGCTTCGAACACGCTTCGCTTGTCAGAATTGCTCCGAGTATTTATACAGCTTGATCCTTCTCCCGCCCCTATCTATTTAAGCTCGTACCATCCGGAGAATTCCGTAAGAAAAAACTAAACGAAACTCCCGTTTGAGTAAGTTAACTAATCGCGTTCGGGATAGGTTGATAGACGTATACCCTCTCCTAATGGTGTATCGAGCAACCTTATACAGCCTTATTTTCCTTGGCCCTCCTCATAAACCGTCCCCCTTTTTCGATTGGGTCGCGCTATAGAGGTTTATATCGTACACGTCCCTGAAATGAACCGAATGTCATTCGGTAGAAGCGAAAGGCTGCAACTACTACTTCTTATAATAACGTCGAAATTCGGAACAAGAGCGAATCCAATAGAAGCGCGTTACTTTACTCTTTTTGACAATCCGAACACCTGACCTTTGTTTCTTGTGAATGAAATTTTTGGGGTAAATACTTCAGTGCCCCATTTTACCATATATAGAAAACGTTAACAGAGTTCGTACACGACCTGGAAAACCTGGAAAAGTCAGGGAATTGAAAAATTGCTCGAAAAGGTCAGGGAATTGGAAAGTTGCCCCAAAAGGTCAGGGAAAAGTCAGGGAATTGGAAAATTGCCCCGAAAGGTCAGTGAATTTGAAAATGAGTCTAGACATGGTCAGAGAAATTCAATATTTTGGTACGTGTCAAGGAAGTGGTTATGATTGGTTGGCCAATTGATAATATCTGCCTAAAGATTAAATTTTTTCTCATATTTCGAGTAAACTATTGACTCCTTATTGTCAAATAAAAAGTGGAAATTTCCAGGAGCTCAAAATTGGTCACGGAAATTGTTAAGAAATGGTCCGAGAAAAATTGGAAAAGTCAGGGTAATTAACTTCCAATCTTTTGTATGAACCCTGGTTAAGTATTACCTTAGCGGTTTGTCAGACGGCTCAGAAGTTTACGCGACAAAAAATGAGAAATGTTATACGTTTAATCGTTAATACGAAGATTATTCTTTTTTTTTATTTATTACTATGAGACGAGATTTATTATAAAATGGGATTTAGTTAAGATTAGTTAATATATAAATGTCTAGGGGAATTAAAGTTAAATATATAAATAAGTCTCGTCATCATTAGATAATTAATAGAAAACTTAAATAAGGTTTTGTTAGTTAATATATAAATTTTAATGAGGCACTAACACAGAATAATAGTAATAATAAAAAGGACCCTGGCTGGCATATAAAATATTTATAGTTCTTACTGTTCTCCGATGAAAGTTAATACGATAACGCGCACAAAACACGCACACATCACTTTAAAATATTTTAGCCTAACTCGGCGACTCGGCGTGGAAGATTCCAAGTCCGAACGTTAAAAACGAAAGAGCGCGGGACCCCGAAGGGCCACGCGGTCGAAGAGACCAACTCGGGAAAAACGTGGTCAGCGACCGGCCAGGAACGAAGAGCAAGAGTAGAGACCTTTTGCCACACGTGGCACGAGCTATTTAAGCGTGGCCACGTGTGACGTCATTCGAAATATTCCGTACCAGCCAGGTGCAAAATAAAGGGTTAGGCCCAATAATATAAAGTAAGGGGAGCGTTCATAAAATACCGTTACAACTCTCCCCCACTTAATCTCGAACGTCCTCGTTCGACAATATTAGTATAAAAAAACTCATTATGAGAAAAATAAACAAAAAAACACATAAACAAAAACTACCACATAGGGCAGAAAATAAAAGTGGTACAAGAAAAGTCAAAATAAAATATTCAAAATACAAAACGAAAACAAAAAAACTACCGCGGAGGGTAGAAAATAAAACAATTAAAAATTTTACAAATAAAAACTACCATACGTATTGGGCAGAAAAAAAATTAACAAGAGCTTATAAAATAAAACTACCAAGGGGTAGAAAAAAAATTTTAAGTGGAATAATCAAAATTATCATAATTAAATATGGGAAGAATATATATATATGAAAAGCTTAAAAAACTACCTCGATCAAGAAAGGCAGAAAAATTCCATGTAAAAAAACTTATCATAAACACAAAAAAATTCGAAAACAATATAAAAATAATGGGGCCTACCATAAAAATACAATTATACAAAAATTTAAAGAGAACGACAGGGTATACACACTGTAACGTTACTGACGGTTCATTTCAAGAGTTTACCTAATACTCAAAGGTTAAAATTCAGAGTTGACCTAATACTCGAAGGTTAAAATTCAGAGTTCCCTACTCTAAAATCATGGGTTCCCTACCCTAAAACAATGCCATGGAATAAAACCACATATATAACGGCAGATTCAAATATTAACCCTACGACTTACGCCAACATTAAAAAGGTGGTCACACAGACTAATGGGCTAATTAAGCACTACAAATAAGGAAAATACGAATAATTAAAACTCACTACTTGCCACATAAACAAGAGGAAAACAAAATTAAAGGGTGGAATTGGTGTTCTCGTTGAGACTAAAGAAAGGCAAGACCAACCCTCATGTAAAAAAAAACCTAAAAAAAGTCATAATAGCCCCAAATCTACGATAAATTAATCTATGCCTGCCTCGTGTGCGATGGGCCTTTTCGGATGTATACACGATCCTAAGGTAAAAGCTAAGGTCAGAACATTGAGATGATGAATTCGAAGAAAGGGCTAAATACGAAAATTACAAGGGAATAAAATCCTGACACGAATTAAGAAAAAAAAAAAAAACTAATTGACACTAAATATAAAGGACCTACACTGAAAAAATAACAAAAGGCATAATAAAAAAATCTAAATACAAAACTTATCAAAAATAAATTCGTAGAATATTTTGTCACTAAGGACCTACACAAATAAACTACAAGAAATTAAAAGCAAACACTAATATGAATAACCTAATCAAAAAAAAATATATATATAAGCTAACGGCATAATACCTTTAAAAAAAATTGAAGTACAAAACCTACACAGGGCCCAGGCACACTACCTTCAAAAAAAAATCTAAATACTATCCAAAGGAAAAATAAATAACATATAATAGTGGTCAGGGGCTAAATTAGGAATTGCAAATAAAAAAATGGGGTAATAAAAATTTCAAATTGGCAAACTGGCATACTATGAAAACTATAAACGGGGGGGGGGGGTAAAAATCAAAGAAATAAAACTAGGGTTAAGCACACGTGGGGAAATTTCAAGAGAGGTGTTTCCAAGAAAATGTTTCCGAACTACCAGCGTCCGAAAACACCTGCAAGGCCCAGCGGGGAAAATGCGTCCATTTTTAGCGCTAAGAACCAAAGCTTAAGAAAAATATCTTTCCACGAGGAGCTAACAATAGCCATGAAAACTAGTTTTACAGGGGGGGGGGGGGGGGATTTCGGAAAAAAAAAAATTCAAATTGAATGGAAAATTCATAAAATTCGAAGGGGGACTAGAAATTTTAATTTCGCAGTGCTAAATATTTAAAATATCCTAATGAGCTACTCTGCACAAAACAAAAACTAGAACTTAATAATGGGGCCCTAAACTTAACGATTAACGTAGAATTTTTATTCTAATATTGCGATACTAGATATAAAATGGCCATTCAAAATAACCACATCAAGAATCATAGGAGCACACCAAAAACCCAACGAGAACAAAAATTAAAGGGGATTTTTAAACGGGAAGCATGACCAACTAATTAAAATTAAATTTAAGCGCATAACTTAAAAAAAAAAACGGAAATCTAAGTTTCCAAAATAAAATACGATAACAATTAAAAATCAATAACCTAAAATTACGTTAAAGGTCATTCAAAATTCCAAATGATTAAATTATAATGGGGCAAATATCAATTAAAACTGGTATGAAAATATACACAACTATAGAAAAAAATTACGATAAAACATACAAAAATAAAGCTAACCTGAAATTTTACAAAATTCTAATCGATTCTAATGCCACACAAAAATCTTAAAAGTTCAATAATGTTCAATTATATGGCAATAGATAAAATAAACTAATTAAAATAAAGGACAAATATAATATACCCGGTTAACTATATAGAATTCGAATCCCGGCGGGGCCCCCAAAATGAGACGAGATTTATTATAAAATGGGATTTAGTTAAGATTAGTTAATATATAAATGTCTAGGGGAATTAAAGTTAAATATATAAATAAGTCTCGTCATCATTAGATAATTAATAGAAAACTTAAATAAGGTTTTGTTAGTTAATATATAAATTTTAATGAGGCACTAACACAGAATAATAGTAATAATAAAAAGGACCCTGGCTGGCATATAAAATATTTATAGTTCTTACTGTTCTCCGATGAAAGTTAATACGATAACGCGCACAAAACACGCACACATCACTTTAAAATATTTTAGCCTAACTCGGCGACTCGGCGTGGAAGATTCCAAGTCCGAACGTTAAAAACGAAAGAGCGCGGGACCCCGAAGGGCCACGCGGTCGAAGAGACCAACTCGGGAAAAACGTGGTCAGCGACCGGCCAGGAACGAAGAGCAAGAGTAGAGACCTTTTGCCACACGTGGCACGAGCTATTTAAGCGTGGCCACGTGTGACGTCATTCGAAATATTCCGTACCAGCCAGGTGCAAAATAAAGGGTTAGGCCCAATAATATAAAGTAAGGGGAGCGTTCATAAAATACCGTTACAACTAACAAAAACTCGTGTAAAATCACGGGATATTGATCATTATACGTTAATGATACCGTCAATAATATAATAAACGCCTGTAAAAGTGTTCCAGCCTTCGCGCTTCGGAATTCAGAGTGAAGCCCAACCTATTGCACCTTCCATTCTGGCCATTGTTAATTATTTTATGTTCATAATCCGATCCTAACCTCATAGCGAAAACCTTTTCCCATCGATGTCAATTTCCTCTGAACCCTGAATATAAAATTGATTCGCCCTTGATCGTATTTATTGCTGATGTGGCTTTGTACTCTATTCGTTGTATGTCAGTGGACAAACTTCTAGCTGATGGGGAAAAATATATTGATACACTAGTGGTGCTTTAAGCCGCCCGTCCCTAGAAGATGAATATAATCCTCGATTAGACCCCCCCCCCCTCTCTCTCTCGCTCTCACTCTCATGGTCTCTCTTCCTCTGATGCCGCGTACAGACTCCATTGAAAAGACGGTAAAGGCTGCGAAGTGTGGGGAGAAGGAACATCCTAACTAAGACTCTGGGATAAAATGTTTCGATCGTCACCTCTTCTCTCTCCTTCTTTTCTGTTAACTCCGACATGGTAACCCTTTTTTTCCAAGGGTTACCGACAAAATGTAATTTTTTATACGCGTGTATATACATATTATCAAATGTCTATCATTTTATCCCATACAAGTAAACAACGGCCCGTAGCAAAGGTCCCGTTTTACGTCATAGCCCATCAATTAAAATTATACAATAAAGTCATAACCTCGATCTGGTTCGAGTGATTTGGACTCTTCCACGATATTTTGAGTGAGGGTTGGAACTCCAGAATTTGTGGTGGTGCGTCCTCCGTTCAATATTTACACCGACTGCGGCCACTAGAGACTTTTTGTACAGACTTACAAAAACATTTGCCGAAAATCAGCACAAAATATCATAAATTTGTATTATTATACCGGAAGTGAATAGGCGGAAGTAGGTAAGCCCCCCTTGCAACTAGTGGGAGACATCCCTTGAACCTAAAAAACGAACTCGCTCTACACAATTTTGAATCTAGCCAGTTAGAGAGAGAGGCTGGTGTTTCATGCCGAATTTATGAGGTGCGCCACCACATGGCCGTAACCCGAATCTTATGTAAAGATTTTTTTCTGTCAAGTTTGATTCTAGAATTCGTCTTTTATCAATTTAATTTAATACGCTTAAATTTAATAATTTTGCGCACTGTAACGAAAGTTATCGAGAAAGCGGTGGTAAAACATATCATACAGATTTTAAGGGTAAAAACGCGGGAATTCTGCTTGATAAATTGCACCCAGCGCGACTGATCGTAAATAGGCCTTGGCCGCGTTAGCATTAAAGAAGTAACGGAGTAAGAAAAACAAAGACTCAAAAAGCTAATACTGATGCGGGTATACGGACAAGAAAAAGATTATAAATAACCCTGAATTTCAAACCATTGATAACTATCATTACATATATGACCTTTAAGAAAAAATAGTTCCGTCAGTCTCGGGATTTTTTTATTAATTCGCGGTTTCCCGCCAAAAACTGCAAAAATTGAAAGTCGCTTAAGTATAGAACCGCCCGGAGAAGGTTTGATGAATACAAAGAGGGTAAAATTACCTAAGATTTAGCTATTTTTATGGGGGAAGTTACTTCACATCTTCGATTCGATTATCGTGAGCATTGTTGGTTAGTTTTAGGATTTTATGAAAATATCTTAATTTTTCATACAAGTACTCTTTATTTTTTAGTTTCATTCAAACCCACCCCCCACCCTTCCTATCCCTTTGACGCCCCGTATAATTTGGGAAAAGTCGATAGAATCGGAGAAAATTTTAAAGTTAAGGCAATATATATAAGAAAGAGGGTAAGAATGAAAGAAAATATATAGAAATCCATTTGGTATATTTTTTATTTTCAATATTTTTTTTTTTTTTTTTTGGTAGCCTATATAGGTTGGGCTTGATTTGTAGATCAAATTCTAGCAGAAAGACGGAGAGGGAGAGCGAAGTCTTCGACCTTAAGGCGACTAGATTCGATTTATAGCTCGAACTTTCCTTTTTTTGTACAATTGGCCGCTCGTTTCAGAGACCTACTTTAACTCGTAAAAAAAATAAAAAATAGTTTTTTTTTTCTACTTCCATCTTTTTTCTTTCTTTTCTCCTTCTATACTTCTACTTTTTTCCTATTCTGTCGAAATCTCATTTGTACTATTCGTTGTTAGCATTTTGAGATTCCAACAGTCTTATATAGGACTTTTATTCCATCTTGATTTGTCAATGAGATTAAAGTTAGTTTTCGAGTAAAAATATCCTAAAAACAGGTACATTTTGCGAGAGCTCTGTTTTGTACTTACGTGTTGATAATTCTAAATGGAATTTTCTGAAGGGATGTCCCTCTTTAGTTACGCAATACGAGTTTTGAGTTCACTATAACGTTCGCGCTTCTATAGACCTCCGACACCATTGCCACTGTCAAAAACAATTTTCTCTCTTAGACAATTCTTATATTTTATAAAGAAATTCCCATATTTCAATGTTTCCTATAATTTCGACAATTTTCGTATAAATTCCTACAAGTTCCTATAATTTCGACAATTTTCGTATAAATTCCTGCAAGTTCCTATAATTTCGACAATTTTCGTAGAAATTCCTACAAGTTCCTATAATTTCGACAATTTTCGTAGAAATTCCTACAAGTTCCTATAATTTCGACAATTTTCGTAGAAATTCATACAAGTTCCTATAATTTCGACAATTTTCGTAGAAATTCCTACAAGTTCCTATAATTTCGACAATTTTCGTAGAAATTCCTACAAGTTCCTATAATTTCGACAATTTTCGTAGAAATTCCTACAAGTTCCTATAATTTCGACAATTTTCGTAGAAATTCCTACAAGTTCCTATAATTTCGACAATTTTCGTAGAAATTCCTACAAGTTCCTATAATTTCGACAATTTTGATACCCAATTAGATCTTAGCTAGGCATCAAACACCGGCCTATTATTTTAATGTTAGGACATTACAAGGGCTGTTTAAGGTTGAAATAATACGATTTTCCAGAATTTATATTTAATTTTGTAGAAATTTTACCAAACTTCAGAAATTAATTTAAACAACAAAATCGCGTTTTATAAATTGCGAAAAACTTCTTGAATACGTTTTTTGGCATGGTGATTCCGAAAATAAATTCAAAAGCTTTTCCATTTTTAGCTCCAAGTTTCCCTTTAAGCTCGCCGCTTACTTAGAGCGAAAACCCTTTAACTCCAAAAACTTAAACCATTTAAATCTAACCTCTAACGTGGAAAATTAAAAAAAATATATATATCGTCCTCTGTTTTATTCTAATTATGAACTTTAACTTCGGCCGCGAAAACAAGTCGTCAGAATGCGTAACTACCGTGGTCCTACGTAAGCTTTCCACCTTGTTTCAATCCCCTATTTTTTTTTTTTTTTTTTCTTTCCCATAAAGACGTTCCGCTCTGTTTGGAGGAAAGGAGCTAGAGTTGTATATTATAATAGTTTTGGACTTGAAGAAAAAGAGGTTTCGTTGCGTGCTGTATAAGCGTATCTTTTCTGTTTTGGTCAAAGTCGAGCCAATTTTCAGGACACCTTTCCCGTCAACACCGCGAATATATGTTCCGTTCATTGGTGTAGTACCAGTGGTAATAGAGCGTAAGAAAGCTTAAAAGAAGTTCCGAGTTCAAGACGTCATCACTTTTATCTCTTAATTTCTCTCAAACTTTCGTTCTGTTACATATAAGATAGTGAAGGTAGCTATAGGAAAGTCGGGTAAATAGGAGTTGTTCTACTTCGGACGATTGTCGCGCGTAGTTTGGTCTTCATTGTGTTTTTCTTTTAGGTTATACTCACGCCCTCATGTATTTATATACTTATGCTTTGATACAATGTTAGAGACATAAAATTCCAGTAGAAAAACTGTTATTTTTTTGTCTAGTCTTGTAGAATAAATCTTTTCAAACGATCACTTCTAAACTAATCATGGGATCGGGCCAAAATCTATCGCGGTAATAGACCAATGTCGCAAATTGCGTCTTTCGCTATAATCAACTTTATTCGATAAACAGGTTGTTTCTTATTGTTATTCTTGTTGAGTAATCTCTAGAATGCTGATAATAATTTCGGAGATGCATTTAGATAACGTTCCGATTTAACTAACATTTAAAAAGGCTAGGCCTGCGTAACATTGCGTGAGGTTTATAGGGGTCGAATGCAAACAATCCGGAAAATGGTCTCAATCGCACCATAGTCTCTGAGATATATTCTTGACGAAAAAAATTTAGATTTATTAACTGCAAAATCACTTAAGTTCAAATTAATTTTATTAATTATAATAGTTTTAGTTAGAGAAACTTAATAATTTCATCGAGAAACTATTAATAATTACTTCGGCGAAATTATTAATAATTACTTCGGCGAAATTATTAATAATTACTTCGGCGAAATTATTAATAATTACTTCGGCGAAATTATTAATAATTACTTCGGCGAAATTATTAATAATTACTTCGGCGAAATTATTAATAATTACTTCGGCGAAATTATTAATAATTACTTCGGCGAAATTATTAATAATTACTTCGGCGAAATTAGAGGTTATTAGATAGAAAAATTGGATAATATTACTTATAAATTATAAATTAGTTTAAATCGTGCTATAATAGTAATTATGTTAAAATTCTATTTTTATACAAAACGTTGCATTTTAATTAAGTACCAAATAAAATATCTTAATAAGGAATTAATAGCTTGTTGATAATCAAGTACTTTAATTGCCTATTGGCTTTTATTATCACTATAAAAGCAAATGCACCAAAATCGCGAATTTTCCCCTTCATATAAATTGACAAAGGTTGACAGTTTATATATAACCAATTTTTTTACTCTCTGGGCCTTTTCGTAAACTGCGGCTATTTCCACGGGCCATAGAGAATAAAATAAGAAAATAAGAAAACAAGAAGAAGCAGGGCGCTAGTATTCATCGTCCGTCGCGTTATTTATTATTTCACGCTTTTCGTCTCCAGCGCGCTTTCAAAACTTTCAAAAACGTTTTATTTTTAAATTCATTTTCCGTCATTTTTTTGTCTTCTTCTTTCCGGCGAAAGAGATTGGGCGAGAGCTGAAACGTAAGGAAAACGACATTAAAAGGCGTTTCGAAAAAGACAAAGCGATATCCTGGACAAAAACCCATTAGAGCCGAAAATACCCGGTGAATGCCGCGAGATCTTTCCCCCTTAACCCTTCACCGCTTCCAAGCTATAGGGTTTTCTCCCGCCAAAATACCGTAAATTAAAAACTTCAAGCCTCGCTTTTGATGGAATGAAAGTTGAAGGGAACTTAATGAAAATCCTCCGTGACTTTGAACGGCCGACCTCTTTCCCTATCGCCGCGAGAAAGGTGGTTTACAATTCGTATATCGTGATTTCAGCCTTATAAACGATAACAAAAGCTCAGTTTTAAAGTGACGTTTCAATACCGAACTAAAGGGTTAGTCTTCACAGGATTGCCACAGGCCAGAGGGAATTTGAAAATGAACCAACAAAAATCTTATATTACCTGGAAAACCTGCTAAAGTCAGGGAATTTAGAAATTGACCCAAAATCTCAGGGAGAAGGGTATTTGAAAATGAGCCCACAAGGTCGGGGAATTTTAAAATGAGCCCACAAGGTCGGGGAATTTTAAAATGAGCCCAAAAGGTCAGGGAATTTGAAAATTAGCCCAAAAGGTCAGGGAATTTGAAAATTAGCCCAAAAGGTCAGGGAATTTGAAAATTAGCCCAAAAGGTCAGGGAATTTGAAAATGAGCCTAAATTTTCAGATAAATTAAATACTTTGGTTCATGTCAAGGAACTGTTTGATATCAAGAAGTAATTTCTTGTGATTGGTCCAATTTTTGCCTTAAACGCAAATTCAAACCATGAAAAGAAGAGTATATTTCTGATAGAAATTTAATTTTTAATAGATTTTGACAGGTAAATTAACAAAGTTTCGTGGTACAATATGTAGTTAATTGTCGAAGTCGCGAAATATACTAGCTAAACCTAAATGCCATTCGAATTAATTCGAGACTTTTAAATGTTTTTAAGGAACGTAGTTACTGATGCCAATCAAATATCGTATACAAATGACTTGTGAACCTATTTAACCCTAATGCTGTTTCGTTTACGGGTCATTTCATTGCCAATGTGCAATCTGAAATTACTTTGAGCCTAATTTTAAAATTTTCTTTATTAACCGCGAATTTTTACGAAACTTTTGTCTAGTTTTTATATATTTTAAAGCATATTTTAAGTTTAAATAAATTTTTCTTTTTATTCTTTTAAAGAAAGTCTAGATATAATTAATCTAAAACGAATTTAATATTACCGAAAATTTGAAAAATGAAGGAAAGACAAACTAGTACTTCATCCACTTGTTTATTGGTTACGTATGCGGTATATACCGGAAATAAAGCCGTAGCCTACTATAGGCTTCCCTCTCGATATTATAGTCGGCGCTCAACGTATATGAATTTGGCAAATTATATATTTTTCTATGTAATCTTCACTTAAACTAAATTCTTATACAGCTTATATTAATCAAGAAGGATCAGACAAGGAGAGGAAAAGTGGGAACGGCGCGGTTCCTACTGCGTCGGCCTAAACTCCCACTCTGGGAGAACGGGGTACAGTCGGGGGTAGAGATGCTTCGTGGTAAATTGTTGTCACGTGGGTAAAACGGATCCTTTATGAGACGCGTAGTAGCCGACGACGCTAGCGACCACGTGACAACAGTTTACCTCGAGAATTTCCTATCCCCTTTCCACCCGAGTGAGAGGTTGGCTCTTCTCTCTCTAACTCAACGCAGCCCCACTTTTCCTCTCCTTGTCTGATCCTTCTTGTATTAATGATTAACAACTTTACTTTTTGCTTTAGTTTTTGAGTAAATATATAGGATATCAATGTTATTATCATTTAATTATAGGAGAAAATAGGAAGAAGGTGAAATTATATAGGGAAAAATAGGAAATGTATGAATTTTGGTCACCATGAAAAAAAAAAAAAAAAAAAAAATATGGCTTTAATTTCGAAAACGAATGAAAATGGAGTTTGAAATTAAACTTTTTTTCAGAGTTACCGACGATTTACTCCCATTTCGCTCAAATACTTCGACCAATTGCCATTTCGTCCAAAATACTTCGCCCAATTCTCATTTCTTAAACTTCAAATAAATTCGTTCCACCTCACTTTACCTAAAATATAACAAGACAACGGGCTAGTTCGAGTGATTTACTAACCTAACCTAACCTAATCTCATAATATAAGAAGAGGGACGGGCTAGTTCGAGTGATTAACTAACCTAACCTAATCTTATAATATAAGAAGAGGGACGGGCTAATTCGAGTGATTAACTAACCTAACCTAATCTTATAATATAAGAAGAGGGACGGGCTAATTCGAGTGATTAACTAACCTAGCCTAACTTTATCTAAAATATTACAAGGGGTTCCGATAACAGAAGGGATTAACAAGTTGGAGGAATAGACCATATAATACTCTTTCTGGACTCCTTTAAATTCTCAACCGCATGAATTTAAATTTATTATATGGTGTTAGTATAATATATTTGCGTATTTTTATATGTATATAACGATTTAATTATTATGAAGATAAAATTTTATCAATTAAAATCGATTGTGCGAAATGCGTTGGGCTAAATGTGAACAATACCACGTCGTTTTCTCTGTTAAAAAAGTTTTGTTTGAACTATATCTTCACCAAGGTGTAAATGATAAATTTAGTTTGTTTTCAGTTGATATTTTCCCTTGAAACCTTTTCCAAGATTGCGATTAAGTATATAAATATATTTTTATAAGATATTTCTACGAGCGCGAAGACCCTTCACCTTTCAAAAATTTTAATTCCCTTTTTTAAGTGAGAATAAGAGGAAGAAAAAAAAAATGTTTGCGGCCGAGATACGGCGAAACAATTTTTTTTTGCTAACGCTGCAGAAGTTTTACGTTTCGAACCAAAACAGACACTAGGAATACTAAATTTTACTGGGAAGTGTTGATTCGAACGAATTGAAGTCTTTCGCTGACACGAAACCTCTCGTTATCTTTTTTTAAAAGCGAAAAGAAATTTCTGGAACCGAATTCAACGGAGCGACTGGGGCGAAATTCAACTGATTAGCCCGCGGAGCTTCTCCATTCAACGACTAAGCCAACTTAGCTTTTCCGTTTAGACATTTATATTTCGTATATACTTCCATATACGGTTCATTCAATTTAAGACAGTATAAAGATATAATTCGGGAAGAAGTAACAATCTCTTCTTCAATGGCGTTGGCTCAAATGAGTTGAACAGTCATCTGGGTATTTCAACAACTGTTTGAATTTTCATTACCAACAAAACCAAGGCTTACTCGTATCGCTAACGGAAGATAAGTTAATGATTTAGGGGAACCGAGTTTTTGAACAGCTTGAAATTTTAAAACTTATTTGAGAACGAAGTAGATCTCTCCGTCGCTCTTTCGCCTTAATACACTTTTTGCTTTTTATTCTTTGTTCCGTCGACGTTTGCTCCGGTTTTTATTTCCGATTTTATAAAAGCAAAAGTTAAAAACAACCTCGATTGCCTCGCAATCTTCCTTTCCAAATGATCCGCTCATTTTCTAGATATTGACACCGAAATCTGAGATATTTTCTTACAGACACGAATTTTATTTATAAAATTAATACTCCTGTCTTTAAAACGAAACCAGCAAAAACTGATCAATTAAAATTTTCTTTTTAATTAACAAAGACACTGGCACCGTCTGATAGTATTTTAAAATGTCCTATAACTTCGAATTTGTGAAGGGTTTACGGGACGATGGTCCAATAAGAAAACATTCTTATTTCCGTCCCTGCATGGTCTTGACGTGAACTGATTTACGCGGTTGAAAAAAAAAAAAAAAAAAAAAAAACAGATCTAGGCACAGATATACCGATGAGAATCAATTTTCGTAAAATTAATATTATGTATTTTATTTTTTGTTGCGTTAGGCCTAAATATTTATATTCAATTTTAGTTTTTGTGGCTAGACGATATTGGTTGGTATATAGCGAACGACTCTAATAGTAGTTAGCATTGGGCTTTCTTAGCCTTAGAGTGTGCTATAGTTGCAAACGTATACTTGGCCAGCATCTTCGGTGTCGCTTTGAATAATGAGGGCTAGGCCTTCATCGTATCGAATTTTTGGACATTGACGTATCGTGCCCACTCGGACATTTGTCTCTCGTCGCATCATTCAAGATGACGTACCGCGGGTCACTCTTTATATAGGTTTTTCTTTCTTCTTTCCTCGGTGAACTGTCTACTGAGAGACCCATTTTTCATAGATCTACGCTTGTAACTTTGTGCATTTACGGTTGGCCTTTTTTTTTCTTAGGCTGCAGGAATACCCTTTATAGCTTCTCGCCTATTACGGTTTCCTCAGATGTCGAACAATAAGCCTAAAGTCTGACGAGTAATTGAATGGTTCTGGTTAAGGCCTATATACATCTTTTGATCGAAACCTTAACCAAATAATTTAAGCCTAATCGAAATATGTAAAGTTCTAAGGATGGGCTATAGATAGTATGAGAGATAACTAGATTATTTCGCCTTAGTTCTTGCCTCGAAGTTTCATAAGCTTAAATTATGCTTTCCAAATTATTGGTTTGCTTCCCTGTCTAGTCTACTCCCGCGAGAAATGTGTGAAATAAATTGAAAGGGAGATTTAATAGCTCTGGGAAATCGAGTTGTTTTTATTCATTCTTATTTCAAAATTAATCCCTTTTAACTTCAATTATTTAAAAACCTCAAATAGATTCGTGTTTTCAGTTTGGGTGTTAAATCAATTATATTATTGTTTTTAAATGCCAGGAGTTAAAGTCGCCGTCGGTTGCAGAAATGGTGGAGTTGTTTGACGATCGTATTTTATTTGCAGAAATATTAATCTAAGAGAAAATGTATAGCCAAACGAATTAATTCTTGAATTGGTGCTTTAATTATTTGTAAATTGCTCCGACAAATTCGTTACTTTGTCTTTTTGTATTACTAATGATACAAATATTTGATTTTCCATTATGATAAAACAATCGTTTCGTTTAAGTCAATATTACGAAATTGGCGGGTAGTTTGAATTTAAAGAGAAACTTGGAGATAAAAATTGAACAGCTCTAGAATTTATGAGAGTTCCGTAATATATATATAACAATTTCTCGACAGACTCGTTTTTGATGTTGAAATTAATTTCTATACTTTGGTTAAGTTTCATTAAGTGAAGTATGATCATATTAGTTCAGCCTTCAACAGCACTTGATGTGACCTAACATTAAAGAATAGGCCGGTCTTTTGACGCCCAAGGTCTTGAACATCAAAAATCTATCTCTCGTCAACTAGAGCAGCCATCATTAAGATTTTGATAGGTATTAGTCGCGTATCTCCATTCTGATTGTTAGGCAGATATTTCAAAATGTATAGTTTAAGTTTCCCTTGGTGTATAAATACCTAGATGTCAGTCCAGTGACTGAATTTTTATTTTAATTTTGAGGACTCTGTGCTATGTCTAGACGTACGTCCCCTTCCCAAAATATTTCTATTCTCTAAATGTGGTTCTTTATTAGCAAACAACGTAAATAATAATCCTTCTAGGTAGAATATGACATTCTTCAAACGTAGATGGATTCTATAGCGGACGATTTGAATCATTTTGTGAAAAAAAAAATTCCTATATATATCATTTGTATGACAAAGATTGACGATATTTCCTCAAATATCGCGTAACAACCTTGAAAGTAACCAAACGACTGTAGAAAGCGCGTGTTCTATGGGAATTAATATCCTTTCCAAGATTGCTGCTTATAGAACTTTACTCCGAGCTTTCTTCAGAAAATGCATACCAATAGATACCATACCCTTTCTTAAATTGATTTCGATAAGCGATACGGAGGGGAGTTTTTGCAAAGGACTGTCAAAACGCTCCGGGGTTCTATAAGCGCCCATTTTCGAAATAAATAAATCGAAGGAAAGCGAACACCCCCTCTCCCCGGAGCGTATTACATTCCTCGGAATTCGCCTTGTCAGCCGTTTGTCGCTTGGCCACGCGACTCTCCGCGTGTCTCTCGTAATAATATGTACCTGCTATAGAGTTGGTCTTCCAGCCCCCTGCTCATAAGCACGTTCCTCTATTATCCCTATAACTTTCACCGACATGTTCTACTCGCTGAGATTCAAGAACAAGTCTTATTGAAATCTAAGACTATTAAAAATGAACACATATCTTAAATGAAGATGCGTAAAGAAAGCCTGGCGTTCATAAGCGTCCTCTAACGGCAAACAATGACAAAAGTAGAAACCAACAGAATTGCGCGCGTGGCTGCTATTGGTTAACGCTCGAGTGTTTTTTATTAGTTCCTACTTTGGCTCGCACTGTTTTTTACGCCGTTAGAGGACGCTTATGAACTCGATATTTTTTGGTAATTATTCGTCTTTACCTAGGTCAAAAGTTTAAACTCGCTTATTTGTATTAATAGCAAGATATCGCAACCAGTAGATAGAGGAGTGATTGACGAAATCGGAGCAAACGTTTCATACATTACCAGAAACAGCAAAGGCGTTGGGAAAGTGATAACACATTTTGCTCCCCGATTTCGTAACTGCGAACATCGCGAACAACATACACACACTCGACGGAAGCATTCTGTGTTTACTACGAGATGTGAAAACTGACAGATAGACTAATGAGGCAAATCGTAGAACGGCGCGCGGGTAGATCCGTGATCTGACCTGAAATTAGCGTATGGCGCTATAATCATGAAAATTGTGGCGCGCAAAAATCAAGAAACTTGGTAGCAAAATTTCGGAAAACTATGAACATTATATCGGGCGAAGTCATAAAGCGCTTACAATTTAGTAGGGTTGTCAGACTTTTCTTAAAAGCCTGCGCAAGTCTATGGAGCTAATTATTACGGAAAAAAGGTTCATTGTGAAAGGACATGATATTTTAGACAAGATGCGTTAACGGTAGAGGTCGGCGTTTGGACAAGATAACGTCTGTTTGTTTTATTATCCAATTATTATAATTATTTTATTATCTGAAATTGTCCACGGGAAGTCTATGATAAATGCAATGTAATCGCGAACTGGTTATTATTTAACCAAATATTTATGGATTATCATGTCCAAACCCCGAACTATAGTTAACGGTAATTGGATCTGGAATAAATCCAAGATTGTTTTAAAAACTAATAATTTTCTTATTTGTTATTTAATTTTGATATAATTGGTCATATTTTGCGATTGACATTGAGCCTGACCAATGATCCGCTCATTTGACTATCTTAGGGACGGTTTACCTTCTCTAGAGAAAGTTCGATGACAATCCTCCCTAATTTTAACCGTCCCCCGACGAGAATTTGAACGGAAACCGTTAAGCTCTTAACGCGACTACTAGGAAAATTGAATCACTATTTCGGTGATAGAACGAAATCCCGCTAGGGGCGTTACGGATTTCCTTGTCCTCGAAACGTTCGTTCGTTATGTTATCCGCTGTAGAGGACGCGAGGCTTGTCCTTTGACATCATTTATATTTCACGAATAGTATAATAAAGGTCAAAGCCTTCGTTGTCCTTGTCCATTTGGAGGTGACGCGGGGTGAGCGCCGACCATAATGAGTCTGACGACTTACGCGACTGGTTCGGCTTTTAGATAGGAGATTCCCTGGTCGCTAATTATTAGTTATGGTCTTTCGCGAGAGCTTTGGTGCCCTGGCGCCATTGCCTCTGGGCTTTTCAGTCAGCGCTCTCGGATTAAACTCGGGGTACTACCTTATACTACACTTGTAGGATTCTTCTCGGTGTTTTCCCGCCTAATTTCCCTTTTTTCCCCTATCGCCCCTTTACTCTTCTAGCGTAATTGAGAACCCCGCGGAAGCCAGAGCTACGCTAGCGTAATATTAACTATGCGACAGAACCGTATTTTTATTCCCGCCATCCCTTTTTCCGAATTAGCTTCGTCAGAGACTCCTAATTAGTGTTTCAAAAAGTTATTCCTTCTTGTCCCGATGTCGCTCGCAGTCGCTTTTGGTTTTTTGGCGGGAAAACTTGGTAGCTATATTTTATTAAAGCCTAGCTAGCTCGTACCCAGGGATGGAAGAAATACTAGACTTACGCGTGTAATTTACAACGAAGCTAAGTTATTTCTAAAGGTCGAGTCTTCGTTCAAATTTGCCATAATACTGAAATTTTCATTTCGCGAATTAAGACAATGGAAATTACAACAAAACTGATTCATAAATAACCAAGTTGATTAAAGAATCGGAAATATCTTTTAATAGATATAATAAATATTCCTTCGCGACGTTAAACGCCTCGAACGAGCCATTACGAGCCTCTGAGCCAACACTTAAAAGTTTCATTGATTTATCAAAGTGGGTGGCGAGAAGCTAAGACTTTGCCCGCTAGGAGCGCTATTTTTCCCTCGTTGATTTGTCTACATTTACGGCATGCTAATCAAAGCCCGGAAAGCGACCTTAAGGATAAAACATCCAGAACCTTGCAGCCATACGGGACTGGGTTAGACGGACACCAAGAGACGGAAATGGCCCAAGACCCGGTCAGATCAGACCTAGCGGGAGGAACAAGTGCTTAGCGAGTGTAACGAATCTAACTCGGGGCCCCGCTACTAATAACTGTCCCATTTGATTGTCAATTTCAACAATTTTTGAAGCTCTCATTGCAAAAGCTCTATTAAAGAATCTGATGTTAACAGAAGTCAATTTATATTAGACCTGCCCTTTAATTCTTTTGGTCGCTTTAAGGAAAGCTAAAAAGCTCGACGCTAAACGTAGAGATGATGATGGTGACTTTTGGTTTAAGAAAAAGGATGTCATCCCCCTTGTCGTCCCTATTCTTCTTCTTCTATTTTTTTTTTTTTTTTTTTTTTTTTTTCTTTAATAAAATAGAAGGGATTATTCCCGCCATTATTTCTTCCCGCCATTTCTCGTTTCGGTTCCGCCCCGGTACTTAGTTATTCCTCGTTTATACTAATGACTATCGACCAAGTCTTCTGCATTAACGCGATTTAACTACCGCGCGCGCTCGTAGCTTCCCTTATTCTGGGTTTTCTCTTTCTCAAAATCGGCCTCTCCACCGAAAAAGGCGGGAAAACTATTAGTAATTTTTTTTTCTCGATTAGACTTTTGCTTTAGCGCGTGTGTAAAAGCTTAATTAAATTAATAGCGGTTAGTTTTAACTCCCCCCCCCCCTTAACCTTCTTCTTCCTAAATATCTACCGGTTATCTGTTGCTTTCTCTAAATCCATAGTGGTTTATCGATTTTGTTTTTTATTTCCAGCCATTATCTTCTAGGCTCTTAGCCCTTTGATATGGGAAAGTTAACCGCTGGAAATTTGTCACAATGTATTTAAGAAAATATCCGTGATTGGACCAATTTGTGGGTAGGAACCGCGAATAACGAAGGTTAGGCTTTTTTTTTTTTTTTGTAAAGGCCACAATTATAGAGAAAAAAATGGAGGGTGAAATATCGATAACTCGTCGCGACGAAAAATAACTTCCAATGCTCTCAGTTATAGCCTTAGAACGGCTTTAAATTCCTAATAGAATATACTGGATTTATAGTCTTATCTGAGATTGCAAATTTACGTCGAAATGACACCATGAACAATCTTACAATATTACTTATAATTTAAAGTAAGATTATAACCTCGCACGTACTGTCAATTCGTGGTAGAATTTTTAAAGTGAAGCTGTCACCATTTTGTTTTCAAATGTCTATGGATTATAATTTTTAGTTTTATTATACTGTTTAAACGCTATTTTCAAAAGGCTGATACGTATGACGTAGTTTATTTTTGAGAAAATATTACGATAATTTTCGTACGAAAGGTATAGCGACCATAATGAAGGTGCTATAACGCGCGAGAATCAACTGTATGCTTTACAATAGTGGTGCGATCTTTGTGATAACGTAGTATTACAAAAAAAAATGATTTTCTAAATTTTGAAAATTGCGATTATAAATTTATTTTTACTGTCGCGGTAATTTTTTCTATTCTACACATGTATATATAGTTTGAATCGTTTTTCAACGACGTTTCCGAAAATGCTACTCAATTTCCATTTGGAGTTCATGAAAAATTCGTGAGAGTCTCGCTTCAAGCTATATAGCTCTCTGAAATATATATATTTTTCCTTTCTTCATCTTATTTTTTCCTCGAAAAAAAAATGAGAGTGGAGAAGAATGAAAGGATATAGGAAGAGAACCTTCTTTCCCCTGATCGATATAACGCGGCCGATAAAGGCGCAAAAACATCATTACGTTCGATACTCTCTCTCAAACCCGTAGATATACTGTTATACATGTATTTTTGCGTTTTCTTTTGCAAGCTTTTATTTGGCTCGCTATAGGATTTATATATATATATATATATACTGTTCGTCGTGACATAAAGCAGTCAACTAGAATCTTTTCTTTCTTATAGTCCGCGTCGGTCGGACCCCGGAGAGTTTGATAACTATTGGATAAATCGCGGGAGCTAGGGATCTTTCGAGTTAGTCGCGCGCGAAGTGTCGAAAAAACGGTGGCGATTCGAATCAACGCTCGGTTTTAGACTATAATTTAAAATTGAGTTTCGAAGCTAACTTTGAGTGGCTGTGGCTTTCGTATAAAAAGTGATAACATTGATATTCGTCCAACTCGATCGCGATTACGCGTGGATACTCCACGAAATCAGGTACCCATAGCCATCGATGATATTACTCTAAATCACGAAAACAAAAGGCATAATATTCGAAATCACAAACATTAATCAACGAATCTTACTCGACATCATTCATAGGCATTCTAATGATTTAAAGTCAGGATATGACCCACTGTAATATTTTCAATTCCCCTAAATTTTGGGTTGGGCTTTACGGCCAACACCTGGCCTTACCAGTGCTCACGCCTATATGATATAATTCACAAAAGTACATAAAATGCTCATGATTTCACAAGAAATCGCAAAATTTCAGACGAACACATATTAATCGCAAAATTTAGCAAGAACATATTAATCGCAAAATTTAGCAAGAACATATTAGTCGCGAAATTTCGCAAGAACATATTAGTCGCGAAATTTCGCAAGAACATATTAGTCGCGAAATTTCGCAAGAACATATTAGTCGCGAAATTTCGCAAGAACATATTAGTCGCGAAATTTCGCAAGAACATATTAGTCGCGAAATTTCGCAAGAACATATTAGTCGCGAAATTTCGCAAGAACATATTAGTCGCGAAATTTCGCAAGAACATATTAGTCGCGAAATTTCGCAAGAACATATTAGTCGCGAAATTTCGCAAGAACATATTAGTCGCGAAATTTCGCAAGAATTAACACATTAATCGCGACATTTCGCAAGAATTAACACATTAATCGCGACATTTCGCAAGAATTAACACATTAATCGCGACATTTCGCAAGAATTAACACATTAATCGAGAAATTTCGCAAGAATTAACACATTAATCGAGAAATTTCGCAAGAATTAACATATTAATCGAGAAATTTCGCAAGAATTAACATATTAATCGAGAAATTTCGCAAGAATTAACATATTAATCGAGAAATTTCGCAAGAATTTATATATTAATCGCGAAATTTCGCAAGAATTTATATATTAATCAAGCAGTTTCACTACGAATATGGAATCACGAAATTTCACTAAGAATGACGATATCTCTCTTATATTGACAAAACTACCATAGAAATCTTGAAATCTTGAAATTCATTAAATTATTAGAAAAATTAGACAAAATTCGATTTTATTTTGTAATATTCCTTACGCAATTCTATAAATGTTCGAACCCACGCATTAATTTCACTAGAATAATTTTATAAGGTATATTAATTATTTTATATAAAAAAATAAAAGTTGGATAAAGTTTCCATATTAATTGGCTCAACACGCACGCTTCAGTTGCGCAATAACTTCAATATTGCCCCAAGGTTATTGCAAATTTTCCCGGGCTGCAATTTCTATACATTTGGGAGTTTGTGTGGGTGGGTTTGAATATTACCACAAGCAATCTCTTTTTGGTCAAAGAGGGGGGAAGGAAATGGTCATTTCTTTTCTCTCTATATAGTATATACTAACCAAGGTTTTTTTTCTGCCTTTCTGTCCGAATTTTCTCTGTGGGTAGTTATATATCTCAACCCTTGCCGGACAGCTTGAACGACGCCGTGTCCAGTTGGTCGCGTTTTCTCTTATTTTTTTATTTCTTCTCTTATTTTTTTTTCTTTCGTCTGACCCCCCTCTCTACTACCTTTCTCGGACACTACCGCCCACCCTTCCGCCCAGGCAACTCCGTCTTTTCGCTTCCTTTGACCGATTCTTTCTCTCTCGTGGCGGTGCCGTCCAGTACTATATTCTTTTCCGTTGGAGAGTGGCCAAGCTAGGCGAGAAATTCGATGGGAATCGAAGGACTATGGCGTTGACTCGACCGTGTTATAGACTCTCTTGAAGAAAAAAAAAATGAAGGGGTGCAAAAAATTCCTAGGGGGGCATACTATACCCTAAATCATTTTCTGGCGCGCACCACGACCTTTAGGGTTTGACCTTTTTCTTCTCGGAGAACCGATTCCCTAAATCATCTTCCCTGAGATCATTTTCTTTCATCAGAGGGTTGGTGAAGTAAAAAGCCTCCAAACTTTAAATAAATTTAAGTTCAAGGTTATGAAAAAGGTAATAGAACTGAGTAACTTAAATACACGAGTAATTTACCTGAAATCGTCTTTCTTAAATCTGCGGAAAGGAGATGTAAAAGTTACAATTCCCAAAAAAATAGTTGAGGTTTAAAAAAAAAAAAAAGAAAAAACGTAATATAACAATATACACTTCTCTTGTTAGATAAAGATGAATAACAAAACCTAGCTAGCATTAGTAAGCGTCCTCTAACGGACAGTGCTAGGTATCGCTAGTTCCTACTTCACCGTAATACACAACATAGATTAAAGAAAATTTACTATCGCAAATACTAAATGTAGCACATCCTAATAATCCAATAACTAGAATATCGAGATCAAGCTAAAAAATATTATTTTTGATTTTCAGCATACATTTTTGAGTATTTTTATTGAGCGAAAGCATGGGATATAATATAATCCCTTACCAGACTAACATCAATCGATATAGCTACTCTAAGATCTTTCCTTCGCAGAGTTATATTTTTTAACCCTAAATAAATGATCTAAAGCTTATGATATAAAAAAGAAACTTTTTCTGATGGGGTAAACACACTTGATTTTGCTGTTCACATAATACCCTCTTCAGACGAGGCTTATAATTCAGCTTCGGTAGTGCAAGAAGTTTCGTCATCTTCGTACATCTTAGTTCTCAAATATCTGCCAACTCTCCATTTTCTCGTTTAAGCAGTGATTAACGACGATGAACAGTTAGTACTAGAGTATTAAATTGGTAAGTTACCAGGGTAATGGTAATTTACGCTTTTCTCTGGAAATCTAACGTAAATTGGTAGCTTATAATTTGGAAGTTTTTGGGTGAAAAGTGTACAGATTGTTAAAAGATCGTTTAAATCGTCTTCGAGTCTTCTTTTCAATAGTTAATGTAATTTGTCATGTCCCAGGCACTTTGCTCTATCAAAAGCTATGGTCACACTAGCATTTCGTAATTGATTTGAAACGGTAAAATCAAACCGATATTCAAATCGCCAGGACTCGCTTTAAGCGTCACGTGATCACGCATTATCTTTATAAATCGATTTATTATAGCTTCATCTATCGGTTGTTGAAACCGAATCGGTACGAAACTGGTTCCCGAAGCAGTTTCAATAATATTTGTTTTGTAAACTTTTTATTGGTGGATTTAGCTTATAAGGAATCGATAAAAAATCAATTATTTGGTTGCATTCTCCCTTTAAGTAAATTAGCGGATTATTTACGAACCAAAAAAGGTTAATACTCCCCCCCCCCGTTAATTGGATAATCCCATAGAACAATACCATATAGGTAACTCGCGGGTGGTTATCCAAATTGAATCTGGTATCAGATTAGGAACACCAAACCCCCTTTGGATATTGTGTTGGGCTTTTTCCGGATTAGACTACGAGGCTAATCTTCGACCGAGTTTTATATCCAGGGCGGCTGAAAAAGGCACGCGTCGAGACAAAGAGAGCTTTGCTCTTTCGTTCTCTCTCTCCTATAGCTCGTCAAAGCGTGCGTGGCTCGGTCAGAATGACCCCTAAACCGCGACATGTAGGTTGATGGGAGAGGGGGGTGTATTCTATAATACCCACCAACCAACCCATCCCCTTATACCCCTTGATGGATGGTATTTTAATTCCTACTTAGAAGAGCTCTGTATATTGAAGAGGGAGGTAAAAGGGGTGGATGGATAGAGAGGGACTTCGAAAAAACTGGGAGGAGACCCGACGAAAAGATATCTTCCTAAGAGATAAGTTATGGAAGGAAAGTTCCCCCCAAGATATCGTTCGTTTTTCCGACCATTTCAGGATAATATAGGTAATGGGCCAAAAGGCAGGGATATATAGAAATGTCTATAGTAACGACGTAACGCGTATTCCACTCTCCCTCTCCATCATTCTATTAAATCAATCATGGATGAATTATACTTTACCGTGCCGAGGAAACTGATGATATGATGAATTAAGTTTTGCTGGAGTTTTTAGTTGAATTTCGTGTATTTGTCGACTTAATGAAATCAGGTTAATCAGCGAAACTAAAAATTATAAAACCCAAATGAATTTGGTAAAAAACAAAATTCTCATATCGTGAAGTTTATAATGCATTTGAATTTAATGTAATAATTCTCATAAATTGAGAATTTATTTGCCATGGTGAAAATAATATTAGTTATATTCATATAAAGACGGATGGCCATGAAGTATTCGTCAGCTTTTAATTAATATTAACCAATAAATGCAATTGTTTTTGAGTAAAGAGAAAGTTTTTATTCCATCTATTAGCATATATAACAATCCGTTTGATAATTGTCTAACAGTGCATGATATAACTGTTTAATATAAAATATTAGTATTTTAATCAATATTTTATTGCATTAGTCAAGATTTATTGTTTTGTTAAAGATTTCATTGTTTTAATCAAGATTTTATTATAAGTCACTATTTTATCGATTTAATCACAGTTCAATTCAATGAATCAAATCATTTGTGTACGTTTAAAAATGGAGTATCAACACCCCTTCAAGGCAATCTAAATTCAACGTTTTCATTGTTGGGTAGTGTAATTCATCCATGTCCTGAAACAGCCCTATCTTTTCCTTAGCACAGTTAAATCGATAAATTCGGAATGTTTTATCCGATATTCCTGTAAAGGCAATGATCCTGGTTAATAACGTTATGAGATTTTTAGCAAAACCCTCCTTCATCCAACGTCAAATTCTTTCTCTAAAAAAACGCGGGGAGAGGAGCAATAGTGGAGAACAAAAAAAAAAAAAAAAAAAAAAAAAAAAAGAAAAGAAAGAAAAAAATGGAAATCGAAATTTATCACGCGAATAAGTCGCTTCTCAATTTTTTTCCTTTTTTTTTATCAGGGTATTTGGGCACTACTTTTTCAGTTTGTTAGTCAGATTTGCGTCTATCCATCTCCGATTTCTGTTCCTAGAAAGCTAAACATTTCCGAACGTGTTTTAATATGTAAAGTTATAGGAGTAATAAAAACCCACCATCCCTCACGAAGAATCCAACGTTTACATTTAACCGCGTATACTTCAAACGCTTCCGAACGTGTTTTTATATGTAAAGTGATAGAAGTAGTAAAAAGCCACCAACCTTCTTCATGAGGAATCCAATGATTTCATTTAAAGTGAGGCTGTCACGGATTTTTCATCGACTCCAAATGGAAATTGATTAGCGTTTACGGAAAGACGCTAAAAACTGATGTCATAGATATGCAACGCCGCGCTATAGAGATATGCCTCTTGGGAGAAAAGTGATTTCTAGAGACGGATGGTGCCATCTTCGAGACAATGGGATAATCTGTAAAAATACCCAAAATTCCATATTAAGATTTTATCACTCTGCATGACGACAATTATACACAAAGTTGGCGCCATCTGTGAGACGGAGATAATCAGTGGAAAAACCCAGAATTCCATATAATGGTTTTATCACTCTGACCGTCATCTACAAAAATGGGTAATCGGCCACAAATACATTCTTTTAAAGGCTTGAGAGATTTCCAATTCGCACCTTTTTCAAATATGCGCGAAACACGGCATATTTTACCAAATTAGATTAATTTGCATATTGTCCACGCATCGTCACACAAGTAACTTCAAGTGTCGAGATTGTGTGGAAAGAGGGAGGGGCTGTCAAAGCCACGTATTATCCCCGACTCAGAGAGGGCGCTACAATCAACCAGCGGTTTGAACTCATGCACTGTCAAAGCTGAACTCGTGTCACACAACCTAGGAATATAATACTCGTACGTCTGGAACAGGAAATTGTATTCAACCAACACAGGCTGCGGCTGCGCTATTCGTCTTCGGCTACCTTGGCAAAATCGACGGACATAGTAGGCAGCGCCATCACATTATAGGCGGAAGAAGTTCGAAATATATTTTTTGGTAATAAAATTCGTCTGCTACGTAGTATTTCAAATTCAAATGGGGATAAATTACTGTTTCGATAATTGTCGTGGCGAATCTCGCTGCCGGAAGAATGTTACTTATCATTTAGTTCCAAAACCTCGACGAAAATAGTAATATAGTTTCTCAATTTTCCATTAGATGGCAATATATAGTTATGTCACGCACATTTTATGATGCCGTTCATGCAACCATTGCTTTCCTCTCCAGATATCCCCTTCATCCTCCTAGGTACAATGAATTCAAGGCTGATGTTCCCTAACTTCCCTTCGATTATTTGTTTAGATTTAAAACTTTATTGGGTTTAGTAAATAGTTTATCACAGTATACGATTAAATTTAGTCCTCGCAAACATGGCTTGTGTATATTTGACTTTAGATTTCCGTAAAGTATATCTAAATGAGATTTTTTTCAAGAACTTTACACTCCCACGAGGAATGGTAGATTTTCAATACTAATATATTTAAAGGTAGATGCCTAGCTTCGCGATAGCAGCATTTTCGAGGTGAAATTGACGAGATATAAGCCGATCTTGGAAGAAAAAAAAAAATGGATTAGTGTGTGTAGAAGTTCTCTGTTGACTTTCTCGATTGAAGTTAATCACGGCGATTCTTCATCATCCCAAATTCATTTTAATACTCGACCGGCCCAACTCGCCGACCCCCTTACAATGTACGCATTTCATCGCCCCACCCAACTAATTCCCAACTTTCGCTCTCTAGCTTAAAGGAGAAGGAACAGAAAAATAATTTCCTTCGAGTTTGATATAGTTTAAAATCTTCACTTCATATTTAGTCATTTTTAAGGAATGATAATGAAAATTTAAGAGATTCCGTTATAAACGAATCAATTTGAAGTACATTATATAACTTAAAGGGAGAATGCAACCTAATAACAGTGATTTTTTTTATCGATTCCTTATCGTTTAAATAGGCCTTATAAGCGACGAAATCAGGATCTCCATGAATCCCACTAAGCCTATTTTCCGGGTATTTTCGGCGTATTTAAACAATAAGGAATGATAAAAAATCACTTTTTGCATTTTTCCTTTAAATGTAAGGGTTTGGATTTCATTGACTTCAAAGGAAAATTGAGTTGCATATTCGGAAAGATCGTTAAAAACTATCTAATATATATATATATATCATAGACAGTAAAAATACATATTGTATAATAGCCATTTTCGAAATTTTAAATTAAAAATTCCCCACGATACTACGTCATCAATATTATCACAATGCTATTGCAGAATTTACAGTTGATTATCGCGACTTCTGGCAAGAGTGTGAAGGTCGCATTCGCGTGGTCTTTTACTTAAAATAACTTTATCTTGATATCATATAGTCCAACCTTTCGTATGAAATTATGATTAGAAAGTTATATTTTAATTTCAACTATTATTATTATATAAATTCCTCTGATCTTTTTTTTTTTTTTTTTTTTTTTTTTTTTTTTTTCCATTTTAAATAGGAATTAATTTTCTGTGCACCTTTAATTTTTCCGAGAACAATGTAGAGGGGGGAAGGAGCTTGTGGAACCAAAATTATTTTCAACTTTTAGGCGTCTGTTTGAAAACGATACTTAAAATCAGGGCCGACCACCTTTTCCCGAACTTTTCCGCGGCTAATATAGGTGGCTTATAATAAGAGAAAGCTGAGCTCGCCTATGCAGCGAAGGCAACGCGTCGAGTCTTAAATAAATGGCTTTTTGGTCCGCACCTTCCTTCTCGAATAATTTATGCTCGGCTTAGATTTATCAATCAAAAGAGCTTTAAGCCTTTGCGCGCTATAAGTTAGCGTCAGGTGAGAATTCTCTCCCCCTCTCCCTTTCAGTGTTTACGGGCGCGTATAATTACCTCGGGTGTATACTCCACACGAGCTATTTTTAAATCCCTATAACGCTTCTCCTTCTCGTAAAAGATTGGCCCGTCCGAAATTAAATTTCGGCCATCTTCTTAGCTATACCCTTTTCCGTCCGTTCTCTTCATTTAGGCCTTGGCTCGAAAATTCGCTAATAACTCGCGCGTATATCTCGAGATTCGATACCGCGTCAGGAACGAAAACTATCTCTCTTTAATTTAAACCCTTAAAGTGTATGGAACCTTAATCCCTCTGGTTCTCGGACCACATCGAGGCTCAAATACGCTAACTAGAGCCCGTAGAGTATAATAGCTCGTTTTAAAGTGGTAATGAGGTGCTCGTAAAATTAATTTACCTTGATAAGATGATGGTGTCAAAATATTTCCGCTCTTCGTCGTATCACGTGGGCTAATTTAAATGCGATCGTCTGATTCATTTATTTTATACAAACGATATTTCCGGTAGGCGTCAATGAGTATATATATATATTTTTTAAGTTTTGGGGTGGAAAATTGTTACCCCTTCATGATGCTAAGCTTTGTAACCCCCCATAAAGGGGTCACTACGAAATCTGATAGGTTATTAGTTCTTCGGGGCGTTAGGGGGCATCAACAAATAATAATTTATATAATGTCCGTAACCTTTTTCAGAAACAGTCCGCGGGTTTTTGCTAGTTTATTATTATTATTTTAGATATTGTCAAAAGTTAGCAACTTATTTCAGAAAATTGACGTCGTGATATACGCTGAGTAAAAATCACAAAGCTTAATGGGATTGACGCATCCGCGTTTGGTGATATAGTCTTCCATCCCTACTCCGGAATCTCTCCCCAGAGATTCAATATTCACGCCGACTGCGACAATTAGAGTGGAGTTCACATTAAAAACTTGAAATAGTTTTTAACCGTTTTGGAAAGATCAAAATTAATTAAATTGAGATGAACGCTAGAGATCTTTTGCTTAAATATGCAATTATCGGCTTGAAAAGTCGATTTGAAGCCCAGAAACGATTTGAAAACGGTTTCAAAGTCTCTAGTGCGAACGTAGCTTTATGATCTCTCGAATTAATCGTCTCTCTTACGTCAGACTTTTAAGTTTGCTTAGATCGTTACGCTACATGGCGTTAATTACTTTTCCGCAATGAGTTGCGAACTTTTGATCCAGTATTTAAAGGTAATGTCAGTTTGAGGCTATATATAAGGCGCATTTTTATCTTATTATCTTTCCAAGTTGTTACGTATACTTTTGGATCGAGGTTCCCGAGGCGCGTTGAGTCTTTAGGCCCCGTCGTTTTCTAATTCCGTCAGTTCTCTCCCTAGGTGAACGTATATACCTAGCTAGCTTCTTTTAATTTTTGATGCTCTTACAGTAATGGATGAACTCCCACGACGTTGCTCACGACGTTAATGCTCGCGCGTTCTTTTTTAGTATACCCAATACCACCTTTACAGATTTTTCTTTCCCCGCTGTATTTTCAAGCAAACTATCCTCTACCGCTCGGCGTATTTTTCTCTTCAGATTTCTTTTTTTTTTTTTTTTTTTTGGAATTTTGTAATTTTGTTTTCGGAGAATCTTAACTCAATTAAAACTTTTTGTCTCGCGTGATTTTATTTGAGGAGCTATACGAGTCGCGTTCGGACTAATCGAAAAGATCACCTTCCCAACTTTTTATCTTTATTCATATCTCGTATCACCTATTATTGGACACATTTTACGTGTTTAAATTAATTTTTAAAGTTTGATTAAGTTTGGATGTAAATATAAAATAGTACCAAGGAGGATCAGAGAAGGAGAGGAAATGTGGGGACGGCGCGGTTCCTACTGCGTCGGCCTAAACTCCCACTCTGGGAGAACGGGGGTAGAGACGTTTCGTGGTAAAATGTTGTCGCGTGGGTAAAACGAATCCTTTATGAGACGCGCTAGCTAGCGACCACGTGACAACAGTTTACCTCGAGAATTTCCTATCCCCCCTTTCCACCCGAGTGGGAGGTTGGCTCTTCTCTCTCTAACTCAACGCAGCCCCACATTTCCTCTCCTTCTCTGATCCTCCTTGAACGTACAGATATCCCAATTTATTCCGAAGGCGTCTCATTCGCCCTCTGGTGACATTTTTAACAAACACTATCGTGATAGCGCTTTTAAATACATTCAAATTTAACCAAAACTTTCGAAATTAACATCAAAAACGTGTCTAATAATTGTGAATAAATTCTCTAATGGTGATTCCGAAAATAAATTCAAAAGCTGTTCCATTTTTATCTCCAATGTCCCTTTAAAGTAAGCAAATTATCATATTATATTGTACGTGTTACAAACTAAAGGTGGTGGAAAAGGACAAAAAGAGTTAGATAGTTTTCCATTTCCTTTGCTAACTATGGGCTACTTTGTACTATTATTTACGGAGCCCAGTTTTTTCTACCTTTTCTATATCATATCGATCGAATTTTGATGTTTTTTGTCTGGAAAAGACGGTGAAAAGAAAGATTAGATTCATTTTTAATAAGTTATTTTTTTTAGTAAATAATATATACTTCTGGTATTTATAAAGAAAAAACCAAATTATTTATTTAAACATTCCTATTGCTCGTGAGATTGAAACAGCTTGGCAAAACGATAGCAGGTCACAACAAGCAATGGCTCGAAAATGAATTATTTTGATATTCATTAAATTTCCTCGAGTATAGTCCGTTCGTAACAGACTAGCTATATTTAAAAAAATTATAAAAAATAACGGTTTTTCATATTAATTTTTTATGGGCAGTTTTAAATTTCGCTTTTGGGCAATGGATTTTAACGATCAAAATATTGGGTTATATTAATTTATTTTAGTGTGATTGTGTGAAAATTGAACTTAACTACCGAATATTCTCGAAAGAAAACGAGGCATTTTTCGCCTTTTTTTTTTTTTTTTTTTTTTTTTTTTTTTTCTCACGTAACATACGTTCTGAAAGTAATTTTTCACTTGATTTCAACTTTGACTTCCAGAACGCTCAAAGCTCTAATTAAATTTTCTGAACCTTTTTTCGGACAGGTCCTTTTTGGTCAAGTGGGAACTATAGCCGTAGGAGTGCGAAATTTGGCATATTGGATGGTTTTAACTTCAAATATGCCTTGTTAGATAACTGTTTACCGTTTAATAAGGTGATGCGAAAAATATAGTTTCATTAAAGGAAGAATGCAACCTAACAACAAGTGATTTTTTATCGATTCCTTATCATTTAAATAGGCCAACACCACCAATTTAAAAAATTACAAACAAATATTAAACTAGAAATCAATTTAAAACAAATAGGCTTAGCTGGATTTCAAAAAGATAAGGGATATCGACCAATGATATTGATCGATTGCCCTAATATGGGGAGTTCAGGTGATCTACATCAATACAGCTAAGCCTATTTTGATTTAGATTGGTCGCTAGACCTTATACTCGAGTAAATCAGGATCTCCATGAATCCCGCTAAGCCTTTTTTCCAAGTAAGTTTTAAATTTATTTCTAGTGTAATATTTGTTTGTAGTTTTTTTACTGTTGGATTAGGCCTATTTAAACGATAAGGAATCGATAAGGAATCACTTATTGTTAGGTTGCATTCTCCCTTGAAGAGATAATAATTGTACCTTTTTTATAAAAATTAATAATTTCGATTATATAAAGTTTTAATATTATAAAATTAATTAACAAAGCTAGATGTCGTACTATGCCTATATTCGTCTTATCTTTTCATCTTCTCTTTATTCTTAGTACCGCTGCTAATTCCTTAGAGGTTCTACTTCCGATCATCTTTTTTTTTTTTTTTTTTTTTTCTTATTTGTTTTCTTCTTGTATTCGAGGTTCTTCTTTCAGTATAAAGACACAACCTCTTTATCGTGTTAAAGCTTTTTATAAAAAGGCCAAGCTCGCGCGTTCATTTGTTTTACAATGAAACAAACATTTATTTGGTATATATTCTTTTTATTTTCCCTCTTTTCCTTCTTTTAGCTCTTGAACGTGAAAAAGCCGAAAACCAAGCAGGCAGTCCCAAACTAGTCTTTTAGATAATTATTTATCCAACCTTCATTAAATCGCATTAAAAACAAAAACCAAAGAAAGAAAAAAACCACAGTGTTTGCGTGTGTATTCAAGAATCACTGAGTAATTGTCTCATTTTCCGGAAAATGGGGTCAGTCTGGTCAGGACTCAGGCCGGATACCCAAATAGTAAAAACCATCACACTTAACTCAACTATTTTCGTACATAGTAAATTTATTTAACAAGGCTTAATTATATCCTAAATTAAAAAGCATACGCTTAGAGCTCGGAATCGGATCGAACCATTATCTTTTGTTATTCATGTTTTTATTATCGGAATTGATTGTTTGCGAATAAACAAATTATGCGAGTCATAAATTAGGATAAAAATTAAATGGATATATCGGTTTTATCCGAAGATAAACGCTTTAAGCTTTATATATTAATGAGTTACTCGAATTAAAACGTAGAACGATGGATATGATTCTCAGAATTCATGGAAAATAAAATAAATATACTTCAAATACTTAAAACTCGAAGAAAAAATAAATAAAACGATAAAACCAACTTTTAGGTTTTAATTTTATTGTTTTGAAGAGAATCGACTTTTAAATTGTTCTTATCGAAATTATATAACTCGGATAATATTGGAGGATAAGTTGTCATTTTTCGGATAAATATTTTATCATTGGATAAATATTCTATTTTTAAACAAACGGATAACATCTAATTTTAATTCAGTAGATCTGTAGAATTAATAAAAGTTATACAAATTCCAAGCTTTGCATACGCTTAAATCAAGCCTAAAATTTAAGCTGAAGTCGGAAATATTTTTAATATTAAATTATTGCCCATGGTGAAATATAAATTAAACAAAATAATTTAACTGCGGGTTGAAAACTAGCTTTTTTAAATTATTTTTTTCCTTTAAAGGGAGGATGAAACCTAAAAACGAGTGATTTTTTTATCAATTCCTTATCATTTAAGTATAGTCCTAATCCACCAATTAGAAACAAATATTAAACTAGATAACAATTTTAAACTTACCCGAAAAATAAGCTTAGCTGGATTCATTGAGATCCTGAACTCCCCAACTAACAACCAATGACATATGGGGAATGTAGGATCTCCATGAATACAGCTAAGCGTATTTGTTTGTAAATTTTTTACAGTTGGATTAGGCGTATTTAAAGGCCTAGGATTACTTCTGCCTGTCACCCTGGAAACAAACTCACCCTCCAGGCTTTCTCTTGCCTTGCTATCCAGTAGGAAGATCAGAAGGTGAGCCTACTTCCAGTGAATCAGGCAGGTGACAGGCAGAAGAAATCCTAGGCCTTTAAACGGATAAGGAATCGATAAAAAAAATCATTTTTGTTAAGTTGCATTCTCCCTTTAATAAATATGATGAAAATAAAATAAATATCATCGAAGTTTGATAATAAGTTTATATAGAAGATTAATTTCCTCGTTTGAAATTTCAATGATTGATTTTAATTTTCGAAACACTTCCTTGGGATTTTTTTTTCCTTAAGCGCGTAAGAATTTAGCTGAACTTTAAGGAATATGTCTATACAAATTAAGCTCATGGAAACGAAAGTTTATACGGGAAGGGGATGCTGGGGGTGGGCAATAAATAACCATTTTAATTAATTCGCTCTCGCCAAGGCAGGGCACCGATATTTCAGATTATAGTCTTTCTATTAACGTTTAATGCCGCGATAGCCCGCTCGCCGATAGAGGTCATTTATCCTCTGGCCGCGCGGTGATGGCTCGAGCCAACCTAGCTAGAATGTTTAGTTAGAACGGGGTAATATCCTCTTGATGGATTAACGCGTCAAAGTGAGTTAGAAGACTAGAAAGTGAGAGAGTGATCATGCTAACCTTTGCTAGAGAATTATAAAAGGCTCAAATCATATCCCGCGCGCTTATAGATTGAGTTTCATCATAGCTGCAATGATACGCTCAGAAACATTTCTTGGAAAGCTATACAGCGGTGGCGCCATAATTGTTTCCCACGTGGGCTGATAACCTCGACAGTAATTTGAGGCTCCATTTGATTTTTGTTTTCTATGCCCCTTTAAATGGATTTTGGGTCCCCCTTGAAATTTACGCCTCCCAAACTTTAGTTTTAGTTCAGAGGGTTTGAGTTTTAAAAACCCACCAACCCTGGTATTATAAGAAGTGTAAAAATTGGAAGCTTTTAAAATAGTTCTCGTAATAGAGTAGATTTTGTTACAAAAGCAATAGGAGTAGCAGCTCCCACGTTCTGCAAACGTAAAAACGATGTTGCTCCAGAAGATAAAAAACTTGAGTTTCCGCTTAATGCGTAGAATTATAACTGGAAGTTCCTCAGTTTGCGCGTAGAGATGCGCGTAAATAGATCTAAGCTTAACTAAAGCGCAACAAAGGTGCCCTTGACTTGCTAGTACTATTTCTGTATTCTCTATGCTAAAGCTAGCTAGTGCGGCTTTCATTTCTACGAACCTTGGATTAGGCCCTGTCTAAACGATAAGGAATCGATAAAAAAAATCATTTGTGTAAATTAGGTTGAATTCTCCCTTTAACTAAAAAAAATAAAAACCAGATTTTTCTATTTATATTCAGGTCCGTTTTAACATTGTGGTGTTGTAGTCGAAATAAGGCCGAACTGCAATTTTTTACACTCGTCTTCTGTTCGATATTTAAGTGATAATGAAGCGAACTTGGGGGGAATGTAAGAATCCCTTACCCTTACCACTATAAAAATACATCCCTCCAATAGAATTTCACGTATTGACTAGAACATGTTTATCACTAGACATCTTCGTCTAACTCGGGCGTTTGGGCGCTTTATTTTCTACATATTCTTCCTTTCGGGCCCCAGAAAAAAAAAAAAAAAAAGGATCGAAATGGTTGGAATACGGCTCGTGAGTGATGTATTTACTTACAACCTTGGAAAATACCTAAACTGTTATTGGTAAATCGGTTTTCCTACGTGATTTAGGCTACTAATAAGACTGTAACTTAGATATAAGAAAAGGCGGACGGAAAAAGGGGTTTTGAGGGGCGACGGTGGTAGGCTGTAATGGAGTCGCCTCCTTTTCCGTTCAGTGCGGTCGTAAAACACAATGATTTATGGTCCAGATTGCCGAATACTTCCTGGATTATTTTTGGCTCTAAACGACAATGCATTTGGGGGATGCTAGTGATCCTAAAAACCATGGACGAATTATACTTATAGGTCAGGGAAAACTTTATTAGTCAAGAAACTTGAAAAATTGGCCCAAAAATTAAAAGATTTGAAAAATTGGGGGAAATTGTCTTCGAGGAAAGTATGAGAGTTTAAAAATGGAGGAAAATGAGACCTAAAGGTCAAAGAGTTTTACCTTTGTACCAATTTATCTGAGAAAAGTCATGGATTTCGAAAATTGTACCAAAAAGTACAATTTTAATAAATACTCGTCCACGAATTAGTAAAATATCCATCTCAGAACTACCCCAAATCGAGGGGCCAATCCCTCAGCATAATAGGTTTACATGCTGTACCTTTGACTGTACTAAAGAGATAACGCGTAATCTTTAAAATCCCCGCCTTTGACATTGCTGAAAATGATAACGCGTAATCCGTAATCGGTGTACATTAGGTAATCCTAGAGTGATTAGTGCCTCCCGCCCAAATACCCTATAATCTGATCACAATTTAATATATATGCCTACCCTTTCTAATAATATTATTATTTCTATTCCCCGAACAGCCCTACATGCCCGGTAATTTGATACATATTTAATATATCCTTCCGAAATTAGTAATATTTTCATCCCCGTACAGACATACATACTCCATAATTTTATTCCTATTTAATACATATCTTTTCAAAGATTAGTAATATTTCCATCCCCATACAGCCCCTCATACTGAAAAATTTGATCCCTATCTAAAACATAACTTGCCATTAGTTATTTATATTGCCATCCCCAAACCGCCCCACATACCCGAAAAACTGAACCCTGTATAAGTAAAATTTGGTTATAATCTCCGAAAGATTCTTATGTCCCGCGCTATTCTCCCTCTCCCTTCCCGCATTTTTTCTAAAAAAAAAATCGTCTGTTGAGTTTTGTCGTTCCTCTCCCGAGACGGGCCGAGAGTAGACGAGAGAGCTTCCGCAATCTAAATAGGTGTTACGAATTTAAAATAAAACAACAAAGACGAATTAAATTAGCGGTTATTTGGTTCAGTTCGCGTTTGTACCGGTAATTTTGTGAAAGATAAGTTTTATGACACGGATCTCCCTGTTCCTAGGTATATTGTGCAACGAGTCGGAATTAATTCGTGTGATACTAATAAAACATTGAACCATAAAAAAGTGTGCGTCGAAAATTCGGTCAAGACGGGATATCTACCTCTTCCAGCGATGAATAAGGTAAATAATATTTAATTTAAAACCATTTTATCGTGCAAACATTTGCTAAATTTAAATCGATTTGGGACCAGCGAAGAACTTAGGGTTGCTATTGAAATTGTTTTCAAAATAGGTGATGTGTAAATCCCTTAATATTTTGGTTTACGCCTCTCGACAATTTATTGTTCGCGCAGCCATCTTGGCCTCCCCGACCTTGACTCGCTTTGAGCTTGTCTATTTTGTACCGTGAATTTTTTTATTTTCCTTGATGGTAGGCGTAATCTTGCCTCCCCTTAATTTTTGCAGTTTCCGTGTCTCGAGAATACATTGTTTCGCGCAGCTGATGGTAGGCGTAATCTCCCTTATTTTTTCGGTTTCCGCCTCTCGAGACTCCGTTGTTTCGCCCAGCCATCTTGGCCTCCCCGACCTTGACTCGCTTTTAGCCTGAGCTTGTCTATTCTGTACCGTGAATTATTTTGGCCAATTTTGGGCTGGGGGGGTAAGCGTAATTTCACTTACTTTTCCCTACGCTTCGTCATGATTTTTTTAGCCTAATATTTTGTGAAATAAACACAGAGGGTATATTTAGATACAAATTTTTATTGTCTGAAACTGACTTCGACATTTAAAAATAAATATAAGGCTCGTATTAGGTGAGATTTTAGTCTGGACGGGGAGAGGAAAAACCTGAAAGTTGGGGTTTGTTCGAGAACGGGGTTTAATAAACTATATATGTTTAGGAATCAATAATTTTAAATGTTATAACATCGTTTTCTAACGATAAAAATAATTTAAAATATCAAACGTATACAGAAACACTGTTTATTCTTGATTTATATCTTATGAAAATTAAAAAAAAATCTTGACTAGTGAATACAACAGTTACAAATTCAGAACTTCTACGTAGTTTATACTTCACGAAGAAATTTTTCTAATGGTTAAGTTTTTAAACTCGGCTTAAAAACCCTGGGATTGAGGTTGTGGTAGCCATTTGCGATTTCCAAGAACTTACGCAATTCGTCCATGTGTGGGTGTAGGTCCAATTTTTCGCCCATTGCTTTTCTTTTTATACATTGGTTGGCTCAGCCTTCAGAAATATCTATTTAGCTTCGATGATGGCCTCCCCACTCTCTATATCTATGGCTGTCTCTTTTTTTATTCGTTCTCGCACTTTCCCATCCAACAAACCCTCTTTTACATCGTCAATTGCCGGGGCTCTATAGCTCTTTATTGAAAACGCATTCTATTAAGATATATCCCCTTTTTTAATATTGAATGTTTAAATAAAAAACAACGTTGCTGTGGAGGGATTTTTAACATTTTTTTTATCTTGACGAAGGAATAGAAAGATTGCTTTAATATTATAGGAAAAAATAATTTACAAGTTTATTCTAGATTTCTATTATTAATTGCGTGTTTATTGACGTAAATACTTTTTTCTTCTGGTATTTTTCATATATATTGTGGATAACATATATAGCACAGCTTTTTTTCGTGCTGCCAATTCAGAAAGATTACAGCGACAGTACAAATTACATATTTTAAAATCGCCATATTTGAATTTTTTTAAAACAAAAATTTCAACAATACTACGGCATCACTATGGTCGCGTACTTTCGCTATTTTAGAGCCTACAGTTGATTCTCGCGCCAGTGATAATGTCGCTTTTTCGTAAAAGTACTTAATGTCCTACATTTCATAATTAATATTATCTTATAGTTACGTTAAAGTGATAAATTACGTCATATATCGGTGAGGGGGGGGGGGAAATGACCTCTATATTTTTGACAGTTTCGTTTTGAAGTTTCATAAGAACTGGTAAACCTAGAGATATAAAATTTGGAATGTGGCGTTTTAATAACTATGATAAAACTAAAATCCATAGGCATTCGTGACAGCGTAAAAAATAAATGTAAAAGAAATAGAAGCTTTAGCCTTGCCTGCACATTGAACAATGAACGTGGGGAGAGATGGGGCCAAATTATAAATCGCGGTAATTCCGCTTCCGGCCGTCTCTTATTGGCTCTTTAAAATATCGTCCGCTCGATGGATAGAAATGAAAATTTTGTTGTATTTTATTATTTTAAACAAGTTTCAAACTATATTAAATATATATCTACCCATTTTAGAGTTGCCTCTGAGACATTTTAATAATGGGAAGAGTAAAACATTTTAAAAATTGAAGATAAATCTTTAAAATGATATGCCCAAAGTCCTGAACATAAATCCCAGGATCGCTGACATTGAATAAATAATTTGTATCTTTGATGGGCGGAAAATATGACGCACTCTATCAGAGATGGCGCTGATTTCCGAAAGTAGTATTAAACATATTTCGGGCCAGTTCTTGGCTGGGACCAGTTTTAAATAAGCTTCTATTCTTTTTTACATTTTTCTATGGTAAAAGTCTCACTTGAAACTATTATTACTCGTTTTCTGGAGAAGTTGACCCCTACTACTTTCTCCTATAATGTATCAATCCGCCACATCATTATCCAATACTCCAAACCCCGATAGATGAGAATTACGAATATCGTTTTTCATATACAATGTATACTATTATTCCCCCAATACATATACGCTGGATTATACTGGGATCCAACCTTGGAATGGATATAAGATCTTACTGAAAAACCGTATTTCGAATAGGGAATTTATAGGTCCTTCCAACGTGTAAGGAAAAGAGGGGGTACGTGATAGTTTCGTCTTATATTCGTTTCCCGAGGGAAGATTAAATTGCAATCTTTGGCGAATATATAGGGATGTTCAGTGCGTGTGGAAAAGAAATCAAGCTGGCGGAAAAATCTACAGACAGTTACCCTTATTTGAAGCAATGAGTTTTTATTGGGGAAGAATAAATAGCCTGTAGAAAATGAGTAAAAGAATATCCCATATACCCTGGAGCTTCGAAGTATACGCATAAACGTTTGAACTGCGCGGATAAAACGGGAACGATGGAGAGGTATAGGAAAAAGGGTTAAAGGGAGAGTGAAGAGGTAAATCAAGTGTTTTTTATCAATTCTTCTACTAATTCTAAGATCTTTCCGCGTAGTTAATCATTCGGGAAATATATCCCATTGATTTTAAAAATCAAAATTATTCCAAATTTCACTGTTCTTTTAAATGGACCCCATCCAACCAATAGCGTAACGCTTTGCCTTGCAGAGAACAAAATACTCGTGGCACGCGCTATGTCGAGTGCAATTATAGCGCGAGATGTGATAAATACCGCGCCCGATGGTAAAAACGTGGCGCTCGACATCGCGCGTGCCACGAGTATCTTGTTCTTCTGAAGACAGGGAGTTACGCGATTGGTTTAAAGGGGTCAATTAAAAATAACAGTGACATCTGGATTTATTTATTTTTAATCATTGGGATATATTTCCCTAATGATTATCTACTCAGATAAGTTTTATAATTAGTAGAATAGTGGATTAAATTGCTTGAAGTCGTATTGAAGATTCAAATATCAAGGTTGACTGTATTTATATAACAATCTCTATTTAATCATTCTATAGTCTATATGGCGATAGTTTCCAAGAAGGAAAAGCTGAAGCACAGTGGCTTAGAACTAGGGGGTAAGGGGAGAATTAAAAAAAAATAAAATACGTCACAAATCGAAAAAATAATTGCCCATATATTTTGACATTTTCATTTGGAAGATTTTTAAGAACGCTTCATTCCAGAGGTATAAAATTTGGAATATGGAGTTTTTAATAGTGTGACTGTGTGATAAAATTAAAAAAAAGTAAAAATATAAGTTTTCGTAAAAAAATGGTGACAGCCTCTCTTGAATATAAATCTGATAAAAATGCTTATCTAACCACTTTACTCTCCCTTGAAAAGAAACAAGAACGCGTGGGTTTAGCGCGAACCAGATTTGTGTAAGACCACTCACTCTCTTCGCGGAAAAAGGGGGTGAAATAAGAGATATCTAATTCTACTCGTATTCCTTCTCGTCTCTGTCTCTCTGGTATCTCCTCCGCTCGCGCGGGCCCGAGAGGTCAAGAAGTGTTTCACTCTTCCCCCACCTCGTGGGTATAAGAGGCCACGACTTTCTACCTCGTTCTCTCCCACTCTCCGTACCACCACGCACCAGAGGAAATGAGTCGTTGAATCGTTTACCATCTTTATATACCAGCAGCGGCAGCGGGAGATTCTGGTGTAAGCCGAGATGGGTTGAGGAAACAGGCCTGATTCGGAGATGGAAAACTCTCGTTTATTCCCCAATGGTATTTCTCGCGCGCGCGACTCTTGGGACGGAACTTAGCAATATTAGATGATCGAGTTTATCCCCGTGTTTTTCGGCCCGCGCGTATAAACCTTATTCGCGTCATAGAACGGGTCGGGAACCTTCGGGGCAAGAACTAGTGGCAGAAGTGATTCTCTTTTCCTCTTAATTCAATGGACTGGTTTGTGTCAGTCTTCGAAAGGACCGAAAAAACCCTAGAAAAATTGCATTTTCTGATACCCTCTTCAGACGAGCTGCGTAATTAGCCGATTTTTTCAGATTTAACCGATGTTTACATAAGCCTTCTAAAGTTAAAAAAACTCGGTTAAATCTGATTAAATCCCGGTTAATTACACCTCGTCTGAAGAGGATGTAAGCGAAATTACTTAGGAACCAAAAATGACGCTCCTTTAGTTTTTCCTTCCTGATCGACCGACAGACAGATATAATTATATATTTATTAAGATATATATTCCGAATCAAGGACATTGTATCCGCTAGTAAAATAATTCAAATATAAAACATTTATTTGTGGAATCCTTTCAAAAAAAGTTTCTTCATGTGAATATAACTTTTAATTGGAAGAGACGTTACGTACTGAGGCATTGAAAATTAAAGTAACTACGTATATACACGCGATTCCGGAATGCCAATCTCCTTATTTAAGACAGTTCTAGCGAATATAAATATATTTAACACTTAACTGTAGTTAAAAGTTTATTTTTCCGCGGGAAGAAGCTCGCTTGTCTTTAAAAGAGATAGCCCGGCTGATTTTGACCTCATTTTCCTTCCCGACCTTTTCCTCGTGTCTTATACCGGTCGCGTGGTTGTTATAGTCTCCTGGAAGGATTTATCTTATTAGTCAAGTTCATACGCGAGTGGTCAACTTCGCCTAACACTCGAAAGATGGAAGTACCAGGGTCTTTTTAACCTTTGCCAGTAGTCTTAAGTGACACTGGAAGCTAAGTATATCTAGCCTCTTCTTCTCTCTATCCGTATAGCTCCTTGTCAAGTCTGGAAGTCCTTAATTACGGTAGTGGCGCGCGGTATCCGTCGAGTTTCGTTGAAGGCCTGTCTGGCCAAGAAAACTCAATTTCGGGAACTATTTTCTTACCGTACTATGTCCACAAAATAATACCGAATACGTAAAGATAAGTAGAAATTTTGGTGAAACCGGCCTCGTTGGATCTTGCTTAAGAACTACGCTTTTCTCTCAATTCGGTTTAATTTTTTGTATAACCCATCTTCAAAATCAGTCGGGATTTTCCTAGCGCCCAAGTCCCCCTTTTTTGTATTTGTAAGTAAATTCTTGTCGTTACTAGATTTAAAGGTAAACTTGAAGCTGGAATTTATTTTCGGAATCACCATATCAAAACAGTATTCGAGAATTATTATATACGTTTTTGTGTTTAAATTGATTTCTTAAGTTTTGGTTAAGTTTGAATGTAAGTGAAGTATAAATTCGGACCAGTCATATTATTTCAGCCTTTAACAGCGTTATCAATATAGTTTGTTGAAAAGGTCGCCAGATGGCGAAAGCCTTCGGAAAAAATTAATATATCCGTACTCTTACGTTCAAGGCGAAAGCCGTTGGGATCAACTGATTGGTTAAATTTTATACTTTACTTACATTTGGGTGAAAAGTGTTTTCCGAAAATACATACTTTTACTTCAATTTAACAATTTTTATTAAAAATGTAGCGCCATATTTGGGGGCTTGCTGCTTGTATATAAAATATTTTAATAAAAGGACCATTTGAAAGGCTCTTATCCCTTTCTCTCCGAGCTGGATTCAAAATGGTGGTCGACCTGTAAGCTCCAAATTTTAAAGTACTTTAAAAACATTTTAAATACTTTTAAAACTAAATAACATATTTAACTGGCGAATTAGAAACCTAAAAATGAAGTAATCGCGTATTACACACGATATGCTTCAATGTCTTTCTTTTAAAGCGCCCATCCAGATTGGCCAAGAACATGAGTGACGATTATGGGCACATTTCGAGATAGTCTGAACGGGCTTTTGAAGGGTAGAAGAGTATATATGGTGCTTTTGAGCTCCGCGTGAGCTTATTATTAATCTTTGCCCGATGTGTTTGTCACGTCTTGCCCATTGATTATTGGAGGACGATTCCTCTTTCTCTTCCTTAATGTCTTCCGTTTTTGTCTCCATTTTTTTTTGGCGGGGGGTTTTTGTCTCTGGCCCTCGATTCGCGAAAGGTCTCTTCCCATTTTGTTCGTCTATATTATCTTCCTAGACTCGTTAAGATACTATTTTTCCCCAAAAATGAGAATCCATCCCTCTTCTCGAGATCAGTACCATCCCGTTATATAGAGGAATTTCAAGATGGGAATGGTCTAGCTTCTTGGTAGGAAATAAGAGCGAGAATAGAGATATAGGCTGTGATTTCAGTCTAGTATATTAACCCCTTCTTTCGCCAAAACGGTGGCGGATGAATGACTCGTTTTACGATAATCATCCGTAATTTCACCATTTCTCCTCGATCCGTTCAGCTTTTCGAATTTTTCAATCATTTCCGAACTTAACTAAATCGACCGAAAACGCGTATATAAATTGAAATTTTTCTTCCATTACAAAATTTTCGAAATTTCGAACGAGAATTTTCCCTTTTTAAATGGTCATTTATAACCATATAGCGAATGAATCGAACAGCCAACTTCCTTTAAGATTGGAGCCATTGAGTAAGAACCTTGGATTATTAACAATGGGCACCTATCTTAATAGATAGCAATGAACATGAAAATTTGGCATTATAGATGCTTTTATACTAGGCCTTGGAATCGATTTAAAAAGTTTCCAAATGTTTCTCTAGAGTCGTGTGAATGGGAAACCGTCTTTTCTTGAAGCGATTTGACTGCTTCGGGAACCAGTTTCGTACCGATTCAGTTTCACCAAACGATGGATGGAAGCTACAATAAATCGATTTAGGAACTAACAAAGCCACGCTAGTTAGTGCCACGCGTTTGATTTAGTTAATTCTTACTTTTGCCTACCTCTGTTTGTCGTTAGAAATGACGCTTATTAAACTCCAGGTTTTATTGTTCATCTCTAACTTCTAAGATAAATATCCATTGTCAATAATTCTAGGTAGAGCTGACACGTAACTCAGGGACGGAAATAAGCGTGGGACACTGGACATGGTCCGATAAATTTCCTCAAATATCCCTTAATTTTACATTTTTGAGAAATGGGGTCGCTGGACATTTGTCCAATAAGAAAAAGTACTGGTACAAGGAATTCTGACAAAGTCAATTTATTTTTAAATGTCTAACAAATTGTGAAGGGGGAGATAATGGACAATTGTCCTTGAAGAACATATTCTTATTTCCTTCCCTGGACACGTTTCCTTAATTGTGAACGCGGTAAACCAAACCAAAATGGTTGTCAAAATGGTCAAATCTGATACGCAGTGCGTGCTTCATCGAATCATATATGCCCTATGGATTAGTATAGAAATAATCTCGAATTAACTGAAAATGTCTAAAGATGATAACTTTACTTTCGTATATGTTTGTTGTAAAATAGCATTTTGTTTTATCGATCTAAGAAAATTTCTCGTTAATTTCATCTTAAACCTTACGTAGTTCTCCATCTCGAAATCGCGATCAAAAGTAATGAATCAACTCTAGAGCCTGAGAGCGCCTTGTTGCTGGGGTTTCTTCGCCTCTCTCTGGTAAAGAAAGGGAATACTCCGCCCCAACGATATCCCAAAAAAACAAAAAAAACCTGAGAGGCTGTATCTACAGTGGGTACTATATGTGAGCGAGGGTGTGGTATGATGGCTTCGAGATTAGATATCGGAGGCGAGGGAAATTTCGGTTAGGTTTTATCCGGGCCGGAAATTATTTTTCAACCCCTGATAACCAAAGAAGCACGCGGAACACACCCTTCCCTCCGCCCCCTGAACTGAAGATAAATATTACATTTACGTCGCCGGATATGCTCGCGGGGGAATTTGCCAAATTTCGGAAAATTTAGATATATAAGAGCGAACTGTTTATGCATACTGTTAGCTTAACTCAAAGATGTCACCTGTAAGATATATATATACTGATTTAAATATTCAGAGACTTCTAGCGGCGCATGTTGACAACTGAAAAAGCGTCTTTCCCCCACTTAAACGCTCGTTGAGAAATATAGACAGCTTCGTAGATTCACACGGAGAAACATGAAAAGGACACGTACTCCACTTTGGATATAAGAATAGAAATGTGAACAGGCATCTCCTACAGGTGGTGCCCTAAACTTATATCTAGATAGGCAGAAGTTACAGCGCGCTATCGCTGCACCTGGAGTAATTGCCTATTGACATTTCTATTCTTTCTCTGCAAGATTCAAAATTTATAATAATATATATTTTCTGATTAAGTGTTGAATTCAACCAGAGAGGGATAGCCTATTCCTCAAGGTGGTTGCCAGGACAGATACAAACACGTATATATTACACAGAAAGTTAAATATATTTAACATTAAAAAAAAATTATAATTATTTGTTAGTGACAACGTGTTAAGTACAATTTGGGAATAATACTGACGGATAATTTAGTTCTGATTGAAACTGATGAGTATTGGCGTGGAATTTGTATAAATGTTAATTTTGGAAAGTACTGTTTTCAAGGGAAAATTTGGAAGGATTATATTAAATTATACAAGAATTTGGGAAGGATTATAATCGGTTATCTGAGAACTTGGAAAGATTAAAATCAATTATCCGAAGAATTATATTCAATCATCTCAGAATTTGAGAAGGATTAAAATCATTTATCCCAGAATTTGGGAAGGATTATAGTCAATAATCCGAGAATTTGGGAAGGATTATAGACAATCGTCCGAGAATTTGGGAAGGATTATAATCAATTATTCGACAATTTGGGAAGGATTAGAATTCTCGGATAATTGGAAATTACTATAATGGGTAGAGTATTTTATTTTAATAAAGTAAAATTGTCTGGAAAACTTGGAAAATTTTTAATTCGCGCGACATATGATAACACCTTAAAATTTCATTGAAATACTCAAGAAAAGTTTATATTATAATGTAATATACCTTGTCTGTTAATTTTGCCCCGGGATCAGTGAATCTTTTTAGCAAAAATTTGGATTTTCTATCGATATTTCTTTTTGTCAAATTTACGCAAACATCAAAGAATGTTTGCGTAACCCGTATCAAATAATAACATTCTTAGAATAATGCCGCTCCAACAGTCTATTCCACTTTAAGTTTGCAACGCGTTTGAAGCTTGAAATCTCGAGCAAACGATGGCAAAAACCGTCTGTAACTTTGTTTCCGCTGCAAAACCATAGGGAATGTCAGATTCACGAAGGGCCTCCGCCCGGAATACGAATGTAAATATTTCTAAGCTATATGGCTATCTCCCCGATGAATATTTCTTGAAAGCTCTTTGTTATTGTAAATTTTTACTCGAAAAATTTTTAGTTTAGAGGAAAAGCGTATGTTTTTGAATAATTCTCCTATGATTTATTCCAAAAAACCAAATTTATAACCAAAGAGTTCAAAATAATTATATTTTTATACTTTACGAAAAGCAACCTGTACTCCTCGTAAGAAATCCAAGGTTTGCGAGCGTGTCCTTCTCGTACTTTTTAGTTTCTCGAAAACCTTTTTTAGTCACTATAGCGATCATGCTCGCGTCCCAACCGCCGCCACTATCAAGGCAGGGGACTAAACTGAAAGATAGGCTTAGTTCGTTGACTTAGGTAGGAGTAATAATAAAGGGGAAGCCAGTAAAAATCACTGTCTTTTCATCCATACCTTTCCTATGAAAATGATAATTACGTTCCAGAAACAAACTACGTCATATACATCTGAAATATATATACAATTATATGCTTTGACATTTTAATTTTTAAATTTCTTTCGAACGCCTCAACCCATAGGTATAAAATATTGAATATGACGTTTTAATTGTATGATGATAAAACTAAGAATATTATCCATAGGCATTCGAAAAAATGGTGACAGCCTCACTTAAAGTTTTGTCGTGGTTTAAAAAATTACAATATATAAAATATACATATGTATCATTGCGCGCTGTTAGAATTAGAATATCTCAACATAGAAAATAAATGTAAATGAACAATGAACGTGGGGAGAGATAGGGGCCAAGTTATAAAGCGCGGTAATTCCGCTTCCGGCTGTCTCTTACTGGCTCTTTAAAATATCGCCCGCTCGATGGATACAAATGGAAAATATTAAGTTTTTGAAAAGGGTTCAACGAAAGAAAATCATAGAAAGTATATCATTTATAAAATATTTTCTTATTTTATACAAGCTTTAAACTATATTAAATATATTGCCTCCGAGACATTTTAATAATGGTAACAGTAAAACATTTTAAAAATTAAAGATAAGTCTTTAAAATGATATTTATTCGATACCAAAAGTCATCAACATAAATCCCAGGATCGCTGACACTGAATAACTAATTTGTTGTCTTGGGTGGACAGGAAATATAACGCACTTTATTAGAGATTGCGCTGATTTCAGGAAGTAGAATTAAACAGTTTTCGGGCCAGTTCGAGGCTTGGACCAGTTTTATTTATTTTCTAAGGTCTCAAATGCTAAAAATTCAACTTTTTACGAAGCTTAAATTCTTTGAGAGAAATCCCTTCTCTTGAATATTTGAAAAGAGCCAACAAATCCGTAGTGAAATTTTTTCTTAGTCAGACGATAAGAGTAGGTTTATTTTGTCAAAAAGAGAATGCAACTTAACAAGAAGTATTTTTTATCGATTCCTTATCGTTTAAATAGGCCTAATCCGAACCACTTAAAAAAGTACAAACAAATATTGAACTAGAAATAAATTTTTAATTTACCACAGAAATAGGCTTAGCTGGATTCAAAGTGATCTAAACTTTACATATAAGGGCAATGAACCAATGATAACGCTCGCTGACCTTTCAATGCGAAGAAATTCACGATTTCCATGAATCCAGCTAAGCCTATTTTCCCGTTAAGTTTTATATTTAATTTTATTTTTAATATTTGTTTATATTTTTTTATTTTTTACTGTTCTACTAGGCATATTTAAACGATAAGGAGTCGCTTGTTGTTAGGTTGCATTCTTCCTTAAGCCTACTTCTTTTTTACCTCGAGGCCCTCACCGTTTATTTGGAATTAATTTACTTTTCCCGGAATTTTATCCGAATAGTCCCCGTTTCTGATTTTCCCTAAATTTTTTTTATTTTTTATTTTTTATTTTTACTTTCAGTTTGTTTAATTGAAAAGGAAAACGAATTAGTTTGGTTCTAATCCCTGAGGGTTTTTGTCAATAGCTTTTAATGTACTTGCTATTTTTAAGCGGGTGACAGCCAAAACAGCTTTTCCCAAGAGTTTATCAGTCCGTTCATTTGTCTTATGATCTTTCTCGCTCTCTCTCTCTCTCTCTCGCTCTTTCCCAATGAAGCTTTGTTTGAAATATTTAATCAGTTCCAAAGAATATCTTTCTAATTTTTCCGAAATATCTGCTTAGGGATTTCCTTGAAAAATCCACGCTAGCTTTAAAGAGTGAGGGGAGGGATCTAATATAAATTGTCTGAAAACCAGTCAATTTTAATTTATTTCAAATATTGTAGAATATGTCTCAAAAGGTTATTTTTAAATTTTCGAGGTGTATAGCTCTGTTTGAACAGTTAAGAATTATCAATTAAGTTAAGAATTAGCCTTCCTAAACCTAATTTCGATTCGTAGATTTTGTTTGACAAGAGACCAATAGAAATCGATTTGAAGCTTTGAACTGTTATATTATGAGGGCAGTCGTCTCCGCAACGGGAGGAGATGGGGTTGGGCTCACCACGTATACATTCTACAATACTCACCGGTTTGGAGTGACCCGTCACGGTCTCATGGGTCAAAAGCTAGACTCTGTTCTGCCACCGAAACGCCGGATTTTACTCCAATTTCGGCGGATTCTCTAAAGCCGCGTTCCCACTCACTCAGCCTGGCTTGTTTTCTGTCTGGTCTCTGTAGTCACTGCCTTCTGTAATACTAGGCCACGAAATGCCAACTACAACTTTCTTTCTTGACATTTTTAATTTGCACTTTCCTGGTGTATGAGTAGCCAATCGCGAGTCTCGCGTCGCCAAGAGCCAATTTGATAAGGCTCTATCGAAGTAAGATCGTAGAACTCCTAGCGACATCTAGGTGATAACGTAGAGATCTTGATTTAAATTTACGATTTGATTTAGAACTTGCTTTTAATGTAAATATTTAAAAATCACTGTTTAATTATTTAAATTAAATCCTAATTAATTTATTCTCCATTATTAACCTAAAATTCGTATCTATTTTTAAATTTTCGGCCTACATTTGAATTTCCCGCTTTATTTAACCTCAAGAAAGCGACGTCTAACGATATTTTTGAAATCGGTAACGCCACCCCCTTGCTTTTCCTACAGATAGGCCTAGTATTAAAGAAGGCAGTGCTGTAGTATGCCATAAAGTTCTTATTTTGTTATGCCCCTAAATCACCACCCTAAAATTAGTATTTTGGTCCCTTCATATCCAGGCTATTTTCCAAGTTTTGCGGATAAATGTCTAATCTATTTTGATGTCTATAGATATCTCCATTGGATAGAGTAATTGGAGGGAGATCTAGTTAATGCTCACCTCGGAAGTATCCAGGACGGTCGGACACCTTGAAACCGTTTCTAATGATCAAATCCACTTTTCTAGCAAATTATTCTATTTTCTGCCAAGATATTTTTTACAGTCGACCCCCCCTAACCCCCCTAATCCGGCCCTGGCTTTCATCATTACATGACGCTGTTAGGTTTTGAAAACTACGTAAGGTTTCATTTTGAAAGGTTCATTCTCTCTTTATAATAGATTTTTATATTTAATTGCTTCGTGGTATTAGATTTTTGTTCTTGCGAAGTAAACGAGGTCCTCTCTATCTCATTGATGTGATTTTGTATAAAGATATACCTTTTGTCCTCGGCGGAAAACACATACTTAATTACTCTTCTCCTGGAAACGAGCTTTTCTGTAACCACCCGCGCGAGACGGTGTGCCCTTCTACAGGCGGCGGCGTCCCGTGGGAAATACTCTAAATTATTTTAATCCATATTATTTTTCGTTCAAGCACTATTTAACAAAGATTCAGTATAATACGTTCGCAATTTTAAAATCGAGGAACCGTATTACGAATAACATTAATTCATTAGTAATTTACTTTTTTCAAATAAATACAGAAAATCGAAACTTATTTTAAAAAACGTTGTTAACTTTCGGTAGCGTTATTCTCTATCAGACATTTTGGGGATCAAAAAATATTGCATAAATAAACCCTATTATATAGCTAAGATTTGCTTCTCACAATTAAACACCGAAGGAACCTGAAGGGGTGTGGGAGCTCAACCAAGTTCTTATAGGGAGAATGCAACCTAATAACAAGTGATTTTTTTTTATCTATTCATTATCGTTTAAATAGGCCTAATCCACCAATAAAACGATTACAAAACAAATATTAAAATATAAATTTAAAAATTACCGGAAAATAGGCTTAGCGGGATTCATGGAGACCCTGAATTGCCTCCGTGTAATAGGATATCTTTTAATACGCCGTTGATTTAACATTTTTACCACATATTTAATGCTTTTTTTGATTTTCTTTAAAATCTTAATCCCTTCCGTTTTTGACTCGATGCCTTTGGTGGGAATTTTTTATTTTTAAGAAATTTTAAATTCTACTTTTATTTGAAAACGAATAACCTGATAACCGAAATAAGTGAAAAAATAGGAAAATATAGGAGAAAACCTTTAATTATAGGAATTTATTGGATGGCATTGAAAAAATAAGAAAAATAGGAAATTTTGGAAGTCTGGTCACCCTGCTTGAACTTATCACGCGTGTAGTGTAAACGCGCCTTTTTTAGTCCGAATTTTCAATGAGATGATTATATACAGCGTTATACGAGTCCAGTGTTAAAGTAATTGGTCTAACGAGAGTGACTGCCCTATGTGCGAAAGAAAGCGAAACGCTTAGTGGCATCTGGCGTATTCTTTCCTTGATAATTTCCATCTCTTCTCTCGCCTATTATAAGGATGTGTATTTTCGGCGTGGCGGCCGGCCGACCGGCTTTATTCCGCTATTCGGACGGTAAAGCGACTGCCAATTAGCTTAATGCGACTCTCAAAGCGAAAAGACGGGCTTCGCGGATAGAGAAAGCTAGTGCTAGAGAGAGAGAAAGGCAAAAATTTTGCCGCGCGCCCTGAATTTCGAATCTTTACCGGGGAAACTTTGAAACCAAGCCGGCGGCATTTAGACAGGCTAAATTTAATTAATGCCACCCTTATGTTATTTCTCTCTCTCTCTCTCTCGCTCGCACTTATACCTAATTCTTCCATTCAACGTATCTGAAACAATAAAGTGATGGTTGAGGACAATAATAGATAGTTAAAGGCGCTCTTTTTAAGAAATCAAACCTTCGCCCCGTTTCTACGCGTTGCTTTAAAAGAAGGATGCGATTTAGTCGCTTTCGTAAAGGAAGAGTGAAAAAATATTTTTATATATATAATATTATTCTAAAATTAAAACCTCTTGGCCTTTTTTTTTTTAAACCAAAATATCAGTATGATATCTAGAATGAAAAGAAAGCTTAGGTTAGGAGCAATCTGATAATGTGATAAAATTTAAAATCAAAGTATAGGCCCTTTTTCAGTAAGATTAAAAGTAGCCCCCCCCCCCGCGTTTCATATTTCTTTTCAAAAAGACCGGCATGTTAAAAAAAAACCTTAAAGATAGGAAATTTTTGTTAACATTTTTGAAATCCTCACCCTAACTCATATTGACCATTAGGTTTAGGGGTACGAATATCTGCCAGTCGTTATAGTTTCGGAACCGCTGAATATTTTGGGCTTCAAAACTTGGATTTGCCGCTCATTTAGAGACAAGTTGAAGTGGGTATAAATTGGGAACAGTTGATCCATGGTAACGTGTTTGATTGATCTGACGATGAATGATAGGCTATTCGTGAAAGACGCTTCTTGCTAACGCCACCTTAGCAGCGACCGTAAATTATTAAGTGTTAATTAATAGAACGCAGATTTCATACTGGAAGAGAGTAGACTATTGAAAGAAGAGGGGAATAAAGTTCTATAAGGGTTCTAGCTGTTTCACAAACAACACAACCAAAAAAATCTCGCAATAGCTCATTCGGTAAGAGAATTTGTTTGAACTTAAAACAAAATTGTTTTTTACCCCGTATTCTCACGCTATATTACCATTATAACATGATGAATAAGTTGTTATAAAAACTTTCAAATTACACCTGTTAAATTATCGAAAATATGACGATGTTCTCTTGTTCATATCAAGGAATTAACCCACCAAGTTTTTCGCCCCGATGCGATCGTGGGAAATAGAAGCTTCAGAATCTCGAAGGCCCTGTCCTTTAAACTCTTTAGTTCTTTTATTTATATTTGCTTTTATAAGTTTTTCCTTTTGACCCTCCCGTTAACCTTCTCGCTATATATTCGTAATTCCGTAGTTCGCTCTTTATTCGCGTATCTTGCCTCTTTTGTACCCGAACCACGACGTCTTCTATTCCCGGGTATAATTGGCGGGAAAATAAAAAGGCAAAGAAGAACGCGCGCGTGCGGCATTGGTGGTGGTGGTGGCCATCTCTTCTTGGTAATTACGAAATCCGGGGTGTCAGTTTTATTCCCCATTCTTTCGTTGGTTTTTGCTTCAGACTTCTTAATGCTCGCGCGCTCTTAACGCGCTATCGAATTATATAAACACCGGGCCTAGAGCTGGAAAGAAATTGAATAATACCGCGCCTTGCCCAGCGCGACTGTCCTGACAAGGTTTTCGCATTTTCCCATTTCCACACGCCTCAAGAAATAACGAAATAACTAGGGAATCTGACATAACCCGTATTTTGGTAAACTTTACTTAACCGACCGAGATTTTTAATTATTTGCGGAAAAGATAAGGTGATTTATATATTTTTAAAAGTGCAAATGGGCAAAATGCATTTTGTTAATAACAGCGTGATTTAAAAACTGTAAATTCTGGGATTTTTCATCAACTACAAATGGAAATTGAGTAGCATTTTCGGAAAGATCGTTTAAACATTATTCTTAAATATATACACTAGTTACAAGAATCCATTCAGGTTCCATAAGAATATGGGAGCGTAGCTTTAGCCTCTGGTACCATCCTCCCAAACTTTGTAACAAAAGTTCGTAAGCAATTTTCGCAACATTTGTACGCTTAGATCTTTTTTGCGGTCGGCTCCATTTTTATTACCCAAAATATTATGTCAAGGTCGTTAGTGGCGCGGGTTAATAATAGATGTCAGGAGCGATTTACTTGAAAAATCGATTCGAAGCAGACGAACTTTACTACAAAGTTTGGGAGGATGGTTATTGAATCGTGGCCCTCCCATATTCTTATGGAACCTGAATGAATTCTTGCTAGTTAGATAAAACCCGAGTTAGACAAGAATTTTCTAGATTTTTACAGACTTTTCTAGTATTAGACATTCTGAACATTGTAAATTAGTTTTTGATATTTCATAGAAAAACTTCGTACAGTTCATTTTTTTCGAAGTGTTTCGTATATTTTTTATCAAGTTTTGGTGGAGCCTTTTTTTTTTTTTTTTTTTTTTTTCTCATAAATTTCTATCCCAGGAAGCTAGTGCCTTGTCCGGCCTGTGTTTTCTTTCGGGTTAATGAAAAATCAGTGACAGCCTCGCTTTAACCTAATAATATAAGTATGAATAACTTTAGCAAAATTAAGGCAAACAGCCAAAAGAGGATTTAACTGCCTATTCTTTATCAAATACCGCACGAGGTCTTATTAATTTCTACTTCTGTCGTTGTTTACCTTTATCTATTAATTTGGGTGTCCATATTTAATAGTTCCACTATATATATATGACCCAAGCGTCTACTTAGACCTAATTACCACGTCAAAGGAGGCAGAAAAAAATGTTGAGAAAGTTTGGCGCTTCGCAAACGTCTATCGTTCCCTTGACCCCTCGTTGATGGGTCCATGGTTTCGGTTTCCTTTTATAGCGTAGAGTGTGAACGGGCGCTCCGAATTACCCAATAAAAAAAAAAATGAAAGTAAAAGAAAACGAAATGGCGCTAAAACTTGATAAAGAGACAAACGAGGAGTAGTAAGCTGGCTTTTGAGCAAATTTTCCGCTTTTGAAGGGAGAAAAGAAGGGTAGAAGAAGAAGAAGAAAAATATAAGGGGAGCCCGCGTGAAACAAAAGAAAGGGAGTAAAAAGGCGAAGAAGGGGGGCGGGGTATGTTTAGGCTTAACGGCGAACGGGCGATGGCCTTGGCGCTAGCCCCGACCCAGGAAGCCTTTTATTTCAACTCCCAACCCCGGCATTTTCTCCTTTATTTTGTTTCTGTTAGCACTTTCTACTGTTTCATCACTTAGATACGCTATAGCTCTTTTTTTCTTTTCCTTTCCTTTCATCCGATCAGCCGCTTTCTCTTCTTCTTTCAATCTTTTACTCTTAAAATCCAGGCTTCTCGCTGTTCTCCAATGGCGCTTTATTTTTAAGGAGCCCCAACGAATCAAACTCGTAATTTAGAAGCTTATCCCTCGAGAGTTTCTCAATTTTTCTTAAGGGAAAGTGCGAGCGAACTCCAGAGTCTTAAAAATCCACAAAATAAAAAAAACATCCCAAAGGTACTTAAAACGAAATATTTAACTACTGGAAACTATATCAATAATTCATAAAAGCCCATAACGTCTTGGTAATCTCTCTTAATGTTAGTTAAGTTACAATGATTGGCCCGAATTTACACTTCACTAACATTCAAACTTAACCAAAGTTTAAAAATTAATTTACACACCAAACACGTATATAATAATTGTTTGTCAATATTCTCGAATACATTTTATTTGGCATGGTGATTCCAAAACATAAATTCAAAAGCTGTTCCATATTTAGCTACAATAAAAATAACACGAATTTTAAATATTCCCTTCATTATTCCTTTAACGTCTTATTGTGACGTCCACTGAACGGTGGGATTACATCGCAACCAGCAGAATTTAATTTATGTATTCATTTTCTGCGGAGTAATCCCTAGTTCAGTCAGGGCGAACTGAATCGCGAATGTGTATTAATTATAGATTTCATTTCTGTATAGAGTCGTCTACAATTTGAATGAACCTATCCAAACTATCCCTTGCATGGTTATTGCTCTACGTTCGCTTCGTCTGAACCAGGCTTTAGTCGCCGGGAGAATATTGTACGAGAGCTGTTCGTGTATAGTTTAATTTAAACCCTTTCCTTTTTATCATGTCTCAAAAGGCACGGTATAGGCAATGATTTGGCCATGAACCCACCCGAAATTCGTCTGGAGGGGTACTTAAATCGGTAAAATTAGGGCCCAAAATCAGGATAACATGGATTCGTATATGGGACGCGGAAAAATTATTAGGACTTAACCAGAAGCCGATGAAACCCTCCTTTGAAGTCTACTACTCTAATGTTCCATATACCGCTCCTCTCTGTATGGGTAAAATTCACAATTTTACGAGATCAGAGGGGTCCTACATCATACCCCTGTCTACGGAAAATTCTAAATTCTCTCTCTCCACAAACGACGACGTTTTTTTGACGAACTCCAAGGCTTCTAGAGATATTCGCTCTACGAACTCCCGCTTCGAAAATCTCTACCGTTAGGAGGCTTACGAATCGCGCTTTTTGAAACTAACCCATACAGAGAGGGGTAGACAAGACCCGGGAGTAATAGACTTCAAAGGAGGGTTTCATCGGCTTCTGACTTAACTTAAAAACACGCGGACCCCGATATTTCTCGGTAATAACTTTCAACAAAACCGGACATTTTGGGCCCCTATAGACCCCATTAAAATGTGGCTATTTAGAGGTTTTATATGTATTTATGGTTTTACATGTGTTATGCTGCAATAATAGGCGTCGTATATACAATTAAGTACAATGAAAATAAAATAAATTATACCTTTTGAAGAATCCCGCGTGAAAAATAGCCCGCGGTTAAATTTAAGCTCCATATGCCACGTGTATGTGTTATTATATTCACTGGTGTGTACATTTATTACTCGACGTGGAATTTTAATTCAAATCGGAATTGTATTCTCCGCAATGCACCTTTTATTTCATTGTTAGTCCTATCATATATCCTTCACATTTTGAAAATGAATAGAGTTATTACATAAATTTTAAAATTCCAGTCTGATAAAGGCAAAATAGCTCTCCACTCCCAAAAATTCTTTTACCCCTACCCCACCACCATTGCGTAAAATTACTATTCGGTCCCTATCGGCACGTCCTTGCTTGCTTGCTTGCTTGTTTGTTTTAAAAGCCTTCGGCGCCCCAGACCCGGTCGTCGCCATATACGAAATTCAAAACATTCTCTTGGTTTTGAATTCCGTCCTTTCTCAGTGAATATAACTGTTAAAGGGCAGGTATATTTGTTATTTGGACATTGAGTTAGTAATTTCGGGAATTCCAATAAAGTTAGTAATGACTGAGTAATTTCGGGATTTGGACAATGACTGAGTAATTTCGGGATTTGGACAATGACTGAGTAATTTCGGGATTTGGACAATGACTGAGTAATTTCGGGATTTGGACAATGACTGAGTAATTTCGGGATTTGGACAATGACTGAGTAATTTCGGGATTTGGACAATGACTGAGTAATTTCGGGATTTGGACAATGACTGAGTAATTTCGGGATTTGGACAATGACTGAGTAATTTCGGGATTTGGACAATGACTGAGTAATTTCGGGATTTGGACAATGACTGAGTAATTTCGGGATTTGGACAATGACTGAGTAATTTCGGGATTTGGACAATGACTGAGTAATTTCGGGATTTGGACAATGACTGAGTAATTTCGGGATTTGGACAATGACTGAGTAATTTCGGGATTTGGACAATGACTGAGTAATTTCGGGATTTGGACAATGACTGAGTAATTTCGGGATTTGGACAATGACTGAGTAATTTCGGGATTTGGACAATGACTGAGTAATTTCGGGATTTGGACAATGACTGAGTAATTTCGGGATTTGGACAATGACTGAGTAATTTCGGGATTTGGACAATGACTGAGTAATTTCGGGATTTGGACAATGACTGAGTAATTTCGGGATTTGGACAATGACTGAGTAATTTCGGGATTTGGACAATGACTGAGTAATTTCGGGATTTGGACAATGACTGAGTAATTTCGGGATTTGGACAATGACTGAGTAATTTCGGGATTTGGACAATGACTGAGTAATTTCGGGATTTGGACAATGACTGAGTAATTTCGGGATTTGGACAATGACTGAGTAATTTCGGGATTTGGACAATGACTGAGTAATTTCGGGATTTGGACAATGACTGAGTAATTTCGGGATTTGGACAATGACTGAGTAATTTCGGGATTTGGACAATGACTGAGTAATTTCGGGATTTGGACAATGACTGAGTAATTTCGGGATTTGGGAGTGGTTTCGCCGTTTCGGGATTTGGACAGTGACTGAGTACTTTCGGAATTTGGACAAAATTTTGAGTAATTTCGGAATTTGGACAAAATTTTGAGTAATTTCGGAGTTTGGACAAAATTTTGAGTAATTTCGGGATTTTGGCAATGACACTAATTTCGGGATTTCGAGAATGACTGAGTAATTTCGGATTTGGACAATGACTGAGTAATTTCGGGATTTGGACAATGACTGAGTAATTTCGGGATTTGGACAATGACTGAGTAATTTCGGGATTTGGACAATGACTGAGTAATTTCGGGATTTGGACAATGACTGAGTAATTTCGGGATTTGGACAATGACTGAGTAATTTCGGGATTTGGACAATGACTGAGTAATTTCGGGATTTGGACAATGACTGAGTAATTTCGGGATTTGGACAATGACTGAGTAATTTCTTGATTTGTTTATTTCTTTATTTCGACAATTATGTCGTTGGTTTAATGGCAATTAAAGTCTCACGCTATTTTTTTTTTTATTTATTGATTTAAATTTTCCCATATTAAGCGCGAAAGACGTCGAAATCTCACTTTAAATCATTGAAATCTCGCTTTAAGTCATTGCAATCTCGCTTTAAGTCCTTAGAATCTTGTGTTAAAATCACTAATCTCAACAGAAATGAGGAAATCTCTCTCGAAATTAGCATCCAGTGAATTCATTTAAAAATGAAACCAAATCCCATGCGACATACCTCGCGATGTTTTTGTTTTTAACGCGAGATTTGTCCTTTAACGTTTACTAGTTGCCTTGAAAGGCGAAGAGGTATGTAATGTAGGATACTATCTTAATTAAAGCCGATTTGGTTAACCCTCTTTCCGAATATCAGATCGCCCGGACTCTATTTCTCTCTCTCGCCACTATCTAGAAGTTTAAAAGCGGTACAAACTAGGTTTGAAAGGCAATATATTCTCTCCTTTGGATCTGACCTAAATTCGATACTAGATTCGTCTAATTAATAAAAACTAATTGCGCTTTTTGATTTGGTAGTGGGTGTAAAATAAACTCCGTGTGCCTAATTTAATAATTTGAAAAACTTGAACTAAATGTTAATTTGCGTTTTGAAAATGTCCCTAAAGCCTTGGTTCAATTTTGAAAAAGATAATTATATAATTGTATAAAACCAGTCTTCAACAATAATGAGTTTGAGCGTCTCTAGATGGCGAGAGCAACATCGTTTAAAAATTTATGGAAAATATACAAAATATTGTAAAAATGTACATGATTTAAATTATTTTGATTACCGAATTTTAATTTCTCGCGAAAATCCTTGGGAAAATTTAAATTCTTATATTAGCCTAGCATAGTGTACCACTCCGCCCTAACTTTGATAATACAATGCCCTTTTTTTCAGGACATCTATTGCGCATCACAAACATTTTGTTTTATCTTCTTTTTTCAATATAATCCAAAAATCAAAAGGTTATCTTTACATACACTTTTTATTTTAGATTTTTTTCTATTTTTGTGGTTCTTTTGGGAATTTTGAAGGGATTGAGAGAAAACAAAACACAATGTTCTTTCTTTCGCTCTCTCTCATCCCCCATTCCCTGTAAATTGTTATAGTCTAGTTACATCCTTGAAAGGGAACTCAATTTCTACATTAAAAATCTTTTTTCTTGGTATTTATAGTTCTTTTAAGGTTGTAGTTGCGAGACGTAATTTCTCGTTTTACGTTCATCCCCCATATTTGGCAAATCCTCCCATTTAAACCTAGAAAGGTAAAGCGGAAATACAAACAATGGGCTTCCGATTCCCTAGCCAATAGTACGCGGTTCTAAAGTAAAGGTCCAGGTGTAGTTTCGATAAGTCTACTTTTTCTCTGTGAGGTTTATCATCGTGTCTCAATCCGCCTCAACTTGTTATCATTTCGACAGATAATACCAATGAACAGAAATATATTAGAATTTCTTCGCTTTAAAAGGATTTTCATCGAATCTGAGAAAATGGAGAGATATAATATATATATAAATACAATATGGTCAAGTCCACAAGAGAAGCAACACGCCGAGAGAAAAATGTATGAAAGCTGCGAGAAGTTCATGAACTGGGATAAATTTGGTCCCTATCTATATGTTAAAAAGATCTACCCTTTCATCCCTATTTTCGGGTTGTTTTGGGAGTCCTGTTTTTAAGAAGGCGAATATTCTACAAGCACTAGGAGGATTCCTCTTATGTAATTTTTTCCGCGTCCGTCGTTACTCACTTAACACTGACAGTAAAAACCAGTCTACATGAATCTGCGCCCGTTCAGCGGTATATTACGAATATGAATATGCGACACATAAAATTATATCAGCAATTTATGATTTTTTTAAACGGAGAATGCAATCTAACAAGTGATTTTTTTTTTATCGATTCCTTATCGTTTAAATAGCCCTTATCCAACACTAAAACAAATATTAAACTAGAAACAAGAATTACCCGTAAAATGGGCATATAAGGACCAGCGAACAATGTCATTGGTCGCTAGTCCTTATGTGGGCAGTTCAGGATCCAACTAAGCCTATTTTGATGGCAAGTTTTAAATGCATATAGATTAATAGTTTTTTTTTTCACTAGTGGATTAGGTCTATTTAAACGATAAGGATTCGATAAAAATCACTTGTTGTTAGGCTTTAAACCCGCGTATTTTTTGACGAGTAATATCTATTAACTTAATATTCATTTTATTGGGACTATTTAATTATATTAAACAAATTTCGATTTTTATTACTAACCAGTGGTTCATTTTACAAGATCATAAATTATTGCTTACGTGTTATTGTATTTCTAGAAGACTAGACGCGTATAACTTGAAAACACAATTTATATTTTGACCCTAAAAGGTTTCGATAGTCAACCCGCTCAAGTTTAGATTAGGTTTCATCTCGTACTTTATTTTGGTTAAAGAATACTTTGCAAAAGAGTAAAAGTTGATGTGGATAAAAACGCGCTGTTAGACGCTATACGGTACGCAAGTAGTACTTAGAAACGTTCGTTGAACGGGAGTGTATTACTCCAGTATAAAAATAATTCAAGTTGATGTTTTCCTAGTCCTCTTTTAGGCCTTGAACCATGATTTTATTTCTCTCGGCATAGAAGGGTTGGATCTTATTTACAGGGAAACCACGCCACTTTTTTTTTCCGGTCTCAATAAAGGATACGATGCTTTGATGTTTATTATAACCCAGCCACTTCCAGCTCGCTGTCTTGTATAGAGTGTACTATAGATTTTAAAGGGATTATGTAGTTGTCAGACAAAAGCTACGTCGGTCACACTAGCATTTCTTAATCGATTTGAAACGGTGAAAACAAACCGATATTCAAATCGCCACGAATCGTTTTAAGCGTCACGTGTTCACGCATTATCTTTATAAATCTATTTATTGTAGCTTCATCTATCGGTTGTTGAAACCTAATCGGTTCGAAATTGTTTTCTGAAGCAGTTTCGAAAAATCGAATCAAATCGATTGGAGAAAAGACGGTTTCCCCTTCATATTACTAAAGCGAAACGTTTTGAAACGGTTTATATCGATTTCAAGGCATAGTATGAACGCGGCTCAAGAATATCTGTCTCAGCCATTCGCCTGAACCCGCGGGAAAAATCGTGGCGAGACAGAAATTATTTCTAATATCAAAGCGAGAGCCAGTGCCAGGGTTTAGAATTGTACCTAGAACCATTCGTATCTGTTCATATCAACCTTCATCTATACTGTACTATGAATTTCAGATTAAAGCTGACCATCAGCCAGGCAATTAAATTACATGATTATTGCATCCGATTTGTTGCATCTAAATGCGAGGGGTTGATTATTCCATCTAATCTGGATGCAATTAAGCGTGTAGCTTCGACTGTACTATCATTACGTAACTGACTGTAGTCTGTTACTAAATCACGTTTTATACGAAAGTGTCTAACCTTTCGACTAAACTTTCGAAAGAATTTAAAGTACAATTCTTAATTATTACAAACAAGATGACCTGCGTGAGCATACGCGGTAGTTACGCAACATTACGACCTTTTTCGCGGAAGAAAATGTTTTGAAGATTTCTAACTTTTTGCGAAATGGTTTTGGAGTTAAGTTGTTTTTGCAAGAAGTGTTTAGAGTTAAGTGGTTTTAGCTCTAAGTAGGCGGCGAGTTTAATTTAATCTAAAAATCTAATTATAACGCTAGAGGTCAGGGTTTGAACAAGATTATCCACAAATATTTGGTTAATCAGTTAATCATAAAAAATAATCGGTTAATTATTCGCGATTACATTGCATTTATCATAGACTTCCCGTGAATAATTTCAAAATATGAATAAAGATAAAACAAACAGAAATTATCTAAACCCCGACCTCTATATAACGCTGGGTTTTAAGAAGATAATCAACCATGGATGAACAAAACCTATATGGAGCATACGCAAAATTGAAGCCCCATAAATTTAGCAGACGAATCTTATTTTAACGGCAAATGACAAATTATCTTGTTCACAAACAGAAGCCTATCTTTTAGCTTGGGAATCTGCCTTTTGCCATGGTTTAAATAGTCTGAAGGTTATTTAATCCATGCTTTGACATTAGCGGGAACAATCTATATAGTGACTAGAAACTATTTTTGCGTAACTAAATATGCGCTTTGTAATCATACAACGGTCGACGTATGTTTACACTTAATAATTTATCAGTTTTTTTTTATCCTTAAATCAATCTAAATTGATTAGAAATGGTTTTCCGTACACTTCGTTATGCCTTTGAGGTTTTAGTGAGAAAGGGTGCGCTATGGTATGGCTTAGTTATTACTAAGATGTTTTTCTCCGGGTCAATAAAGGCCCCCTTTCAAGGTAAAGTGTATTAGTATACGAGCTTTTGCTATATTTATAAGAACATATAGGCTTGAGAGCATCATTCCTCGGACATAGTACTTCTCCTATAGCGGGGCTCTTTCACCCTCTTTCCGTGTTCTGCCTTTTATCAATTATGGAAGAAAATATATAAGGCCTGATGTTATCTATAGAACTCTTATATTCTCCTTCCTCGATTTTTACGCGATGGTACGTGTTACTTGGGTATATTGTGACCTCCGGCGGAGTGCTATACAACTTATATATTTTATAGGATACGGGTAATTATTTACACCAAATCGACAAATCGATGTTGCTCGAAAAATTCGATTATGAATAACGCATATTTTGCTAGAATTGCAAAACTAATATTTTTGACAAGTATGTAAACAAAGGATAGAAGTTACACCGGGAATTCTTAAAAGAAGATTATTAGGTGAAAATTACATACACATTTAATATTTATGATTCCTTGCAATTTAATATATCCTGTTGAATTTTTTCTCTTTTTTAAAAAAAATATTTCGAATAGATTTAGTTAGGCTTAGGTATGTGTTTGATTTTTTTCACTGTTGCCAAAGGACCAATCAGAGCCAAGAGCCAATTGCTCAAGGCTCTAACGAAGTAAGATCGTAGAGCTCATAGCGACATCTAAGGTTTAAATGATTTGATTTACTAACTTTCTCGTATTGAAGAAACGGCTACGTTTTAAAAACATATGCATCGCCAGTTATGATTCTTTGATGCTTATGATACAAATCTTTTATAAACGTAATTTTCAGAAAATCAAATCCTAACTTAAAACTAACATCTCTCTGTTATCTCTAGGGGTTCTACGATTTTATTTTAGTATCTCGTGGGATGGGCCCTTGGCTTCTTGGCAATGGTAGAGAAATTCAAATGCGTGTTTAGGATATAAAACTTTAAAAAAAAAATAATATTTTCTAATAGTATTTGTACTATTCAGAGTAGCATATTTTTACATAACGAATCAGATAAAAAATTTATTTCAGCTAATAGTATTCCTTTAAGGGACGCGTTTTGGCCGTGAAATGAATTAGACAACGGAACATGATTGTAGTTTTAAGTTAATGATTTAATTTCCTCATTTTTGTCTTTGTTGTTTGCTAGAAGTCTGTAAAGTTATGAGTTTAACGTTCATGCTCACTCGTTTAATAATTCTGATATCCACGTTCGCTTTCTACGAAGGGACCCCATAATTCCCTCTTCGGATTATATTATTTTCCCCCAGACATTCCGATGTCCTGGTCGGGGATAAAAACGCGGGGATCCCCGACATACCTGGTCGGGATCCCCGTAGCAGGCTTCCATGTAGAATTAAAGAAATCATGGACGAGTGTGCGATATGTAATTAAACTTTTATTAAAATTAGAATGCAACATAACAACAAGAGATTATTTATCGATTCCCATCGTTTAAATGGGCCTAATCCAAAAGTAAAATAGAAATAAAAATTAAACATACCCTGAAAATAGGCTTAGCTGGATTCACGGAGATCGTGCATTCCCCCATATAAGGACTATGGGTCGATAGTCCTTATATGGGGAATTCAGGATCTTCATTAATCCAGCTAAGCCTATTTCCGGGTAAGTTTTAGATTTATTTCTTGAATTTGTACTTTGAAGTAGGCCTATTTATATGATAAGGAGTCGATAAAAAAATCACTGGTTGTTAGGTTGCATTCTCCCTTTATGAGAATGATATACTTCATGGTTTTAAAACCTCAAAAACTTAAATATTTGTGTTAGCTGCAGGGTAAAAATTTGCGTGTGCTCTCTAAAGCCTCACACAAAAATTACTTAAATATACAGTATATTTCATCGTGGTTAATAATTTTAATATTAAAGAATATTTCAGGTAAATCTAGAATTAACTTTAAAAAAAGACAAATACGACAGGGAAACTCTATTAATTAAAAAAAATTAATTGAGCAAATAGGTCACGAATCTATAGACAAAAATTATGAAATTTGATGAAATTCGGTATATATATATATATCAAGAAACTCTGAGTAAATTAAACTGCAAACTTAAAACAAATATAGGTCAGACAAATACCAGGGAATATTTCTAAACGCGTTGTTAATTTCAATTTTAGTGGATATATATAATGATATGTCAACTCTGAATTATTTGGTTTCATTTCTAAATAATTTCGTATATGATTTATAAATATATAATTTCTACTCGGTATTTTTTAACCCTACTTAATGAAATGCCAAGTCATATTAATGAAATGACGAAAAGTTTTGACCAAAAAAACCTTGATTGAAAACGCGCCTTTAGGCAGTTGCACTCCTATTAATTTGAGCAAGTATCTAGATCCTGATTTGGCGTTGGTTTTGTGTAACTTTGTTCTCTGTAACTTAAGTGTTGCCCTGGTGGGCTTTAATAAGTAAAAACCCAAGTGTTTTGTCATGAATTGTAGTTAGGAGAACAAAGTATTTTATTATTAATCGCTAGAAAAACATCTATCCAATAGGTTCCATAAAATCTGGCTACAGTTTAAAGTCTATCATACCTGAGTCCGACTTTGCTATGATAAAGTTTTTTTTAACTATTAAGCAGAGCCAGGTTGCCAAAAAAGTTGTAAATACACGTACGTAGGTGGACGAATAACACCAACTTAGACTAAACACTAAGCAGTTTATTGGTATTCTAAGGTTCCACCTTTCCACAAAATTAATTCTGTATGACAATTTTTTTAAACCATGTGCGCTGAGAACAAAGTTTTAATATTAATATTTAAAGGGAACCTAAAGGAAAATTCTAAAGCCCCATTTTGTTAATAAAACAAGAATATTGTAATAAAAAATGTCCCTTCCTCCACTCAAATATTTTTAATCCAAAGGTTTAAAGTCTGTTCTTTACCCACCCGATTGATTTAAGTCGTCCACGATCCTGTTCCATGTAGAAAAGGGGATATCAGCCAATCAAAAATTTATTTTCGAAAAATCTTATTAGGCGTTTTATTAGGTGGCGCCACAAACTCCAATAGGGCTCCGAAAATATAATTTTTCTTGTAATGATATAGATTTTTATGTATGGGATATGTGGGGCGTTGCCGCTTGCATGTATATATATAATATTGGAATAAGAAGACGAAATTTGATTGGCTTCTATCCCCTTCTCCCCAAGTCTGGATTCAACATGGTGGTCACAAATTATAAGGTATCAAGTATTACACACGATTTTCTTCAAAATCCCTTCAAACACAATTCAAACTTTTTAATTTTGGTAAAATGTAACATTCAAATCGGTCTTATTTAATTTTCCAATTCCTTTTTTTAAATAACATAATTTCTTTCATCTTATATAAGAGATTATAATCGAATCGTTTGTTCGTTCGTAAAACATCATTTTCAATCTACCACTGCAGGCTACATTCTTTAGGTCCAATATAATTTCGATTGGAACTTTTTTCATCCTTCTCTGAAAAATATTTTGAACGGTGATTTTTGGATGAAGGAGGTTATAAAAATAGAAAGGAAAACGGTGGGTAATGGGGAGAATGGCCCAGCAGCTCGGACGTATCTGTGACCGGCCAAAAGCTTATTTTTACCGTGATAAATGATTTCTCTTTGGGGCGCCATCAACTATTGAACTCTGTCGTCGGCGCTGCGGGACGTAACAGCTACGCGTAGAGCTACTTAAAGGAAAAGTCAACTTTAAAATTAACCGAAATACGTTGAAATGATGGAAGCTATGACTATTAACAGAAGCCGATTAAACCCTCCTTTAAAGTCTATTATTCCAATGTTCCATAAAGTTTACCTCTCTGAAGGGGTAAATTATTCTCATTTACTAGTTCGGGGGAACGTACTTCATGCCCCCTTCTCTACGGAAAATTGGAAGTTCTCTCTTTTCTGGGGGAGGGGCTTCGAAACATGTAGGACGCACAAAGAAAGACAATCCTGTATGTAAGAAATATCCCAAGCTCTAGCCTTCCCACGCGTACGACACAAGCTCTATTTCCGTGACTCTTTGATATAGTATAGACAGCATATCCAATCGCCTGAAGTTTTTTCCTTTTGCGAACTTGAAATTAGAAATACGCAGTTGGTGAGACCGTGAGAAGCATCTGACGTTTTTTACACACAGAATAGAATGAAATAGACCCTTACCAAGGAACTCCACCCGCAAACAGTTCTCTCTACAGGGTTACTTTAGACTTTGACAGTCGAATCCGACTCCCGCTCCGAAAATATCTACCGTTAAAAGGCGTACCAATCGGAATTTTTGAAACTTACCCCTTCAGACATCGGTAAACAAGACCCTGGAGTGATAAACTTAAAAGGAGGGTTTCATCGGCTTCTTCTATTAACTATACTCGCCTATCTTAATAATAGATAAAGGTGAATAACAAAATCCTGGCGTTCATAAGCGCCCTCTAACAGTTGTTAGTTTGTACCTTTTCCCGAACTGTTTGCCGTTAAAGGACGCTTTTGAACACTGTGTATTGTTAGTCATTTTACTAAGTCTCAATTTCCATTAAGAGTTCCGTGACATTCTCACTTAAAATCACAAAATAGATGAAGTCTTATTCCGTTGCTCTGAATGTATTGTATTTCAGTATCTTTAAGGAAGCCAAAAAGTTGAATATCAATGAGACTTTACCTTTAACTAGATCAGACTCGTAACGTAAACCTTATAAGAATATTGAATAAAATGGAATATTTCCTAGAAATAGGGGAAAGATTTATTCGTCTCCATTCCATTTCCAGTTTCAAACCACGCTGACGTTTAAAGCTTCATTTTAAACACGAATTAATATCCTGAAATCAAAGTGAAAATAAAAAACATTCTAAAATATTTTAACTATATTTTAACCACAGAATTTTTTCATTATTTTATATCCATCGAAAAGACATTTCTAATGAAATCCTAGTTTCTCTCGTATTGAAAAATCATGGTATAGTTTGTAAAACTAACTCCGCAAGGGTAATTAAGTTTTAAGTTTATTTCTAGTTTATTATTAACTGGTGGATTAGGCCTATTTAAACGAAAAGAAATCGATAAAAAAATCACTTTTTATAAGTTGTATTCTTCCAGACCGGGAAGTTCTGCCTTGTTTGAGCAGTACTTAAAACAAATGGGTTGTGATTTTTGGCGACCGAAATCTCGGTTTTGTGACAATTGTAAGACTTTTCTAGATAGTCTGCGTAAAACTTATTTTTGCGTCAGCCCTATAATTTCGGCTAGTTTAATAAATTACCATTAGATTGAGATAAGTAGTTATTGTGAAAATTTACCTAACAATTATGTTAACTAGTAAATATGCTCTGCTCGCCATGCAAGTTAGGAAAATATAGAGATAAAGGAGAGATGGACTGCCTGATCTTAGATCCCAAGTTTCGGGCTGGAAAAGGCGCTCAGGCGCATCTAGTTGCCTTAGCTACGCGCATCACGTGACCACTAATTTTAAACTTTTACCTGTAGACGACATGCGCCAAACTATAGTTACCCGTAAATGAACCCCCAGAACGAGGGGGAAGCGGTCGGTAACCGATTTGAATGGGAAAACAGGCAGTCCGTCTCTCCTTCAGCCCTATATCCTCCTAGGCTGATGTGTAACGGAGTCAGTCGAGTACTTGTAACCTTACATACCAATATACTCTTAGGACTAAGGGTTTATATTCTAAATTCTCCGCGGGTATAGTTAAGACGTTAGTGGGAAAATTTATAGAATTTTTGATGAAAGTAAAATGTAAATGAGCCCGTGACTGCGTACTGTGGGGTGTACAGGTGTTTTTTTAACACTCTTATAGCTGCTCTATAGTTTGAACTTTACGTCTTCTCTTCAGTTTCCTTGTCCTTTTTTTGTGGTACAGAAACCCACGTACAAGGTGAATATATTTTCTTGACCTAAATATATTAAGTAGTTGGAAGAAGTGGTAAATTCAATATAGACGATCCCATTATCCGAAGAGTCCGCCTTTTCTTTTTTCCTCCAAGAAAAAAGAAAAGTATAGTTTGAGAGAGAGAGAGAAAAAGACTAGATAGTCGGGATGGTACTCCTCGTCCTTGCATGGTCTCTTCATATACTCCTGTTCAAGAGTAGTTGACAAAATGTAAAAAAAAGAAACGCAAGCGTATTGATACGCGATGTTAAATCTTACGAAACATAAAAGTAGTCGCTACCAGATCCACTTGAACATGATATATATCTATTTTTGCGGCTGGCTTAGATGCTATGACCGTAATAAGCCCGGACGGGCACTATAGTGGTCGCTCTATAGTTGGCGTTTTATGACTCTTCTAGAAGACGATGGCTATATAAAGAAAATATAGCTATAAGAACTTGGAAGGAATCTTACGATTATTAGGATCTTGTACGAGGGATAAGGAGAAATCACTGAAGATGATTCTTAAAGGAGACCCGCCTTTAACTCTATTCGCTATCGTCTCGTGTAAACAGTTCAAATTCAAAGTCATTTTGAGGTTTCATTGGGTACAACCGTATAAACACACTCCCTTAGATGCCTCGAAGGTTAGGTTTGTTTAAGCTGATAATTGGAAATGGGTTTTAACTTAATTTTTTGTCCATTGAATTGGAGGGAATACTCTATATATAGCTGTTACGTGAAAAGAAAAATTATGTCATATATATATATATCCTTTGGGATCGTTTATAAATTACACGTGTGATGCGAAATTAAAAAGAGACTGTCACGGGCTTTTTTTCTTTGGGTTCCAAATGGAATATGAAAAACGTATTCGAAAAGATCGATAAAAAACCGATTCAAAATAGAAGCGGCTTTCATACTAGAGGCTGTTTTCGAAAGGTCAGTTGTTTAAAGGGGTCAGTTGTAGAGATTCATAGTCAATAAATATGATTAATATCTTATAAAGTTAATTTTAACATTAAAAATGGGGATAGTGTGAACGTATTTCCGCGACAATAACTATTTTTTACCCACAAAACAGGGTTCCTACAAACCTGGAAATCGCAGGGAAATAAATTAAAGGCTAAAAATGCATGGCAATTTCTGGGAAATAAATTAAAGGCTGAAAAGTCATGGAAATTTCAGGGAAATAAATTAAAGGCTAAAAATTCATGGAAATTTCAGGGTAATAAATTAAAGGCTAAAAATTCATGGAAATTTCAGGGAAATAAATTAAAGGCTAAAAATTCATGGAAATTTCAGGGAAATTAATTAAAGGCTAAAAATTAACGGAAATTTCAGGGAAATTTAAAAATATTATTGAAATTCAAGGAATTCGGTGAAATTGGAGGTTTGGGCATATTTGATCTAAATGGGTTGTTTTATCAAATATACTAAAAAAACAAACTCCTGGGTTTCCCAATGTTATTACTCCATTTTTTTGACAGAAGTGGTTAGTTTAGTGGTTTGAGTTTATATTAATATATTCGGTGGTCTTGGACCTAGAAGTATCAGGTAAATATTTGTGGAAAAACCAGGAAAATGTCTTTCGCAAAAGTTGTAGGAACGCTGCAAAAAATATTCCCCCAAAAGTACGTCCATTACTTTAAAGTTGCTTAGCTATTAGGTCTGCCACGTGGTACGGTTGCTATATATTCTGACTCGTAGCCCAAGAGCTCCGTCCCTCAATGCCTAAAAAAATCTATATATCATGAATTGACGTTTCTGATGGGAGTGCAGACAAAAATTACCTGAACCGAAATAAAATTGGTTGCCATGGGTACAAAAGTACTCTATCCATAATCGCTCTACACGCCTGTAGCTTTTACTGTACTAAAGTGATTACGTAACTGATTATGCGTTTAGTACTGTAATCATTTACGTAATCGCGTAATCGATGTACAGATTTTGGGAAAGGGTGCTTAGCCCCTCGCATTGTGTTTACGTAGTTCATGGATAGTCCCTTTTTATCTTGTTGTCCCCTTATGAAACTGGTTGGAATATCATCTATAAACGTTAGAAAGAAATGAAGCTAGGGCATATAGTCTGGAAAGTACTTACTCCTCTCTAAGTCTACTAATTTAAAGAACATATTTTACGGTTGGCCGTTTCATCCTCGACTTTATATACCGTATATAAAAAGTGTATTCTTTGGAAAAACGTGAATACCCTTAAAGGCTTATAGGTTTATTACTCTACCACGACACCCCCTCATTCTTAACATCGCTTCATTAAGCCTTATTTCTCGTACGGATTTCTAAAGCGCTCTATTCCGCGGCTATCTTTACCTTTTTGAACTATACATTCAGTTACAATCTTGAATGATAAATAATTCCAAGAAGAAACCTGACTTTAAATAGCATTTTTGGTACCTTTCAAGGTTTCCATTGTTTCTCAGTCTCTTTAAAAATATCTATACGTCTTACGAGATAATACTGCGTGGTATAAATGATCTTAATAAAGCCCTTTCGACCATTAGAAAGCACCATTATCATCGTATTAAAAGCCATTTACGATCTAGTGCAGGAAAGTCAGAGATACTAAAAAAAAAAAAAAAAAAAAAAAAAATAATGGTATAATAGCTGTTTGCCTATTTAGTTCCAATTTAATGGTTCCATAATTAATTCAACCGCCGCGAGTTTAAGTTGACATTCGAAATAGTTTATCATATTTTAACTGCTTCTTCCTATTTCATTAGTCCTATTCAAAAAAAGTACAAGATTGAACCTTTTTGTGTTTCAGAGGCACGTAACCCATTTAAACCTTTTATGGTTCAGAAATGAACCATAGATTTAGAAGAATCAATGCTTCATAGCTTAATACAATCAGCAAAGGACCAGGTAAATGGATCGCATCACGTAAAACAAGCCAAAAAAGTCACCACCCCTGTCTGAACGAGTGATTTGGACTCTTCCTCGATAATTTGAGTTGCGAGAGAGGGACGGAAATTAGGCGGGCCGCGCTTGGCTCTATTGTCTTTCTCCAATACCATGATTCACTTAGAAGTTTCAGACTGTACTTATTTTCGAAAAGAATGGGCTAATGACGACACGTAGACCTGTTTAATTCTCGCGTTTTAAGCTATAAGCCATTTAAAAAGAACGTGTTAATTGTTAATTTAAATTCGCCCCGAAGACAAATGTCAATAAGTACTGCGCCATTTAGTTTTAACCCCTATTTTCGAAATTAAATACGTTTGAAACTACGCTGTGTAACATTATTTTGAATTCTGCTTCAATACCAAGGATTGTCTAGCTTCTTCTTTATTAGGAATAATTATTCAAGGGAAACTTGAAGCTAAAAATCGAACATATTTTAATTTATTTTCGTAATTACTATGCCAAAAAATGTATTCGATAATTATGAAAACGATTTTTAGACAGGTTTTTGGTGATTAAGTTCGGTAAAATTTGAAAAAAAAAAAAAATAAGTATAAATTCGGGCCAATCATGATTTCAGCCTTCAACAGCGCTTGTAATGTCCTAACATTAAATGAATCAGCCGGCGTTTTATACATAAGACCTTGGCCATCAAACGCCGGCCATTTACAAGCATATGAAATAATATGATTGGCCAGAATTTTTATTTACTTTTATAGAAATTTACCAAACTTCAAAAACATGTCTAAAAATTCCTTGCAAATTATCGAATGCATTTTTTGGCATGGCGATTGATTCCGTAAATCAATTCAAAAGCTGTTCCATTTTTAGCTCCAAGTTTCCCTTTAAAGGAACAAGAAGTGTGGGATTAGACATCTATCTCGGTCCAAGTGATGAGGATTGGGTATTATTACCTTCCTGTTCGGTGGTAGTGTATTACTAGGTCATTAAATATTTATCGAATTACGGAATGAAAGTTTAACAAGTTACGCTAATTTTAAACCTTATAAATATTCATTCTTGCTTAAATTATTAACGTTTCAAATATGCGCCGAGAAGAAAAGAGGTGTGTAGTTTGTAGTTAGCACGGTGTCTAACTATTTCCATCTATTGGTATAGTAGCCTCGGGAAATGTAATTTGAACTTCGACAGAGCGAAACCTATCGGAGCCGTTACGCTTAATCAATTGAAAAGGGGTGGGTTTTGGGATGGTTCAACGTATACGTACCTCTATGGATCGTGTATTCGTCGTATTCTAGTCAATACCGGGAAAGGGCGGAGCTAGTAACTGGGTTATCCAAGCACATGACCGCGTAACGTTTCCCATCTATAGCCGCGACATTAATCTACAATGGCTCTATTAACGCGAACGGACGACGTAGGCCCGCGGAATCCTCCGTAAGGATGGAAATGGAAGGATGAGAGTGCCAGAGAGTCTTACGTATACGAAAGGAGCATCTCCTTGGGATATTAATTTCCGAAATTGAATTTGCGTCATTTCCGGCTTCTTGAGCTTTTGAAGGCAATCTCGGCTTGGGAAACAATTCGTCACGACGTGTTTATCGAACGTAAAGCCTTCAAAGGTCAAGTCTTAATATTAAAAAATCTACGTTTTAAATAGAACAATAGATTCTAGTAGAGCTTCTGAATAGTTTAGACAATCTATATCAGAACGAAGGAAAAGATACGAAATAAGTTTAACACTATGGTTCGGCTATTTTTCACAGCCGTTCCCCTTGATCTGCGAATCGATTTCAACCGTTTCGTTTGAGTGGTGTGAACGGGAAACCGTCTTTTCTTGTATCGATTTGATTCGATTTCTCGGAACTGCTTCGGGAACAAGTTTCATAACGATTCGGTTTCAACAACCGTATGATGAAGCTACAATAAATCGATTTATAAAGATAATGCGTGAACATTATAAACGATTACTTGTGATTTGAATATCGGTTTGATTATACCATTTCAAATCGATTAAGAAATGCTAGTGTGACCGTATAGCTATAGTAATTAAATCTAGGTTTTATTTTCTTCGATTTGTTAGTGAATTCGAATTTTATTTCTTGTATTTTATCCGATATGTTATACGTTTACGTTTTGATACGCGTAACATATTAATAAATTAGTCTTGAAACTTGTTTTTCTTCGCATAAACCCAACATTCATTTAACTAATATTATCTCAATTAACAAGTCTCATTTTTATTCACAAACAATTAATTCAAAAATAAATTATCTGAAGAAATATTAATAACAGCTAAGATAATGGTTCGCCCCGATTCCGAGCACTACCAAGAAGTCATTTATATACGTAAGAACGTTGTGATTAAGCCTCTGGTATATTAAGCCTCTCGGATACTTTGTCGCAAAATTGCACACCCTTTTCATTTTCCCACTACTCTAAAAAGTGCAAGAGCGTGCTTAATTTGTTCAGATGTTAACTGACATAATATAGTTAGTTTAGAACCGCTGCTGGTTAGTAGTGGTTAGCCACCCCTAGCACGACGTTTAAAGGAGCCCTCTTGTATTTTAGGCAATTAGTAAACGAGGATATTCCTTCTTAGAAAAAGGATAATCTCTATCAAGTTTGCGATGCATATGTTTTCCCCATAATCTTAGGCCCATATAGAGTTCTTCCTCTAACCCAATTGTTGTCGAAATTTTAAAACCCCGCTTTAGTCTAGGCCTAATTGAAAAAGATGATTTGCCCAAATACACTCGATCCCTTTAATTTTAGCAAAGTTTTTGGTAGAAATTTGAGATTAGACTAATTCTTTAATCATCTTTGAAGATTCTTAAGCCTCTTATAAATAAATTTATGATCGGATTTTTGATTATTTAATCTCGTTTAAAAGCTCTTAATGATTGTATTTTCATTCGTACAAAACTAAAACGTGGAATTGAATTGAGACTTTGTCTTTAAAGCTTGCTTGACTCGGGTGCGAGAGCGAAAGATTGAATTTTGTTTTCCGCGCTACCAAATCTTGAAGATGTCGTCAAAACGTATAAGAGAAAGAATCGAGTCTCCCTTAGCACTCGCCCCCTTTTCTCTCAGCGTATCTCTGATCTCAGTTCTCTGATGTCATTCTCTAAGAATGCTTTCTAATATTTTATAACTGTTTTTCCAATGAGGGAAGAGATGGGAGACAAAAAGATCCACTTCTAATTACTAACGTATTAAAGGGAGAGTGGAACAGCGAGTGTTTTTTTCCGATTCCGTATCGTTTAAATAGGCCTAATCCAACAGTAAAAATATTTACAAACAAATATTAAATTAGAAATAAATTTAAAACTTATCATCAAAATAGGCTTAGCTCGATTTATGGAGATACCCTGAACTCCCCATATAAGGACTAGCGAACAATGACATTGATCGATGGCCCTTTTATGGGGAAAGTAGGATCTCCATGAAAAGCCTATTTTCAGGGTAAGTTTTAAATTTATTTCTTGTTTAATATTTGGTTGTAATTTAACCATTACAAAATTATTAAAGAAAATAGTAAATAAAATCAATTGGTTTAATTCTATCAAGCTATCTGATATCTAAAAACAAAAATACAACAGTTCTCGTAGATGCCAAGATTTAATTTCCAAGGATAATTTAAAGGTATGTAGCCATAAGCGCAGTTGCCATAAGAGCGGTTTCTCAAAAGCGCAGTTTTGCCAAAAGAGCAGTTTCACAAAAGCGCGGTTGCCATATGAGCAGTTCTCATTTGCGCACTTCCAAAAGGGTGCGCATTTTCTTATAATTGCGGGTTCAGTTTTAGGAATCTGTCATTCGAGATTATGATTTTCGACATTATGCACCAAACTATTTTATAAAAAGATTTCAAATTAACTTAAAATTAACAATGAAAGATTTATGTTCAAGATATTAGGTGCAAGTATACGAAAATTTTCGTGGACGTCTCTGGTTGAGAAATGATTTTGGGAAACTGCGCTTTTGGGAAACTGCGCTTTTAGAAAACTGGTCTTTTGAAATTGCGCTTTTGGGAAATGCGCTTTCGGGAAAATGCGCTATTGGTTATAAACCTAAATCTAATATGAAAAATCTATAAACTGCATACCTTATTGCGAAGAAGGAATTAACAATCAGCTAGGATTATTAAAAATGGGCATCTCTCTTAATAGGTAAAGATGAAAAACAAAAGCTGGCTTGAATAATCCTCTAACGGCCCAAACAGTACGGGAAAAAGTATTAACTAACCACGTGGGTGACTAGCTGCTATGGATAGAGAATAGGCAGAGACTCGCGAGATTTAGTTATAGTTTATATTTTTTTGCCGCAATGTTTTGGCCGATAGCGGACGCTCATGAACCTGGCCAGGTTTTATTATTCATCCTTAACTATTAAGATAAGTGTCTATTGTTAATAGGTATCCAGTAGCCTAAGGATATCGGCGAACCGCAACTTGTACGTCATCGCTAACGAATCTCGAGCCCGGCGCGTGATTCGAACGCCTCCATCGAGAGAATTTGATAAGGGAAGGGAGGAATGCAATTCAAGCTTTTGGCCATGATATTCCCTCCCTACTCAGTGGGATTTCTCAGGAGAGTCGCGCTTCGAGTTTCCATATTTTCGCAGACTGCAGCCGCTAGAGTGTCTCGATAATCAATCGATTCGCGTACGAAAAGAGTTCATGTTTGCTGATAGCGTTATAGGGAGGGTGAAGAGGAAGATCAAGTGATTTTTTTTATCAATTCTTCTACTTTATAAGACCTATCCACGTAGTTAGTCATTCGGCAAAGGGCAATAATTTTAAAAATCAAAATTGATCCGGATTTCACTGTTATTTAAATTGACCCTTTCCAACCCATCGCGTAAAGGCCTGCCTTCCAAGGAACAATATTCTCGTGGCACGTGCTATGTGGAGCGCCACGCTCCACATTGCGCGCGCTATTTGTCACATCTTGCGCTATAATCAAGCTCGACATAGCGCTGGAAGGCAAGGCGTTGCGCGATTGGTTAGAGGGGGTCAATTTAAAAGATTAGTATAATCTGGATTTAGTTTGATTTTTTTAAATCGCTGGGATTTGTTCCTGAATGATTGACTACGAAGATAGGTCTTGCTATTAGTAGATTTTCCTCTTCACCCTTCCTTTAAGGTGGATTGGCATATAGCGGCAGCGGAATGGAGCAAAGAGAAATATGTACGGGATATCTAGATTCCAACATAGTTTAACAAAATTTAGAACTGGGAAGGTCAGGGAAATTAACTTCCAAAATTTTTTTCTTTATTGTTTGATTTGTTTAAGCAACGACGTAAAACTGGACCTTTGCTGATAGTATTAAGCTGTGGGGCGTTGTTTTCTTTTATGTAATAAAGTGATAGACGTTTGATAATATACATATAGGCATAATTATACGAATTTAGGTGCACGTTAAATGAAAATTTTAAGAGTTCTTACGAGGGGTGGTGGATTTTATTACGTATTTTCAAAAGAGAGGGGTATATATTTTCTAGGAAGAGTAGAGAAATAGTAGAGAAAGATTGGAGACGTCCGGAGGGTTAAAAAGGGATGAGATGGAGAAGGGAGAAACAGTGGGGACAAGGGGGGTAGGTATACTTAATCTGTCGAGTTGTTTTACACGCGTTATAAACCCCCGCGTATCCTGATAAGTGGTCGAGAACGTCTTCAATCTCTCTCTCTATATCTCTTCCTCTCTTTCCTCCTTTTTGATTCGTTTAGTTCCATTTCAAGTTCCCGGAAACCCCGCGGCTATTATTAACAACCTTCTTTCCCCCCTCATCTTACGTCTTTAAGAACGTTTTCTGTCCTACACGATATCCAGGATATTTTCGTGACCTTTATATATATAATATATATATATATATTTCTTAATGGTGACCGATCATCTTTTCTCCTCCTAACTTGATCCTCGAATTCTCTTCCTCTTTGCCAATCTGTCTTATTTCTTAAATGGATTTAACAAGAACTAAAGAGTTTCGAGGTTTAATATCGCTAATAAACTCTATATTTAAAGTGTCGTCGTGCAAAGAATTTTCTTTTGTTGTTTTATTTCTCGTAAATCAGAGACGAGTTAAACCTTTCAAAACTTCGTAGTATTTCCGCCACCGCTATATTTGAAAATAGCAACTAGAAAATTATTCGAGTTATACTTTCGGATAAGAAGTTTTCAAAAAATATTTTCTTCAAAAATAATTATATTTAATTCTAAAATCTTATAATTCAAATTATCAATTCGAAGAAAATAAATTTAATTCCATTTACAAGAATTCTAAGAAATATGGTTTTCTTAATCCAATTTCTGAATACGACAAACTCGTTAATATATCAAGCTTGATTCCCACTATCCTGTATGTAAGAAGAACCCCGAGCTCTAGCCTTCCCACGCGTACGATACAAGCGGAATTTTCGTGGCTCTTTGAGTATCAACGTAACTTATCCAACCGCCTCGGGTTTTTCCTTTTTCGCAAACTTCTCTTGAACTTTGGAACGCGCGGCTCGAGAGAGCCACCTGCCATTTCTTTACCCCCCTCCCTCTAAAAAAATAATAAAGAAATTGCATTCCATTTTCGCGGAATCGAATGAAATAATCCCTGGCCAAGGAACTCCAGCCACAAACATTTTTCGCTATATGGCTACTTTGGCGTTACAGTTGAACCAAGGAATATTAAGGGGGAATGGAACGGCGGCCACAAGCTATAACCTGTGTCGTTCAAACTCCGCTTCTGGCTCCAATTTCCCCCTTGGCTGTTACTATATTTTCTAATGCGCATCCTTTTTCGCGCATTCTACGTAACTCCTTGCTAGAAGGAGAGAGCAGACTCCCCAATCCCCACTCTTCCAAAAAAAAATCCAAAATTATAGAGGTGCACTGTGCAGTTAAGGCGCCTAGGATATAGTCTGTCGTAATTTGACGCGAGATGATGTAGGTATGTCACGTGAGTGCGCACCAAAAAATCACAGTTAACATCTTTGGCTACATAAGCGAGAGAGGAAAACTACGTCATTTTCAGACTTTTCACGAACGGGTTCAGCTATACTGGCCGCCGTTCCATCTCCACTTAATATTCCTTGGTTGAACCTCGACTCTCACTCCGAAAATATCTACCGTCAGGAGGGGTACAAATCGGGATTTTTGAAAAATGGGTATACAAGTCCCGGGAATTATCATAGGAGGGTTTAATCGACTTCTGATAAAACTTTCCACGGTATTCATTCTGTTTTTTGATCCAAAATTTAACCGGGTGACCCCAAAATTATATAATTTGACCTTTGCGAAACGTTTAAAAACGGGTTCAAAGAGTGAACAAGGCTATTGTGTAGCAACTCGCGTAGGTTAAATTTCTCTATAGTTTGTCAAATTGCTTGTTTTTTATATATATATAATTTAAAGTGGTTTATTTTCCTTTATATCCAACTATAACTCGGTGTGAATTGTCTATATATGATAATGAAAAATATAACTACAGACAGAAAGTCTATCTTCGGCAGACACCGCTCTGCTTTTAGAAGTTGACATAGACGACATCACGCTGAGCAAAAGGGGGTTGCCGCGGTCTCCTCGTACCAATTTAAGGATTAAAATCACCACCACCACCACCATCGCTCGCGTCTTTAGTAAAAGAATTCTAATTACCAATGGCGATTAAGCGATTTCGAAACGTCTAAACTAATTTAGCGCGAATAACGAGAAAAGGGCGGGTTCGACACCGTGATTAAAACGACCACGACTAAGAGAGAGAGAGACCGCCCGACCATTCATTCGTTTTCGTAACCTCGCCGCGAATAGCTAGGGTGTATACTACTTCAAACCCCTCCATCACGGATAGATATCGAAAGATTTCCGAACCAACCGTCCTATATACGTTTTAATAATCGATGATATAGTCTAGCCTTATTTTCTCCGAAAGCCCGCAGTCATATTATGTCATTGTAGTTTTGAAATAAGTGGTGCCCTGAGTTGATCATGGACTGTTAAAACGGGCTTCAGGCGCGGAGTTTTTATTCTTCATAAACACGAATAAACCAAAACCCCAATAGAGCTGCGTTTATACAAAGTCTTTGGAGTCGATTCAAATCGTATCAAAACGTTTCACTGCAGTTGCGCGAACGGGAAACCGTTTTTCTTGAATCGATTTCTCGAAATAAAACCAATAAACCAATTTAGCTACTTTCATCCTAGGCCTTGGAGTCGATTCAAACCTTGTCAAAACGTTTCACTGGCTCCGTCAACTTGGCCCCCCCGATAACCGAATCGAAATTCTCCATCCCTATAATTTTGCTCCCCTTTTGCTCTATTTTGCTCCGTTATTCATTAATTTTGCACCCCCGCCCCTTTATAGTTATTTAAATTTTAATTGGGGGGGCTAAGTTAACATTCAGCCCCCCCACTCCTAACCAATCCCCTTTTGATGGGGCCGCCAGATCCGCTTTGTTTTGCTCCGTTATGCTCCACAAAAACTATATTTTGCTCCCTCCCCCTAGCCGAGATAATTAATTTTTTATTGGGGGGGCCAAGATAACGGTTGCCCCCCCAGTCCACCAAACGCTTTTAAACTTGAAATATATATTCTCGCATTAATGCTCCAACGATTAGAACCGTTAGTACAATTTGCTCCATAAGCGTTAATGAGTTAATTATAGTTTAATTCGGGGGCCAGATTAACAGTTAGCCCCCCCAAGTTCCCCGATTAGTCCCATATTCTAAAGTCATAAAGTATCCAAAATGCTCTGCTGAGCATTTCTTCAAAACATTTTGCTCCATACTTAATGCGAAGTTATTTAACTTTTAATTGGCGGGGCCAAAGTAACGTATGGCCCCCCCAAACTTCTTCGATGTAAAATAATAAAATAGCCATTATGTAGGCCTTAATTTGCTCCACCTAACTGCGCTAAAATAAAATTTTGCTCCATAATTAATAAGAAGTTATTTAATTTTTAATTGGCGGGGCCAAAGTAACGTTTGGCCCCCCCAAACTTCTTCGATGTAAAATAATAAAATAGCCATTATGTAGGCCTTAATTTGCTCCACCTAACTGCGCTAAAATAAAATTTTGCTCCATACTTAATAAGAAGCTATTTAATTTTTAATTGGCGGGGCCAAAGTAACGTTTGGCCCCCCCAAACTTCTTCGATGTAAAATAATAAAATAGCCATTATGTAGGCCTTAATTTGCTCCACCTAACTGCGCTGAAATAAAATTTTGCTCCATACTTAATCAGAAGTTATTTAATTTTTAATTGAATTGTCCATATTTTCCATGTTTTTCAACGGATTTTCCAAAACTCTTGTTTTTTATATAGACCTATAGTTGCTCTTTCGATTGGTGTGGATTTTGTCTAAATCGCTTAAAAATCAAATGTTTTGTGTCCATTTGAATCCAATAATCTTTGATTTTCAGTGTTTTTGCTTAATTTTAACCCATTTTATATTTGTCACGTTTTGGCAATTTAGACACAATCAAATTCATTCGAAAGAGCAAATAATGGACAGTCTAAATAATAAGAGTTTTCAAAAATCCGTTGAAAAACAAGAAAAATGTGGCCAATTCAAGAAATCATACAATATCAAAATAGTCAAATTTCAGATTTTAAAAATTAGCATTTTGATATTAGATGTTTTTTGAATTGTCCATATTTTCCATGTTTTTCAACGGATTTTACAAAACTCTTGTTTTTTAGATAGACCAATATTTGCTCTTTCGATTGGGGTTAATTTTGTCTAAATCGCTTAAAATCAAATGTTTTGTGTCCATTTGAATCCAATGATCTTTGATTTTTAAGCGTTTTTGCTTAATTTTAACCCATTTTATATTTATCACGTTTTGCAAATTTAGACAAAACAAAAGTCATTCGAAAGAGCAAATAATGGACAGTCTAAATAATAAGAGTTTTCAAAAATCCGTTGAAAAACAAGAAAAATGTGGCCAATTCAAGAAATCATACAATATCAAAATAGTCAAATTTCAGATTTTAAAAATTAGCATTTTGATATTAGATGTTTTTTGAATTGTCCATATTTTCCATGTTTTTCAACGGATTTTCCAAAACTCTTGTTTTCAAGATAGACCAATATTTGCTCTTCCGATTGGGGTTAATTTTGTCTAAATCGCTTAAAAATCAAATGTTTTGTGTCCATTTGAATCCAATAATCTTTGATTTTTAAGCGTTTTTGCTTAATTTTAACCCATTTTATATTTATCACGTTTTGGAAATTTAGACAAAACCAAAGTCATTCGAAAGAGCAATTAATGGACAGTCTAAATAATAAGAGTTTTCAAAAATCCGTTGAAAAACAAGAAAAATATGGCCAATTCAAGAAATCATACAATATCAAAATAGTCAAATTTCAGATTTTAAAAATTCGCTTTTTGATATTAGATGTTTTTTAAATTGTCCAGCTTAAAAATCAAAGATTATTGGATTCAAATGGACACACAACATTTGATTTTTAAGCGATTTAGACAAAATTAACACCAATCGAAAGAGCAAATATTTGTCTATCTAAAAAACAAGAGTTTTGGAAAATTCGTTGAAAAACATGGAAAATATGGCCAATTCAAAAAACATCTAATATCAAAAAGCGAATTTTTAAAATCTGGAATTTGACTATTTTGATATTGTATGATTTCTTGAATTGGCCATATTTTTCTTGTTTCTCAACGGATTTTTGAAAACTCTTATTATTTAGACTGTCTATTAGTTGCTCTTTCGAATGACTTTGGTTTTGTCTAAATTGCCAAAACGTGACAAATATAAAATTGGTTAAAATTAAGCAAAAACGCTTAAAAATCCAAGATTATTGGATTCAAATGGACACAAAACATTTGATTTTTAAGCGATTTAGACAAAATTAACCCCAATCGAAAGAGCAAATATTGGTCTATCTAAAAAACAAGAGTTTTGTAAAATCCGTTGAAAAACATGGAAAATATGGACAATTCAAAAAACATCTAATATCAAATTGCAAATTTTTAAAATCTAAAATTTGAATATTTTGATATTGTATGATTTCTTGAATTGGCCATATTTTTCTTGTTTTTCAACGGATTTTTGAAAACTCTTATTATTTAGACTGTCCATTATTTGCTCTTTCGAATGAATTTGATTGTGTCTAAATTGCCAAAACGTGACAAATATAAAATGGGTTAAAATTAAGCAAAAACACTGAAAATCAAAGATTATTGGATTCAAATGGACACAAAACATTTGATTTTTAAGCGATTTACACAAAATTAACACCAATCGAAAGAGCAAATATTGGTCTATCTAAAAACGAGTTTTGGAAAATCCTCGTAAATGTTAAAATTCATAGTGTCCACGGTTTCGATAACATAATAAAAAAATAATAATCGTAGACGGATACTTCGTGGAAGTATCCGTCTACGATTATTATCTTTTTATTATATTTGGAAAATCCGTTGAAAAACATGGAAAATATGGACATTTTAAAAAAACATCTAATATCAAAAAGCGAATTTTTAAAATCTGGAATTTGACTATTTTGATATTGTATGATTTCTTGAATTGGCCATATTTTTCTTGTTTCTCAACGGATTTTTGAAAACTCTTATTATTTAGACTGTCTATTAGTTGCTCTTTCGAATGACTTTGGTTTTGTCTAAATTGCCAAAACGTGACAAATATAAAATTGGTTAAAATTAAGCAAAAACGCTTAAAAATCCAAGATTATTGGATTCAAATGGACACAAAACATTTGATTTTTAAGCGATTTAGACAAAATTAACCCCAATCGAAAGAGCAAATATTGGTCTATCTAAAAAACAAGAGTTTTGTAAAATCCGTTGAAAAACATGGAAAATATGGACAATTCAAAAAACATCTAATATCAAATTGCAAATTTTTAAAATCTAAAATTTGAATATTTTGATATTGTATGATTTCTTGAATTGGCCATATTTTTCTTGTTTTTCAACGGATTTTTGAAAACTCTTATTATTTAGACTGTCCATTATTTGCTCTTTCGAATGAATTTGATTGTGTCTAAATTGCCAAAACGTGACAAATATAAAATGGGTTAAAATTAAGCAAAAACACTGAAAATCAAAGATTATTGGATTCAAATGGACACAAAACATTTGATTTTTAAGCGATTTACACAAAATTAACACCAATCGAAAGAGCAAATATTGGTCTATCTAAAAACGAGTTTTGGAAAATCCTCGTAAATGATAAAATTCATAGTGTCCACGGTTTCGATAACATAATAAAAAAATAATAATCGTAGACGGATACTTCGTGGAAGTATCCGTCTACGATTATTATCTTTTTATTATATTTGGAAAATCCGTTGAAAAACATGGAAAATATGGACATTTTAAAAAAACATCTAATATCAAAAAGCGAATTTTTAAAATCTGAAATTTGACTATTTTGATATTGTATGATTTCTTGAATTGGTCATATTTTTCTTGTTTTTCAACGGATTTTTGAAAACTCTTATTATTTAGACTGTCCATTATTTGCTCTTTCGAATGACTTTGGTTTTGTCTAAATTGCCAAAACGTGACAAATATAAAATGGGTTAAAATTAAGCAAAAACGCTTAAAAATCAAAGATTATTGGTTTCAAATGGACACAAAACATTTGATTTTTAAGCGATTTAGACAAAATCCACACCAATCGAAAGAGCAACTATAGGTCTATATAAAAAACAAGAGTTTTGGAAAATCCGTTGAAAAACATGGAAAATATGGACAATTCAATTAAAAATTAAATAACTTCTGATTAAGTATGGAGCAAAATTTTATTTCAGCGCAGTTAGGTGGAGCAAATTAAGGCCTACATAATGGCTATTTTATTATTTTACATCGAAGAAGTTTGGGGGGGCCAAACGTTACTTTGGCCCCGCCAATTAAAAATTAAATAGCTTCTTATTAAGTATGGAGCAAAATTTTATTTTAGCGCAGTTAGGTGGAGCAAATTAAGGCCTACATAATGGCTATTTTATTATTTTACATCGAAGAAGTTTGGGGGGGCCAAACGTTACTTTGGCCCCGCCAATTAAAAATTAAATAACTTCTTATTAATTATGGAGCAAAATTTTATTTTAGCGCAGTTAGGTGGAGCAAATTAAGGCCTACATAATGGCTATTTTATTATTTTACATCGAAGAAGTTTGGGGGGGCCATACGTTACTTTGGCCCCGCCAATTAAAAGTTAAATAACTTCGCATTAAGTATGGAGCAAAATGTTTTGAAGAAATGCTCAGCAGAGCATTTTGGATACTTTATGACTTTAGAATATGGGACTAATCGGGGAACTTGGGGGGGCTAATTGTTAATCTGGCCCCCGAATTAAACTATAATTAACTCATTAACGCTTATGGAGCAAATTGTACTAACGGTTCTAATCGTTGGAGCATTAATGCGAGAATATATATTTCAAGTTTAAAAGCGTTTGGTGGACTGGGGGGGCAACCGTTATCTTGGCCCCCCCAATAAAAAATTAATTATCTCGGCTAGGGGGAGGGAGCAAAATATAGTTTTTGTGGAGCATAACGGAGCAAAACAAAGCGGATCTGGCGGCCCCATCAAAAGGGGATTGGTTAGGAGTGGGGGGGCTGAATGTTAACTTAGCCCCCCCAATTAAAATTTAAATAACTATAAAGGGGCGGGGGTGCAAAATTAATGAATAACGGAGCAAAATAGAGCAAAAGGGGAGCAAAATTATAGGGATGGAGAATTTCGATTCGGTTATCGGGGGGGCCAAGTTGACGGAGCCCGTTTCACTGCAGTTGCGTGAACGGGAATCCTTTTTTCTTGGCTCGATTTCTCGAAACTGCTTCAGGAACCTATTTATTATACAGTTCATACTAGGCCTTGAAATTGACCGAAATAGTTTCAAAACGTTTCGCTGCAGTTGCGTGAACTGAAAACGTTTTTCTTGACTCGATTTGAATAAATTTCTCGAACCTGCTTCGGGAACCAGTTCCAAACCGATTCGGTTTCAAGAAACTGTGAAAATTAGCGCTCAAACCGATCCCGAGCGATTTGAATAAAAATCGGTTTGATTTCACCGTTTAAAATCGATTTGGATGTACTAGTGTGACCAGCGCTTGTCAAACAGAATCAAATTGATTTGACTTCCACAACCGACAGATTAAAGTCCAATAAATTGGTGTATGAAGATCAAATGTGAACAGTTGTCGCCTAAACCGTTTCCGAGCCATTTAAATATCGGTTTTATGTTTCTCGATTCAATTCGATTGGGGTGAACGTAGCTTATTTGCATATTTTGTTCCTGTATGACATCTTTTCCTTGTACACTAATGCTCAGAGGATGAAACACTTTTACAGGCGCGTTAGGTATTTTAAACGCACTGCTATGTAGTCTGTTAAATTTTGGCCTACTTTTATCAATAAAATTAGTTCAGCGTATGATGGCGCAACGCTTCCTGCCTAAAGCACGATTTTCACTGAGGACATACCTGCTTTTTTTCGGATGTTATTAAATGCGGGCATTAGTTGTCCAACATAGCTCGCGTCATTTTGACGTCAACGTTAATAACTCAACTTTTGACCGTCCAAACTCAATAGCACAGTCCAAGATTACGTTGCGTTGACGTTAGGATGACACAATGTTAATCAAAAGCTATTAATATTAATATTCGGTTGGAAGGGAGTTGCTCGGTGTAGCGCAAGACTTCGGTTGCATTTAGGGTAAAGCTCCTGTCTTTGTGATAGTAATCTCTCAAGTATTATTCGCCAGTTATCCTTGCCCTTAGAGATATGATCCAAATTTATTGAAGTTCTTTTACTAAGAAAATGAAATAAAACTCCAAAGGGCTTTTTTTTTTTTTTTTTTTTTTTTTTTTTTTTCTTCGGTACGGAAGCGGATCTATTCGTAATTGAAATTAAATATTCAAATTGTTCTCTTGTTTTGAATAAAAATCTGCAGGGAAAATTGGGAGAAAGGGGGAAGGAGAAAGATTAAAATTTGTATAAATTGAAACCATCCGTTTTTATTTCATTTTATTTTTTTTTTTTTTAAATATGAAATTAGCTTTTCATTTAATTTTTCGTTTCGAAATAAAATCTATTTCTATGTATTTAGTTACTATCTTCGAAGATGCTTTAATTCCCCGTTGATAAACCGATTTTACACCGAAATTTAAATACCTTCTAAGGTTGTAAATGAGTGTATACCTACCCCATTTGGAAAGGTCCTCTTTTTTCCTGTAAAGGGAGAATGAGAAATATGCCTAGATACAATTTATTTTACGTCTTATTTTATATTTTCTATTAAATGCCTCAAAATAAATTTAAAACAATTATAATTTATAGAAATATTTTATATTAAAATTAATTCAAATTAGGCTGAAAACAGATTCATTGGCTTTTACAGAAAACGTGTTACAACATAGTGTCAATTGAGAAACACGTAACGGCCTTATTTAATAGTAAAATAAATTTAAAACAATATCAAAAATTAATAAAATTAGAGTAAAAACTGATTTAATGACTTCTAAAGTTTAGTCCTTAGTAATCTCGGCATGGGATCAATTGAGATCATTTCCGATATAATAAGACGTGTCAATTAAGTTTGAATTTAGGGGATATCTCTATATTTATTAACCGAGTAATATTAAAATTTATTTCGAGCGTAATATTTGTTTTTAATCTTTCTTAATGCCGAATAAAAAAAAAAAAATAAGGATGAGGAATCTAGATAGGAGAAAAAATCTCTTTTGGTACTTCATGCTTCCTTTAATTAGAGCTTCACCGTCAAGCTACGCCCTCCAACGGCTAAACGGCGAAACTGTCTCTCTCTCTCTCTGTTTCTCCTCCGATTTTCCTCCGTTTCTCTCTCTCCTTTTCCTCCTCAGACTGTACAGTACTTTGTTTCGCTACGGGAGTGAAAGCTTGCTAGGAATAAAACGGCGTAGCAGCGCCAGGGTTCCTCGTTCTTTCCTCGAACTGCGGATATATTTATCCAGAGTGGTTCTCTTCCGCCCCCGAGCGGCCGACCCGCGAAATAAGGGCTCGCTCCTGGACCCCTCGCTAGCTCGGAATCGATGAAGCGCAGCCGCACCTAGCCTCGAACCGCTCTCCTCTGACATCATTCCCGACTGTCTTCGCGACGAGACTCGGGGAAGGTTTTTCCGAGTTTTTCCAACAACGGTGGTACGTCCGGGCTTTTGGCGCGGCTTCTCTTCTCTCTCTCTATCTCTCTTCTCTTATATCTCCGCTCTCTGTGCTCCGTATTTCGAACGAAGCGCGCTATTCTCGGGCGAATTTTCGTCCGTTTCGTCGTTGGGAACGTTACCTTTTAACCGAGCGTATCTCTTCTTTTTTTTTAATTCAAGGGTTATTAACGACCTCTGATTTTCTTTTCCCCCAACAAACGGTGTTTTTTTTGTTTTTGTTTTATCGAAGTGTACTTTAAAAGCCGATTGTCTTTATCAATACAAATAACGTTTTAAATAGCCATAAACTCTAATAGAAATTGATAGTGTCAAAGTTGAAGTACTATTTTAAAATAATCTGTGCGGTTAATATTGGTTTCCAATTACTTCTGTCGTGTGTAATTGTTAAGAAACGTAAATATTTGTGATCTTTTTTCAATTATCGCGAGTGATAGAGTAAATTTAAAGACGAATTATTTGGGATTTAAATCTTAGCGGTCGCGACATCGTGGTTTCAAAGGATAACTTGTCGGGTGTTTTTTATTTGCTTCGGATTGTTTTTCGGTTCGTGGTCGGTTCGCTCTAGCAGCCCTCGCTGCTCTTCAACCATGGCTATCTGCCTGGAATTGATGTGGATATTACTTTGCGGAGCTTGGCGTCTTTCTTCGACCGCCCGTCCTCAGGCTCCGGCAACCAACGAGCAGCCCTGGGGTAGGTTTATACTTATACAAACACTTCATTGAATTTCTCCCCTTTTTACGTATTCTCCTTATCTTCGATGTACCAATACTTATTTTAATAACGCGTTGCCGGGGCTATCAGTTTATAGACAACGTTTTGGTTCAATAAGGGCCATTTGCTTTAAACCTCTTGGTCAAATAGTAAATGTAACTTAAACTAAATATGCTCGAGTACAGTACATACCCGAGCGCAGAACATTTCTTCCTTTTTTTTCGTCTGAATAATTAACAATCTGCGCTTAAAGAGAGTGGGAATTTAATAGAATTGAAACTCGTTTTTATTTATTTATGTAAGTAAACATACCTTAAATTACAGACGCGAATATACCTCTCATTTCGCGTAAAGTTAGTTCGGAATAATTAACACTATATTTAAATTTTTTTGGGTTAAAAAGTGTGATCATAGCTCATTTATTTTCTATCTTCTTTAAAGCAATCAACTTTAATGATAATACTACTTAAAGTACTTGAAAAATATTTGAAACTTATATAGGTGCGATCATTGGGCGGCTGTTAAATTTCAACGGCACGTTGTCTTTTTTTCTTGTAATCGTTTACTATTTTCGCGTTAGAAGTTGATATTAACGATTCCACAATAACCGTAACTAATTTTCAAACAATTATTGTTTAAAAGGCCTGTTTTTCGAACAATTATTATATAAAAGGTCTGTTTTTAAACAATTATTGTATAAAAGGTGTGTTTTTTAAACAATTATTGTATAAAAGGTTTGTTTTTAAACATTAATTGTATAAAAGGTCTGTTTTTTATACAATTTTGTATAAAAGGTCTGTTTTTTATACAATTTTGTATAAAAGGTCTGTTTTTTAAACAATTATTGTGTAAATCGTCTGTTTTTTAAACAATTATTGTATAAAAGACCCTTTTTTCCAACAATTATTGTTAAAAAGGCTTGTTTTTCCAACAATTATTGTTTAAAAGGCTTGTTTTTCGAACAATTCTTTAAAAAGAGAAATCCCGAGAAGAGGAGGCCACCGACGGTATTGGAGTTTGTAACGAAATAAAGATGCGAAAGATAGCATTAGACTATATATTTAATATTTTAGCTCCCTTTTTCCCAATTTGAATACTTATCAAACAACCATTTGTGTCTAGATATATAATATATTTATTTAATGAGTTATTTTAATCCATAATATGTGTATTTAACATGTTAACTATCGATGTTTAATCTCGTTTTATTTTTAATTAAATTAAACAGATTCTCAGATTTCTCTATAGTATCGTATACATAAATAATCTTGACGTGATTGAACTTCGATTTAATTTTAGAAATTCCAACTATTCTAAATGAAACGAAGAATAGTTCAGTTCTCCACATACTTGATATATATATATTTTATATTTTTTGGTTTCAGTTACGTGTTGAAAACTATCGTTTTCTTTAGTCGATGAGGCAGAACCTTTTATTCCAGATATTTTTCCCACCGAGATCTTTGAATTCAAACTCCTATATCTTACTACATTTTCCGATTAGCGGTTCGCGTGCCGCCGTATTCTTTCTCGTGCAAATTTTATTTTATCTTTTCGCTTTCTCTTGAAATTAGATATTTATAACCCTTTGCCGCGCATCGGGTCGTAACAAAATTTTAAAAGAAAATATATTCCACTTATTTTAACGCGTTTCATAAGGGGATCTCGGTATGAAATGGTATTTTAAATTGTATTTGAAAAGGAATTGCGTATAAAGAGCCGAACTTTATGGAAAGATAAATTTTCTACACGAAGAGTCTCGTGGGTTTAAGAGTTTAAATTGGTTATTTTTAATTTTCGTTCGTAAGATATGGTGTGGTATTTCTATTTTTTATAAATTTTATGTAGGTATATTGAAAATCGTGGGAAAACTATGTTATGTTTACTTACCCACGCTTCGTTTTGTAATTAATAACCATGGTTTCTGAAATGATTCTTCAATGGAAGAAACGCTGCGAAATCAATTTCGATTCACTAAAAAAATTGGACTATTATCTCGGAAAGAGAATTTGAAATTTTCGGAAAATGTTCGCGCCGAAATCGTAGCAAATCTGAGCAAATTAAGCGCGCGAATTTCCGCTTGCTCCAGCCTCCAATCTAGATTTCATTCAGTTTTACTAGAGCTCAGAATCGGATAATGAATAACTTGGGATATCCATTGATATATTTCAATCTCGGAACGTAATTAACGATGGGCTTAAGTTTCTAAAAAAGGCGGGAGTTTCTGTATTAACTAGTTCATTGTGGGTGAAAGCAACTTTATCACGTGACGGAACGCTCGAGAATCAACTTAATAACCACGTGATCTTAGTTGATGTTGAGGAATTTTAATGTTAAATATTTTGAAGATATCGAATATGAAATCTTTATTTTTAATTTTGGGGTAGTTTTTCTTCTTCTACATGTGTATAGATGTGTTTCTTAGTTTCTTTTAACAATCTTTCTGAAAATATTATACTCAAATCCGTGATTAGAGATCGGAATACCTATAATTTTTATTAATTGGATAAAATCTACTAAATTCTGATGTATATTATCTTTTTGATTAAAAATAGACTATTTTTCATTCGAAGTTAAAGTAAAAAAACATAATCCATATCCGTTTTTATCCAAATATGGCCTTACCCTAGAATATTAACTGCGTTATAATTTCGGATAAAAAAATTCAAAATTTATTTTCGCGAAAAATAACGAATAAAAAGATGATTTAAAATCTTAGTTTCGTTGTTTTATTTCTATTCTTCAAATTAAAAATCAATTTGAAATAATTATCTTATATTTTAAATTAATTCTGGAAAGGTGAATTTTCTTATCCATCGTTATACGTTTGAATACGAGTAATTTTTTCGAAGATTAAGCGCCAAAAGCTTATCTACTGGTAAACTTTATACATTTAACAATTAAACGAATATACAAGTTTTAATTTTTAGTTACAAAACAATTTATCCGATAATAAATATACGTATAACGGAAGATATCCGATTCCGAGCTCTATCCGTGACACCCTGGACGCATTAACCAATCAAAGTTTATTATTAGGTTAATAATTATTCGGACTTTCGTAAATGGATTTAATAATTTAACAGACATGGGTTTATTATACTAATATTATATATATAATTTACTCGAAGCGTATTTGAATATGAATATTTAATCAGAGGCTTGTATATTAATATATTTATTATTAGAATAAGGTTCTTTATCTTTCATTATTACTATAGGCAAGCGTTATATTTTTCCGAACGCACCCATAAACGCTGGTTGCCCTGGTGCCGACGCGTATGGCGCTACTGTTATCAGTTCTGGTCTACTAAGTAAATACGATTAACCATACGATTAAACCGACTTCGTTTGAATAATAAGTGGGTATTTTAGCTCTCGTTCGCGCGAATAAGTCACACCCCATGCATCTCGCAACGCGCGTCCTAGAATATTTATTTTAATAACAAAAACCCTTCAGCCAGTAAATTATATATTATACGTGGACTCAAGGTCAATTATGGTCAAGCCTTTTTTTTTTCCTCACGCAGCGTACTTTCGTAACAAATTATGTAACTATTTTGAGAAACATTTCTTGCTAAAAAGTAAAAAAATTACAACGTAAAATATGGCCAAGATTACGAAAATATACACAGTGTTTCGAAAATGGTGATAGGACCGAACTACAGTGGGTTCTATGCGCAAGTTTCAGACGAAAATGTTCCATGACGTTTTGTCATACGAAATTAATCATACGCGGATGGCCCATTAACGTACATTAAGAAACGTATACTCAATGATAAAATTCGCGCTCGCTTTTAAAATACCAGCTAAATAATTAAGCGTATTTTAGCATTGAGTATACGTTTATTAATGTACGTTAATTGGTCATCCGCGCATGATTCATCTCGTAACTCTTAAACGTCATAGAACATTTTCCTCTTAAAATGACCCACTGTAGCTCGGTCCTACCACCATTTTATATATAATTTTATTTATATATAATTTTATTTATTTTTTGGCAAATGGCTCTGTGGAATAACGACATAAATGGTAGTTAAGAATTGTATTTAATTTTGAACAAAAAGAGGCCTAAAATCCCCCGATCTTGGATGTATTTTGTCTTCTGGGTGAATAGGTTCATTCTTCAGAAAAACCAAAAAGTTAAATATTCAATATTTGATCAACAGCAATTGACATTTAGAGTAATAGCCGGAATTCATATAAATAAATTAACATAGACGGAATGTTTGTCTGGCTTTAGTGAGTGCGCGTCATAAGCGGTAGGAAAGAAGAGGCGGGGGTTAACCTGGGTAACCTAATGTTTTGTTTTGCCACTACCGTCAGCAACGTCGATCAATATTTTCATTAATAATGGTCTAACATTGTTTAAATATAGTAACTTAAACGATTTGTTAATAATAGTTTTATATTAGTTTAAAGTAAGCTTTTTCTATGCGTGTTCAAATAACTCTGCTTCATATACAACAGATCGATTAGATAAGTTCTTCCCTCTCGAATTTGCATATTTTTACCTCTTGAACCAAATTAAGAAGGCAAAAATATTATTATTGAACCTCAATCAAAATGGCCTTAGTCACTATCTGTCTAGACTCCAGATGTTATATTTTTTTTCCATTATTTTAAACATATTTAAATCAATATTAAACGAATTATACTCGAAGTATACTGTATATCCTTTAACCTATTTCCAAATTATTGATTAGGATTTATTTTTATTTGTCTTGGAAACCAATTTATTTTCGAACTGATCTCCTTTTTTTGGTTTATACCAAGGCATGTTTGATCTATAAACATCGTGGAAAAGCGTAAACACTGAAGACGAGATTGAACCGCTCGAAAACAAAAATTAGACAAATATTTACTAGGGCCACTTTCGCTAGCGATAAAGAGACATTTTGCGAATTTTTGTATTTAGGTTTTTTGCCTTTTAGGATCGAAAATATCTCAGTGAAAATTAGCCATAACACTAAAACCATAGGTTGAGTTATTGGTAATATTTTTCTTTTACATAAGTATATATATTTTGAATATATTGTTAACGATTTTTCTGACAGTCATAGTCGATTTCCATTTGGACAGCCTCATTTAAACATATGCGAAATTAAAATAAAAAAAAATATTTCCTAGAAAAATATCCTTGTTTGAAACTTCGGATAAGAAAATTTTAAACACCAGTTTATAAAGTTTAAACCTTTGTTTAGTTTTATTGTTTTATGTTCTTCGAAATTGTGAGAATGAAATTTTATTTCTTTTATTTTACACACAAATTCTAAAGAAAATGAATTTTCTTATAATACGAGTAACTTTTTAATAGATAAAGCTTTAAACGATAATCTTCGGATAAACCCTACATCCATTTAACTATTATCTGAATTTACATATTCCAAAGGTTGAATCAAAACCGTTCTTTCTATTTCGTTTCTTCGTGTTTTAATTTTTTATTTTATTTAATATACGGGTCATCAATTGCGCTGTTTTGAGACTAGAAAGGGGGAAGATGGTGGCTCCCTGGATATTTTGGCGCTCTCCAATATGACTTTGGCATAGTATCCCTATCGAGAGTACATTGTAGAGTTTATATAATAATAGGTTTCACGGGTGGAGGGCAATTTAGCGCGTATTAGCGCCAGAAGGGCCTAGCTCGCTCGGCGGAAGGGGTGACAAGTAACGCGTGAAAAGGGCGGCCGGGCTAAAAGCGAGCTCGATCGTTCCGCCTCTTTCGCCTTGCTTATTTGAATCAATGAAATGTTGTTAGGAATTAGAAGATAAAAGTCGCCTATCCTCGCTCTTAGTCGAGCTTTATTCTCCGTTGTTTCTATTACGTTAAACGCTGTTTATATCCCTTACCCGAGAGAAACCCCGCTTGATATTATTCATTGCAGTAATACCTTCAATTACCACGTTTTTGATATACTGCCTTTATAGAGGACAAGTCTCATGACTACAGACTTTTCTATTCTTACCCAATCAATTCACGGCCTGTCTGTGCAGGGTTCGTTCAAGACCTGGAAAAGTCGGGGAATTTAGAAATTGGCCCAAAAGGTCAGGGAATTTAGAAATTGGCCCAAAAGGTCAGGGAATTTAGAAATTGGCCCAAAAGGTCAGGGAATTTAGAAATTGGCCCAAAAGGTCAGGGAATTTAGAAATTGGCCCAAAAGGTCAGGGAATTTGTAAATTGGCCCTAAAGTTCATGGGAAACTCAGGGAATTTGAAAATTAGCCCAAATGGTCAGAGAAATTAAATATTTTGGTACCTATCAAGGGACTGTTTAGAATTGGTTTACCAAATTAATTGTAGCGTAATTAATTTAAACTGAAAATATTTGCCTAAAGATAAAATGTTTGTTCTCAATTACTGAGTAAACTATCGTGACCCTGAACGATAAACCATGTCAAATAAAAAGTGGGAATTGCCAAGAGCTCGCTAGGAACTATAAATTCACCGAAAAAGATTGACATTGGTCAGGGAAATTATTTAGAAATGATCAAGGAAAAGTCATGGAAATTAACTTCGAAAATTTCGCTTCTTCTTCGTCAATCTTAATCGAAGATGTAATGCGAGTAGTCCAATTTTGTCGTAGTTTGTTTAATTTTGAGGCTCTGTTTAAGCTATACTGTTATAGCTAGGGAGTCTTTAATTTAAAATGAGACTTGTACTTTAATTTGAAAATATTTTTTCTGTGTATCGGGTCGCTTCTGCTTTAGAGCAAGGCCTAACTTCGTATTATTCATTCTTAAGTAATCCCCTCAATTACCACGCGTTTTGATATACCGCCCTAATATTTGAAAAAACAAAAAATTACATCTGGTACCGCTTACTACACCCCTTCAAATTCTGATATTCGCGGATAGAGCTAGCCTATAGAGTTGCGCAAAAGTTTTGTTTCATTTTCATTGAATTATTGTTTCCGTTTGGTTAAACAAAACTTGGAAGGGGTGTATTTATAAGGGTATACGTTTCTACTTTTCTCGCCTTTTTCTTCGTTTATTTCGACATTGAATTAGCAGTACGCTTAAAAAATGGGCTTCCTTTATCTTTCACGTATAAAGAAATGTAAGAGATAATGCGTAGTCTTACTTCGTACCCGCTGCCAATTCATTGTGGAATCTTCTATAAATATATATTATATTACGTGTCGCTATTCGCTCCTTTCCACCTGAATTATAGTTCTCCTTGATTTACGAGCAAAAGAAATTCTCGCTTCGTTATATTGCCCTTAGAAGAGTGCTTCGCGGGTTTATCTCGTTCTGATTGAAAAGGGACTAGGCTTAGTGCGTTCAAAACTCTTCTAAAAACGTTTATTTAAACTGTTTCTCTTAACCATACAGATTTAGCAGTAAATTATTTAAATATTATTTTAAGCGTGGACGAATTGTACCTTGTCGTTAATTGTGGTTTAAAAAAACACCTTTTAGTACCATAAGTTCACAGTTAAGTAATTTTATAAAATAAATAAATAAAATAAAAAGAAACATAATTCACTCAGATTTTGATCGAATTCGAAATAGAAAACTTAATTAAAGCGTGTTTTCAATCAAGAATCGAGCTCTTGCGTCAAAACAAAGTTGAAGCTTAAATTAAGCTTTTCGTTTTAACTCGCGTTAACAGGCCTCAAGCTACGGAAAAATAGATATTTAAATGAATTTGATATTAAGTTTCTTTTTGGGAGGAAAGCGGAAAGCCAAAGCGCGTTTGCCACGTAAGAATTGGGCCCTTATAACTTACGATTCGAAGTTTACGCAAAAAGAGCAAATATTTTAATACAGAGACTTAAGATGTACTCCAACACTAGGTTAGTGACTTAACCCGTGTTCGCATCACTACAGACTAATTTGAAACCGTTTTTAACTGTTTGAAAAGGACAAAATACAAATTTTTCGTGTCAACTGGAGAGATCATTTGTTTGAAAAGTTAATTTGCATAAAACCAGCTTCAAATCTTTTGCTGATTGGTAGTATTAACGTTAATAGTAAGAATGCATCAAAATTCCCGCCAAAGTGGGTTTCTTATAAACTCCTGGTGTTATATATTCCATTCTCTATTTTAATGCAATTTATTTTTTTTTGTTTTGTTTTTTTTTCCTTCCTAATATGAAGATAAACGCTCGGGTTATAACTACCAAAACTGGTTCGTTTGATTAAAACGGTGAATCTTATATATACAATTGCGTGTGCGGGACATTTAGATGCTTCCATACCTTCCTCTAACGCTGCAGACGGAGTATATGGTGGTTAGGGGGATGAAACACTTTTGTTTGGTCGTGGGTTGACAGGAGGCCCTCGGGCGAATATCTCTTGTCCCCTTTTTGAACATTTTGGGGTCACCGCCCAGTCGCGTGTCACTAATACAGCTCCCCTCCTTCAAATTGAAGCGAAAAACTGTGTACTAGTGAACTCTTGTTATATCTCTGGTACTTTGGTCCTAACCACTCTAAAATCCTTCTCTTCCTCTCTATAGCTCTCTCTCTCTCGCAGTTTTATTGACTGTTTTTCTCGTTTTTGCGCGTCAGTTTCTCTACGTACTATTCAACTCCCATAAGATTGGACTAGTACGACTATCGCGTGAGGGTTTATATTGGCACATTTCTCCTTGTATTTCTCTTTCCTTAACATTTATTTACTATCTTCTCGTAGTTGAATATATTGCAATTTTATCTTGTTCTAATATTGGTTTGCAACGTATTCGTATCTGACGCGGATTTATTAGTAGTATTTACTTTTATATGAAATGAATATAGTTCAGCAGAAACCCAAAGTACTTTGATATTATCTCGTTCGTAATGTTGGGTATCTACTTCTCTTTTTAATATCGCTCGTCGTAAAGGGATTTTTAGATGACCGTCAGAAATTGGCCAGTCTGAACAGACACCACGCGTGACGAGGGATCTCCCGACAATCTCTTTCTCTCCCTTACTTTGGCGCTTTTATTTTTGGCGGGAAGATTGCGCGGGAATGACGTCAAGAGTACTTACCCTTTAGTCTGAAATCCCCGAACTAGCTTTTCCCGCCAACTCGTAGAAGCTTATGATTATTTTAATACCTCTCCCTACTCCCTAGCGCATCCACTTACTCCGTTATTTTCCCACCTTGAGTTGGAAGCGCTTACAAAGATATATTACACGTTATCCGTGAGTTTTTTTTGCTTAAGGATACGTTTAGACTAAAACCCGTACCCACTGACAATTTAAGGTAGAATATAATACACCTGGATTTCTTCCTCTTTACTTGATGAGGTTTGTATCTAAGCGAGTCACGTTTGAGTTGGTTTCCATAAACGTACAATTTTTAACGTCTGCCAGGATAAAATATTAAACTCCAGCCCCTGAAAATAGACATTAAAAATTAGGTGTGTGGGTGTGTGGCTGCTGTAACTACATAATGAGAACTATACCACCAAATTTGGTTTTATAGTCTTTGATGTAAGGAAATTTGTTTGACTTTTTACGTATAAGTCGAAACGTTCTAAATAAATTTCTGGATTTTAAGAAAATTTAATAGAAAAGCGTTTATTAACCGAATAATCAAGTTTTCAATTTTAGTAAAAGTAACGCGAATGGATTTATTACGCAATGAAAAAGAAGATTTCTTTCTTTAATCTATGAAACATCGGATTATCCCGAATGGGTAAACTAGACATCAAAAATCTATTACGAAAATGACTACAGCCTTTGGTCAAAGGTTACAGGTTTATACATCGACTACTTGGAAGTGTTAGTAAAGCTCCGATATATCTACTGAATTAAATGAAAAATATACTATTTATCAATCCAGATAACTTATCGAAAGATAAAATAATATTCGGATCTATTTTTATTCATTAATGACAACTATCCTAGAATATTATCCGAGTTATATAATTAGATAAAGCTTGGAGCGTTTATCTTGGGATAAACCCAACATACATTTCACTTATATCCTAATTTACGACTCGCATTTGTTTATTCACAAACAATCAATCCGAAAATAAAATATCTGAAAAAATATGAATAACAGAAGATAGTGTTCGGAATTAAGTGTTAGTAATCTTAGCTTCTCAGTAACGTAATTTGCAACGATTTCGTTCAAGTGTATATATTTACTCGCCAAAGCTATCGACTTTTCAAGGTAATAATTGATTTTTTTGATAAATCTCTACAATTGACCCATAAAAAGCATGTAGTGTGAATACGAAACATATTTTTAATTTGATCCTATAAGGCAGCTTTCCTCGTACACCGATGCTTAGTGGATGGAACACTTCTACAGGCGCTCTAGAGTTTTAATGCCCCTACAGTCCATTCAATATCTTCGTTTTTTTCATTATTAACGAGAATTTCTTTGCGACCTTTTCGTAATTAATTATTCCGAAAACAACATACGAAGAAATAATCGAATTATTTTCTCGGTAAAACAAAACAAAAAGTAATAGAAGGAGAAAAAAAAAATCAACATAATTAATTTGTGGCATTCGGAGTAAATCCGATTCTGAATAATAACAAATTAAGAATATCTATGGTCTTTTTTTTTCTTTCCTTCATTACCTGTACATTAAAGGGAGGCATACATCAATTTTAGGCTTCTTCATGGGTCTATCGTGAACACCAGACGGCGCAAGAATCAGCCCTATAAGATTCATAATTCCTATCACAAGTAAATCATCCTTCAGGTTTATAAGACGACATACTGCGGTGGCGATGAAGCGAGTCCGATTTTCTTAGTTCTTACAAGTATTCCGAAATTCGTACAGAAATTCGGCTAAGCCCAGTATATTAAATGGGCGAGACACGCTCCTTTGTTTCGCGAGAGAGAGGGTAAAGTTGTTTTCCGTCGATACATTTTCACCTCCGTAAACGTCTAGAAATTTCAGTGCAGTATTAGCCCCGACTGCTTAGTTCCAATCTCAACCGCTAGAGAGGGCAATTTCGAATTCCGTATCTCGACAGTTTTGAGTTTTTTGGAATTTTTCGTCTCTCCTCGGGCGAAAGCTCTGACGACAAAAATTTCAGACCCACACGCCTTGATTTACCTGTGTTCCTATGGCTTATATTTTTTGTTTTATCACTCTATCAATTTGCCTTATTCAAAATTGTATACCTCTGCATAGAAGCGACCGTACATCGTTCCAGAACCCGTGAAAATTAACTGTAGGCTCTACAATAACCACGCGACCATAATGATGACGTAGTATTACGGGAAAATATTTTAAAATTTTCCAAAATGGCGATTATAAAATATTTTTACTGTCGCGGTAATTTTGTTCTATGACACATCTTGATATTCATTGATATTTTCGAAAATTTTACTCAATTTCAATTCAATGGAATTCATTAAATATCCCTCTTAGTCTCACTTAAAAATTTCTACAAAATATTTGTCGAAAAAAATTTCGAAAATGGCGATTATCTAACGTTATTTTTACTATCGCCCTAAATTAATTAACGATTCCTTGATATCCAAAACTGTTCATAATTATAATTTTGATACGTGGTTCACAATCCGTTTTTTTATATTTAAGTTTTTCCGAATAGATGCCTCATATAGCTTTAAAATGATTAGAAAAACAATTGGAAAGTGGCGGACGGGGGAAGCGTTGTTATACGTAAGAATGAGAATGGATAAAAATAATAAGAAAATGGCATTGAGATGGCTTTGGTAAATGAAATTCTTTGGTGACTGGCGCCGAAAGAATGAGTTTTAGTAATAAAAGGCGAATTTTTGGCGTCGTCTGTCGATAACTTTCGCCGTGGCTTACTATATAGTAGTCCGTGGTATTGGTATATTATCTTTTAATAATGGTCTTCGCATTGACCATTTCGGCTAGTTTATCTAATCCAGCTTTTTGACCGTGGTATATTATTTTCTAAATTTAACTAGATCAAAGGCGGGATTTGAAATTCTTCGAAATTTAGGCCGAAATAGTCCATTTTGAAATTTTCCGAGTTTTCCTCGGCTCCGTTATAGTTTTAGCGCGATATTTATTGGGCAGTCTACGATTTGCCAACTTCAGCTGCCGCCTCGCCATGACTGTTTTGACAAATGGCTCTTTTCAAGGAGTGGCGGGGATAACGTTAAAGTGAGAAGAGTCGGGTTAAAGGGGGTGGGGAGGAACTGGGTCTCGAAACGAGAATTTTACCATCAGAGCTAAAGCTTGGGAAAAGAGAAATATAAAGTGAGAGAGAAACTAGGAAATAAAAAAAATCGATATTTAAATAGAAACTTTTCTCGCCTCTTTATTCCATATACTTTTCGGGCGTTTTTTGGACCCCTTCCTTAACTGACTGTTTTGTATTAAGCTCTAGATAAGGGAAAAAAAGGCGAGCGAATTGTTCTCTTTGCCTGAAAATACGCGCATTTTTAGTGAGAATGGAGGGAGAGGGGAAAGGTCGCGGGTCCTAGGCTAGATGGACGCGAAAAAAAGTCCCTAATGTGACGAACCCGTAGTTTGCATTTTTTATATTCCTTATATACAGTTTTTACTATCTTGAAAGTGACTTAAAATGATTACTGGAAAGCTGGTTTTTCTGTCGTAATTATTATCCCTTCCAAGATTGTTATGGAATAAAAAAGAAGGAAAGAAAAGGGTCTAAGCCTTTTTCTTCTTATTTTCAAATGGCTGAAGATTCGTTGGGTGAAAAAAGGAGAGAAATAAGAATAATCAAGAAAACTTATTTTTTTTTCCTTCTTTATTTTCGCTTTCTATCCCGACGAAATCAACTTAAATTTCAGCGAGATTAAACCTACGCTCTGTCCTATATCTATAATAAAACCAACATGTCGAGTTAAGATAAAAGGGATAATTAATTAAGAATTAAAATATAGTAGATCGGAAACAATATAAAGGAACTTAATGAACATCCTGTAACGATATTCTGTAACGCCTTTTTTATCTTAATAAACATAGCCGGATATTTGATTATATATAAACAAATATTAAGTTATAGTAACCCTTTTTCGCGTTAAAATTTAACCGCAACTATTGGGGTCAATCCATATCTCGCTTAAAGTGTTTTCCAGGTTAATCAACAAATATATGGTTTTCATTCGCGAATGTTTCGGTTATTAAAAACTCAAATCAGGCTAAATGACCGATATTACTTTATAAAAGATTCTATTGGTAAAGAATTTCAGGATTCAGATGATATACAATAGTTTCGCCTGAATTTTTCAAGACAAATTATTGTACATCTTCTTACCATATCAGAACCCTATTCGTTGGTCTTCTGTACTTGTAGAACCCTAAAGGTCGGTCTTCTGATCTCGAAGAGCCCTAAAACCTCGCTCTTCTGTACTTGAAAAACCCAAATCGTCTTTCTTCTGTACTTGAAGAACCCAAATCGTCGCTTTTCTGTACTTGAAGAACCCAAATCGTCGCTCTTTTGTACTTTAAGAACCCAAATCCTCACTCTTCTGTAATTGATGAACCCAAAACGTCACTACTCTGTACTTGAAGAACCATAAACGTCGGTCTCCTGTACTTGAAGAATCCAAAACGTTGCTCTTCTGTACTTGAAGAACCCAAATCGTCGCTCTTCTGTACTTGAAGAACCCAAATCGTCGCTCTTCTGTACTTGAAGAACCCAAATCGTCGCTCTTTTGTATTTGAAGAACCCAAATCGTCGCTCTTTTGTACTTGAAGAACCCAAATCATCGCTCTTTTGTACTTGAAGAACCCAAATCCTCACTCTTCTCTAATTGAAGAACCCAAAATGTCACTACTCTGTACTTGAAGAACCATAGACGTCGGTCTCCTGTACTTGAAGAACCCAAAACGTTGCTCTTCTGTAATTGAAGAACCCTAAACGTCAGTCTTCTGTACTTAAAGAACTCTTTCGTGCGTTAAGAGCTTTTGTTTTGAAGTAAAAAGCTATTTAAATTATCACTTGTTTTCCAACTTAATTTCCCCTTTAAGTTTATTGCGTATACGTGATGAAATTTCTGAATGTGACTGAGTTTTGCTTTCTTCTTCTGTATATAAACGAGTTGTTGAGGGCTCGTATACTTTGAGGATGAGAAAGGATGGAGAGAGGATGGAAAGTACTTTTCATCAGTGCGAGTTGGAATACCATATTAATATTATAAGAAATGTTGAAAATAAAAGAACCAAAAAATTTGTACCTCGCTCGAGAATTCAGAGTTTTTTTAAATAAGTAGATGAAACGCCTGCTATGGTAAATGAGCCTTGAAAGACGTTACCTCCTTTCCACTCTTAAGTATCCCGCTGGCCTTTAACCCTTCATCATTCTCTTCTATCTCATTTCCTCCTCATTTACGTAAAAATTGTATAAAAATATAACTTTTCCACTTTTAAGGGTCAAATTAACTCGCGTAAAGAAATTAAATGTAAAATTTACCGAAATTTGATACCGCCTTCATTCTAACGAGGGAAGTCACGAGGGTTAAAGAGAAACTTGGAGCTAAAAATGGAACCGCTTTTGAATATATTTTCGGAATCACCATGCCATAAAACGTATTCGAGAATTTTAAAAACAATTTTTAGATACGGTTTTGGTGTTTAAATTAATTTCTAAAGTTTGGTAAAATTTCTATAAATGTAAATATAAATTCGGACCCATCATATTATTTTAGCCTTCAACAGTTCTTTTAATCTCCTAAAATTAAAATAATAGGCCGACGTTTGATACCCAACGTCTTAGGCGTCATACGCCGGGCTATTCTTTTAATGTTAAGGCATTACAAGCACTGTTGAAAGCTGAAATAATTTGATTGGCCCGAACTTTTGAAATTAATAAAAACACCAAAACGTGTTTAATTTTGAAAATTCTCGAATATATTTTTTGGCATGCTGATTCCGAAAAGATATTCAAAAGCTGTTCCATTTTTAGCTCCAAGTTTCCCTTTAATTCCAAAATCATGGTGTTTTTGTAAATTTGTTACAAATAAATCAAACCACGCCAAAATAAACAATTTTCCCTATTTAAAGTTAGAATAATGAAGTATTTAATGAAATTTATTTTTAATCCGAAACTCTTAACTCTAATGATTTTAACTCTCTTTTTGTCACTGATACTCGAATATGCCTGGTCCGATTACTATGGTTTATATTTTAATTACTGAAGTATTTAATGAGGTTTTATAAAATATGATTAGTTGAACCATTTTATAATTTGAATAATGCGCATTTTGGGTTATTTACGTCGAAAGGCCACCCTTAGGAAATTGCGGTTTAGGGAAATCTTTCCGAAATGAATTGAAAGACTTTTCACTGGAAATATAGTAAATGAAGTTCCTTCTAATCCCACTCTTAATTTCCTTACTAAATATTTTTCATTACATTAGAATTTAGAATGCGCATCTGTTAGCGAAATTCTTCCCAAAATGAATTAAGCTTTTCTCTGTAAAAAGTAAATGATGTTCCATCATGATCTGTCCCGTAAAACCCACTCTTCCCTTACTAAATGTTTTTTCATTAGAATTTTAGAATGCGCGTCTGATAGTGGAATTCTTCTCAAAATGAATTATCCCAGCGGAAAAGCTTACGTTCCATATCTAATCAATGTTCAGTATAACCCATCCTTCCCTCGCTAAATATTTTCTTTTTAATGGCACTCCCTAAAAGGTGCGTAATTAAGCAATTCGTGTTATTTTTATATCACGCTTAAAGTGTATTTTTGATAAACTTAATTATTCTTAAATGTAAGTTGAATGAAAAAGGATAATTATCGCCGAAACTTCTCGTGCTTTATTTGACGAAAATCGATTCATAAAAGTTAACGTTTTTCCTCACTATGCGAACGTGGAGTTAGAATTGTTCGTTTTCACTAACGCCGCGTTCGTACTAGGCCTTAGAATCGATTTAAATCATTTCCAAACGTATCGCTAGAGCCGTTTGAACAGGAAGCCGTCTTTACTCTAACCGATTTGATTCGATTTCTCGAAACTGCTTCGGAAACCAGTTTCAACAACCGAAGCTACAATAAATCGGTTTATAAAGATAATGCGTGAACACATTATATCATTTCAAATCTATTGATAAATGTTAGTGACGCCCAGCAGAGGTTGTCCAGCCCTGACACTCAGGGTTGCCAGTTGAGCTGTTTCCCATCAATTTGGGTGTTTCAAGATGGTTCAAATGAACAATCTCCGCGCTTGGAGTTTAACACTAGGGTTCGGCTATTTTCACGGCCGTTCCCCTTAAGCTGCGTTCATGCTAGGCCTTGGAATCGATTTAAACAGTTTCAAAACGTTTCGCTAGAGTCGTGTGAACGGGAAACCGACTTTTCTCAAATCGATTTGATTCGATTTCTCGAAACTGCTCCGGAATCCAGTTTCATACCGTTTCGGTTTCAACAAATGAGAGATGAAGCTACAATAAATCGATTTATAAAGATAACCCATGACGCTTTAAACGATTCCTGGCGATTTCAATATAGGTTTGATTTCACCTCTTCAAATCGATTAAGAAATGCTAGTGTGACCGTTCCTCTTATAGATCTTTTTTCGCTGAAGTCAACTAGTTTGGGAGTCCGCTTCCTCTTCTTCCTAATTCCTCCAACTTCGCTATCTTCTCTATCTCTAGTTCGTTCATCATGGCGGGGTTAATAATCCGATTGTTCGAGAAACATTAATTACCCTGACATAAAAGGAAGAGATAATTTCTTTTTTGTCTTTACTCCGTATTAACTCGTCACGTTCCGTTAGTTAAAAAAAATGATGTATAGAAAAACGTTTAACTCTTGTTTTTTTTTTTTTTTTTTTTTTTTTTGCTACGTGAAACGTAATCCTCAAAATTTACTTTTTTATTCGTTCGTGACTTAACAACGATCATTTTACGTAGAAATATATTGGCACCTATTCAAAATATCACTCACGAAGCGTTTCGAGATATTCTTAGATCCATAATGGAAAGCTAACAAGGGCGGTTCTCTCTCTCTCTCTTTCGGGAGATTCTTCAAAACATTCAACGCTCCAAATCATAGCAATTTTAGTTTTAAAGGAAAACTTGGAGCTAAAAATGGAACAGCTTTTGAATTTATTATATGAAGCACCGATGCCAAAAAACGTATTCGAGAATTTTCAAAACAATTATTAGACACGTTTTTGATGTATAAATTAATTTATGAAGTTTGGTAAAATTTGAATAAAAGTTAATATAAATTCATATTTCAGCCTTCGACAGCACTTTTAATGTCCTAGCATTAAAAGATGTCCAGATAGGCCGGTGTTTAATGTTAGGACACTACAAATGCTGTTGAAGACTGAAATATTATGATTGGCCCTTATTTATATTTACTTTTATTCAAATTTTACCAAACTTTAGAAATTAATTTAAATGCCTAAAACGTGTCTAAAAATTATTTTGAAAATTCTCGAATACGTCCTTTGGCATCCGGTGATTCCGAAAATAAATTCAAAAGCTGTTCCATTTTAGGTCGAAGTTTCACTTTTAATTAAGATACGTTCACAGGGAAAAATATTATTTAAAGCTAGTTCAAACTTAATTTTGATATAAATTTGAAGTACAGTATATCCGGAATTCATTCATTGATGAATAAAAACGGAATATTTGTCTGATTTGAGAACACGACAACATTTCCATCGGAAGGATATGTAGAAGAAGGCTGCATGCATGATCTTATTTTATTCAGGGAAAAACTAATCGTAACCTGGTAAAAACCAAATATGATTTTTCTTTTTTTTCTCGCTTCTGTAAGCAACGAAATATAAGTTTAGGTAGGTATTGAGGGGTGGAGCTTTTCCTTGAGCTATTATTAGTAAATGTATCTAATAATATATGTATAAGGTATCCATAATCTATAATTATGTCTATATTGATCGGGGACCAGCATTTAAAGTCAAAAAAAAAAAAAGGTTATGGTCCGAATTGAATTCCAATAAAGTCTAGGAAAATTCTGAAAATTAAAATTAACCCTTAAAGTGAGGCTGACAGCATTTTTTTCGAATTCAAATGGATTAAATTTTAAGTTTTAACATTTGTATAAAAACGATATTAAAAATTGTATAGCTCTACGGTTAATGTGTATGTCAAAATAATACAAGATTTTTTTCTTGCCAATATATGGGGTAGTTTATTTCTGGGACGTAATTATCAATAATTTTCACGTGAAAGGTAGTGAACTTTCTGGATTAAGTACTTTTACGAAAAAGTTTTCGCGAAAGCGACCTTATCACTCGTGCCAGAACCCGCGAGAATCAACTGTAGGCTCTTTACAATAGCGAAATCATGAGACCATAGTGATGACGTCATTGGAATTTTTATATTAAAAATTTCAAAAATGCAGTTGCTGTAATGTTTTCTATGACATGTATTTGAATCGTTTTTTATCGATCCATCCAAAAATTCTACTCAATTTCTTTCCATTTGGAGTTCATGAAAAATACTTAACAGCCTCACTTTAAAGCGTTTTAGGTGGCTCAATTAAGAACGTATAAGTTTTTATTTCAATACAAATACAGTTTGTTTAATTAACTAATTTTATTACCATGAAGTAACGGGACTTACACATTTATTTTAATATAATACTTATGTTTTAATTGAGAATTTGATTTTTTTGTAAGTACTCCAATATTACAATTTAATTGAATTTTGAAATTGATTTTATTTTTATAATAATCTCTAGTAAGCAGTGTCAATATTAATGATCCTTTATTTACCTCGTATGAACTTAAAAAAAGGTTTGAAGTAGTTATATTGACGATATAGTACACCTCCGTTTAAAATAGAGGTGGAAGAGCGTGTCATTATAGTTTGTTCCTTGTCATCTCGTATTTAGAGCCCCCTCCCCGATATTGAGGGACGATGAGACAGAGAAGCGGGGCTTAGCTCATTTTTTATTAAATGGCAAGTGTCATGTAAGATTTTGGCTCTACTTGTGCTTCTAAACTCAAGGTTTTTCCTCGAGCCTTGTAAGACTCTCTCTACGTCGGAAAGGTCTACAAAATTGAATCGCTGTATTGAGTTACGTAATATCGTACGCGGTGAACAGATTATATAGTCAGAGACTTAAAATTTACAACGAAAATGTCAGACTATGGATTTATATTTTAAGTTTTAAACGATTTTTCCGAAAATGCTACTCATTTTCCATTTGTAGTTCATGAAAAATCCGTGAGAGCTTCACTTTTATGATTTTTTTTTATTAAGAAGGGAGACTACTCCTTTAAAGTAGATATTTGAAGTTGACGCGTGGAAAGAGGCCAAATTTCGGAAGCAATCAACGAGTCTGGTTTATAAATAGGCGTCGACAAGTTGTCCCGTATAACCTCTTTAGCTAAAAGCCGACCAGTCGGTCGTGGCCAGGGCCTCGTTCGACGCGCGCTCGTGACAAAATTTATACCCTCTTGGTCCTTATTTCCTCCTCGTGTTATGTGTCGACGTAAAAAGCAAACAAATTGAGACGTGACTGAGCTCCGATTCCCTAGCAGCATCCCGTTCGAATCTTTTATCGTTCTCAACATATTCTCTCCTTCAGTCTTTCTCTAGCTCACGGGGTATCTCTAAGGCTTCTCTTTCTCATCCATGGAGGCTATACTATTTCCTCTCTCACTTTCTGATCTCTTTTAAAAAGACGTTTTGAACGGAAAATACGATTTCCAGTTCCTATTTAATAAAAATCGCTAGCTATCTTTCTAACGAAGTTAATAGATTTTTCTCCTCCTCTCAGTTCGATCCCACACCACCACCCCTACCCTCTCGCGTAGTCTCTCCCTGGTGGTTTCCGACAAGATAACTTAATCGATTTTTTGGAATACCCCCGCAAAACCCAATCAAACCAAGTTATAGCTATTTCAACATTAGAAAGGCTGAGTTTCAAAGAGAATTGGCTTTGTTTTAACGTTAAATTAACCAAGGGGTTAATCTTGACTTCTAAAGTTAGAGTAATTTTAGATATTTGTGAATTACATGATATTTTCTTTTATATTTGAACTTCTGACATTTTTTTAATGCTTAATTGCAATTGAATTGAAACGCTTTAATTTCTTAGTTTTCGACTAAAAATGCAATGTTTTTCATAATACTCTTGACTTTTTGAGTTCGAATTGAAAGGAAAATGTACCTAGACATCAAAAATTCCATTAAAATCTCCTTAACGATGCCAAATAGAAATAAAACTTAAAATTTGATCTTATTTTGCAATTTATTCAAGTCTTTTAATCCAAAAAGTTTCAAATTATAAATTAATAATAATATTTTGGCAATTTTACCATATTAAACCATATATTACAAATTGCACTGGTAATTAAATCAGGAAATTAGCCGGATTAATTACCGATTTAGATCTCTAGAATCACTGCCGAAAAATCTGTACATCGATTGCTCGATTACTTAACTGATTACGGCCTTTCGTAACCCTAAACACGTTCTAGGTTTACTAATATATTAGTTCAGTCAAATTTACTGGCTTGTACACGAGTTACGAGTAATCAACTCCTGACGTTAAACTACACTTTTTCTAAGGTTGAACTTAACTATTTTACCGAGGAGATATATTTGACAAAGTTACGCCTGCAGTTTGAATATTGGACTACTTTTATTCCCATTTTATATTCATCCTCCTGAATTTTTTCTAAGTTAACATAATCCAACTGAATCAACAAACCTATTTTCTAAAATATTTTTTCCATCCTTCTCATAATTGAACAAATTTTGCGTTCAAATAAATTATTTACATAAAAAAACTTTTTAACCAAATTTGATTAAATTTTCTCGTAAACTTCAATCTGAATGTCGCTAAACTATATAGGGAATAGAAAATTATATATTATAATAATATTACCTCGCAACAAAGTTTAAGAAATAGAGTATACACATAAATTAACAAATATATTTGCAAGAGGATTGTTAACTAACCCCGTTTTCAGTCAACTTTTTCAAGCTTTTGCATTCGCTTTTCCAAATCAATTTAGGTATCGGCTTCGCTGTCATTTAAAGTATGTTATAACGTGGAAAACCTTCAATTTTGTTTCAATACCAAAGATCGATATTTGGAAACAAAAAATCCTGATTGAGAAAGGAACTTAATAATTCCGAAATAAAACGAATAACGAAAAGAAGTTGGTCTCGTGCGGTTATTGTAAAACCTAGGCAGTTGATTCTCGCGCGTTCTGGGATCATTGAAAAGGTCGCATTCGCGCCGTCTTTATCGTAAAAGTACTTAATCCAGAAAGTCAATTAATTATCGTTAATTTCTTTCCAGTAATATCGAGGAAAAAGATTAGCTAGATATTTTGGAGATTATAATTTTGAAGTTTCTTTCTAACGCGTCAACACAGAAAATTTGTAATATGAGGTTTTAATAGAATGGTTAAACTAAATATATAAACCATAAGCATTCGAAAAAAGAATATTTACAGCCTCACATTAAATATATAAATACCACATTAAATATTAATCCAAAAAATATATATATATTGTATAATTTTGTTTTTGCAAATATCTTTTTAAGCGATACTGATAAACTGTGCGAATTTTATCGTATCTGTTGGTTTGCCATTCATTTTGAACCCACGTCCTAGGCCCTAAAACCCTGATACGACCAATTTGGCACATGTTTCAATAAAATAAAAATAAAAAACCAAAACCTAAGCCTTGGCTAATAAAAGTCTAACCTGAAATGTATTGAGTGATGTTCACCATATAAAATCCAGATTCTTTTCTATATTGCGTCACGGTGCAAACTAGCTTAGTTATAGATTCAGTATCTTAGTTTTTATAGATATACGTACTTGAGCCTATATTGGTGAGTACTGAAATTTCAAAAGGATCCAATTATTTTTTTATCGCTCCCTCCTGATATCAATCACTCAAACTTATATGAGAAGTTTGGTATTGCGTGGAAGCCCCTCATTGCGTCACGTATAAGCTTTCGTAGCCTTAGGAAAATAAAACAGCTAGCACTATCTAACCCGTAAAATCGGACAAAAAGTACGGTTTATTGAATATTAAAGTGGAACTGTCCTCAATGTTTTTCGAAAGCAGAGCCGAATTAAGGGGTTAAAGGGGTCAAGAAATTCAACTCCCCTTTGTATGAAAATTATCGTTAATTTCTTTCCAGTAATATCGAGAAAAAAATTTAGCTGGATATTTTGGAGATTTTAATTTTGAAGTTTCTTTCTAACGCGTCAACACAGAAAAATTGTAATATGCGGTTTTAATAGAATGATAAAACTAAATATAGAAACCATAAGCATGCTGCCATTACCCTATTTATTTAAAGTTTTTGAAACAGCTAAGTGAAAACCGGGGTAAGGATACCCCAATACCCTTCATTGGCTTTTGAAAGTAGACGAGAGTTAAATACAGGTTTACAGGTTTATTGTCTTTGCCGTACAAAGTACACCCCTTTGAATCGGGGCGGCTCCCCTGTTGGGAGAGCTTAGCATTAAATACAAATACAAAATACAAAATATGCCACCAAAGGCCAAAATGTACAGAATATGATAAAATAAAATAGAATAAAATAAAACAAAACAAAAAACACAACAAGATAACACAATACCACAAGATTTCCGAATAACGAAAATCAAAAATAATGTATTTTCAATGGAACGCCTGTAGAAGTGTTTCAACTCTCGTACAACCGTGTCCAAGACGAAGCTCACATTCAGGGGCAAACCAGAGATATGTAATGTATTCCATCTATGTTACGCGTTTCTACATCTGTTATTTCCTTCCCTGCCTTCCCAGCTTAGAGAGGAATTTCGCTCTGCCGTATTTACCGCGGAGTTTTATTACGTTACTTAAACAGCTATGTCACCAGAAAACTACGTTCACATCAGCATTTATTAATCGATTTGAAACGGTCGAATCAAACCGATGTTGAAATCGCCAGGAATCGTTTTATGCGTCACGTGTTCACGCATTATCTTTATAAATCGATTTATCGTAGCTTCATCTATCGGTTGTTGAAACCTAGTCGTTACGAAACTGGTGCCCGAAGTAGTTTCAAGAAATCGAATCCAATCGATTCGAGAAAAGACGGTTTCCCGTTGACACGACTCTAGCGAAACGTTTTGAAACGGTTTAAATCGATTCCAAGGCCTAGTACGAACGCGGCTTTTTGGAGCAGTGTATATTTGCGAAATGTTATTTTCACGAGACGTGACCTTTATTATAGCCCTTATTCCGCGGACGACAAATTTATTTCTGACGTGAACGAGCCCCTTTATTATGGTCAAGTGTCTCACTATACTATGGCGTTTAACGCGGTAAAACCGGACGTAACCTAACGGTCCAAAGACCAACACGAGAGTGCTAGGTTATAATAACTAAGATTAAAACTTTATTCGCTTCCTTTTAGTTAATAGCCGCGAGGTTGAACACGGTATTGTTTTCAAGCGTCTTATACTATCTCCCTTTTACTCTTTCCCCCAATATGGGCTTAATTAAATGAAATAAGTCGGAACGAACGAAAGAAGACGAAGAAGGCAGAGAAACCTGCGGAGGAAGCGAGAGAATTATAAGTCACGCTGCGCGTGTGACACTTTCATTAAAAAGACAGGCCAGTTAACTCAATTAAATCGCGGCGGCGGCGGCGTCGAGCGCGCGGAACTAGACCATCATCCGAGTCTTGGCAGAACACCTACATACCAAGCCTGACATTATAGCCCGCCTCAAATTGCTTTTGTTTCTTCGCGAGAAAGAGAACCGTATATTATGTTTTGAAGCGGAAAGGGGAAATTTTCTATTTAACACGCTTGACCTAATTGTATTTCGCTCTTTTTATACTTCAAAACGGAATTATATTAATAATAATTGAAACAAACTTGATGGATTACCATAGAGCTCATCCTGACTCGATTCGAGTCCCTTCAAATTGATCTCGCACCAAATTCGCAAATTTAATCAGAAGAAATTGAAAAAAAAAAAATAGTTAGGGATCTTGCTGGGGCAGTTCGCTGGTGCCTCTATCGGTCATCGAGCCAATTATCGTAGCTGCGCTGGCTCGTTAGAGTTAGAGATGGTGGGAAGGAGGAGCGCACCACCGAAACGCTAGTACCGCCACTATCGGCAGTAAGATTTACCAATAACGTAGGGAGTGCGTGACGTGTTCAGGATGAAACCCTTTCTTAGTCTATGGTGTTACCTATATAGTGTGACGTCAGTTTTATTTTCTTTCCAATCTTCTCCAAAGAATGAAGAAATATTGCCTAATTTGGTCAATAAAGATCTAAATTGGAAATTTTAAACATAATTCGACGATAATTGACCAAATGAAAGAACCAGTATTTAAAAAGGTGGACCAAAATTGTAAATGCCTTTGGTCGATCCAGTTTTGTTCTAAAATTTGGTCTATTTGGCCGAATAATGTTGATATTTTTCAATTGGTATCATTTTTTACCAAGTTAGTCAATTTTTCTCATTGGGTAAGCCGATTTCTTTGGTTATTCAATGGGAACGTAAAAAAATAAAGTAAAACAGATGTCACGCAGATGTAAAAACAATCTTAAGCTTCTAAAGATTAAATTCGGGAGATTCGCACGGGATCAATTTGACAAGGCCCGAATTGAGTAACAAGTTGCGTGTTTACATGAAGACTGGCCTATATCTGTTTCTTGCCAACCCTGCAAGCTATCAAAAGCTGAACTCGCAATGTACTGTTAATCCTGAATTCTTTGAACTCGGGTGTACAAAGAATTCAAGAAGCACGTCATTAATACTTCGAAAGATTCAAATTATATATTATCTGTATTCAAACCCCTTTAGTATATACACCCGACATTGTGAGAGTAGTTGCGCCATCTATCCTAATAAACAACCGTTAAAAGATTTCTGCAGGCGCTTGTTAAAATTAACTGAATTACTTCATATTTTTACTTAATTCGAAAAGTAATAAGTGATTTTGTAAACCAATCTGAAGAGGCAATGCAATATAAATCTAAAAGGTTCTCAAATAATTATATGTTTTAAAAATCAGTTGCGTTTACAAAACATTAAATCCCCCAATTAATTAAAGATTACGCGAGATTTTCAATAATATTGCTAAACTTCCAAAACAATTCTTATTTCCGTAGAGATTTTGTTTCGAAACCTTTTAATCCTTAAAATCCGCTTTATAAATTTAAAAAACAACTAAAAGGTTAGAGTTTGCGCGTTAGTTTCAATGTTATATTTCTAAGACATTTTTAAAATGCAAAAGTAGATTGTATCCTCGCGTAGCTTTCAAAGACTCGCTTATATATTTGTAAATGTAAAATTTAAGGGAAATTCGCTATAATACAGTCGGAAAAATGATAAAGGATACTGGTTTCGTATGGAAAGGTATATTTTAATAAATGACTCTTGCGTGGAAGCTAAAGTTATTTTAATTCCAAATTGAAAAGGCGGCGAGCTATGGAGAAATCTCTTTCATCTTTTCCTCTCTTTTCCCCCGGATCTCCAAAAATCTGAGACTCTCGTCCTCTCGCCTTCTCATCTTTTAAATCCTTTTCCTTTAAGTCTTCTCTATTTTAAAATTTAACGAAATTTCCATTCCGTCTTTCGTCGACTTCCTCCTACTCTAAATCGAAAGCCCGTTGTCCACCGGAGCCTAATATTTTAACTATCAAACATTTGATAAAGTTTTACGAATTTTCCGGCGACGAAAGTATAGCCGTCGGCGCGGATTTGGAAATTACTTCCATCTATACTCTATGTATAAGAATGATACTGCATCGTTATCAGTAGATGACACGATGCTCCAGCCACCTTAGTCCTAGCCCTGGCGCTGTTCGTAATGTTCGAATTGAAGCGGTAATCGTATTGTTACTAGTTCTTTAAAGGGAAAGTAAACAGTTTTGTTTCGTGATAAACAAATACTAGATGATTGGATATTAGCAGAAGCCGATGAAACCCTCCCTCTAATCTTCCATATAGCGCTCCTCTCTGTATGGGTAAAATTCACAATTTTACGAGATCGGAGGGGTCCTACTTCATACCCCCTGTCTACGGAAAATTGGAAATTCTCTCTCTCCACAAACGACGACGTTTTTTGACGATCTTCAAGGCTGCTAGAAATATTCGCTCGACGAACTTCAGCTCCGAAAATATCTACCGTTAGGAGGCGTACGAATCGCGCTTTTTGAAACAAACCCATAGAGAGAGGGGTAGACAAGACCCGGGAGTAATAGACTTCAAAGGAGGGTTTCATCGGGTTCAGATATTAGCCAACCCATTAATTTCGTTAAAGTCCTCTTATGAATAAAATGAATTACAGGGATTTAAAAACCAATGGTAATAAACGTCAGAGGGTCTAAATACGGCATAGTGTTACTCCCAGCGCGGTTAGATCACAGCTACCGCACTAGAGATGTTTTGGTTCCATATGCGCAGTTTGCCATTAATTTGTTAGTACTAACCTAACTACGCCGATTAAAATGCGCCGATGGAACATTACCCTTAAATATGGTTAATAGCGTAAAGATATTGATTACTTTACTACAATACTATGACGTCACGTCAGTCAAAAAATGAAGCTTCGTGCTTTTATCATTTAGATTTAGGTGAAAATAATGCTGTAAGGTTACGGGACTCCATACATTTTCTTGAGCCTCGAAGTCTCGCTTATGAATGAAACAAAATAACTTTCTCGTAATCACGTTTTAAGATCAATGTAATTCCCAGTCGTCCGAAATATTAGGAAAGTGTAGGAATCTTTCGCATTATATATTATAAAGCGTTAGAATTCCTTTGAAATTTGACATATGGTTCCTATTCTAATTTCATATATAAAACAAACTCTAGAAACAGAATTCGGTGTGAAATTTAAAAAATCACTTTGATGTATGGAAGATGGGCTTTAAGATCATTCCGCGAGGAAGGAGACTTTCGTCCCGAGGACCTTATTTGTTCGCGAAAGAGAGAGGGAGATAGAGAAGAGTCAAAGAGCTCGAGCCGGTCGGAGAAATTAAAATCAGATTTCTCCAGATTTACATAAAAATTTTATTTCTCTAAAGTTTACGCGAGCTTTCCGATGAAATCTTATACGAACCATATAGCGCTATCGGCGTAATAATAATGTCTTTCCTATCTTAATTCTATACGAATTTCTCTCGTTTTAAAAGTTAATATTCATGACTCTATTTAATTTCACCTCGAGTTTGCAGCAACTATACTTTATCTACGTGTCATGGTATTATATAAGATGGTATAGGCGTCGCCCGAGATTGACAAAATATTGTTCTCGGTGAGCAATAAGAACTAGGAAAATACCGCGTATATTAAAATATATTAGTTTCGCTTCTACGCATTAGTCTACTAAGATATTTTTGTATTTTCTTAAGTCTCATTTATTGAACCCTACGATTTTCCTTATGTTTACGTTATCTCTTGTGTGTCTTTTCTCAAATTCCCTACAGTCACAATAGCGCTACATATTAGAATTTTCAAAGATGTATTGTTAGAGATTCAAGACGCATATATTGTTTAAACTTAAAGTGAGGTTCTCACGAATTTTTCATGAACTCCAAATAGAAATTGAGTAGCATTTTCGGAAAGATCGTTAAACAAAATGATTCAATGTATGTATATATACAAAAGTGTGTCACTTTATTCCATAAAAGTAAACAACGCCCAACTGCGCAAAGAGTTTTGGTCTTAGAGGGCTGAAAACACGTTGAGTTGTTGCGTGATTAATCAATCTTCACGATACAATCTTATCGCCCTCGCAATATATATCACTTTCCAAAAGGTGTACCAAGTTAGGAGGTCCTACCCTAATATACCTTGCATCAGAAGCCGATGAAACCCTCCTTTGAAGTCTATTACTCCCGGATCTTGTCTACCCCTCTCTGTATGGGTTAGTTTCAAAAAGCGCGATTCGTACGCCTCCTAACGGTGAATATTTTCGGGGCGGGAGTTCGTCGAGCGAATATATCTAGCAGCCTTGGAGTTCGTCAAAAAAACGTCGTCGTTTGTGGAGAGAGAGAATTTCCAATTTTCCGTAGACAGGGGGGTATGAAGTAGGACCCCTCCGATCTCGTAAAATTGTGAATTTTACCCATACAGAGAGGAGCGCTATATGGAACATTAGAGTAGTAGACTTCAAAGGAGGGTTTCATCGGCTTCTGCTTGCATATTTAAAATACATTTTGTTTTTAGAAATCGAACGTGAAAAATCCAACTCTTTATGTAGCTATATATACCACTAGTTCAATTCATCATTACTTTTATACTTTATATCTTGGAAATGACCTAAATTTACGTATAAATTTTTTTTTTTTGCAAAAGAAGAATTGACTCTCTTCCAACGATGTAACCCGAATAAGTATAGAAAAGAATATAATTTAAAATCGCGGCCAATTTAGAAAATGGTAAGTTATAAAAAATCGCTGGGGGAAAAAAAAATATTAAACTTTTGGGATGACATATATTGCGCGACAATCTCCTTGATGAACTTCCCTCCAAAGGTAATGGATGAATAATTTACTCCGTAACGACGCTATTACAATAATATATTAATGGAGCTAAGGTGCGTATAAAAAACTAAAAACGACAATGCATCGCGAGCAAAGTTTTTTTACATTTTAAGTAGATATCGCACTTTTTTTGACAGGGTATATTTGATTGGAGTTCTAGCGTCTCGCTCGATAGAAATCTTTACAAAAATTAGAGTTCGATGTTTGAACAAAATGATCCACAAATATCTGGATAATCAGTTAATTGATCCGTAAATATTTGGATAATATGTTAGTTGATCCACAAAGATTTGGATAATCTGTTAGTTGATCCACAAATATTTGGATAATCTGTTAATTGATCCGCAAATATTTGGATAATCTGTTAATTGATCCGTAAATATTTGGATAATCTGTTAATTGATCCGCAAATATTTGGATAATCTGTTAATTGATCCGCAAATATTTGGATAATCTGTTAATTGATCCGCAAATATTTGGATAATCTGTTAATTGATCCACAAATATTTGGATAATCTGTTAATTGATCCACAAATATTTGGATAATCTGTTAATTGATCCACAAATATTTGGATAATCTGTTAATTGATCCACAAATATTTGGACAATCTGTTAATTGATACGCAAATATTTGGATAATTTGTTAATTGATCCACAAATATTTGGATAATCTGTTAATTGATCATAGAATCTCCGTGGATATCTCAAATTTTGAATAAAGATAAAAAAATCCGAAATATCTTGTCCAAACCCCGACTTCTAACAAAAATTAAAATAAAAATTCCGTGGTCAGAAGGACTTAAGCTGAGGCGTCGGGCAGCATGATTCGGTAGGACTTCCTGGTTTAAGTACTTTTACGAAAAAGTCTGCACCAAATCGACCATATCACTGGTGCCAGAATGCGCGAGAATCAACTGTAGGCTGTACAATACCCACGTGACCATAATGATGACGTAGTACTGCGGGGGAATTATATATATATATATATATATATTTTTTTACTTTTGCGGTAATGTTTCCTATGACTTATTAAATATTTATATATTTTTGAATAATTTTTTTAACGAAAATGCTACTGAATTCATAAAAAATTCCATGGGTTTTAAATCTATCCGATCTAATGTACCCAGCATCGAAACTAAAAATAATCACTTTAAATTATGAATTAACAAGAGAATTATTATTTTTTAACTCAGCGCTGAATATATAGTTAAAATATGTATGAAAAGGGTAAGGCGAGATTTAAGAGAGAATATATAGCTAATCTTCGAAAGTGTACTCCATATTGATCTCTTCTCAATTAGCTAATGCGAAACTAACTCGAAACAGTAACGCTGTTTATTAATGGGGTTACGCGAATGGTTCTTTAACGTTAATGTTTCATATGATCCGAGCTTAGTATACTCTCTAAATATAACTGGTAGTCCCTTTAAGAGCTAGATTGTTCAAATAATCCCGTTAAAACGGTACAAGCCATTTCAACCATTTCAGCTGTAGATACAGTATACCTTAAATATACACCCCTTTATTCGTGTACGTTAAACGAGATTATAGCACGGTTGTTAAAGGACAAGACTCATCATTGGTAATCAACATTTAATAATTTATATAATGGTCGTACGTGCGTCCGTAACATTTTCTAAAAACGGCCAGCTCTCGCCATCTAGCGGCGAATTACGAAAACAGATTAGGAATTTGATAGCCATCTAGCGGTATGTTCCGTAATTTTACACCGGTTTTTGTTGGTTTAACTATAAGATTAGTGCCGCTGGGTAATAAGGTTTTTTTAACTAGTCCTCTGAACCTGCGGTTAAAGGTCAGCGTCGGGACAAAATAATCTTTAAATGTGTGGATAATCAGTAAATTTATTCGCAATTATTTTGAATACATTTGCAGGCTACCCAGTAATCCTATAATTCCTGTAAAATCCTGTATTTTCAAGGATGTCCTGTATTATTCTGTATCTCTTTGAAATTTCCTAGAGTTAATATTAAAAAAGAACACTGCACCGTCAAAAACTTATATGTTTCGCGTAAGCAGACACTATTATCTAAGATTTGAATATTGCTCCTCACAATTAGAGATGGAGCAACCAACCAAGCTCTTATTTCTATAAGCCTGAGCAAGAGCCATAACAGGGACTCTTTAGGGGGAACTTTTGGCTTCACGAATTCTAAGAAATGTGCTATACGTTGTAATACGAGTAACTCGTTAATAGATAAAGCTTGAAACCTGTTTATCTTCGTATAAACCCAACATCAATTTAACTATTATCTGAATTCAGTAAATCCATTTTTTAGTCACAAACAATTAATCTGAAAATTAAATAAAAAAATATGGGTCGGGGTTGATAACCCGGTGATCCCTGTCTTGCCTGGTCAGGGTCGAGGTCCTTGTACGATCCCTAAAAGGATCATCATAAATTTAAGACTGAGCACTATTATAGCCGCTGCACCTTGGACATTGTATACGAATTAACTTTAGACAATAATATAGTCATTTGGAAAAGACCCGACTCTTGTTGGTTTTGTATTATTTAGTTTCATTAGTTTGCACGCGAAATTACAATTAAGATATGTAAAAGAACTGTTTGTTTTTTTCTTTTTTAAAGGTTTTACGCGTAAATATATAAATAATATAAATATAATAAAAATGGAAATGAATTTTCTCTTATGAAACATTTCGAACTTGCTCGTGTTTGGAAAAGTAAATGGTTGAGCTCCTTAATAGTACCAACTTTGAAATAATTGTTCCGCATTCATGGAGCCCGTAACACGAAATCACATTTTCTCTACAGTTACAGCGCAAATAAATACTTAATTTTATTAAACGGGCACTGTGATACCATTTTATACGAAATCTTACGTGGGTTAAATATAAAAGTAAACAACGCCCCGTAGCTTATCAGCAAAGGTCCAGTTTTACTTCATAGCCCATCAATTAAAACTAGCCAAAAATTCATCACCCCTGTCTGGCTCAAGTGGTTTGGACTCTTCAGCTCGATATTTTGAGTCGGCAGAGAGCGACGGAATTTAGGTGCGCCGTCTCTACTTCTGAATTTCTTCATCAAAAAGTGGCGTTTCCTCCGTTCATTATTTACACCGACTGCGGCCGCTAGAGTGTCTCGAGTTCAGGTAAATGTACCATCAGATTGTGATTCGAGACACTCTAGCGGCCGCAGTCGGTGTAAATAGTGAAATGAGGAAGCGCCACTCTTTGGAGATATTACGGAGTTGGGGGGAAGAAAATATACCCAAGCGAGGTTCACGTTAATTCCGTGCCACTTTCCCGACTCAAGATCGAGTTGAAGAGTCCAAATCACTCGAGAAAGACAGGGGAGATGACTTTTTGACTATTTTTAAGAGATGGGCTATGACGTAAAACTGGACCTTTGCTGATAGTATTATGCTACGGGGCATTTTTTACTTTCATGCAATAAAGTGATAATAGTTATTATATATAACAACTCCGAGCACTATACCCATCACGAATGATTATATGAGATCCATTCGTGATAGAGGTATTTGACTAAGATCCAAAATCTAGATTATATTTACATTCGTGCAGCAGCGTAATTTAGTGTAAAATTTTCTTATGATGTACAAGGTTTTTATCCCGCCATTCGACGTTACTTAGATAAACAAACTTGGTTTGCGCGCTCTAGGAGATATTCTCTTAGATTCAAGTCTGTTTTATGTAAAAGAGCAAGAATTGAGGGGTTTATTTTTTCGGGTTAAACCTGCGGGGATACCCCGTTCCAAAATTTTTTTACTTTCCTTCCAATGAGAAGCGGAAAAACCGCGAAAAAAAATTTCTGTTCGCGCGAGATTGTGTAAATATTTTACTAAGAGGGTCCTTCTGTTTTCTGTCACATTAATGGGCCTGCTCTCTTCAATTTTATTTACGCTCTCGTCTCGTACAGTTATTTTTAGAATTTTTTTACGTTCATTGTATAAACAACGAGGATGCTGGTTCATTTCCGAACAAGTCAATTTTATCGCCATTCGTTAGCTATTAAAGAAGGCACCTCTGACACGATTAAAGGATAAGAAAAACCCGTTGAACTTAAGCGCTTTACTTGAAGGAAATGCATTACGATGCGCGATAAATAGACGTTAATACATCAAATAGGATTCCAGAAAATCTAAAGAGCTTTTTATCTTCCGAATTTGACGTAATTTGAATTCATTTTTATACTATGAGTAACATCTCCGTTTACAATTCCACGTGCATAAAAAAGTGTCAACCTCATAAAATAAAAGTTATACATGTAATAATTTGCTTCTCATAATGAAATTTTAAATGAGACTGTCGATAACCACAATGTTTTATTTATTTTTTTTTTTTTTTCATACTGTTAAAAATCGATATTCAAAATTTACAACCTTTGGGTTGACGCTTGAAGGAAGAAATCGCAAAATTAAAGGGAAACTTGGAGCTAAAAATGGAATAGCTTTTGAATTTATTTTCAGAATCACCGTGTCAAAAGACGTAGTCGAGATTTTTTCGGAATTTTTAGACACGTTTTTGGTGTGTTTTAATTCATTTCTGAAGTTTCGTATAATTGGTATGAAAGTAAGTATAACTTTTGGCTAATCATATTATTTCAACACTGCCTTCTGTAATACTAGGCCACGAAATGCCAACTACAACTTTTTTTTTTCTTGACATTTTTAATTTGCAATTTGTCCGAGATAGATGTCACTTTCCTGATGTATGAGTAGCCAATCGCGAGTCTCGCGTCGCCAAGAGCCAATTAGATAAGGCTTTATCGAAGTAAGATCGTAGAACTCCTAGCGACATCTAAGTGATAACGTAGAGATCTTGATTTAAATTTACGATTTGATTTAGAACTTGCTTTTAATGTAAATATTTAAAAATCACTGTTTAATTATTTAAATTAAATCCTAATTAATTTATTCTCCATTATTAACCTAAAATTCGTATCTATTTTTAAATTTTCGGCCTACATTTGAATTTCCCGCTTTATTTAACATTACATTATTTACATTACATTATTTATTGTAATGTAATCAAACGTCGGCCTATTCTTTTAGAATATGCCGACGTTTGATGCCTAAAACATGCATGGACCAACAAACGCCGGCCTATTCTTTTAATGTTAGGACATTACAAGCGCTGTTGAAGGCTGAAAAAATATGATTGACCCGATATCGAATTTATATTTATTTTTATTCAAACATTACCAAACTTCAGAAATTAATTTAAACACCAAAAAACGTGTCAAAATTTCCAAGTTTCCCTTTTAGTAAGATAAGATTTATATTTAAAACTAAATCTTATGGTTTTATTATTCATTTACTCTTAATGTTACTTTTCTAAATTCTAAGAAATAATTTACCGGTTTTAGGGTAAAAATTTAAAATCCAGTTTATTTTCTATCCAAATTTATTATTAAACTCGCTCTAGTTGTTTTGGAATGAAAAATTTACTCTTTCGAGATCCGGTCTTTTTGGTTTATATATATTTTTCGCGGAATTATCCGATTTCTCGTGGGCGGAAACTCCGAAGGGAAAAAGGATGGTCGAAGTTTATAGGAGGGGGGGGGGGGCTAAAACTGAGAGTGGGAAAGTAGGAAGGTTGAATTTGTACCACCACGTCCGACTTTTCATAATTAAGTTTGCGTTTCAAATTATTTTCCAGTTCCTTGATAGATATAATTAATGAGAAATCGATAGGGCGAGCTGGAACCAAATATATATATATATAAATATGTATATATAATATATATAAAGAGGGCCCCCTACACTTTGAACATTTTCCCTCTATTCCACTTTTCCTCCAACGTCCTTAGTTGTATATGTATATTGTATATTATCTACTATTCGATATTTGGCGCGGTAAAATATATAGGCTGAAACTGTAAGCTCTCTCCTATAGGGCGGCTGTGATGTTGGTTTGAATTCTACGCATCCTTTATCGCGAAGCAGCCTCTAATCCGCTTAAGAGTGTAGCGTAAGTCATACGTCCCCTTTCTATAGATCTCTCTTTCTCTCTGGTAACCCGGATAGACCCAATACTACTAATTCCAGCGAGCGTAATCTTAGTTAAGGGATAAGTCTCATCATTCAAAATTTGAACGTGCTTTCTATAAAACAGACTACGTATATATATGACAGGTATAGGCATATATTTTTGAATTATAAAGGGAGGTTGAAGAGGAGAATCAAGTTATTTTTTTGTATCGTTTCTTCTACTAATTCTAAGACCTTTTCGCGTAGTTAATCATTCGGGAAATATATCCCAATCATTTTAAATTAGCGCCCTCCAACCAATCGCCTAACGCCTTGCCTTCCAACGAACAAAATACTCGTGGCACGCGCACGCTCGGTTTGACAAACTTTACGCGCGACATAGAGCGAGCAACGAGTATTTTGTTGACTGGATGGCAAGGCGTTTCGCAATTGGTACGGAAGGAGTAAATCTAAAAGAACAGTGGATCTCTTTTGATTTTTAAAATTATTGGGGGTATATTTCCCAACCGGATAAGTCTTATAATTGACGAATTCGAAAATCCGTACTCATAAACCAACTTCCATGGGCTACGGCCATTGGGGTACAAATGTAATGATGAATTATCACAATAAATGGCGCGCCTGCCCCTCACTCTATCTCTCGCCCTCGTACCTATACACGTATTACAACCGTTCATATGGGAAAATCGTCGAGTCTCGAAGCCCGAGGGCAGGGGTTACCGCCTAGTTTGTCTCTCTCGTCGTAGCTTAGCCAAACAGAATAGGATCAGAATGGGAACTACGATAGTGACATCTCTTAACAGATCGGCTCGTAAAGAGTGTACCCCAACGGCGCGCTGCCCATGCAGATTCCTCTTCAATTTCGAACTCGTCTATTGGAACAAGAATCGATAAAATTTAACTTGATTTTCCTCTTCATCCTCCTTTAACTAAACCATCAATTCCGGATCAATTGCGTGCCATTTAATTAAACACGTACTTTGACATAATTTTCGAGAAAATGTTGAAACTATCGCGTAGCATAGCTTAAAACTTCGAGCTAAAAATATAACAGCTTTTGGAATTTATTTTCGGAATCAAAAACTTATTCGAGAATTTTAAAATTTTAGGCACGTTTTTGAGGTTTAAATTTATTTCTAAAGTTTTGTCAACTTTGAATAAAAGTAAATGTATGAAATCAGGCCAATCATATTATTTCAGCCTTCAACAGATCTTGTAATGTCCTAACATTAAAATAATTGGCCAAATTAAGACCCGTAAATATTTGCCCACAAAAATGTAATCAGATAATTCAGAGACAAAAATCATTTAAAAAGAGATTGGATAGACAAATGTAAACAGTTTTATCCGTTAACTTATTCGTAAAATATCTCGTACCCGAAGCATATAAGTTTGTTCTAGGTATATGCTGATAAAGGTTAGAGCTTGGAAAAAACTCGAAACTATTGCGAGATTTTGTGGCGTGCTTTCGTAAAAAAATGAATGAAATGAAGATGGGTGGTGCTTGGAAATTCGTAATCCTTTTCGAAAGATAGAACTTATATTCCGGCTCGCGAGATACTAAAGGCGCGATAAATTGTCCACTTCGCTTTTCTGAAAAATTTAATTTATTTAGAAAAAAAAAAAAAAAAAAAAAAAAATACAAAAAACCGGGTATAAACGGAAATTTCAAATCCTCTTTGCGAGAAAATGGTTGCATATTTTTGATTGACTTTTTTTTAAAGACACTTTTTAGGTTTGAACATTATGATATATTTTTTTTAATTTTCTCTCGATTCTATTTGAAAAGAACTACTATTTAGTCAATCAAACTAATACGTAATTTTTGTTTAATTATGGAAGACACCCCTCTTGAAATGAGTCTTGTATCTTAAAAAAAGTTTCTGTTCAAAACTACAAAATTGTTTGACCCATTTGGTTTTCAGATAAATTAAATTTTTTCAAAATGGGGCGAGGTTATAAAATATACTGTTAATGAAAAAAGTTGAGGTTTGAACCTTTTCGGGTTCAGGGGCATGCAACCCATTCGAAACCTTCTAAAGTTCAAAAATGAACCAATTTGACTAGGTAGAATTTCTAACCCTTAAAAAGGATTCAAATTAGCATCTTGAGAGGTTTAAATTAGCGTTCGAATTAATGTCTTGCGAGGTTCATATTGTGCCTTGCTAGGTTCATATTGTGCCTTGCTAGGTTCATATTAGGGCATTGCGAAGCTACGCTGGAAATCTAGCTATCTAACGCGCGTATACTCTGGTTAGAGGTCAGAATCGGATCGAACCTTTTTCTTCTGTTATTCATATTTTTTCAGATATTTTATTTTCGGATTTATTGTTTGTGAATAAACAAATGCGAGTCGTAAATTTAGGATAGAAGTTAAATGAATGTTGGGTTTATCCGAAGCTAAACGCTCAAAGCTTTATCTATTAACGAGTTACTCTAATTAAAAGGTGGATAAGAAAATTCGCATTCTCAGAATTCGTGGAAAATAAAATAAATATATTTCAAATTTACTTAAAATTCGAAGAAAATAAATAAAACCAAACTTCTAGCTTTAAATTTTATTTCAAATTTTTTGAAGAGAATCGATTTTTAAATTGTTATTATCCGAATTATGTAACTCGGATAAAATTCTAGGATAAGTTTCCATTTTCGGATAAAAAGAGTCTATTCGCGTTTAATTCAGTAGATCTATCCAATTAATAAAAGTCATCCAAATTCCGAGCTCTAACTTTGGTTATATAACCGAAAGCAGGTATATTTAAATATAACTTGTCCTTGAAGTTAGTTCGATAGGCCGTTCTTATATTCTTAACGCTCTTACTTCGCTTATCAACGCGTATATACATTCTCCTCCTAGCCGCGTCGCTGATACTGTCATGGCCGGCTTTTGATGGCCTAAAAGGAGGAATGGAGAGATTTCGAGTTCTCTAGATTCGATATATAGGTACATGTAGTTAAAGTGAGAGACATTAAGGTATGGAAAGTTTTCGAAAGCGGCGTATATCGGGCGCTGTTGAAGCTCTGCTGTTTGTGATTAATGCTTTATAAACCTCTCCACTCCGCCTCGGTTCTCATCTCTAATTTCGCTTCCCCGCGTATATATTGTAGATGACCGAACACTAACTTTGGTCTATTTATAATTTTGGGAAGGTGCTGTTACCCCTTTTCTATATATTTCGTCTATATTTGCGCTTAGGAGATGAATTGGATCGAATGTTGGAAGTATAGGTTTCCTATCCGAGGTATTTCCCCCCATTTATCGCTCTATTCAACCCAAGTTTCGCGTTCGTAACTTTCCATTACTTTTCTTATATCAAGTTTAACACAGTGTATCAATTCACCCTATTTTTTAATTTTGCCAATTGACAAATTCAAAATTTCCATACTCATAACTAAACCAACTTCCAGAGGCAACGGGCATTGGAGTATAAATATTATGACGAATCATCGCAACAGATGGCGTTACCGAGTAGTAATAATAATAACGTAATAAGTTATTAAAGTATACAAACAATTATGAAAATGTGATTTAGAATGATGTATATGCCTAGATGGCGCGCCCGCGTCTCACTCTATCTCTCTCGTATATAGTGAAAATATACCTATTCTAGTATTACACCCGTTGTTACGGGAAACGAGTTGAGCCTAGATAGCGGGAGGGGCTGGTTACCACTAAGTTTGACTCTCTCTCGTCATAACTTAGCCAATCAGAATGGGAACTACGAAAGCGCCATCTCTTATCAAATTCGCGCGTAACGATTTATGCCAATGGATGTTGCTCTTCAATTCAATTTGTCTATTCATCAAGATAAAATGTGTTCTTAATTTATTGTAATTTTTTAAATCATTAAATTACACGGTAAATTACCGTGTAATATTTACCGGTATTCACAAAATGATTTTGTATTTGCATTTCTGTTATTTTAAATACCGGAATTGCTATTTCAAAGGCTTCAAAATTATTATTTATGACTAAACAACCACTACTCTCGTGAAAAAAAACAATGTTTTTGGTGATACGTTTGACCATTTGACTTTGCGTTGATAGGGCTAAGTGACTAAGACGTGTAAAATTACAATAAAATGTCTTTAAAGGGTGAACGCAACCTAACAACATATGATTTTTTTATCGATTCCTTATCGTTTAAATAGACCTAAATTAGTTCAAAAATTTACGAACAAATATCAATTCAAAACCCTACTGGATGCAGTTTTGTTTCTCCTTTTGACCAACTATCCTCTGCTTCCCTACTTCCAGTCTTCCTTATTTTCTCGCCCCCCCCCCCTTTTACTCCTTTTCTTACGGTTAAGTAGTATATTTTCCCTAGTACACCCAAAGGCGGGATAGGTTGGATAGTCATTTGACCCCTATCCACAGCAGTTCTACGCCCCCTGCCTCCCTATTAATCGGGTTTTGCCCTTTTTACCTCCCCCCTCCAGGTTCATGAGTGTTTTTCACCCTGTACAGTTTATAGTGCCTTCCCCTCTAAATTTTTTCCCCCTTCATCTTTTTTACAATCCCCTATTAACTTAATTATTAAACTTATATTATGGGTATTTACATAAAATTATAAGCTATTTCTCTTTCGGTATAAAGTATTATCTAAATTGGGAAACTGAAGTTTATTATTTCAATTAATTTTAAATAAATTAATTTTATTTTTTATATTTTCGCGAAAATGTGGCTTATTTCTACTCCAGGTGTAGTTAGCCTTACTCCATGGCGGCACCTCAGAGCCGAGTCACGTGAAGCCCTAGTGAAAAAAGGGGAAGTGGGTGAGAAGAGAGAATGCAATTTTTCAGTGTCGGAAAATCACCGATTAGGTCAGATTTACGGTCGTTTTTGGCGTGCTATTTTAATTGATTTAGTAAAAATAACATTGCGTTAATCATCGAATTTTGTGTTAATTAACTCGTGCATAGTTCCATCATCTATCGTGCGTGATTATTTTGTGCTTTTTGGACATATTTTTTGCGTTTCAACGATATTAGAGTAGCTCGTAGTTTTTGAAGATAGGCTCTTTCATCGTCTCGTGTTAGGCTTAGCGTAAGACGCTCGTTGTGTTGTATCACCTCCTCTATGGCTGCGCCGCCTGCGCCAGTTTCACGCCGGGGAATACTAAAACATGGAAGGTTTCCGGGTAAGAAATACTATTATTTTTAAACAATAGCACCATTATATATTTACAATTTTGGATTGTGTAATGGTTTTTCAAATATTTATGGCAAATTTGGAGTAGAAATACTTAGATATTTAATATTTTTTGCCCTGTTTTTGCCATATTTTTTAATTATGTTCTCCATTTTTGAAGCCCTTCTCATTACGATTGTAAAAATTTACCAAAAATATTTTACAGGGCTCCAGATATTAATTTTTAGGGGGGTGTAAAATGATTTTGTGCAAATGTAATTGGCTTCTAGAGGGTTAAGACACGATGACGGGGGGGACTCGTTAATTATTTTTTTAAAGAATTTTTATGTATTCGGTAGTTTACTTTCGGGGATGTAATATTTTGGGTATTCAGTGAACGCGATAAGTATTTTAAAATTAATTTTGAAGTTGACCCATAATTGACTTTTTTGCTAGTTTCGGTCATGGCCAATTCGTAATGTTATTCTATGGGATTTGGTTTTTTGAAAGTGGCTTACCTTTCAGATTTATTTACTAATACTTCCGGATATTTTTCAGACTTGAATTTTCCGTGTGGTATGAATTAAGTTTCAAGCTTTATTTTAAGACTAATTTCATAATTTTACACCAATTAGTTGGCCCACAATCTATTTATGAAAACGGACGAAAAATTAAAGCGGAGAAATTGAGTGGGCAAAAACCTAAGCCTTATTTGACAAATTAGGCTTAGGTTTTATATGGCTTTTAAAATCACGCGCAGGAGGAGCCGCGCTTGATTTGGAGGCTATGGATATTGAACGCTAATGACTTAATTTCTCCTCCTTCATATTTTTGCCGTTTTTATACATATATATTATGGCCAAACTAATCGGTGTAAAATTATGAAATTAGTCTTAAAATAAAGCCCAAAAATATCTGGAAGCATTAGAAAATAAATCTGAAAGGTAAGTCTCGTACAAAAAATCTAAATCCCATAGAATAACATTAAGTTTCAATTTCTCCGCCTTAAAAGTACTCTCCTTTCTAAAAATGAGTGAAATTCCGAACGACTTGGCATTTCGAACGGCAATAAGGAAGTTATTAACATCCAAAATAATGAAAAAAATAATTTAAATTTAGTTTAAAGGGTAATGGGAAAAATATGAAGATTTCGCTGCGGCTGTCGGAGGTATTAACATCAAAAATGATGAAAAAATTAATTTTAATTGGGATTAAAGGGCACTGGTAAAAATGTAGAGATTTGACTGAATCAAGTGTGGCTGCCGCAGCTATTAACATCAAAAATAATGAAAAAAATAATTTTAATTGGGTTTAAAGGGCACTGGTAAAAATGTAGAGATTTGACTGAATCAAGTGCGGCTGCCGCAGCTATTAACATCAAAAATGATGAAAAAATTAATTTTAATTGGGATTAAAGGGCACTGGTAAAAATGTAGAGATTTGACTGAATCAAGTGCGTCTGCCGCAGCTATTAACATCAAAAATAATGAAAAAATAAATTTTTATTGGGTTTAAAGGGCAATGGTAAAATTGTAGAGATTTGACTGAATCACTTTTTAAAGGGCTAGTCTTTTAATATAGAAGTTAACACTTTCGTGTTAGACTGAAGTGACAGATATTATATCAAAAATGTCTTTGCGAACAAAGACCCAGAAGGACATGTTATGGCCTTGAATGTCTGAAGTGACAGATATTAAATTTTCTTTTAAAACATTAAATTTAAATACAATTAAATTTTCTTTTAAAACATGAAATTTAAATGTAATTAGATTTTCTTTTAAAACATGAAATTTAAATGTAATTAGATTTTCTTTTAAAACATGAAATTTAAATATAATCACAATCTGGCACGAGTTAGAGTTTCAAATTTCAAAACAACTGATTTTATTCACTCGGAAATATTTAAGGAAAAACATATCAGACGATTTTCTGCCATTGACGCTTAACATTAAATTTCGCTTAACATGTCCTTCTGGGTCTTTGTTTTGATATAATTGGACTATGGCGGGATAGTATTTAAAGTACTATAGAAACACAACCTTACTCTTTGAAATACACCAGAAAGTTCTTTGAGCCTAATTTCGTTATTTTAATCGTTAACCTCCCTCGAAATGTCATTTTTTCCCCCACTAGAATCGTATACCTTCTTCGGTTTTAACTGTCCATTGAATTAACATTTATTATACATGTAAAACCTTGACATTTTTACTCGTAAATGACGTCATTCATTCGAATTGAGTGGAGTGAAGGTTTCGAAGGTTTAATCTTCGCATCTGTCCAATTTTGATATAGTCACTTGCTATCTCTTCTAGCAAAAGTTGTCAGTAGTTGAGAAAATGAAGGGAGGATGTCACCATTTTTCTGTAGAAGGGACATGAGTAATATTTTTAGTTTTTTATTCAATTTACCCTAATACCCATATTTAAAATTTTCAACCTCTAGATATTTAGAGATTTTTGACTAGTTAACTTTTAGTAAGTCTACATGGCCCATTGTTGTTTACTTTTGTGGAATAAAGTGTTAGACTTTTGGCTATACTCGTAACATTTTAAACTCGTGAAAAATCCCTGACAGCCTCAATTTAAAGCGATCGGCCGCGATATACGCGTCCGTTTGCAGAACTCATTTGATCCAAACTGCATTTAATTTGAAATCCCTTTTAAGATTTTGGTTCGGCCAACTGAAACTCTCGTTAAGAATCATATATAGCTCGCTGTATACACCCTGCATGGTTTCTGATAAATCTAATTAAGAATCTTCCTGTCGCCTCGTTTTCCGTCTATTATCCCCTCCCCCCCCTTATATACCACCAATAATACGTCTTGGATTAGACTAATTTTACTAGTTCATCCGTTTAAATATCGAGGAACTGCTGGGTTGGGGAGAGGCGGAAGGGATTAATATGGGAAATATATTTAGCGGTTTTAAATGAACCTTGATTAACGTTCTCACCGTTTCTATAATTAAGATATTATAATTGGGCACTCTTCCAACTCTAGTTTCGCTCTAAATTTTCTGTAATTTCAGAGGATATATGAAGTATAGTTCGTGACAATCTCTATAAAAAATGCCATTAATATTTTAAACAATTAACTTTTAGTAAACGTTCGACGACTATTCAAGCGTAGTGAAAGCCATTTTTAAGAAAATATCATAGTTGTTTAAACGTTATATTACTAAAATAGTATAATTAATCTTTGCTAAGTTGAAAAATAATATAATTAATCCTTGCCAAGTTGAAAAATAATGTAATTAATCCTTGCCAAGTTGAAAAATAATGTAATTAATCCTTGCTAAGTTGAAAAATAATGCAATTAATCCTTTCATAGTAGAAAAATAATTTGTAATTAATCCCTGCTAAGTTTGGAAAATAATATAATTAATCCGCGCTAAGTTTAGAAGCAATGTAATTAATCCGTACGCCTTGAACAATACACAGGATTAGACTAATCGGTTGGCAAGGAGACATGGGTCTTCGGGCGCCAGCTCTAAGCATTCCTTTGTTTTGAGCCCCTTTAGCGATAACTAAAGTTTAGCTCTATTTTGAGAAAAACATGTCCGTAGCCGTAAAATATTGATTGAGGGGCTTTAAAGCTTTTTGCAAGGTTGGCAAATTTGGTTGATTATATTTATTTTTAAGGAGGTATGATTTTTTTTAAGAGGGCGTGTGATTACCCTCACCCCCTGGTGGCTATTGTCCCGGAGACAAAATATGGCGCCCCGTTATGAGCCTTTTCCGAGAGTGATAACCAAACAACACATTTGGGAGACTTCTAATTCTGGGTCCCTTTGGGCTATTTGTTTCAATTCCACCCTGCGTAATTAATCCCCCCTTCTCTCGAACACTACTATAATTATACTCTGTAGACGTTATTTAAATTAGTAGCGTCTGATTAAGAGGTGGGCTGTGTTTGAAATAAGATACGTTATAGGTTTTTCATTCCACGCTTTCGTAATTCTCTTGTAGTGGCGAACAGGGGGTGGTTTAGCGAAGAGCCGAAGAGGCTAGACAAATTGAGCCATTAAGAGGAAAGACAGCCGTGTTTCTACTCCTGGCTTCTAATCCGCCGGTATTAGTCGTCTATTAGTTTTCGCGCTCGTCGACCATAAATTACTAAGTCAAGCTAGCTTTTCGAGAAAGGGCTTTATTTTTCCAGCCCTTCTAACGGGAACCCCGTAACGTCTCGCTAGGTTTTCTTCGAGCGGGGTGATACAGGCCGACACCGAACGTGCTTTATTTTTTAGCGCGAATCGCGATCGTTGAAGGCTTGAAGTAGGTTGAGGGATCTGACGTTAAATATTTTATGGCGTATTGAAACTTTAAATGATTCGGACCATCAGGACCGTATTAAAGCGTATGCGCAATGGACCGGGGTCCCATGACTCCATCCATGTCAATCATCCATGGCCCAGAATCCGACGGTGATCCTATGACCTCCGAAATCGTTAATGCGCCATTGAAGGTCTTGCGATGATTTTGAGGGGGAGTTTGGGATGAGATTTGGGGGGGGGGAGGGGGAGTTTGGGATGAGATTTGGGGGGGGGGAGTTTGGGATGAGATTTGGGGGGGAGTTTGGGATGAGATTTGGGGGGGGGGAGTTTGGGATGAGATTTGGGGGGGAGTTTAGGATGAGATTTGGGGGGGGGGAGTTTGGGATGAGATTTGGGGGGTGAGTTTGGGATGAGATTTGGGGGGGAGGAGTTCGGGATGCGATTTTGAGGGAGGTTGGGATGCGATTTTGAGGGGGAGTTTGGGATGCGATTTTGAGGGGGAGTTTGGGATGAGATTTTGAGGGGTGTTGGGTTGAGATTTTGAGGGGGGTTGGGTTGAGATTTTGAGGGGGGTTGGGATGAGATTTTGAGGGGGAGTTTGGCATGGTGATCTACAAGCATTTAATAGTATTTAAAATTATTTGATAGAACTTGAGATGATTTGAAATAGAATTAATATTATTTTAATAATGTAAAATGATTTGAAAGAATTGTGATGAAAATTTGATAATCTTTTATAAAATTTAAGTGTGTCTGAGCTCCAACAATGAGGAGTGAAACTGCTTCGTGGGGAGGAGGCGTGGTTAACCCCTTCACGTGTATAAGTTATTTCTCTTCCATTCTTTCTTTTTCCAACGACGAGATTATTCGGAGCAGCCAACGCGCCCGCGAAAAGATATTTCACAGCCCTGTAATGAGAACCGAGAAAACTTAATTAAGTTTTTTTTTTTTTTTGTTGAATAACAGCTCGCGTTGGCCTTTTCAATATCCTCTTGCCCGGTAGTAGGATTATGTAGGCGGTCTTTTTTGGATTCTGCAAATTTTTCAACGCTTGTAATATTTCTGAAAAGCGGGGCATCCTTGGCAAAAAGAGCCGCGCCAGCTATGAATGTTAATGTATTCGGTTAGAAGCGTTACTAGCGACAGAGAGAATTAGAAAAGCGGCGTTATATTTAGTTACAGCCTTGGAAAGAACGCTAAATTCCATTCAAAAATTATATTTTTCAATGGGAATTCGAGTTTTATTCGAGGCTGGTATCTAGTCTATAAGACGGTATCTCGCTTCAACCTCGTTAATCCTTAGATAAATTTCGGGTGATTATCTAGGCTTCCGCTAACTTCCATCTGGTACGCGCGCGAGCTTTTAGGTCACTTTTCTCACGCCAATGTATACGGAATGGCTTTACGCGTTGCTTCTATATAGCCATAGCTTAATTCCAGGCAGATTTATAATCACGGTCCGTATGGCTTCGAGTTTGCTGTATCTCAGTTTTCCGAGGGTCTAATTGCCGCTCAGTTTTCCTAGGATCTAATTGCCGCGCGACATTTGCTTATCTAACCGGTGTCTATATCTTTTCTAAGATGTACCGAGGCTAAACTACTTGACATTTCGTTATCGATTGAGATTCAAGAGCACTGGACGAGTAGACCTTTTCGATCGAAGTACCCGCGCTATGATCATCCCCGTCTTTGACTGAATTGTCAATATCTCCAAAGTATCAACCACTTTCAAAGGCGGATAAGAACGGTCACGCAACCGGCTTTCGAAAGCGTCCGTAGCGTTAGGCTCGTTCACACTGTAGAAATCCCTCTAACCTTCAATCGCGTCGTTTTTAGTAAAGCGAATTCTTAAGTCGGTGTTCGTACACGACCTGGAAAAGTCATGGTATTTGGAAATTGCCCAAAAAGATAGGGAAAAAATGGAGAATTTGAAAATTAGCCTAAATGATCAGAGAAGTTGAATATTTTGGTACGTGTCAATGAACTGTTTATCATTGCTTGACAAATTATTTGTAACCCAATTATTATAAACTGAAAATATTTGCCTCAAGTTAAAATAATTCTCATATTCCGAGTAAACTATCGACCCTGATTGATAAACTATTTCAAATAAAAAGTGAGAATTGCCATCGGCTCGCTCGTAAGAGTAAATTCATGAAAATAAGATTTATATTGGCTGGGGAAAAGAAATGGTCAGGGAAAACCTGGAAAAGTCAGGGAAATTGACTTGAATAATTTTGTACTAACCATGAAAGTGGTGCAGCCCCCGGGCAACTCTCACCCTGCGACCACTCTACCATTTGGCATTACATTTAAAAATTTTAGGGAGGGAGGGGGATGGGCTAAGTTGGCTATAGCCAACCCGAAAATATCGAATTATCTTTAATCTTTGAAACTTAACTTGATCACGAGCTTTACTTAACCCCAGCTTGGTATCGTCGAGCGAACGAAAAAATGAGTTGGAGCGATATCTTCAGTACTCGGTAAAACATATTTAATATCTTTAAGCAACCTTGCGTTTTTAGTAGTCCTAGGTTTGAACGCGACTTAACGTACAAGAACCTTCATTTCTTTTGACTGGGGCTGAGACTTCGCGTCTTATACCAATCTTCGATTTAGCCCTCGTGTTTTTTCAATGGCAACACCGTATCCTGTCCGTTGCGCCTCTAAGTGTATATGGTGGAAGCCACTTAAGAGAGGGGTCGTGTCGTACGTTGGAAAAGTTCTTCCCTTTCTGGACAACCTTCCACCCTCTTTATCCTAACATGTACCTATATATATATATACCACCATTTTGACCTGCGCGCCCTCGAACTTGTATAAAAGGCAACCGAAGTCTGATATCATTCGTGCTTCGTGGATTTCTTCGGGCGGTTCACTCTCCCGCCTCCTTAAAGAGGGAGTATTGGGTGAGAATCCCTCTACATCGCCCAGCGTCTCGTTGTGTTTGTATTTCTTTCCCTTTCTCTTCCATTACTGACAGCGAAATCCCAACTAGCCAACCAGCGTTAGAGTTGTTCGACCACCGTACCGAATAGCTGGACTCTGGTGACAAAGTTTGCTTCCGCCGTTTTCAATCTTAAAGGACAAGGCTGTTTTTAAAGTTTGCTTGATGGCTAACAAACACGTACTATAAAAGATCAAAACTGGAGCATGAACGTAGATTTTTAGAAACATTTTCTGGAATTTCGTTAAGTCTAGGACTACTAACAATGGATTTCTACCTAAATAACAAAACCGGGCGTTCATGAGCGCCCTCTAACGGCCCAAACAAAACTTTGTGCGTGGTTTTGTAGAAACGTCCTTTTGGTTAACACGGTTTTGTAGAAACGTCCTTTTGGTTAAAGCGGTTTTGTAGAAACGTCCTTTTGGTTAACGCGGTTTTGTAGAAACGTCCTTTTGGGTAACGCGGTTTTGTAGAAACGTCCTTTTGGGTAACGCGGTTTTGTAGAAACGTCCTTTTGGGTAACGCGGTTTTGTAGAAACGTCCTTTTGGGTAACGCGGTTTTGTAGAAACGTCCTTTTGGGTAACGCGGTTTTGTAGAAACGTCCTTTTGGGTAACGCGGTTTTGTAGAAACGTCCTTTTGGGTAACGCGGTTTTGTAGAAACGTCCTTTTGGGTAACGCGGTTTTGTAGAAACGCCCTTTTGGGTAACGCGGTTTTGTAGAAACGTCCTTTTGGGTAACGCGGTTTTGTAGAAACGTCCTTTTGGGTAACGCGGTTTTGTAGAAACGTCCTTTTGGGTAACGCGGTTTTGTAGAAACGTCCTTTTGGGTAACGCGGTTTTGTAGAAACGTCCTTTTGGGTAACGCGGTTTTGTAGAAACGTCCTTTTGGGTAACGCGGTTTTGTAGAAACGTCCTTTTGGGTAACGCGGTTTTGTAGAAACGTCCTTTTGGGTAACGCGGTTTTGTAGAAACGTCCTTTTGGGTAACGCGGTTTTGTAGAAACGTCCTTTTGGGTAACGCGGTTTTGTAGAAACGTCCTTTTGGGTAACGCGGTTTTGTAGAAACGTCCTTTTGGGTAACGCGGTTTTGTAGAAACGTCCTTTTGGGTAACGCGGTTTTGTAGAAACGTCCTTTTGGGTAACGCGGTTTGGTAGAAACGTCCTTTTGGGTAACGCGGTTTGGTAGAAACGTCCTTTTGGGTAACGCGGTTTGGTAGAAACGTCCTTTTGGGTAACGCGGTTTTGTAGAAACGTCCTTTTGGGTAACGCGGTTTTGTAGAAACGTCCTTTTGGGTAACGCGGTTTTGTAGAAACGTCCTTTTGGGTAACGCGGTTTTGTAGAAACGTCCTTTTGGGTAACGCGGTTTTGTAGAAACGTCCTTTTGGGTAACGCGGTTTTGTAGAAACGTCCTTTTGGGTAACGCGGTTTTGTAGAAACGTCCTTTTGGGTAACGCGGTTTTGTAGAAACGTCCTTTTGGGTAACGCGGTTTTGTAGAAACGTTCTTTTGGGTAACGCGGTTTTGTAGAAACGTTCTTTTGGGTAACGCGGTTTTGTAGAAACGTCCTTTTGGGTAACGCGGTTTTGTAGAAACGTCCTTTTGGGTAACGCGGTTTTTGTAGAAACGTCCTTTTGGGTAACGCGGTTTTTGTAGAAACGTCCTTTTGGGTAACGCGGTTTTTGTAGAAACGTCCTTTTGGGTAACGCGGTTTTTGTAGAAACGTCCTTTTGGGTAACGCGGTTTTTGTAGAAACGTCCTTTTGGGTAACGCGGTTTTTGTAGAAACGTCCTTTTGGGTAACGCGGTTTTTGTAGAAACGTCCTTTTGGGTAACGCGGTTTTTGTAGAAACGTCCTTTTGGGTAACGCGGTTTTTGTAGAAACGTCCTTTTGGGTAACGCGGTTTTTGTAGAAACGTCCTTTTGGGTAACGCGGTTTTTGTAGAAACGTCCTTTTGGGTAACGCGGTTTTTGTAGAAACGTCCTTTTGGGTAACGCGGTTTTTGTAGAAACGTGCTTTTGGGTAACGCGGTTTTTGTAGAAACGTCCTTTTGGGTAACGCGGTTTTTGTAGAAACGTCCTTTTGGGTAACGCGGTTTTTGTAGAAACGTCCTTTTGGGTAACGCGGTTTTGTAGAAACGTCCTTTTGGGTAACGCGGTTTTGTAGAAACGTCCTTTTGGGTAACGCGGTTTTGTAGAAACGTCCTTTTGGGTAACGCGGTTTTGTAGAAACGTCCTTTTGGGTAACGCGGTTTTTGTAGAAACGTCCTTTTGGGTAACGCGGTTTTTGTAGAAACGTCCTTTTGGGTAACGCGGTTTTTGTAGAAACGTCCTTTTGGGTAACGCGGTTTTTGTAGAAACGTCCTTTTGGGTAACGCGGTTTTTGTAGAAACGTCCTTTTGGGTAACGCGGTTTTTGTAGAAACGTCCTTTTGGGTAACGCGGTTTTTGTAGAAACGTCCTTTTGGGTAACGCGGTTTTTGTAGAAACGTCCTTTTGGGTAACGCGGTTTTTGTAGAAACGTCCTTTTGGGTAACGCGGTTTTTGTAGAAACGTCCTTTTGGGTAACGCGGTTTTTGTAGAAACGTCCTTTTGGGTAACGCGGTTTTTGTAGAAACGTGCTTTTGGGTAACGCGGTTTTTGTAGAAACGTGCTTTTGGGTAACGCGGTTTTTGTAGAAACGTCCTTTTGGGTAACGCGGTTTTTGTAGAAACGTCCTTTTGGGTAACGCGGTTTTTGTAGAAACGTCCTTTTGGGTAACGCGGTTTTGTAGAAACGTCCTTTTGGGTAACGCGGTTTTGTAGAAACGTCCTTTTGGGTAACGCGGTTTTGTAGAAACGTCCTTTTGGGTAACGCGGTTTTGTAGAAACGTCCTTTTGGGTAACGCGGGTTTTGTAGAAACGTCCTTTTGGGTAACGCGGTTTTTGTAGAAACGTCCTTTTGGGTAACGCGGTTTTTGTAGAAACGTCCTTTTGGGTAACGCGGTTTTTGTAGAAACGTCCTTTTGGGTAACGCGGTTTTTGTAGAAACGTCCTTTTGGGTAACGCGGTTTTTGTAGAAACGTCCTTTTGGGTAACGCGGTTTTTGTAGAAACGTCCTTTTGGGTAACGCGGTTTTTGTAGAAACGTCCTTTTGGGTAACGCGGTTTTTGTAGAAACGTCCTTTTGGGTAACGCGGTTTTTGTAGAAACGTCCTTTTGGGTAACGCGGTTTTTGTAGAAACGTCCTTTTGGGTAACGCGGTTTTTGTAGAAACGTCCTTTTCGTATAGCTAATATAGATAAGTTGTATATTGTATTATACCTGCATACCTTTCTGAATTTTTCCCCATATGATTGTGGTCATATATTTTTGGGAAACCTTTTTTGAAAAATCCGAATTTTTTTATAGTTTTTTCAACGTGTTTTAAACCCGTTTTAATCCGTGTGGATAAAACCGAACTGGATACTAGTTTTCCAACACTGGATTATTGAGACTTGTCTTTTAAAAGTTCTCCCGACCGTATAATGGACCAAATTCAACCGTCTCTTCCTCTCGCACTCTCCTATATTCTGGCTCTTTCCGCCATGAGCCATTCTGTCTTGGGAACCATTCGAAATGAGTGAAGTTCGCTATATAGCTAGAATACGAATTCACATTTAAGAATACAGCGGGTGTATATTGGGGGAAGGAGAGATAGGAGGGTGATCGGAGCTATAAGATTTCGAACAGGTAAACATGATTCTTGTAGTTTATCTCGCGCTATGTAATGGAAGATGAATTGAATGTAATTTAAACTTTAAAGTTTGGTTTGTATAGCTAAAAATCTACCGTTGAAATGAGGTAGGATTGTTGTAGCTCGAAAACATTGTTTTTGCCTTCGACTCTAGTAGAAAGTCAACTGAAAAAAAGAATTAAAACCCCTATTTTAGGAAGAAATTCAAGGTTTTGCTCTATCGAAGCGAAAAGTTTTTTATTTTATTTTTTTTTTTTCTCGGAGAACCCAATGTTTTCTATTACAACTTTGAAAAACATTAAGACCACCATTTACGAACCACTTTTTCTAATGGAATTTAGGTCCCTTCTAAGACCGCGTCATAGTATAACGGGATGGAAGTTTCCATCCCTGGTATAAAAATGCTGAAAAGTCTGGTCTTTCCTGACTGTTTATCTTTCCAAAAAGAACCTAAGTTACACTAAATTTTCACTCTGAGAAAGCCTTATTCTACCATTAGAAAGCCGGTTTTATCTCTAAAACTTTTAAGTATATAATAAGTTTGCAAATCTAACATATCGTGATAGAGAGGTATATATATATTATATATGTATATATAGTTTTGAAAATCTTCTCTTCCGCGGGAGCTTTTATGTTGGTAAACCGACAAGCCGTAAAAGTTAGGTTCTCTTTCGCCGTTTCGCGTGCATGGAAAGGGTAAGAATCCAAATTCACCCGTAGTTTTCACTACGTCTAATCCTACGCGCTCTGTTTACCTCTAATCAAAATGTTGTAGTGAAATAGTGAAGACTATAATTTTTTCTGGACTGAAAACATCGCCGTATCTTGAAATTTTTAGGATCACGCTCGTTTGCGGTAAAAGAGGGGAAACTGTTCCTGGTACTGAATGCTAATAGTTCAAAGATATAGCAATGTTATTTTACAATGTGGAAGAATTCCGATCTCTATAACGCGAGATATAAATTCATCCATCTGTTGTCCGTTAATGTGATGAAAACTCGACATTGACTTAATGGGCTTGTCAAGGAATTTTTCCCGATCGAGTTCCAAATTGAATTTCAAGCAGGGTGACCGCAACAAAAACCCGAATAAATTATACGAAAATACTATATTTACAGGAAATTGTAGGAATATTTTAGAAATATAGGAAATTATAGGAGTATTACTGCTAAAATTAAAGGGACATATATTGGTTTCGGAAGGAAAAACCGCCATATGTCTCTTTCTGAAACTAAATACAGTGCAGCGGATGACATTTGATCCAATTTCAAAAAATATTTGTTTTTGTAGATTTTCAGCTCCATTTCTATTAAAAAAAATTCACTTTTTTATGTAGTTTTGGCGCTTGTCTATATTTAAAATGTTCATTTATTTTTGTTATTTTTGAGCACTATCTATATTCAAAAAATTACGCAAATACTAAAGAAATCTTGAAATATAAATTAAAATATAGCAAGTTGTCGAAATTATAGGAACGTATAGGAACACATTGAAAATATATGAAAAATTACAAAATATAGGAATTGTGGTCGATATGCTCTCGTAAAATGATGAAGGAAATCGGCTTAATGCAGAACAAAATAAGTTTCAAGTTATATCAAGAATTCATTCAGGTTTCATAAGAATATGGGAGGGCCGCGATTCAATAACCATCCTCCCAAACTTTGTAGCAAAAGTTCGTCCGCTTCGAATCGATTTTTCAAGTAAATCGCTCCTGACATCTATTATTAACCCACGCCACTAACGACCTTGACATAATATTTTGGGTAATAAAAATGGAGCCGACCGAAAAAAGATCTAAGCGTACAAATGTTGCGAAAATTGCAGACGAACTTTTGTTACAAAGTTTGGGAGGATGGTACCAGAGGCTAAAGCTATGCTCCCATATTCTTATGGAACCTGAATGGATTCTTGGTTATATATTAAAGTTTGCAATGTTAATTGACCCTTTTACAGAAGTTTATCAAGAGATTTTCGTAAATACTGTCGTATTTACTAAAAGGGTAGATATCCGTAACTTCATTAAATATTGAGTATTTTTTATAATCCGCAGTATTTCTCCCCGTCAAACTAACGCCCATCTTATCTAGTGATGCACTCTATTTTTCCTCTCGATGTCTGTAACATACTGTATAGGTAACATACTGTTAATATTTACGTAAACAGTTCCCGCCTTTTATATACAATTATACAAAAAGGATTTGGGTTTTTTCTTTTTCTCGCGTCAAGTCTGCGTCGGAGTTGAAAGATCAAAGGTAGTGAATGTTCTTTCAGAGTGATGTAATACCAGTTAATGAACCATTTCTTTCCAATTCTTATAATTTATATTTTTAGATATATCATACAAAACAGCCTTATTAAAAATTTTACACCGCTGGGTTGACGCGTTCTTAAGGAACTTACAATTAAAATATTATATATGTGACGTTGATTATTTCTGGGACGTAATTAACGATTATTTTAATTACTTTTACTAAAAAGACCACCCGAAAGCAACCTTATCACTCGCGAGAATTAACTGTAGGCTCTGCAATAGACACGCGAACATAGAGCCATGACTTAGTATTGCGTGGAATTCACAAATGGCGATGATAAACAATGTATTTTTACTGTTGTGGTAATTTCTTCTATGACATGAATAACGATATTCCCAAAAATGCTACTCAATTTCCATTTGTAGTTCATGAAAAATCCGCGACAGCCTTATTTTAATCTTAACATAGATCATGGATAACATACATTAGTGATGTTATTTAAAATGAGAATGTAACCTAACAACAAGTCATGTTTTATCGATTCCTTATCGTTTAAAAAGGCCTAGTCTAACAGTAAAAACAATTTACAAATATTAATAATAACTAATAATAACTTTATAATTTACAATCAAAATAGGCTTAGCTGGATTCATGGAGATATCCTTAACTTCCCGTATAAGAACTATAGCGACCAATGACATTGATCATGGATATCCTGCCTTCCCCGTATAAGAGCCATCGATCAATGTCATTGGTCGCTAGGCTTTAAATGGGGAGTTCAGGTGTTCTTCATGAAATGCAGCTAAGCCTATTTTGATTGTAATTTTTAAATTTATTTCTATGCCAAGTTTAATATTAGTTTTTCATTTTTTTTAGGATTAGGCCTACATAAACGATAATGAATCCATAAAAATATAAATTGTTTTTAGGTTACATTCTCCCTTTAAGTCGTAAATGAAAACTATGCTTTATTTCTTATATCATTAATTATTATATATATATGAATACGATTCTTTCGTACAATTTCGAGGTTTGCGTTTATTTGGGAGAGGGGGGGGGGGGTACGCGTTTAAAAAATGAGTTATATTTCAGTTAGCAAATGAAGCGAAACCGAGTGTGTATGAGAGAAAAATATTGGTATATTGATTAATTTACCTTTTCTTATATATATGTTTCAAAAAAATATTACCTCCTGAAATATCCAACGCGCGGTTGTGCCAATTGGAAACAATTTCTTCGTGGAAAGTAAGACGTTTTAACAGACCCAGACCAAAAAAGGGCCATTTTTCACTAGTTTATTTTCTCCTCTTACACCTTCGCACCAGGATTGAACGATATACGTTTCGTATATTACCCTCTGTTATTTTGGGAGAGGTTTTGGGCCTTATTTTTTATTACACATCCCCCGTTTTTGTTCGTAAATCATTTTTCAGAGCCAGTCTTTAATCGTAATTGCAGAAGCGGAAGGATTTTTTTGCTATATGCTTCAAAAAGGACCAACAATCGGAGTATTCAGCATCATTTAAAGGCAGCTTGAAGGAAAAATCTAAAGCGTTAAAGGGAGAAGGCAACCTAACAACAAATGATTTTTTTATCTATTCTTTATTGTTTAAATAGGCCTAATTCAATAGGGGAAACGAACGAACAACTATTAAACTAGAAATAAATTTAAAACTTATGTGGAAAATAGGCTTAGCGGGATTCATGGAGATCCTGATTTTCTCTCGTATAAGGTCTAGCGACCAATCGAACGCGATTGTAAGTCTCGTGGAGATCTCGCGTGAACGACGGGCCTTTGCTCATTGGTCGCTAGACCTTACACGGAGTCAATTTAGAATCTCCACGAATCCCGCTAAGCCTATTTTCTGGGTGAGTTTTTAAATTTATTTCTGGTTTAATGTTTGTTTTGTTAACTTTTTATCATTGTATTAGGCATATTTAAGCGATAAAGAGTCGATAAATCACTTTTTATTAGGTTGCAAACTCCCTTTAAGCCCTATTTCTTTCATAAAACAATAATACAGTATTAAAAAATCCCTTCCTCAAATCAAATATTTTTTATTCCTTTTAATTACTCTTAAATTAAGAATTAAAGTCAGCGTTTTGCCGCCCCTCCCCACCACGACTTATGTAAATCGTCCACCATCTTGTTCCATGTAGAAAAGGGGATATCAGCCACTCAGAATTTTACTTGGGAAAATAATGTTATTTAGCTTTTGTTAGATGGTGCTACAGTCTCCAACGGGGTTTCGAAAAACATACTTTGTTTGAATTAATATTGATTTATTATTGGAAATGCGGCGCCACCTTTTGGGGGTTTGTGGCTTGTATATATATAATATAGGAAAATGACAAGGTTTGATTGGCTCGTATCCCCAGGCCTCCAGAACAGCATTCAAAATGGTGGTCGACCTGTAAGTTCCAAATTGAAAAAAGACTATTTCTTCGAAATTTATCAATTTAAGATACATCTTTGTACTAAATAACGTATTTTACGGTCTTAGACGTAATGTTTATATCTCGCTTATTTCACACTATTCCCTTCAGTCTCCCTTTAAAGTTAAAAGTTCCTTTATAAACTTTTATTTTATAGTTCAGATTTAGGAGGGGGATGTTCAGAAATGGAATCGGGGCTTTTAGAATTAGAAGTCCCATCTGCCTCTTTTAAACCGCGTTCGCGTCAAAAGTACGCATCATGGAATGATGAAAACTAGCGGAACGGGTCCGCAACTATTCAAACTTGATATTAGATAATTAACTTCGTCGCTAAAAACTCCCTTGCAATCGAGATCTTGGATTTCTTAAAAAGTGTTCAGAGATAGGCGACCCTATATCCTAGTTTATCTAATTCTAATGACCACAACCTTAGACATATTTTAATTTTCTAGTGATGTTATCGAAGCTATAAAACTAGTTATGGTCTGTTTTTTTCAGATTTTCCGAATAATTGTAAATCTATATATTAGTTAAATGTTTAGGGTTTATACGAAGATGATTAACGTTTCAAGCTTTATTAACAAAAATTTGATAAAAAAATTCACATTTCTTAGAACTACTAAGCAATAAAATAAATATAATTCAAATTAATAAAATAAATATAACATTAAAACGAAGCTGTTAGGTTTACATTATAATTATTATTTTTGACTAAAATATATTTTTAAATTGTTCTTATCCGTACGTAAAACTCGGGTAATGTTCTAGGATAAGTTGCCATTTTCGGATAAAAACGTATTGGAGTATTATTTTGAATTTTATCTTTGGATAAGTTAACCAATTACTGAATAGTATATTGTTAATTTTCAAATTTATCTTCAGATACTTTAACTGGGATGTTGGTTTACGTTTTAAGCAAACGGATAATAGATATATTCAATTAATAAAAATTATACACACTTCGAAAGAAAGAAATATTCGAATTTCGAATCTTTCTTTCTCCAGTGTGTTTTTAAAAGTACGGGAATGTTTGAAATCCGTATTTTCCAACCTTTTCCTTGACCATTTGAGGGATGGTGTGTTTTTCGTTCTCCTAGACGAGACTAAATGAAGTTCTATAAGGAAGCTTTCGCTCTAGATGTAGCTGGTAAGATTTGTCTCTTTTAGGCTGCCAAATTGGGCGAAAAAGAAGCGAGAGCGAGAGAGAAAATGAAGAAACAAAGCAAAAACGTACATTGTGAAAGAAAAGAGAAATAGAATGAGAGCGAGAAAGTAGAAAAAGAGCGCTTTTTTCATGCTTGTCAGTTTTGGGCCGCGCGATCGAAAAGTAGTGGTCTTTTTACCTCCTTTTACTTAAGTTACTAGGTGATTTTTCTTTGTCCCAACAAATTGAACCGATCATCGCGAAGAGGGGGTAAATTTAGAGTGAGTGAGAGAGAGTTAGAGAAGAAGAGACCTTACCAAGAAATAAAAAGCAAGATGTTCAAGCCCATAATAGCTACACTACTCATGTTAGTTTTAACCTATCCTAAATGTCAAACTTTTTCACTTTTTCCATGTCAAACTTTTTCACTTTTTCCATGTCAAACTTTTTCACTTTTTCCATGTCAAACTTTTTCACTTTTTCCATGTCAAACTTTTTCACTTTTTCCATGTCAAACTTTTTCACTTTTTCCATGTCAAACTTTTTCACTTTTTCCATGTCAAACTTTTTCACTTTTTCCATGTCAAACTTTTTCACTTTTTCCATGTCAAACTTTTTCACTTTTTCCATGTCAAACTTTTTCACTTTTTCCATGTCAAACTTTTTCACTTTTTCCATGTCAAACTTTTTCACTTTTTCCATGTCAAACTTTTTCACTTTTTCCATGTCAAACTTTTTCACTTTTTCCATGTCAAACTTTTTCACTTTTTCCATGTCAAACTTTTTCACTTTTTCCATGTCAAACTTTTTCACTTTTTCCATGTCAAACTTTTTCACTTTTTCCATGTCAAACTTTTTCACTTTTTCCATGTCAAACTTTTTCACTTTTTCCATGTCAAACTTTTTCACTTTTTCCATGTCAAACTTTTTCACTTTTTCCATGTCAAACTTTTTCACTTTTTCCATGTCAAACTTTTTCACTTTTTCCATGTCAAACTTTTTCACTTTTTCCATGTCAAACTTTTTCATTTTTCCTTGACAAATTTGGCATCATGCATTCATGTTTTGGCATCCCCCATGTTTTTTTAAGTTTGGCATCCTTCATGTTTGTTTGGCAACTTGTTGTTTCTTGTTTTTCTAGTCGTCGTTTTTCGTCATTTCTGGGGACATCTGACTGCGGATAGCAACAGTTCAAAATAAGACCATACACCACTAGGAGTGGCGTGGCTAAAAATGGTTCTATTGCCTAAATATATTTTTTCTTTAAAAAAACAGAAAAAAAGATAAAACAGTTAGTAAATCCGTTTGGCCTCCAGAAAAGAAATGTAATTAGAGGTTATAGGTCTTATTTTTTCGTAACGTTTCACCCTTGGATTGTTGCCACTTTTTTCTATAGATTACCCGTTAAACCGATAATTTAACGGTTGACTCGCTTCGGGAATTGGGCAGTTTTTCCTCGCGCTCTAGCTCGGATTCACTCTCTGCTCTAGTTGGCCAACGTTTCAATCATAGTTATCAAGAAGCTATAGGTTTGTTCCCACCTTTTATCTATTTCCGTTACTTTGTTGCTCAAAGCGAAACTACAAATTAAGGAAGAGGAAAATGGTCACCTAAAAAAATAATCCAAAATTATCGTACACATCCGTAAAAGAAACTTCCTTAAAACGAAATACAAACGTTTTAATAAATTCGTACAAGGTTGGTTTAGCCAAATTATTTCACGAGGAACTGACCACTCACCCCGTAATCGGTGCACACGCCTGTAGCTTTGACTGTACTAAAGTGATTACGTAACTTACTACTCATTTAGTACTTCCAAAGGCTGTAATCATTTCCGTAATCGCGTAATCGATGTACAGATTTTAGGGAATTGGTGGTTAGCCTCACGTCAATTTCGAATCTTATATGAGCAACAGATGGCTCCGAGAACTGACAAGCTTGATTACATTATGAGAAAAATCTTTAATGAACGTTAGGCCTTAAATTCCTTTTATGCCCTTGGTATATGAATTTTGTTTTCGGGATAACCTGGCAGTCGCAAGTACACATCATTCCATACGTGTTAAGACTGAAAAAGACACATTTCGAGAGCGGTTGAAGTGTGAATCTTGGGCTTCTCATGAGGGTTATCGCATATATATACTATATAGTTCATATTCAAACTTGGAGCTAAAAATAGAATAGCTTTTTAATTAATCACCATGCCGAAAAACGTATTATTATTTTTATTTTGGTATTTATATTAAATTATAATACGAAAGTAAATTATTTCGTATAGAGGGACATAAATAAGCACTCTTCAAAAGAATAGATATTTATTACGCTTGAAGTCATAATCGTCTTATCACTTATTCCTGACCACATAGAACCTTTTGGAAATACGATCCAACGACTCTTCTTCCACTCTACTGTGGATAGGATTTAGGCATTGAATTATACTTCGTATAACATTCTTGGAACGAATCTAAATTACTATTGGAAAAACTCATTTTTATTGGGGAATTTAGATGCCTACCAAGATTATGTCCGAGTATAGTCATTTATGAAAAGGGATATTGTGAGTGGGAAAATGGAGTAGAGCGATTTCTATAAGCAGCTCGGCTTAATGTAGACCTTGATGATTATAAGCGGCTTCGAGAGACATAAGCCCCGCGCGAACTCATCCAAATTTTGGAAACCCACCCACCCACTTTTAATAGAGTATATAGCTTGGACAGAAAGAGAGCTTTCAAAAGTGAAAGAGATAGAAAATATTTAAACTCCCTCGCCGTGAAACGAGTTAAAGGCGAATTACCCTCTGCTGGTTAAGACTTGGTTTAAAACTTATCTTTCTCTATATAACTCGTATTCGCTGTTACTTCGTGGATAACCTTCCAACACTTTCCTAGCGGGTTTAAGAGGACTAAATGAGTTTGGACTTGAAAGTTTCTACGCTCTTCTCTCAATTTCATTCGGAGTTTTCAACGTAAATACACCAATATATTTGTAATTTACTCGTATCGGTTAAAGGGAGAGTGCAACTTAACTGCTAGTGATTTTTTTATCGATTCATTATCGTAAACAAAAAATATATAAATGTTAAACTATTTAAAACTTACTTGTAAAATAGGCTTAGCCGGACTCATGGAGATCCTGCATTTCCCATAGAAGGGCCATCGTTCAATATCATTGGTCGCTAGTCCTTACGGAGGGAATTCAGGATATCTCTATGAATCCTGCTAAGCCCATTTTGATGTTAAGTTTTTGAAATTTATTTCTGGTTTAATATTGTTTTCTAATTTTTTCTTACTTTAGGATTAGTCCTATTTAAACGATGAGGAATATCACTTGTTGTTATTGGTTGCTTGCATACTCCTAGTAATAATTATAATAATATTTAACTCGCAAAAAATTACAATTGCTAAAATTGATTATAAAAGAAAAGCCTTAATTTAAATGAAACGTAGGTTAAGAAACATACTTTGATTCTTTTCTTTCACGCACTCTTTAAGCCGTAATATAAAAGTTAAAGGGGAAACTTGGAGCTGTAAATGGATCAGCTTTTGAACTTATTTTCGTGCGAAAAACGTATGTCGCAATTTTTAGACGCGTTTTTGGTGTTTAATTTCTAAAGTTTGGGGTTAAGTATTGAATAAAGGTAAATATAAATTCGGGCCAATCATATTATTTCAGATTTGTAATGTCATAACATTAAGAGAGTAGGCCGGCGTTTGATGCCCAAGACCTTGAGCGTTTATTGTTTTAAAATTTTCTAATACCTCTTTTTGGCACGGTTACTCCGAAAATAAATTCAAAAGCTGTTCCATTTTTAGCTCCAAGTTTCCCTTTAAGTTGAAGGATGTTCTAAACGACTTTAAGGGGTACGGTATGGTTTATGCCAGCAGCCATCGGGGTCACTACGACGCTGACTTTTCCTCGAATCCCCTTCGCTTACGCGTTGCAAAATTAAAAGAGTTGAAGGCTAGGGAACGTAGGAATAAATTTACCTCTCAAAAATCGCTTTCGCTCCGTTAGAGCGGGCGTTCTCGGCCAGTTACTTTGATGGTTGGAGTGGCGGCCAGTGAAGAATATATAGTCCCAAATTCCCCTTCTTCGTTCCTCGTCTAGTCAGCCTCTTTCGCTATTTTCGAGGCCCCAACCGCGGCTCGGCTCGTCTTTGGTATCAGTCTATCAGATAAAATGCCAACGACAAAGTAGCCCCGCCATGGCCTAGCCTATCTTTGATGGCAGTTCATATATGGCATAGTTGAACATTTTGCAGGCCTACGCGTTTTTTCTCGACCGATGCTCTTTTGAAAACTAGAGCGTTCTCCTTTGGTATACTTGAAGCTGTATGCACCCTAGAAATGCGTCAAATTTTGCCTAAGAAAACCCTGTTTTTCTTTGCAATTTTAGGTATATTCTATGGTTGTAACTGAATGTATATAGTTGCGAAAGTTTGAGAGGGATTCAAAGTTCGTATGTGTGTGTATTTTCTTCCAAAGATATGTTGGAAACTAGAATCTACTATACCTACAGAAAATGTACTCCCTCCAGCTTTCTTCGTCAAATTTCATCAAAGATAAATGACTTCGCGAGGTATTCTTACTCGTGATCTCCTGTAAAAAAAAAAAAAAAAAAAAAAAAAAAAGCTTGTCCGATCCATTTTTGAAACTCCTACTTTTTTTTTTTTATCATCTTGTAGAAAAAGACCACGAGGCTTAAACAATTGTAGCGTATAATTTTAAAACAACTCTTAAGGTAGATTATATTTTAATAAATATCTTAGGTAAACCAAACTAATACCTCTCCCACAATCACCTCAAATTATAAATGGTTTATTGGTGACGAAGCCCTGTACATTTTACAGGAAATAATATCTACAATATGCAGTTTGGTTTGATCTTTTTTAAGCTATTTTATTACATTCTCAAGTAAACATTCTAGCGCGATTGCTAGTTTAAATGGAAACTTGCAGCTTAAAATGAAACGGAGTTTGAATTTATTTTCGGAATCACCATGCCAAAAAATACATTCAAGGAATTTTTAGACACGTTTTTGGTGTTTAAATTAATTTCTGAAGTTTTTGCTAAAATTTGAAAAAGTAAATATAAATTCGGACCAATCATATTATTTCAGCCTTCAACAGTGCTTGTAAAGTCGTAACATTAAGGGAAAGGGCCGGCGTATAGCGAAAAAATTTCGTATACTTTTTTTGGCACGGTGATTCCTCAAATAAATTCAAAAGTTGTTTCATTTTTAGCTCCAAGTTTCCCTTTAAATTGCTTATTATTGAATTTTCCCTTTAAATTGCTTATTATTGAATATTCCCTTTAAATTGCTTATTATTGAATTTTCCCTTTAAATTGCTTATTATTGAATTTTCCCTTTAAATTGCTTATTATTGAATTTTCCCTTTAAATTGCTTATTATTGCATTTTCCCTTTAAATTGCTTATTATTGCATTTCCCCTTTAAATTGCTTATTATTGCATTTTCCCTTTAAATTGCTTATTATTGCATTTTCCCTTTAAATTGCTTATTATTGCATTTTCCCTTTAAATTGCTTATTATTGCATTTTCCCTTTAAATTGCTTATTATTGCATTTTCCCTTTAAATTGCTTATTATTCCATTTTCCCTTTAAATTGATTATTTGAATTTTTTTAGAAATATTAAGGACTAGCTTTATCGCGTGCAAAAGCGTATATTTTTGATATATTTTAATTTTTGTAGGTATATTATTCCGTGATAGAATCCAAAGATTGTGTGGGTTCACCCATGTAATTGTAAAAATTATCTTGATAAAATTATATATAACAAAAAAAAAAAAAAAAAAACTTTAAGCTTGGCTGATGGCTACAAGTCTTCCATATCCGATATAGTGGTGATCAATGCCTTTTTTGTTTTTAGAGGCCCTGTCTCTCTGGTGTACGAGCAATGCGGCAATTCTCTTTAATGATAAAGCTCATAGTCTCGTTTTTGTAGGGGGCGCTAAGATGAAGAGTCCTAGCACTCGACACCCTCGGCAAAATAGCGCCTGGCGTTCGCTCTTTAGACTTATAGGAAAAAATGCTGTTGGGCAAGAGAAGGGGGGAAAGGAACGATCAGAGGGTGATTTTCGCCTGACAAATCACTCCGATCCCTCATCATAAACTACGTTTTCTCGCCCGAACACGAGGGTGTCAAGATTACCAGAGAAAAAAGGAATGGTACAGGCACGCGGTGAGTGTAAGGAGCGAATGAGGGAAAGGCGAGAGAGGCTGGAGGGAGGAGAGAGAAAAAGCTCTTTTATTTGATTGCTTGACCCCTCCCAGAAACGTTTAGGCTTATATAACGCTATCTGCTTAAATTTAGTGTATTTGCCAAAAAGAAAAGAATCTTATAGAAGGCGAGAGAAACTAGGCCTAACTTTCCTGGCGATGCCATTCGTGGTTAAAAGAGCAAGAAAGCTTCAGATCCTCTCATTAAAGGACAAGTCCTATTTAAATTAAAATATTTGCATAACAATGGATTCTAGTTCACCAATATCCCAATATCGAAATCGTAAAAATAGCCAATTATAATTTTTCAAATTCTTTACACAAAGTTTATTGGCTATGGTGAATCACTAGTAATATCAAGAATCCATTCAGGTTCCATAAGAATATGGGAGGGCCGCGATTCAATAACCATCCTCCCAAACTTTGTAGCAAAAGTTCGTCTGCTTCGAATCGATTTTTCAAGTAACTCGCTCCTGACATCTATTATTAACCCGCGCCACTAACGACCTTGACATAGTATTTTGGGTAATAAAAATGGAGCCGACCGAAAAAAGATCTAAGCGTACAAATGTTGCGAAAATTGCAGACGAACTTTTGTTACAAAGTTTGGGAGGATGGTAGCTAAAGCTATGCTCCCATATTCTTATGGAACCTGAATGGATTCTTGGTAATATTAATATTATAAAAGTAGCAGTCTCCATTTGTTTAATAATATTTTTAAGTTTCTTTTAAGTTCACTAAACCATCTAGGAGGGACCCCAAAATAGCTGTAGTTGCCTACGTCTGTGTTTTAGATAGGACTCGACTTTTTCTTGATTTTAAACAATTTCGTTCAATATTATTGTCTACTAAAAACATTACCGTGCGAGAAACATCTTAGGAACAGTTATGAAAGCTTATAATATAGTTTTACTGGTTAGGCCCTACTTATAAAGGTTAAACAGGATAAAACGAAATAGCTTCTTCATTTTTAGAAAAAGGCTGGATTTATTGACTACTTTGACGTCATTTCAATGATTGCATGATTGTAATTGATTGAATGTCCACGGGTTTTACTTAACGAGAGAATATTTATACTAAAAAGTTGTTTCTGGGCTTAGGCGAAAATCTGAATTAAGGTTTTAAAAGTGCGTGATACCAATACCGCAGTATTCTCCCGTCTTTGAATTTAATTCGTACCTTCATGCGTGGAAAATATAGTAATTTTGGAAATGAAGTTTTATGTGTTAGCTGTCCCCAATCTAAACTGGGTATATCTAACTTCCGGAAATGAGTGCAACGCTTTAGGGCGTGTAGCATTTCCCGTCCAGCAATGACTAAAAAACGCAATGCGTATTGTCTAGTCTTTACTCTGCTTATACGGTTGCTCTATGTCTACCGGAGAGATCTACCGGAAGTAGAAATACTCCAGTTTGAGCTCGACTAAACCCGTCCCAAAAAAACGCACAAGCAAGACTGAACTTTCTATTCTTTTTACTATAGTTTCCATACGGAATGGTTAACTCTTTTGGCGTAAACTTGTAAATTTCAATTTAATTGTAATAGAAAGTTAACCTTCAATTAAACGAGACTTGTTCTTTAAAGTAGATATATTTTCGTTATAGTGTGTAGGAAATTGTTCGTTCCGGTAAGGTCTAATTAGAGATTACAGACGCAATTGCGCGTCGCGCGCGCGCCTGAGAAAGAGAGAGAGAGCGGGTGGGAGTCTGCAATTATGTAAATTAGGGGATCCCTTAATAAGTTTCCCTTCTAAGTGGACCCCTGAGAAGAAAAACCCTGCTCGGGGAAAAGTCTTCTACCTCTTTCTTCTTCCGTCCTTTCAAGCGTCCAACCCATTCCGTTCTCGTTGCTCCATCACCTCCTTGAATTCTCTTAGCCGCATCCTAATAGGTCCTCATAATGAGCTTCTTTTCTCCGAACGGAATGCTAATTTCTCGGAACATAAATGAAAATGTTGGTACGTAGCTAAGCCTTTGCCTACGTGGACCGAAAATCCATTGATCAAATCTTTTTAACAAAAGAAGGGAGGAATATACGAGCGTTAGGAAAGAGTTTAAAAAGTAGGACCAGCTTCTAAAAAAAAGTAACCGCGTAAAATGTTATACCTAATCAATCCTAGTTTATCGCGCTTCGTCCATCGCTTTTCTTAGAATTTACACTTATAAAAATAATCCTCACTTTAAAGCTACGTTCGCACTTTGAAATCGTTTTCAAACCGTTTTGAATGTCAAATTAACTTTTTAAGGAAATAATTCTGTTTATTTGACAAAAACTTACAGTTGACCCCAAAATTTTATACTTTAACTTATTTAACGCTCACTGTCACGAGCATCTGACGTTATATAAAAGCCGATGGCTTCAATTGTACTTAGGAAGGCGCTGCTTTAGACCCAACCCGCTATTAGTACCATTATATAATCACGTGTCCGAGTCCACCAATGAAACGCGGCGTCTCATAAGCACGTCTCACGGCTTTCTCCGCCAGGCTGAGGAATAACGATTTTTTTAAAGTGAACCTATGACCCACGACCCCCTGGCCTGGAATAAACTGGTCCATGACCATTGACCAGGGCACGTCGTCTGCTAGGCTAAAGATGTTTTTTGAATACAGTCATAATTTCACAAAGAATTGTTAAAAAATTGCCTCTTAATGATTCGGACCTACAGGCTACAAAATCTGCAGTTCCAAACTTAACCTTCCAAACATTCAAGTATCAAGAAATTATTTGAAAAATCCTTGAATTTTCTGACCCCCGTCCGATTTAACTTTTAAACTGGATCAGGCAATTTTTAAAGTGGTCATTTACCCTGCGCACCCGCAATATTTCTCACGCTGTTTTCCAATACCGAGAAAAAATACCTTTCCCGCACTGCGGAATAAATCTGTGTTAAGCCCATTTTTTTCCACTTCGCGACGTTGATTTTGTTGTTCTCTCTTCTCTGACTCATTTATCGCGCGGACCGCTGCCCATTTATACGGTATATAGACGAATTCGAAATTCAAGATGAATTTTCAGGGGCATCGCACCATTGTGGTACACTCTTTACGCGCCCATCTGTTTAGAGAAGTCGCTATCGTAGTTCCATTCTTATCCTATTCTGATTGGCTAAGCTTTGACGAGAGAGACAAACTATGTGGTAACCCCCCCCCCCCCGCTCGCGCTTCGAAACTCGACACGTTTAACATAGCAAAGGGTGTAATACGTGGATAGGTACGAAAGCGAGAAATATTGAGGGGTCATCTATTGTGGTAATTCATCATTATATTTGTACCCCAATGACCGTAGCCCCTTTCTTTATGAGTATGGATATTTCGAATTCTACGAAAGGAAAGTATAAAAACTTCAAATAGATGTCGCGAGGACCGAAGTAAGACGTTTTGAACTAAGTGCTTGTAATCCTGCTTCAGCCAAAACTGTTCAACTGTTTCAAAATGTCGTAGTATGAACGCGACTTTACTTTTAAAAAATAAGAATTCTTCAAACTAAGAGTAATCGATTATAAAAAATAGATGGATAAGATAAACTTAGATGGAAAACCAAGTTTTTCTACGTGGATTTAGAACCTCCTTTCAAAGTTGAAACAGCTAGGGTATTCGATAAATGGGGGTAAAAAAAAATAATCGAACTCCTCCCTACATTTGCATTAATTCCTATTTACCGGGAGCTTATTAACACTCAATTACTTCGGGCTAGAATAATTTCCTATAATCGTGTTCCAACCAAATTTTAACAAGTACTATTTTATTCCTTAAGGGATTTTAACATCACGTATCAATCCGCCTTAGATTTTCCCACTAATCCAACTTAAATAAGTAGTATAGGTTATATAATCTCCTAAAAATTAATCTTTTTTTATTCTCGCGTTCAATAGGAGTTGGGAGTGATAATGTTAAGTTTAAAGTGAGACTGCCGCCATGTCGAACCCACAAGTTCTTTTATAATATCAACTATTGGATTGGAAATGACCTATGAGTATTATTTTCAGCTTTTTCACCTTAAATGAAAGCCGTATTCCAAATTTTCCACCAAGCGGAATTTAAGCTTTGTTAAGAAACTTCAAAATTCAAATTCAAAAGAAAACGTCAACTTGATGACGTATTTATGATATTTGTAGAACCAAATTAAGGTTTAAAATGAAAGAATTTTCTGGATTAAGTACTTTCACGAGAAAGATTGCGTGAAAGCGACCATATCACGCGCCAGAAAAGGCCAAAATTAATTGTAGGCTCTACAATAAGTAAATCAATCGACCATATTGATGACGTAGTTTGTAGGAAATCTTTGTTTTAAAAATCAATTCAAAGATTTCGGTTATATTTTACAGTCGCGTTAATTTTATTCCTATGACATATTTATATTTTCAATCGGTTTTTACGCTTTTTCCGAAAATTCTACTCAAATTACATTGGAGAAAAATGTAATTCGTTACAGCCTCACTTTAACTCGAGCTTTAAGTAAAAAAAAAAGTATAATTTTTTTTAAAGTGTATGTGTGGAAGACTCAAAGGGTAATCTTTCAACCATCGCTTGAGAAGTAATGAATAAAATTTAGGAAACTTGTAAATTTTTTTTTGTTGGAATCAGATTTACTTTGCAGCGTTAATAAAACTGAAGCTACCTTCAATCTTTATTATTAATTACTTCTAAGGGTACGAGAGCTTCGCCCAGCAATTAATGAAAACTCATTTTTTTTCCATCCCTATATTTCGTTCGCTCGCTTTCACCTTTCAACGATATAGTTAATTTTCCACGGGGATGAGTGAAAGTGGAGGTGGGTGGGGTTTACTGTCGCGTGTATTAGGGACGCCAAAAGGCGGAGATGCTTCTAATTGGGGTTATACGCTACTCTTCCTTCGAGTCGATCGCGTATTTTTATTAATTATAAAGTGGAAGCGATGAGGTCTTTTTTTTTTTGTATCATCTTTTCCCCAGCTTTTCTTGGCCTCCATGCATTCATCCACCTCTTGTACGCTTATATCCTTAAACCTTTACTCTTTAGTCTTAAGCCGCGTTCATACTAGCCCTTGGAATCGATTTAAACCGTTACAAAACGATTCGCTCGAGTCCTGTGAACGGGAAACCGACTTTTCTCGATTCTATATGATTCGATTCCTCGTAACTGCTTCGGAAACCAGTTTCATACCGATTCAGTTTCAACAACCGATAGCTGAAGCTACAATAAATCGATTTATAAAGAAAATGCGTGAACGCGAGACGCTTAAAACGATCCCTGTCGATTTGAATGCCGGTTTGATTTTACCGTTGCCAATCGTTTAAGAAATGCTAATGTGACCGTAGCTTTTGATTATATTCATTTTAAAGACACTGAATACGGTAGAAGTTGCCAATAGTTTTTTTACGTTTTAGTTTAAAAAAGTAATGACATTCCCAATCGAATCGAACCTTTAAAGTTTTCAATTATGATTTGTTGGCGAAAAAAAAATTACCCGCTAGATGGGAGTTTTTAAAGAATTTTTAGATATAATTTTTACAACGTTAATCGGTGAAAAGATAAATGGAGCTGATCATAAGTTAGATTGTTCAGTTAAATGAAATTCGCGAGGAAAAACACTGTGAACGAGTAATTCTTTATTCGGGTCTCTTCCTTGTTAAATGGACCTTGGTTCGAATTCTTTCAAGGTTTGGGAACATAGAAAGCTGGGCTGGCCTCAATTTCTAGGAATCCATTAAGTTAAGGATAGAGGGACACCCACCTTTGAACGTGATCAAATCTTAAATTGACTCTTTCAAACTATAAGGGTAGAATGTTATTTTTTCTTCTTCTTCTTTTCCGTCAGTTCTTAGCTTAGCTTTTTCGGTAATCATTTACGGGACGAAGTGGTAATTAGGAAAAGGAGAGACATCTAACGTGGATTAGAGATTTTTCTCTTGATCTTCTGTTTTATAAGCCTCTTTGCTCCTTTCTAGTACGCCCGACTTTTCCAATTCTATAAAATGTAGGATATAAAATTAAGATATAAAAACACAAAAGAACTTTTTTACCTTTTTATTTTAATTTATCTAAATATGAAACCACCTACTAACGAATCAATTTTGAATCACCATTTTCATTAAAGGGGAAGCTTGGAGCTAAAAATGGAACAGCTTTTGAATTAATTTTGGAATCAACATGCCAAAAAACGTATTCAAGAATTTTCAAAAGAATTTTCGAAAGTTTGGTAAAATTAAAATAGGTCGTGTGCCTTTTAATTATAGAGCCTGCTTATTAATTTTAGCGCGTTTTGGCACGTGATACGCTCGCTTTCGATTACAGTAATCAAGGTTGTATAAAAATAGGGTATAATATGTATAATCATTTGAATAAGAAGACTACACGGTTTAGAGCTCGGAATTCGTATAATTTTTATTAATTGCATAAAATCAACTAAATTTTGTATGTTATCCGTTTGATTAAAAATAGACTAATTTTCATTCGAGTTAGCTTATTCGAAGATAAGGTCAAAAACATAATCAATAGCCGTTTTTATCCAAATGCCGCGTTATACGTTCGGATAAAAAAATTCAAAATTTATTTTCGTGAAACATAATGATTAAAAAGATGATTTAAAATCTTAGATTCGTCGTTTTATTTATATTCTTCAAATTAAAAGTAAATTTGAAATATTTTTCTTATATTTTAGACTAATTCTGGAAATTTGAATTTTCTTATCCATCGATATACGTTTGAATACGAGTAATTTGTTCGTAGATAAAGCGCCAAACGGTTATCTTCGAGTAAACTTTATAAATTTAACAATTATACAGATTTCATTTTTGTAGTTACATACAATTTATCCGAAAATAAAATATCTGAAAATATACGAATTTCAGAAGATAATGGATATCCAATTCCGAGCTCTCTAGTTAGAGAATCGATAAAGTCGAGTATTATCATAATACACTCATTATATTACACTTCGTGCGTATTGTAAAATCTTTGTTGCCAGCGCCTGTAGAAGTGTTCCAGCCTTCGCGCGTCCGAGTTCAGAGAGAAGCAAACTTTCAGGGTTTTACGCGAAATTATTATTAAAATGACGAGGTCCGAAATAAATCGTGCCCACTTTAAATCATGTTCAAATGAATTAAAGGGAAACTTTAGATTTAAAAATCTAACAGCTTTGAATTTGGTGTTAAAATTAATTTCTTATGTTTGGTAAAATTTCTATAATTTTAAGTAAATATAAATTCGCGCTTTCGCGAAAAAGTCTACTGTTCTAAGGAGTGATAGAACTGAGTTTGATATTATATATATTTTTTTTTAAGTCTTAATATTTAAGTTTGCAATGGGAGTTAAGGCGCATCATTTATGGCCTATATATTTGTAACATTATTTACCTTGTCTATTCTCAGCCGATGAAGGTTGCGCTGTTTTGATAAGGCGTGGCGAAGGGAAGGGTGGAGGAATCGATTGGAGAATGGGAGCGTACTTTTTTTCAAAATTTAAATTAATTTCATCCATCAACTAATTTGAACTCATCTTTGGTTTGCCAAATACGTAAAAATTGGGCTGGATAGGCGACTCCATACCCCATGGGCCAAGAAACGATAAATCCAGGACATGACTCTAGCGTCTACTAAAAGAAACAGGCTACGTCATCACCGTACCGTGATGACGCGTTTTTTGGGATCAAGTTTGTACAGTCAAAGCTATGGCGTTTTGGGAGCAAAGTGACGTCATATGACGTCACACGCTGTACGAGGGCTGTTTGTTTGGCCGACCGAGAATTTTATTCCCTCAAACAGGGAAGAGTCATGTCCTGGATATATCGTTCCTTGGCCCATGCATACCCTCCCACTCATCTTAGTCCGAGTATAGAAATAATTAAGGTAATGTTTACTCGAAGAAACTAGCATTTTAAAGAAACTGTTGCTCCCGAGTTAATTATTTTTGAATGAAAAGTAAAATTAAGTTAAAAGGTAACTTCTAGAATCTTAAACAAATTGCGTTCATCTATTCCGTATTGAAACAATGACCCCCAGAGAGTTAGGTAATAAGAGGGGTTTTCAAGGAAGTTAATACGTGGTTAATTGAATTGAAAGGCGGCGGGGAATCCTTGCTATTGAATTAAAATCAATTTGAAAGCGGCTAGCGACCTCTGTACTTTTTGCTAGGCCTTTCCGAATCGATCTAGATAATCAGAGTAAAGTGCTCTCGCCTTTCTTTTCTTTCCGACCCTTTTCTTCCATTCGTTGTCTACCAACAAGAATCGTTGGTAGACTAGGTTGTAATAGGGCCCAATCAGAGCTTCGAAAGGAGACCATCTGTAGTCACTATACGTCAATATCATACAAAAATGCTGTCTGATACGGAGTAATAACTAAGATTATTAACTACTGGACAGTTAGATAAAGATGAATAACAAAACCTAGCGTTTATAAGCGCCTTCTAACGGCCTAAACAAAGGTTAAAGCAAGAACTAACAAAACTTTGCGAGTGGCTGGTATGTTATACATCTTTATCTGTAAGTTAATAGTTAATAGTTCTAGGCTTAACAAATTATCTTCGGAATGTAAATTATGTAAGCTAAGATTAGATAACTTCTATAATCAGTGTTGTCTGCGTTCGTGGAATCAACGTCATAATTAATTCGAACCAACGCGTGTTAAGCTAAAGGGCCATACTGTAACGCTTTCCTCGTCTTCCAAACCCTTGCTCCTTTCCTTCATTGGCTCCGTTAACAGTCCAAAACCAATTGTATTTCGACCTTACTTAGGAGAGGGGGGGGGGGATTTAATAGAAATTGTCACTTGGTCGAAATAGCTCGTTCCGGTTTCTGCGAAAAGAAGAGATGTCGCGTATACCAAAGTTACGTGTTATAGTGTCCGAGATCTATCCTTTTCCCATTGGTTAAAACCTCGCGAGTCCAGTTTTGGTCGGATGCTTGGGACTGCTTGCGTCAGATGTTGTTGTCCATCGTTCCCGGAGGGGCTTTAAAAGCCATCTCCCATCACCACCTCGAGTAAAAGGGGGACATTTGTACGGACAAAAGCTGTCGCGACTACTAGTATCCCGAGTACCCTCAAGAGTGCGCGACACTGAGAGATTATATACTTTAACGCAATCTTGGAAAGTAGAGACATTTTAATAGAATAACCGGTTTTCCTATGGGAATTTAGATACAATCCGAGTTTATAATATATCTATACACTCATCTTCGTACGGGAATTGTTCGGACTACTTTTTTGCATACTGAACTAAGTATTAGGTATCTATACGCCTCGTCTCTTCGGGGCAACTCGATCCTCAAGCGAGAGTATAGTAATAAAGGAAATAAGGAAGAGAAAAGAGATTTAAAGAAAGCGAAAAGGAGAATTTCTCGCTTAGAATCGAGCGTATATAACGTTTCCCTTCTGTCCAATAGCGATTCCGCGATGGCGAAAGCTACCGTGCGGTTATTTTTATTCCTGAAGGAGCCGTATACTGGAGTGGCCTGGTAGGATAGTCGCGCCTTAACGGCTAAATGGCTTTTCTCTTCGCGTTGTCGCGCGTCTAAGTTTTCTCGCGCTCTTTTTGGGTCGTTGAAAATGGAACAAAGAAAAAGAAAAAAACAAAAAAAAACCTTGGCGCTCTTAGCTCGACGACTATTCTAGAAAAGAAATAACGCTAAAAGAACATCAGACTTCCGGGACTTCTTGCCTTTCTGGTGGCTCGCTTTCCCTTAATGGGACAAATTGATATTCGCGTCTCGCCAGTTCTTTTACTCTTTTTCTTTATTATACTTTCTTCCGTTTCTTCCGTTTCTTTGTTATTTAATCTTTTACTATACGGGTGCCCGTAGCCGAGAGTTTAAAATCTGATGATACAAAATTTTTTAAAACTGTTAGAAAAAAATTAAAACGCTTTAGACTATACTGGTTATTATTTTTTCTTTGGGGGGGGGGGGTTAACTAAGACTATTAAGCAGAGATCTCGCAACGCAACGCTATAGAGATATGCCTCTTGGGGAAAACGTTCGACAGATGGGTGGCGCCATCCGCGTGTTGGGGATAATCGGTGGAAATACTCAGAATTTCACATCAAAGTACTATTACACTTGACATAAATTTTTCACAACGCTCCATCAACCAAAATAAGTAATCCGCCACAAACACGTGTTTTTCAAGACTTACGAGATTTTAAATTCGCGCCTTTTTCAAAAATGCGCGGAAAATTTCGTATTTTTGTAAAACAAAAGTACGCACGCGTCACCCACGTAACCTCCAATCATTAGAAATGTTAGAAAGACTTGGTGAAGTGCTGTCAAATCCCCAGCTCAGAGATGGCGCTACAACCACCCTATAGTTTTTCGGCTAAATAGAGGCACAGGTATATCATGCGTCAAGTTTATAACAAAGCATATTATGATTGGTATGAGTGCCCTAACCTAATCCAACCTAAAACAAAAACACCAAAAAAAAAAACACAGAACTGACCAAAATCACCCAAAACTGATCCAATTATTCCATATTTTTCACTGGTTTTTCTGAAATCGCAACCATTAATTTTTAATCTATATATTCAAGTTTCGTATATATTTGGGGTTTTTTTTTAAATAAACGCGGTGGTTATTTTGTCTTATGTTCTAGTGGATAGTCTAGTGGATAGTCTGTATATCCGTTTGAATGACTTCTATGGAGTGCAGTCTTACTTATGGTAATTATTTTATGACACTACCGAAATTCTTAAAAAAAGCTGCTAGGCCTAAATTGAAATTGAGAGAAATGGGATTGGGTGAAATTTAATCAAATTTGGTAATATCGGGTTTGCTGCGAAACTGTAATTTGGTCAAATATTTTGAATGAAATGGTAGGAATCAATAAAACGGCTGTGTTAAATGACCTTTTTTTTTAGGTATAGGCCTAAGTTTTTTTCCCCACTCATGTCTATACTCGCCCGCTCTGATTCTAACCAATATACCATAATCAAGTTACATTCAGGTACACCTTATTCTATCGGTTTACCAGCAACGTATTACTCGAATTGGACCGCAACTTTCAATCGGCTTTACACTCTTGGAAGACACTAAGTAAAAAATACACTAGGGAGAGATATTGTAATGCTCGTATACTACAATTTAGTCCATTCCAAGTGTATAAGATAGATATATGTACAATTCTCTCTCTATATATATATATATATATAGTTGTTTTACTTTAGTGCCCTACATAGGAATACCACTTCCTTGGCCTTTAATTCAATTTAGTCCACAACCATTCGCCCTGGCGAGGAATTCACCTTTTCTCTCTTTGTACTTTTGTTCTTCGATCGTTAAATTAAATTTTCTCCTTTGTTCTGGGGAATATAGATATTTTTTCTAAGCTGTTGCCTTTTGTTTTCCTTCAATAAAAAATTCGAACTAAAAAAAGTAATGATAAAAGTATAAGCAAGTTATAGAGAAAGGGGCAAAGGAAAAAAAAATGCTTTTTTTTTTCGGTCGCTTTTTCTTCTTCTTCTAATAATTCCCAGTTGTGGTGTAGTTTTCTACTGTTAAAGATAGAATAAAGTCTGACCTAGAAGAGTAAGATAAAATAATTTAATATCATATTACATTTTATGCTTTCGTGGTAAAACTGAATTTTCTATGGAAATTTTGTTTTCCAAACCATTTCGTAACGTAGTGCTCGCTGTAACTTTTATTAATTATAGGATAGATCTACTGAATACAATTTGTTCAAAAATAGATTTATTTCAAGCTCTATTCTCTGCTCTATTATGTTGATACAACCCTAAAATATGTCAGAATTTCAAGGTAAAACTAGTTTTTCTATGGAAATTTAGATTCGAAGCATTTTTGTAACTGAATATATAGTTTCTAACCAAATTGTTTTTATACATTTTCACGAAAAAAGGAGTATGAATGTATAGGAGCAGAGGTATATAATAACCCCCTTCGGGGGGAAGTATGAAAGGTAGGCAAAATCGACGAACAACAAGTGCCCGGCGTAAATCGCGGCGGATCGACACACCGCTTTACTCCCAAAAAATAGTTACACCATTTTGCACCTGACTAAATTTTCCCTACGCACACTTCCGGAACTTGCGAGCTGAAGTCAACCTTCGACTCCATTTTAACAGACAGCCTGACTCCTGAGACAGGAAGTTCTAAACACAAATCGAGCCGTCTTGTTTATACAAAGACCATTTACTAGAGTAGCGACATTGGGAAGTTCAGCGCGAGCTAGTGGCCTAGATAGTCAGCAGCGGGCTCTTGTTGTTCGTGATTTTTAGCATTGGTAGTATAGGGGCTTTCATACTTCGCCCCGAAGGGGTTATTATATACCTCTGATAGGAGTGATATATTTTTGCGGCGGCGGCGAGTATTAACTTTTCTTCATCTTTTTTATTTTCGAAGTGATCTCTTATTTCCCTTTTTCGTGCGCTGTGCCCCATAAGCCGCGAGGCATAAAAATTTTATCGCCTCGTCTTTCGTCGGTAGTAAAAGGTTCCATATGGGAAGATCATTGAGAAAAATTTTCCCTATTTCCCCAACATATACTTCGATTCCAATATAAGGGTTATATGCCTGTATAATAAGCGGACTCGACTGGGCGGATTCTTTTCACCAATTGTTGCTTCAGGGTCGTATAAAAATCATTGCGCGGTTGAATTGTTTCCTCTTTGTCTTTATAAAAAAAGCGAATACAACGATACATGGCAAAGCTCGTCTTATAAAGAGAATGCAACCTAATAACAAGTGAATTTTTTTTATCGATTCCTCATCGTTTAAATAGACCTAATCCACTACTAATTTAACCATCTACAAAGAATAGTAAAAAAATTGCAAACAAATATTAAACTAGAAATAAATTTAAAACTTTCCATCAAAATTGGCTTAGCTGGATTCATGGAGATCACCAGTACTCCCCGTATAAAGACTAGTGACCAATGGCATTTATCGATGACCCTTATATGGGAAATGCAGGATCTTCATGAATCCAGTTCAGCCTATTTTCCGGGTAAGTTTTAAATTGTTTTTCTAGTTTAATATTTGTTTGTAAATTGTTTTACTGGTGGGCTAAGTAGGCCTATTTAAACGATAATGAATCGATAAAAAATCGCTTGTTGTTAGGTTGCATTCTTGCTTTAATACAATTGAAGTTATACCTAACTTTTGTTTTATCCTAATATAATATTAACAAATGATTATTTGTCCGTATATGTTTATAAGCTTCAAAAAATGCGCGTAATAAATAATTTAAGTGATATTTTTAACCATAATAAAAATATTGAATGATATTTTTAACCATAATAAATTTTTAACCACAATAAATATTTTAAATCATATTTTTAACCATTATAAATATTATAAATCATATTTTTAACCATTATAAATATTTTAAATCATATTTTTAACCATAATAAATATTTTAAATCATATTTTTAACCATAACATTTTAAATCATATTTTTAACCATAACATTTTAAATCATATTTTTAACCATAATAAATATTTTAAATCATATTTTTAACCTGAATAAATATTTTAAATTATATTTTTAACCATAATAAATATTTTAAATTATATTTTTAACCATAATAAATATTTTAAATCACATTTTTAACCTAAATAAATATTTTAAATCATATTTTTAACCTGAATAAATATTTTAAATTAAATTTTTAACCATAATAAATATTTTAAATCACATTTTTAACCTGAATAAATATTTTAAATCATATTTTTAACCTGAATATTTTAAATCATATTTTTAACCTGAATAAATATTTTAAATTATATTTTTAACCATAATAAATATTTTAAATCACATTTTTAACTTAAAAAATATTTTAAATCATATTTTTAACCTGAATAAATATTTTAAATTATATTTTTAACCATAATAAATATTTTAAATCATATTTTTAACCATAATAAATATTTTAAATCATATTTTTAACCTGAATAAATATTTTAAATCATATTTTTAATCATAATAAATATTTTAAATCATATTTTTAACCTGAATAAATATTTTAAATCATATTTTTAACCTGAATAAATATTTTAAATTATATTTTTAACCATAATAAATATTTTAAATCACATTTTTAACCTAAATAAATATTTTAAATCATATTTTTAACCATAATAAATATTTTAAATCATATTTTTAACCATAATATTTTGAGTCTTTTTTATAGCTATAATTTAAATCGTATAATCTTAACCAGAACAACATAAGAAATTCTTTCTAAAATTATACTATTTCCACCAGGTAAATAAAAATCAAGTTGTAAAATCATTTTTGTTAAGATCGAAGCGCGTTTTTGGCGGAAAATTGGGAAACTTGGCTATAGTGTAGGGGAGCTCTAACGGTCGCCTTATCTTCCTACAAGCGCGATCTAGTGCCCACCTCTAGTACCCTAACTTCTAGCGTCAGAAACCCGACGCTAAGGTCAAACTTTTCTGATCGAATGGCTGAAAGTCTTTGATGAGTTACGCCGGGGGAATTAGATTCGACCCCCGAATTCGAACCAACTCCCACGCTTCTTCGAAAGCATTCCAATCTAATATTTCTCTGACGCCACTTCTATTTCTATACCTCTTCGGCAATCGCGCGTCTTTTGTTCGTTCCTGGAATGACGAGAGATATTACGGAAAGAGATGAGAAGTCGATGAGGCTCTCCGTGTGCCAAACCAGCGGGAAGGTATTCTCTAGACGAATCGCGCGAACGTGGCTTTTTTCCTCGGGGGATTTATAGTTTAGTTCTCGTAGTACCGGCCCGGCTATAGCTCAAAAGGAATCGATATTATTACCGCTGAATAAAAGATAAGGCCAAGATACGCGGACTTTCTCGTGACGTGGCATTTAAACATTTATAAGAAACGCGCTCTATTTAATTCAATGGATATATATAGGTAAAAAGGCGGGAAAAGTCACGTGCCATTAGTGCGGAGAAAAGATTACGCGCGAAAGAGAAAAAAACGAGCAATCTCTTTCTCGAGCTCTTTGTACAAAAAACTTTTCAATTTCCCGCCAAAATAACCTTTTTATTAACTTCTGTTCAAGAGGATCAGGTAAAATGCGCGAACTTGAGGTTGATTCGTACAAAATTGAAATCACTTTTTTCGAGACTATGTAAAATCGTAGCATGCCAACTCTTATTAAAAACTAGATTGTATAGAATGTATTAATCTTGTATTTTGTCAATTATAATGACGGCTGAAGATTATCTTTAAATATACACAGAACTAACGAAAATCAACTGCAGGCTCTACAATAGCCACACGACCACAGTACAATGACGTAGTATTGCGGGGCTATTTTAACGATCTTTCGGAAAATACCACTCCATTTCCATTTCGAGATGATGAAAAATTCGAGACATGCTCACAAAAAAGAAAAATTTTGGGGATTTGGATCAAGTGTTACAATATGCTTTATTATGTTTAGCTTTATACTGAAAAAAAAAGCGGTTTTCTTTTGAAAAGCACGAGTTTTATATTATATTTGAAACCTACATTTTTCAATATAATTTAAGTAATTCACCAATATTTTCCTTTAAAGATTTATAAAAAAAATATTCCTTTAATTTCCTATAATTCAATGGGAAATTTGAAACCTATAATTTCTTATAATTTCAGTAATTCTATTATATTTTCCTATATTTCTAAAAAAAGTTATTACTTTAATTTCCTATGAATCAATAGAAAATTTTGCATTCTTATAATTCTAGTCACCATGCAAAAAATTTAGTTATTGTATGATATATCGCTTAATGTAAAAGCGAACTAGACCATAAGACATCAATTTGAGCAACCCGTTGGATGACTATGTGGGTGGGATTAAGGTTCTTCAATGCGTTCGACGAATGTGTATAGAAAGATGCATTCGAAAGACAGAGTTCGATTCGGGTTATGTTAATCCCCCTTTGGAACGCGTTCCACAAGTCTTATTTACGTTGAACTCTTACTCTGAGACGAACTGTATCACACCACATCCAAAAAGCTTTTAAGACCCTTTTTTTTTTTTTTTTTTATTTTTCTACTCAACTACTTCTTCAAATCTTTCCTCAAATATGGTTTAGTTCAGGCTGAGTTTTCGACTGTGTTAAAATTGGAATTATATGCACGTTTATACTCTACTAAAACTCTGATAACAAGTTATTTTTAATCAATTTGTGCTGTTAAAATTCGCGCTAAAATCGTATCAAAATTAACCGTAAGATTTCGCGGAAATTTATACAGTTAATTATCAAAGTTGCGAACTAGACCCGCTAAGCCTAGGTCGAGTAGAAATTTTAGACTGGAAAAATTCTAGAGAAAAATGGGTTGCTGATGCCAATAAAATATCGTTTAAAAATGGCTCTTGAACCAATTTATCTGTAATTAAAACCCTCACTCTTTTCCAAAAAACTTCTCATTCGAATTTCAAATACAAATTCTCGTTTGCATCAGCCATTTTGAAATTAATCTGAAATTTCTTCGAGTCTAATTACGCGAGATAATCTAGTATTTCTAGGAGGCTTTTTTCCCCAATTTGGATAGTCTTTTTACCCGTTTTTACGCATAATTTAACATTGTAAATCGATTAAAAATAACTTTGTTTCCCTGCAGAGTCCAGTATCCCTTTAATATTAGACGCTATGATTTTTGGCTCAGTCCCTTATAATACAGGGCTCGTACACGACCTGGAAAATCTGGAAAGACAGAATTTTTAGATTGGCCCACAAGGTCAAGGAAGTGTCAGGGAATTTGGAAATTGGCCCAAAAGGTCAAGGAAGTCTCAGGGAATTTGGAAATTGGCCCAAAAGGTCAAGGAAGTGTCAGGGAATTTGGAAATTGGCCCAAAAGGTCAAGGAAAAGTCAGGGAATTTGGAAATTGGCCCAAAAGGTCAAGGAAAAGTCAGGGGATTTGGAAATTTGCCTCAAAAGGTCAAGGAAAAGTCAGGGAATTTGGAAATTGGCCCCAAAAGGTTAAGGAAAAGTCAGGGAATTTGGAAATGAACCCATATGGTCAGAAAACTTAAATATTTTGGTACGTGTCAAGGAACTGTTTATGATTGGTTGCCCAATTAATTGTAACATAATTATTATAAACTGAAAATATTTATAAACTGAAAAGATTCAATTTTTTTCTCATATTTTGAGTAAACTATCGACCCTAATTGACAAATAATGTCAAATAAAAGTGGAAATAAATTCATGAAAAAAGATCGGGTAAATTAACTTTAAAAATGATGTGTAGTATTATAAATACCAAGATGGAATAGTTTTAGTAGTAGAATACTTCGTGTGGGATTTTTACTACAGTTCATTTCACCTTGAATTTGCAGAATGTAATTCTATGATTTCTTTACTAAAAGATAAAGGGAACGTAGAGTTTTAACTCCAGCTGACAAATCATAGTGCGCGGGGAAGACTATCTCGATACGATGTTCGAAAAGAAAGGCGGACTTACTGTCGCTATATATAGGAAAAATAGTAGAAAACATGGGGGGAAAATATCGAAGACTTATTTGGTGATGGTCCATCCTTCTTTTTTTTTCTACCCACCTTCTGTTCACGCGATAAAAGCTAATGAAATTATTTTAGGGGAAAGGGAAATAACCCGTGTACTAAATACTGTGTTAATTCTTCATTCGCCGTTTCTCAGTGAATAGACCGTGTGGCAATCACCTTTTTCCGGTATTCGCGCTACACCGGATTTATAACTCCACGCTTCCAAATCCCGACTCTCCTCTATAGCTTAGACTTATATCTTCTTAAGACCCGAGTAAAGTAGTTTGGGGCGGAAGAAAAATCTACGGCTTTTTATAGGTTGAGGCTTTTTTTTTTTTTTTTTGTCCTATCTCAATCCTCTTTCTGAAAAATTTGGTCGTTACTTCAATATATAATATTCCCCCAATATATATGAGAAAATGCCAAAAGTATATTTGAAAAGAGAACAGAAATATATAGAAGTTAAGGCTAGTTCATACTTTGAAAAATAATATGGATTATTTCTTACTATGTATTTGAGAATTGTAAGGTAAGGAGGCTTTTACCATAGAAAATAAATGTAAAAGGAATAGAAGCTTATTTAAAACTGTTCCCAGCCGAAAACTGTTTAATTCTACTTCCGGAAATCAGCGCCATCTCTGATAGAGTGGGTGATATATCCCGTCAACCAAAGACTACAAGTTATTTGTTCAGTGTTGGTGATCCTGGGATTTATCATTTATGTCGAGGACTTTGGGTATCGACTAAATATCATTTTAAAATGTTTTACTCTTCCCATTATTAAAATATCTCTGAGGCAACTCTAATAATTTAATATAGTATAAAACTTGTTTAAAATAAGAAAATATATATTATAAATGATTATACTTTCAAGAAACTACTTTCGTTGAACCCGTTTCAAAAACTAAACAATAATTCAACAATTTTTTATTTCTATCCATCGAGCAGACGATATTTTGAAGAGCCAATAAGAAACGGCCAGAAGCGGAATAACCGCGCTTTATAACTTGGCCCCCATCTCTCCCCACGTTCATGGTTCATTGCACAGGCAAGGCTAAAGCTTCTATTCCTTTTACATTTATTTTCTATGCTTTTACCATAAACTAAGAAAGGCTTTCACCCTGGACAAGCGACGTGCTCCCTATGTCATTAGAATCTGTTATTACCCATAGAGGCGGTACTAGAACGTTTCGATGGTGTTTTCTTCCTTCCCACCATCTCTACCGCTAACGCGCCTGTGCAGTTACGATGATTGGCTCGATGACCGCTAGAGGCGCCAGCGAACTGCCCCACCAAGATCCTTAACTATTTAAAAACTCTGGCAAACTACGGTGGAAGTCAAATATAGCTGAACCAAGGAATATTAAGGGGAACCCGTGAAAAGTCTGAAGATGACGTAGTTTTCCTCTCTCTCTTCTGTAACCTAAGATGCTAACTGTGCTTTTTTGGTGCGCACTCACGTGACATACCTACATCATCTCGCGTTAAACTACAGCAGGCTTAGCCTTAGCTGCACCTCTATAATTTCGGATTTTCTTGGAAGAGGGGGATTGGGGAGTCTGCTCTCTAATTCTCTAGCAAGGAGTCACGAGTGTTAAAGCGTGCGTAAAAAACGATGCTCATTAGAAAATATAGTAACAGCTAAGGGGGGAAGGGGGAATTGGAAGCAGAAGCTGAGTTTGAACGACACGCGTTATAACGTGTGGCCGCCGTTCCATCCCTCTTCATGTTCTTAGGCTGCACGTCGCGTCCCTTAGTCTATTCTTTTACGTTGGATGCGATGGCAACATTTTATGAAAACGTATTTTTCTAACCAACATTACGCTCACGGTATTTTACTAGGAATAGTATTAGCAAATTGATTTGTATTTCAATTTCTGTTTATTGAAATGCGAAATTTTCTTGGTAAACTCTTCTAAAACTCTTATTTATGACTAAACAGCAGAAAAAATGCTGTTTTTCATGATATTCTTGAGCATTTGACTCGGATATGAAAAATGATATTTAACGACGCCAAAACCGAATGTAGATTATTTAAAACTTTAAACTTTGACCTCTTTAGTTTAATTTAAAGTTTAAATTACCGGTTTGGTAATTTACCATTACTACGGTAAATTAGTATGCCAACTCAGTTATGTCTATTTAGCCTACTTTCTGAGTTAAATAGTTATTTCAATATTCTTTTCGTATAAGTGAACTAGAAGACTACATTCTCCCTTTAAAGTAGGCAGTAGTTATGGAACCCAGTTAATTCCATGCACAATAAAATCGCAAGTTATTTGACAAGATTCAGGTTGGTGGCTTCACCGCGAACTACCTTGCATGGCAGGAAAAATATTTTTACAGGCTTTCTATGAGATACTAGCTCGTTCTTTTCGCTTAAGATTGCTTTTCTCAAGATCTCTGGTTATTTTATTTAATTTATTATATTTTATAATATATTTTATCGAGCACCAATGACTAATAAGAAGCCGCCCTGATACAATTGGAGTTTTGTCCATCTGATCGACTTGTAAATGATCAATCGTGGGTTTTGTCCAATTGATCGACTTTCAAATGATCAACCAGCCAGGGGTTTTGTCCAATTTACAGACTTGTAAATGATCAACCAATAAGTGTTTTGTTAAGATGATCGACAACGGATTTTTTTCCAATTGATCGACCTGTAAATTATCAACCAGGGGTTTTATCCAATTTATCGACTTGTAAATGATCAATCAGATTTTGTGCAGTAAATCGACTTGCAAATTATCAACCAGGTTTTTTTGTCCAATTGATCGACTTGTAAATGATCAAACAGGGCTTTTATCCAATTGATCGACTTGTAAATGATCACCCATGGATCTTCCCCAATTGATCGACTTTTAAATGATCACCCATGGATCTTCCCCAATTGATCGACTTGTAAATGATCACCCATGGATTTTCTCCAATTGCTCGTATTTCAAATGGATACGGTTAGGTTAGTTTATTAAATCATTTCCGTTACTCGTCAATTGGACCCAAATCATTATTTTAATGATGTATAAAAAAGTTCTTTTAATCCATTTCTATATCTAATATTTCAAAACGTTTCTTTGAAAAAAAAAGGTCATTTTATCAACTCTTTTTTTTTTTTCATTATATTCCTTTATTTTAACAATTCTTGAAGGAAAGAAAGTTTCGGTTGTTTTTTTTTAAGACAGGACGTTCGATATGTATACACGACCGTCTTCCGTTTTAAGAAAGAAAAATCGGAAGAAAAAAAAACTGTATAGGTCGGTCGGTGGTTGGATAAAAAAAGCCGAAACTAAATTTGCGGAAGAAAAAGAAATTGGAAACCACGAAACGAGGTATCGGGTGTCAGTTGGGAGTTCCAAGATTCGTTCCCTTTTATAGATATTATACCAATAATGTTTTTGAGGTCTTCTAGGGCTTTTTTTTTCTTGGCCTTTTAACATCCGTTCGAGTTTTTATAATTGGAAGACTTTTTATTTTACCGTTTGATCTTCTTGATCTTTTTTTTTTTATTTTTAAATTTATTTTTAAGGATATTATCATAAATTTCTCGTATCCCTTGTTGACGGAGGCCCATTTTACAGACTAACAACGAGGTTTACCTTATATCAAGTTTTTCCAGTAGATGGCGCAAACTTGCAGGCTATAAATACACCTCATCCCATTGTATTTCCTGTGAAATTTAGCTCTAATAGTTGCTACCATAAAAGAGGAGGAGATTACTTAGGGATCAGCTATGTCGTAGCTTGTGAAGCTCGTAGCGCTCGTGAGCACCGAGCATTTCTTAAGCTTATTTTTTCTATATCCGTGTCGTCTTTCAAGGTCGGGACTCTCCTGAGTCACTTCTGAGCAGTCTGACCCCTAGCGTTTTATGAAAACGGAAATAACTCTCTTGTATAACCTTAACGCCACGTGATTTCGTGACGTAGTTAACAACATTCGAATAAGATGTCGCACCCACAAGTTCTTTTATAATATCAATTATTGCTGTTGTTGTGTGAAACTTTCGGTGGGAGTGGCCGTTGTTTCCGACCAATTAGATAAATTATTAAACGTCACCTAGGTCACTTTCTTGCATTACTTCACCAAAAAGGGAATCCCGCCTTCCAAAACAAGCCACTCACACAAAAATATTTAAAACCACTTCCCACTTGGTGAAAAAAACCACATTATTCGTGGCGAATAAGAGCGAATTATAGGGAGAATGAAATGGAAACATTTTCTGTTTCTTAAAATAAGATTGTTTGCCTATTTGAAACATTCGTGAAGTGTCTCTGAAGTTCGTAAAAAAATCAGAAACCTTCTGATTATGATATTAAAAAGGGAATACCTTAGACTAATAAAGAGACGCCCTGCCTAAAGTTTAATAAAATCCCCGCGACACGTGCTGCGGCCCACTCTTTGAAGGCCAAAATCTAAATTGTTTTGCAAATATTTTGTACAATTTGGAGATATTTCCTGAATGTTTTACTACACAAACATTTTATTTTTAGAAGCAAAATCAATATAAAAATCCCTCCAGTAAAAACTTGAGTGTCCCCATTTCGCTGGCTCCTAGGAATCCGTGCCCCCAAAGGCCCCCACTAATCCGACCCTCGCAATGTTTGCTTGGAATTAAGAAGCAGTATATGAAACAAGCAAAAATTCCATTGAAGAATGAAAATATTAAAAATTCTTCCCCCGATTGGCATAATTCTTATTTCTCAGTATGAGGAATTTGTGAATTTAATTACAACTTTATAATGTATCATATTTCCTTCAATGAATATTTTTTGTAAGAGAATTCGGGTCTTTATCATGTTTGAAATCGAATATATCCACCCTGAAGAGACTGGATTTTAGTTACGCAAAACTACGATTTCGTAACTTGTATTATCAGACAAAGTTGCTTACGCGAAAAAATATTATTTTGTTTGTTAACAAGATAACTTGTCATCCCATCCTACACGATAACCACTTAACTCAAAAACCTCTTATTTGCGAAGACGCGAAAACCACTTTACTCGAGAAACGCGCCTCAAAAGAAATTTTTTCGAGCCTTGGCGTAACTACCATGGTTGAGGTACCATCTTGTTTCTTCTATGTGTAGCTTCAAAAAAAGTTCACAAGTATCCAATTGGGTTTTCCTTTTATTTGACCCTATTGGTATTTTTTACTCGCTTTTGTCCCTAGTTCTCTGGTCAAGTAAAATGGCAGGGAACGAGGATTGGTTCTTCCGTTACTCTTCCATCCAACGAAAGGTACTGAATACCGATAAAGCCAGATAAAGATTGGCGCTCTGTAGAATTTTATTAACCTAATTTATCTCGTCTTTTTTATATATATATATACTAATTACGAGATTACCGCGTAATTTATCCGTATTCTAAAAATTATTTTCATTTGAATTTCTGTTCTTTTTAATACGGAATTATACTATTTGAAACGCCTCAAAATTCTTATTTTTGATTAAACAACCGACCCTACAATGTTTTTCATGATACACTTGAACATTTGATAGAGTAAAGTGACTCGGACATGAAAAATTACATTCAAATGCCCTTCAAACAAGAATGTTACTATCATGTTGCATAATTCATCATTTTAAATCTTTATTCTGTCTGTATAGTCCTGTCAACCACATATAACAGCCCTTGCAACGTTATTGCGAAGTAAATATTATTATTATTATTGTTAAAATAGATTAAATTACGTTACACTTTGACCTCTGTTAACAATTTGTCCAGTGCTTCAAACCAAACCAGAGTAAATCGTAAATTACCAATACCCTGGTAATTTATCGGGATAAATTACCGATTTAGAACTCTCTTAGTAATGTTAGCTGACAAGTTAGTGAATATAATGTCCGGTTTATTGGCTTTTTCACTGTCCTCCTAACATTATTTTATTCGCCCTTTCTTCCCTGAACGGGAGAAAGATCAAAGAACTATATATACTCGGTAACTCTCATGGTATGCCCTGAATTTCCTTGATACGAAAAGGTTTTTCTATGGTATATTAGGAGGTTTAAAAGGTTGTGAAACTTGTTCGTGCTATCTCTAAAGCTGCAGAAGAAATAACTCCCATGGTAGCTGGTTCTCCTCTTCCCAAAATTCTCTCTCTAACTCTCTCCTCCTCCCGCATCTCTCTCTTTGGGTTTTTCCGATAACATCGATCGGACTTTCATTCGATAGTCGTATAAAAAATAGAAAAAGCGTGGTGCATGTTCGATTTTTTGCCCCTTTTTTGGGGGGGGGGGTATTTTTGGGATCATCCCAAACGATTCCCTTGTTCCTCGATCATAAAACTGTCTTTTATTCACTTTCATCCACTTTATTGGCGTTTTTTTTCTCTCCCTCGGCGGCGGCGCGAAGCTAGCTAGTACTATACGATTCGTCTCCGTATAACTTCTTTAAAAGGCTTGTGAAAAATTCCAAATTAACTGCCATAAAATGCCGGTACTAGATTTATTTTATATATTTTGTGAGTGGTCGATTCCTTTTACGATAGGGAATTATATCGTATTACTTACCGAGTGGTTTTACATAAAACTTTTAATTCGGTTTGTGGGTTTGTTAACGAGTTTGCAAACATTTCGTTCACGATTAAGGGTTATGTTAAATATAGATCTCGGAATTCGTATAATTTTTGTTAATTGGTTAAAATTTGCTTAATATTATCCGTTTGATTAAAAATAGACTATTCATTCGAGTTAACTTATTCGTAAGTAAAGTAAAAACGTAATCCATATTCGTTTTTTATCAAAAATGCCCTTATCTTAGAATATTATCGTTCGGATAAAAAAATTCAAAAAATAACGAATAAAAAGATGATTTAAAATCTTAGTTTTGTCGTTTTATTTATTTTCTGCAAATTAAAAGTCAATTTGAAATAATTTTCTTATATTTTAGACTAATTCTGGAAATGTGAATTTTCTTATCCTTCGTTATACGTTTCAATACCAGTAACATGTTCGTAGATAAAGCGCCAAACTCTTATCTTTGGGTAAACCTTAAACATTTAACAATTATACGAATATAGAAATTTTAATTTTTTAGTTAAAACTATTTATCCGAAAATAAAATATCTGAAAATATACAAATAACAGAAGATAATGGATATCCGATTCAGATCTCTAAATATATTTATTCGAGAATGATTGAAACAATCAGGGGCTAACTGGACATTTTAATTTGGTTCATCATCAAACTCCTAAATAGAGCTCGGAATTCTTATAACTCTTGTTAATTGAATAAGACCATCGTGAATGTCAATCAAATATCATCCGTTCGTGAAAAAATATCTATTTCTTATTCGAGTTAACTTATACCCGAATGTAAGCCAAAACCTTTTGTTCTTACTCAATTATAGGAAATTGACACGTTATACGAGTTATTCGCCAATAAGAACAATTTTAAACTCAAGTATCTTCACTGATTTCAACCCAAATCCATATTTCCAAGCTATAAGAATATAGTAATTTAGTCGGTTCATTTAAATTTAGATTAAAATATAATTATTATATTTCGAGAAACGTCATATTTCGCGTTATCCGATTGAATAAACGTGTAATTAATCAAACTTAAAATCCACTTATACATATACGAATATAAGATATATAATAGAAGCGTAATTACTTCTCAAATAATGATATGATTGGGGGAAAAGAAAACAATATCTTTAAAATAATTTTGGTTTTGAGTTATCGATATTGAATTTAGTTTGAACTTAATTATTCATCTTTTCATTTTAATAATTAAAGCATACGTCATCTATAATCTCTCGTAAAAATAAGATTTCCACATCTGAACATCCGTTTCTTTATTAGAAATCCCTGAAACGAGAGTGCGGAGCAGGCGTCTGTTCTTATTTCTATATCCCTCTTTCTATTGTTTGTCTTTGTTTCTCCTTATTCTTTTTTTTATATTACCTTATTCCAAATGAAACACACAGCGGGGAGTTTATTCAGTCGATTGTAGCCAGTTTGAAGGCTACAACCGAGAACTCAAATCGACGATTGCTCTTTCGTCGATCCAATATCCCTATATACTTACTCTCTTTTAGTCCGTTTCTTTTTATTTTCCCTTCAGGTCTGGGTATGTCCTTTTTTCTTTTGCTGGTTAGTTTTCTTTGGTTGACGATTGACCATCGGCACCCACTAATCTGAGACAGAGGAAACGACTTGATTGTCTCCGACCCGCGGGTCATAGGACCTAGGAGAATATAGGGGTGAAGGAGAAATAGTCTGCCTGTTCTTAGATTTCAAGTTTCGGGCTGGGAGAGGCGCTCACGCGCATCTAGTTGCCTTGGCTACGCGCATTACGTGACTTGACGACACGCGCCAAATTAGTTGCGCCTAAATGCTTGTAGATAGCGGCCTGTAAGCGCGTTTCAATGGAAAACAGGCACTCCATCTCTCTTTTACACCTATATCCTCCTAGATATAGAACTATTTACGAAATGATACTGCTCCTTTAATAAATTGTAGTTCTTCGTAACATTTATAATAAACATACGATTATCGTGGTTGAATGTAGGAATGACACGAGTAATAATAATCAGCCCATATCGACAGGAGTCCCTGGGTTTTCATTGACTTGCTTAATTGGTTATTGGTTATTCGAATAACCCCCCCCCCGTGATTGGTACAATTCCGCGAGAGAGAAAGATAAATAACTGAAACGCTAAGCCTCGTTAACGTTATACCCGTCTCATTATCCTATAGTTTACTGTTGGAGGCCCGCCTTCGATTCGAAAAAAAAAACAACATAAAGAACAACCCAAACTGCCCATAGGAATTTGGGTAACGTAATGTTAAAAATTTTTGTTTGGCCACTGGTAAAATTTTATTGTGATAGTAAACTAGGGTTGTGTCCTCACCTTTCTACCACAAAAATAATCATTTAACCATTATAGTCTGCGAGTACAAATCAATTGAAGTTTAGCTCGATAATGTTAAAGATAGGCCACATCGTTGGATTCGACAATGGAGTAGACTGTCTTCCCCCACCTGAAATCAGTTGAAATTTTGAATATTAGTAGACACACGATAGATAAAGATTCTGCGAAAATATCGTTTTGTAACTGCCATGGGATTTTTCTCAGCAACGATTTTAATTACCCAGAATTTTGACATAATTTGAGGTGCGGAAGCCCAAAATGCCTGTAAAAGTGTTCAAACTGCCGACCAACAAAGTTTTTCAGCAAAGCAAATTCAAGGAGCGAGGCACAGACTATACAGCTAACTCGTATAGTCTTTGTGTTCTGAAAAACCAAAGAGAAATAACACCGCAAAAGTAAACTGTAGTGGTTTTTATTAAGAAACACATTATTAGTAATTCGACGAAAAATAACAATTTTAGTGGCATTATATTTCAAACAATGTTAGGTAAATCACCGGCATCGTCGCAGACTGCACGCAATTTATATTGATACCAGCTACCTCTATCTTCGTGTCGTTTATAGCCCAGGCACCAAATAAGGCTGCTAACGTGAGCACAAGTTCTGATGGTCAAGTTCCCTCCTTTACAGTTGCAATACCATGAAATAACTGAATCAATCCCGATACCATTAGGAATGTATCTAATCAAAGCCTGATGCGTGGCTGAGGCTGAGAACTGACTCCCTACTCGAACACGAATTAGGTCTTTTTCCACATTGTTTGAAATATAATGCCACTAAAATTGTTATTTTTCGTCGAATTACTAATAATGTGTTTCTTAATAAAAACCACTACAGTTTACTTTTGCGGTGTTATTTCTCTTTGGTTTTTCAGAACACAAAGACTATACGAGTTAGCTGTATAGTCTGTGCCTCGCTCCTTGAATTTGCTTTGCTGCAAAACTTTGTTGTTCAGCAGGTTGAACACTTTTACAGGCATTTTGGGCTTCCGCACCTCAAATTATGTCAAAATTCTGGGTAATTTAAATCGTTGCTGAGAAAAATCCCATGGCAGTTACAAAACGATATTTTCCCAGAATCTTTATCTATCGTGTGTCTACTAATATTCAAAATTTCAACTGATTTCAGTGGGGGAAGACAGTCTACTCCATTGTCGAATCCAACGATGTGGCCTATCTTTAACATTATCGAGCTAAACTTCAATTGATTTGTATTCGCACACTATAATGGTTAAATGATTATTTTTGTGGTAGAAAGGTGAGGACACAACCCTAGTTTACTATCACAATAAAATTTTACCAGTGGCGAAACAAAAATTTTTAACATTACGTTACCCAAATTTGGGTTGTTCTTTGAAAAAAATCTGACTCCTTGAACATAAAAACAAACAAAAATAACTTGGTATGGTTACTAATCCGTCTGTGCGACATTTAGCTCTTTATTAAACAATCGCTTGTATTTTTTATACTCTTAATATGATCTAGATGTTTTCGCTATTTGTTCTCGTTTCTCATATCAAACCTTACGTATATCGACTAATCTAGTAATGAACTGACTATCCACTCTTTTTCTAGACATTACACTTCAGTGAGCGTTTATTATTTTGCTCTAATATTTTCTCTGGAACGACGCTAGAAAAACATGGAAACTATCGTAATAAAATTGATAACTATTGTTAATTGTGTTCCAGAAATAACCTACTTCATTATATCAGGGGAAAAATAATACTTATTTTTGACATTTTTATTTTGAAGCTTCTAAAGAACGCCTCAACCCAGAAGTGTATAATTTTGAAGTTACTATTTTTTGAAATTTGGTAACCAAAATAGTTACTATTTTCATAATTAGGTAAATTAACTATTTTATATATAGAAAGTATTATGATTCTTGTGGTTTTCCAAGTGAAACTTGAGCGGAAAAATATATTTTCTAGCATAATTTGAATTATATAACTCAAAAGTATCGCAACTTTTATGGTTAGGATATTTACGCATCAAGGTGGCGTTTGATACCCAAGGTCTTTAGGCATCAAACGCTGGCCAATTATTTTAATTATGGGACATTTTAAGCGATGTTTAAGGCTGAAATAATATAATTGGCCCGAATTTATATTTACTTTTATTCAAACTTTACACCAAACTTTAGAAATTAAACACCAAAAACGTTCTCAAATAGGTTTTTTGGCACGCTGAGTTGGAAAATAAATTCAAAAGCTGTTTCATATTTTTAACTCCAAGTTTCTCTTTAAATTGAAACCTAAGTCATAAAGATAGTAAGTTGTCTAGCATTTTATTGGTTGAAATCTCGTACTGAATTTTATGAGAGTCGTACTACTAGTTATTAAAAATGTTGGCTCGAAATATTTCTCCCCTAACTTTGCGAAATTACGTATTATTTCTTTTTTTATCAGTCGAATTAAATAAATGTTTTGGTTGTAGAAGAGGCATAGTTTGAGTTCATGGACCGAGCGTTCTTTTTCCTGGACTTTCTCTTATCTAGGAAAACATTTTCTAGAACTCGTATAATTTTGATTCCCCCGAAGCGGTGAAAAGAGAGCCGAAACTTTTTTAATATTAGCTATTTTTCCTACTAAAAACTCTCGTGTCGACGAAAGTACATCTCATTTTCAGAGAGAGGGAGAGAGAGAGAAAAAAAAAATGTTATTTTTATTCCAAAGATTGTAAAAAATATATGGTAAAAAGGTGAGATATTTATAAAGGTGGTCGAAATAGTGTTTCCTATGTTACGATAAACTCGCCCGAGATATTGAGTTATGGTAACTAGACGTTTTTGGAATATTTTTTTTTTTTTTTTTTTTTTTTTTTTTTTTTTTTTTGTACTGACGTCTAAAAAAATGAAGAAAAAAAACCTATTTAAATACATTTTTCCAGTCGTAATATCAGTGTATAGAACTGCGAAGAAAAAAAATTGTTTTGGGCGGATGTTTAAAAAACTGCACTTTGGATGCAACTTGTTAAAATGTTTAACATATCCTTAAAGTTCAAACTTTTCCCTTTTTTTCTTTATTTTTTTCGTCTTCTTCTTTCGCGACTTGAGACTTAGATGTTGCGCTATATTTCTATACAGCGCGACTAATGTGACAAAGAAATCTTCTAAGAAAAATATCAGTATCTGGTCGTAGAGAAATCTTGGAGGAAAAATGGATAGGAGTTCCCTATGGATAGGAGTGTTTGAATAATCTGACGGTATACTAAAGTCGGAATTTGTATAACTTTTATTAATTGGATAGATCTACTGAATTAAATTCGAATATTATCAGTTTTCTTAAAACATAGACTATTTATCAATCCAGTTAACTTACCCGAAGATAAAATACAACTCTTACCTCTTTTTATCCCAAAATGGACACTTATCCTATAATATTATCCGAGTTATACGTTCGGATAAGAACAATTTAGAAAAACCATCTTCGTAAAAAATAATACAATTTAAACCTGAAAGTTAGTTTTATCGTTTTACTTTCTTCTAATTTTAAGTAAATTTTAAATATATTTCTTTTATTTTCCACTAATTCTGAGAATCCGAATTTTCTTATCCATTTTTATACTTTTTAATTCGAGTAACTCGTTAATAGATGAAGCTTCGAGCGTTTATCTTCGTATAAACTTATTTTATCCGAATTTGCGACTCGCATTTGTTTATTCACAAACAATCAATCCAAAAATAAAATATCTGAAAAAATATGAATAACGCAAGATAATGGTTCGATCCGAATCCAAGAACTACGTATTCCTACCCTCATCTATCTCAGACTGTGTGGCAATCTCCATTTTACAATTTTTTTTAACCGCCCAATCACTGCCTTCTTTAATACTAGGCCTATCCGTAGGAAAAGCAAGGGGGTGGCGTTACCGATTTCAAAAATATCGTTAGACGTCGCTTTCTTGAGGTTAAATAAAGCGGAAAATTCAAATGTAGGCCGAAAATTTAAAAATATATTCGAATTTTAGGTTAATAATGGAGAATAAATTAATTAGGATTTAATTTAAATAATTAAACAGTGATTTTTAAATATTTACTTTAAAAGCAAATTCTAAATCAAATCGTAAATTTAAATCAAGATCTCTACGTTATCACTTAGATGTCGCTAGGAGTTCTACGATCTTACTTCGATAGAGCCTTATCAAATTGGCTCTTGGCAAGAAGGATCAGATAAGGAGAGGAAAAGTGGGGCTGCGTTGAGTTAGAGAGAGAAGAGCCAACCTCCCACTCGGGTGGAAAGGGGGGATAGGAAATTCTCGAGGTAAACTTGTCACGTGGTCGCTAGCTAGCGCGTCTCATAAAGGATTCGTTTTACCCACGTGACAACAATTTACCACGAAGCATCTCTACCCCCGTCTGTACCCCGTTCTCCCAGAGTGGGAGTTTAGGCCGTCGCAGTAGGAGCTGCACCGTTCCCACTCTTCCTCTCCTTATCTGATCCTTCTTGCTCTTGGCGACGCGAGACTCGCGATTGGCTACTCATACCTCAGGAAAGTGACATCTATCTCGGACAAATTGCAAATTAAAAATGTCAAGAAAAAAAAGTTGTAGTTGGCATTTCGTGGCCTAGTATTACAGAAGGCAGTGGCCCAATTTCTTGGAGATTACGAGAGAGTGACTACCCCTGTTGATGATACTTTTTAAATATATTAACATAAAAAATCTGCCTCACTAACGTTAAAAAAACAAAATGGTATCTTCTGGACCTTTAATTTGAGTTTTTTAATTCATTCCCAAAGCTGTTATTAATATAAAATAAGCTGTCGTTTTAAATACTTTGTAGCTTTGGAACCTTGGAAACTACGATTTTGACCTATTTAAGTGAAGCTATCACCAAGTCCAAATGGATATTGATTAGCAATTTCGGAAATATCGTTAAATAACAATTAAAAAAATATATACATATGTCCTAGAAAAAAATTACCGCGACAGTAAAAATACATGTTTTTTAATCGCCTTTTCGAAATTTTTAAAATAAAAATTCCTCGTAATATTACGTCATCACTATGGTCACGTGGCTATCTTAGAGTCTGTAGTTGATTCTCCCGCGTTCAACCAGTGAAAAGTACTTAATCCAGATAAAGTATTACCTTTCGTATGAAAATTATCGTTAATTACGTTCCAGAAATAAACTACGTCATATATCGGGGGAAAAAAATACCTTTATATATTTGACATTTTCATTTTGAAAATTATTAAGAATTCCTCAACCAGCAGAGGTATTTAAACATGCCGATTTAATAATATGATAAAACTAAAAAAATAATCCATAGGCATTCGAAAAATAATGGTAACAGTATCAATACCCATGGGGGAAAAGGGAATGTTTAATGTTTTGGTATTACATTTTTCGAGGATCGATTTTTTATGTTTCTACAATCTTTAACCTTCCAAATTGAAGGAAATTACTCTACTGGCAACACTGAATGTTTAAGGTGTCAGGGCTGACAGTTTCACAGGAAACTGTCATACGTTGACACCCATTTTAATTCCTCCAAGGAAAAACTTTTGCTTTTCCCGTCATTTCAACACGGCTTTCCCGCGAAAAAAAGCAAACTTGAAAATGGAAAATAAAAAACAAATTGCAGAAAATAGACGGCCCGAAGAAAGTGTTTTTACGCCCAAAAGGGATTTTCTTTCGTCCAACTTTGAATATATATTTTTATATATAATATACATATATTTATATATAATGTATACAGTATAGGAATTGAGTACTAAGAAATAATCAGACGTCGACGGCAACGCCACGGGCTAAAATAATAATAATACCAGTATAATAAATTCTAGCAAAAATAAAAAGATCGACCATGAAAAGACTTAAATGGAGAATGCAACTAAACAACAAGTATTTTTTATGGATTCCTTATCGTTTAAATAGGCCTCATCGACCAGTAAATAAAAATTACAATCAAATATTTAACTAGAAATGAATTTAAAAGTATAATTCATGATCCCCATATTACGACCATCGATCAATCATTGGTTGATAGTTCTTATATTTTGAGTTCAGGATCACCAAGAACCCATCAGCTAAGCCTATTTTCCGGGTAGTTTTATATTTATAATTTTTTTCAACTAGTGGATTAGGCCTATTTAAACGATAAAGAATCGATAAAAAAAAAAAACACTTGTTGTGTTAGGTTATGCTAGGTAGAAGAGTTGGTAATCGTCTGTAAAAATTAGGGAAACTTAAAAACGGGTAAATGTGTCAGGAAAAAATCGCAGAATTTGAAAATGATTTTACAGTGCAATTTTTGTTAGAAAAATAACGGGTTTTGTAAATTTTATCGTTACTCGATGATGATTAAGTGTTATACAATTTGAATTCCCCGTTGAAATAAACCTTATCCAATTTGAATTCCCCGTTGAAATAAACATTATCCAATTTAAAACGTAAAATACCAAATTCAGAAATTTTAATAAAATGGAAGATATAAAATTTAATTATGGTTATCATAATCTACGACTAAAATTTCGTATTTATATCAGTAAGGTTTTTTTACCATCGCAGCTGTCTTGGGTCTTTGCGTATATTCTTTTCATTATTTTAAAGAGAACTTCGCTCCGGGAAGAGACACTCCCTATTATGGATTTTGAATATTTAGAACGTGAGCTCTTTGCAAACTCGCGCAGGCGCAAAATTATTGTGTCTCTGACACTCTTGAATATAGTCTAAAGTAATTCCTCTGTCGTAAGGACTTCATTAGAAAGCTTTAAACTCGTACGATATCGAAACTGACAGTTTTATTTAAGTATACGCTGATTATTAAAGTTGGTACGAATTTACTTTCCCCAGCTTGACATTTCTCTCTGTATGTCTCTTCGGTTTTTCTCTCCTTTTTGTGACAGTTCCGAGGCAGATCGTTTTAATGCCAACAATTCGATCGACTTTCTCCAACCTCCTCCCCTCCCTTCTGTCTTTTCCTGTAAAACGTTTCAAGAGACACTATACAACATCTACCCTTTGTTCCTTTAAAGGGAGGCTGAAGAGGAAATCGAGTGATTTTTTTTTTTATCGTTTCTTTTACTAATTATAAGACAAGTTAATCATTCGAGAAATATTGACCAATGATTTTAAAAATCAAAATAGATTGATTTCACTGTTCTTTAAAATTGACCCCCTCCAACCAAACGTGTAACGCCCTGCCTTCCAGGGAGCAAAATACTCGTGGCACGCGCTATGTCGAGTGCCACGTTTGCACATCGCACGCGTTATTTATCACATCTCGCGCTATAATCGCGCTCGACATAGCGCGTGCCACGAGTATTTTGTTCGCTGAAAGGCAGGGTGTTACGCGATTGGTTGGAGGTGGTCAATTTAAAAGTATGTCAGTGGAATCTGGATCTATTTTGATTTTTAAAATCATTGGGGAATTATTAACTACGCGGATAGGTCTTAAATAGTAGAATGACGACTTGATTTTCCTCTTCATCCTCTCTTTAACCCTGCATTTTGTCAGTTTACGAGTTTAGCAATGGCTACGAGCGTAGTGGCGTCCCTGTCCACGTTCTAAATAAAATAAGCAAAATCTTAAGAAATACGAATTTTACCCTAGCGTTCCTTCATTATACCGTCTTAAACTGATTCCTTTTACTATGGTATATATTTAATATAAATTGCCTACTTTTTTTCTACAATCAGATTTAGATATTTCTTATCAATCCGCGGCAGGTTTTAATCGTATTGCAAATTGATTCTGAATAGATAAGGACATGGCGTAAGAACATCACCTTCTCCCATTCCGACCGACACTCGCATTTGCATAATGAGAAGTTTTTATTTTTTCTTAGATTTTTATTTTCGCTAAGGAAGAGGAAAATGTTTGAAAAAAGGGCTCTTTTGGGCCACACACCTCTTTCTTCTAAAAGAGTTCCTCTATTTCCGTAGCAATTTTCTAGCCACGCGTATAGAAGTAGGGGTAAACCGTTAGAATAAAGATTTTTCTATATTTTTACTAAAAAGCAATTTTCACTGAGGGGTTTATGTGCCAAGTTCTCTAACACTTATATTTTGGGGCCAAAATTCGAGGAAAACTTTTAAGATTGTATTTAGATTAATAGGAGTTCTTCTTAATATTCTTGTTTTTGAAACGACTCGAACTCAGCACACCCATTCTTACTCCGTTTACGCCGTAGGTAAATGTCACCACTGGGAAATCGTCTTAAGTTCACTAAAGTTACGTTAGCACTCAAAACTTTCAAACCATTCTCAATGATCAAATCAACTTTAAAGATTTTTTTTTTACCTTTTATTTATTTATTTATTATTATTATTATTATTATTTTTTTTTTTTTTTTTTTTTTTTTTTTTTGTAAACAGTAGTTTACAATTTAAGCTTTGCAAAATTGTTAAAAACGGATTCAAATATGCTAGTGTGAACTCGGCTAAGTGCAGTGTTCGTACTGGCTTAATATATTTAAAAAAGTTAAATGTAACGGTCACAAAGTTTCGGAATTATTCGAAACAAAAACGTCACAATGTCTTAAAGGGAGAATGAAACCTAACATTTTTTTACCTATTCCATATCGTTTAAATAGGCCTACTGGTGGATTATAATAATCCACCAGTAAAATAATTTACAACTAGAAATAAATTTAAAACTTGCCATCAAAATATGCTTAGCTTAATTCATGGAGATATCCTGAACTCCGCATATAAGGGCTAGCAACCAATGACATTAATCGATGGCCCTTATATGGAGAATGCAGGATCTCCATGAATCCAGCTAAGCCTATTTTGATTTTAAGTTTTAAATTTATTTCTAGTTTAATATTTGATTGTAAATTATTTTACTGTGCACTATTACTATTAAAACGTTATGGAATGGATAAAAAAATCACTTGTTGTCAGGTTGCGTTCTCCCTTTAACTAATACCATATATTTTTAGAGACATGAACCATGTAAATTAAACAATAAGTTTTAATGTATCATTATCCTAAAAACGGCTTAAAGCTCTGTTTTCATTGAAGCGATATTGAAAAAAAAAAAAAAAAAAAAAAAAAAAATCGCTCGCGCATGGAGCAATAACAATAGGATTCAGGGGTTCCAGAAACACATTTTTAAACGATATAAGAACCTATGCCTCCTATTGTGATTGCTCCATGCGCGAGCGATTTTTTTTTTTTTTTTCAATATCGCTTCAATGAAAACAGAGCTTTACTCAGATAGCGTTATAATAGTATGATAAAACCAAGAATCCATTCAGGTTCCATAAGAATATGGGAGGGCCGCGATTCAATAACCATCCTCCCAAACTTTGTAGCAAAAGTTCGTCCGCTTCGAATCAATTTTTCAAGTAAATCGCTCCGGACATTATATTATTAACCCGCGCCACTAACGACCTTGACATAATATTTTGGGTAATAAAAATGGAGCCGACCGAAAAAAGATCTAAGCGTACAAATGTTGCGAAAATTGCGGACGAACTTCTGTTACAAAGTTTGGGAGGATGGTACCATATTCTTATGGAACCTGAATGGATTCTTGATAAAACTTAAAATATAATCCATGTGCATACGGAAACAAAAATGATCACAGCTTCACTTTAAGGTATAGCGTCTATGGTGTAGGCCTGAATAAACGACTGCGTTTTAGAAGTGGAAAAACGTATAATGCCCCATTTTTCGCTTTCGTTGAAAATTGAGAACTGAGTATAGCTTTCCCATAAACGCGCGGCCCTAATGAAAACATCTTGGATGGACGATTTTACCGATTTTACGTAGCGTGAAGTCGTTAAAATATATCTGTAGTACTTATAACAGGCTATTAAGTCTTCCCCTTTATCCAGATTTATGTTTTTTTATTCTTTTTCTTAACCCGGGCGCCGATAAATATTTTGGTCTTTCTCGAAAGACGTAACGAAGAAGAAGCCACGTTAGATGGCTAAATTTGACTGCTTTTAACGAGCGTGGTAAACCTACCTTCTTTATGTTTAATCTTAATAACTCTAGCGTAGCTGGGAAGGATGTGGGTGCACCTAATTTCTACAAGCATAATTTACCAGTCTATTCTGAAAATCCTCACTACTTATAACGTTCCTTGAAAGAAAAATCTAAAGGGGTTGCGGACTGCTTCGGTGTTTATACGTCTTAGCACAGGTTCATTCAATCTGATAAACTATTTTCCGTTCAGACTTCATTTTCCCTTTAGACTACTTTTACTCGAGACTCTTCGGAGAGAGGCTAATGTGCATAAAAGGAAATTTAACAACTTTAATCCCATTTAATTCTAATTTATCATTATAATTATTATTAAAAATAATAATAATAATTATTATTATTATTCTAATTTATTATAATATAATTCTTCCATATCAGTTTTTACCCCTAGCTTTGTCTTTTTGGAGCTTATTTTTTACGATGGCAAATTGAGGATTTGTTGACCTTTCACCTTTCTTTTAAATCGAGACAAACCTTTTTACCATTCCGAGTGAAATATTGCAATAGTTGCTATCATAAAAAAGGAGGAGCTTACTTAGGGAATGTTGTAGTCGACGTCATCAGTTACGTCATAGCTTGTAAAGCTCATAGCGCTCGTGAAAACAAAGCATTTCTTAAGCTTATTTTTTTATATCCGTGACAGCTGTCATGGAGGTCGGGTCTCTCCAGAGTGACTTCCGTGTCGTCTAACCAATAGCGTTTTATGTAAACGGAAATAACTGGCCTACATAACCTTATAGCAACGTGGTTTCGTGACATAGTTAACAACATTAGAACAAGACGTCCCACCAACAACTTCTTTTAAAATATCAACTATAGCCAGTGGTTACGTCTATTTGCGTGTGACGTCTTTTGTTTCGCCACCTTACCAGCCTTCGAGTCATAGCAAATGCTTTATCATTCTCCGAATCGCGTTAAAAAATTATAATTTTGTGGTCACGAGTCAACATCGACCAACCATTCAACATAGAAAATACATTGGTGTCAAGTCAACTTCTATATTCAAAATTTTATTTTTAGTTTTATCATACTAATAAAACGCCATATTATAAATTTTATGCCTCTGGGTTAACACGCTCGAAAGAAATTTCAAAATGAAAATGACAGAAATGTAGAGATAATTCTTTTTCCCCGATATGATGTAGTTTATTTCTGTTACGTGATTAACTTAACGTGGATTAAGTACTTTTACGAAAAAGACCACGCGAAAGCTACCTTATCACTTGAGCCAGAATGCTCGAGAATCAACAGAAGGCTCACAATATCCACGCGACCATAGTACGATGACGTAGTATTACAGGGAATTTTTATTTTCAAAAATTCGAAAATGGCGATTGTAAAATATGTATTTTTTTACTGTCGCGGTAATTTATTTTATAGCTCCCAGGTTTTAAGAGAGTAAAACTTCAAAACATATGGGAATTTCGCTGTTTATATAGGCCATAAAGATAACCGATAAAGAATCAAATAAAATATCTACGCAGCCCTAAACGAAATAAGACAATTTCTTTATAGCTACATTTTCAGCTTTACGATTATTTTGGTTATTAAAGGGAACGTATAACCCCACACTCTTCTTATGCCCCTAGAATTTTTTAGTCTTTGCCACTTCTTATCTAACTCTTTGTTCTTGAGAGGTTTTATCAACGCGAAGATCGGACATCTTCCAAGGTCAAACGCCGGCCTATTCTTTTAATGCTAGAACATTACAAGCGCTGTTGAAGGCTGAAATGATTTTCCCGAATTTATACATGCAATTTTTCAAAATTTCCCGAAGTTCACAAATTAAGTTAAACACCAAAAACGTGTCTAAAGATTCCCAAAAAATTCTAGAATACATTTTTTGGCACGGTGATTCCGAAAATAAATTCAAAAGCTGTTCTATTTTTAGCTCCAAGTTCCCGTTAAGAACGCGTCAACTAATGAGGTATAAAAGTTTCACTTTGAGAGCGAGAGATAGTGAGAGGCAGGCGCGCCATCTATTGTAAAACTTCATCATTATATTTGTACCCAATGGACGTAGCCCCTGGAAGTTGGTTTATGAATATGGAAATCTCGAATTCGTCAATTGTATTTTTTTAGACCAATAGATAAAATGTATAATTTTCATCTTAACCCTCCCTTAACTGGTCTATGACGTAAATATATTTTTAAAGTACCAAATATAATTTTTTTTCTTCTCTTCAAGCAATTTAAAACGTTTGCCTAAAACTAGGGAAATAAAATTTAATGAAAAAGAAGGAACAGTTTTAACTGCCCGAGTAATTCTATCACTAAAGAATTTTAATATTATGCTGAATTTTCAGAAAAAGAGGAATATTTAAACTGCAGGAACGACCAACTTAGACAATAATATCGCCTTTGAACTAATAAGGGTTATTTTCAAAGTGTTGGTGACGTGTGACAAAAAAGAATTTGAATATTTTAAAAATCCGAAGAAAGTTTCGCCTTGCGAAAAAAAAATATTCTATATTTAGCTGAGGAATTATAAGCAAAATCAGAAGCCGATGAAACCCTCCTTTGAAGTATATTACTCCCGGGTCTTGTCTACCCCTCTCTGTATGGGTTATTCTCAAAAGGCGCGATTCGTACGCCTCCTAACGGTAGATGTTTTCGAAGCGGGAGTTCGTCGAGCGAATATCTCTAGCAGCCTTTTAGTTCGTCCAAAAACGTCGTCGTTTGTGGAGAGAGAGAGAGAATTTCTAATTTTCCGTAGACAGGGGGGATGAAGTAGGACCCCCTCTAACTCGTAAAATTGGGAATTTTACCCATACAGAGAGGAGCGCTATATGGAACATTGGAGTAGTAGACTTCAAAGGAGGGTTTCATCGGCTTCTGGCAAAATGAACCAGTTTAGGGATTAATATGTCAGGAACCGCTTCACAGCTAAGCTTCATTTGAACTATATTTTCTAAGCTCATCGAATTCTAACTCTTAAGGGAGGATGTAACCTTATAATAAGAGTTTTTTTATCGATTCCTTATCGTTTAAATAGGCCTAGGCATAATCCAACTATAAAAATTTACAAAACAAATATTAGACTAGAAATAAATTTAAAACTTACCGTCAAAATAAGCTTAGCGAGATTCATGGAGATCCGGAATTGCCTCCAGGCAGGGTCTAGCGACCAATGAATGAAGACCCGTCGTTCACACGAAATCTCCAGGAGACTTGCAAGTCGCTAGCCCTAATACGCGAGGAAATCAGAATCTCCATGAATCCCGCTAACCCTATTTTCATGGTAAGTTTTAATTTTATTTCTAGTTTAATATTTGTTCGTACCTTTTTCACTGGTGAATTAAGCGTATTTAAACAATAAGGAATCGATAAAAAATCACTTGTTATTAGGCTGCATTCTCCCTTTAAACTTATTAAGCGAAAGTGGAAAGAAAATTTTGCTTGTGTGGATGTTGCTCGCGAATAGACGCACGAAAGGCGCGCGCGTAATGAGCAATGCGAAGAAAAATCACATAGTCTAAATTTAAGTTCAGACTATGTTTTCGTTTCAATAGGCGATATGTCGCGAACTCTAGACAACTGTGAAAGTTTGTCACCTTTACTTGGAAAGGTTATACGAGCGAAATAGGGTTCAGGACTAAGAAGTGGGGGAAAATATCCTCATTCTTCCGTCTAATTACATTCTTGGTGTCGTCGGGAATGAAAGATTTGCAGTCCCATTAAGAAGTCATATTGGGTCCTCTTTTCTCTTTAACACTTTTTGGATAATAAAAAAAGAAAAAAGAAAGAACCCAAGGGATGCGCGAGAGAAAGAGAGAGAGATAGAGAGAAAAAAAGATGATCTGGAAAAAAAAAAAAAATAATAATAAAAAATGTTGAAGGAATTTTTGCTTGTCGACAGCACGCGCGTTAAGAGATGAATCTATATATATTTTCTGTTCAAAGATAGTTGACGTTAATAATTAAAGCCGAGGTGGATGAATACTTAATGTTCTCTTCTCATAATCATAAAGTAGTAGTATATTTGAAATCTTTTCCCCTCTCCCTGTTCTCATCTCATCTTAACGTTCATTTTTAAGGATGCTCGGCGATCCTGACCTTAATGAGTTCTGTTCCCGAAGGCTTTCACTACCCCTCCCATTTTTTTTTTCTTCGAAACTATATTTACGACAAACGCCTTTAGTTTTTACAATAGATAGGCATAACTGATAGGCGTTATTTTATTTTTTCAGATTTTTTTATACCGATATAATTCCACACCCCATTGTTTTCGGACGCGATAAATATGGGTTATACATTATTTGGCATTATATACATAAACTCCCTATCCTCTACCACATTTTCCCGCCTTTTTTTCCGCGCCAAATCTCCCGTAGTGAGGCTGTCATAATATTTTTCAAAGGATCCATATTTTTTTTTTTTTTTTTTTTTTTAGTATTTGAAACCCATATTCCAAATTTACCATATATAGGAAACCTAAATTGGAACTTCAACAAAATTAATATGCCACAAATATGTAGATAATTTTTTCTGGAACGTAATTAACGATAAGTTTTAAATAAAAATTGACGGGTTGGTTTGAAGTGATGTTGTCACTATTTTTCTTCTATGGGTTGCAATGTTCAACTTCCAATTGTGTCAGTGGCTTGCAAACATTTTCAAACGTCATTTAGTGACATCGATCATCTATAATTAACGTTCCGGCTAGAACGTCATTCCTTCCTAATTCTCGGATTATTACTTGGTTCGTAGTGGCCGAGGCTTAACGAAATGTAACCTGATTGAGACTAATAATGCGTCTGTTTTTTCGCCACTTAGTTTTTAGACATTTCATGCTTTATTTTATCTAAATCGAATAACCACTCCATGCAAGACTACTAGAAGAATTAGAAATTGAAGATGAACTTTCAGGAGCATCGCACCATTGGGGTACACTCTTTACGCGCCGATCTGTTAAGAGAAGTCGCTATCGCAGTTGTCATTCTGATCCTATTCTGATTGGCTAAGCCATGACGAAAGAGAAAACTATGCGGTAACCTCTCCCCTCGCGCCTCGAGACTCTCCCATAGCAACGGGTGTAAACCGTGGATAGATACGAGAGCGAGAGATAGAGGCGTAGGTGCTCCATCTATTGTGATAATTCATCATTATATTTGTATCCCATCAATGGCCGTAGCCCCTTAAAGTTGGTTTATGAGTATGGATATTTCGAATTCGTCAATTAGATTCAACTCCACTTCAGTTTTTGTCAGATATCTCTCCAGCATCTTTGATTCTAGCAACCAATTGTAGGGAGAATCGTTTCAACGCGTCAGCTAGTAATACAAAAAACTTCCAAACCTATTCGGATGGGCGTCTATAACTTATAGCCTTTCTTAATATATACTATATACATACATCAAATATTCTCCTCCTTTTCACGCAATTTTTGTTTTTTTTTTTTTTTTTTTTTTTGGCGCGAAACCGCTCTTATAGATTTGATAAGAAAGTTTACGAGAAGATTTATCGTGGTTCTAATCGATTTTATTTTATACCCTAATATCTTAAAGGGGTGGGTAAAAATTCCTTGTATTCGAGTGAAAAATAGGAAAATTTTAAGAGAACCTCTTGTATAATTTAAAGTTTAAGGAGAAAAATAAAAATGGCGTTAAAAAGGCTTAGCTCTTATAAAAAAGAGATTGAGCCCGTTGCGGTATCGCGTTGGTTTTTGGCGCGAAAAGCGAAAGATAAGTTTGAAAGATTACTTATCAAACGGGCGTGGTGTTGTGAAAAAAACTTGTATCCCGAAAGGATGCCTGGCAGCCTGAGTGATGCTCTTGAGCTTCCAAACCTCTTCCTCAATGTTTAAAATGAGGTATAATTTTTTCCCCCTTTTTATTGGAATTTTATCTAGACCCGCTAGTTCATTTATTTACGGTTTATAGACAGGGTTCGTACATGACCTGGAAAACCTGGGAAACTTTGGAAATTGCCCCAAAAGGTCAGGGAAAACTTAGTAAATTTGAAAATTGGCCCAAAAGGTCAGGGAAAAGTTAAGGAATTTGAAAATTGGCCCAAAAGGTCAGGTAAAGGTTAGGGAATTTGAAAATTGACCAAAAAATCTGGGGAAAGTCATGTAATTTGGAAATTTACCCAAAAGGTCTGGGAAAAGTCGTTGAATTTAGAAATTTTCCCAAAAGGTCAGGGAAAAGTAAGGGAATTTGGAAATTGGCCCAAAAGGTGAGGGAAAAGTAAGGGAATTTGCAAATTGGCCCAAAAGGTCAGGGAAAAGTCGGAGAATTTGGAAATTGGCCCAAAAGGTCAGGGAAATTTTGAATGTAGCGTTTTAATAGTATGATAAAACTAAAAATGCAATTCATAGGCCCTTCGGAAAAAAAATGGAAACAGTCTCACTTAGAGCTTCGCCTCTAGTCGTTCATTGGACGGATTTTTACATTCATTTGTCGTTTCTTGGCGTATACGAGAATCTATGTTTGGAATTTACATTTACTATTGTTTCAGCCTTGAAGGGAATCGATCCCCTCGCATCCAAGAAAAATTGGGAAGCTCTAGAACTAGGATAGCGAAATAAACCAAAAAAAAAAAAACTATGTTCCTATAGCACATACAAAATAGCCTACTATGTGGAATTTTCCTCTTTTCTCGCTATTTCCTAGCTACGCGCGTTAAGGAAATATATCCATTTTATTTGGATCGGGATTTAAGAAGCTAAACTCGATGTTGGAAAAAAGATCAGAAAACGGAAGCCGCTTTCGCTCTACGGTTCCGTTTTGATTTTCCATCGTAATGGAACATTCAGGAAATGTCTCTGAATTATAGAAAAAAATCTGCTTTTGACATTTCATTTAAAGTAAAAAATAGAGCTCCGAGTAATCAAAAGGCGAGCTTGTACCGTTGGCTACATAAAATCCCCGCGACGCGTGCTGCGGCATGCACAATTGCGCACTCTTTGAGTCACGCTAAATCTCGTTCTTGATTATATTCACCCGCGCATACTCGCGTGCGTACAACAGCGTGTCGCGGATATTTTATGAAGCCAAAGCTGCAGGTGAGTCTTAATTAGTCGCTGAGGTTCACCGTTTTAATTTAATCCCACAATCTGAATCTTTCCATTTTTTTGTGCAATTCAGACAAGTACATTTTCCAAATGATTTAATACGCGTCATACTTTTTTAAGAGTAGAATCAATAAAAAAAATAATTTCATTTTCCTCTCCACTATCCCATTAAAATCTTCAAAATTAAAAGGCGAAAATTTTTTATACATATAATTTTTAATCTTATTGATGACGTCAAAAGTCTATCACTTTATTCTATAAAACTAATCGTTGTCCCTTAGCTTAATACTATAAGCAAAAGGCCATCATTTAAAATGGCCAAAAAAATCACTCCTGCCTGGCTCGAGTGATTTGGACTTTTCCTCGATATTTAAAGAGGGTCGGAATTTAGGATGGCCGCGCTTGGCTATATTGTCTTCCCTTCCAACTCCGGAACTTCTCGAAAGAGTGGCGCATGCTCCGTTCATTATTTACACCGACTGCGGCCGCTAGAGTGTCTCTAATCAGAATCTGCTACATATTTACCTCGACCTTTGCTGTTAGTATTAAACTACTACTTTCATGGAATCAACCACTTTTGATGTCTCTGTCTCTTAAATAAGGAATAAAAAATATAAAGTATAAGTATTTTTATGAAAGCAATACGTATCTCTTGCTGAAATAATAATAATAACCACGCGACCATATAGTGATGACGTAGATATAAAAAATGCATTAACTATACGTTATTAAGATATCATTTTATTGTTAATACATAATTTATTCGTGAAGCTTATTGACTATAACATATTCAATGTATATGTTTACCTATAGTTCGAGAAAGAAAAAAATATATAAAATGGCTGAAGCTGAGGTGGATTGATACTTGATATTAAATCTAATTAAGACAATGTAGTTTTTGTCAACTTGCCAAGATCTTTTGAACCATAATGTAATGTTTCCTTGGCACGTTTATTAGCAGCTTGTGAGAGTCGCCCTAATTCCCACGATCTATTACCCCTATATAAATTATATTCCTTAGAAACTCTGACTCGCGTGTTCTTGGCTTGTCCACCTTCTATTTTGAAGGATTAAGCTTATTTTATTTTCATTTTCTTTCTATATACACGTTAAAATAAACAAGATATCTAAGACCATAGGAAAATCCACTGATCCCGAGACGGGTCATTGTAACGCTATAGGCGCAAAACCTAAAAGGTCAGGGAATTTGAATATTACCCTAAAAGGTCAGGGAATTTGAAAATAACCCGAAAAATTCTGGGAATTTGAAAATTACCGCAAAAGGTCAAGGAATTTGAAAATTGCCCCAAAAGGTGAGAGAATTTGAAAATTGCCCCAAAAGGTGAGAGAATTTGAAAATTGCCCCAAAAGGTGAGGGAATTTGAAAATTACCCGAAAAGGTGAGGCAAATGTCGTGGAATTAGAAAATGAGACGTGGTCAGAGAAATTCAATATTTTGGTACATGTCAAGGAACTGTTAACTCAAAATACTTGTTTATAAAGATTCAATATTTTTCTCATATTCCGAGTAAACCCTCCTGACCCTTATTGATAAACTATGTCAAATAAAAAGTGGAAATTGCCAAGACCTCGCTTGTAAGAATACATTCACGAAAAAAGATTAAAATTGGTCAGGGAAATTATTTAGAAATGGTCAGGGAAATGTGGAAAAGTCAGGGAAATTAACAAAATTTTGTAGAAACCCTCTTCGTGGAAAATCGTATATTTTGTGGACTCGCAATATACCCACAAATTCCCCCTTTAAAGGGAAACTTATAGCTAAAACTGTATAACAGCTTTATAATTTATTTTCTGAATCATCATTTGACCGAGGTTTATTGAACTGTGAAGGCTATGTAAACCTAAGTTAAATATGATTAAACTGGCTAATTATGCCACGTCTGAAGAGGATATTATCTTATCTGTCTCTTTAATAACCTTGGTATGATCAGGCCAGTAGCCAGAAAACTTTAAAGGGGCAAATTGGGCATTATTTTAGTTGCAAAACCATTTTAGAGGGACAGGATTTATTTTTCAGGGGACAGTATTTTTTATGGGGCAGTTTTTATTTTTGAAGCGGACTAGGGATGATAAAGGGAGATCGAGACGTAAAAGCATGGAGTTGGGATAATAAAGGGGTGGAACAGACGTAAAAGCATGGAGTTGGGATAATAAAGGGGTGGAACAGACGTAAAATCATGGAGCAGGGATATTAAAGGGAGAACCAGACGTAAAATCATGGAGTGCAACTGTTTCGCGCCTTGTAAGTTTTATTTAACAACTTAATTTCGGCCCTAAAAACAAGTCGTCACGTCGATTAACTACCGTGGCCCAACGGACCATCTTGTTACTAGTTTAACACTTAAAACATTGACCTTGCTCTGTCGGGGCAAAAATATATTTTCAAATTTGTTTGTTTAAACCCGAATATACGTTGCAACGGTCACGGAAAAAACTTTTGAGAATTACTCATATTTCCACCCCTATATTTGAGTACCCGAAAAAATAAGCCCTCATCAGGAAATATAGAAACTGCAAAATGTGAAATTATTAGTAATATGTCCCTCCCTGTGAAGCCCATTACCCTGAAAATTGAACCCCGCTTTTCTTATCAAAAACACGCAAAATTCTTGTATCGACCGACCGACCGACTGCGCTCTCCTCCCCCATTCTAGATATTTCCTGAAAAAAATAGGAAAATTAATAGTCTGTGATTTGTATTTCTTTGGTTTCTCTCAAGAAAAGATGTTTGCGCTGCCGGATATTTATTGAAACGGAATTTAATCGCGAATGTATTTAAGTAACGAACTTAAGTATTTTTTTGTAAGTAGGCATAGTTAGTTTAAAAAGAAATTCATTCGCCAGCAGTTATATGAATTGTTAAATTTAAATATTCTCGTATACCGAAATTAGTCGGTATTACCTTTGAAAATAACTAAAAAGAATTTGGAAAGTGTTTGACTTTGACCCCTTCGAGCTAATCCTCAAGTTGGAAGCTAAGGTAGGAAATAGTTTTATTCTGACTGGACCAATATAATTTCGAAAAGAGTGAATCTGGGAAAATATCAATGTGATCGATCTAATTTATGGTAATTCCCCAAGTCGGTGGAAAGTTCAACCGAACTTTGAACGCAAAATACAAAAATACATATCACGCAGTTAAGAGGTTATTGAATTTTGTTTGACACCACATCGAAAATCTATTCAAATTGCGCCAAAAAAATCACACGAGCAAAAATATCGTATCTCTATAATAAATATATTATTCACCTCATAAACCGAAGTTACGATATTCCCATGTTTCCCCTTACGTGTTAATTTCATTATTAGTACCGCAAACATAAAATTTATGTTTAAAAACCTTTAAAATTAAAATATTAGACGTTAAACAAATATAGATATAAGTATAAGAGTTACGGCATTTTGCTTTCAAGAAGCGCGACGGGTGAGTTGCATTCCCCTTCTCTTCCCCCTTTCTTTGTCCCTCTTCAGTTTAATTGACGCTTCGTGTTTCGACAAGCTGACAATTTTTCCGTCGCGATAAAAACCGTGCTAAAATGACTAAACCCGTGAAATTAGTGATCAAATTAAAGAAAGCTCAGAATGTGGACGGAACGAATTAAACACTTCGTGACAGAATCATTTACGGAAGTTCGATTTTCGAGATGTTTTTACGACAGTATCGATACGTTAAGGCTTAGCGCAAGGTACGTGAACGGTAAAAAAAAGGCTTCGGGGCCCTCGGCCCTGTCGCTGGTGGCGGACGAGTTTATTGTCGACTAAGGGGGGTGTTGCTATTTTTAAAGAGGAGAATCAAAGGATTGAATACGTCATAATGGGAATGTACGTGTACTTCGCGCGATGTAATTGACGCCTTATGTTTCGACAAGCCGACAACGTTTATGTTACTTTTAATTTCGTGATAAAACCGTGCAAAATGGAGTTAACCCGTAAAATTAGTGATCCAAACAAAACCCAGAATATGAACCGAAGGAATTTAAACACCTCGTGATAGATAAATTAATCTATCAAAACTGAATCGTTAGGCTTAGGTAAGGGTTAGAAAAATGCTTCGGGGTTTCGGCACGGTCGCAATGGCGACCGTGTTTATTGGGGAAATTTATTACTTCAGAACCCGCACCTATTTTGTACTATTTATGGAAACTTCATAGTTTTTTTTAAATAACCCAATCAGTTTTCAAAACTAGACTCAATGTTGGAGCAGTTTAGGTAAAATGGTAAAATTTAGGCGGCCTAACCTTTATTTCCGCTTAAATGTTTTTATTATGGTTTGCGGTGAATAAATATGTTTCGCGTTGCATAGAGAAAGGTCAATGAATACAATGGAATGGTTTTGATTTTTGTATTGATTGCAGAAGCTATTCTGAAATGTGGCCGATACCCGCATGTATTCGGGCACTTATTTATGTATAAATCGTCGATAATCTATGGGATTTCAGGCATCCAAATTTTTGGCGGATTAAATAATGCATATGCAATGTCATGTCTAGGAACGCGTAAGATAAAAAAAAATGTGGGAGGAGGAGGGGCTTATCTATTGGCTACGCCTACTCTTGGATTAGAGATTGCCTCGCTTAAAGATTTAGCGCAAGTATTATTTACTAATCTGGCAACATGCTACTTGTTTAAAGATTTTAAGTATCAATTTTTTTTATAGCCACTAGAGAAAGAAGAAATGCCAAAAATAATTTTTCTTAATCATTTGTTGGTACATTCAGTTATGTAATTTTGCCAACCTTGAAACTAACAAAAAGAGCCTTTTAATAGAACACGTTTCTACGGAAGATGTTGCCTTTTTTTTTCAAGGTTGGAACGCAGTCAGGATTTAATTAATCGTATATTCAGAATAAGATATAAGCTGCCAGGCAATGGATTTTGATAATACATGCCATTTCAAAATTATTCGTTTGTAAGGAATTATGGAAGTTAAGATATAAATTAGCCGTCTATCGATATTCTATAATATCATTGCCGTTTTATAATAACAACAATTGTCTATTCTATCATCTCTTGTTGGTAACAAATCATAGCCTAGCTCCAGAAGAATCGAAGTGAGTATATAGAAACACGGGCGTTAACAAACTTCGGTGTGTCAATAAAGTTTGAGCCTCGTATATTATAGGCGCGGCCGCGCTGAAAACTTCCTCGAAACAGGCTTTAATTCCAATAAGTTTTCGTTTAAAAGACAAGCCAAGCGAACGTTTCACGCGGTCCGTAACTAATTAAACACCAATAATTTTCTCGACGAGGCTTGGGTCTCCGCCTCGCGGGTAAAGGGTCACGCATTCTGTATTTTCTAAAAGCCTAAAAGGGAAACAGTAGGATAGTAATTCGGAAAGCTTAGCCCTTGGCTATGTTCAGTTAACCCTCAACGGTCTCAGCGTTGAGTTCAACGAAGCCCGATTCTTTTTTGTACTTCCGGTTTCTACGTCACGTTTGTAATCGGACCGTCAATGAGGTCATCGCCAAAATAACCAGTGTCTTTTTTTTCGTTTAGCAACGGAATGATGAAGGAAGGGGGATTTCTGATGTATTGATCTCAAATTTAATGAAAGTGGGATAGATTAAAACCGAGATTATTACATATTTTCAAGAGTGAGGAATAGTTATTATAAATTTGTCATGTTGAAAGCTTGATTCATAACTACTTAAATCCGATCGTAATTACTTAAGCCTCTGCCACAAGGTTGAAACAGCTTTTATGCCATTTCTCAAAAGCAAGGAGGATCAGAGAAGGAGAGGAAATGTGGGGACGGCGCGGTTCCTACTGCGTCGGCCTAAACTCCCACTCTGGGAGAACGGGGGTAGAGACGTTTCGTGTTAAAATGTTGTCGCGTGGGTAAAACGAATCCTTTATGAGACGCGCTAGCTAGCGACCACGTGACAACAGTTTACCTCGAGAATTTCCTATCCCCCTTTCCACCCGAGTGGGAGGTTGGCTCTTCTCTCTCTAACTCAACGCAGCCCCACATTTCCTCTCCTTCTCTGATCCTCCTTGTCAAAAGTTAGTTCAACAATTTCTTGTCGTAGCCAAAAATACTCATCGGAAACTTATTTTCTAACAACCGGATTTTTCCCGGTGAGAGTAACTGAACGTATCTCTGTGGACCTATAATACTATATAAACCTTTTATCTGCCATATCCCCCCCGTCTCTAGATGCAGCCACTTGGGTGTACGTTTATTGGGTAGCCACAAAATAGACGTAGATGGGTTTCGGAAAATTCGGAACGGTTACAGTAAGGTTTTTCTTAATTGCAGTCTGACTTCACGATTCTGCTCATCCACGTGACCCAGGGTTCGCACACGACCTGGAAAACCTGGAAAATTCAGGGAATCAGGAAAATGGCCTTGAAAGGTCAGGGAAGAGTCGGGGAATTTGAAAATTGGCCCAAAAGGTCAAGAGTCAGGGAATTTGGGAATTGGGTCAAACGGTCAGGAAAAAGTCAAGGAATTTTGAAATTGGTCCATAGGTCAGGCAAGGGTCAGGAACTTGTAAATTGGCCCAAAAGGTCAGGGAAATTGAAAATTGGCCCAAAAGGTCAGGTAAATTGGAAATTGGCCCAAAAGGTCAGGGAAGTTGGAAATTGGCCCAAAAGGTCAGGGAAGTTGGAAATTGGCCCAAAAGGTCATGGAAATTGGAAATTGGCCCAAACGGTCAGGCAAAAGTCAAGGAATTTGGAAATTGGTCCAAAGTTCAGGGAAGGGTCAGGAACTTTGGGAATTGGCCCAAAAGGTCAGGGAAATTGGAAATTGGTCGAAAAGGTCGGGGAAGACTCAGGGAATTTGGAAATTGGTCCAAAAGGTCGGGGAATATTCCCGGAATTTGGAAATTGGTTCAAAAGTTCAGGGAAAAGTCAGGGAATTTGGAAATTGGCCCAAAAGGTTAGGGAAAATTTTGGAAATTGACCCAAAAGGTTAGGGGAAATTTTGGAAATTGGCCCAAAAGGTCAGGGGAAATTTTGGAAATTGGCCCAAAAGTCTGGGGAAATTTTGGAAATTGGCCCAAAAGGTCAGGGGAAATTTTGGAAATTGGCCCAAAAGGTCAGGGGAAATTTTGGAAATTGGCCCAAAAGGTCAGGGGAAATTTTGGAAATTGGCCCAAAAGGTCAGGGGAAATTTTGGAAATTGGCCCAAAAGGTCAGGGGAAATTTTGGAAATTGGCCCTAAAGGTCAGGGGAAATTTTGGAAATTGGCTCAAAAGGTCAGGGGAAATTTTGGAAATTGGCCCAAAAGGTCAGGGGAAATTTTGGAAATTGGCCCAAAAGGTCAGGGGAAATTTTGGAAATTGGCCCAAAAGGTCAGTGGAAATTTTGGAAATTGGCCCAAAAGGTCAGTGGAAATTTTGGAAACTGGCCCAAAAGGTTAGGGGAAATTTTTGAAAATTGGCCCAAAAGGTCAGGGGAAATTTTGGAAATTGGCACAAAAGGTCAGGGGAAATTTTGGAAATTGGCACAAAAGGTCAGGGGAAATTTTGGAAATTGGCACAAAAGGTCAGGGGAAATTTTGGAAATTGGCACAAAATATCAGGGAATTTGAAATTTGGCCCAGAAGGTCAGGGAATAGTAAGGGAATTTGAAAATGAGCCCAGAAGGTCAGGGAATAGTAAGGGAATTTGAAAATGAGCCCAGAAGGTCAGGGAATAGTAAGGGAATTTGAAAATGAGCCCAGAAGGTCAGGGAATAGTAAGGGAATTTGAAAATGAGCCCAGAAGGTCAGGGAATAGTAAGGGAATTTGAAAATGAGCCCAGAAGGTCAGGGAATAGTAAGGGAATTTGAAAATGAGCCCAGAAGGGCAGGGAATAGTAAGGGAATTTGAAAATGAGCCCAGAAGGTCAGGGAATAGTAAGGGAATTTGAAAATGAGCCCAGAAGGTCAGGGAATAGTAAGGGAATTTGAAAATGAGCCCAAATGGTCAGAGAAATTAAATATTTTGGTACGCGTCAAGGAACTGTTTATAATTGGTTGACCAATTAATTGTAACGTAATTATTATAAACTGAAATTATTTGCTTAAAGATAAATTTTTTCTCGTTCTCTGAGTAATCTATCCTGACCCTGATTGATAAATTATGTCAAGTGGGAATTGCCAAGAGCTCGCTCATAAGAAAAAATTCATGTTAAATATTAAAATTGGTCATGGAAATGATTTCGAAAAATCTGGGAAATTAACAAAATTTTGTACGAACCCTTGGATTAGTTCGATACCGATTCCGTAAGTTTTATTTATTTTTAGTAAGCACGCTTGCCTTAAAAAAATTAACTTTTTTTCCATACCTTACCTAACATTCAAAAGCAAATCAGCAGACTTATGGATTTAATATTTTTGCCAAAACGAAGTCGAAGTGTTAATTATATTTAACGTGACGTACCAATAAGAGGGTTTAAATGAACTTTACTAGAATTACTCGTTTGCTACTGTTATTCGAAGTGAGACTTTAACACAGACTTAACCTTTAAGTTAACCTTTATCGGAACCATATCCTTCCGTTTGCAATATCAGCGCTTCTCTTACGCCTATTATACGTTTATTTTAGAGAATATTGGGAATGGGTGGAGTGAGGGAGGGGGGGGGGTATCTTTCGAGGAAGGAATTGAAGGAGTTGAGATCCCTTTCTTGTTGAGCTTTAATATATTTGAAGCTTAGTTCGGTTTCCTTGGCGCGAGATTTAGAACCGGCGAAACTGGGTGGAAATAGGAACCAATATCCCCGGACGTAGCCCCAAAACTTCTCACCCGATATACGCCGGATCTTAAAGTATATTTAATGGCGATTTTCTAAAAGGGGTGTGTAACTTATATACCAAGCGTTTTAGACGACTGACGCGTTCTCTCGAGTTAGGCGCCCATTTTCCGAAACCCCTTTACATTTGATAACTTATTGATTTCATTTCGAAACATCGGTGCGTCAGGCCGCCAATAGGGTTCGCGCTGTAGCTCTTAAAAGCTAGGTTCACACGTACACCGAAAATATCTTGGAAAGCTAAAATTGTCTACTTTTGGATCATTTTAGTTACGAAATCATCATTACCTGTAGGGTTCCTACACGACCTAGGAGAAGACGGATATAGTGAAATATAGGAGGAAATTAAGTCTAGAGATAAGTGCTGGGGTTCGTAAGAAACCCCCTTTGTTGGATTGAATGAAACGTAGTGAAAAACGCGTAAAAACAAAGTTTCGCCGTAAAATTCGGCGGATTGACACAAATTTTCTCCCTTGAAAATTGTCCCTTCATTTTTACGCGAATCCAAATATTTTTATACACTCTCTTCCGATGACAAGGTTCGTACACGACCTGATGGAAAACCTGAAAGGTCAGGGAATTTGAATATTGGCCCAAAAGGTCAGGGAAAAGTCAGGGAATTGGATATTGAGCCCAAATGGTCAGATAAATTAAATATGTTCGTATTTATCCAGGAACTGTTTGTTGACCATTTGTAACGTAATTATTTTAAACTGAAAGTATATGCTTAAAGATTCAATATTTTTTCATATTCTCAGTAAATTATTGACCCTAATTGATAAATATGTCAATAAAAAGTTGGAATTGCCAAGAACTAGCTCGTAACAATAAATTCTTGTAAAAGATTATAATGGTCAGGGAAATTATTTCGAAACGGTAAGGGAAAAGCTGAAAAAGTTAGGGATATTAACTCCCAAAATTTGTACGAACAATGGATGATCTATTTTAGCTGTTAAATTCGGAAACTGAAGCGTGCATTTGACGCTTGAGAGTTAGGACTTTAACTTCCGAATCAAAAGTTAAATTCACAAGACAAACTAAATATTGAAATATAGCGAGTTACGAAGTCAGCCGCGAGATTAGTGTTTTAGAAACTAGATATTCAGATCCGTGATCTTGTTATTTACATCTGGGAATAGTATAGTTAATTCCTTGATTAGAAAGTAACAATTCGTGGAAAATCATACTAGTTATTTAATGATAACGTCAGGGAATTCTTCAGTCTTTGAAACTAACTTGAAAGTGGCTGGTTAATATTTGGGATTTGAAAACTGCTGAAGTGAGTTCATGGGACTTAAAAATTCCTCAGAAAGCTACGAAAGAATTATCCAATTTTTGTTCCATAAAGTCAGAGATTCTGCAAAAAGATTGTTATGGAAAAAATTTCAATTACCACTCAATTTATTTTAGTGAGATCTTTCTAAGCCTTAATAAAATAAATCCTAGAACTATTATCAATAGATAATAATAAATATCAAAAATCTTGGCATTCACAAGCTTCCTCTAAGGGCAAACAAAACTACGTTGTTATGGATAAAGAATAGGCAAACGCGTGTGGTTTTGTTTGCTCGACTACTTTTGCAATCACTGTTTGGGATGTTAGATGAACCTCAATATTCTTATTATTTATTTTTACCTGTTGTAAAAATATAGTCCTAACTGGAATGGATGTATAAACCTAGCTTTATCCTTCTAAAGCCAATTTTGTACGTCGTTATATCGACGCCTTGGTAAATGGATACTAATAGACATTCGCCATGAGCAAGGAAGCTTAATATACTAACAACCAGCTATAATGTCCACTCTCTATACGCTTTAGTTTCAAATTATGGATATTGACTTGGCGGATATGGTATTTAAACTCATTTTAAAGGAAGTTTTAATATTCGTTTAACAAAATGTAACTTATTAATGACCGAGTATCGTAAATATGGAATATAATGATAAAGAAATTTAATTGTATAATCAATATATTAGTATATCTACTTGATTTTAAAGGGTAACCGTAAGCTGAAAATGGAATACAGGCTCGTATTAATTTTCAAAATTGTGGTTTGTTTTTCCATTAGAAAAGATACCATTATTTTTGAAATATATATTCGCCTTTAGAGTAACGAGTTTGAGCGTAGATTTTGGGTGTATCGCTGCAAAATTCATCTTAGTCTACTTTTCAATGATAGCCTTATCACGAACGTCCATTTATACGTAAGAAAAATATCGTATTTCTACCGAAAAAACAAAAACAAAAAAAGAATATTGAGGCCGTCGTGTAGAGGTACGCTGCATTTTTATATCTAGATATGCAATAGTAGGACTAAACCAAACAATATATACATATATTCGTGTTCAAAGCGCTGTGAGCTTTCAAGCTATGACGTAGCTGATGACGTCGACAGCAACATTTTTTAAGTAAGCTCCTAATCTTTTATGATGGCAACTATTATTTATTTCTTAGGGAAGTTGGCAAAGAACGCTTTCATTTCGAGGTTTTACATTGTATATCAATTTGCCTGTTCTCTTATGTTGCCATCTTTATATACACTATTGAGAAATGAAAATTCGCATCTTTCTCATACAACGTTCTTGAAAGTTAAGTAACTAAGAACTACTTTTTTTTCAATAAGGTATCATTTCGCCCCAGCTTTTCCCATTTTTAAAGTTATATATTGCGATCGTAAGACTTAAAAAAAGGCAAAATATTCATCCGTCCTATAGTGATGTTCGAGTGTTTCTTCTCTTATAACACGCGTTTCCATTTTACATTCACCATCCTCTTCCTCCCTCCTTTAGCATCCTCCTCATCATCACAGTTTTCTCGTGCTTTTGGCTTCTATAGGAAGCTTATTGTTATAGCTCGATTTGAATACTTTTCAACCAAAGAAAAAATATTAAAAAATTTCTTAAAGTAAGGCTGTTACAGATTTTTCACGAGTTACAAATGATATTTCGGTAATATTTTCGGAGTTATTGTTACAAAACTAGCTTTTAAAAATGATCGAACAAAGTGACCATTTTTATGATTCTCACACTTGACCCAGTTTTTTTTTTATTTTGTATTGAAAGTATTTTATCTTCTATTACATTCCAGAATCATATGATCAAGTTGAAAAAATCAAATCTATTTATTTTTGACATACTAATTTTGAAATTTTTATAAAGGGAGGATGCAACCTAACACCAAGTGTTTTTTATCGATTCCTTATTGATTAAATGGGCTAATCCACTAGTGGGAAAATTTACGAACAAATATTAAACTAGAAATAATTTTAAAACTTACCAGGAAAATAGGCTTAGCGGGATTCATAGAGATTCTGATTTCCACGGGTATAAGGTCTAGCGACCAATCAAACGCGATTATGAGTCTCGCGGAGATCTCGGGCCTTTGCTAAATGGTCGCTAGACCTTACACGGAGGCAATTCGAGATCTCCTTGAATTCAGTTAAGCCTATTTTCCGGGTAAGTTTTAAATTGATTTCTAGTTTAATATTTGTTTTGTGGACTTTTAATTGGTGGATTAAGCCTATTTAAACGATAAAAATTAGGTTAAATTTTCCCTTTAAACGAATTTTAACGCCAGCTATTTTTTTCACACAACGCGAAACTTTTAAGCCCCCTCCCTTAATTCCTTTTCTGGCATAAGTTATGAACGTTTGTATACATATTCTATTATTTTCTGTAAATTCTCTCTTTTGGCGCGCAACGCGTTTTCTCTATTCAAATTGCTCCATCGATTATAAATTTGAGTACAATGAACGAAGAGAATGGCGTTAAAAGGAAGCTGCGAGTGGTGCTAAGCTTACTATTTTCTTTCGTCTCTTGGTGAAAATAAATGAAAAGCGGGTACCGCCCTCTCGCATTCTCGAGGCGCCTCTTATTCTGCGCTACATCAAGTTTCAAGCCCTTTCAAATTTCCTATAAAGTTTTACTTAAAAATCTATAACGAGTAGACTCTTGCAGTTATGAAAGGAATTCTCTCGAAATTCTTATCTTCCTTATATTTTCAAATACCATGGAAATCCAAATTTATTCTTTTTCAAGCCTTTTGTTTTACCACGAATTATAAGAAAATTTTAGACCATTAAAAATCTTTCTTCTAATTAATTCAAGCGCTGTAGAAATTATCTTGACGTTTATATAAAATATACTATCAATATATTGAATAGTGTTTGTACAGGGTAAAAAAATTTCGAAGTTGGTTCCGAATTAACCCCGAATATATGCTTAGCCTGACGAGATTATACATTAGCCGCGTTCATACTATACCTTGGAATCGATTTAAAACTTTTCGAAACGAATCGCTTTAGTCGTGTGCTCCGATTTCTCGAAACTGCTTCGGGAACCAGTTTCGTACCGATTGGGTTTCAACAACCGATAGATCAAGCTACAATAAATCGATTTATAAAGATAATGTGTGAACACGTGACGCTTAAAACTATTCCTGGCGATTTGAATATCGGTTTGCTTTTACCGTTTCAAACTGATTAAGTTTCAACAACCTAGCTATTACGGATTATCGATTCATGTCTGGTCGATGATAAATATGAACAGATTCGCGATTTAAATCTCGGTTTGATTTCATCGATTAAAATCGATTATAATACGCGTGAGTGTGAACGTAGCTAATGTCTCGGGTTTTTCACGGCCGTCACGAAAAGAGTGAGATCATTTTCCTACGAAATGTTCCATTTGACATTATACTCTAAAAACGACCAAAAATTTGCGAAATGAAATGTATACCCAAGAATATGCTCCAGTCGAGGCAGTATTTATTTTACTCGAAAAATCGCCTATTTTTACATTGAGCAGAATAAGGGCATTGACCATTTTTCCTCTCAATCTTCTGGTAGTTTTAGATCGTTTCGGCTGGAAATAATATATTTTTTATTTCCCCAAAACGTTTTTCCCCCTTTTTAAACTACCTCAAACAGACATTCTAAAGTTTAATAGGCATAAATCTACCTTTTTTTTTAAAAAAAATTTCCTATACGCATCTCTCAGTTCTTTTCCCCTTTACCGATGATACGCCTGAACTTCTCTCACCGAAATATTTCTAGGATTTTTTTTTATTTTCTTTCTCTCTCTATTTCACCAGCATCATCATCCCCTTTTCAGTCGTCGTTCGTCGGCCCAACCTCAAAATGTTCCTTTCCAATGTCGGGCTATTAGCTTACGCGTTTACACCGATATCGCCCGCGCCCCGAATAATAAAAAAAAACTAAAAAAAACCAAAAAGAAAAAAAAAAACTTATTTTTTAAAGGACAAGTCTTATTTAAATTCGCGTGAACTTGATTTGCGTACCAGGAAATTGCAGAAGTAAAAATACGCGAGAACATCGAGTCTACACTTTTAGTTATATCAAAAGTATATCACTTTATTCCATAAAAGTAAACAACGCCCTGTAGCTTATTGCTATCAGCAAAGGTCCGGGTAAATCTATCATCAGATTCTGATTCGAGACACTCTAGCGGCCGCATTCGGTGTAAATAGTGAACGGAGGAAGCGCCACTCTTTGGAGAAATACCGGAGTTGGGGGGACTACAATATAGCCGCCAAAATTCGGTCCCTCTCTCTCCTGACTCAAAATATAGAGCTGAAGAGTCCAAATCACTCGTTCCTGACAGGGGTGATGACTTTTTTGGGTAGTTTTAAGTGATGGGCTATGACGTAAAACTGGACCTTTGCTGATATAGAATTAAGCTACGTTTATGGAATAAAGTGTTAGACTTCAATGTTTTAAAGCTTCTTCAAATGCCATCTAAAAAGGTAAATTAAATTGAATATAATTAGCATTTGGCACCTATTTGAATATATAAAGGTTATCAACTGGCGTTCAATAGCGTCCATTAACGGCATATATTAAATAAAAGTTAATATTTGCTATAATTTGTCTACTTTTGTAGTTTTGGACGAGTTTTACAACATCTTTTGTTAAAAAAAAACCAAAAAAAAGGTATATTTAAATAAGACTTTTCCTTTTAGAGAAATAAAAACCTTTACCGAGAAAAGTGAGTTGGAGACGATTTAAAACCGCCCTTTATGGCAGAAAGAAAGCGGTATTTTCTCTTAAATTGTTCCCGTTGGAAAAACCTCGCCGAGGGGGAAAGTCTTGGGGAAGAGTTATACGTATTAGAGCTATAGCATTGAGAAAATTGAATCCCGTCCATTACGTCTATATGTTCATCTCGCCGCGAGCCACGCCACCCAAAACCAGAAAAGGGTGGGCAATGCAAAAAGCTAAAATAATAAAAAATATATATATCCAGCTGTAGGCATGCACTTTTTCTTTTTAACGTTTACGACTGTCATAGCCATTTGCATCCTACTCTTTTTCTCGGGATGACACCCATCTCCTGATTCTCCTCCTACTTACACTTCGTGTTATAGCAGTACTATACAACCTTGCTTAGAGTATAAAAATTGCAATGGAGAACCAGTTTTATGTTAAATTCTCCGAAGAATTGATAAAATTGGGAAAACATTGAAGCTGATTTGTAAGTAATCGTAGAGATCATAGTTTCAAAGTACGTAGACGACCTGGAAAACCTGGAAAAAGTCAGGGAATTGGCCCAAAAGGTCAAGGAAAAGTCAGGGAATTTGAAAATGGTGGTGTATATATACTATGGAAGGGTATTCAGGAGGGTAAAAGTTGAGGATTGAACCTTTTGGGGCTCAGAGGCATGCAACCCATTCCGAACCTTTTAAAGCTCAAGAATGAACCTTTTGACTAGGTTGAATTTTGAACCCTGAAAAAGGTTGAAATTAGCGTCTTAAGAGGTTGAAATTAGCGTCTTGAGAGGTTGAAATTAGCGTCTTGAGAGGTTGAAATTAGCGTCTTGAGAGGTTGAAATTAGCGTCTTGAGAGGTTGAAATTAGCGTCTTGAGAGGTTGAAATTAGCGTCTTGAGAGGTTGAAATTAGCGTCTTGAGAGGTTGAAATTAGCGTCTTGAGAGGTTCAAATTAGCCGTCAAAGTTTTATAATTTCACCCTTTTGTGCATGAATGGCCTAATTTTTTTTTTTTTTTTTTTTTTTTTTTTGATTGAACGCTCATTTTTGGATTTAACCTTCATCGGTTCTTACTTGCACCATCTGTTTTGATTTAACCTTCTATGATACTTAATTGAACCATATTTTTGGATTGAACTTTGGATGGTTCTTAATTGGATCACATTGAACATTTTCTATTAACAGTGTAGTGCGCCCGTTTAGTTATACTACCGAGTTTAGATGATGCAAGAGTATAGTCTACCGAACCCTACATTGACCAATCCTATAGGCCCCATTCAAATGTGTCTAAATTAAAGGTTTTAATTTACTTACTATACTTTCGGTAGTTGTAAATAAATTAGGTGGTTTCTTTTGTATTCGGTTTTACTTCTTGAATCGAGTATTTGCTACATACTCCCATGGATGGTGGCACAACTGATGTTATTAATTTCTAGTGACTAGAAAGGGGGGATGAAGGAGAAGGAACCATTTTTGTTGACGTTTTCCGCTAAAGTGAATTTTTCTCTAATTCCGACGGATACTTTTCGCACCGTTAATCAAATTAGTTTTTTTATTCGCGCAACGTCGCGTTGCTTTAACCTTATTTAATCATAATTAAGCCTTTCAGATAATTAAGTTCCTTGATTTTTTTTTTTTTTTTTTTTTTCTCTTAAGTGTGTAAGATAAGAGCTCATTAATTTTCCGAAAGCCCTCGAGATCATCATTTTATTGTACGACTTCTTAAGTTCTTATCTCAATAAATGACACGTTTTAAAGGGTAATTATACAGTTATATCATATGCAAACTCGTAATTATGCTGTAAAACAGTAAAATGGTCTTGTTATGGTTGTTAAAATCTAAACAAAAAGTATAAAACTCGATTTATAATATTTTATAAACAATCATTAAAAAAAACAAAAACAAAAAAAAGTCGTACCCCGTAGCATAATACTATCAGCAAAGGTCCAGGTAAATGTATTGGCCGATTCTGATTCGAGACACTCTAGCGGCCGTAAACGGTGTAAATAGTGAACGGAGAAAGTGAAACTCTTAGGAGAAATTCATGAGTTGGGGGAAGACAATATTGCCAAACGCTGTCCGCTTAAATTCCATCCCTCTCTCAATGCTCAAAATATCGAGCTGAATAGTCCAAATCACTCGAGCCAGGGGTGATAACGATTTGTCGATTTTCAAGTCGAAAAACTGGACCTAGCTGATATCAGAAGCCGATGAAACCCTCCTTTGAAGTCTACTACTCTAATGATCCATATAGCGCTCCTCTCTGTATGGGTAAAATTCCCAATTTTACGAGATCGGAGGGGTCCTACTTCATACCCCCTGTCTACGGAAAATTGGAAATTCTCTCTCTCCACAAACGACGACGTTTTTTTGACGAACTCCAAGGCTGCTAGAGATATTCGCTCGACGAACTCCCGCTCCGAAAATATCTACCGTTAGGAGGCGTACGAATCGCGCTTTTTGAAACTAACTCATACAGAGAGGGGTAGACAAGACCCGGCAGTAATAGACTTCAAAGGAGGGTTTCATCGGCTTCTGCTTTTATGGAATAAAATGATAAATAAATGTAATAATTTCAAATATATAGTTGGCAGTATGGGTGAAGCTAAATAATTTTCATCGCATAGTACCGAAAACTTGGAAATTTACAATGTATTAGATAAGGAAAAGTTCAGCTTTGCTTCTACTTTGCGAAGGCAGCTTTATACTTAGTCAACAAATCTTAGAGATAATTGGTAACCTGTTAATCCTCTTGAGTTGGAATTACGTTTAACCAACGTATAGAACGGGCTGTTCTGAGAAGTTTAATTTTAATAAACGGAGTGTAAACGTTGGTGCTTAGATGTCAAAGTGCGGCTTCAGACTCGCCTGTCGTACGTATTAAAAGCAACATCTCTTGATTTAATTAAAAACGCACGTTACGTCTGCTCGTATTCTCTCGTTTAATACATTTTTAAAGGTAGCATGAAACGGAAAATAAAAGCATTCGCTTATCCATTCTTTTACAATGATATTTCGCGTAGATTTAAATTTCGAAAATGTTATTAAATAGTCGCTCATATAATATTTTTTACGAGCTATTTAGCTCGACCGGCCATTTTTAGTATCAATTATCGACCAGTTTTAAAAATATTCTTTAATTTGATTTCAGTAACTCCCAAAATTTGTACGTTTTTCGTTGCGCGCTCTAAAATTCTTAACTATTTTGCAATTTTACCCAATTTTGGACGCTTGCACCTCAATAGTGAGAGAAAACAACCTAAACCGATGTTAATTAGCGTCATCTATTGGCAAACAGTGCAGACTAAGTTAGTAACTAACAAAACCTAGCTCACGTCTGCCGAGTCTTAGAAAGTAGTCAAGTTTTAGCCGCTTAGTGTTTAGAGATAAATAATTACTAAACCTTGTTTGACCTAGAAATGTTAACAATTGACTCTTATCTTATAAGATAAAGATGAATAACAAACCCTGGCTTTCATAAGCGTCCTCTAACGGCAAACAGTGAGGGGAAAAGTACGAACTGACAAAATATAGAACTTTAAAAATTCGGTAAAGTAAAAGTAATCTTATCTTTAAGATAAAATTGATAAAAATTCACTTATTTCTATCTTCATCCTCACTTTAAACAAAAAATTAATTGCCTTGTTCATATATTCGCATTTATAGATGTAGTGTCAAAAATATCTGCAGTACGTACATATTAGGATTTTTGATTAGAATCTTAATCCAAGCTCCAGAAGTTCTTTCTTTATGTTAAACTCGTGCTTAGGGAACTTTTTAAAAACTTTTCATATAGAATATTTTGTCGTACGCCAAGAAAATCTCGTGGTAAAGTATCCAATCTTAGAAGCAGTAATGTTTCTAGCTTGAAAAACCCGGCTTCATCTAGGAGGAGTAGCCTTTTCTAAGGTTGAATAATCTTCTTATCCGAAAGAGAGGGCGACCTTGCTTTTTTGGCGCTGAAATTTTATTATGAATATGAATTTTCCTCCGTATTAAAAAGAGGAAAAATTAGGTTACACTATAGAAGAAGGTGCCGACATTATAATTCTCTTTTCTAAGAAAACTAGGGGTCTATAAATCCCGAAAAGGCTGGAAAATAGAAGCCAGTATACGGTATTCTTACTTAAAAATTATTTCTTGAAAAGTCATAAGGCGGAAAATTTAGTTTCAGCAGCCGACACGCAACGCGGCGCAAAGTGAAGCATTTTCTACAATGTTCTCTTTTATAGCCTAGAAAGGATCCTAAATTTCCAAATGAAAAAGGGTGTTTTAATGTAAAATTAGGTTCCTTCCTAGCTCGTAGCTGATTTAACATACCGGCCGTTCTCATTTTCCCTCCATGATTTAGGTTGGTAGGAACAGAGACTAGTTACCCCTGTTCCAAAAACTTTTAGTTTTTTCTCTCGGATTCTTATTAATACATAACCAATAAATTATTTCCAAGAATCCATTCAGGTTCCATAAGAATATGGGAGGGCCGCGATTCAATAACCATCCTCCCAAACTTTGTAGCAAAACTTCGTCCGCTTCGAATCGATTTTTCAAGTAAATCGCTCCTGACAGCTATTATTAACCCGCGCCACTAACGACCTTGACATAATATTTTGGGCAATAAAAATGGAGCCGACCGAAAAAAGATCTAAGCGTACAAATGTTGGGAAAATTGCAGACGAACTATTGTTACAAAGTTTGGGAGGATGGTACCAGAGGCTAAAGCTATGCTCCCATATTCTTATGGAACCTGAATGGATTCTTGTTATTTCCAACTAAGAGAATGAATGCTTTTGGTTTTGTTTCCATTAAAATAAGACATTTTTTTCACGGTAAAACTTTCAGGAAGTGTTTATGAATGGTAAAAAAAAATCGAAAACTTTGTGATATTGGCATTCTATTAAAGGGAGAATGTCACTTAAATACAAGTGATTTCGTATCGTTTAAATAACCCTTATAAAACTAATTTCGAAACAAATATTAAACTAGAATTAAATTTAAAACTTGACCGTTAAAATAGGCTTAGCTGAATTCATAGAGATCTTGAATTTCTTCTCGTTGAAGAGTCATCCACCAATGAGCAGAGGCCCGTCGTTAAGGCGATCGAGAACCCCAATAATATTCGATTGGTAACTGACTCATCAATGCGAAGATATCCAGGATCTCAATGAAAGGAAACTTTCCGTAGTCTAATTTGCGTAGCTACGTTTTCCGAATAGCTCCAAACAATATTTGTTTGCAAACACGTTTGAAATCATCAAACATTTTAAGGTTAAATGTTATGTAATTTTTGGGTCCGATGACGTGTATAACTAGTCTCTGGTCCGGGTTGAAATGTTCATTATATCCATAGAGATTTTAACCGCGCGAGCTTCTTAAGTCTTTTACACTTCTTTACAACTTTAAAATGTACCTAAATTCACGTATCAAATCCGGTTTTTACATTAGAAATTACGGTTACTTTTAAGATTGTAGCTAAAAATGTATATTGTGTATAAGAACCAGTACCATACTCTTTCCCATATATCTATATACCGAGCTTCTTTCCCAGGCGTAGACTTGATGTGGGCGATAAGGAAATTCAATTACTTTAATTGAATTTTACTCGCTCAGCGATTTTATTCCCAGGCGAGATCTCTAGCCGCCGCCAGCTTCTTACCATCGCGTCACGACCTATATCCACTTATATCCTTAGAATGGGTGAAAATTCCCATAGAAAAAACGTGTATTTCTATGGAAAAATAGGTTCCGTCTTCGATTATGCGCGCTATATTATATGTCCACCTCGAGTTGGGTGACTGGTGTAAATAAATCCTACACATTATCTCCATGATTTGTTTACTTGAAATAAAGGTATCCTAGCTTCGCGCGTGTTGCAAATTTAAACTGGGAATACGCTATAGTACACTCCACTCTTTCGGTTCCTTTCCTTCCTGGCTTTGAAATCGCCTAAGGACGCGATAAGTCTATTCCGTAATATCGTGTAAGTTATTTTTAATGGGCTTCCCCACTCTTACGTGATATTTCAATCTGAGATATCAACGCGTTTTAAAGCTAGGTTACGCGTTATTTCTATATACGATTGAGATTTGTTAAAGATAAGAGTGGTATAGAGCTACGCTTCGTCGATAGTCGCGTATCTTACGGTGAATCTAAGTATAATACAGGGTATTTTTACTCTTCCCTATACCGCCCGAACCTCACGACGCCCATATTTAAACTAACGCGTGGTTTAGAACTGTGGTTTTTTAATATAAAATTACAAGGGAGTAAGGTGAATTGTATATGACGCGGAGAGACATTCCTGTAGGCTGGAAAAAAAATATAACCCTCTTCTTCAACCGTGCCAACGTTAAAGGACAAGTTTCATTTAATTTTTTTTTTTTTTTTTTTTTGTCACCAAGATATTATAGAAATTAAAGTACTACAAACTAGATTTTAGAGAAAATGTTTGACCTATTCTCTTTACACACTAAAGCCGCGTTCATACTAGACCTTGGAATCGATTTAAACCGTTTCAGAATGTTTCACTGGAGTCGTTTGAACGGGAAACCGTCTTTTCTCGAATCGATTTGATTCGATTTCTCGAAACTGCTTCGGGAAACAGTTTCATACGGGTTCGGTTTCAAAAACCGATAGATGAAGCTACAATAAATTGATTTATAAAGTTTAGCTTCGGTCACATTAGCATTTCTTAATCGGTTTGAAACGTTAAAATCAAACTGATATATTCAAATCGCTAGGAATGAGCTTCACCGTGTTCCACGCATTATGTTTATAAATCAATTTATTGTAGCTTCATCCATCGGTTGTTGAAACCGAATCGGTATGAAACTGGTTCCCGAAGCAGTTATGAGAAATCGAATTGATTTGAGAAAAGACGGTTTCCCGTTAACACTACTCCAGCGAAACGTTTTGAAACGGTTTAAATCGATTAAAAGGCCTAGTATGAATGCGGCTAATATGTGAACACATGACGCTTAAAGCGATTCCTGGCGATTCCTACCGTTTCAAATCGATTAAGAAATACTAGTGTGAACGTATCTCAATTGTCATATTAAAACTAAAGAATTAAAATGAGGCTGTCACGGATTTTTCATGATCTCCATAATTGAGTTGTATTTTCGGAAAGATCGTTAAAAACGATGCAAACGTCTTTGAAGAAATTACCGTAACAGTAAAAAAACTTTTTTTATTATCGTCATTTTCGAATTTCTAAATTAAAAATTTCGGAAAAAGTCTCACGTTAAACTATAATTTGATGTAGTGTACTCTCAATATGAAATCTGTATTTTTTTAGACTTATCCTTTAAAATGCGAACGCTCTACTCCACTATTTACATTATATAAAACATTTAATAGTTTTAAAACTAATTAAAAAACTTTGGAACGGGCGTTGACGTGGAAAGTGTGGAAGAGAGACTATCGTTTTTGGCCTTGCAATTATCTAACGCGGTTTGTGTTTAACGCGGTGGAAAATGTCTACTATATTTTCCTAGATAAATAGATAAATGAAGTTTTTAAGGCTGCAACGGGGAATTTATACGGAATATACAACAAGCCCATTAACTCCTAATTGATATCTCCGTAACTATAATTTTATTATTATCTTGAAATTTCGTCACGTAAACCGCTTTTAATAATAGGTCCATAAAAAATAACTAATATTTAACCGCGTATGTTAAACCTTTCCCATATACAGTTTTATCTCTCGCCTTAAGCCACGGATAATGAGTTTAGATTTAAAGCGATTTATGAAATTAATCCACGTGTTTACCGTGATTGTCGTTCTTAAGCCCCGTTTTCAATCAGCCTTTTTTAAGCTTTTGCTTTCGCTTTCCAAGAGAATTTAGTATAAAATTCATTTAGATATCCGCTTTTCCGTCACTTGAAGCCTGTTCACGTTTGTTAAACGAAACATTTGATTAAAGCTTCAATTTTGATTTGACGCAAAAATCTTCATTGAAAACGCGCCTGTAGAAGTGTTCCAACACTCGCGCGTTCATGTTCAGAGAGAAGACTACATTCAGGGGCATATAGTTTACAATTTTATTTAAATACCTTTTTCTTACGAGACCGATATTATTTTAACTAGACTTTATGTTACAAATGACATAAGTATACATGGAAATTCGGTCTAGATCGTATTAATGGCATAAGTATACATGAAAATTTGGTTTAAATCGTATAATGGCATAAGTATACATGAAAATTTGGTTTAAATCGTATAATGGCACAAATATACATTATCATTTGGTCTAGGTCGTATTAATGGCATACATATACATTGAAATTTGGTCTAGATCGAATTAATGGCATGAATATGCATGCTTATTTTTCTAGACTATAATTGGAGTGAGATTAAATGCTTATTTTTCTAGTCTATATAAATGGTATAAGTATACATGATTATTTTGTTTAGAACTTATAAATGGCATTAAGGTAGATGATTTATTGTCTAGAACTTGTAAATGGCATAAATGTAGGGGATGTTTTGTCTAGAACTATAAATGGCATAAATGTAGCGCATGTTTTTTCTAGAACTATAAATGGCATAAATGTAAACGATATTTTTATATTCTGAAACTACCTTAATTCTCATTAAATTGCATTACTCGAGCTTTCGTATAGTATGTAAATAGGTGGGAGAGCTTATTAGGTCTTGGTATATCTATCTACCGGACTGAAACAGCGGATAGATAATTGTTTTTGGTAAATTTTAAATAAAAACACTTCAAGTTCTATCGAACAATATATTTTATTAGCGAAGTTATTAAATGTCTATGTCCGGTCGGGACTCTAAATATTTCCCTTATTTGTAGGGGATTGCGAAGTGAAAGCGTGTCTTTGGTGGGACGGTCAACTTTCAAGTGAGCTTTTTTAGGGCTCGTAGGTTACATGTTATTTTCCTTGGTTAGGATTTCTCCGCCAGGGACATATGGACACACTTTCTTTCTTTAATTGGTTACAGATTTAGATTTTACAATGTTAGTTTTTCGAATGAATAAAGGAAACGAGGAGAGATAAGAAGCCGATAAGGGGTCCGAAGCCATTACAAGGTAATTACTTCCACCTCTGGGATCTATTGGTGATTTTCGGGGTACATCACAGAGGGGGAAGCGAAGGATAGGTATTTTTCTTTTGTAAGCGTTGGTTCTTAGTTTGGGTCCCCTCTCCTTATTCTCTCCCTCGCTATTCATAAAGGAAATGGAATAGATAGTTCTCCACATCTTGAACTTATTTACAGGTAGTCTCAAGATGAGGAGATGGCTAGAATTTTAGAAGGAAGGTTTTTAGGGTATCTGGTAATTTTCTTTTAGCACATGTTCTTTAAAATGGTAGAATGGGAGAATATTACAGTTTATATACATTGAATACAATAATACATTTTATAATTTGTAATATAAATTTTCACATTTGGTTTTAATTATACACGTTTAATTTCTAATTCAAATTATTAACATGGTATACTCATTTTCCAAATCATGCCTAATCTTTAAATACATATTTTCATTTATTCTTTCTTTTTAATTTTTTTACGTGTGTAATAGGATATGGCCGTATTTTTTTATTAATGTAACTTAGAAATATTATCCGATTGGGTATTAGCCTTTTTCCATTAACAACCGGATTTATTTTGTCATTTTCCGTCTTTCGAAATATCCACCACACTCGAGAAAGTATATATATATGGCGAAAACGGATTTCTAGACAAGGATTTTTCTCTGAATTTCCAATCCCCTCCGGAGATCCGCCGCTGCTTATACGTATAAGGTGAAAATACCTTATAAATCTCAAGAGCTATAATATACTAGTTCAAGAAGGAGTGACTAAAACTACTTTCTTCTCAATAAATTTTATCATTGCGTATCAATTCGCCTTAGATTTCCTAAACTTTGTCCACTCCATATTAAACCCTAACTGAATTTCATCTTGAGTTGGCAGTACGCTCAAAGCTAGGAACACTTTGTTATATATATATATATACAAATTATAGACAGATAACTGATAGTTTAGTTTCGTTCGTGTATTCAACTCGAAGTGGAATTGGCTATAGGAAAAGTCATCGAAATCTAGACACCAATGTCGAGGAAAGGTTTTCCCTTTTAGTTACGCAAAAACTTGATTTTTTTTCCAGGAACTATAGCAACCATGCTAATGTACGTCGCCACTCCTACGCAAAAAATATGCTTCCGTTTTTAACAGGATATGTTATAAATACGTTGGAAAAACACTTGTGCCAACTCTTTGACACCACCATTGTCTTTGGTTTAAACATTCCTACTAAATTTTTTCCATCCCAACGATAGATTTTGTCCATCCCTACCCCAGTTTTGGTCCATCCTTACCCTAGTTTTTGTCCATCCCTACACTAGTTTTTGTTCCATCCCTGCACTCATTTTTGTTCCATCCCTGCACTATTTTTGGTTCCATCCCTACCCTAGTTTTTGTCCATCCCCACACTAGTTTTTGTTCCATCCCCACACTAGTTTTTGTTCCATCCCCACACTAGTTTTTGTTCCATCCCCACACTAGTTTTTGTTCCATCCCCACACTAGTATTTGTTCCATCCCCGCACTCGTTTTCGGTCCATCCCGGCCCTCGTTTTCGGTCCATCCCGGCCCTCGTTTTCGGTCCATCCCGGCCCTCGTTTTCGGTCCATCCCGGCCCTCGTTTTCGGTCCATCCCGGCCCTCGTTTTCGGTCCATCCCGGCCCTCGTTTTCGGTCCATCCCGGCCCTCGTTTTCGGTCCATCCCGGCCCTCGTTTTCGGTCCATCCCGGCCCTCGTTTTCGGTCCATCCCGGCCCTCGTTTTCGGTCCATCCCGGCCCTCGTTTTCGGTCCATCCCGGCCCTCGTTTTCGGTCCATCCCGGCCCTCGTTTTCGGTCCATCCCGGCCCTCGTTTTCGGTCCATCCCGGCCCTCGTTTTCGGTCCATCCCGGCCCTCGTTTTCGGTCCATCCCGGCCCTCGTTTTCGGTCCATCCCGGCCCTCGTTTTCGGTCCATCCCGGCCCTCGTTTTCGGTCCATCCCGGCCCTCGTTTTCGGTCCATCCCGGCCCTCGTTTTCGGTCCATCCCGGCCCTCGTTTTCGGTCCATCCCGGCCCTCGTTTTCGGTCCATCCCGGCCCTCGTTTTTGGTCCATCCCGGCCCTCGTTTTTGGTCCATCCCTGCACTTTGTCCATCTTAAGCGAATTCCATTAATCAAGAGCAATCACTCTGAAAGCATTCGGATAAAGTTTTATATTCCCCTTGCCGAGTCAGAGAAGATTACACTTTTTGCTATTATGGTCCCTTCATATTGACTTTTGGCGTGTTTATCTTTGGAAGATGTTATCCATCCCAACTAGATTTTGTTTTTAAAACCCAACGAGCGTAGTAGATTTTTATATTCAAATCGGCAGCTGCCTACACGAAAAACCGCTTAACGCGAACCACTTAAAGCTTCGGTCTCGGTTTTAATTATCAACTTTACCTTGGCATGAAATCGAGTCGTCACGTCGCTTAATAGTTTCAAGGCCCTACGAACCATCTTGTTTATGTTTTATCGCTCAATGAAATAACTTCGGAAGTTCAACGCGAGTACACTTTTCAGACAATTTTTTTATGAGACCCTATAAGCAATATCGTGGATGATGGGCCAATAGGAAAAAGGAAGGTGTATAGAAAAGGTATTTTTTTTTTTTTTTTGGTCCGACTATCAGGAAAAAAAAAAAAAAAAACCCCTCTTTTCATTCCGGGGAAGAGATTGCGGTTATTCCAGTCTTCGGATTCATAGATATCATCCTTTCGACCGTTATGTCCAATGAAGAAAGCCAGCTTTTGGATAGCTTCAGAAAGATAGCGTGAATCAAAAAAATAAAAAAAAAACTCCTTTTATGTGAATCGAAAAATATTATTTTTTGATTTTTGTCGGTATCCCGCCGATAGCTTTCAGTTATAAAAGTTGCTTGTGGGTGGGTTTACCCCGAAAATGAAGTATCTTAAAACATTTTTTTACCAAAACACTTAATTGGTTTTTATAATGAAAAAATTGGTTTTTACGAATGGATCGTACCGCACAGATTTTTACAAAGAAACCTTAAAACTTGAATATTCATTCGGGAAATATATCCCAATGATTTTAAAAAATCAAAATAGATCCAGATTTAACTGTTCTTATAAATTAATCCTCTCCAACCAATCGCCCTGCCCTTCGTACTGATTTTTAAAATCATTGGGATATATTTTCTGAATGATTAACTAGTGCACGCGAATATGTCTTATAATTAGTAGAAAAATCTATAAAAATCACTAGATTTTTCTCTTCACCCTCCCTTTTAAAATTACCTTTTTGAGTAGCCCTTCATTTTTGTAGCATAGGACAGGGCTCACTATTTGAGAATATTTTCCCTGGTTCCGACTCGACTTAATCCGTTAAAATTAATTCAGAGTCTAAGTAGGCCTAAATTCGTTTTTGCGAGAGAGAGGGGAGAGTTGTTTTCCGTCGATACATTTCGCCCCCGTAAACGTCTTGAAAGTTCGGCGCGTTTTTAGCACCGTCTACAGCTTAGTTCCAATCTCAACCACTAGAAAGGGCAATTTCGATTTCCGTATCTCGACCGTTTCCGGTTTTTGGATTTTAAGACTAGCATACCAATCATAATATGCCTTGTTTGTAAACTTGAAGCGTGATTTGCTTGAGGCAATAGTAAACCTTATAGGATTAAAATAAATTGCAAACTTCCGTTTTCTAATTTCTATAGAACATATATCCTGAAAGACTAACATACTACTTCAAAAAAATACGTAACAACCTAAAAAAGGACATAATTTCCATTCATAGAGCTCGGTTTTTCAAATGGAACTTTATTGGGTATTTTAAACCTTCTTACCTTCAACTTTCTTTATCTTATGCGAAAACATTTTTTTTTACTAATATGATGTTATACCCGCTTTTGAGCTAAAGTTTTTGAAAGCAAACGATGTTTATAAAGGCCTATATGTTTATAAAAATATATTTAAACCTGATATTTGTAATGCATCTGTAAGATGCTAAAATAATCTTACGATATTATCAGAATTTCATAAATAAATTAAGAAGGGATATTGTCTGACTTTGTGATTTTGCCTCATATTTCAAGGCCCACTTCTATGCGAGTTGCTAGGAAAGAGAAGTGGATCTTATTTTCCTTAGGCAAAACCGGGCTAGTAACCAGGGCAACCAAATGTATATATTATTATATATTAAACTCATTATTCACCAAGTAGAAATTAAATGGAAACCAGATTTTCGGAATCACCAAGCCCAAAAAAACATATTCGAGAATTTTCAAAAAATTATTATTTGGTTAATTTTGTTTATGAATTCGGGCCAATCATATTATTTCAGCCTTCAATAGCGCTTGTAATGTCCTTACATTAAGAGAAAAGGCTGGCGTTTGATGCCTAAGAACTTGGCCATCAAACGACGGTCTATTCTTTTGATGTTAGGACATTACAAGCGCGATTTAAGACTGAAATAACATGATTGGCTCGAATTTATGTTTACTTTCATTGAAACTTTACCAAACTTTGATCAACTAAGAAGCTAATATATGCTGGCTGCAATTAGCGCGGGTCCAGTAAGTAAGAACACTTTTTTTACGTGAACAGGCTAACTCAAATTGTCTCTATCAATGTTCTTGGGGGCTTAAGTTCGGTCTTATTCGGGAATTTTATACAAATTTCATATCGTATAGTCCTAGTTCAATTCAACACAATTAATATTAGAATAATTAGAGTTTCAAATATTTCTACTCGGTTGGGTTTTGAATACAAAATTAAAATTAGGAATCTTTTAATTTTTTCCGACTTCCGGTTTAACAAAAAGGGAAAGAATGTATTCGGAATTCTTTAGGGAAAGGACAGTAACTGATAGCGAAGTAAAAAGCTCTGATAAAGAAAGAATTGGATCTTATTTAGAGCTTTTGGTCTCCGGAGATCTTTCCCCCATTCCGTCTGTCTTTCCGTCTTATATATTCTGTATAAAATGAGCTTAGTTAAAGCTCCGTGCACCTCATTAATAGCAATCATTGCGCGACTAATTTAATTGCTCCTGATAATTAAGGGCTTTGGCGAGAGGCCTTCTTTTACCGCTCGAATACCGCGCGGTATACGCTGAAAAAAGAAAAATCTTCTAGATGAAAAGACAGGAACGCCACCAAGGAAAAGTCATGAACGCTCGCGATTAAAGTCAGGCTGTCACCACTTTCTTTATTTCTAATGTCTGTGTGGATTATATTTTTATTTTTATCATACTATTGAAACGTGAAAATCACAACGTAATTAACGACAATGTCTATATACGAAAGGTAGGCATTTCTGGATTAAGTACTTGGCGACCTTATCAAGTGCCAGAACTCGCGAGATTCAAATTTAGACTCTACAGTAGCCACGCGACTATAGTGATGACGTAGTATTGCGAGGAATTTTTATTTTAAAAATTAAATTGTACTGTCGCTGTAATTGTTTATATGACATATTTTTATATATATTGAATCAATCTGTCCGAAAATGCTGCTCAATTTTCATTTGGAGTTCATGAAAAATCCGTGACAGCCTCTCTTTAAAGAAAACTATGGACAACGCAATCCGCTTATTTTGTTCCCTTCAAAAATAGGGTACAGTCTTTGCGGAGATTAAAAAGACGACAACGGTCGACATTAAATCCCACTTTGTTAAATCTTAAAGGAATTAAGGGAGAGTCATCGACTGACAGCCGCGTTCGTACTACCCCTTGGAATCGAGCAATTATTAATCTAGAAATTCATTTAAAACTAAACCCGGAAAAGTTTCATTCTCCCTTTAAAATATACATAAATATAATTTCCGAGAAATAAGTTAATACTTGTAACGTAAAATTCTTAATATTATCGCTATTAAAATCTATAACTGAACCCGAAACCGTTTAACGCGCGGTCAAAATAGTCAAATCGATATTTATATACGGAACATATTTCCTTCCGTTCAATTTAGGGGACGCAGTCAAATATAGAACGTGGCGAAATTCCTTAATTGGAGGCCGACGCAATTAAGTCGCCCTCCCTTATTCTAATCATGCCTCTTTTCAAATCAATTTCGTACCTTCCATAGTGCCATATATTTTAGATCTACGCGTGGTGCTGGATAGATCAATGCTTAGCCCTGACAATTAAATTTCCTATTTCTGCGCAACTGGAAATCCCCTTGTTGAACGCTGGTCTTTCTCTCCCTCCCCTAGCTATATATCTTGATCCCTTAATCCCTTTAGTATAGACGATCAGGCGCCCTCACTCCCCCAGATGTCCCCTTGTACCTTTGTTCAATGAATATACATAGAATGCGCTTCAGAAATAAAAGGGTCCTCGGAGGTTCCACTTTGAATGCTCCCTGTAGACAGCAGTATACCCTTCTCTTGGAGGAACTATAGAGGGAGTTTCCGATTGGGTTCTATGTTTAGTCTATCGCCGCGTTCATACTAGGACTTGGAATCATTTTAAACCGTTTCAAAACGTTTCGTTAGAGTCTTGTGAACGGGAAACCTTTTCTCGAATCGATTTAATTGGATTTCTCGAAACTGCTTCGGGAACCAGTTTCATACCGATTCGGTTTCAACAACCGATAGATGAAGCTTCAATAAATCTATTTATAAAGCAAATGAGTGAACGCGTGTCGCTTCAAACAATTCCTGACGATTTGAATATCGGTTTGATTTTACAGTTTCAAACCGACTTAAAAATGCTAGTGTGACCGTAGTTTAATTCGTACTCTTACGACAGTATAGGGCAATCCTACCATATCCCACCCACCCTCTGCGATATTGAATTATTTTTCCCCGATGTATGACGTAGTTTATTTTTGGAACGTTATTAACGATAATTTTCATGTACGAAAAGTGTAGTTAACTTTATGGATGAAGTACTTTTACGAAAAACGCCGAGCAAAAACAAGTTTAGTATCACTGACGCCAAAACGCGCGAGAATCAACTGTAGGCTCTACAAGAGCCTCGCGACCATAGTGATGACGTAGTATTGCTGGGAATTTTTATTTAAAAAACTTCGAAAATGGCGATTATAAAATATTTTTCCTATGGCATATGTTTATATATTTTGAATAATACGTTTTTAATGATCTTTCCAATAATGTTATTCAATTTTCATTCGGAGTTCACGAAAAATCCGGGACAGGTTATCTTTTTTTATTTAAACCGCTGCCTCTTACAGTGCCGAGGAGACACGAGTTTTTGCGTAAATCGATCCTCTTAAACACAAATATCGCGACGCTTACGAGTTTAATATCATTCACCCAAACCTCGCTTTATTGTTTCAAACAATACGATGAGGATGTTGTAGGCCTATATAGAATTTCACGTTTATTGTTTATCGAAAACAATGGTTCGCGATCCGCTGGGCTCTAATAAGGGATTCTAGACCAACTCACTTAGGTAAACATCAACGGTATATCTGAGGGGTTAGGCGTAAGGGAGACAATCATGAGCTATACATCTTACAATACATCCTTCTATTCGTTGAGAGGGACATTATAGATTTATATATATCAGGATCCGTTTCTCTTACAACGCTAAATGGCAATTATACGGCCTAAGGCTCTCCTCTGTACTCGGAATGCTTTATTTAGGAATGCTGAGTAATAAGCAACTCGGGTTTTATATCCACCTTACGACCTTTAATAAAGGAATACTACGAGTTACCATGACATGGTAAAATTTGACCTGGACGAAAACAAGAGACACTAAAGCCGCGTTCATACTAGGTCTGGAAATTGATTTAAACCGTCACAAAACCTTTCGCTAGAGTAGTGTGAACATGAAACCGTCTTTTATCACACCGAGAACGTCTCATACCAATTAGTTTTCAACAACCGATAGATAAAGCTACAATATATTGATTTATGAAGATAATGCGTGAACACGTGACGCTTAAAACGATTCCTGGCGATTTGAATATCGGTTTGATTTTAACGTTTTAAACCGATTAAGAAATGATAGTGTGACAGTAGCTTAATAGGCCTCGATTAACCATCGGCGTCGTTGTAGAATCATGTCTTCTTTAAAGTAGACATGCAACTACTGATTCGATTCGGGCAGCCCGTTAAAAGCCGCGTTCATACTAGGCCTTGTAATCGATTTAAACCGTTTCAAAACGTTTCGCTATGGTCGTGTGAATATCGGCTAGTTAAGATTAAGAGATGTTAGTGTGACCGTAGCTAAATTCATCTCGCGCCAAGTTCGCGAGTTTAATCACGATAAATTGAAACAATTCTCGAGGATGTATTTTTTAATCGATTTGAAACGGTAAAATCAAACCGATATCCGAATGGCCAGGAATCGTTTTAAGTTTCACGCACTCACGCGTTATCTTTTTAAATCGATTTATTGTAGCTTCATCTATCGGTTGTTGAAACCGAATCGCGGTACGAAACTGGTTCCCGAAGCAGTTTCGAGAAATCGAATCAAATCGATTCGTGAAAAGACGGTTTCCCGTTCACACTACTCCAGCCTAAGGTTTTACAACGGTTTAAATCAATTTCAAGGCCTAGTATGACCCCACCTTTTGTGTGACGTCGGTTTTACTTTTCATTTCATTGTGCTTCCATATAAAGCTCTTTCCTTTCCATCTATTTAATAAGTTCCCAGTATAAGTTTTTCTAAATTCAAACTGGGATAAAATGGAATATCTGGTCGTTCTCTATATATACAGATATTTTCAAATCCAGATTAATATCCTTTAGAAATTGTATTTATTGAATAAAAAGGTCATTCATTATCCGCTCGCGGTTATTTTAATATACTTCTATTCAATAATTTGCATAATGGGAAATCATGAGGCGGATCTTTTAAAAGCAAGGTTGTAGAATAAAATTTGTCAAGTCCGCGTGAACGTGAATCGCCTTAATTATATTATTTAGAATTTATAGTCACCCAAAAGTTCATAACTTATTCGTAAAAAAAAAAAAAAAAAAAAAAAAAAAAAAAAATTAACGCGCAGTTGCATAATACCCGAATTTAATTACTTTTCAGGAAAACTGTGAGCTTTTGTTTTAAAGGGAAACGTGGAGCTAAAAATGGAACAGCTTTAGAATTTATTTTCAGAATTTTTAGACACGTTCTTGGTGTGAATTTGGTAATATTTCTATAGAAGTAACCCAATTGTAAATTCGGACCAATCATATTATTTCAGCCTTCAACTTTGCTTTAATATCTTAACATTAAAAGAAAAGGCCAGCCTTAGACGTTGGATATTAATCGCCGGCTTAATGTTACGAAATTACAAGCACTGTTGAAGGCTGAAATAATATGATTGGCCCGAATTTTTATTTACTTTTAAATATCCAAACTTTATAAATTAATTTAAACACCATAAAATTCTGAAAAATTCTCAAATATAGTTTTGGGCATGGTGATTCCGAAATTAAATTCAAAGGCTGTGCCATTTTTAGCTCCAAGTTTCCCTTTAACCTTAGAACACTTTACTCTTTTCACTCACGAACTTTTCCCGACCCCTGATAATCCAATTTTCATAAACCTTTACGTGATCAGTGGCGGCGTCATTGGAAGCCCCTAAATTATACAAAGATTTATCAATGTTAATAATGGATCTTTTTAACATGGCAGCTGAATAATATAGAATTTTAAGGCGGGGATTTTTCAATTTGAAAATTCGATTGAAAGGGTCCGGCGCTTAAAAACTATCTCTAGAAATAGTCTAGTGCCCTTTTGTTATCGGAGAAAAAGAGGATTCTATCCTCTAGAGTTCGTACTTTCTCTCTCTCGCCTTGTCTTTCATGCATTTTTCATTCTTTTAAAAAGAAAAAAAAAGTAATCGAGTGCTTTATATACACGGGGCCGTCGAAATAAGCCCGGTTGAAGCAGTCAAGTATGTCTAATCTTCTTTCTCGTAACTAACGCTTGTCTGATTCTGTTCCCGGTATACCCCCGTATTATAAGCCTCTCAGTAAATTCACTATTTTACAGCCCTTTTAAAGCGCAATTCTCTACTCGTCTTGAGTGAATTTTACTAACGAAAATGATCAGTTTGAAGTTTTTAACTGTAAGCCGTTGCCTCGACCATTTTCGATTTTCTAAATTTTTCTGAAATATTCCTTTTTCTTTTAGTTTTTATTTTTAAGGGAGAATGCAACCTAATAAGAAGTGATTATTTTATCGATTATATAGGCCTAATCCACCGATAAAAAGTTTACAAAACGAATATTAAACTAGAAATAAATTTAAAACTTACCCGGAAAATAGGCTTAGCGGGATTCATGGAGATGATGAATTGCCTCCGTATAATGTCTAGCGACCAATGAGCGAAGGCCCGTCGTTCACGCGTGATCTCCACGAGACTTACAATCACGTTCGATTGGTCGGTAGACCTTATACGATAGGAAATCATAATCTCCATGAATACCATTAAGCCTATTTTCCGGGTAAGTTTTAAATTTATTTCTTGTTTAATATTTGTTCGTAAATGTTTTCACTACTGGATTAGGATTAATTAAACAAATCATTTGTTGTTAGGTTGCATTCTCCCTTTAAAGGGGATTCGGAATTTTCAAATAATGAATATATTTTGTAAATGACCAGCAACGAAAATTACAAATATAACTACTGTAATATTTACTCGAAACCAATAGTTTTAAAATATTGCAATCTTATGACTAATTTTCGTTCATGAATTTCGAGTTAAAAAGCAATAACGAAAGTAAAATTACGCGAAACTCACGAAAAATCTTTTCAACCTAATTTTCCGCGGCTAAAGAAGTAATTGTTACGCGGGCAAAGCGAAAATGGAGCAGTAAAAAAATAAAAGCATAATTTTATTTCCACCTTTAACTATTCAGTGTGGTGTTAATTAAAGATTGAAAAACGTATACCAAACAGGGTTCTACATAAGGCATTATAGTCACGGCTTTTGACTACCTAAAAAATCCCCTGACTATCAAAAATTCTCCTAAATATATATATTTTTTTCTTTTTCAACAAATTATAATCGATATTCGATAACTCCTATATAATACCACCATGAGAACACGGTAGTGTTTCTGAAATTCAGAGTGTACTTGAGTGACGAGTCCGAGTCCGACTCCGGGGAAAATATTTGGAGGGGCAGGCAAGAGCCATAAGATAGACAGTAGACAAAGGGAAAAAGCTCCAGTCTCTATATTTCTCTCATGGCTCACCTGAGTCACATCTCCATGGAAACTAGATTCTAGAAGGATCCCAATGAATCCAAAAAAATAAGTTCCCATACATTACACCCACTCTGTAATAGTTGTAAGAATTTGTAGTTCAGTCAAATGATGACTCATTCATACATTAAGAATTTTTTACCATAGTGAAGATAATATTAAATAATATTATTATTAATTAAAAGACGTATAGTTCATGGCTGTTATTTTAATCTTTTAAAATATCCAAAAATAAATGTACAAACTATAATAAATACTATTGTCCATGAATTTTAGATGAAGTTAATTTTAATTATAGCTCTTGTATTAAAAACAACCGTAATTAAAGCTCTGGTTTTAAAACAACTGTAATTAAAGCTATGGTTTTAAAACTACTTTATTTAAAGCTCTGGTTTTAAAAACAACTATAATTAAAGCTCTGTTTGCAAATCAACTTTAATTAAAGCTCTGTTTGCAAATCAACTTTAATTAAAGCTCTGGTTTTAAAAACAACTTTAATTAAAGCTCTGGTTTTAAAAACAACTTTAATTAAAGCTCTGGTTTTAAAAACAACTTTAATTAAAGCTCTGGTTTTAAAAACAACTTTAATTAAAGCTCTGGTTTTAAAAACAACTTTAATTAAAGCTCTGGTTTTAAAAACAACTTTAATTAAAGCTCTGGTTTTAAAAACAACTTTAATTAAAGCTCTGGTTTTAAAAACAACTTTAATTAAAGCTCTGGTTTTAAATCATTTTTAATTAAAGCTCTGGTTTTAAATCATTTTTAATTAAAGCTCTGGTTTTAAATCAACTTTAATTAAAGCTCTTGTTTTAAAACAACTTTAATTAAAGCTCTTGTTTTAAAACAACTTTAGTTAAAGCTCTTGTATTAAAACAACTTCAATTAAAGCTCTTGTATTAAAACAACTTCAATTAAAGCTCTTGTATTAAAACAACTTCAATTAAAGCTCTTGTATTAAAACAACTTCATTTAAAGCTCTTGTATTAAAACAACTTTAATTAAAGCTCTTGTATTAAAACAACTTTAATTAAAGCTCTTGTATTAAAACAACTTTAATTAAAGCTCTTGTATTAAAACAACTTTAATTAAAGCTCTTGTATTAAAACAACTTTAATTAAAGCTCTTATATTAAAACAACTTTAATTAAAGCTCTTGTATTAAAACAACTTTAATTAAAGCTCTTGTATTAAAACAACTTTAATTAAAGCTCTTGTATTAAAACAACTTTAATTAAAACTCTTGTATTAAAACAACTTTAATTAAAACTCTTGTATTAAAACAACTTTAATTAAAGTTATTTTTAAAAACCATCCATCTGTAATAATTCTATTTAATTTAGTAAATCTTAGTTTAAAATAACCGCCATGAACTATCCTTCTTTTAATTAATTATAACGAGTGTCGCATTCAATCATCTTTCCTTCTCGACTTTTTTACCCCCATTTTCGGTGACTACTAAAATAAATTAAGGTATGGACTCATTAATCAGATTGTTTATTAAATTGTCTTCAGTAGAACTCTAATGATACCAAACACTGAAACAATCAGCGACTCCTTCCGTTAACTTTGCGCGTACTGAAATTTAATTGGGCTGAATACTTCATTCTATAATTAACGTATAACAACCTAATTTATGGCGGGATTGAACCAAATTAGAAATGATCAGTTGGTTTCCTAATTGATATTGCTTTTTTGTTTTTTACTTTTACCGTTTTTAGATGGACATTAATACTTGAAAATTAAAGTTAATTACTCTGTAAAGAACACCGCCTTTAGGTTAATAAATATCTTAAATACCTTTGTATCCATCCAAGTACTAAGTACACATTTAATCACGGAGAGGAATTGAACAAAGTCAGTTTTTTTTTTTTTTATTTTTGTTTCGTGTCCTCGTTTCTCTTTCGATCCAATCATTAAAGATTTAATCTTCGCGATTGTAGTTTTCGCGGAGTTTTTCTTTAATTAGTGTAAAACGTTTTGTTTAGTATTCCGGTAACTGTGTCGCATTCAGTTACCATTTCCCCACCGCCCCATTATTTTCAGCCCAATTTAGTGGCCCGAAATTTCGTTCTTTATCTCTATTTTTTATTATTCATCGTCCTTCTCGAATTTATATTCGCGAAATGTTAATTGAAATAAATTTGTTACGCTTATTCGATGTAATGATACATTGATGTCTATTTTGGGATAGTGAGCTAGTATAGTCAGAAAGGTGCACGGTTGGAATAACCAATTAATTTTTAAATTAAAGCATTTTCTTCTTCTTTTAAAATCCTACGAAATGTTTCTAACTTTTTCTTTGTTCCAACGATATCTTTTACACGTTTCAACGATATCTTTTACACGTTTCAACGATATCTTTTACGCGTTTCAACGATATTTTTTACGCGCGTTTCAACGATATTTTTTACGCGCGTTTCAACGATATTTTTTACGCGCGTTTCAACGATATTTTTTACGCGCGTTTCAACGATATTTTTTACGCGCGTTTCAACGATATTTTTTACGCGCGTTTCAACGATATTTTTTACGCGCGTTTCAACGATATTTTTTACGCGCGTTTCAACGATATTTTTTACGCGCGTTTCAACGATATTTTTTACGCGCGTTTCAACGATATTTTTACGCGCGTTTCAACGATATTTTTTACGCGCGTTTCAACGATATTTTTTACGCGCGTTTCAACGATATTTTTTACGCGCGTTTCAACGATATTTTTTACGCGCGTTTCAACGATATTTTTTACGCGCGTTTCAACGATATCTTTTAAACTCAAGGTTTATGGAATCTTTCGAATATTATCATGAAATTTCTTTAATCACCACCAAACTCTTGCCAAAATCTACGTAAAACGGTCGTGTATGGTTTTCTTTAATTCCACAAATCTTTCCATTTCACGCTCTAATAATTTTCTAACTGTAAATTCGAAATTTTCAGCTTCCTCTATAGTCTTTTATGCGAAAGAATCGACTAACTCATTATATATAAAGTAAATGTACGCGCTTGGGCTTAGAAACTTTGTAAGAGCTCTTTTTCAAGCGACTCACGTCCAGGGTTTTTCCTAAACTAAACAAGAGCACCACCCAATCTCTTTTTAGCTCCCACCTTGTTCGCGCCCACCCTGTCTGTCGCTTGAAATTTCTCCCTCCTTTGGCTACATGATACGTTCGTAATGGAAGCCCAATAAAGATGATGTATTCTCGACCATTGTGTTTGCCCCTTATCGGCTATGTTCGTTAAAGATCGGACGGTAAACAACCAATCCCTCCTTATCCTCCCCCTAAATTTCGTAAGGGAGTCGCTCATTTGCATCCTAATTAGTCTGCCCTGTGTGCCCAAGTTTTTTTTAATTTAAATTGATAGATCCTATACTTTTTAACCTTTTAAAATGTTTTTTTTTTCTTTCAATTTCGTAGCTGATACAATCTGATATAAATATCCTTTCGTTTTATTTGACGGACTAAAAAATGCTTCTCTTTCAAAGACTAAAATTATTTTCCCATCAAAGTCTGTGTTAAAGTGACGCTTTCATCATTTATTTTCGAATACCTATGGATAACATTAGTTTTATCATACTATTAAAATGGTATATTCATATACTTCTGGGTTGACGCGTTAGAATCTTTAAAATGACATTGTTCAAAATATATAAATGACGTAGTTTATTTCTTCAAAGTAATTAATGCTACTTTCCATACGAATGGTAGGACTTTTTGGATTAAGTGATTTTGCGCCAGAATCAACTGTATGCCCTACAATAGCCACGTGACCATAGTGATGACGTAGTAATGCGGGGAATATTTAAAAAAAAACTATTTTAAATATGTAAAAATACTGTTGTGGCAATTTTTTTTAGATTGCATTAATTAATCTTTCCGAAATTGCTACTCAATTTACGCTGGGAGTTCATGAAAAATCCGTGACACCCTCACTTTAATTTAACTGACCCTGACACCTATATCATACAAAAATTAAATTGCAGTTAAAAATAAGTTGAATATTTTTGAGTGAATTTTGTATACTCGCTTTTTAGACCAGTAGGTTTTAAAGAAATTAATTTTGCCCTTTAAACATCATTTGAGTATATGTTAATTGTTGTTTTAAGGTGTTTTTTCCGTTAAATGTGAGAACTCTCGTTTCCTTACGTGGATGTTTCTATATATTTTGGCCTAGCCTCGATTCTGTACACAGCGGTGGTTCGTGGCAAAGTGGCTCTTCCCTGTGACATATCACCTCCGTCGGTGGACGACGGTGTGGCGTTGATTCTGTGGTACAAGGACGAGGACCCTTCGCCCATCTTCACGCTGGACGCTCGTCACGGTGGACCCGTCGAACAGGCCAAACAAATCTCCAGCGACCAGCTAGAGAACCGCGCCTACTTCAACATGATCAATCGGCCAGCTTTTCTCCAATTGGACCCCGTCGAAGAGAAAGACGCCGGCGAGTATAGATGCCGAGTCGATTTTCACAAAGCCAGAACGGTCAACACTGTCATCACTCTAAAGGTCATAGGTAAGTCGAAATATTTTCAAATATTTATGCAATTTAGCGTATTTTCACAGTGTGTTGTGTCCTATAAATTCAATTTAAAATATTTCTAAGTTATCCAGAAACGCATTACCTTTCTGGTAAATAAATAGACATCATTTTAGCGAATTTTAGAATAAAGGAATAGGAAAGGTGAAATTTTAATCATTTCAAAATTTAAGGTTAAACGTGCGATCTTTTATAAAAGGTAAAGGGATTGTATCACAATTTTGTAAAAATTAAGGGATTTGACCACGATATGGTACAATTAAAAGTTAATGGGATATTACCATGATCTGGTAAGAATTTAATTTAAAGGGATAGTTCCACGGTCTGATCAAAATTTAATTTAAAGAGATAGTTCCACTATTTATTAAAAAATGAAATGGTAAGAAATGTGACCACTATCTGGTCCAAATTATAAGTTCATGATTAGTACTACGATCTGTTAAAAATAAAAATTAAAAGGATATTATCACGATCCGGTTAAATTAAAAAAGTTAAATCTTTTCAAAATTTTAATATGAAGGGATTGCAACAAGTTCTAAAAATTAAAATCTAAAGGTCTATTACCACGATCTGGTATAAGTGTACGATGATAGGGAAATATTTTAAGGAATTACTGAGGGGGGTGGGGTTACGACTACACATGCTTAATTGCTATTTAAACTTGAAGCTGGCGGTGTTTCGAACTCACGCGTTAAGTAAGGAAATATTAACTCGTCTGAAATTAGAAAGTCTAGATTTGGTAAAACAACTACGAGTAATAAATCTAAATCAGGTGGTGCTATCCAATGAAAAGATAGTTTCACTTAATGAGTATCTACTTCGTGAAAGAGTCCTTCTTTTTCCTGAAATAAAATCAAGTATTGCGAAAATTATTTTCGCTCATAATGGCGTGATAAAACAATTGTTTTGATTTTTCCTACAAAAAAATTCCATGATAAGTAATGTGAATTAAGTTATAATTTAGTTACTAAGCTAACGTTTTTTGTTAAATTTAATAAGCAATGTTATTCAGTAACATATCAAATTTAAATTATATTTAGTTTTGATTTTGATATTTGAAACATCTAGGCTTAATTTTCGAGTTTTCTTTATCCTTAAATTAGATCCAATTCGTTTCCCGATGTCCCATTAGATCAAAATCATTACCGATTTAATCTACGCGACTGTAGTTTTCGCGAAGTTTTGTTTAATTAGTGGAAGTCATTCGGTTTCGTATTTTGGCAACCGTGCATTTTTCGTGATACCCCATTGGTGGCCTAAGAGCGACCCAAAATGATATTTTTCGATTTTTTAATTAATTTTTAATTTTAACACTCGTTTTCCTACTTCGATTTAGTCGTATCAAGAATCCATTCAGGTTCCATAAGAATATGGGAGCATAGCTTTAGCTTCTGGTACCATCATCCCAAACTTTGTAACAAAAGTTCGTCTGCAACTTTCCCAACATTTGTACGCTTAGATCTTTTTTTCGGTCGGCTCCATTTTTATTACCCAAAAATATTATGTCAAGGTCGTTAGTGGCGCGGGTTAATAATAGATGGCAGGAGCGATTTACTTGAAAAATCGATTCGAAGCGGACGAACTTTTGCTAGAAAGTTTGGGAGGATGGTTATTGAATCGCGGCCCTCCCATATTCTTATGGAACCTGAATGAATTCTTGGTCGTATATGATACCACGATATCCTATCTTTCTTAAACGAAACAAATATCTATAAACATTGTAACAATTAATTTTCTGTTTACAATAGTCTTCGAAATTTAAAATTAGTTTGTTTTTGGCAACCTATAAAATGTTTTTATAACATTATTCTTGCTTCTCTAAATTCTTAAGATTGGATTCTTCTTTAATTTTAAAACCATTTAGTTTATGTAGACCTACAAGAACTAAAATTAAATTTCTACTTAAAGTGAGACTATCACGAATTTTTCATGAACTCCGAATCGAAATTGAGATCGTTCAAAAACGATTTAAAATAAATATATGCTGAATAGAAAACTTTACCGCTACAGTAAAAATACCTATTTTATAATCGCCATCACAATATGGTCGCGTGATTATTGTAGAGCCTGTAATTAATTCTCGCGCCTTCTGACACGACTGATAAAATGGCTTTCGCGAAGTCTTGTTTATAAATATACTTAATCCAGGTAGTCAACTACTTTTCGTGATAATTATGTTCCATAAATAAACAAAAAAAAAATTTGTCATTTTCATTTTGAAGTCAACCGGCAGAGGTATAAAATTTTGAATATGGCATTTTAATAGTACGATCAAAAAAATAATCTATAGGCATGCGAAAAAATAGTGACAGCCTCACTTTAAATTCAATACCCTGATGTTGGTAATTTTGAAACGCGAGGTCTTATTAAACCAAATATTCCAAGAAAAATAACAACAATGGGTTGAGTTCGAAGCCATTCTTTTTCAATTCAAATATATATTGAGGCGTTATCGGTAAACATCCCGATATAGAGCGTATACCGATCGATCCCTGGCGGCTCTTAACTCTTCTAGTTTTAATCAAAATAGAGGGAGAACTTTACAAACTGTACAAAGAGATGGTCTTCACGTACATCCACCTTTTCAAAAGCGTAGGTACATGATCCGTAATAAATTCTACCTCGAGCTGACATTAGGGTTGGAAGATAGACTCCCTTTAACTGAGTCATTGAGTCGTAGAATTAACGGGAAGCGTAGCTTTATTTTTGACGTTAACTCGATTTGAAATTAACTATACCACGCGGGCTTTAGGGCGTCAATGTTTGTTCGAAGCGAGTTCGAATCAATGTTTAAAAGTTCTTAGGGAAATGGTAGGCGTATAGTTTATTTTCGCCTTTGAATTGACAGCTCGCGTAAGGATGGGCTCCGGGCTTTTAACTCGATAACTACGTAAACGGGATAACTGGTGTCGTAGCTTCGCGTCGAATGCTAGATGGCCGCGCCAGTTCAAGTTGGAATTTAAGCTTTACGAGAAAAGCCCTAGGCCTATCTAAGCGCGAGAACCCAGAATCAAGTCTAACGTATAATCCTAAAACCCCGGGCGGAAGCGAACCGGGCTATATATACGAGAGAATCGATCTCATCGAAAACTCCCTTCCCTCGCGACCCGGTAAGTAAATGTTTGATTTGGAATTTCATACCCCACACTTTCCCCCTCAACCTTCTCTTGTACATTAGATATCCACGCAATATTTAAAGAGTATAAAAAATATGGACGACATCCTTAAGGCTCTCGTCTCAACCCACACTTTATAAGGACAAGCCTCATTTATAATTACGTTTTGCAAAATGATACCATTTACGTTAAAATTGACGCGTTATTAAGGAAATTATTAATTTTTAAAGTTCATTAAATCGACGAATATTTAGATCAACTGAGCTCAATTTGATTAAACACTCTGACGTCATTAATTTGATTATATACATATGTTTATCAAGAGGGCACTAGTACTGTATAAGAAGATATTTGTATGGCACCTTGTCTTTACTATAGCGATGATCGTACTAGGCCTTGGAGTCGATTGAAACGGGCTTTAAACGTTTCGCTGCAGTTAATGGGGAAATCAGTTTTATGGACTCGATATTTTTCGAAAGAGCTTAGGGAACCAGTTTCAAACCGATTCGGTTTCAACAATCTACAAATGAAATTATATAATACATCGTTTTATGAAGGATGATACGTGAATATATCGCTCTTAAAACGATTCTGAACGATATATTTTGGATTGATTTTTATCGATTAAAATCGATTGGTTATTGTGAAACTAGCTAATATGGCAAAAATATCTGCCAGAAGCGCCCTAATCTTTACGGTTATGCCAACTTATTTTAAAGCAAATCTAATTATGTATAAGGCTTAGAGTGGGAGGGAGATGTCTGCTTTACAATTTTGCTACGGTCACTCTAGCATTTCTTAACTGATTTCAAACGGTAAAATCAAACCGATATTCAAATCGCCAGGAATCGTTTTAAGCGTCGTGTTCACGCATTATCTTTATAAATAGATTTATTGTATCTTCATCTATCAGTTGTTGAAACCGAAACTGGTTCCCGAAGCAGCTTCGAGAAATCAAATCGATTCGAGTTTCCCATTCACACGATAGGGAAACGTTTTGAAACGGTTTAAATCGATTCCAAGGCCTAGTATGAACGCAGCTTTTGTCTCGTAGGTGGCGGGTCTTTACCTAGGTATTCCTGACCAAAATCCGAAAGGGTTGCAGCCCTCTCTAGTACTATTGGGTTATTTTCCCCAATAGAATTCGACTTATACATAAAATAATCCGAAAATGTGCGGATAAGCATATAATTTAATCACAACATTTTCGAAAACAGTATATTTATCATGTAAACCTGTGGATAATCTCTGATTAAGGTTTGAAATAAAATAAAAATAGGATTATCTGCTCCAAACGTTGACCTCTATTCTCTATTCTTCTAAAGACCCCGATTCGGTAGGGATATTAAAAATGGTACACTGTGCGAGAATCATTTAAAAATAGAAAACCATAAACTAATCTGCCACTGTAATTTGTATAGTAAATTCCACCTTGAACTGGTATATAGTACGAATCAATATTCACTGATTTGTTTGCTGAACAATTTAAATTTATATTCAATAAGAGCGACCAAAATATACTATAGTACATGCATTACAATCTTTGATTGAACCTAAATTCCCATAGAAAAACCTATGGGATTATATGTAAACGCTATTATTTCTAAAATCCATCTCGTATGTTTACTCAACGCTTTGTTTTGTCCGTTTGAACAGTATAAACCTTTTTTTAAGGTACTTTACGATCATAAAGACAATTTTTAGTCAATAAACGTCAAGTTAGCTGCACAGGCATAATAGCTATTTCAAATAACCTTCATTTTGTTCCAAATATAAACCTTTTTTTTTTTTTTTTTAATTGTATAATCTATATTTATTTGTGCCTGTGGATTTTCACGTGTTTGTCCCTTTCGTGGTTAAAAGTAACGTATCTGATACGAAGTAAATATTACTATTATTATATTTCTTATTTATATTCACTTTAAATTCAAGGGAGCCTAACTTTACTTGTATGGACGACTCAAAAGTGAAATTGAAAGTATACAGATCATTCCACCTTCAATTGCCGCGTGTACAAAGCGAGACATCTTTTTATTATGTTTGTTTAAATATATATAGATATCTTACAACGCTGTTCTATAGAGATATGTCTCTTCGGCGCCATCTATCAAAATGAGTAATCGACCACTATACGTGCTTTTCAAGGCTTAAGAGAATTCAAGTTCGCGCCTTTATTTTTCCTCAAAAATGCGCGGAAGTTTTAGCAAATAGATCAATAGTTGCTATCATAAAAGAGGAGGAGCTTTCTTAGGGTATGTTGCCGTCGACGTCATCAGCTACGTATAGCTCATGAAGCTCATAGCGCATTTCTTAAGCTAATTTTTTCTATATCCGTGTCAGCTCTCATAGAGGTCGGGTCTCTCCCGAGTGACTTCTGAGCCGTCTGGCCCCTAGCGTTTTATGAAAACGGAAATAACTGCCCTGTATAACCTTAACGCCACGTGATTTCGTGACGTAGTTAGCAACATTCGAACAAGATGTCGCACCCGCAAGTTCTTTTAGTCAACTAAATAACTATTTTGATATTTTAAGAAACAAAATACGCACGTGACCTCCAGTCTTTAGGTGGGGTAGAAAGTGCATGGTGAGATGCTGTCAAAGCCACGAATTATTTTCAACTCGGAGATGGCGTTTTCTATTTTCGAAAACATAGAGGGTATGGGAAGAGACATCTTTATAGCGCGCGGCGTTGCGAAATCTCTGACCTATACCTTTGTACGTGCTGACAATCAAAATTGTAATACGTGAGCTCGTATGACGGAAGCAATGAGCACGTTCGCGACCAATGCTTAATCCCAATAAAAAGGAAACAGTATTCTCGGTGTAAAAGGCGTATAAACGTATACGACACATATTAGCTTTAATCGCTGGCGACTCGCGTGTCCCTTCATTTTGGCGAATGGGATCGGAGAAGGTGAGAGGGGGGAAAGGAGAGAAAGGTTGATGTTATTTCTAGCCTTACTTACCCAGAGGGTATTAAAGAGGAAAGCTTATTACTAGGCCTATATCATCATCTGCCGACTCCTCATTTACGATGGTAAATATTTTACTAGGCTGCTTAATACCTTTTCCGGTAGCGAAACGTTTTCGTAATAAATTTCACCGCGAGTTGGCAGCGCTCTCGAAGCTAAGCTAGCACAGTATCACCGAGTCAACAAATCGTGTAAAGATAATAAGGGTTGCTTATGTTCGCGAACGCTGTCAACTCGAAGTGGATTTGACTATAGAGATTCCAGCCTAATGACCACAGCCTCCCGCTCCCTTAGCGATTCGCTAAATAGGTCTAATAAGCCACGTCCTGTCGTAACTTTTTTCCAAGCTTCTTCCTCTCTAGCAATTTTTGCTCACCCAAAGTAATCATTATATTAGCCCTTGGCTTTAACGTTAATTTTGTTTTTCGTTTGATAAGGCTTTTTTTCCCGGTAGCCCAGGGATGCTACAAACATGCAGGATATTTTTTTAAATGACCACAAAAGTTGACACATTTTTTTTCTTCTCATTTCCCAAATGTCGTATATAAAACGTGTTTTTTTAAATCCTTGCTGAAATTGTCGTTAAAAATCCTTTTTTCATTTTAAATTTTTATAGTTTGTGATATGTGGAGACTCGGTTAATATTGTAAACCCCAATTTAAGCTAATATCTCAATTAAGCGGTGTTTGGAAGATATACGCAACTCTTTCCCATAAATGTTAATTTTAATGGGAAGCATCAAGTAATGAAATAAGTGACATTAGGGCTAAAGGTGCGTTTTCAATCAAGAATCGAGCTTTCGCTTTAAATCAAGGTTGAAGCTTAACCCACATTAAAGGGAGAATGAAACCTAACAACAAGCGAAGTTTCTATCGATTTCTTATCGTTTAAATAGGCCTAATCCATCGGTAAAAAAATTACAAACCGATATTAAACTAGAAATAAATTTAAAACTTTCGATCAAAATAGGCTTAGCTGGATACATAAGGACTATCGAACAACGTAATTGGTCACTAGTCCTTATATGGGGACTTATATAGGATCCCCATGAATGTGGGAAAGCCTATTTTGATAGTAAGTTTTAAATTGATTACTAGTTTTATATTTATTTGTAAAAATTTTACTGTTGGATTAGGTATATTTAAACGATAAGGCATAGATAAAAAAATCACTGGTTGTGTTAGGTTGCATTCTCCCTTTAACAGGGTTCAATTGACAGAGAAGCCGATACCTAAATAAAGTGAGTTTTTTATGATAATGAAAAAACATTCACACCCGATTTGGCCACTTCGCTACGATAATGATTCTAGTACTGGTTACATAAATTATCCAATGTGTCCTGTAAGGTTTCATTGTGAATTTACATTTCTGGCTACATGCTTTTTAAAAGAATGTAAACATTTGTTTTAATTACTTCATGCTCTGTTTGGGAAAAAAAAAAAAAAAAAAAAAAAAAAAAAAAATCATCCATGAATTGGATTTTTTTTTTTTTCTTCTGATTTTTTTTTCCAAGTATTTGAGGCTTAGAAACAGTTTGGTAGATAGCGTCAGGCGTTGGATGAAAAATACATTACCTCATTTTTTTTACTGGCACTTCTACTGGAAGGAGATTAAAACGGATTTACAGGTTAAAAAACGGAACTATGTATGGATCGAGGGAGAGGATAGAAGGATAGAAGGGAGCAAACTCTTAGGCAACACTAAAAAAGAAGAAAAGTATAGTTTTATAAGATGGTCTACAAGGTTTTGAACGTTAATAACTATGCAGATACACTTTTTTGGCCCTTCTATCGTTGAGAATCGATCCCGGTTTTTTTTTTCCCGCCAAAACCCTGTTTCTCTCGCTCCTCCCTTATCTTCCTTTTCTTCATCAGGGTGTGGTAGTAATGGGAGGGGGAGGGGTGGCGAATCTCGCGCGTTTCTTAAAGAAAAGGATGCTTGCTGGGCGCGAGCCCAAGTCTTTCCTTATAGGAAGGATGAGGAGAAGGGTAAGGGCGCCAAAACTAATCTTGGAGATTTTCTATTAGGAAGATGCGCTCGAACGAGCTATTCCCTTCGGCCTCGCCCGTTATTCATTGTTCTTCGGAGTCCCGTTGAGGAAAAAACGCCGGATCTATGGGAAAAGGGGGTACGCTATTGAAGGAACGTGGTACGCATGTCCTTCGAGCGGTGTTTTTATTAGGGGGGAATCACCGGGCCATTTAAGTTATACCTAACTTCCTATATAGTCCCTAGACCACAAGGGCTGTTATCCTATAGATACCCTAATACTTAAGCTTCCTTTTATACGGCTCCGCTACAGTCTTGGAAAATATCTCTTTCTATATGGGAAATTACCTTCATTTCAATATTGTGCCTCGGAATATTTATTTTGCAGATACGTATTTAAACTCTTCTTATAGGAATAAAATCGTAGATAAGCGTAAAGTAGAGATATAATGTAATATATTTTGGAGGAATATAAATGGGGGTCGCCGACTAGCTGATTAAGGGTTCAGTATAATTTGACAGTACTCTTTATTGCCTATGCCACTCTAGTGTTCGAAATTGGATAATAATTATTTTATGTTCATTATGTTTTCAGTTATTTATTTAGGGAATAATTGTTTGTTTGTATATTCTGATTATAGTTAAATGGATTTTGGGTTTATCCTAAGATAAACTTTATCTATTAACGAGTTACTAGTATTAAAACATAAAATTGGATAAAAAAAATGCGAATTCTTAGAATTCGTGTAAAATGAAATAAATATAATTCAAAATTCCTTCACAATTCTCAGTAAATCTAAACAATTATTAAAAGTTACGCATAATTATGAAATCCATATGCCTCTCAAACTAAAAACTGGTCTCCATGCACAAAATTAAGATTTATGTAATTATAAAATCAGTTTTAAATCGTAAATTATATTTTGTACTAAATAATTTTATAATTTATTACTAAGTCTATATAATTCACGATACAACTTGCAATTTCGCCTTAATATCGTATTACAATTAAGCAAAATTTGCTTTGGACTTTTAATAGGCCAACGATTTATCTTATACCTTAGAAACTCATTAACGTAGCTGTCCTTTAACCCATTTTATACGTGCCGGTATAGTTGGGTGTTTATTTCTATCCGAAGGAGCGTGTTGTTACCAAATTTGGCGTGTGTTATACAAATAGGAGCTATCCTTTCTAGTTTTACGCGATTAGGGCTGGAGTGAAAATAGCCTGGATTTGGTCACGGCTTTTCATCGCCCGAGCAAGCGGGTTTGCTCCGTGGCTTTGTTTTCTAATTATTCCGTTTTAATTATTAAAAGACAATTAATAGGGGTGGCTGGTGGAAGAGGGGGGAGCCTAGGTTAGTCGTTTGTCGCTGCTCGTTCGCGAAGAGGGGATTTTGGGTTGAAAGACTCGAATCACCGAGCAAGCGGGAAGGAAATTATCTTCTCCTTATCCGAGTTTGGGTATATATCAGTTTCTAGAATCAGCGCGGGCGGGAAAACTACACTCTGAGTAGAGGAGAGCTAGAGAGAATCTCTGCTACTGATTGATGGTGCCTAATGGAGTAGCCAATGGCGGGATAACGTACCCTCTATCCTATTTTAAAGGTACTTTCATTAACGCGCGAAGCAGAACTCTGATTTTGTCCCATCATTTTTAGTTTCCTTGACAATTAAAACAGTATCAAATTAAGGGGAAAGTATTTTGTGTTTTAGTGGGAAAAATAATATGGTATTTCAGAACTTAATTTCTGATCAAAATATAAAAACAAAAAAATCAGAAATTTTTATGAAAATTGCTTGGATTTGTCAATTTGAGGGGCGTGTCATCAAACATCATTCCAGAATATGGTGGAAGATTCCAGAAAAGGCTGATAATTCCGGAAAATCTCCATTTCTTTAAATATATCCCCTGATTTTTACGCTTGTAATAATTGCTGTCAAATTCGCTTACACTTTGGATAGTATCAAACGAGTTAACTAAACCTCCAAGAAGGTACATTTTTAACGCATTACGTAAGTACATCAATATAGTCCATTCCAAGGGTGTAAGGTATATAAATATAATTTCGAATAATTCATTTAAGATTTTCGAGAAATTGGATACATCCTTGAGCTTAAGGCTATCGCTTTTGAAGTATATTTCACGTTGCGAAGGCATCTTCAAATATCCGATTGAAGCTATAGATAAAGCGATCTTTCTGCGGAGTCGAGCATTCCAACCACTTTCTTGGTATATCGTAAAATGATTAAATGCTCGTTGAAATATAGTGATCTTTTGATTTTTAAACCCCCCATACCTCTTTATCCGCGTCTAATTCTATTTATGGTCGAGATTTCGGGCGCGCTGAGACATAACGCTTCGTTTAACTTTAAGAATCCTTGTACTCCTTCTCTTCGGCTCGGGTTCAGCTAGGGTGTGATGCTTCAGAATCTCTCAATCTCCGCGTCTCTCAAAGGGCGCCTTTAACTGAGCAAACCTCTTTTCTTAGCTAGGGTCCAATAAGTTCCCCTTTATGTCCCTAGTTACCTTTTACAAAAGTGCGCCTAGCAATTAGGAAGTTCGCTAAGGGACGATATACTACGGAGAGAACTAAAGGATAAATATATTAGAATTATCGACCAGCAACCGCGAGCTCATTTGTTTAGTCGCGATTAGCATCTTAGGTGGCCGTTAATTTATATACGGGACGGTTTAAAACGGTCAGGGGCTTTACCAGACCCCCTACCCCAATTAGGAATCAATAGAGATTTAGGCGGGATGAAGGGATAATTGGGGTAATGACGTAGGAGGTTCGTGTTACGGTTTAACACGTCTAACTCGTTCTCCGCGAGCAAGTTGTAATTCGATGGATATAGACTATATATGGGTTCGTATTCTAGTTAGCGCGGCTTGTACGAGATAGCTCAATTCCCTAGATCATAAAGGGGACGTCACTTGGGGTCTATATACGCTACCCCTTACGGTTAATTTTGACGCCAATTCTGCTATATATTTACGACTGGTCTATTAAGGGAGGCTATAATTAGTTAAATATATGAACCGACCGTTCTGACGTTTTAATTCGTCGTCCTATTCTATAATTACCCGAGCTAAAACCGCGGGATTTCTCAGTTACCCTTCGTTTAATATATTGCCTTAATATTTAAATGCCGAGTCTCATCTATATGTCCTTGATATTGTAATATCGTCTAGTACTTGACCGGCCGTCCTACATCTTCATGTACAAAACATCTTCTTAAAGACACGTGATATAGCTATCCAATTAAAATCCTTTTCGATGAGGTAAGAGACACTTGGAGCTAAAAATGGAACAGCTTGTGAATTTATTTTCGGAATAACCATACCAAAAAAAGTCATTCGAGAATTTTCAAAACAATTATTAGACACGTTTTTGGTGTTTAAATTAATTTCTTGACATTAAGAGAATGCCGGCGTTTGACGCCCAAGACCTTGGACATCATACGCCTGCCAATTTTTTTTTTCAATTTTAGGACATAACAAGCACGAAAGCTGAAATAATATGGTTGGTCCGAATTTATATTCACTTGCATTCAAACTTATCCAAACTTTAAAATTTATTTTAAACACCAAAAACGTGTAATACATCCCTTTAACCTAGAATATCTCGGGTCTGAATTACGGAGCGAGAAAAACTATCTCTCTTCTCTCACCGCCCGCAGACACGAACTATTTCGAAGCGCGTCTTGCAACTAACTACCACGTTTTTATTCCGGAGAATAGCTGCAAGGAGAATGGATCTAATTATAGGAAAAGGCATTTACCCCTCACAGAGCTTACACTCTTCGGTGGCTCTGTTCTAGACTTTGTTTCTTTACTTGTTTTTGGTTAAATGCGTTGTGAGAAAAAAATCTTAATTATAACGAGGTTTATCCTTTAAAACTAAATAAAGTTTCCCCAAATTTCCAATTTTAATATATAAATCTGAATATGTTTTTAAGACTAAGACTGAGACTAGGATTAGTTTTGAATTTTAGGACGTTAACCCAAAGCTCAAGGTTGATTTAATTCAAAGTAAAGGGAGCTGTTAGTTTGATACCCACTGAAAAATTCTGTGGAATGAACAATTACAGAGAGACGAATATCGGAAAGAAGGGTTTTCGCTAATGATTCCAATGTAAACGATTTTCGGAGGAGTTTTTAATTATACTAAAGACCGTGCTTTGATTTGAAAAGTTTTATTTCTAAAAGATGTTTTTTGATTTTTAATTTCTATAATTTGCGAGATGATGATTCGTTGATCGTGGGTGGAATTTTAAGCATCGGGGAAAACTTTTATATTTAATTTTCAATCCCAGAATGAAGCTACAGAGTGTGTAGGCAATTTCACCTTCACGCGTGTGTCAGCGCTTGTGAAGGCATACGTTTTAGCTACGGTCACACTAGCATTTCTTTATCTTTATAAATCGATTTATAGTAGCTTCATCTTCCCTATGAAACTGGTTACCGAAGCGGTTTCGAGAAATCGAATCAAATCGATACAAGAAAATACGGTTTCGCGTTCTCACGACTCAAACGAAACGTTTTGAAGCGGTTTAAATCGATTCCAATGCCTAGTATGAACGCGGCTTTATAGATAAAAGCAGCCTCTATTTGGGCGTGGAACATATAGGAGTAATAAAACTTCCAGGATTTACTAATCTATGAATATCTTTTGGAAAGATGGCTAGAATGATTCAAAATTTATACGTATATTCCCCAGCTGAAAAAAAAAAAAAAAAAAAATTACAGCAACAGTAAAATAATTAAAATTTTATTCCCTTTCTCGAATTATTTGAAAATAATTTTACTTTGGAGCACTCATAACTAAGGTCGCGTAGCTATTATAGATTTTTTACGTACGTCATTCAGTCGCATTCACTTAAGGGCCTTTTTGGAATTTTAATTTTGAAGTATATCTTTTGAACGCGTGAACTTATAGACCTGGTGTAAAATTTTGAATTTGGATTTAAACAGCGTAAAGAAAGTTTGCTTACGACAAAAATGGTGACAGCCTTACTTTTAAAGATTATCTTGTATTTTTTTTTACATCAGAGCCTTATTGCACTCCAAATAAGAAGTGGTATATTTTACTTAAGGTTTCAATCCCTTCAGTCAGAAATGGGTAACATTTTCGAGTCGTAAAAATCAAGGCTTCCTCGTATCTCTATTAAGTATAGCGTATATAGGTAACATGGAGCGTAGCCCTTTACGTGATGCAATTTCTAAAAAAGATTCTATCCGAATTAGAAAGGAAGGAAAACACATTGGGGGGAAATCAAGAAATCGGTAGTTTATACGACTAGCAATAACGAGACCACCTGCCTCTACACGATCGAATAAAGAACTCATTCGTATAAATTTCACGTTTCTCCCAGCACCACGAACTCCGCCACACGAGTTTATTTATGATTTTCATGTTCATTCCCAGTTACGTAGTAAAAAATCTCAGAAGTGAACAATATAAGAAGGGTTCCGCTGTTCATTTATTTAGTGATTTGGGTTTATATGGACCACGTTTCGTGTAAAGACATATTGTCGTGTTTGTCGCACGACATTCCTGATATTGGCGGCGACATTCCTGATATTGGCGGCGACATTCCTGATATTGGCGGCGACATTCCTGATATTGGCGGGGACATTCCTGATATTCGCGGGGACATTCCTGATATTGGCGGGGACATTCCTGATATTGGCGGCGACATTCCTGATATTGGCGGCGACATTCCTGATATTGGCGGCGACATTCCTGATATTGGCGGCGACATTCCTGATATTGGCGGCGACATTCCTGATATTGGCGGCGACATTCCTGATATTGGCGGCGACATTCCTGATATTGGCGGCGACATTCCTGATATTGGCGGCGACATTCCTGATATTGGCGGCGACATTCCTGATATTGGCGGCGACATTCCTGATATTGGCGGCGACATTCCTGATATTGGCGGCGACATTCCTGATATTGGCGGCGACATTCCTGATATTGGCGGCGACATTCCTGATATTGGCGGCGACATTCCTGATATTGGCGGCGACATTCCTGATATTGGCGGCGACATTCCTGATATTGGCGGCGACATTCCTGATATTGGCGGCGACATTCCTGATATTGGCGGCGACATTCCTGATATTGGCGGCGACATTCCTGATATTGGCGGCGACATTCCTGATATTGGCGGCGACATTCCTGATATTGGCGGCGACATTCCTGATATTGGCGGCGACATTCCTGATATTGGCGGCGACATTCCTGAAATTGGAGTGGAATTCACATACACGAATAACGAATTGTGATTTTCTTTCAAACAGTTCGATACTAAATAAGGAATGTTTTACGTACTTCTGACAATAAAAATAGGAGTACACGAGGAGGAAATAGGTGGTTTAAGGTATACGTGGAAGATATCTGAGAGCTTATATGCTTAGATAGAGTGGGGAACTGGGGATCAATCCTTCATTTTTTTCTGCATCCACCCTATTCCTATCTGCGGGGCACGAAATATTCCTAATTGAAAGGGAGGAAGCGATCTTGGGGCAAGTTGACTCTGGCATGTAAAGAAGAGAGAGAATTCGGGTGGAGAGTTATGACTCGTGAGTGAGTTAAAATAACCAAGCTACGAAGGTAGATTTAAGGCGATACCATCCCATTCTGCCCCATGTTGCGGGGTGACTATCCAGCGCGCGTTGAAGCAGGAAAACCCATCGGTTTCGTCATCGTTTTGTTACTTAGAATCTAGGCTTAAAGAGAACATGAAGTCTAAAATCTAAAAAAAGTTCCTTGAGTTGAAACTTATTTACTGAAGTAATTTCTTATACTACGTCTACTTGGTAAATTTCTAGGAGAAAAATAATCAAGATGGTTTTTCTGTTTTTCGACCTATAATCATAGTTATCGTCATCTTTTAAATCAAAAACATAATTTTCGTCAAAATTAGTTTTAAGACAAATTTTCATGAAGTATATGGTTTACCCATTGTTACCTTAATTTTAAGTAATAGTTGAAAATAGTCAAAAAATAATTAGGTTCTATGCATAGAGGAACTTACGGAGAGTTACAGTAAAATTAGAGGATGTCACCATTTTTACGAAGATTTAACGCTTAATTCTTTTAAAATTCGTTTTAATGGTACTTCAAAATTTAAATTAAAAAAAAAATAAAAATGGTATTTTTTGGCATTTGATGGCATTTAGAATGACGATAAGCTATAAATTAATATCGTGAGTTTGTGAATTAAGTACTTTCACGAAAAAGAACGTGTGAAATCGACCGCATCACGTGACTGAGCTATTTAAGTTTTTCTCGATATCGATCTCGACACCCCTGTCCTTGTCGAAATCGACTTCGACAAATCAGTCGAATTTCGTATAGGCTTCTCGATCGAAATCTATTTTCAAAATACTATCGTTTTTGATCGAAATGCTTAAAGAACGCGCGAAAGAATCAACTATAGGATCTATAATAGACCATAGTGATGACGTAATATTGCGGGAAATTTTGTTTTTCAAATATTTCGAAGATGGACGATTTTAAAATATTTATTTTCACTGTTGCGGTAAATTTCCAAAATTGCTAGTAATATTTAACTTTGAGTTCACTATAAAAATATTTTGCCTTGTTTTATTACTTCATGCTCCCTTTAATTAAGAAAAAGTGGGAGATGATCCATCTACACAATCGGTATTATCGTAGCGGGGGTCGTGACGCGTACTATACGCGAAAAATCTGCTTTTTCCTGATGGCATAAATGACAGCAATAAGGGGTCGTAGGGGGTGGAGTATTATCCCGAATTCTGGCCGCCTAATTTCCCCGCACTGAAGTTCCTTTCTACCTAATTCCGGCGTTAATATGTCGCGTTGGCGATCTCGCTGATAGGGCGCAGCTGGCACCGGCGTTTCTGGTTAAGGTAAAACTACAACCATCAATTTAATCAGAAACTAATAGTAGACAAGAAATATGGAAGGAGACGTTTGTGCTGTTGCAATACATGACATATATCAGTATATAATAAACTTGAGTTCGAATTATTTTCACAAAGTTGAGTGCATAAAATTTGGTAGAAAATTAGGGAAATTATAATAAATGCTTTTACTAAATTAAGGCCTTTTTTCTAGGCCTTAAGAAGAATCTTGATTGAAAACGCGCCTTTAAGACACAAGATCAATATTTAAATTAAAGTAACCCTAACGATCGACTGAAGAAGGGCTTCGGCTCGAAACGTCTCTTAAACAAAGTTTTAACGATAAATAGCATGGCACTTTCTCTATAAAAATTACTTAATTTCAACTATATTTTATCAGAAGTAGATGAAACCCTCCTTTGAAGTCTACTACTCTAATGTTCGATGTAGCGCTCCTCTCTGTATGGGTAAAATTGACAATTTTACGAGATCGGAGGGGTCCTACTTCATACCCCCCTGTCTACGGAAAATTGGAAATTCTCTCTCTCCACAAACGACGACGTTTTTTTGACGAACTCCAAGGCTGCTAGAGATATTCGCTCGACGAACTCCCGCACCGAAAATATCTACCGTTAGGAGGCGTGCGAATCGCGCTTTTTGAAACTAACCCATACAGAGAGGGGTAGACAAGACCCGGGAGTAATAGACTTCAAAGGAGGGTTTCATCGGCTTCTGATTTTATCAATGATAAATAACAAGTTTAATACGTGGATAATTACTTCCGGGCACTCTCCAATCTCTAATCATTTTGATGGAAGATCATATAAGAGTAATGCTAGATCGAATAGTTTGAATTTTGATGGTCAACTCAAGCTTGAAAAGTTGATTGGAACATTCAAACGGCTAATGAGTATAGTAGGTTACAATCACGCTAACTTGCTTAGAGTAAAATACCTTGTACATGCACTAGAGAGAAAATATACTGTATTACACCTTCTCCTCCTAAATAATGGCTTCTCTCTGAACACGGACGCGCGAATGCTGGAACACTTCTACAGGCGCACGCCGTAAAATACCTCCACTACAAAGTATAAACCACTCTATGGCTATATAACATTGCTTAGAGTAACTGTTTACTCTATTTTTAAAATTGAAATTCTACAACATTCGGTTTTGTGACGGAAAGCAGTACGTTATATAAGTTGTCTCTAAAGATCTACATAATTTGTAAGCTCTCTTTTAGCAACAACACGCTTAGAAAAGAATATATTTTATATTGAACAACTTTTACTCGTAAGCCTTTTTTTACGATTTCGATCGGACAAGCAGTAAATATTGACGGCGACCAGATTAGTTTAGTTTTAATCCCTAACAGTGGGTTCCTTTGAAAACGAAATATATCGACCCATAACGTAGATAATGTCACAATAGACTAATGAATGCTTCGGTACGGGTTGCTGAACGTAGCCTAAATCACGTCACGACGTTGTTAAGCACTTTATTTTTATTAATTTTAATTACCCCACGTGTAATGGCGAATAGCCATAAAATAGACCACAATATAAAAGTCTATCACTTAATTTCATAGCTTAATACTATCAGCAACGGTCCGGGTAAGTATACCGGCAGATTCTGATTCGAGACACTCTAGCGGCCGCAGTCGCCTGTAAGTAGTGAACGTAGGAAGCGCCATTCTTTGGAGAAATTCGGGAGTTTGGGGAAGACAGTATAGCCAAGTACGGCCGCCTAAATTCCGCCCCTCTCTGCGGACTCAAATTATCGAGGAAGAGTTCAAAGGGGTGATGACTTTCTTGGCTAGTTTTAAGTGATGGGCTATGACGTAAAACTGTACCTTTGCTGGTTATAGTAAGGTACTTTCAGACCAAGGGTAGTTAAGATGTAAATATATCCGAGTAGAACAATGCTTTATCACTTAAAAAAAAGGAAGTCTTTATTAGCTTGGCTCCGGACAATGTATACCCGCGAAAAAGTCAATTTCAATGTTAATTCAATGATGAAATGGACCATTTTGATTGACTTAAACCCCCTTTTTTGAGAGAAATTGAAATTGTATTACCAACGACGAACAGATCAATAATAGTATGATGATGACGCATCGATTGAATACAAATCTGAAATATTTCAAAAATAATAAGCATAAGCTTTGTAAACACGATTCGAGTGGACTATGGGTGGAATTCCTTAAAGTTTGATCTCGAAATTATAACGAACATCGAATTTTTCACACAACACAAAAGAAAGTGCAAGCAAATTTCGTTTCTCCACCCGTCTAGCGGAATTTTCGATGACTTTTGTCGTTCCAAAAAATTATAGTCCAATGCATGTCGCGGCCTTCGAAATGGTAAATGAATTTGTATTTGCGATGGACTCTGACATTGCCTTTATTGCGTCGCTCATCGTATTTATGGATTTCACACTAATTACCAGGCTTGTAAACTATATCCTAGCTACACTAATATTTATGTTTTTAAATCCGAACCTATAAATACATACAAATACCGCCAGTTTAAATTTCTATATCATATTTCATTCTGTGCGGGTTAATTAAGGCGCGTCAAATATTTACGAGATGATATTACATATACAGTTAATGAAGCATTAGAATATTTTATAATTTTTATCATATTTAATATTTACAATTTTTTGTTATTATTAACCTATATTACTTGTCATTTTTAATCGACCATCTACACTATTAGTCGGTTTTACGGGTCGTAAGACGAGCAATCTTATACTTTTAGTTTCATTTTTCTTATAACTTCCATTCTTCTCTCCATACATGCCTGAATATACGTTTGGTTACGAAAAAAGGGGGTAAATAAAAACAATGATGTATAACTATTAAAAAATGACACCGTATCTTAATAGATAAAGGTGAATAACATAAGCGTCCTCTCACGGCAAACGTACGCAAAAGTAGGATTTAACATTTAACTACTTTTCTCCGCTCTGTTTGGGCCGTTAGAGGACGCTTATGAACTCCATGTTTTGTTATTCATCTTGATCTATTTAGATAGTTAGTTATCCATTATTAATAGCCCTATATAGCTTGCTATTTTGAATAAGATGGAAACTATAGAATCTAATTTCTCGTCAACTATAAGTTTCTGGTTCAAACATTGGTATCTTTGTGGCGCGCTTTTGTATAGTGAATCCGATAGGACTATTAGGTCGTGACAGAAGGGTGGCTTAACAATTCTCAAACTTAGCCAGGGTTCTCGGGCTTTAGTTGTACTATAGGTAGGGCGTGGTTGATGTTTCTTAGCGGGGCCCAGTATCGCGCCAGTATAACCGCACGAAGAGCGATAATACAGTATATATATTTTCCCTCGTTGGAATACACTATACGTTGATTACGGATAAGCGTGGGAGGACGTGGCTTGTAGGAGAAGCTCGCTCGCTTAAGTCTATTTATTCCCATGCACTCGAATTAGCAATAGGTACCTAGCAATAGGTTACCAGTTATCCCTATCGTTTATTGACGTAGAGATAAAGGCGAAGCCAAGCTTCGCGCTCGCTGACATCTTGCGGTGGTACATAGCTATAGAGACTGTCGGACCTTTTCGCACGCCGGAAGACTTAACTACTCCGTACTCTCATTTATAGCCCCCAGGCTTTATTTTAACTCAATTTATTATATGTTATATACCCGGGGATATAGGAGCCCATGATGTAATGCTTTGCAATTCCAACACTATTTGTCAGCGCTTACGACGTTACTCTACACGTTATCTTCGTATGATTTGTTTTACTTAAAGATAACGAGCCATGCTTTACGCGCGCTGCCAAATCAAGGTAAAATAAACCTATACTATATTGTACGAGGCGAGTAGTCCGTTTACTTTTTTCCCCAATAAGGCGTAATATTTGGTACCAATCCGCATCGTGCTTGGCTACTATAACATTACTCGAGCGGTGAGACCTTCGTCAGAACTCCACCTTGAGATATATTCTAAGTTACAACGTTGGAAATATCTCTGTTTCCATTGAATAAACGGTTTTATAATCGGTATTTCATTTTATTCGAAGGTTGTAACTGGCTATAGTAGCTCCTCTGTTATCGTAAAAATAGATATTTTTAATAAACCTATACTCTCTGATATTTTTCCTCCTCTCTTATACGGTTTGATGAGCCATATATAACTAGAATCGCGGTGTCGACATTCAAAGCACTCTTACTAAATTAAGCGCGCGCGTAATATTCGCTAAGATAACCATTCGTGGAACGTTACTCCAAAACGGTTTAACCACGCGTTTAAGGCATTGGGATAATCTTGCTGTGTTTGAATGGAGTATGACAAAGGGCATGTCTTATTTGAATTAAAGTTTTAGGTGAATAATAATTAAATATTGTTATATATGAAGAGTAATATATATGCTACAGGCAATCTTTTCCAAGCTCATGAACGAAATTCCAAAATTCCGAATACCCCTTTTTTAAGAGCTGGGAATCGGATATCCCTTATCTTTTGTTACTCTTATATTTTTAAGATATTCTATTTTCGGATAAATTGTTTGTAGCTTAAAAAATACATTTCTATATTCGTATAATTGTTAAATGTATAAGGTTCACCCGAAGATAAGCGTTTATCTACGAACTAATTAATCCAAACGTATAACGATGGATAAGAAAATTCAAGTTTCCAGAATTAGTCTAAAATATAAGAGAAATATTTCAAATTGGCTTTTAATATGAAGAATATAAATAAAACAACAAAATCGTTCATTAACTATTTTTCCGGAAAATAAATTTTGAATTTTTTTATCCGAACGTATAACGCGGATAATATCCTAAGATAAGGCCATTTTTGAATAAAAACAGATATGGATTAGGGTTTTTACTTTATGTTCTTATTCAGATAATATACATCAGAATTTAGTAGATTTTATCCAATAAATAAAAATTTTATGATTTCCAAGCTCTAATTTCGTGTAGTAATAGTCCATCGCAGCATCTAGCGATTAAACAAAATACACTTTAATTTCAATGAGACTTTCACTTTAATATAAGGGAGTTTTCGACGAAGATTCCTCGAAAATTTACGGGGACGCTATACGCAACTTCCATCAAGTTTAATCTTTAGAGCTGTATTAGTTATATTAATATTGTGAGCCGGAGTTATTCACATCTGAAGATTCCTGGAAGTATACGCGAATTATCATATTAATACCTTTAATCCGGTAAAATCCAATTCAAGGTCTATGGAGACCAAAACACTAACTCTATATAGTCCAAAACAACGTATTCCTTGATTTTATTAAAGGCTTAACTTTAAAATAAGTTTCTTTCAAAAGGTGGTAATCATTTCTTAGTAAAAATGTTGGTGGTGTAAAAGAGAGTACCTCCGTAACTTTTCCAATCTTCTTTACGAAATCCCTCGGGTTTTCCGCGAAACTTACTGTCTTTGATATAGTCAACCATTTTCGCGTCTCTGTGATACATTTTATTTAGGAATCCCTTTAGACTTCCTCGGAAATGGAAGAACTGGTCGATGTCAAAGAACAAGTCTCGTTAAAAATTTTCTTTAAAGTTGAAACATATTTTATCGTGACGTTATAGCTACGGTCACACTAGCATTTCTTAATCGATTGGAAACGTTAAAATCAAACCGATATTCAAATCACCCGGAATCGTTTTAAGTCTCACGTGTTATCTTTATAAATCGGTACGAAACTGGTTCCCGAAGCAGTTTCGAGAAATCGAATCAAATCGATTCGAGAAAAGACGGTTTCTTTTTCACACGACTATAGCGAAACGTTTTGAAACGGTTTAAATCGATTCCAAGGCCTAGTATGAACGCGGCTTTAAGTTCCCGAAGCAGTTTCGAGTAGAGCTCGGCGATTGGACATGAAAATATCCGTTTGTTTTATCTTTATTCATAATTTGAAATTATCCACGGGGAGTCTATGATAAATCCATGTTATCGCGAATAGTTAACTGATTAATATCGATTATTATTCACAAATAAATGATTAACCAAATATTTATGGATTATCTTGTCCAAACCCCGAGCTCTAGTTTCGAGAAATCGAATCGAATCAAATCGATTCGAGAAAAGACGGTTTAGCGTTCGCGAAACGTATTGAAACGGTTTGATCGCCTCGCATTCGATTAACTCCATATGAAGACAAGCTGTTCGGCGGGTGTCTGCCTCATTGGCTTCTTTTAAACCACGTATTTTCTCTTAGAACAATCATTCAACTACTCCAATTCCAACTCTAAACATACCTATACAATAGAGCTACGCTATGAATACCCGCAAAAATGAATTTACGTCGTTGCATCCCTTGGAATTTAATATTATAGTCGAAAGACTTGTTCTTTAAAAAACTAGGTCGTTGTGTGGCGTGACTCCGATCTCTATCCAGTTATTCACGGTCTACGAGCTCTGATCTGCGGTGACCAAATCCTATAGTCAAACTTTATCGCGAAGGCTAGCTGATAAAGTCTTTCCGTTGGATCTTTCTTTTTCCCCGGCGTTCGTACGTCGCTTCGTCGGTCTCCTTCCATTCTATGGAAGCATATAACGTATATATCCCTTAACCCTGAAATATTTCCTAGTTTGGGTCTCACCAAAATCACCCAGTTCCAAGTTCTAACTATAGTTATGGTTTGAGCAAGAAATAGAAACTAGATTTTGAGTTTACAACGCTAACAAACCTAAGCCCTCCCTTTTATCTTATACAGATAAAGACACGTTCATACGTTTATCAATCTCCTACGTATACGTCAACGAAACTTTTACTGCGTAATGATATTTTGATGAAATTACATTTTAGCTTGATGTTCCAGTATACCCGTTCTTCGAGCATTAGGCTTACTAGATCATTTTGATATCATAATTAGAATAGCTCCGATAAAGTTAACGTACGCTTTACAATTCAAATTAAAAACCCCGTTTTCAATCAACGTTTTTCAAGCTTTTGCTTTCGATTTTCCAAAAGAAGCTATTATCAACTCCATTTAGATATCCGCTTCTTTGTCAATTGAAGCATGTTAACTTGGTATAAACGAATTGCCCGATTTAAGCTTCCACCGTTCTTTTGAGGAAAAATCTTGATTGAAACCGCGGCTTAACCAGCGTAAAAGTAGATTTAGAGACGGTGATTAACAGGTGAAAGCGAGCTTATCACTCGAGCCAGAACGCGAGAGAATCAACTTTATACAATAGACCCGCGACCATAGTGCGATGATGTAGTATTACGGGGAATTTTTAATTTCGAAAATGGCGGGTATAAAATATTTTTGCTGTCGCGGCAAGTGTATGTATTTTTTTAATCGTTTTTTAACGATTCCATGAAACTAAATATAAAATCGATCCAATCATATTATTTCAGCTTTCAACAGAGGCTCTTGATTTAAAGAATTGGCCCGTGTTTCAAACGCCGGCCTATTCTTTTAATGTTACGACATTACAAGTGTTATTGAAGGCTAAAATAATATGAGTGGCTCGAATTTATATTTACTTTTATGGAAATTTTAACCAAACTTTAGAAATTAATTTAAACCGCAAAATAATTGCTTTGAAAATTCTCGAATACTTTTTTGGCATGGTAATTCCAAAAATAAAAGCTGACATTCCAATTTTAGCTCCAAGTTTCCCTTTAAGAACGGGAAAATGTACGTCTATTAACTACCTTTAAACAAAAATCTTGTCACGAGACTGACCTATTAATTTAAGAATTACAGTTAACACAACACGCGTTCTTCGATAGTTTTCTCGAACTCTTTGTAATCTCACTCGCTCTGTTAAAATCATCGTGATATCAGAAGCCAATGAAACCCTCCTTTGAAGTCTATTACTCCCGGGTCTTGTCTACCCCTCTCTGTATGGGTTAGTTTCAAAAAGCGTGATTCGTACGCCTCCTAACGGTAGATATTTTCGCAGCCGGAGTTCGTCGAGCTAATATCTCTAACAGCCTTGGAGTTCGTCCAAAAAACGTCGTCGTTTGTGGAGAGAATTTCCAATTTCCGTAGACAGGGGGTATTAAGTAGGACCCCTCCGATCTCGTAAAATTGTGAATTTTACCCATACAGAGAGTAGCACTATATGGAACATTAGAGTAGTAGACTTCAAAGGATGGTTTCATCGGCTTCTGGTGATATTGATGATAGTCTATTCTTGGCCCTTGGGCGTGATGAAAACTAGTACGTACGTAATATGTATCCGTCTTAACTCAATAGCGTGACACCGGGGCTATTTTGGGGCGCGGGAATCTCTACCGGGTTTCCCACGCCCGCGTGGATTTTCGCGCTTCAGTTGACATTGGGTTTTATACTCCGTTTTTCTCATTCCCGTTTTTCGTATAGAGATCTGGGAAGAGTCGCTATATAATGCCAATAAAAGAGAGTAAACTATAGCTTGTTTCACCTCGAATTATCAGCGTGTTTCGAAGATAGATATTGGCTGTTAACTCTTACGATGTATTTGAGATAGATACACCAGAAGGCTTTTACGTACTGTAATTTCAAGGCGGAATCGATTCCGAAGCTCCTACAATATAGTTAGATATCCGGGGTGCGGCGAGCAAACGGCTAGATTGATATCAAAACTGTAGAGGAACCCAATTCGATCTCTCTTCCTCTTCGTTCTAGGTAGCCCTCTTATTTCCCAGCTAAAAGACAAATAGAGCAAATGGAGAAATCCTTTTATAGATCTCTTGCAAAAATCCAATTGACGAGGTCAATTTAATTCTGAATAGTGCTAGTATATAGCATTTATTTAATTGGTTCGATTTTCTGAATTATATTCAGGTATTACAATTAACTTATCCGAAGATAAAATAAAAAATAAAACCTCTTATATCCGATATTTTTCGAAAATGGCAACTTATCCTAGAAAATTATCCTAGTTATAGGTACCTTATATTTTCGTCCAAAATGATAAAATTGAAGCCTTGAAGATTGGTTTTATTGTTTTGTTTTATTTTCTTCGAATTGTAAATTTGAAAAATACGTTTATTTTTTTTTTTTTCATTTAATTCTAATGACAGTTCTTTTTTCCAATATTATACGTTTAATACGAGTGACGCGTTAATAGATAAACTTCAATTGTGGGAAAGCCCAATTATCCGTATTTATTACGTATTAAATTTGTTTATTCACAAACCGTTAATCCGCAAATTCTGGACACTACTCATAATCCAAAAAAAAAAAAAAATTTTTAATAGTTTTTTAAATTTCCTTAACCGAACGGATAACTCGGATAATATTCTATGATAAGATTATTTACGGATATAAAAAAGCTGATACGAATAAAAAAAGTGTATTTTTATGCGAGGGTATGTATAATATCTGAATAAAAGTAGATTTTATCCGAAGAATAAAAGTTAAACTATAATCGCCCCTTGCACTATCCAGTCGCAATTATATTGAAAGGAATTTAAAGGCCTAGTTTTTTGACCTCGAAACTTTACTTTCTTCTGATTGTCTTTAGTTTTCGCTAGTAATGATCATTTTTTTATTTTTTTTTTTTTTCTAACATCATCGCTTGATCGCCTGAATTTTTTTCTTTTATTTTTACTTTGTCAGATCGTGCTTTGAATTTAGAGGGTTATACGCTTTTATAAGGAATGGTATCGTTACGTGGGTGTAGCGCGGTTCCAGTATATATATATCTCGAATGGTCGAACGTGCTGTATTGGTTTGTTCTCTTTGATCAAACACCAGTCGCGCGTCTTTTCACCACGGCTAGCTTTGCTGCGAAAACACCCGCTACCCTGAATTTTCCGCCCAAAAGGAATGTTTAAATCTTGGGTTGTCGGGCGCTCGTGATCGTTTCACACGCCGCTGGCCAATATTTCGGTTTGACGAAGGTCGAGTCTCTGTTGAAATTGACATTTTGACTATAAAATATAGTAACATATTCATATAAAGACGAACTATAGCTTCAAACCGGCTTTTTTTATACTTTAGTCACTAAAAACCACAATTTCCAAAACTAGTCACTAAAATATTTTTTTTTTCCTGAACTCTGTCACTAAAGCGTGGGAAAAATTTATAAATGATTGGATATTAGGTTAGTGTTCGATATTTCGTGACGAAATTTCATTTTAGTCCACATGGTGGAGCCACTAGTTAGAGACGCAAATACTACGTGTTCTCCCATGGCCAACTTTCATCAGATCCATGGTCTTCGCCCGCCAGCTTCGAGCCTTAGCTGTTACGAATAAATTTGGAATTTTTTCCAAGGTTGTAATACCTTCTAAAACAACTCGATAATTATCGTCTGCTCTTGTTATATTTCCCGCGCAATTATTTGTCGCATAAATTAATTATTTTTGGTCCCTTTTAGTCCATATTTAGTCCCTATTTTGACGTTTTTTTAAATGGTTAGTCACTTTTTCACTGATTATTAGGCCCACAATTTTGAAGGAGACTTGTCCTTTAAGGAATAGCGGTAGAGTATATGAAGCGCCTTCCTATAGTCGCTATAGGATGAGTAACCTTCTAACACTTAATGTTCAGTATTCCGAATGGAAAACTCGGAGCTGAATTCCAACCATGCTTGAAGTTCAGCTTCCTCGCTCGACTTGAGTCCCGTTCAATATTAAGGAAGGAAAACGAATAGCTTGAAATACGCGAAACCTCCCGGCGGCGCGTACTACTCGAAACTGTTCTACGTATAACCTAGCTTGTTTCGGTCACGCGAAATGAATTTTGAAACCCTTAAGGCCTTTTCAAGATTATGTATTCGGAGTTTTTAAGGCTGCGAAAAATAGATTTCATCCTTAATTTCTGCTGTTATGAATAAAAACAATGTAAAATATATATATATTAGAAGGTCGGCATCTGGGCAAAATAATCAACAAATGTGTGGATTCTGGATAATCATGCAGTAAATGTATTCACAATTATATTGATTATTTTGGATTTATTATAGAATTTCTGCGGATAATCTTTGATTATGGATTAAATTAGTCAGAATTATTAAGGGTTTGAAAGTCTAGTGTGAACGCGACTTAAGTAACAACAGCCCCGTAATTTTTTTCCCAAAGTATAAACGGGCCCAAATCGAGTCAATTAATTTTCTGGTGCTAGTTTTCTCAGCTAGGCCTTTTAATTTCACGCTAGGATTTTAGTTCAAGATTTTATTTTACTATTTTTATATGAATATCATAGTTTATTAAGAGGATGCGTTAATAATATATTGACTCCTATATGTTCTCAGGTACATAAATGAGTTCTTGATCTATAAAGTTGTTCATTAAGTTCTTGCTATATCGCCAAAAATCTCATTTGTTTTGATCTTTTTAGATACTCGATAGGTGCATTCATTTTTTTTTTTTTTTTGTCCTTTCTCTAAATTAGTTTTCTCTCCTTCTATCTCTCATTCTTGTTTAAATGAGTTTTTTCTTATCCTTGTTAAAAAAAAATTATATGTCGGTTTCGTTCGGATAGTATTCTTTTTTATTCGTGAAAGAAGCAAAGTTAAGCCTAAGAGAGGGATAAGAAGATCTCTTACGAAAGGGAATCGGGTAACACGTAGTTTGGGAAGGGCTATGTAGAGATGGTTATCGATTGGAAGCCGCGACAGTCACTCGTTTTTTTCCTCAGGAACAAGGATCACGTGACCCGATGGAGGTTTCCTCCTTTCCTCTCCTCCCCGAGTACTTGTCACGCCATCGTCCTTCCTTCTAGATCGTCCGTTTTTCTTCATATTCTTCTTATTCTTCCTTTTTTTCTTTTAAGTTTGTACTCCTTACTCTTGCCACGCGTGATAGGTCCCGGACACCAGCAGCACGCGTGCATCAGCGTCTTATGATCCCCGCCCAATCATAGATCTTCTTTCTTCTAGACGGAGGAAAGGAATGGGAGGGGGGGGGGTCGAGGTGATGCTCGTAGTTTCGGACCTCCTAGTTATGCCATTTTATCGATAAACGGGCAACTCTTACCTATAAATTACGCCACGTACTTTTTGTATTAGTTTTTTTTTCCTTCCTCTTTCTTTTCTCCGCTTTTATTTTAGGCAATCTGATGGGCCATCGTATCTTTCCAATTCCGCCTTTGGCGCGAAAAAAGTGCGGCCCACAAATTCGTCAAGATTTTTTTTGTTTTGTTTTGTTTCTTATCTTTTGGAAAGAACCGCAAACACGTATTTTTCTCCCTCAACTTTCTCTCTTTCTTCCCTTCTTACTATGGCGTATTTTTTTTTCCTATAGTTCCGCATCACTTCAATTTTGAAAAAAGAAAATAACCCCATATATACTTTAGATGTTTGTCAACGCTGCTTCCTACAGACTTCCTATTCAAGTTTGGGTTAATTTTATCTTCTGTTACTCATATTTTATCAAATATTTTCTTTTTTGATTAATTTTTCGTTACTGAAAAACTGGAATTTGTAAATTCAGATAGTTTAATGGTTGTTGGGTTTATCGGAAGATAGATAATTAAGCTTTATCTCTTATAACTCGTAAAATATTGGCTAAGAAAATTCACGTGTTTAGAATTCGGGTAATATTAAATAAATATAATTCAAATTCACTTCCAGTTCGCAGAAAATAAAACAATAAAACCTAATTTTTATGTAACAATGTTAGGGAAATGTGTGCGCCATTTTTGACGGGTATAGTAACCGATAATAGTCAATAATTAACCTAAATTTGATTAAGGTTTGCATTATTTTAAAATTCTAATACAATTTCATCTTATACGGATGCGAACTCATCCACCACTCTTATATCCAATCTGATTCGATCTCTTTTACTCTCATGTTTTCTCTTTCTTCCCAGCCCTGACCCTTCGTGTATATACTCCTAACATGTAGCTAGGTAACGCTAAAATGTTGCTAAGAAACACGTTTTTCTCCTTTTAACCGATTGGGGAAAATTAAAGCGTATGTTGCATCAGGGCCGAAAAGGGGAGCCCTGGTCTTTATTTGGAATCCGCGCTTAACCTCCCGCAATCCCAGTAGTTAGAACCTCTGAAAGGATCTAAATACTAATAGAAAACCGGTTTTATAATGACATTCTCGGTCTTTCCAAGACTGAATAGTAGTATATATAGAATGTGTTTTCGTTCGATGTTCCGAAGGCAAATTCTTATTTCTTTTCCGTTCCTTAGTGTATCCGTATCTCCCTAGGCCTTGGCCCTATTTCTCTAGAGCTCTCCGAAGACGAATTTCGCGTGAAAGAATCGGGAATCGCGCGAACGAGGGGGGCCTATTTCGTTTTTCTCGTTACTTTCCCCGATTCTTTGGTGAATATTACTATCGTGTTTCCTACGTCTTTAGTTTATTCCATCTTTAATTGGCATCGGTGTACGGAGTTACGGCAGCCGTTATCTCTATTATACCTTTACTTTAAATAAAGACGGTCTAGGGTTAAACGCGTTGCCAAATCGCTATGAAATCAACTCAAATTGGTCTATACTCGGTTAAGTAATATTGGAAAGAACTTCATTCCACGTTGAAAAAGCGTTATTTGTATTTAAATTTCGGTCCTTTGTAAGGCTGCAAATAAGAATTAAGCGGGGTTTCTTCACTTTTTCTCTTGTTTTCTCTTTTCTAGAAAGTATATATTCGTTTTTCCCCTTTTGCCCAATTTGAGGCTTTAAAGGGGAACAATTCTCCAGAGATTTAACCCCCTCCCACCCCCTCCACTCCTTTTTCGAGTGTGGTCCACTCGTGGAAGCCCAAAAGAGAAGATATCTCTACTTCAGTTCCCCAAAATTACCTTTTCTTTGTGTAAAAGGATAAACTAGAGATTTTTTTTATTTTTTATTCGAAGTTAAGGAAAATCGAAGCGATGATTTTGAAGAGAAATCCTTAAATGGAGTAAAAACCAGTATCTTTACAATATTGAAATACTGTTCGTAATAAATGCTTGACTCTAAAAACAAATAATTTGTAATTAAATTGGACAATTAAAACGTGCCTAGGAATGAAAATCAAAACTCACCAAAGGTTTCGCGGTGTACTTCACAATAAATTATCAACAAGTTGCGAACTAGGGCAGCCTATTAATTACATTCAATTTAATTAACACTTTATTTTGTGATCTTAACTGTTCAAATTGTTCACTCCAATTAGATTTCAATCAATTTTGATATTCTTTAGATGATTTAATTATAGTATTTACTGACTTTTTATGCAAATTTAGTAAATTGTAAGAATAAACCCATTAGAATTCGAAAAGTTTTCTAAGCCTAATTGTTCACCACACTTGACAAAAACATTCTATCTACGGGATGGGATGCTAAGTGTTCTGAAATTAATGCCAGATGTTTCTTAAAACACATCATGCTGGTTCTCGCCGTTTTGTGGCTCCACGAAATAATTATAAATATAGAAGGGATATCAAATATTGAAGTGTTGTCCACTTGCCATTGTAGAGAATGTTTAGAGATTCTAGGAATTTCGTCCAAAGTGTATGGAATTTTGGCCGACGATCCCACGGGACAATTGCCTTGCTTTTATACCGACTCATAGCCCAAGGAAGAACTCCACCCTTCAACGCCTATCAAATCTTTATAAATATCTTATTGGCTCTCTTGAATTGAAATTGCAAATTGACGTGGCAAAAATACACGTATTTAGTTGCCCTGGTTACGATCCAGTTTCGCCTAAGGAAAATAAGACCCGCCTGTTCCTTCATACCCCTTTCAGATTAAAGAGGTCGGTAAATATAACGCGCCTGACAAATATCCAGTCCATATGTATCAATACGTCCATGTTGGAATGAAATACACTGATTTCATTCAATAAATTATTATAATATTACTTTATTTCGAAACGAAGGTTACGTATATGTTCCTTTTATATACGATTTCTCAATCTCCAAGAGTATTTGTTAACATTTTTCTCTGAAACATCCAGAATTGGGTCAGACAGTTTGAAAAAACGCTCTTTAAACAAAATATATATTTTTTTTTAATAATTTCTCTTGATTAAATACTAAAGACTGTCGTATAACCAGAAGCCGATGAAATCCTACTTTGAAGTCTACTACTCCAATGTTCCATATAGCGCTCCTCTCTGTATGGGTAAAATTCCCAATTTTACGAGATCGGAGGGGTCCTACTTCATCCCCCCTGTCTATGGAAAATTGGAAATTCCCTCTCTCCACAAACGACGAAGTTTGGTTGACGAACTCCAAGGCTGCTAGAGATATTCGCTCGACGAACTCCCGCTCCGAAAACATCTACCGTTAGGAGGCGTACGAATCGCGCCTTTTGAGAATAACCCATACAGAGAGGCGTAGACAAGACCAGGGAGTAATAGACTTCAAAGGAGGGTTTCATCGGCTTCTGGTATAACGTATAAAACCTTAAACAAACGTTACTCCACAATAAATATATGGTCTTCTTAAAAGCTTTGAGTTACCCAACGTTTTTCTATCTGATATTTTAAAACAAAATGTATTATCCATTATCGAAATAGTGTACTATGGCCATTTTTTTTTTTCTTCTTACAAAAACGAAAAGATTCTTGAGACATCCATCTCATTCTTAGTAAAAGTGGTAAAAAAATTTCGCTATATGAAACGGACATGTATAAAAATACGTAAAAAAAAAGAGTCCTTCAATATTTTACCATTATTTCTTGAAACCGAAATATTTGGTAAGTAGCTTTAGTATTTTTTTAAACCCTCCCCTCCAACTACCCTAGTAACGTCCAGGAAATATAGAATATGAATTGAGCAAATCCATATTTTTAGGATACATATTCCTTCTGGTAAAATAGCGGGAACAAAAAAAAGTACAAAAAAAAAAAAATACATAAATCGATATACAACAAATGTCGAACATGGAGTTGTTTCGCGTGTGGCCTGGAAAAGGGACAAACGTTTTTTTGTTTTACCAATTTTTTTCACCCCCCCCCCCCTTCATAGTTTTTATCCTTCAAAGAAAACTGAATACAGTTACTCTTAAGTGCGGGAGATGGTTTGATATCCAACCTATTCAATTATTTTATTTTATTAATCTTTGCTTGGTTAACCGGTATAATAAATAATTAATTATAATATATATTGTTAGATGTACCATTAGAAGCATATATAGGGTGCCTTTTTTTAACCTTTTCAGGGTATTTCGGTTATTCGGCTTCGTTTCGTGGATGAACTGTCTAGTATAGGGTCGTCCCTTTAAGATCCCAGAGAAGGGCACGTCAGATCTGTCATTGGGATAGATTTTTGCAAAACCTTCTAAGGCTTTACCGATATGCTATTTCTTTCAAGTCCAGGGGGTGTATTTATTTTTTTTTACAAGGGGTACCCCTTGTAAAAAAAATAAATACACCCCTGTAAAATAAATATTCAAAAATTTTACAAGGGGTACCCCTTGTAAAAAAAAAAAAAAATAAATACACCCCCTGTAAAATAAATAATCAAAAATTTAAATACACCCCCTGTAAAATAAATAATCAAAAATTTTACATGGGGATTAAAAATTTGAATGTAAAATTTTTGATTATTTATTTTACAGGGGGTGTATTTAAATTTTAAGTTGGGGCGATGGAGGTACAGCCTAGAATAAAAAAAAATTAAGAAGAAGAAGCAGCAAACGCGTTTTGAATAAAAATAAAAAAATAGGTGTGTATACGTGTATTTACAGGCCAAGGGTGTCGCGGGGAAAATATGTATGGTTACATTATTGGAAGAGATCTAATATCCAATTGAAGAAAAACGATTTTATGATTCGTGTCTAGTAACTTCTAAGACTGTGTCCGAACAAATGTAGGCCTAAGTATTTATGTATAAAAATTGCCTATATGAATATTTCAAAAAAACAAAAAAAAACTCGGAAATATCCTCTAAAATCACCTCTCTGTCATTGCGAATTTAAGTTGATGCTTCCCGAAATAGAAAGCTTTTCTTCAGAAACGAGATTTTTTCTTCAATTCTATATTCTTTATCTTTTACACTTTTTGTTTTTAAAGGGAGAATGCAACTTAATGATTTTTTATCGATTCCTTATAGTTTAAATAGGCCTAATCCACCAATTAAAAAAATTACATAAATATTAAACAAGGAATAATTACTTATCTGGAAAATAGGCTTAGCTGGATTCATGGAGATCCTGGATTTCTTCGCGTATAAGGGTCATGGCCTGTCGTTAAGCCGAAATCTCAATTATATACATTCGATTGGTCGCTGACCCAACAATGCGAAGAAATTCAGCTGATCTTCATGAATCCATCTAAGCCTATTTCTGGATAAGTTTTAAATTTAATAACTGATAGATTAGGCCTATTTAAACGATAAGGAATTGATAAAAATACTTTTTGTTGGGTAGCATTCTCCCTTTAAATAAGTTGCTCTTAAATATCATTTTCTGCCTTTTTTTAAATCAAAATATAGTTTTACATTAATTTATTTTTTATTTTTATAAAAGTTTATGGCATTTCTATTTGCTAGTATATAGTGAACGTTTTTCTATAGAGTTACGGAAAGATTTATATCAAGGATTCGTCCGAAATTTGATTAATATTCGATAGTTATAACCCAAGCTATCAATTGTAGTTGATTAAAATACCGAGGCTGATCGTGAATCAACGAAAGAGATGGAGAGACTGATGTTTCATACCTTTGGGTTTTGCGCGTTTTAGCTCAAGGTGGGGGGGGGGGGGTCTCTTAACAATCCTTAACGCACGATCGAACCCATTCATCTCAACGTTAACCTCGATCCAGATCGTTTCGTAGCCCGAAAAGGAATGTACGAAAGAGAATGGATATGTATCTTACCTAATTATGAATTTATTTTGAGGTCGTTAAGATTATTTCGTAATGCGTGATAACGTTTAAATAATTGGTAACTATATTCGTCCTAAAATGAATAGACAGCCATTCAATTAATCTTCGTCTACAGAAAATATATTGACCGTGATAATTGATAAATAACTTATAATTTTATTATATGATAATTTCCGAGACTGGATAATTAATGGTTAAGAAAAACAGTTTATTTAAAGGAAGAATGATACTTAACAAGTGATTTTTTTTTTATCGATTCCTTATTGTTTAAATAGGTCTAATCCACTAGTGAAAAAAATTACGAACAGATTTTAAACTAGAAATAAATTTAAATCAAAATAGGCTTAGCGGGATTCATGGAGATCCTGATTTCCTCTCGAATAAGGTCTAGCGACGAATCGAACGCGATTGTAAGTCTCGGAGACAATTCAGGATCTCCATGAATCCCGCTAAGACTATCTTCCCGGTTTTATATTTATTTCTAGTTTAATATTTGTTTGTAAATTGTTAAATTGCTGGTGGATTAGGTATATTTAAACGATAAAGTATCGATGAAAATACTTTTTCTTTGGTTGCATTCTTCCTTTAAGGCACAAATGTTTGATGGGTACAGTTTGATTAATACCCTTGCCGCCTTATTAGCAATGGCTGGTATACTGCCTTTCATATTGATTATCCTTTTGATTCAAACAGACGTATATATTGCATCTTTTTTATCTCGATGACGAGGTAATCTGGATTTCACTTACATACTTAGCGCGCATTTCCACGTTTCCCTCCTACCATCAATCATAGGAGTCGTTTTTACATTATAGCATTTCATTCTCTCTAGAGTAAAGATTGTATCAGAAACTGAACCAAACCAAAAAACAGTCTGAAGAACCGCTCTTCATCTTTACTCGTGTTAGAACTTAAAGCGTGACAAGCTGCTAAATAAAAAAAAAGAAACGAGATTTTATGTTTAAAAGATATATCAATATAGAAGTATATATAGTTTTAGCAAGAATCCATTCAGGTTCCATAAGAATATGGGAGCATAGCTTTAGCCTCTGGGACCATCCTCCCAAACTTTGTAACAAAAGTTCGTCTGCAATTTTCGCAACATTTGTACGCTTAGATCTTTTTTCGGTCGGCTCCATTTTTATTGCCCAAAATATTATGTCAAGGCGCGGGTTAATAATAGACGTCAGGAGCGATTTACTTGAAAAATCGATTCGAAGCGGACGAACTTTTGCTACAAAGTTTGGGAGGATGGTTATTGAATCGCGGCCCTCCCATATTCTTATGGAACCTGAATGGATTCTTGGTTTTAGTACATTTAATGCGCGTTTTAATATATTTATTTATTTATAATAACAACAATAGTAAATATTGCGAATAGAAAGATCTAATTGTTATTTTGTTGGGACGGGGGGTCTATTTTACAAGTGGCGTCAACTCACGGAAAAGTCAATTATATGACGAGATTCTTTGGCTGCTTACGTAAAATGGAAGGTAATCGATATTGGCATTCGCGCAAATTCGAGACCTTTTTCTCCAAAGATAGTTGGCCACAGCCCATTTCTGTGAGTAAGAGTTATAATTTTCAGGAAAAACAAAGACGTGTCTTATTTTTCTTAAGCGAAACCGGTGTCGTAACCAGGACAAAAGATATTCTTTGCAATAGAGGCTATTTTTTGGAGTGCGCCTGTAGAAGTGTTCCAACCCACGCGCGTCCGTGTTCAGACAGAAGCCTTCATTTAGGAGAAGAAGGAATAATATATTTTCTATCTAGTGCGTGTACAAGTTGTTTTACTCTAAACAAGTTAGCGTGGTTGTAAAATACAAGGAATTCATAAAATCATCTAAACAAAATGAAATCCTATGTCCGTACGAATGTACATTCGTTCCTAACCTTTTCTCTCCGATCTACTCCTGGAGAGGTCTAGGAAAGTGCTTGAAATTTCTAGAAGTTCTGGAAGGTTCTGGAAATGTCCCATAATTTGTCACGGGCTTTTTGTAGTAAATCTGGCTTTAGTAAGTGCGCGCCATAGGCCACGACCCTCTTCTACCTTCAAAAAGTATTTAGGCTTCAATATCTTCACAATGGTATCTTATTCTTCTGATCAAATTGGTCGCTCAGTGCCGGATTAAGGGGGGACTGAAGGGGCACCAGCCAAATAAGGGCGCACCGAACCATCTAGGGGCACATGGAATTAGTCTTTCCCCTGAGTAAAGGCGCGTTGAATGTTGGATTTTCAAATTAGAGGACTCGTATAATTTTTGCCCTGCGGTCGCCAATCATAATACGGCCCTGTGGTCGCTTCATCTTCAAATTAAAAGTCAATTTGAAATAGTTTCTTATATTTTAGACTAATTCTGGAAACGTGAATTTTCTTATCCATCGTTATACGTTTGAAAACGAGTAATTTGTTCGTAGATAAAGCGCCAAACGCTTATCCTCGGGTAAACCTTATACATTTAACAATTATACGAATATAGAAATTTCATTTTTATATCTGAAAATATACGAATAACAGAAGATAATACGATTCCAAGCGCTAGTTTTTTTACGTATTGAAGGATTAAGCTTTTTCCTTGGACTATGATTCGGATTCTCGGAATAAACTAAAGGCAATAAGTTCAATATTCCTTCTATATTTATGGGATCTGATTTGCAGTTTCTAGATAAAGAATCAATAAAAATCCCTGGATATTCTTTTTCATCCTTCCTTTAATTCCCTCCGAGTACCCCGCGGTTATTTTCTGTTAGACGTCGGATCATATAAAATATCTAGTTTATATCTCCTTGTTTATTTTCTTTTATAGACGTTGCGTAAATGCGTTTACATTCATTTTTCTTTTCTCTTGGCCCCGAGTCTTTTAAATTTTATTTTTCGTTTCTCCGTATTCTATCACTTTATACAATATGTTGGTTCACTGCGCGAATTTAAATAGGTTTAAGGCATGAAATTTAAAAAAATTGTTTACGTCTTTTTTCTCTGTCTTGTTCAACAATCGCTTCATTCCGACGCGTTCATACTAAACCTTGGAATCGATTTAAACCGTTTCAAAACGTTTCGCTGGAGTCGCGTGAACGGGAAACCGCCTTTTCTCGAATCGATTTAATTCGATTTCTTGAAACTGCTTCGGGAACCAGTTTCATACCGTTTAGGTTTCAACAACCGATAGATGAAACTACAATAAATCGATTTATAAAAGTTAGATTCACACGTCACTTTCAAACCGTTTTCAAACCGATTCGAATCTTCAAATAGATTTTCCAAGATATTATTTTGGTTTCTTGATCAAAGATCCACACGTGTAACTAAAAAATTTTATAGTTTGACTTTCCCAAAACGGTTAAAACCGTTTCAAAGTCTCTAGTGTAACGCGTGAACACGTGACGCAACCTAATAAGTGATTTTTTATCGATTCCTTATCGTTTAAATAGTCTTAACCCACCATTAAAAAGTTTACAAAACAAATATTAAACTATGAATAAATTTAAAACTTACCGGGAAAATAGGCTTAGCGGGATTCATGTAGATCCAGAATTGCCTCCTTGTAAGGTCTAGCGACCAATATGCAAAGGCCCGTCGTTTAAGCGACGTGATCTACACGAGACTTTCAATCGCGTTCGATTAGTCGTTAGACCTTATACGCGAGGAAATCAGGATCTCAATGAATCTCGCTAAGCCTATTTTCCGGGTAAGTTTTAAATTTATTTCTAGTTTAAAATTTTCACTATTAGATTAGGCCTATTTAAACGATAAGGAATCGATAAAAAAATCACTGGTTGTTAGGTTGTATTTACCCTTAAAGAAATGCTTGTGTGACCGTAGCTAAAGTGTTCGATAAATATATATACCCTGGGCTAGATACCAAATATATATGCTAGCTAGGGAAATGGGGATACAACCAGCTATTTTTTTCCAGTTTTTTCAAACGTTCGTTCTTTTTCCGTGGACCAACTATCGTAAACTCCTTCGAGACGTTCGAGTAAATGGTATTTTAGCATATTGACCTCAACGTATAGAAAGGGTCTAGCCAATTTTCTTTTAGCGTGGGCTGTTGTTAAAGGAAGGATGGCGAATGACGGAGCGAGAAGATGATGGAGTATAAGATGACAGGTTTTTTTAAACAGAGCTCGGTAAAAATCTTCAAAATTATACCAACTAAAGTATAGGCAACTGCAGGCTCGATTCGGGCAGCTTGTCAAATTGATATCTTGCAAGCTCGTGAATTTAATCACGAGAAATTTGAAGAAACTTCGCGAGGCTATTTTTACATACATTTGACGTCAGTTTTACTTTCATTTCAATGTTCTTCGGTAAAACGAAAGATATCGACTTACCCAATGAGGGAAATATTTTATAAGTTGGTTGAAAATGGTCCAAATTGTAAAATTTAGAGATCGAGGTTTGGACAAAATAATCCACAACTATCAGTTAATCAGTTAATCATAAAAAATAATCGGAAAATTATTCGCGATTACATTGGATTTATCATAGACATTCTTCGTAAAATTTTAAGTTCTGAATAAAGATAAAATAATCAGAAATTTTCTTGTCCAAACCCCGATCTCTAGTAAAATTCCTACTGAATACGAGCAAATAGACCAAATTATATAACCTTAATGAAACAAATGTGGACCAGAATTGGCCCACTTTGTATTTTTTTTTTCTTTCTTCTATTTAAACTCTCTATGACTAAATTAAATGTTTTTTTCCCTCATTGAAAAAGCGGTTTTTTAAACAATTTGAAACCTGGGCGATTATTGTGCGTATTATTCCCAAAACTCTAGTCAAATTTCATTTGTAACTCGTGAAAAATCCGTTACAACCTCAAAACGTTTCGCTAGAGTCATGTGAACGGGAAACCGTCTTTTCTCGAATCGATTTGATTCGATTTCTCAAAACTACTTCTGGAACATGCAGTTTGTTACTGATTCGGTTTCAGCAACCGATGGATGATTTATAAAGATAATGCGTGAACACGTGATGGTTAAAACGATTCCAAGCGAGTTGTATATCGGTTTGAATTTACCGTTTCAGTGTGACCGTCTGCAGCTCGAGTGATTTTTTGTTCACGGGGAAGTATTGGCGCAGCAGCGCAACTGTGTCCTTTAGCTCTTTTAACATCGTCAAATTGAATATACGTGCGATATAGCGAGGTCTTAGATTTTTAAACAACTTTAAATGGAAATGGATTTCCATTTTCAGATAGAAAATATATATGAAACAATTACCCCGTCAGTAAAAATCCATATTTTATAATCGCCATTTTCGTAAAATTTTTTAAATAATTCCCACGCAATACTACGTCATCGCACTATGATCGCGTGGCTGTTGAAGAACCTCGCGCTTCCTGACTTGAGTGAAAGGTCACTTTCGCGCGGTATTTTTCGTAAAAGTACCAAATCCAGAAAGTCCGAACTTTTGTATGAAAATTATCCTTACGTTCTTCAAAGAAACTACGTCATATATCCGAAATAAAAATACCTGTATATTTTTAACATTTTTATTTTTAAGTTTCTAAAGAACGCGTCAACCCAGAGGTATAATATTTTGAATATTGCGTTTACATAGTATTAAAAACTAAAAGTATGATGCACAATCATTCGAAAAATTGATGACAGCCTCAATTTAAGTCTAAGACAATTCGGATCCACTTCGCGAATATTTTTCTATTCAAACCTATTTGAAAATAACTTGATAACCTCTTTACCCTTCCTTTATAATCGATAATTTAAGGATTCGAGAGACGTTGCTCAATTCTCGTTTACGGCAACCATGAGAGATAATAATATAATGTTCAACGTCCTTTGAATAATTTGCGCGATACAACGTGGTAACTTGAAAGGGAATTTTATATCCGATTACTTCTGCGAAATTGGCTTTATTCCCCCCCATCTTTTAGAGATTAATTAGTTAGGTTGTAGATTAGTTTCTTTATACGTATATTTAATCTTATTAGTTGGGTTTAGAAATCGCGTATTTGGAACGCGTACTGCAGCCCTGGGTACTTCAGTCAAATGAATTAGTTTCGTACAAGTTGAATTTCTCATCAATATAATGATTAATTAATCCGTTCTCTGGCTTATAATTATAGGAAATAGTATAAAAAGTGTGCGTTGGATTCTCTTACTATCGAGGGGATAGCCACTTAAGAAATCATGTGTACGTATATTTCACATACGGAATCACTAATAATCAAACAAAATATTAAAATTCATAAGAAATATCTGAAGTATTAGAAATCGTAAGTATTATATGAATTCTTAGAATTATTAAGCAATATATGAAGTAATAGAATTCGTAAGCAATATCTGAAGTATTAGAATTCGTAAGCAATATCTGAAGTATTAGAATTCGTAAGCAATATCTGAAGTATTAGAATTCGTAAGCAATATCTGAAGTATTAGAATTCGTAAGCAATATCTGAAGTATTAGAATTCGTAAGCAATATCTGAAGTATTAGAATTCGTAAGCAATATCTGAAGTATTAGAATTCGTAAGCAATATCTGAAGTATTAGAATTCGTAAGCAATATCTGAAGTCTTAGCATTCGTAAGCAATATCTGAAGTATTAGAATTCGTAAGCAATATCTGAAGTATTGGAATTCGTAAGCAATATATGCAGTATTAGAATTCGTAAGCAATATCTGAAGTATTAGAATTCGTAAGCAATATCTTAAGTTTTAGAATTCGTAAGCAATATCTGACGTATTAGAATTCGTAAGATATATCTGACGTATTAGAATTCGTAAGATATATCTGACGTATTAGAATTCGTAAGATATATCTGACGTATTAGAATTCGTAAGATATATCTGACGTATTAGAATTCGTAAGATATATCTGACGTATTAGAATTCATGAGAGCAAACCGCAAATTACCATTACTGTGGTAATTCACCTCGTAAATTACCAGTGTAAATGATCGATTTAGTACTCTAGATTGGCTATCTATTCAAACGTCCTTATATACTTCATAAAAAAATTTCCGTTTTAACTGAAAATAACTACTTATCCTAGAAAATTTTCCGAGTTATACGTTCGGATAAAATATGGAAAATCTATTTTCGATTAAAAAAAAAAAAAAAAAAAAAAAAAAAAACAAATTCTAAGAAATTTGAATTTTTTAATCCAATACTACCTATACATTTTTGTTGTTGTTAATAGATAAAGCTTCAAACGTTTTTCATCGGATAAACCATATAAATATAATAATTATTATTTCAGTTTATAAATTTAAATTTTTAGTTACAAAATATAAATAATTAAGAATAATGTTTATCCAATACCGAACACTAGGAAAAAATATTGTAAATTAAAAATTAATTTCCATTTTCTGTCATATTCTTTATCTTGAATTGGTAAGAAAACACTTTGGTTAATATTTTTTGGTCCTTCAACACCCTTTTATTTGGATATATTGAAGGGGATGCATATTTTATATCCATTTTTTTTTTTTATTATTATTTTGTTTTTCCTGCCGTATTTTTCCGCTCCGTTCGCTAGCTCGTCTTTTAGTAGTTTTACTGTTTCTGGCATCTTTTTATTTTTCTCTTTCACCCTCAAGCTTCTTTTTCTTTTTCCGAGGGAAATCTATTCATCGCGAGCTTTTCAGATCTTCAGCTCTCGAATATAAATTGCTCGGGGCAGACGCGTTGAAGGTTTAGGACTACGTACAAGAGCTAGCGCTTCTTATAGACTTTATTTCGCTCTCTTTTTGTATGGGGGTTGACATACTCTTTCATGACGGCCATTTTTCCTTCACTCACCGCTCCTATTCGCTTAATTTCCGCTCCCCCAAACCGGTTTTCTCTTCTCCTACTTTTGACGCGAAAATAAAGCTATGATCTTTTTCTCTCTCGCCCTTTCTTTCGCTTTTTAGCTAAAAACCGAGAAATGTTTGCGCATTTTATCTTTCCTCCTTAAAGGGAGAATGCAAACCTAACAACAAGAGCTTCTTTATCGTTTAAATAGGCCTAATCCAACAGTAAAAAAATTTAAGAACAAATATTAAACTATAAATAAATTTAAAATTTACCGGAAATTAGGCTTATCGTCATTCATGGAGATCGTGATTTCCTCGCGTTTAAGGTCAAGCGACCAATTGAATGCGATTAACGTATACCTGAATGCTATGCAAAATTTTCATTCGTACTCATTGTTATAGGAAATTGATACGTTATACGAATTTCTTATTCGCCGATAAGAAAACTTGAAACTCGAGTTTCTTCGCGGATTTTAACCCAAATTGATATCTTGAAGATAGAATGTAGTGATTTAGTCGCTGTTCCTTTCTATTTAGATTTAAATATAATTATCATATTTCATTCTACACGGATTTCGAGAAACGTCCTATTTTTATCTTCGCGTTATCCGTTCGAATAAACGCGTAATTTGTTAATTAATCGAGCTTAAAATTATATCTCCGGATAATTCGTATCCTGCATTTGCGTCTGTTTTATATACTTTGTGGTTTTATATTAACAAACAATTAATCCGAGATTAAAATATCTGAAAATGCTTTGTTGTCAATGGTTATTCATTATCAGATTAAAATAATTTAGATATAAAATTCATTTAGATAACCGCTTTTCCGTGCTTTTAGCCTTATAATTATTTTGGTTAAATCGTTTAAAGCTTGATTTAAGCTACAACTTTGATTTGACGCAAAATCTCGATTCTTTGCCAAAAAATCTTGATTGAAACGCCGCTTTTCCAGGCAAAAGTGACGAAATATAAAAATATTACTACAAATTACATTTTCTTTATATTAATTAATTACGAGGCATAATCATATTAAAATTTCTGAAACGTTTCTAAAATTAAATCCAGTACTTTATTTAAACATCGCCAAAAAGCAAAAAGTATCTCTAAATCTCGAATCCCGAAACCATTGAACTATCGTGGCCCCACGGCCATCTTGTTCTTTTACATTTCGCGTTCTCTTTGTTTTTTATTTCGACAACGTCCAGAGTCTAGCCAGGTTTAAGAAAGCCTGAAGAAAACCCTGTAAAAAATATTTTTACAAGCTTAAAGGTGACGGACTCCTGGCTATAGTGTAGTGGGTGTGAAAGAGAAAAAAAGGAACGTAATCCGAAAATATAAATAATCCCTTTTCCCTTCTTCTTCCAATACATATTTCGCCAGATTACAGAAATCTGTCCACCCCCGTTCTTTGAGATTTACTCTTGTCGTAAACATTTTCCAAATATATCCGCTTACCGAAATCTCCCTTGACTTTGATTCAAATCGAGACATATTTTAGTAACATTTTCAATTGAAAGAAGTAGGGCCTAGTAAAAATTCACCACGCCTAACCCATGAAACCAAAATTTCAAAATTTATTCCAGAAAAGTAGTTAACGCCCTAGCGTTATTTATTTGTAAATGTTTATTTCTGTTGAATTAGGCCCTATATTAAGGAATCGATAAAAAATTGTTAGTTTGCCTTCTCCTTTTAAGCCCTACTGCGCCCTCGTGACCTTAGGCTGCCCAATCGGTAAAGCCACCGGTCACAGTAATGAAGAGTCCCAAAGAGAAACGGTAACGCCTTCTAGTAACAGTTTTGATAAAATATATCTTTAAAAAAACACAAAACATTATGAATGGTGCGAGCGTAGATTTACTACGTAGATTCAGAAGCCGATGAAACCCTCCTTTGAAGTCTATTACTCCCTGGTCTTGTCTACCCCTCTCTGAATGGGTTAGTTTCAAAAAGCGCGATTCGTACGCCTCCTAACGGTAGATATTTTCGGAGCGGGAGTTCGTCGAGCGAATATCTCTAGCAGCCTTGGAGTTCGTCCAAAAAAAACGTCGTCGTTTTTGGAGAGAGAATTTCCAATTTTCCGTAGACAGGGGGGTATGAAGTAGGACCCCTCCGATCTCGTAAAATTGTGAATTTTACCCATACAGAGAGGAGCGCTATATGGAACATTAGAGTAGTAGACTTCGAAGGAGGGTTCCATCTACTTCTGGTAGATTTAAAGGTCCAGGTAAATGTACCGGCAGATTCTGATTCGAGACACTCTAGCGGCCGCAATTACAGTATAAATAGTGAACGGAGGAAGCGCCACTCTTTGGAGAAATTTCGTAGTTGGGGGGAAGACAATATAACCCAATGCGGCCTGCCTAAATTCCGTCCCTTTCTTTCTCCCGACTCCAAATATAGAGGAAGAGGCCAAATCACTCGAACCAGACAGGGATGATGACTTTTTTATCTATTATTTTTAAGCGATGGGCTATGACGTAAAACTGGGCCTTTGCTGATAGTATTAATACGGGGCGTTGTTTACTTTTATGGAATAAAGTGATATACTTTTGATAATATTCTTAAAATTTAAAAGATAATTAGCATTTTAAATCCAAACAACTTTTAATTAAGACGTACCTATGACGTTTTGTTACTCGATCGGATATTATCCGATTATATTTCGGTAGCCCTTATCGTATTAATAAATATTAAACTGTTTTCGAGAACGTATTCGTATTAAAATTCATTAGGTAGAGCCTTTTAACCTATGTTGAAACGTGTAATTTAAATTTCTCTAAACGTAGATAAAAGTTTGTTAAATTCGCAGCCTCCAAAATTTCTAAAATTGAAATTTATCTTTACATTGAAATAGTCCTCACCTTTCAAGAATCTAGAGGCTTTTAAAAATCTTTTTCGAAATAACAATGGCGTAGGCCACGAAATATATCTTCCCAGTTTTATAGTATTCTTGGTGGGGAGTATATCAGAGAGCGCTTGAGTTAGCGCCGATATTACCTTCGGACATAAATGGCCCATTATGGTTTATCTGTCCGAAATTACTCCTGACGGCCGCTATCATTTTTAAGAGAGGGGCTTTGAGTATTTCTTGGGCCCCGTTCGGACTATTTCGAAAATAAATCTTAACCCTCGGATGCGTCTCGTTTTTTCGCGTCCAACGCGTTGCCCCTTTCCATGACAAAATAGAAAAGATTACTGAAATTAATTTTCGTGATGTATGGAACGTAAAGCTTCGTAGCTATTATGTAGTAGGTTACGGATTTTTTGTTTTTTTTCGCCTATGATTCGTAAAAAGATTCATGAAGCTCTTGATTTTATTAGCAAATCAAAATGTCATGGAAGATTACCGACCATCGACGAAATAGACAAATTATATTTGAGAAAAAATATATATATATTAATTCAATATAAGACGAAATGGAGTAGAAATTAGATTACCGATAAATATAATACATACTTGATTATTTGGGAATAAAATACAGATTAGATTACCTTCGAATTATAATATAATTCAAAATCGAAATGTAATTCAAATTGGATTACGAAGAAATATAATTCAAATTCGGTTACCGACGAAATATAATTCAAATTCGGTTACCGACGAAATATAATTCAAATCAGATTACCGCCGAAATATAATTCAAATTGAGTTACCGACGAAATTTAATTCAAATTGGGCTACCGACGAAATATAATTCAAATTAGATTACCTAAACTGTATTTTCTTTTTAAAACCCAGTTTGCTAACTTGATTTTTTTGATACAAATCGACCGCGACATTAATTAAACTTGCAGCCTACTTAGAGATAAAACCACCTAACTCCTAAAACCTAAAAGAAAAATTACTTCGGCCTCGGTTTTAATTAAGAACTTTACTTTGGCGGCGAAATACTCGTCACGTTGCGTAATTACCGTGAGCCCTCGCGGACCACCTTGTTGAACTATCAAACAGAGCTAAAAGTTCCTCCCAAATCCATATTTCTAAAAGGCCACAGATGCGCGTAAAAGCGCTACAATTGAAGCGGTATAGTCTGAACGGAACTTAATGGCCACTATAGACAGCGCGAGTTAGGCCTTGTTTCTATTTTCGCCTCGTCATCCTCCTATTTTTAAAAGAAGGCGGTGGAAATCTCGTATCGAGTCATTTCGTTCCGCCATCTATATATAAGAACTTTTCTTCGCCACCGCGAACCGAGTCAATGAGCCCTGAGTTTGCCCAAAAAAAAAGAGAGAAAAAGACTAAAATATATACTTAAATTCAACCTAGAAATGAACCTAAGTTTCCTTTGAATAAGAGTTTTCTTCGTGTAGATTTAGAATAGTATCAAGATATCTCTTTTGTATGTGTATTATTTTAGTTGGGGAAAACTGGACTAAAGCCTTCTATTCTACCAGACATTTCGAGGCGTAATAACGGAGCCAATGAATTGATAATGAAGTAAGGAGAGAAATACGGTAGTAAACGGGCCTTTTTCCAAGCCTTGTACGCCTTATTTCCGAAATATCGAACAAATCCTATAGATATATCACTGAAAATGAGGGAATTTTCATCTCATCGGTTTTTTAAAACCGTATAAATGTACTCTGTTACATTATAGAAAAGAACCTAAATTAGCGAGCAAAATACTGTTTTCTTATTTGAATTACGATCGTTTTCAAGATTGTATCTTTGTGCCCTATTTTGTTTCTTCTCCGTACTCTCTGTGTTTCCGCCGAATGCCTACTTTTTCCGGGTTGTTTATGTTACGGGCCCTATTTGTTATACTAATAATTTTGGTTTCAAGCTGAGAAAAGAGCGTAGTTGAAGTATTTTCTACGCATGTTTAGGAGTAAACACGAGGTAAGCCTATTTCGGTATCGTGTGGAATATTGTAGATGAAACGAATTGTATTTAAGCTTAGTTCAAGTAGATTTATATATACAGAAACGAAAGAAGAACCGCAGATACAGTTTGAAATTTCACCACGATAATAGTATGTTTAAAGGGAGAATGAAAGGAAAATGAAATGTGTTTTACTGATTTTGCATGCTTAAGGCATATTTCGGTAGTAAAATATTAAGAAAATGTCTATGAATTACGCCATTGGCATTGAATTAAAATGAGAACATCCAACCAATCAAGAGACGTACCTTTGGGCTTAATAAAATTCCCGCGACACGCGCTGCGGAATTCACTCATGGCGCTTAATCTTATTTTTTAATTATTATTATTTTCCCGCGTACAACAAGCGCGTGTCGAGGATATTTGATGAAGCCAAAGGTACAAGGGAGTCTTTTGTTTAGTCGGAGGTTTTCCTTTTTATTTAAAGCCGAAATCTGAATCTTTTCTGATTTTTCAAATAATTTACAAAATTACCTCGGTTAATCAATTTCTTTAAGTAGTTCATTAAGGCCAAAAAGATCCTCTTACAATTTTTGGTTTGGTATAAATTTTACGAAAGCTTAATTTTTGTATTTGGCGCTTAATTGTGATTCGATATTTTCGAAAAATCAACTAATTAGTGTGTTTTAGGATTAAAACTAAAACCACTTCGAAAATGAACTTTTAATTAAGACACGCTTCTTTACAAAGATTGTGAAGAGTAATATCTAAAGATCTGTCTGCTTAGTAAAAATGCAGAAAGTTGAGTAATATTCCTTTAGGTCTTGGATCCTATTTTTTTGTTTTTTTTATACTTTTAATGCTTCATATTCAAAATTTTATGCCTCTGGCGGTTGACGCGTTCTTAAACAACTACAAAATGAAGAAGTCAAAAATATATAGATCATTTTCTTCCCGATATATGACGTAGTTTATTTCTGGAAGATAATTAATGATAATTTTCATACGAAAGTAGTTTTTTTTTGGATTATGTACTTTTATCGCTTGAAATCGACTTTATGACATGCTAGAACGCGCGAGAATCAATGTAGCCACGTGAGCATAGTGCAAAGACTTATTATTTTTAAAATGGAGATTATCTAATTTGTATTTTTACTGTCGCGCTAATTTTTTTTTCCATGACATATGTATATACATTTTGACTCGTTTTTTAACGATTTTTCCAAAAATGCTACTCAATTTCCATTCGGATTTACTGAAAAATTGGCGACAGCTTCACTTAAAGATAATGGAGCGTGGTTTTAGGCCGTTCTCAACATATGGTGTTATTGAATATGCCTATAGTCTAAATCAAAATTTAGTTCGCAGCACGTTCAAAGCTCGATTCCATAATTTGATATTTATTTTTTTTTCTTTGAGATGAAACGAATCCCATAGCTTTAGACGCGCTGCAAACGAAAACTGTAACTCGTAACTATAGTCTCGTATAGTCTATATAAGATGGAAAATAATGGGGTCCCATTTCTCAGTAGATCCTGTCTTTTATGGGGCCTTCCATAATTAAGCCTATAGGACCCGTCTACGAAACTTCTTCCTCCATTTCTCTTCTTCTTCTTCTTCTTGGACCCTTTCCTTCTTGTCTAGGACCTTTTATATATACGAGAAAAAATAGGACTGGATTTATGATACGTAAAAGTGAGATTAGCTCCATCTTTTCAACTATTTCGATGTTCTATTCTACCTTGAATTATCAGCGTGTTCGTAGCTGACATAACTATATACGCTACCCTTTGTTCCATATAATAAGGCATTCGCGAGTTTGAAGATGAGCTTTGAAAATGATTTTAAAACACACTAAAGGTTTCTCATTAAATGGAAAGTAAGTTGTTAATTACGTTTCAAGGATTATATTCGCCAGGTTGGCGGGAGATTGCGTCTCTACTTTTAACGTAAATTCGGCTTAAAAGCTTAACCTTTTAAATATTAAATTAACTATGCCTTTTTTAATAAAAAAAACAAAATATTTAATCCTTCAGTGCCAAGGTGATTAATTTATTTTGTTATAGTTTTGAAATACCGTAGAGCAATGTGTACAAGTTTACGTAGATTTGTATAGCTCGTGTAAAATGTAGCTCTAAATCAAATATAATAAAACTTTATACATCTAAATGAATTTGTTATGTTTAAATGTCGTAGAAGGAATTATATTTGAATTATACATGAATTCCTGACAATTTTATTTCGGGGCACACATTTTAAAACGCGACAAACTAAATATACGATTGTAAAACATGTTTTTAAGGCTTGTACTTATTTATGAAGCTTGAATAATTGTTAATTTTTATCAATTCTATATAGGCGTACAAGTTTATTTAATTTTCACGAGTTTGAAATGTAATTTCAGTATACTTTTCGGAATGATCATTTAAAATCGATTAAAAATATATTTTTTGATAATATGAACCCCCTCCCCAAAATGTAGCATATACCACAGGTTAATCACGCTTCAAGTTTTCAACAAGGCATTTTATGATTGGTGTGTGGTTCTGAAAATTTTGTCGTCAGAGCTTTTCGTCCAAAGAGAGAAGAATAAAATCCAAAAACTCTAAACGGTCGTAATACGGAAATCGAAATTGCCCTCTCTAGCGGTTGAGATTGGAACTAAGAAGGCGAACTTTAGACGTTTACGGGGGTGAAAAAGTATCGACGGAAAACAACTCTCCCCTCTCTCTCTCGCGAAACGAAGGAGCGTGTCTCGCCCGGGCGTCGCGATTTCGAGTCCGATTTACTCTAGAAAGAATATACTGGGCCTGGCCGCCTTTCTGTACAAACTGAATACTTAGGGTGAAACCATGGACTAAGAAAATCGGACTCGCTTCATCGTTACCCGAATAAACTTGAAGGATAATTTACTTGCGATATACTTAATAAAATAATTGGAACATATTTTAATATTACTTCGTACGCCCTTTATGGTAGCGAGTCATTTATTGATGAAAAGAAACGCGCTGAAAAGTCAAACTGATTTTTAACTCCGATCGAATCGGATAGCGGCCGGGTGATAATAAGTTCGACGACATTTTGCCAGCACGTAGCCATTATTAATTTTCTATATATATATTCTAACTTCCGAGCTAAAATCACGTGGGGTTTAGTTTCACCCCCTCCCACGCAGTCATCAAACTCGCCGTTATCATTAGGGATCACTCCACTCCCCCCTAGCTGCCTTTTTAAGCCTTTGTTCTCGTTCCGGCATTCTCCTACCTCGGGGGAGGTTCGTTCTATCTGGTTCTATTGAAGCCAAAGTCTCGCCCTCTACCCCAATTTTTCTTCTTCCCCACTAACATTAGCCCCGCAATTAGCGAACTAGAGTCCCCCCTCACCCTTTCTAAATCGATTTCGAGTTGAATAAACAACGGGAAAAGCCAAAGAGTATGAGACGGTCATGGCTAGCTTTAGTTTCGACGAAAGGTATACGTGGAATATTTATACATATCTGTTTATAGATATATACGCTTTAATTTAATAAAGGTGTGGATTCTTTTCGGGAGTGGGGGGGGGGGGGGCGTTTTATGAACCGGTCTTTTCTCCAGTAATTTATCCGAGTTTTCCTGCTTGCTGTGTCCAGGCACGAAACAAAGCGGTAATTCGCGCCGGGTTAAATCTTATAATAAGGCTTTTAGTGGATATAGAGTAATAACAAAAACAATGGCGATTAGATACGCCAGTCATATTCATATACCGATTTAAATCTGCGGTATTCGCTGATACTAATAATTGGCTATTTTTAAGAACGCTTTTTTCGAGATCTCATACTAGGCCTCGGAATCGATTTAAATCGATTTAAACCGTTTCATAACGTTTCGCTATAGTCGCATGAACGGGAAACCGTCGTTTCTCGAATCGATTTGATTCGATTTCTCGAAACTGCTTCAGGAACCAGTTCCATGCCGATTTGGTTTCAACAACCTATAGATGAAGCTACTATAAATCGATTTATAAAGATAATGCGTGAACACGCCAAGCTTAAAACGATTCCTGGTGATTTGAATATCGGTGTGATTTTACCGTTTCCAATTGATTAAGCAATGGTGGTGTGACTGTAGCTTAAGTGAAAAATATAAATTTTTGACTTTTGAATTTAAATGTAAAATACAAATTTGATAAACTCAATGTTTCAATGCGATTTTTCGAGAGTTTTTTATGTCAAAGTTGTTTTTAGATTTCATTGCTAATTTCCTTATAAATAGAAAATATACTACTTAAAATGATAGTACTAAATCGGTAATTTACCCTGGTAAATGAACAAGTCGTAGAGTTAACGTGTGTGGTATGTTTTCGTGTTCTGTAAATTTTCGAGGTGGAATTGAAATTTTTTTTTCTTTTTCCCGCGGGGCGTCGCTTTTATTCGCGTTAATTTTTGTTCGGTTAGAGACTGGTGTGTGAAAGGATGGTTTTTCAAGACGAATTGATAGCGACTTATTTTATAACTACTATAGGTTTAGCATTGTGTATCCTTTCGCCCGTGATTACACTAATTAGCCAACTCGTCTTGAAAAGAAGATACGGGTGTTTTTTACTTTTTTTTCTTCTTTCAAGGAGGTCGTTAATTAAAAAGAGGAAACGAAAGGGGTTGGCTTACGGTTTTGAAGGGTTGATGCCAACCATCATGGCCGAATTATACTTAATTTTATGCAATTTCAGCTACAAAGGAAGCTCAGAAAAAAAAATACAAATTTAGAATAATAATTTTAGAATTACAAGCTTATAAACAAATTATTTAGTTATGTGTTTATTAAGTAATATACTTAAAATAGACAATTAAACTCAAATAAGTGGTTTTTCGTATTCGTAACTGCCTGTCTACATTTTTACGGCACATGTCGAAGGCGTTCGAAACCAAATACGTGGAGTATACGTCATTCGAGAAAAGGAGTTGCGCTCTGCCCTAGACTGGTCGCTTCGTGATAAGGCTTTTAGTTCACTCGGGCCTAATACTATTAACATTGTTACACCTGTCTAACAGATAAAGATAATTAACAAAATATGGCGTTTAAAGGGAAAATACGAACCTAATAACAAGTGATTTTTTATCGATTCATTATGGTTTAAATAGGCCTAATTCAACATTAAATTAAAAAAATATATTAAACTAGAAATAAATTTAAAACATACCCGGAAAATAGGCTTAGCGGGATACATGGAGATCACCTGAATTCCCCATACAAGGGCTTAGCAACTAATGATCAATCACTCTTATATGTGGAATTAAGGATCTCCATGATCAATGTCATTGGTCGTCAGTCCTTCTACGGGGAGTTCAGGATATCTCCATGAATCGAGCTAAGCCTATTTTTAAATTTATTTATAGTTTAATATTTGTTTGTTACTGTTGGATTTGGCCTATTTAAACGATAATAAATCGACAAAAAAATCACTTGCATTCTCCCTTTAAGAGCGTGGATAGAAAACTTGCTTATCACGCAAGTTTTACGGGCGACCCTTTCACCAAAATAATAGATATTATGACCAAAACGAATTAAAGAACCAAAAGTCTAGTACTAAACCGGCTTTCTTGCCTTTGCTCGTGACAAAAACACCTTTCTAAAAACATCGATATAAGCTGGCATTAAAATGAGCTCATTTTCCCCGGGAATATCTCGAGACCAAAGACTCACGGTCTAGCATAGTCAGAGCTAAGGAAAACTGCATAAATTCTATCCGCACCCCAGACACGGAAGTATTTTGTAGCTGCAGTGGATATTACTACGTATTTCCTCTGATGAATAGACGAGGGAGATGGAGGCAATTCTATGAAACAGTTTTTTACCTCTTGTCGAAGTCGTCCCTGTTCTTGATTTTTTTTTTGTATTTTAGTATATTTTTGGTATAACTTGTCTAGTACCACTTGTTAGCGAGTGGTCTCGCTAGTATCGTACCTAAATTATTTCCTATTCGAGTGTTTCTTCCGCTTAAACTGGATTGTCTAGTTGATCTAAGCCAATAATCATACGTGATTATCTTTTATTATCATATTACCTTCTTTTCATTTAGAAATATGTTCTACAAGGATTGAAGTACTTCGTTTATTCTCAACATTTTGAACTCCCTTTATTACACTTCGTCCCTGATGACGTATAGAGAGGGTGGAATGTGGGAAAAAAGCGTCTTATTTAAACGGATGGAAATAGGTTGGGTTGTGACGCAAAAAGGAGGGGTTTATTTTGGAAATAGAGGGGCAGGGTGGGGGTAAAATTTGTCCAGCTTAGACCCTCGCGTTGGACTGTCCGAAGTCGAGAGCGAGAGGATCTCTCTACCGTATTACGCCTCGAGCACTAAAGTTCGTTTCAACTCGAAGTAAGAGTTCGTATAAATATAAGCTCCATGTTTATCTCTAAGATTTGTGTAATTAGATATAAATGGAGCCTAAATTTCTAGCCGCTGGTAATTGGAGGTGGAAAAGCCTATAATATTGCCCTGGCAGATGAGAGGGAGTGAACCTAGACCACAACCTTTTATTAATAATTGTAGATATAGCGTCTGGTCTCGAAGAGAGGCCGAAAATCGAATTTGGCTCCTTCGTTGGTTAAGTAGATTTGATTAGCGAGTATTAAAATTTGCATTTAATTAAAGCTACCGTCATTAATAGTAGGTGCTTTTTTTTTTTTTTTTTTACTTTTCGCGTAACCGGATGTCGATTTATATTGGGCAACCTTCCCTCTCTACTCCTCCCCATTTTTTCAAATAATCCAATCGCCATGTCTAAAGGCGCGTTCCTAAGCGCGCGTTTGAAATCGAAATCCACTTAAAGGGAAACGGAACAGCTTTTTAATTTATTTTCTGAATCACCATGCCAAAAAAAAAATTTCGAGAATTTTTAAAACAATTATTAGACACGTTTTTTGCGCTGTTGAAGGCTGAAATAATGTGATTGGCCCAGATTTATATTTAATTTTATAGAAATTTTACCAAACTAAAGAAATTAATCTAAACACCAAACACGTGTCTAAAAATTCCGAACAAAATGTCGAATACGTTTTTTGGCACGGTGATTCCGAAAATAAATTCAAAAGCTGTTCCAAGTTTCCCTTTAAACTATTTCTCGTGCGAGACGTTATTAACACACTTTTTTTATTTTTTTTTATTTTTTTTTATTTTTTATTTTCTTCGATAGTTGATGAAGCTGATTCTTTTTTCTCGGAATTGCCTTTCAAATTTAGCTTCAGCTCTACGCGTGAGCAAAAATCAATTGCCCTCGCTTGTGAACGCGCTTTTAGAGCTATTTTAGTATCTGAGGGAGCCCAGCCATAAATTTTAATTCTTTACTGAAAATATATGAATATTTTTTAAAATATAGGATTATAAAGGACACAACTTGATTTTATAGGATAATATGTAATACTTAAAATTATCTCAAATAATTTATTTTATAGGGCAAATTTTAGCAAAAATACCTTTTAAAAACTTTTACTTCCCACTTAGGAACTACTGCATAGCAAACTAGTGAGACGCGGCTCACTCGAATTTGTTGAGATTGAGATATTGGAATCAATAGACCTATGCCTAAACCTAGATAAATATAGGTTTGACGTATACGTTTAAATGTTAATCTTTGATTCCATATGATAGAGCGTTTTAGTTATAACCAAGTTTAATACTTTTCTGGTGTAGAGTGTTCGCAATTGTAGATTAGTTTTTTTTACGTTTGTTTATTAGTTAGGGTTTCTTCCTGTATGTACTTTATCTGTAGATTTAGGCAATCGATAAGGTTATTATTTAAAGAAAATAGACCTTGTGTTTTTTATTTAATTGTATATATTGGTTGAAATTGTACTTTTAATGGCAGTTAATCTTTGTAACCCGAAATATTACGACGATGCAGCAGTCTGAATAAATTAAATGATTTAAGTTATTACTCGGTCGTGGTCTCTTTATCTTTGCTCAAGCACGCTATTTAGTCGCGTTTCATTTTGGTCCGTCGAGCCGGATCTTCTGCTACATCATTTGAACTTACAACTCAACTGAAGAAGATCCATTTAAAATTCGTGAGGAACAGTACGGGCTTGAGGAAATAAAGACAAAAGATAATTCACATCATGGATATCTTATTCAACAAACGACGTGCCATCAAGGGCCAGCTAACCAGGTTCGAGACCGTTGTTAACAATCACACTACGCAGCCGCTATCGGATACAGCGGTGAAGACATATCGGGACAAAATAGACAGGTTAACTAACGACTTGGAAGTCCTACAAGAAGCTATTGTGGTAGGAAGTACCGCGGTGAATTTCGAGGCAAACGAAATTGAATACAATCAACTCATTGACCGGGCCGAACAGATCAGTATATTCTTCGATGACCTCGTTGGGCAACGTCTGTCAATTGCACGAGCGCCTAGCCAAGCCACTTCAGATATCAAGCTACCTAAACTGGAATTACCTACCTTTAGCGGAAGCTACGTTGAGTGGTTTACGTTCCACGACCTGTTTTCCGCAACGGTTCATAATTCGGCATTATCAGGAGCTCAAAAACTTCAATATCTGAAGACATCATTACGAGGGGAGGCGGCTCTGCTCATTCAATCAATTATGATCACCGATGGTAATTATGATGAGGCGTGGAACATTCTTCTAAATCGCTACAATAATACAAGAGAAGTCATTGACGCACATTTAAAGAGGCTATTTAATCAGCCAAGCATCAAGGAGGAATCAGCGCAAGCTATCCGTTGCCTGATAGACACGACAACCGAGTGTATACGCTCACTAAAGGTGCTGAAGGAGCCAGTTGACAAGTGGGACGCAGTGTTGTTACATGTCGTCAAGGAAAAGATCGATCCCGATTCAAGGAGGCAATGGGAACTCTCACTTACGGGCACGAGTCGACCACCCTTTCAAGATCTCACAAAATTCCTTGAACAACGAGCTCGCGCTCTCATGGCAGCAGAGTCATCAAATCAATCTCAGAAGAACAAATTGGTTACGTATGCAAGAAAAGGCCCACTAACGCACCATGGCACGTTTCGAGAAATCTGTTCTATCTGTCAAGAATCACACGCAGTCTATAGATGCGAAGAATTACTAAAAGCGACGGTAGAGGACCGCTGGAAGATGGCGAGAAAACAATCGTTATGTCACAATTGCTTGAAGGCGGGCCATCAATCTAATAATTGCAGATCAGGAAGTTGTCGTAAATGTACAGGGAGACATAATACTCTTTTACATCAGGAGGTTAAATCGTAAGAAGAGTCGAAGACTAATCCCAAGGGAGTCAAATCTCTAGTAGCAAGAGAGGTATCACCATTACCACAAGTTATATTGGCCACAGCAATCATCCAGGTTGAAGCGGCAAACGGAAAATTCCAATCAATAAGAGCGCTTTTGGACTCTGGCTCACAAGCCAGTTTCATCAGCGAACAATGTTGCAAAAAATTACATTTGAAGCGAAGACGCCTGGTGGTAACAGTGGGAGGAATTGGAGGAGGTATGGGAACCTCACGTGGAAGCGTACAACTAACCATAAAATCCAACGACAAAGACAGCCAGTTTCAAGTCCATGCGCTGGTATTACGTCAGGTGACGGAAGATTTGCCGAATCTACACATTAATATCAAATCCTGGTCACATATCAAGGATTTGCAACTAGCGGACACAACATTCCATAAGCCTGGTCCGATTGATGTTTTACTGGGAGCTGATATTTATCTGAGTCTTGTTCGAGATGGTATCTGCACAGGTCCACCGGGTACCGCAGGAGGCTTTAACACGATATTTGGTTGGGTAATTTTCGGACCAATTGGACGACAATCAATAACGCAGCACACGCAAGATATTAGAGTCTATTCATCTACAATCGACGACCAGCTTTCAAGATTCTGGGAAATTGAAGAAATATGTCCGAAACGAATTCTAACTGCCATCGAACAGCGTTGCGAGAACCATTTTCTAAACACTTACAGTCGCAATGAAAATGGAAGATACATAGTACGCTTACCAGTAACAACCCAGAAAGGAGTAGGCGAATCGAGAAGAATAGCGGTACGACGTCTGACTTATATAGAAAAACGACTACAAGCAAATACCAGTCTTTCGGATCAATACCACGCCTTCATGAATGAATATATTCGACTTGGTCACATGAAGCTCGTACCAGAGGAAGATTTATCAAATCGGAATGCCATTTATCTTCCACATCATGCCATTATTAAGGAGAGTAGTACCACAACTAAATTGAGAGTTGTCTTCGATGCATCAGCAAAAACAGCCAATGGAACTTCACTCAATGATATTCTCTTGGTCGGTCCGAAAATCCAAGACGACTTAATAACGCTGTTACTTCGATTCCGATTACATGCAATAGCCATGACAGCCGATATTGCGAAGATGTACAGAGGGATTTTGGTTCATCCCCATGACCAAGATTTACAGAGAATCGTCTGGCGAGACAACGAATCAAGCCCACCACAAGACTATCAATTACGTACCGTAACCTACGGAACGTCTTCGGCACCCTTTCTGGCAACTCGAGTCTTGAAACAACTAGCAGTAGACGTACAGAGCAAATACCCCAAGGCCGCTCAAGCACTTACCGATGACTTCTACATGGACGATCTTATGACTGGAGTAGACACAACTGATGAAGCGTTACAACTACAATTGGAATTGTTAAAAGCTACCAACGAAGGAGGTTTTAACTTAAGAAAATGGGCCTCGAACGATCCTGCGGTATTGCAATCATTATCCGCCGATATGCGTGAAATCCAGGGTCCCTTGATTTTCGACAACGACGAGACTATAAAAACACTCGGGCTGCGATGGACACCGGCCGCCGATTATTTCTCGTTTTCCATAAACATGAGCGTCGACAGCAACCCAATAACTAAACGCATCATTCTCTCCGAAACTGCTAAGATTTACGACCCGTTGGGATTATTGGCACCGATGATTATCCAAGCCAAAATCCTATTGCAAGATCTATGGAAACTGAAGATAGATTGGGATGACCGGCCACCGGGAAATATTATAAGTCGATGGAAGATTTTTCAATCTGACCTACCTACAATCGAAGCTTTAATTATTCCACGTCATATGTCACAACGGCATCCTCAAGACATCACAATTCATGGATTCTGTGATGCGTCCGAAAAGGCCTACGCTGCTGTGGTCTACCTAAGAACGAGTAATAGTAACGGCGAGATTCAGGTTCATCTGATAGCCGCGAAAACCAAGGTGGCGCCACTCAAGCAAATATCCCTACCAAAATTGGAATTATGCGGCGCCGCTCTTCTAATACGACTGGTCAAGTTGATTAAAGACTCGTTGAAAATTAATCTTCCAAATCCGCAATGTTGGACCGATTCAATGACCGTTTTGGGTTGGTTAGCCTCACCACCGCAACAATGGAGAACATTTGTCGCTAACAGAGTAACGGAGATTCAGGACACGGTTCCGGGCGTTCAATGGCATCACGTTAAAGGAGAATGGAATCCAGCAGATTGCGCTTCGCGTGGGATCTCGGCCACGGAATTACGAGATCACCCTTTGTGGTGGCATGGGCCACCATGGCTCAGCAAACACTTGGAGAAAACGAAACTCACCGAAGCTGTACCGACTGACGATTGTCTTTTGGAAAGCCGTCCGACACTCAAGAATGCCAATCATGGAAGAATTGATATAACGTTGCTGGATCTATATTCGTCACTATATAAATTACTTCATGTCACCGCTTATATACGACGATTCGCAAGCAACACTCGAACAATCCGAAGTAATAGAGTCATAGGACCATTATCCTCAAGCGAGATCGATTTTGCGCTTAACCATTGGATCCGAGCCGTGCAACAGCAAGTCTTCAATGAAGAGATTCAGCATTTGACTAAACCCCAGGCATTACCGTCGAAGAGTAAATTAAAGTCGTTAAACCCGTTTATGGATACTGATGGAATCATAAGAGTTGGGGGACGTATCCGAAATGCGAAAATAAACACTGATCAAATTCATCCGATAATTTTGCCAAGAAGGAGCAAATTTACAGACTTGATAATCACGTATGAGCATATCCATCATCTACACGCAGGACCTCAACTACTAACTACGGTTTTACAGCGACGATACTGGATTTTTGGTATCCGAGATGCCGTACGATTCCACATCCGACGCTGCGTACAATGCACTCGTCAAAAGGCTACTCTTCTTCAACAACAGATGGCAGACTTACCGGCAGCCCGCGTAAATCCTGCCAGAGCCTTTCTCAAAGTTGGCATCGATTATGCTGGACCATTTGTTCTCAGGGTCCTCAAGGGTCGAGGACACAAGACATTCAAAGCCTACATCGCATTATTCGTATGTTTCACCACAAGAGCAATGCATCTGGAGATTGTAAGCGACATGACAACTGATGCATTCCTGGCCGCTTTAAAACGTTTCACTGCTCGGCGAGGAAGAAGCTCAGACATCTATAGCGACTGCGGGTCCAATTTTATTGGCGCCAACCGAGAAATGCGCGATTTTCTCAAATTTATGGCCACACCAACTAACCATTCGACTATCACTCGATGGACCGCAGACGAAGGGATCCGTTGGCATTTCAATCCGCCATCCGCCCCACACTTTGGAGGACTTTGGGAGGCTGGCGTGAAGTCCGTCAAATTCCACCTTAAACGAGTTGTGGGTCTGACAACGTTAAACTACGAAGAAATGACAACATTACTATGTCAAGTGGAAGCATGCCTCAACTCGCGACCACTATCCGCTGTGTCTACTGATCCAGATGACCTGGTGGCTTTAACTCCCGGTCATTTCTTGATTGGCGACGCCTTAACCGCCATACCCGAGCCTGATCTTACTGACGTCCGAACCAACCGATTATCCCGATGGCAACTGGGCCAACAACTATTACAGCATTTTTGGCGCCGATGGCGTAACGAGTATCTCACTAGACTTCAGCAGCGGCCCAAATGGGTGTCCCTAAAACGCAATCTACAACTAGGTGACCTTGTCATTATCAAAGAGGACGACTTACCACCGACCAAATGGAAGTTAGGACGAGTGCAAGAGTTGCATCCGGGAAACGATAGCGCAGTTCGAGTCGTCACAGTAAAAACCGCTGATCGTGAACTTAAAAGACCAGTGACTAAACTCTGTTTATTACCATTGGACTAATTACAATTACTTGGTGATTAAAATTAAAATATACTCTTTTAAGGACACCGGGATGTTCGCAATTGTAGATTAGTTTTTTTTACGTTTGTTTATTAGTTAGGGTTTCTTCCTGTATGTACTTTATCTGTAGATTTAGGCAATCGATAAGGTTATTATTTAAAGAAAATAGACCTTGTGTTTTTTATTTAATTGTATATATTGGTTGAAATTGTACTTTTAATGGCAGTTAATCTTTGTAACCCGAAATATTACGACGATGCAGCAGTCTGAATAAATTAAATGATTTAAGTTATTACTCGGTCGTGGTCTCTTTATCTTTGCTCAAGCACGCTATTTAGTCGCGTTTCATAGAGGTTTACAGGTTTATTTTTTTTGCCGTACAAAGTACACCCCTTTGAATCGGGGCGGCTCCCCTGTTGGGAGAGCTCAGTAGTAAAATACAAAAAATGCCACCATAATATAGTAGGACATAATGGACAAAATGAGCAAAATAAAATAAAATACGATAAAATACGAAAAAATAGAATAATACAAAAAAAATGACACAATAACACAAGATATCCAAAAAACTAAAACTAAGAACAAATTGAGCTTGGAAAACCCTTTGAAGTTAAAGGCTTCAAAGCCTTTAAAGTCCGAATCTGTGTCCATAGGGTTTGAACGACGCCAGGGACTGTTTTGTAATGTGTGCCTGTAGAAGTGTTCCAACCTTTAGGCTTCCGTGTTCAGAGAAAAGCTTGCATTCAGGGGCAGAAGATTATGATGCATTTTCTATCTAACGCCTGTAAAAGTGTCTTCTCGAAATGCATCTCTTATTTACCCTCGTCTATACATCAGATACCTTTTTGAACGGGGAGGAGTTGTCTGACGCACAGTTACAATGGTACAATAATAGTTTATACCTAACTTCATAAAGTTAAGTTTCAGATTTTTATAAATTTGTTATTTAGAATCAGAGGGTTAGAGGGAAATTCCAATCTTTAAATGGAAGGTCCTTCATAATTGCAGAAACTACACGATAAAATAAATTCTAACTCGAAGTTAAATTCTTTCATGAACTTTTTTTTTAATAAATAAAGGAGAATTTAATGTTTAATTAATGTAAAATCAGCTCGTGCTAGAGATCGGGGTTTGGACAAAATAATCCACAACTATCAGTTAATCAGTTAATCATAAAAAATAAACGGAAAATTATTCGCGATTACATTGGATTTATCATAGACATTCTTCGGAAAATTTTAAGTTCTGAATAAAGATAAAATAATCAGAAATTTTCTTGTCCAAACCCCGATCTCTAGCTCGTGCTTTTTTCTCTCGTAGTGGGACCAGCCTTCACGGAAACCGAAATTAGCGCGGTACAGGGATACATCTTGTTATTTTATATGTATATATAATGTCTACTTTATAATGCTACAATCGGTTTATACGTAGGAGATTGTAGAGAAATGTTACGGTCATTTTTGGGTAGGGGCAATTTTTGGACTTCTGCTCGATTTCTATCGAGTTACGAAACATATTTTTGCGAGTGAAGAAACATAATTTTATTACTTTAAAAAAATCTAGTGAGTGTCTTCTTTGTAATAGTGCAATCGGTTTAAACCTAAGAGATTGTAGAGAAAAGATAAAGCCATTTTATAGGATAGGGGCAATTTTTGGACTTGATTTCTATCGAGTGGTGAAACATATTTTTCCATTGGTGAGCCTAATTTTATTATTTTAAATTAATCTAAGGAATGTCTCTTTTCTAAAGTCGCAATCGGTTTTTGCCTTGGAGATTGCGGAGAAAAGTTACGGTCATTTTAAGATATGGGTCATTTTGGAATTTTGCTCGATTTCTATTAGTGGCGAGGCTTATACTTACTGTAATAAATTTGTCCGAATATAATTTGCAACTAGTTCGAAGCTAAAACACCCGTATCTCTTTACTAAACCAATCATTTGGATAAAGGCTAGCGTATAGCTTTGTAAACGTGCATGCTGACATATTAATTCGGAATTGATTACAAATTTGTATACGCTAGTATCCCGAAAATGTCGTAATCATATCCTCGAATTATTACCGATATTGTAAATGGCTTTTCGAAATGGGCGTCCATCGATTGAAGAGTAACGTATACCCCCTAGCTCCCATACTTATAATAAAATAATTATCGCCGATTCTCCATTAAGTATCGATATTAATATCGGCTTACGCGCGAGGAGTTTCGACTATTCGCGTTACCCTTTCCCAACCCAACTGTTTCGCCGAAAGGGCCCTTTACGCGTCCCCATTTCCACGCTTCATTGCTCCTCCTATAACGTAAGAGAGACTGCGAAGTGAGGTTCTTCTCAGTCGAAGGTTTTATACGTTGTTACAAACTTGATACGCGCTCCAATATCCATTGAAAACCGCTTTTTCTATGGGAATATTTGGTACGTTAAAAAGTTGCACCTAAAGGGACTTTCACACGAGCCAATGTTTTCCTTCAACCGTAGTTGGGGCCAATTAATTGTAGCAATTATTTGACCCCAACGCCACCGTTCACACTCTTAACAAAAATAGTAAATTCTATCTTTCAATTTTTACGAACAGCCAATGTGGCGTGATGTGACATCTATCGTCGTTAGATTTGAAGGTTTAATTCAATCGCTTTCAAAAATACGGTTTATCTTTTAAGTCGTTCTCAACAATAGTTTTAAATTTACCAGAAATAAACTAATCAAACTTCAGGATCCTAATCCTCAATCGAATAGAAAATAGCTTCCAGAGAATGTGGATAAATTCTCACTATCCCCATTGACCGGAAAATTATCTCTAACACTCGGAGTATACGTCATAAAGTGTCTCTAATCGGCGAAATTCTCGAAAGTTGGCGCGATATATTGCCTAGAAATTGGCTCAGTAACGAAATTTTTCTAGGACGTTTTTAATTTTACCAACTTTACAAATTTTTGTTCCTAAGGACAAACTAGTTAAGGCAACTCGAGTTGTACCAACTAGTTGGAGGTAAAAGTTGGATAATGTGAAAGGCACTTTAAACCTAATATCCGACGTTTCGCCATAGTTATTGGTTTATTTTGACTTTAAGCCACGCTTATAGATCACAAAGACTTTGTTATTAAAGGAAAAGTCTCGATTAACGGGAAACTTGGAGCTAAAAATGGAACAGCTTTTGAATTTATTTTTGAAATCACTTATTCGAGAATATTTTCACATTTATTAGACACATTTTTGGTGTTTAAATTAATTTGTAAAGCTTGGTTAAGTTTGATTAAAAGTAAAGTATAAATTCGGACCAATCATGTTATTTCAGCCTTCAAGAGGGCTTGTAAAGTCCTAACATTAAAATAATATCCCGGTGTTTCACCCCCAAGGTATTCAAACTCAAAGTCTCAAAATTAATTTAAACACCAAAAACGTGTCCAATAATTGTGAAACTTTTCTCGAATACGTTTTTATTTGGCATGATGACTTCGAAAATATTTTTGGCGTAGTTTATATCGTTGAATAATTAATTTATACAGGACTTTCCCTTTAATACTTCTAGGATATGTACGTCTAATTATCGTTCGTATCTTGGCTTCCCAATTAGATGACGCGAGTTCTGATACGTTGGAAGTTAGATCCACGCTACTCATCTCGACAACGAGCGAACGGTGATTATCCTTCAAAATCTGATTAGGCCCATACGCACGCGTGCTCGTATATCTTTGGTTCGTCGACCCTTAATTTTACGAATGACGTAGGCTATATTCTAGAACGAAACCAATACATTTCGGTTAAATCTTCGAGCCTGTTGTAACTATGTATGGTACCAATTGCCACCAAAATTCGCCTGGTTCGCCCTATATTTTAGGTCCGTTTCTTATGATTGTGGCCACTTCTAATATATTTCCCTTAATAATGAAGCTTTGAAAGGGATTGCGACGTTTGTTACGCCATTAGGCTTATGTGGCGGCTCTTTCTTAGGACCCGGAGCAAATTGGGGACTCTCATAAGTACGAGTGTTAATATTCGTGAGAAACTAGACGTTCATAGGCACCCCATACAGATTAAACTACAATAAATCGCTTTGTGAAGATGATACGTGAAGATGGCAATCTTAAAACTATTCCTAGCGATTTAAATATCGGTTTGATTTTATCGATTTAAAATCTATTGGAAAACCTTATTGTGAACGTAACTTATGTAAATATGTTATTGTAGTAACATTAACAGATAGAATTAAGAATAATACTTTCTATTATTTCAATTTTAGTGATAAGGTGTGTTTTAATGTGATGGCTATAGATACCCTCGGATACATTGGAAATCGGAAACCAAATTATTTGGTCTTTAGTGCACCTTTGGGTTTTTCTTTCTAAGCGCAATTTTAAATTGACCAATCATATTATTTCGTGAATAGAAATCGTTCATACAATGACAACTCTTAAACCGCGTTCATACAAGGCCTTGAAGTGAATTCAAAACGTTTCTTTGCAGTCGTGTGAACGTGATATCGTTTTTCTTGAATGAATTTGAATCGATATCTCGAAACTGCTTCGGGAACCAGTTTCAAAACGATTCCGCTTCATTCAACCTACTGATGTAACTACAATAATTATTTTATTACAATAAATCGTTTTTTGAAGATGGTACGTGAACAGATGGCGAACTAAAAACGATTCCTAGTGTTTTAAATATCGGTTTGATATTATCGATTAAAATCGATTTGGATACGCCAATTTGAACGTAGCTATATTGTGGATCGTAAACCTCAGTTCGTCGAATTATTATGGTAATAATAGTGCGCAGGTGTTAAAATGAGTCTGAGAAAGCAGTTTTCGACTGAAGAAATTTCAAACTTTTAATGTCAAAAATTTATACATTCAAGTGGTTCCTAGTTATTGAAAGAAAGTAAACTTTTAATAAAAGTAATTTCACCAAATAGACTCCACAATGCAACATTATCACGCGCGAGAAAAAAAAAATAGCGATGACGATAGGTATTAATCGGGATTTATTTCAAAAAAATATTTTTTTGTAAAGTTTTATATTTTTGAAATATCAATGTCCATTTGGTTTTAGTTGTAGATCTCTGACAGTGTCACTTATACCCGATTTAATTTGGATTTAATTCTCGATTTAATTTACACGAATTAAAAGTACAATTAAATTTGACTTTGTAGTGATTTCGAAAGAATTGTACTATCTAAGCATTTTTTTAAAATGGCAGACAGTTAAGGAAAGATTTTAAGCATCAAATTTGCTCAATAACGTGGGAATATCACTATAAATCCTAAATATAACAATTTTAGGCGTTATTTTACATTGTACAGCGTCGATTTCAATCGCTAGTTTTGGAGTTTCTTTAGATGTCTACGAATTCCCTCGAAATTTCTGTAAGACTGGTCAATATACTTTAGAAAGCGTAGGTCTGGGGCGACGAAGCTTAAAGGATAGTATATGGCTCGGACGTTTTTCTAAATAATTCTTTCCGATAATTCATGACGGCTGGCGAACAAGAGCTTGGGTCACGCGAAGCTCCCATCACTCAAGGCATCTGCCGTTTCGGAAAGAGAAAGAGAGTGAGAGGCGCCACAGAATACCGAAAAGATCTTTTTCTCTACTATTCCCTATACGAGCGTCTCTACCTCTCTGTCTCTCTCTTACATACCTTAGACAAATTATTTCCAGAAAAACCATCATTCAGCCTTTGGGGATGCGAAGGGGGTAACGGAAAAGCTGCGGAATGATTCTATAATTCAAAGGTTTAGAAACTTACACGGGTTCTGAATTAATAACATATTCACGTGACTAAAGCACCGTGGTTCAAAATAGAGTTTCACCTATACCCATATATAAATTTGTTATCTTATTACCTGTGTAATAAAACCAAGAAAGGATATCCATTCCTAGGATGATTTTCTAAACATGGTCGGGTATTTTTGTATTAAACACTCTGCTCTTTTTCCGGATTTTTCCTGGTTAATTGGTTGTTAGCATCAACGTTGCTCGAGACTTTTGCCAAGATTTCCGTGGTATCAATTACCACGCTTGACATGTGAAAAATAAATGCGTTATTGCCACCGAGCACCCCACGCCTCTTAAGAATTTCCAGTGTAATATTCTATCCTTTCTTGGTGATCCTTAACAATATATTGAAACGCTATTGAGGATACGTATAGGCGAATTCGAAATTGAATAGGAACTTGCAGGGGCAGCGCGCCATTGGGATACACTCTTTACGCGCCGATCTGTTAAGAGATGTCACTATCGTAGTTCCCATTCTGGTCCTATTCTTATTAGCTAAGCTACGACGAGAGACAAACTAGGCGGGAATCCCTCCCCTCGTGCTTCGAGACTCGACGCGTTTCCAAATAGCAACGGGTGTAATACGTGGATAGGTATGAGAGCGTAAGATAGTGAGGTGCAGCGGCCATCTATTGTGATAATTCATTAATATATTTGTACCCGAATATTTATGTGCCAATTCTGCGCATAGGGGGATTCCCTATATACGTCACATATTCGTGACGCTTCGCTGAAGAGCTCCGTCTGGTTTCCTTTTTTGTCTGCCCTCTGTCTCCCATTGGTATCGAGTTGGAGGCTAGAATATTAATTAGCAATGGTAATATCTTATTTTTGATTTCCTAATGGCTTTTTGCTTCAAAGAAAATTAAAATACGTTGGATTGCATATTTCTATAGATAAGTTGGATATCCTTAAATTATTTTTAAACTTCGTTTTGAAGTTTGATTTTTTTTTTTTGAAATTCTAGTTGGTCTATGTTCACACACACACTCCTGCCTTTTTTTACACCATTGCGTAAACCTATCTAGAAAACTCTGGAAGATATTTTTTAAAAAACGTATAGGTTCGTTGGGAAGGGTGCTAACGTTTGGGAGAAAAGAGAGAGAGAAGATGACAGACGTTGGCTCTGCTGTTTTCTAGAACTCTGTAGGCAGTGAGTTTACTTGGAGATGGTCCAAACCCTCCCGGCGTATTCTGTTTAGCAATCGAAGCGGCAGATATGAGCCGCCTTTTGAAAAATATGGTTTCTAGTTCCGTCCTCCCAACTACCACCCTTACATATAATCTCGGTCCAAGGCCCCGAAACTGAATTCAGGATAGGAAATGATACACGTGACGCGGCGTGGCTATTTTTAAAAGGGGGCATGAAGTAATTTAAATTATATTTTATTAAATATTTATTTTATAAAATTTTCAACGTTATTTTCAAAGACATTCTTTTAAACCTTTTTAATTCGATTTTAATTTTAATAGTAACTATAACTTGATTCGTTAGATTGGGAAATTAAAATTAAAAAATTCCATATTTTAGAAAAATCTTCTATTTCAGACACCGTAGAATATGTGGGTTCCCAGGAAACACCCCTCTACCCACTCTTCCTTACCAATATTTCAAGGAATCAAGGTACACCTTTATAAAACAATGGAGTCCTGAATTTTTTATTTTCCTGTCACTCCCAGGTACCCCGTTTAGAACTAAGCAAAATATGTGTTTTGAACGAAAACAAGGAGAGTTAATATGGATATCTAACATCCATCATACCATTTCATAAAATACGTTATCACAATACCATTTGTACTTTTTTCGGAATATATTAGCAGACAGTTTCATTATGGCATTAAATAAAATAACAAAAAGTCTAGAACTAGGCCTTAAAATTCTGTCTTTGCCCCTTGAAAGGGCTTAGCCAGCCAATTGACGAATTCTAAGTTTCTATTCCAGGGGCTACGGCCATTGGAGTACAAATCTAATGATGAATTATCGCAATAGATGGCGCGTCTGCCCTCACTCTATCTTTCTCGTACCTATCCACGTATTACACCCGTTGCTATGGGAAACGCGTCGAGTCTCGAAGCGCGAGAGATTGGTTACCGCTTGTTTGTCGCTCTCGTCATAGCTTAGAAAATCAGAATATTATCAGAATCTAAACTACGTTAGCGACATCTCTTAACAGATTGGCGGGCAGATAGAGTGTACCCCAATGCGCGCTGCCCTTGCAAGTTCCTCTTCAATTTCGAATTCGTGTATACCCTAAAAGAGGCCGTTCTTTCTCGATGTCCTAGCTGTCTTAGACTTCTTATTCATTGATTTATTCTTCATGCTACCTTTAGGAATATATCTCCTCCCCTATCACGGGGATATCTGTAATACTACTATACTGTCATACACAACCTTGGAATGGATCAAACTGAAGTATATACACGCGTTAAAATATCCTTCCGCGTGCCTTTTACAAGTTTTGTTAGTTTCAAGGGTGTAACTTCCTCTCTGTATATATTCGGCTCTATCGAAGGTTTTGGGGAGACTTAAAATGACTTTAACTCGGGATATAGTTGACCAGCTTAGCCCAACGCTGCCTCCCACCTCTATTTGGAATTTCTATAGCGAAGAGATGAGAGTTACTGAGAGGAAAAAGAAAAGATCCGACGGCAATCGTGTTATTGATAACTGTAAGAAATGTTTTAAAAGAGAGAGAAACCTAGAAATTTGATATAGTTTATTAGACTTCCAAGGGCGGGTTTTCTCTGAGCAGTGACTGAAAATAGGGTAGCTAGCGGACGCCATTATGTATTTTATTTTTTTATTTTTTTGAGGGGTGTTAATGCTTCAACGTTATACGTACGTGGTAGCTTTATAACGCTAGGCCATACATTTGCTCGGTATAGTTTGGTCTCCCTTAGTAACCGTTTTTTGGACCAAGGAACCCCAGCTCCGTGTTAAACTCGAAATTACTTCTATCTTTCATCGTTAGCTTTTTTTCCCCTTAGTCGACAAAATATATTTTTCAAGAAGTACGTTGTGTGATGAGGAAAAAAAAGCAGTCGTTAGTAGCTTCGCTTTTTTCCTATATATATAGTCATTTTTTTTTCTACCAAGGCCCAAACAGAAAAAAAAAAAATTTGGTTGGACCCTTATCATTTTGCTAGAACTTCCGCCGTTTATAGGTATTTTTTTGGTTAGCTTTTAACTCGTAATTTATGAAAGTAGCGATAGAGATAGATCTTTTTTTCGTTCTATGATTGTCATACAAATACTTAAATTTGATTTATTTGGCTTGCAGACTTGGATGGAATAAAATTACCAAATTAAAATACGGTTAAAGTATAAGAGAATTTTATGTTCCTATCTAAATGGTTGAAATTGAATACTGGGTAATTCCATGACAAATCAAGACCGTTTGTCAACCCTTTCCTTGCAGAATCAAACCAAATTTCATTTCTAGGGTCATTTTACTTCGCTGAATCCGAATATCTTTATTTTTTAATTGCTGAAGCATTTTTCGATATACAGAGGGTATTTATTGTAAGACCTGGCCGTTGGACCAACTTTTGAATTGGCTATATATCTCAATAAGTTTATCGCCAATTTACTAGTTTGAAAGATGAATTTGAAGCAGTTAAACTGAAAAAATATGAGCTCCAGCCCGTAAAACATATGTTTAAAAATAGGTTTACAGCGTATTATTTTTGACCTTTAAACGAGGGAAAACCCTTTTCAAATTATAGCCTTTTTTTCAATTCCCTGAAATGTGTGTGAATTAGTAGAAAATGATGAAATTTCACAGTAGTATTTTCAAAACGTTCCTAAGATATATTTTAATTTTTGTCAGACTCCAACACTAACTTGAAATATTTGACAATTTCAATTTTGAAAAAAAGCGGTTTCGATTTTCATCCTATGAATTGAATTTAATATTTTGGCGTATCGACACTCCACTCTAATTGGTGGATTAATTTCGCAAAGATTTCTTTCAAGTAGTCCCCAATAATATTTATTAACTGCACTATAAATAAACTCCTTAATTCTGCATCTATAAAGTATACAAGTACCATCCCATTTCTTTAAAAGTCTCCTTTCTATATAAATGTAAAGCCTCTTAATACTCTTTAAAACTGGGTTATTCTTTAAAGATCGTTCTACTATTTAAAGTCAACGCGTGCAAAGGCGGCTTGGATGTAATTCCACTTTATACCATTGCCCCTTTTCACCCCCTTGAACGACGCTGCCCTGTTTCAGTCAAGTTGAACCAAAAAGAGGTAAATATGCCCTATATCTTTGAATTGACAACGCGTACGAAGCTAGTAAACCTCTTATCTCTTTGATTTGTTTACTTCGAGACAAAGATAGCCAACGGCTTTGTACTTCCCTGACAAATCAAGGTGGTAAACTATAGATGGAAGACTGAAGGCAGTTCGTGACACGTCTCTCTTCTCTCACTCACGAGCTAGCTAGGAAGATGGTTTACCCTAACTTTCAGAAACTCTTCGAGCTTGACAAAATACGAAACGACAGCCAATATAGAGTGCGGAGGTTTCTAGCTTTCCCTATAGCTGAGAAATGAGCCAGAGCCGCGCGCCCCATAAAGGCTTAGCAACTTCCCCGAAGTTCAACAGGATCTCTCTATTAGATATAGGGAGAATGAAGTATACGACAAATAGAAGCATTTTCTATCGATCCTTTATCATATACCGTCGATCCTTTTACGAAAAAGGCAAATAATCTCTTATAGATAGGGACGAAGCCTTTCTAAGACGAATTTTAGTTGAAACGGGTTATTTCGCGCAGTGGTTGAGCCAAGGGTTGTACGTTTAAATTCCGAAAGCGAGCGAAAGGGCCTCGAAAGCCAACGAACACTTCAAATTCCTATAGAAGGGGGGCCCTCAAATGACTGAAAAAAGGCTCAACTACGACCTTTATATGTCCCCCTGAAAGTTATCACTGTTATATAATAGGCCAATAGACCTAGATAAAAATATGTATAGATAAGCAATGAATCGTATCATGATAAAAAATAGAAGCGAAGGGTCAGAGGTTACTCCAAAAGACGACTCAATTCTTATTCCATGTAGATAGCATGACGATAGGCTAATAAACTTTATAAATACTTGTAGTAATTGTGTCTAATTTAATATCGCATTAATCACCCTATACGAAACGATAAATTTGAAAAACAATGCTTTAAGTACTAAAACTACCCCTTAAAAGCAACGTATCACGTGACAGAACTCTCGAGAATCAATAATCAGGTAATCATAGTACTGATCGAGGTATACAACTTTAAAAAATTAAATTTTGAAGATGGTGATCAAAGCACCATAAAATCCAACGTAATTTATTCAATTTTCATTTTAAAACGTTTCAAATAAGCCTACCGTAGACGTTAGCTGATTCGCTGCCGACTAAACTAAGGCGAGATTTTAATCTCCCAACCATAGTCCTGGTCGATTTGCCGGAAATGGGCGCTTGTCTCATAGCCGCGCCGCCATCTTTTTGTAGTAACAGGCTGCCAGACTATTTCTAATTTTATTTCCCACAAACCAAATTCAAGTTGTTAGTCTGTCGCTCTCCACTAGAACAGATCACTAGAGCAGACGAAAATTTCACACGACAAAAAGATGGCGGACGATCACGTGACAAAAGTTTTCCCCGCCAAAATTTTCGCGAGGGTCTCTAGACTTCCGGTTTTGGAAATCGACCAGGACTATTGATGAATCCGTGTTAAATATATTTTCTGTGACTTAATATTTGTTTATAAATTCGTGAGAATTCGACTTTATTTTATAGATAATAAACAAATTAATATTACAAACGAAAAAATATTTTAGTCTCGAAGAAATTGTTTACCAGTTGCCTCGTACGTGACGGTGTACGTCACGGAAAAATGTCACGAAATAACATAATAATATTGGCCGTTTTATTTTAAAAATATATTTGGAGCTGAAACTAGAGACAAATATCTTGTTGTTTTTCGGCCGACAAGACGTTAATACCTTTTTAGCTCGAAACGTAACACTAAAAATTAATAACACTCAATGATGGTTCAAATTTGAACCATCTCCAAATATGGTTCATTTACAAACAAGTTCAAAAGTATACCATTATGCAGGGTGGCCACAATTCCCTTATTTTATCATTTTTCCCATATTTTCAATATGTACCTATAAATTACTATAATTTCAAACCATTTTCCTATAATTTCCTTTTTTTTTTTTTTTTTTTCTTTCGTATTTGCCGTTTTTTATATTGGTGGTGCGCATATATTTTTTGCTCCTATAAAATGCTTTTCCCTTACGCACACAGTCTAGCTTTGACTGTACAATTTTCTATCTTCAACGTCGTCTGCTAATCTAGAAAAAAAGGCGACTTTATAAAGGGGATTTAAAATCGTAGATAGTCCTTTTAAAGTTTCAAGTTTGTAACATTTTGGTTATGAGTGTAGGAGGTGACGTACGCGGTGACGTAAAGCGACGAGGGTTAACGGTGTCTCCAATTATATTGTAAAATGGTCTATTAAGGAATCGATTGAAAATGACTCTATGATGTACTTCATTCTCTCTTTGAAGCTAGTAACTGTATATTTTTATAGACTTGGCTCTCTCTTTCCTAAGGAATTACTCCTTTATAAGATTCGTGTCTCTATAAAATACTTTGGAGCCGAACGTCCTGGAATAACGGAGTGAAAGAGAAAGGAGAAAATAAAGTACAAAGTGGTCCTCTATCGCGAAAATAGAGAGTGCTGGAGATTGCTCCTTAAGTCTGTCTCTTAAGCCCTCCTCGTCACTCTTGTTATATATATATATATTTCCCACCGGTTTCGAAGACTACTTTTCAGGTTTAACTTTAATTAGACCAGGCTTAAAGATTATTAACGAAGTTTAATTTTGTCTCTTAATCTCATGGGTTCGACTTTTTAAAGACGGAAGGTATTTTCCCAATGGTCTATCCGTCAGAGCTTTATTAATTAACCTATTTTACATTGCGATATTCATCTTCGTTATTGTAAATGTCGGACATAGTGTTAACAATACTTCGTAGTTATAGAGATATTCATTCGATCTTTTCAACATGTTAAAAGTTTGAAATAATTTCTAATCCATTTAATACTAATGTTATTCACGATTTAGTGAACGTTTTACTCGCCTTTGTTTCAAGATTTAATTAATTTGTCGCAATTTAATTCATTAACTGGTCACGATTTTATTCATTGATTAGTCAAGATTTTGTTCATTGACTAGTCGCGATTTTATTCATTGATTAGTCCCGATTATGTTCATTGATTAGTCGCGATTTTATTGATTGGTCGCGATTTTATTCATTGATTAGTCGCGATTATGTTCATTGATTAGTCGCGATTTTATTGATTGGTCGCGATTTTATTCATTGATTAGTCACGATTTTGTTCATTGATTAGTCGCGATTTTGTTCATTGATTAGTCGCGATTTTATTCATTGATTGGTCGCGATTTTATTCATTGATTGGTCGCGATTTTATTCTTTGATTGGTCGCGATTTTATTCTTTGATTGGTCGCGATTTTATTCTTTGATTGGTCGCGATTTTATTCTTTGATTGGTCGCGATTTTATTCTTGGATTGGTCGCGATTTTATTCTTTGATTGGTCGCGATTTTATTCTTTGATTGGTCGCGATTTTATTCTTTGATTGGTCGCGATTTTATTCATTGATTGGTCGCGGTTTTATTCATTGATTGGTCGTGTTGCAAATCATTGATTGGTCGCGTTGCAAATCATTGATTGGTCGCGTTGCAAATCATTGATTGATCGCGTTACAAATCATTGATTGGTCGCGTTGCAAATCATTGACTGGTCGCGTTGCAAATTATTGACTGGTCGCGTTGCAAATTATTGACTGGTCGCGTTGCAAATCATTGACTGGTCGCGTTGCAAATCATTGACTGGTCGCGTTGCAAATCATTGACTGGTCGCGTTGCAAATCATTGACTGGTCGCGTTGCAAATCATTGATTGGTCGCGTTGCAAATCATTGACTGGTCGCGTTGCAAATCATTGATTGGTCGCGTTGCAAATCATTGATTGGTCGCGTTGTAAATCATTGACTGGTCGCGTTGCAAATCATTGACTGGTCGCGTTGCAAATCATTGACTGGTCGCGTTGCAAATCATTGATTGGTCGCGTTGCAAATGACTGGTCGCGTTGCAAATCATTGATTGGTCGCGTTGCAAATCATTGACTGGTCGCGTTGCAAATCATTGATTGGTCGCGTTGCAAATCATTGACTGGTCGCGTTGCAAATCATTGACTGGTCGCGTTGCAAATCATTGATTGGTCGCGTTGCAAATCATTGACTGGTCGCGTTGCAAATCATTGACTGGTAGCGTTGCAAATCATTGACTGGTAGCGTTGCAAATCATTGACTGGTCGCGTTGCAATTCATTGATTGGTCGCGTTGCAATTCATTGATTGGTCGCGTTGCAATTCATTGATTGGTCGCGTTGCAATTCATTGTTTGGTCGCGTTGCAATTCATTGATTGGTCGCGTTGCAATTCATTGATTGGTCGCGTTGCAATTCATTGATTGGTCGCGTTGCAATTCATTGATTGGTCGCGTTGCAATTCATTGATTGGTCGCGTTGCAATTCATTGAATGGTCGCGTTGCAATTCATTGATTGGTCGCGTTGCAATTCATTGATTGAATTAATATTAATTTTGAATTTTCTGGAGAAAAAAAATTCCATAAGCTCGTTTGTTATATTTCTCAAAATATAGACTAAGTGTAACAAAACCTAATTTTATTTATCAATTCTTTGAAAATATCAGCTAGATGAAATGCAAAATAGTTTCGTCTTTCCAAATAGTTTAGCGGTTCCCAGGCGTATTTTATTCGTTCTCCCGTTAGAACTAACCAACCACGCGAAACGGAAGTTGTTTCGAGTTTCATATTCAAAAGAGATGGTGGGAAATAACAAAAGCAGACGTATAGTAAAACCGACCAAAAAAACGTTTTATAATGATTTATAGCATAGCATAATACTTGTTAAAGGAATAATGAAGTGATTAGAAAAATTATTTTAAAGGTAAACTTGGAGCTTAAAATGAAACAGATTTTTTTTCGTTTTTTTTTTTTTTTTTTTTTTTTTTTTTTTTTTTGGAAACCACGTCTTCGAAAATTTTCAAAACAATTATTATTAGACTCGTTTTTGTTGTTTAAATTAATTTCTGAAGTTTGGTAAAGCATTATTGCACATATGTTTAGCAGCTTTAATTAAAACAAAACTTCACTATCCCTTCACTATTCGATACGTTCTGACAAGGGTAATCAGAAAAAAAATATCATTATTGTTATCCCTGCACGTGTAGGTTCAAGTTCGCGCCAAAGATGAAAGAGTATCGCGAAAATTTGGAAGCCTGACAGAGAAGGTGATCGACATAATCAAACAAAAGCTTACAAGGAGAATAGAATGGTGTATTGTAAGGGCTTGGAGGAACTAAATGAAGGATTCCAAGACTGACGGTTCTCGAATAGAGACTCCAGTACAGTTAATCTTCCTTGAAACTCGCTGCTTAATTATTTTTGACATAAATAATATTTTTAAACATGTTATTTTAAGATTTGTCGTCAAATATGTCTTGGCCAGTCTCTTTATTTTCTTTGCGGTTTGAATTGGGAAGCGATGTACTTGAACCGCAAATTGCTTCCGAACCAACACGAACTGATTTCTTAGATTGGTTTGATAGCCAAATTTAGAAATCGAAGAGCAACAAAGCGCATTTATATGTACGAACGAGGTTTTAAGCTTCATTTTCATGCACTCTAGTAGCGGACCATTTTAGCGAGCGTTTCCAAAATACGCGGGTACGCCTAGCGCAAGCGGAAAATCTCTGTTTCAAACAGATTCGCGCGGAAAGCGAAAATCCGCTTATTTTTAATTTTTCCGCGATTTGTTTCGGAATTAACAAGCGTGGAAACGACGCGAGCTTGTAGCGGAGGCCGATTTTTTAGCGATTTCCGTACTCATAAACCAACTTTCAGGGGCTACGGCCATTGGGGTGATAATGATGAATTATCACAATAGATGGCGCGCCTGCACCTCACTATCTCTCGCTCTCGTACCTATCCACGTATTACACCAGTTGCTATGGGAAACTCGTCGAGTCTCGAAGCGCGATGGGAAGGGTTACCGCCTAATTCGTCTCTCTCGTCAAAGCTTAGCCAATCAGAATAGGAACAGAATGGGAACTAAGATAGCGACATCTCTTAACAGATCGGCGCGTAAAGAGTGTACCCCAATGGCGCGCTGCCCCTGCAAGTTCCTTTTGAATTTAGAATTCGTCTATAAACTCTGAAGCGAGCGGAGCTTCCCTCTATAGTTCCTCCAAGGTAGCTGAACAAGTCGCTCGCGTAGTGGGGGCCCCTGTGTTTTTTACCAGATAAAATCCCGGCAAGGAGTGGGGGTATGTACCAGAGTAAAAGAAATGTCGGTTTTCATATATTTTTACGATCTCCGCTCCGTGGAAGTTCTGGAAGCTGTAGTATCTTTGTACGTATGTCTCTTCAATTTTTTATATATTCAAAGAGGGATGATCTGACTCGATTTTTTTTATTCATCCCGGAACGAAGCAGGAACTGAGGGGCCGGGCTAAGGGTATAAAGAATATAGAAACTTTTCGATACCGTACCAGATTTGTCTTTATGACTTCAGGGAACATTCTTTCCAAGAGTCATATATATATATATTTTTTTTTGGTTTTTTGTTTTAGCTAGCCAATGTGGTACTCTGGTTGTTCAGTACCGTCGCTCACCGGAAAACTGTTTTTGATATATGTTAAGACTAGGGGTATATGAGTACTAAAAAATCGACCATACTTTTTAAAGCCCTGGAGAAGGTGGTTTTTTTTTCTTATCGATTCCTTTTCGTTTAATTCGCCCATCAGTAAAATCAAATATTAAACTAGAAATAAATTTAAAACTTACCATCAAAATAGGCTTATCTGGATTCATGGAGATCCTGCATTCCCCATTTAAGAGCCATCGACCAATGGCATTGGTCGCTAGTCCTTATATGGGGAATTAAGGTGATCTACATGAATCCAGCTAAGCCTATTTTGATGGTAAGTTTATTATTTGTTTGTAATTTTTGTTTACTGTTAGATTAATTAGGCCTATTTAAACGATAAAGAATCAATAAAAAATCTCTTGTTGTTAGGTTGCATTCTCCCCTTTAAGGAAGTGCACAACGGTCTGAAAGCTACGATCACACTAGCATTTCTTAATCGATTTGAAACGGTAAAAATCAAACCGATATTCAATTCGCCAGGAATCGTTTTAAGCGTCACGCGTTATCTTTACAAATCGATTTATTGTAGCTTCATCTATCAGTTGTTAAACCGCATCGGTACGAAACTGGTTCCGAAAGCAGTTTCGAGAAATCGAATCAAATTCGAGAAAAGACGGTTTGCCGTTCACACGACTCCAGCGAAACATTTTGAAACGGTTTAAATCGATTCCGAGGCCTAGTATAAACGCGGCTTTAGGGTAGTGGCCGAGCTAAGTGAGAATTTTCCACAATTATATTAAAAGTGGACCCGCAACCTCACACAATTCGAGCCTTGTCAAATTGATCTCGCGGATGAAAACCCGCGGAACCCCTGCCGCGTAAGATTCCTATAATCAATTCCAAATGTCTATCGCTTTATTCCATACAAGTAAACAAATGCCCCGTATCTTAATACTCAGCAGAGGTCCAGTATTAGGTCATAGACCATCCCTTAAAACTAGCCGGGAAAGTCATCACCCCTGTATGGCTCGAGAGTTTGGACTCTTCAGCTTAATATTTTGAATCGGTAGAGAGGGATGGAATTTAGGCGGGTCACGCTTGGCTATATTGTCTTCCCTCCCAACTTCGGAATTTCTCCAAAGAGAGGCGCTTCCTCCCTTCACTATTTAAAATACACTGACTCGAATCAGAATATGATGTTGCATTTGCCGGTGCTTTTACCCGGATTTTTCCTGATAGTTAAATTCCTATGCAATTTAGTGAGCGCCGGGCCTCAAATTCTTTTTGTCGATTTCATTTTCTATTCGTACGTCTTATAAAATATTTGTATCGTCTTGAAAATTCGGATTTAGTGGTCTGTCGTAAAAAAAGTCGCTATATTGTGTCATTTCTTCTTTTCTTTCTCTTCGGGTTATACTTTTCTGAGAAGATTTCCCTCGATAGCCGACTTGGGGACGCGAATAATATAACTTTTTTTTTTTTTCCTTTTTCATTTTCCCGATTTTTGATGCGTACGGTAGGGAGATGTTTTGTAAACATCAATTCCCATATTTTATTTGTATTATTGCCCCATTTTTTTAAAAATATTTTTGTAACAACATTCGGTTATAGCCTGCCGACAAGGGCCTACTTCTATGATATAAATATGTATAGGCATACATTAGGTAAAAAAGGGATAAATAAACAAATCCTAAATTTCTAATAATAATAAAATGTGAGAAATACAATACCGTCCTTCCACGAAAATTTTCTTATATAATTTTAGATTTTTTTATGTTTCTTTTTTTTTTTTCCTAATTTTTTTCATTTGGATCTTCTTAAGTCACTATATTTTTAGTTCAAGTTTTAGTTACTTGACTTCTTTGTCTCTCAATAACGCCGACAACGACGATAAATAATTAGTAGACCGCCAACGCGACAAATATGTAACAACTGCACCTTCCCACACTGCTACGTAATTTTCGTGAATTGGAAAAAATAAATAAAATGAGGTTGTCAGGGATATTTCATGAACTCCAAATGGAAATTGAGTATCATTTTCGGTAAAATTGTAGAAAAAAAAAATTCAAAATAGAGGTACATATGTTATACAGAAAAAATACATATTTTCTAATCGCCATTTTAAAAAATTTTAAAATAAAAATTCCCCGCATTACTACGTCATCACTGTATGGTCGCGTGGCTATTGTAGAGCCTACAGTTGATTCCCAAGCGTTCTGGGACCAGTGATAAGGTCGCTTTCTATATTTTTTCCTATTTTCGTTAACTCTGCACGATTAATAGAACTACTACAACTTCGTAGACGCCAGCTCAATTAGTCACACCCTCCCACTAGGGATGTTGTTAAAAATAAATGTATTATAACAAGAGTTTATCACTTTACTCAATAAAAGTAAAAAACACCCCTTAGCTTAATACTATCAGCTAAAGGTCCAGTTTACGTCCTCACTTAAAAATAGCCAAAAAAGTCATCACCCCTGTTTGGCTGTAGTGCTTTGGACTCTTCTTCGATATTTTGAGTCGGTAGAGAGGGACGGAATTTAAGCGGGCCGCGCTTGGCTATATTGTCTCCCCTACCCAAGCCCGTAAATACTCCAATGAGTGTCGCTTCCTCTGTGCACTATTTACACGGCGACTGCGGCCGCTAGAGTGTTTCGAATCAGAATCCGTCGGCACATTTACCTGGACGTTTACGGGGCGTTGTATACTTTTATGGAATAAAGTGATGGTTTTTGGTTATAATTGCTATTTAAATGTTTGGAACTACAAAATCATTCGACTTCTTTAACTTGACACATTTTTCTAGAAGTTGTTTTTTTTCTAATAACAATGGCGGTATATGTTTCTTGAAGCTTTTCTTAATTTCTTCTAGATTTTTATCGTTTTCCTCCTTATGCCTCTTTGAATCGTGATCGAGTTATTAGCTCTTCCTCTAACGAAACGTTTCGGTCAAAGTAAACGGTCCGAGGGTGCTTTTCTTTCGAGGATAAGAAAAGATTTCACATTATATAGTATTCAAAAGAAGCCACGTTACACACCGGTTTCAGTTACATTTCAATCCCGGCTAGAGATCGCCCTCGTTTTTAGGTCTCGGCTCGTTGAATTTTGGCCTTTAGTTGATTTATTTTTGTGTTCGCCGTAGTTTTTTTTTTTTTTTTTTTTTGTCTTTGTTCTTTTTAGAGTTCGAGACAAATAGCTAGCTAAATCTAAAAGGAATTACGCGCTGTAGGAGTGAGTTTTTTATGGGGGGTTTCAGTTTAAAAAAAACAACAAAAAAGCAACAAAATCAAGGACGGTATATAAGAAAAATCTTTTAAAAGCTTAGGGTCATTTCGTAAATAGTTGGCTTAATGCCTATCTCCACCTTCCCCTTTTCTGAAACGTTCGTTCAACTTCCTGAGGAAACAATTCGCCCCAAACCTGGAGTGCACTCGCTTGCGAGCAATTCTTATAAGGTTGTACCCACAATATTTTCTCTTTTCCCCCAATATATCTCTAAAGCTTCCATTAATAACTATCTGATTCTGTTCTAGAACAGTCGGTTACTATTTTCATTTCTACCGGGTCTATTCATCGCGTATCAATCCGCGTTAGCTTTAGTTTTTATACCAACTTCTCTCGAATTCAAAGTTGAAATCTCGGCAATGCACGTACGTCTAGATATTAAGGGGTAAAAAAAAAGAGGAGCTTCCCTCTCTTTGGGTCCAAGCCGTAACGTTTTATAGAGAAAATGAGAGTGCTGGAGAGACGTAAAGTGTTCCAGGCTCTTGTTCCTTACAAATTTAGAGTTAATCTATATCGCGGAGAGTTAAGCCTAAAAGGTTAAGTCTGTATTTTAAATTCAAGTTCATTAATCCGTCTTCGAGATGATAAATTTGTCTCTTATAAAATATCTTTTTTTTTTTGTCAACTTTGCTAAAAGCGTATTAAGATTTAAACGGCAGGGTTAACTTCAAAAGAAATTTTAAATTACTAGACTTAATAGTATTGAAATAAAAATAAAACTTAAATATCCAAGTTGAATTTATTGCTTTATAGACGAATTCAAAATTTGCAGAGGAACTTGCAGGAGCAGTGCGCCATTGCGGTATACTCTTTACTTGCTGATCTGTTAAGAGATGTCGCTATCGTAGTTCCCATTCTGATCCTATTCCGATAAACAATAATACTCGTATTTATCCGAAAATGGCAACTTATCCTAGAACATTATCAGAATTATTTAATTCTGATAAGAAAAATTTAAAAATCTATTTTCTCCAAAAATAATAAAATTTAAACCTAAATGTTTGGTTTTATAGTTTTATATTAACAGGAGATAATGATTGTCCCATTCCGAGCTCTACTAAAAATCGTTATATTTAAGGCTGACTTGTTCTTTAAAACAAGGTAAAGTGTATATACCTAGTAGGAAATTCAGTAGAGTGAGCTGAGGGTTGTTTGACGTGTTTTTATCTCCAGGGGCTATAAGAATCTGTGGAGAAAAAAAGGATCGATTAAGTTGATTTCACTTTGAGTAAACCACAAAAATACGTTAAAAGTATACAGAACATACCTTTAATATCATTGAGAATCTTCTGGGATGAACTAAATACGGTATCTTAAAAGCCGAGATTAACTTAAAGGGAGAATGCAACCTAACAACGTGATTTTTTTTTTTTTAATCGAAGGTTGCTTCCATTGGTTGAGTTGAAAAGTCTTCTAAACCAAGTTTAATATCCAATGTTAAAAACTCCCTGTTTTGAATAAATGATGATCTTTATACTCCATCCAAACTTCTTACCCATTCCGGATTTTACCATCTTTTTTTTTTTTTTTTTTTTTTTTTTTTTTACCCATCGCTTAAATTGTTTATTTTTTAATTTTTTTCCCCCAACCATTACGCGAATATTAAAGTAGGCTTACCTCGATATTTCTCCCTAAGCCTGTGGGGAAAAAGGCTTAATATAAATTACAGTCTAAATCCGTGTATAGGCTCCTTATACCGTTGGCATATTGCTCGTACCACTTTGAATTTTCAGAACTTACAAATCTATACCCTTTTCGAATCTCTAAATAAATTAGTCGTATCTTTAAAGGAAGGGTGAAGAGGTTTCTTCTACTAATTCTAAGACCTATCCGAGTAGTCATTCGGGAAATATATCCCAATGATTTTTAAAAAATCAAAATATATCCACATTGACCACCTCCATCCAATCGCGTAACGGCCTTCCTTATAGCTATCAAGCGCAATTATAGCGCGAAATGTGATAAATAACTTTGAATTTTTACTACTGAACTTTTAAACATACAAGTCGAATTAACTAATCCGCGGAATGATAAAAATGTATTTTCTAAAGCTCTAATCTCAAGCTCTAAATTTAAAGCATCATATGATCTAATATGTCGACACAATATATAACGAAACCGCTATCAGCTCCGCCAAAACCTTTTTCTCCAATAGGTTGATATCTAGATGTAAATTTCATAGTTATAAGAATATATTGATCGAAACCGAAAGAGAAAAACTGTATGGCGCCATTTCATTTTACAACTTTTCTCATTTTGTATCAAATATGTTGAAATTTCGCTTTTCAAAATAAGGTTCCATGTATCGCTCGCTCCTGATTTACCTTTTTATAACCTTGGAAATAATCAAAATACGCCTAGTAATACGTTGATTCAATGGTAGTTTATGATTCTTTTCAAGGTTGTAATTGATTTTGTAGAATGTATAACATCAAAAATCTATCATTTTATTCCATAAAAGTAAACAGCACCACATAGCTTAATACTATCAGCGAAGGAGCTGTTTTACGTCATAGCCCATCACTTAAAGATAGCGAAAAAAGTCATCACCCCTGTCTGGCTCGAATGGTTTGGACTCTTCAGGTGGATATTTTGAGTCGGAAGAAAGGGATGGAATTTTAGGCGGGCCGCGCTTGGCTAGATTGTCTTCCCTCTCAACTTCGGAATTTCTCCAAAGAGTAGCGCTTCCTATTTCACTATTTACATCGACTGTGGTCGCTAGAGTGTCTCGAATCAGAATCTGCCAGTACATTTACCTGGATCTTTGCTTATAGTATTAAAACTACGGGGCGTTGTTTGCTTTTATGGAAAAAAAGTGATAACATCCATAGAGATGGTCTCCCCATTTAAAATCTTTACTCGTGATGCCAACTCGAAGCGATGAAATATACTATAGATAACGGTTTAGCGAATTTCGTATACATATATATAAATGCGTATAAGAGTTAGATCGACCGTGATAAAAACTGATCCGTTAGACATTCCTATCTTATACTCTAGTGTTGAAAAGAACTTGGAGCAACGGATTTTTTCCTTCTTTTAGGTTTAATATATTGCGTATTAATCCGCCGTAACTTGTATCATTTCGTGAAGTTGTCTTGAACAGAAGAGTATGCTTTAAGATACTGACCTCGCTCCCTCGCTTTCTCCCCTCCGTGCTTTCGTAATGAGTCTAGAGTAAAAGGGGTTATAAAAAAATTCGAAATTAAACCCGGGGGATTATAAGGATATAAATCCCTGCGATTTTTTTTTAAAGGGTAAGCCTTAACTTACTTAATCAACTTAAATTTAGCAAATTAATGAAATAAAGCTTTGAAAAATGAGACCAATTACTTCATATGAGTTTGTCATAAAGTTCTAAATAGTAAATTGATAAATTGTCGGCCATAAAATGTTTTGTATATTAATTTCTATGGCTTTCAAACTCTCAAAATTCTTATTTTTAAACTGGTGGTGATGATAATATAAATTCTGACTACGACCCAGCCTTGAAAAAAGGCAACATCTTCCGTAGAAACGGGTTCTATTTAACGGTTCTTTTAGTTAGTTTCAAGGCTGGAAAAAGTATAGAAAATCCTATACTTTGAACCAACCTTGAAAAAAGGCAACATCTTCAATACAAAAGGGGGCTTTTTAACGGCTATTTTACCCGTTTCCAAGATTATTTTATAGAAAAGCCTATTATTGAGTTTTAATCTTATTTATCGATTCCTTATCGTTTAAATAGGCCTAATCCACCAGTAGAAATTTTTAAAGCAAGTAATAAATTAGAAATAAATTTAAAACTTGCCATCAAAATAGTCTTAGATGGATTCATAGAAATCACCAAAATTCCCCATATAAGGAATCCAGCTAAGCCTATTTTCCGGGTAAGTTTTAAATTTTTTTCTAGTTTAATATTTGTTTATATTTTTTTACAGTTGATAAGGCCTATTTAAACGATAGGAATCACTTGTTGTTAGGTTGCATTCTCCATTTAAAGATGATAATTTTAGGGCGAGTAACGAAACAAAAACAAGATTTCGCGCGCCCTAGGCTTAAGGAAGTTCACAAGTTCTGACGTATAGACAGCAACTTTTGTAGGGAAGTCCCTCCCCATTTACAATATCGAGTATTTAAGTGAGACTTAACCTTTAAAGAAAAAGAGGTTCTTTAAGAAGAAAAAAAGATCGGAGGTGAAAACTGGAAAATCGTCCAAATATTTTACAAGCGTTGAACTGTATTTTCCGCTCGCGAAGATCGCTATAAGCCGATCTATATGGAATAAGAAGACGCGGGAAATATAGAAAAAGTAAGGAACTAGGTTTTACTTATAAGACCTCTATTTTCTCGAATGGCCCAAAGCGATCGGAAAAAGAGAGATCCGAAGATGGAAATGAAGAGAAGACGAGGAGGTCGCGCGCTTTTCAATAGAGACTGCTTATAGAATGTCGTATACTCTTACTTAGAATCGAAATTGACGCGGAGAAATTCTACTTTTCAATGGAAAACTAGATAACTTTCAAGATTGTAACTGACTTTAAAAAGCTATAGAAACCGAGGTAGTTTTTTTCTTTTTTTTCGTGAAAGGGACCCGCGAGTCCTTCTCGTTGTATAAAAGGGTGCATTCCCGCGAAATAAGAATTTCATAGCCGCCGATTTCGCTTTTTTCTTTCTCTCGCCCCTTTTCCCCGAGCAATAGTAAGGAGAAAGAAGCCAGGCAAAGGAGTGATGTTGCGCTTCTCTGCTTATCTCTTTTTATACACGACCGATTTTGTAGGCCAAGCATCCTCTCTAAATAGCTAGCGGACCCTTTTGGAACCGAAATCTAAAGAAAAAAATAGTGAGGGGGGGGGGGGTCCAAAATATATATAAAAAAGTATAAAGAAGCTTGGACTTGATCTTCTCAAATTCCTACCCCCTGTTTTATTGACGCCAAGAGTTGCCTCTCTAGTACCAGCAACGCTTTCTTTCATAAAAGAAGCTTGTGTAAAGAAATTCCTTCCGTATTAGGCGTGTAAATCTAGAGTTTACGTATATATCTACGCTTAAGATGCTTTAGTTTTTCAAGGTCAGTAAAGTTCTTAACTTTGAATTATTATCTAGAATTAAGGCGCGTTTTCAATCAAGATTTATTCTTGCCCTTGAATCGAAGTTGAAGCTTAAATCATGCTTTTCGTTTAAAACCAAACGATAACAGACTTCGAGTAACAGAGAATCGGATCTTCTCTTGAAAATGGTGATCGAAAACTTAATGCTTAAAACTAACAAGTGAATTTTTTTTATCGATTCCTTATCGTTTAAATAGGTCTAATCCACCAGTTTAAAAAATATTAAACTAGAAATAAATTTAATAGAGTATAATCCTATACACTATAAAAATAATTCAATTGTCAGTCACCATTAAAGCCAAGTTTACAGCCAATTAAATATTTTCGTGCTCTCCATCAGTGTAACCATGGCAAAATCGCGAACTTTACTTTCAAACAGAAATAGCCCCGAATTAGACTTAGCATATAAATCAACCAGAAATTGCATTGTGAATTATTTTTATCGATATAATATTATAATTTTTCGCCTCAGTAAGTGCTTTTATTATAATTAGTGTTTATTTATAATTAAATATATGCAAATTTTAAGTCTAAGTTGTTTTTGATTTAGGCTTAAGAGAGTCTAGTTAGTAATTTTGATAATTAACTGTAAATTAACCCGAAACTTTTGATACGTTTTTACTCGTATGATAACAGTCCAAACTAGTTAATAACTTGTTATAAGAGTCTAGTATCCCTTTAAAGGGAGAATGCAACCTCAAAACAAATGTTTTTTAAAGATTCCTTATCATTTAAATAGGCCTAATCTTAAAGTAAAAAAAATATTAAAAAAATATATATTAATCTAGTAATAAATTTTAAAACTAACCCGGAAAATAGGCTAAGCTGGATTAATGGAGATCGTGAACTCCCCATATATGCACTAGCGACCAATGACATTGATCGATGGTTCTTATATGGGGCATGCAGCTATGAATCCAGCTAAGCCTATTTTTATGATAAGTTTTAAATTTATTTCTAGTTTAATATTTGTTTGTAATTTTTTTTTATAGTTGGATTAGGCCTATTTAAACGATAAGGAATCGATAAAAAACTCTTGTTATGTAGTCGCATTCTCACTTTAAGAAATAAATCTTTTTTTCAAACTCGTAAGTGAAGTTTATAAAATTATATCAAAATTAGTTGTAGCCTTTATTAGTTTACAAAGTTATTTATTCAAATAATTAAGTGCCAGACATCTTGATGCCCATCTTGTTAATAATTTATTACATATTTTATACGTATAATTATATTATAATATCATCAAGGCTCGTAAATGTATTTATTACTTAAGATAATTGAAGAATGAGCTATAGTCTCATGGCCTCATTTTAAGATTCGGAAAGCTTCCTATTCGAGCTATATATAGAGCTATAGAGGAAGAAGGTGGGCTGAATATATAGGTAATTTCATTTCCGAATACGCCAATTCCATTAGGCAAATTTGAAGAAAGGGAGACTAATTTTACTAAGAATATTTCTAAGCGCGCATATTAAATTTTCCTATTAAATAAATGCTAACTAAAAGGCTATCAGAGAAAACAATGAAGTATTGTTGTCTCGAAATTAACTTCCCAGCTTTAGTTCGCCTTATCAACTTGGGGATGATGAATAATCTTTAAAGTGAGTCTGTCACCATTTTTCTGTTTTTTTTTTTACACATCTGTGTTGACGAGTTATTAAAGGGATAATGCAACCTTACAACAAGTGATTTTTGTATCGATTCCTTATCGTTTAAGAAGGCTTAATCCACAAAAATATTTACAAACAAATAATAAAATAGAAATAAACTTAAAACTTAACCGGAGACCTGACGAAATTGAAATATCCATACTCATAAACCAACTTCCAGGGGCTACGGCCATTAGGGTACAAATATAATGATGAATTATCACAATAGAAGGCGCGCCTGCCCTTCTCTCGGTCTCGTACCTATCCACGTATTACACCCGTTGTTATGAGTCTCGAAGCGCGAGGGGAGGGGTTACCGCCTTGTTTGTCTCTCTTGTCATAGCTTAGCCAATCAGAATAGGATCAGAATGGGAACTACGATAGCAACATCTCTTAACACGTAAAGAGATGCGCGTAAAGAGTGTACCCCAATGGTGCGCTGCCCCTGCAAGTTCCTCTTCAATTTCAAATTTGTCTATAGGCTTAGCTGGATTCATGGATTTCCTGAATTTCTTCGCATCGGCTCATGAGCCCCCGTCGTTAAGGCGAGATCTCCATGAGTTTTCCAATAACATTCGACTGGTCGCTTCATCGCGAAGAAATTCAGCTGATCTCCATGAATCCAGTTAAGCCTATTTTCCTGGTAAGATTTAAATTTATTTCAAGTTTAATATTTGTCCAAATAGGCGGATCACTACACCGCCACGTAACGAGTATTTTGGAGCCAGTAGCTTTGACTGTACTAAAATTAAACGCGTATTAGGTATACAGATTAACCAATCGGAAAATACATTAGAGAACTGCAACTCCTATGGCTAGTAGCACTTGTTATTTGTAAATTTCTATATTGTTACAACGCAAGCTGGGTTCTTCTGACTGCTTGATATTTTTGCATTTACTCTTACTCGAACCAAAGATTTGATATTCTCAAAATCAAATTTAATCTTCATCAAATATGACCTCCTTCAATTGCGTTCAATATCTTTAGTTCCAACCAATATCTCACTGAAATACTAGTTTTTCAAAATTAATTTAAGTTCTTTCTAATGTTGCATATTCCAGACTTCCTTTTTGTTTTCATTAAAAGCTCCGCTTTTGAACTTTTAATATATAATCCATCTTCTACCCCTAAAATAGGTAAAATATAGATTTAAATGGCTTTACGCTTGTTTTGTCGCGAAACGCGGTGAAGTTTGGAAACTATATCCTTCTCCGATAATACCAGGCGCCACTCACCAGGCACAGCTACATGGAATAAAGCGGGCATATAGACAGACTCATTAAGGTACCCAGAGGCGGGTGCTTCTATATGTAAGAGAGAGAAAGAGAGTTGGGGTTACTACCCAAATATTTTGCAGGGTGAAACGAAAACTGCCAAAAAGTAGGGTGAAAATAGGAGTGGTGGATTCAAAGGACGAGTCTTGTATTAATGTTTTGGTTATTTTCCAGTAGATTGTTGAAGAGTTTAATAATAAGAACTTCTAAATATGACCGCTTAGCCGCGTATAAATTGAACCACGAATAAGACAAAAAATTGACGAAGAAAAATTCGCCTTGGCAGTATATAATTTTTTTCGCGTAGACAAATTTATCGCGTAGGCCCCTGCCTTTGATTGTAAACAATTTTTTCGCGTAGGCCCCTGCCTTAAGCTTCATTTTCATGCTGGCTAGTAGAGGACGATTTTAGTGAGCGTTTTAAAATTACACGGGTACTCCTAGCGGAGGCGAAAGATATCTAATTCAAACAGATCGGCGTGGAAAGCGAAAATCCGCTTAATTTTGGATGTTTCCGCGATTTATTTCGGCTTTAGCAAGCTTGAAAACGACACGAGCTTGTAGCGGAGGCAGAGTTTTAGGTTTTATACTCGCTACTAGCGAGGGTAAACATGAAGCTTTAGACAGTAGACAAACTGCTCACGTAGATTCCTGGCTTTGACCATTGCCAAATTTTCGCGTATAAAAAACGATAAATATAATCGATATATCCTTAAAAAATAGTGAGAGATTAAATCACGCTGAATTCTTAAATCTCGCGCTAACGCATAGATTTCGCGCGTTTCAAGCGAAATTAACCCTCATCAAAAGTGAGAAATCGCGCGAAAAGCTATATTTGCCGTAGAAGTCGCTCGCAAACTGGTATAGATCCCCAATTGGATGGCTCCTCGCGCGAGTGCGAAGAAATGTCTCCGTGACTTCCTTGGCTCAATCTGCGTGTACGAACGCGTGAAATACAGACGCGATCTCTGCTCGCATCCTGCTTTACTGTAAATCATTACACCTTTTATTACGCAATTATCATCTCGAGTTAAATACGTTTGTTGTTTACGGCGGGATTTTGATGTTTTTGTCCTCGTTTTTAAAGCTCTCTGGGAGTTCTATTAATGTCTTGATTACCGAAAACGTAGATTTTTAAAGAGACTTGTTCTTGAAGCTATACGAGTATTGAGCTTAGGGGGTGCTAGCGATGGCTGAATCGCTAGTGTTGGAAAATTGGGTAGAAAAGGTCGTCGTTTTGCGTTTGAGAAACCGTTCCCTTCTATTGATTTTTCAATATTCCGGGGTATAATGCTCGGCAGTTGTCGTCGCGGGGATCAAGCCAGTGGATTTGTCAGCTTTCCCCTCGGGGGAGAATGGTAAACTCTCGGGAGGGTGCTAGGGGTGTACGGGGCATTAGCGGGACATTGCGCCTTCATCAATTGTAAAAGGCGCCCCTGGTTCCCTGGCCTATAGTTTTCTCTTTCTTCTTTTACAATTACAATCTTAGAATGGACTTAAATCCCCGTAAGAAAACCGGTTTTTATATAATAATTTAGGTACCTTCGTAGGCTGTAACGGAGTATGGCTTCTTTTCGCCATCTTCCCTCTACCCTCTCGCATCCAACATCTTCAATTGAAAAACCCCAGGGGTGAGAAAGAGAAATAGACTGCCGAGAGAAATCCGAGATACAACCTTAGAATGACCGGAATTTCCATCCCAAAAAACTGGTTTTTGTACGGAAATGTAAGCTACTTTTTAAGGTTGTAATTGACTGTAACTTTTACGTCTATAGCGAAGGATGTTGTAGATACACGGACGGTGACGCGAAAGTTTCCTTTCGCGAGCGTGTATATTTCTTTGGGCTTGACTTCGTGGTACGTGTACAATCATGTTCAAGAAACTAGGATGAATAAAACCACTAGACGAAAGCTGGTATATGAAACATCGTGAGCTTAAATAAATTTCACATAATATTTACACCCGCTTAAAATTTGTATAATTACGATTAGGAAAATTTACGAAAACTGTTACATGAACGTTAACATATCTTACACGGTGATTAAATCATTTAATGATATTAGTTCTGTTAGTTAAATCGAATTTTGACTAAAGATGTCAGTTTAATATCATTTCATTATCGTATTAACGCCATTACTAATTACGAGCGAGCGAGCGGCCTACGCTTTAATATGTTTTTAGATACACTTTGTCATTAACTTTTCAAAAAAAAAAAAAATTAAATATTAATTTTCAGGAAAATTACATTTCAGATACTGTAATTTTATATCTCTAAGCTTGACATCTCTAATACCCTCTTCAGACGAGGCGCAATTAGCTGGTTTAATCCGATTTAACCGAGTGTTTTATACATCCTTCTCAGTTCAATAAACCTCTGTTAATTGTGATTAGACCTCGTTTAATTATGCCTCGTCTGAAGTGGCTATAATGACTATTAAAACAAAGGATACCTATCTTTAATAGAAGTTCTATAGAATTTAGAATTGGTCAAGCTCTATGCAGTTTACAACACGACAGGTCTACTAATCTGTATTCTGAAGTATACACGCTTTAGTTACGTTTCGTTTTAATATAAATTAAATTGAACACCTTTCACACGTATCTCAATCTACAACTGTTCCTCAAATTCTCTCTTGGACTATATATCTTCTCTATGAGACTAATATTACTCTATTCTGTTTCGAAGAGTGGATGACGAATATTCAGGTACATATCGGGTACCATGCAGTGTTCGCGTCATGGGTTTCCTACGGGAGTGAGGAAAAATATCCTTAGGATATCTAAAAACCTTTTTTTAAAGAGAGTGTGAAGTGGAAAATGATTTTTTTATCGGTTCTGTGTTTGTGTAGTAAACATTTAGGTTGTACACTCTATGAATTGTACAAATATTTTAATTTAGGCATAGAATTAAAATCTAAAACTAATCAAAAGACGCCCCTGTATCTTTGACTTAATAAAATCCCTGCAACAGCTGCTGCGGCACACTCACTATTTAGCTTGACACTTAAGCCGCGTTCATACTAGACCTTTGAATTGATTTAAACCGTTTCAAAACGTTTCTCTAGAGTCGTGTGAACGGGAAACCGCGTTCGTACGAGGCCTTGGAATCGATTTTAAACCGCTTCAAAATGTTTTGCTAGAGTCGTGTGAACGGGAAACCGTTTTTTCTCGAATCGATTTGATTCGATTTCTCGAAACTGCTTCGGGAACCAGTTTCATAACGATTTGATTTCAACAACCGATTGATGAAGCTGCAATAAATCGATTTATAAAGATAACGCGTGAACACGCGACGCTTAAAACGATTCCTGACGATTTGAATATCGGTTTGATTTTACCGTTTCAAATTGATAACGAAATGCTAGCGTGACCGTAGCTTTTGAAAACCGTTTTGAAGGATCAAATCGACTATTGAAGATAATACTTGTATTTCTTGAACAAAGATATACACTGTTGACCCTGAAATTTGTAATTTGACCTAGTGCGTATGAACGTGGCTTTTAAATCGAGTTAAATCTCGTCCCTAATTCGCGTGCACAATTTTTTTTTTTTGTGAAACGGAGTCTTTTGATTAGACGTAGGTACTTCTTTTAATTTATATGCCAAAACCTGAATCTTTACAAATTTTTTGCGCAATTCAGACAAGTACATTTTCCGAATGTTTTAATACACGCAAACACGTCTTATTTTTAATAGTAGAATCAATAAATAATTTCTTCACTCTCTCTTTTAAGAGACTTTTGTATGAGATCAAGGTATAGGAAGTCTGGGGTATAGAAGGAAAGCGGGCGTCTTGGGGAGAGAAGAAAAGAAAAGAAAGTAACAGCACCCGACGACGAAATAAAAAACGATAAATAACTCGGGGGGAAGAACGCGTTATGCAGTGTATATCGAAAACAGGCGCCTTGCCAGCTATCTCCTCAAACTTTAAAGAGAAAATAAAGTGCCTTTATTAACAATCTTTTTTTATTTTTATTGATGAAGACAATATTACGTTTAATTTTGAAGAACATTGTACCGAAAATTCATCGTTAGGGTAAATTGAGCCCAGAAAATATTTTTTGCCGCTGGCAGAAAATATAAGCTTCAATTGTGCGTAACCAAAGCCCGAAATCTGGATTTTTTAATTGTTAACTTGAAAACTAATGTCAAACGTCTCTTTTAAACGAGCTTTCATGAACAATTATTAACTTACCAACAAACTGTTGAAAAATTTATAGATGTAAAGTCAATAACCCAAATGCAGAAAACTGAAAATTGAATGCTTGAAAAGTTCAACCCCAGGCTTCCATCCTGTTTAAAAATATCGAAGATGGCGATTATAAAATACTTATTTTTTTTAGATTTAATTTAAGTCGTAATTTCTCAAAATGTTATTACTCTTGAAAATTCCGTGATAGCTAGCCTCATTTTAATTAATTTATAATCACGGAACTGAATTACAGTTATAATATCGTCTACTCTATTGACCATAATACGCCTGGATGGTACCATTAGAGTAGATATTCTCCCTTAAAATATTAAATACATTCTTGATGTTACAATTGATTTATATCGTCATTATATCAATTTATATCGATTTAAAATGGTTTTATTTTCCTATATGACTTCATTATCCCTTTAAACTATGTAGTAGAGACGGGGAGGAAGCCGAAAAGAAAGAACAGAAGCTTTGGGACGGAAGAAGAAACATAAAGATGGAAATTAATAGTTGCGCGCATGGACTAATAAAAATAAAGCGTCCGAGACTCGGTCCAAGATATCCACGTAATCGTTTATATATTTTAGCCTCGCGACAACATGCCGAAAGAACCTTGTAGTGTTAAGAATTTGAAACAGTCGCCATTCTTGGCTATACATTATTTCAAGATTTTGGAGATATTTGTTGAATTTGAAATAACAATTTGACATAAAAAAATCGTCGTATAACTACTGACGATCTTGTTACTTTTGTAGAAATAATCTTACATTTATAGCATTTTAGTTCCATCTTTGAGGCTACAATACATTATAAGTTCCCAACTTTCCACACTAATAATCAATAGGACTATAATCTTATTTTTCTGTGGACTTACTAAGACCAAATAAACCGTAAGAATTTATAGAGGAAAACGATTGGATATTATACCCATAAAGGGAGAATGCAACCTAACAAGAAGTGATTTGTTTATCGATTCCTTAGTGTTTAAATAGGCCTAATCTAATAGTGAAAACATTTACGAACAAATACTAAACCAGAAATAAATTTAAAACTTACCGGGCTAAATAGGCTTAGCGAGATTCGTGGAGATCTTGACTTCCTCGCGTATAAGGTCTAGCGACCAATCGAACGCGATTGTAAGTCTCTTGGAGAACTCGCGTGAACGTCTGGCCTTTGCTCATTGGTCGCTAGACCATACACGGAGGCAATTCATGATATCCATGAAGCCCGCTAGGCCGATTTTCCGGGTAAGTTTTAAATTTCTAGTTTAATATTTGCTTTGTAAACTTTTTATTGGTGGATTAGGCCTATTTTAACGATAAGGAATCGTTAACAAAATCACTTGTTCTCAGGCTGCATTCTCCCTTTAAAGGATCCGTGACACCATTTTTGTTAAACTTCCGAAACGAAATCATGCCCGTAGTCAGAAAATTTTTATTAAGAGGTATTATCTTTTTTAAGGGGTATTATTTTATTTCCGGGGCAATTGCTTCCTTGTTGCTCCCTCTACAGGGAAAAACCTGGAAAAGTCAGGGAATTTGGAAATTGGCCAAAAAGGTCAGGAAAAAGCCAGAAAAATTAAATATTTTGGTACGAATCAAGGAACTGTTTATGATTAGTTGACCAAGTAATTGTAACATAATTATTATAAACTGAAAATATTTGCCTACAGATTAAAATGTTTTCTCATATTCTGAGTAAAATATCCTGACCCGGATTGATAAACTATGCCAAGTAAAAAGTGTCAATTTCCAAGAGCTCCCTCGTAAGAATAGATTCGCGAAAAAAGATTAAAATTGGTCAAGGAAAACCTGAAAAAGTCAGGGAAATTAACTAGGCCCTAGCTGTGGTTTGCTAGAAATAGTAAAACTCTAAAAAAGCACATTTCTCAATACGGAGGCAAATATTAATGTGTGGGCTTTTTTTTCGTATTTCATTAATGTCTCCCCATCTCACTCCTAGTAAAATGAGTACTTCTACTGGAAAGCAAACTTGTAGAGGATATTTTTTTAAAGCTCAATTGTATATACAGCAGACTAAAATAATATTGAATTTCTAAAACTTCAAATTACAGTCTCATTTAACCCTTGGTAAAATTTGTAATCTAGGATGGTTTTATCGGTATATGTAGCCGGGGTTTCAAAGCTTTCGTTGTTTTTTTGCAAGTCGAGCACGTAGAACGGCGGTGTTCCGCCATTTTGATAATGGCTTCGGGGAGGCACGTCGATTCCTTCCCGAGAGAATGTCTTCTCACCGTCTAAATCGAAAAGCGTGTACCGTTAAAAACATTCCCCGAAAAAAACAACAAAAAAACAGGATATCAAATCCTACCTCGAGTTGATAGTACGCGTAAAGTTACTCTCGACCTTATCTTCATTATGTATGTTGTTTGAAATGGAGTCCTGCACCTTAATACGATTGCTACTAAAACATATAGGGAAATAGACTCCCATCTAATGTATGGAATTTGTAGAGAAGAAGGTTTAAGACTTAAGACCAAAAATAAAAAAAAAAAAAAAAAAAAAAAAAAAAAAAAAAAAAAAACAGTCCCGATCAAAGGGATGCCTTGTTTTTGGTTATAAAAGGCAATTTTCCCCCTGAAACAGAAGCTCCAGCATTAAAAATTGATTCCAGGGCTGGTAAAGGGTATGTGTTAGGTTTATTCCGAGTAAATTCCCTTGTAGGTTATTATTATTCTTGCTTTATAGTAGGGGTCGGCCGATTTTCTGCAATGCTGACGATTGACTTAAAAGATTCGAAATTTCCTCGCGATCGACTTTGAGATTTCAATTTTCCTCGTTATCGATTTACTAAAAACAACTACTCATTTTACAGTCTTAGCTCGATGAGTATGCAACCTATCAACGTGTGATTTTTTATCAATTCCTTATCGTTTAAATAGGCCTCATTCGCACCGATAAAAAGTATACAAAACAAATATTAAACTTGAAACCAATTTAAAATTTACCCGGAAAATAGGCTTAGCTTGGATATTCATGGAGATCCTTAAATTCTTCAAATTGATGAGTTGGCGTCTACTAATGAGCAAAGAACCGTCTTGAGATAACTTCGATTGGTCGTTGACTCTTCAACGCGAAGAAATTTAGGATTTCCATGAATCCAGCTTTCCATGAATCCAGCTAAGTCCATAATCAATTCAGAGACTTTGTAGTTAGTTGTCAATTTTTAGTTATAATTATTTAAAATTATCCATTAATAAAATCACTTTTAATTAACAATTTTTAATTAATCCACGATATTTACATTCTAAATTACACTGAAATTCTTTTTTCAGTTTGTACATTTGTACCCCTTGTTGAACTGGAATTGCTTCGATATTGTTTAAATTAAAAGAGGGTGTATTAATTGGAATTAATTTAGGTTCGTTTTTAGTTAATTCAATGGATTCCTTAGCTTCTTATTAATCCGTGACTAATTTACGTTTCGAGAAGGTTTCTTAATTAAGAAAGAGAGCCCATTAATATCTGCTCTCTCTCGCTTCTTTTTTGCCTTTCTGCGGAAATCGATAATTTAATCTCCCTAGGCGATAAAACGTTGAAAAAAAGGAATCTAAATAATTAAACATATTATTCACCGTAGATAAGATATAAAAGAAATTATGTTTCTTACAGAGAAAACGACATGGTATTTATAGAAAAAAATTAAATTATGCAAATTTAAATAAAAGTAATGAACGACTTGGCTCAAAACAAGTCGTAAATAAAGTGTCCATGTTGTTTTCTCAGTAACAAACAATTCCTACTAAATCTTCGGTTCTACCATCATAATCGGAGCATCCTGTGTAGAGAAAGAATATTGGCCTTATTTATTTTACTGTATTCTAAGTAATATACTTGGGATAAGCTCCACCCCTCAACACGCCTAACGAAACTTTCGTAATTGAACTGACTTTGTAAATACGATCCGGTTTCGCCTAAAGAGAATAAGACCCACCTCTTCTATAGAAGGGAGTCGTGGAATATGAGGCACACTCACGAAACCCAGTTCAATATTCCGTCTTTATTTTGCAACGGGTACGCCAGGGCCCAGAAAACATACTGTACTTAAGCTATTACGCGTAATCTTTAACAGTGCTAAAATGATTACGCGTAATCCGTGTTCATGGAATCCAAGAGTGATTAGCCCCTCGATGATCTTTTTTCGCATTCCATTTACTAGCGCAACGGATTCCCTAGAAAACATACCCCGAATACCCTAGCGCATATACCCTTAAAGAAAAAACGCGGCTTATGTCCTTTTTTTCTGGGTCTCCTATTGCCGGCTTCTCCCCCTTCCCTCCCCTTTCTCTTTGTTCAGAATGGAAATTCTTTCGTTCACCTCTACATGGAGTAACGTTTGACGCCAAATTTTTTAGTAGGTTTGCCGCGACCAAGAAATTAGTTATATTTTAGCGCGCTGCCAATGAAGGTCAGATAAAATTTTCGCGTGTTTAAAATAGACAATGAAAAGGTTTTCCGCTCTCAAGCACGGGTAAGAGTTAAGCATAACCAAAAAAGCGAAGTTAGACGATATTCCTCGAATTTAATAGATAATAATATCAAAGTCGTGTGGATTAAGGTCACGTAAATATTTCTTTAGTTTGGAATAATATTTTGCGAAACGAAAGCTCGGACAACTCAAGTTCGATGTAATTAACGATTGTGAAAATGAATTGTTCTAACAAAGAAGCCATCAAGTGAATAGGAGTAGAAATGGTGTGTACATTTTGGATTTGGATGTGATCATGTCAGTTAGAAGCTCCGGTACGAACAGTTAATCTGCAGATAAGGACTCACACGTAGAATCCTCCATCCAAGGTAATTCAATAGTTTTATTTGTCAACATTGAAAGCCAGTTTAAACTTGGCTTCGTCAAAGTTTAAAGTAGATGTTCTAAGTCAAGATAATCAGATGGTAGCTATCTGACAGAATTTAAACTAAGAATAATTAAATAAGTTTAAGCCTAATTTTGGATATGTTTGAAACATTTTAATGTTAGTAATTAGGCCTAATATCGCGAGGTAGTTCAATTTAACCCCGATACAAATAATTATATAAAACCCTGTCAAAATTATGGATAGACAATGCCAACCTCCGTGAATGAGACCCGACAGACGAAGCGTCCCTCCCTTCTATAATCAATTTAAAATCTTTTCTTTGATAGAATATTCGAAATAAAAATGTTTTATTTTCCAATTCCCAAAATCCTCTTTTCTCTTCCGTCGAGCGGGATATCAGTTTCTCTTCTTCGACACTCGTATTCGCGTGGCTATGTTTAATAAAATGGAAGGTTTAAAAGCCCGAGTTATCTGATTACCGATAATTTCTCTCCTTTCGTATACAACGTGGCCGCTTTATTACTCTTTGTTTCGCGCTAAAGGAGGGGCGCGCTATCGCTTCGAGTAATGGGAGGGGAGTGTAGGGTATAAGCTAACCTTCTTTTCTTTTGGTTCGTTGACGACTGGCCGTAATTACAGCATATTGAACTGTCTCCCCAGGGACAGATCTTAAGGGTTTTGGAGGGGTAAAGCGTATACAGAAATTGGCGAGGAATAGCCAAAGTGGGAATTGAGGGGGATATACGAGGAAAACAATCCCGCCATCTATCGGTGGGATACTTTTCCTTCCCATCTTTAGTGCCAGCTAGTTCGCGTTCCCCGGGCGATTCATCGCGCGTGTTCAGTCTTTTCCCCGTTTATTTTTATTCTTCTACTGATTTAGAATCAATATAGCGAAAGGTGAGAAGAAGGAGATACGGGTCGGGCAAAGGGATACTAGGCTCTGGAAACAAGTCATTTTTAATCGATCTAGACTGTTAAAATATGCGTATAAAACATTATCAAAACTCGCTACTAAGTTTTTAAGGTAATTTCCCGTTAATTGTCAAAGTTGCGAAACTATAGGCTCGAAGAATTTCCGATCATTTATTCCAAAAGGACTCGATTGCTGATCAGCCAATGATAGTTCGCTTTTGAAATAGTGCTTGAACCGAAAGAGATGTTTGTTAGAAATAGGGCGCGCCGTTTTTAGACAATTTTCCATTGGCATCATCAGCAACTCATATTTTTCGAGAATTCTTGCAGTCTAAAATTAGTTCGATTTAGGCTTAGCTATAGTCTAGTTCGCGACTTTGATAATTAACTGTAAATTACCGAGAAACCTTTCGGTGAGTTTTGATATGGTTTTTAAGAATATATTTACAGTTCAAACCGATTAAAAACATACTATAAAAGATATTATCCTTTAAAAACAAGTGCCTTTTATATCAATTCCTTATCGTTTAAATACGCTTAATCCAACGTTAAAATTTTTAAAACAAATATTAAACTATACATAAATTTAAAACTTACCCGGAAAATAGACTTAGCTGGATAAATTTTAAATTTATTTCTTGTTTAATATTTGTTTTTAATTTTTTTACAGCTGGATTAGGTATATTTAAACGATAAGGATAAAAATTACTTGTTTTTAGGTTGCATTCTCCCTTAAACATACACGTACAAGAATGGTTGTCTACCATTCGACCGAATCCCAATCGACCGAAACCCATTCGAGCGAAATCCCAATGGGCCGAATGGATTTTATCTTTGTCCATTCGACCGAAATCCCAATGAGGCGAATGGATTTCCCTTTTCCCATTCGACCGAAATTCACATTTTAAATCATTCAATGTTTTAAAAAATTGTACCGAATACATCTACAATTTTTTTTTTATCAAATATCCTCAGAAGTAGAGTAGATTCCGAGTTGGGAAATATGATATTCCTCGTTGATTCAGGCTTATTTATCTAACCTAAGAATAAACACTTTATATAAATATCTTATATTTCAGGCTAATGGGATTTATTTACAATTCAATTGCATTTATCCATTATCATTAAAAAAATATTTCGGTCGAACGGGATTTCGGTCAAATGGAATTCGATCGAATGGTAGAATACCACAAGAATACCATTCTTTCTGCCTTTATATTATTGTTTCTAGCCTGTAGTGATCAAACCTTATTGGAAGGTACCATTTTCCACATAAAAAACCGGTTTAAATATTGAAATCTACGTATATTCCTAGGTTATAACTAGGTATATGTAACGATATCCGTTAAAGAAAAGCTATTATGCTTCCTAAATCGAACTGATTCTCACCAGCAACTCTTGCCTCTCTATTTTAGAAGGAAGTAATGATTGGGTCAGGAGGAAAGATAAAATGGCTCTTTCGGGAAGAATTATTCTTAACGCGTGGGATTTAAACAAGGGAAAAATATCTCGCAGTTAAATGAATTATTCTGCTTTTATAAAAATAAAATTATATGTCGTCGTTAGAAGATGAGAGAACTGGTATATGTTTTTTTTTTTTTTTAGTTTATTTCCCAACCCCATTAACTTCTCTCTCTAGCTGTGGCAGTTCCTAAATACAGGGCACCATTTCATACTTCTAATATAAATGACTTACGATTGTTATAAATATATAATATAATAATTAAAAAACCATGAAAATATTATGATTATATTATACCCCGCTTATAATTATGAGTTAAGGAAATTACACTGATTACTTTAAACTGTTAGATATGAAAGCCATTTTATCATGAGAAACTCTTATATTTTGGGATCTTATAAAAGTCTAAAAATAGATGCAATTTGTTCAGCTGAAATGAAATTTTTTCAATTTTTTTTCAATTTCATATCATCAGAGATATATAATAACCCCTTCGGAGGGAAGTATGAAAGCCTCTATACTACCAATGCTAAAAATCACGAACAAGAGCCCGCTGCTGACTATCTAGGCCACGCGCTGGACTTCTCAATGTTGCCACTCTAGTAAATGGTCTTTGTATAGACAAGACGGCTCGATTTGTGTTTAGAACTTCCTGTCTCAGGAGTCAGGCTGTCTGTTAAAATGGAGTCGAAGGTTGACTTCAGCTCGCAAGTTCCGGAAGTGCGCGTAGGGAAAATTTAGTGAGGTTCAAAATGGTGTAACTATTTTTTGGGAGTAAAGCGGTGTGTCGATCCGCCGCGATTTACGCCGGGCACTTGTTGTTCGTCGATTTTGCCTACCTTTCATGCTTCCCCCCGAAGGGGGTTATTATATACCTCTGATATCATCAAAACATAATAAAATCCTCTGTTCGTACGTCCGTAATGTTTTCTCTCTCCATGCACCCACAGAAAAGTCTAGAAAATTCTGGAAAGTTCTTGAAAATTCTAGAAAGGTCTGGAAGGTTCTAGAAATGTGAAATAAATAGGATTATTTGTTTTTAGAAATATATTAGAATTACTACTAAAATTATAGGAGCAAATAGACTCTAAAATAATCAGGCGACCCATAGTGCAATGACGTTGTATTGCGGGAAATTTTTAAAAATTTCGAAAATGCCGATAATAAAAATTTATTTTATATTGTCGCAGTTCATGATATATCCGTGATAGCCTCACTTTAAGATAAAGAGTTTAAATAAGTATGCAAAAAAAAAAAAAAATTTAAATACATTTTATATGATAAATAAGCTTATTATATTTTGAATAAATTATTAACAACATCACATCTTGATACGAAGTTTTAATAATTATCATTTAATCTATGGAAATCGTTTTTATTCTACAATATACTTTCTATATTTCTATTTAAAAGGCAAACATTTTTCGTTATTTATGGGCATTCACGAATGCGTAGATAAACAAAAAAAACTTAATTCTTATTCTATTCTCCTTTTTAATTATTTCCCGTCTGCCGTTGGCTCGATCTTCTTTTATATATATCCAGCTCATTATATTCGGTACAATGATCTTTTAGTAATGAAAAGTTTTTGGCTGCTGAAATAGATAACAAAGTTTTATTATTTTTCCAATCGGTTTTCTCCGCAAACTAACGAAACTTGGCGTCAGCATTTCAGCCATATATAAATTTTAGAAACACTCGGAGATCTCAACGAATCCAAAACTAAGTTATATTTGTTTAATATCAAAAGTAAACAACGCCCCGTCGCTTAATACTATCAGCAAAGGACCAGGTAAGCGTAGTAGCTCATCACTTATAAATAAACAAAAAAATCATCACCCCTGTCTGGCTAGAGTGATTTGGACTCTTCCTCGATATTTTTGAATAGGACGGAATTTAGGCGGGCCACGCTTGACTATATTGTCTTCCCTCCCAACTCCGTAATTTCTCCACTATTACACCGACTGCGGCCGCTATACTAGAGTGTCTCGAATCAGAATCTGCCGGTGCATTTCCCCGGGCCTTTGCTGATGTTATTAAGCTACGGGGTGTTGTATACTTTTATGGACCAAGTGATAGACTTTTGCTAGTACATATACCATAAAGTATCCCTGATTCGAGCAACAACCAAAAAAACGTTGGAATTTAAATCTGTGAGCTCCTACCTTATATCTGTGTTATAATTTCAATAATTTTTACTTTAAACAAAGCTTTGACCATTAATTTGCAACATCTACAAAGCTATCTATCTTATTTATCTTTAAGTTAGCAAACCATAAAGGTTAAATGGTAGTCTGGTTTTCAACGTGGTGACAATTCCAAGTAGTAAATTTTATAAACAATTCCTTGTAGAGACGAAGGAAATTACATTGCAATGAGACCCGAATTAGATGAAGTTTTCTATGCGACTTTTGCTATGGTAGTGAACTTTTCAACAAAACCTTTTCCATCCTTAAGTTCGTCGCTCACGTAAACGATTTTCATGTATTTGAAAATCTTGTTACAAACCTTTTAAATCGAGTTTGAGGAATTTGTTAGTACTAATTAGTTATATATATACTCTTTGTTAACAAATTATGATACTAATATTAAATTTAAATGAGGTTTTCATGAACTTAAGTTCAAAATATAATGTCAGTATCATATTCTTTTAATATTTAATTTAAAAATTATATCCGCAATACTATACGTCATCACTAGACTACAGTTAATGTTCTATGTCACGCGATGTGGTCGATTTCAAGGATCTATTTCGTGAAAGTAATTCATTCTGAATTTATCGCTTATGTTCCAAAAAATATACTGGTGTTTCGAAAATGGTGGTAGGACCGAGCTACAGTGGGTTCTATGGATCATTTTAAGACGAAAATGTTCTATGACGTTTTGACGTACGGGGCGCCGTTTAAGAGTTACGAAATGAATCATGTACGAATGACCCCTTAATGTACATTAATAAATGTATACTCAATTCTAAAATCAAATTTTTATCAAGCGCGTGCTTTTAAAAAAATCAGTAATTAATTAAACGTATTTTATCATTTAATATACGTTTATTAATGTACGTTAAGGGGTCATTCGTTCATGATTAATTTCGTAACTCTTAAACGGCGCCCCATACGACAAAAGGTTATAGAACATTTTAGTCTTAAAATGACCCATAGAACCCACTCTAGCTCGGTCCTACCACCATTTTCGAAACACCCTCTGTATTTAAATCTATATGCTTTTGGCTCGTCAACTCCGATGTTTAAAACTAAATTTGTCTTCGTAAGAAATTGTGACAGTTAAAAGTAAACGTTTGGTTTTTGTGACATGGTTTTAAGGAAGAAATTAAATTACAACTCCCTGGGTGGGCGACAGGCTTAATTCAAACTTAATCCGAAATTCTTTCTCTTTGCGATTGGAAATGTATGCTCTTTTACGTTGCGGAACGAATAAGAAGGGGCTGACGTAGGCGAATTTCATTTTGCGCCTCATTATGAAGTATTCAATGGGAAAAAAGTTTTTTTTTTCTCCTGACACGCTCCGATTGATTAGAAAAGTTGTTAATTCGACTGTGAAAACCGGGGAAGCGAGCTTTTCCTCTTTTCTAGCAATAGCTGATACACTTATACCAAATTTACAACTTAGAATTCGCCAAAATTCCAATTGAAAAACGTCTTTTCTTTGTAACGTTCGCGCTTTTCTAAAGTGTAAATGCTTATGGTACGCGTCTCTTATCTTTCCTCGCACTATACGGCTATACGCCATACCAAAACGTTTTTGCTTAAAAGTTCCAATTATTTTCCTTTTTGGTTTGGTGAACGTATATTGTATTGTAGATGTATTTCCACACCCTCTAGTAGCGAAAAAAAATAAATTAAACTTCATCTTGTACGAGAAAAAGGCGAATACGAATAGAGCGATGTTATAGGAGAGGTTTGAACTGCAAACATTTCCCTGGCGTGTTTTCAGGCTATATGTTTCTTGCCAAGAATCACTAGACAGCTTTTATTTCTTCAACTATATCCTTTGGCTAAAAAAATATTAAACTAATTATAACCTACGGGGAATTGAAAACTACTGCATGCAAGGCTATTTGCATAAAAATTGTTGTAATTACTATCGTTCATAGTACATAGTATTCTGATACTCTCTTGGTACTGACTTGTTATCTGTATGTGATACTCTCTTGGTACTGCCTATTATCTGTATGTGATACTCTCTTGGTACTGCCTTGTTATCTGTATGTGATACTCTCTTGGTACTGCCTTGTTATCTGTATGTGATACTCTCTTGGTACTGCCTTGTTATCTGTATGTGATACTCTCTTGGTACTGCCTTGTTATCTGTGTGTGGTACTCTTTTGATACTGCATGGTTATCTGTGTGTGGTACTCTCTTGGTACTGCCTTGTTATGCGTGTGGTACTCTCTTGGTACATCCTTTCTTACGTCTGTGGTGTTCTCATGGTACTGCCTTGTTATCTGTGCTTCTGGTACTCTTTTGATACTGCCTTGTTATCTGTGTGATATTCGCTTGAAACTCTCCTTATCTGTTAACTTTTGGTTACCTTTATAATATTGTATAAAATACACAGTACCAATATTCAGAGGACAAGCGCAAAAGAGTACCTAGAAAGTAATCTTTTAGTAATCTTTGGAACGTGTATTCCCGGGAATATTCCAGAATTATAATGTTAGTGTCATGTACTTTCATGCGAAGAGGCAGACATTTACGAATTCAGGTGTACAAAATTTTTGAGCTCTTTGTACTATCAAAGCTGAACTCAAGAGTTCATGACAGTTCGGACTCAATGCACTGTCAAAACTGAACTCGGTGAGCTCAGGTGTACAGCAAATCCAAGAGTGTCTGACCCCTCGATCTCATGGTAGTATTTTGTACTTTAATTCTCAAATTTATACTCCCTTATACCCTCTTCAGACGAGGCGTAATTAGCCGTGGTTTAATCAGATTTAACCGAGGTTTGCATAGCCTTCTCAGTTTAAACCTCGGTTAATTGTGATTAAACTTCGGTTAAATCTGATTAAACCGGCTAGTTACGCCTCATCTGAAAAGGGTAATACATAAATACACTTCCTAAGTGTATCTTGGTGTATTTTTGATAATGAAATGAAATAGGCCTCTGTTCTGCTAAGACTCGTGGTTACCAGAGAGACATAAGTGTGGAAATCTCACTTCACTTGACACGAAAATTTTCCTCGGCGTTCTAAATATCCACCAAAAATGGTTGACTTTTGTTAAGTTTTGAGGAAATTAGAATAAGAAATCTATAGTTATTTCTTCTAGAACTCTATTGGATTCTTCCACAATATTTCTTCTACATTCTTGAATAAGTATATAAGCTAGATAAAAATGGAAATAGCCTCGAGTATAGGGGGCAACGCACCAGCCAAATGTATTTTTTTCTTTCTCGCACGATTTAATATGACCAAACTAATAATAAAATATCCAAACCCGATAACTTTGAATGGCAACGGTCGAAAAGAATATAAAAGTTTTTAAGGGAAAAGTTTTTACTCTTCGCCTGGTTCACGGGTGATGCGGTTTTTTGTGAAAAGAAAAAAAGACGTTAGTTTGAAGAAATAAAAAAAAGGGTTTGGAATCGAAATCGGTAAAAGCTTAGAAATGATGGTGAGACGAAGGGGTGGCGGAAGAAGATGAAAGAAGAGGAAGAATAAGAACAGTTTGGTTAGGGGTTGAAATACAGAGCCGCGTTCAAACTATAAGAGAAATATATTTTACTAGCAAAGTTCAGAAGCGACAAAACGAAGATATTTAAAGTATGCACTGCTGACTCGATTTGGGCAACTTGTCTAAAGCCGCGTTCATACTAGGCCTTGGAATCGATTTTAAACCGCTTCAAAAGGTTTTGCTAGAGTGGTGTGAACGGGAAACCGTCTTTTCTCGAATCTATTTGATTCGATTTCTCGAAACTGCTTCGGGAACCAGATTCATACCGATTCGGTTTCAACAGCCGATAGATGAAGCTACAATAAATCAATTTATAAAGATTATGCGTGAACACGTGAGGCTCAAAACGATTCCTGGGGATTTGAATATCGGTTTGATTTTACAGATTCAAATTGATTAAGAAATGCTGGTGTGACCTTAGCTTAATTGACCTCGCGAACCAAGCTTGCGAATTTAATGAAGCCTAGCCCTAAATCAAGGATGTTGAAGGAATTCGTTGTGGGTGGGTATTGGAGCTATCGACGGACTCCATTACGATTTTAACCGACATATCTTAGCGCCTGCGGTTGCTTTTTGATGCCTGTTTCCTTACTCGATTCGGGCCTTGTCAATTGAATCTGGCGAATGTAATCACGAGAAATTAAAAATTATTCCGAAGCTGTCTACATACGGGTAACGTTGGTTTGGTCCACTTCTCATTTCTATAGCTACGGGCACACAAGCATTTCGTTATCAATTTGAAACGGTAAATCCAACCGATATTAAAATCGCCAGGAATTGTTTTAAGCGCCACGTGTTCACGCATTATCTTTATAAATCGATTTATTGTAGCTTCATCAATCGGTTGTTGAAACCGAATCGGTATGAAACTGGTTCCAAGGTCTATAGTCTGAACTCTGAACGGGATACAGGGAAATACTATCGGGATCAGCTCTGATATCTAACGCTTTGAGCATAAATAAAACTTGGCTATGCTAGTCGTTTTGGCAGATATGTACCGAAGAATTGAAAGAAGCCCATCGAAAAAGGCGGATATCTTTTCGTTGCTCGCTCGCTTCGAGAGTAACAACCTTCTCTTTTTCTTTCGAAAATAGGGTAAAATTTCTCTGCCAAAGACAGTCTTTTCACTCTGCAACCGAATTCCGCGAATACTTAGCCCCCTTTTCGCGAAACATAGCCTTTAAAGATTTATCGATTTGTCCCGCGTACGCGAACTAAAAACATTCTTTTAGCTTTCCTTTTTTCCCTATAGCGTTGCTTCATATTTTAGTTCAAATATTACATGGTTTTAAGCTATTAAGCGGGGTGATTCTTATATAGAAATTGCGTATGTTAGAAACTGAGAGTATTTAAATGAGCCGTTGGTTGCCAGGATTGGGTCTCGTAGGTATCAAATTCTTATAGCCTGTAAGCATTTTAGCTGTTTAATACAATATAATTTTATTTTCCGGTTGCTATTTCGTGTTAGTTAATTTCAATGAGTTTCCCTTTATAGTTCCTCCTATATTCATAGAAAGGTCATTCCATTTGTGGGTTGATAAGCTACTTAAAGGTGTCATAAGCCTTATAGAGGAGTCATTGCTTTGTACATTGAGTGTTTATTTAACGTTTAAAAGATAGCTCTTTAGTTTGGTTTCAGGAGGTTAATTTGGTGAAGAACTAAATCTTTTAATGATGTTTTTTTGTTTTTTTGTTTTTTTTCGTGTCAAAACCTGTACCTCCCACGATAGAATAAGATTTTGAAGCGAATGAATATTAAACTTGATTGTGGAAAAAAAGAAATCAAACATAATGGTTGCCTCGATGGATTGAGAAATGCCATTATCTTAAAATGAAGTGATATATTTCATGCGCGAACATAGAGAGGCTAAAATTTCTGTCTAAGGGAAAGAATTCACGTAAACGATCCGTTTAAATGAGATTTCTTTTTTTTCCTTTCAACCAAAAACTGGGATATTATAACGTAATGTTAGTCGCTCCTCTACTCTTTCCGCATTAGGGATCGGTTTGATTTATTTAAAAAAGGGGGTAAAACCCGTATAATGACGTACGACGAGTCGTCACGCGTTTCGTCGCACGCGTCGCAGGAAATGCAGATTGTAAAAATCCCACACACACGCTCAATATCCACTCCTTATCCCACCGAGTTTATCTCTCCATTTCAGGGCGGTTTTTCATTATTTATTTTTTATTCCCGCGCTTTTGAACTCGCGCGCAAACCAGAGTGTCTAGTATATGATAACGCGATAAACTAATATTAATGATTGAATGGAATATAAAATATTGGTAAGGGTGGGGGGGAGCGAGCGAAGGGTCGTCGCTAAGCCTTTTGTCACGGAATTAAAATTTCCAAAAGCCCCTCGTATCACCCCTCCTTTTGTACGAGCGTAAGATATTTAAAACGGATCGATAGTTTCTAGGGAAAATAGCCCTCGGGCCTTCTGTTTCGTTCTCTCTCGGAGCTGGACCTTTTCAGACCAAAATTTCTAGCGACGTCTGTTTTAGAATGGAGAGGGGGAAACCGCGGGAAAATACGACTTCTGCTTTTGACATCCTTTCCCGTTATTCTATATCTACGATTTTCAAAATGAATAATGAAATAGACTTTGGTCAGCCATGGTCATATTTATATATTATTGTCTATACGCGACCAACGCGAGTTTACGTAAAAGGTTTTTTTTGTATTGTATTACAGTTGCAAAAATGTATTCTACTTTGATTTGGCAGCCCGTATACAATGCTAAGGTTTTGTTCATAAGTTTCGCTTATAGATACCGAATTTATATTTTTGCGCTTGCTTCTAGAGCTAAGGAATCGGATAATGAATAACTTAGGATATCCATGGGCTTTTTTCGGATAGTTTAATCTCGGATAAATTGGTTGTTAATATAAAACCACAAATTATATAAACAGACGCGTATCAAATGCAGGATACGAATTATCCCGGGATAAAATTTTAAGCGCGATTAATAAACAAAATTACGCGTTTATTCGAACGGATAATTCCAAGATAAAAATATGACGTATCTCGAAATCCGTGTGGAATGAAATAATAAAAATTATATTTTAATATAAATTGAAAGGAAACCGACTAAATTACTACATTCTAGCTTCGTGATCTCAATTTGGATTAAAATCCGCGAAGAAACTCGTTTCAATTTCCTAAACAATGAGTACAAAGAAAATTTTGTCTTACACACTCCGGTATACGTTAACTCGAGTAAGAAATGGATGTGTTTTTCGCGAACGGATAATATACGAATTCCGAACTCTACGCGCTTCCCATTATCGTATAATTAAATATAATTTGATTTACTTGTCGATTTTTTTTGCGTTGTTTGATACAAGATTTAAAAATTTTGAGATTTCAAAGGTGGTTTTTGTGGAGATATTTTGTTATTTCAAAATTAATTTTCCATAGAAAAATAATTGCGAATTTGAGACTAAAGCCAAAGTGTATAAGAGATTTTTTTAAGTTATCCTACCACTCGAAAGAATGTATATGTAAAAATAGTTGAGAAAAAAACTGGACATTGGAGCGCGCAAAAATTTTGCAAATGGACAATTCTGTCTGCCAACCACACAAGGACGATTCACAAGCTTATGAAAAACGCTGGACCAATGCTCCCTCTGGTAATCACTTTTAGAAGTAACCTGGAAATGGATCAAAATCCAAAAGCGGATGAAAACATTTAATTGAGAGGGGTGATTTTTAAAATACGCGGTTTTTGCGAACTAGAAGGCGGCACTCTCTATCAGTTTTGCCCAGGCTATAGCTCCTAGAGGTGAAGTGCTCATAATGCGGAAACATTCACCCAATCAACATCAAGATTGTGTTAAGTGATAGGGTGTGAATCCTCCTTGCGCGCCTAGGTTTTATGTCCACTATTTTAGAGCAAATATTTTGAAAAAACATTCTACCTTGCTTTCTATTAGTCCATAACCAAATGAACGCCCGAAAAAGCAATATAATATGGAAAAATCGGTAAACGCAAAGTACATTTTCGCGTGTTGAAAACCTCGCAAACACATTAAGATAGAAAAATTAACATATTATTGCGTTATCTAACGTTATCTAACGTTATATATAGGACACGAGGCTATCAAACATTGTTTAACAAAAGCGTTCTGTTATCGCGTAGTAATATCGCGCGTGTACCCATACCGATCATTTTCTTTCTAATCTATTAAACCTAACTTTAGTTTTGATTAGTTTGTGGCTCTATTCTTATAAGCCTTTACGTTATTCTTTAATATCTGTATAAAGATAATCGAGGAAAATTTATAATTTTAAGTTATCGTACACAATTCGAGAATAAAAATCAACATTAATTTAGGTATATTTCAAATCAGATAATGAAAATAGGGTAAAAAGGATAGTATTTCAATATTGGATCGAATATGAGTGTGAAACCCTATTGCTTTATGAACCATTATCTTTAGTCTTGGTGGAAAATTCCAGAGGATGCGCCGACTAGCTGCTACAGATTTTGGATTGGCTAGCTGGCTTACTCCTATGCCCATCTATGTCAAAGTGTGTGACGAAACGCCCCTTTCCAACTATTTAAACCACCCAATTTGGGTTCAACGACATCCATTCCGCTGAGATCTAACTCGCGCCCGTTTTCGCAGCTTTGGCTAGGGAATAGGTTGGGGGTCCTGGTTTAGGTCAAAAAATACCAAATAGCCAACAATTGTATTAAAAAAATATGTTAATATAATTAATGTAGGTCTAAAGATTCAAACACTCCCCCATTTTCAGATCATTCAGTTCCATTTTAAATGGAGAATGCAACCTAATAGCAAGAGATTTTTTTTATCGATTCCTTTTTGTTTAAATAAGCATAATGCATCGATAAAAAGTTTCTAAAACCAATATTAAACTCGAAATCAATTTAAAACTTACCCGGAAAATAGGCTTAGCGGGATTCATGGATATCCTGAATTGCCTCCGTGTAAGGTCTAGTGACCAATGAGCGAAGGCCCGTCGTTAACGTGAGATCTCCTCGTGACTTGCAATCGCTTTCAGTTGGTCGCAGACCTAATACGCGAGGAAGTCAGGATCTCCACGAATCCCGTTAAGCCTATTTTCCTGGTAAGTTTTAAATTGATTTCTAGATTTATATTTTATTTGTTCGTAATTTTTCACTAGTGGATTAGGCCTAATTAAACAATAAGGAATCGATAAAAAAAATCCCTTGTTGTTAGGTTGCATTCTCCCTTTAGGGGAAGGACGGAAAAATGTTGAGTGTGTGATTAGTAACTGGGCGTCTTTATTTCCTTGCATTTAATAATTAGAGAATATATACAGAACGTTAATTAATGACTGAATATTCGAATTGACTGTTTTATTTAATGGACAGTTTTAAATGGCATGCCCAAGAGCGAGTGTTTGTCGAGTAATGTCTAATTAATAATGAAAACGTATCAAAATTCTAACTCATTTTCACTCTATTGACTAGAATAGTTTCGCTCAACTTGTTAAATTTTAAAGGACGAGTCTCAAATAAAATAAAATAAATTTAACTATCAGGTAGCATGCAGTCTCGACACAATTAATAATTAATCACAATATTTAATAAATTTTGTGTAAAGGAGTATAATATCTCCATCTGACTGGTTAAAGGGAGAATGCATTCTAACGAGTGATTTTTTTTTATCGATTCCTTATCGTATAAATAGGCCTAGTCCAACGGTAAAAGGTTTTATGAACAAACATTAGACTGGAAATAAATTTATGGGAATTGCTAAGGGAAACGCGAATGTCTCGAAGCGCGAGGGGAGGGGTTACCGTTTAGTTTATCTCTCTCGTCATAGCTTAGCCAATCAGATTAGTATCAGAATGGGAACTACGATAGCGACATCTCTTAAAGGGAGAATGCAACCTAATTACAAGTGATTATGATCGATTCCTTATCTTTTAAATGGGCCTAATCTACCAATAAAAAGTTTACAAAACAAATACTAATCTAGAAATAAATTTAAAACTTACCCTGAAAATAGGCTTAGCGGGATTCATGAAGATCCTGAATTGCGTCCGAGTAAGGTCTAGCGACCAATGAGCAAAGGCCCGTCGTTCACGCGAGATCTCCACGAGACTTACGTCACGCGCGATTGGTCGCTAGACCTTACACGCGAGGAAATCAGGACCTCCATGAATTTCGCTAAGCCTATTTTCAGGGTAAGTTTTAAATTTATTTCTAGTTTAATATTTGTTTGTAAATATTTTCAGTGGTGGACTAGGCCTATTTAAACAATAAGGAATCGATAAAAAATCACTTGTTGTTAGGTTGCATTCTCCCTTTAACAGATCGATACGTAAAGAGTGTACCCCAATGGCGCGCTGCCCTTGCAAGTTCCTCTTATATTTCGAATTCGTATATTGAATCGCTTTTAAGATACAGGGGTCCATGTTTGTATAGCAAATAAAGTGACGCTTCGTTTTTATCTCTTTCGTCACAAAATGACATAAAATTGAATTAAAAATCAAGGTAAGCCAATTCCGATATAATTTATAAGAAACGTAGCTGACCCGGAGTCGACGTTTTAGCGAACTTATTTGAAATTTCGTATTTTTGTATTTTAAAACTGCAAACTCTTGATTGATCTTTTTCACGTAAAGTTCTCTGTTTGGGCGGGCGAGTTGGTATAATGGAATGGAGTGCGACAAAGATTAATCGTTTTCCTAGTCTAATTCGTTTCAAATTAGTGCCGATGTTTGGGGGAATGTATATAAATATATATGTTTAGACGTTGACAGACTGTTTTAAATAAGGCAAGCGCACCCAACCGAAATATACCAAAAAGTCGTCTATCTAGACGAGCAATAATTTATCAAATTATGCAAGAACTTTAACGACTCTTATTTATTTATTTATGGAAGCCATATAGTTGGGAATATTACGAAGTTGCAGTATATCCAAATTTCGCTAATGCGCGTATGTGATGGAGATGTTGTAACCTTCCTACTTTAGTGTTCTTATTGTTATGAATAATATAGAAATTCCAATATATTTGGTTAAAAGAAATTAAAATATGTATAATTCTCTAGGTACGTCTGTCTTTCCGTCCGTGGGGAACACTCAAAATTAGATACACAATCCCTGCTTGTTTTTTATTTCTAAAATTTGGAACTACCTTTAACTCACGAAATTTTATATACAGGGAAACCAGTGGTCTTATAATTCCTATAAAATCCTATATTTTTAAACCTGTCCTGTATTCTCCTGTATTTCATTGAATTGCCCTAAAAGACCTTTAGTTTTTGATTTTCATATTTTTGCATGACACTTATTTAACGGCTTTTTTTTTAATATCTGTATTCTGTTATCTTTGTTGAAATTTGCTAAGTGAAACCATATATTTGTGATAATGTTAGTCCTATATTATCCCATAAAATCAAATTTTGCGTCCTGCATAATCCTATATTTCCTAAAAGGAATTTAAAATTTTGACTGAGCTCCCCATATTAGATATTGCCAGCTCTTCTCTGAATTAACTTAATAACATTTTATTTTTTTGGTGTGGAATTTAATCCGAAATATATTCTTAGATAGATAAGAGCCTCTAATTATTTCGTATCACAAATTTAATCTAGGCAACAGAATTGTACGTGTTAAATTTTGGGAGGGTGTACTTCCAAAATCCATTTCCAAAGGAAAACGGAAAAGTTAATTTCCTCGTTTCTTCTCTCTCTCGGTCTGACTTTATGGAGCCTTATATATAAGCTTTTTTTATTCGTCGGGGCAAATTATATTTGGAGCCTCGGCTTTTCTAAATTAGACGCTTCAGCCACTCGGTAATAAGAGAGAGAAAGAAAGAAAAAACTTTCTGTACTAGTGTTTATTCCATCTTGATTTATCAGCTGATGTTTAAACCGAGACTTCCTTTATAACCAAGTAAGTTAGTATTTAGTTTAAGAGAAGCTTTACTGTTTAGCTCGTTGCTATTTCAATTTTCAAAAGTGCAATTGCCTATAGCTAAGTGTAAAATCGATGGTTATTTGATAAATTATTACGGATGAGATCTTTTCCCAATTTTTTTCTAAATACGTGTAGAGACTAGACTAACTTCGTTTTTTCTTCATTAAATGTTTCGCCATAAATTCAAATTCTGAATTTTAAAATTTTAACGTAATGAGATCGAATCGAAACGTAATTGAAGCGTTATCGTCAGTAAGTTATGGTACTTTGCTTTTAATTTTTAATCAGGTTTAAACCACGTTCACACTCGCGATTTTGAAATCGGTTTTGTACCGTTTTGGAAAGATTAAATTAGCTGCGGTTACACTAGCGTTTCTTAATCGATTTGAAACGGTAAAATCAAACTGATATTCGAATCACCAGGAATCGTTTCAAGCATCTTCTGTTCATCTTTATCTTTATAAATCGATTTATTTTAGCTTCATCTATCTATTGTTAAAACCGAATCGGTATGAAATTTGTTCCCGGAGCAGTTTCAAGAAATTGAATTAAGTCGATTGGAGAAGAGTTTAAATCGATTCCAAGGCCTAGTTTTTTACAATTCTGATTTACTTGTTTTAGGAGCAGAATCAATTAAAAAACACTTCATTTCTCTTTTCACTCGCCCCTTAAAACTATTTTAAAAGAGAAGGAAAAATCATACACTATTTCTAATTAAGACTTGTTAATGTTTTAGATTATAAAAAAATTGTTTTGGTTCGAAACCTTGGCGTTAGATGGAGTTACCAATGCTTATATGTTGACCATCTTGGTGTTCGATCCTCTTACCTCTACAGAATATTTTCCTCCTGTTGTTTTGGTTTTTCTCCGGTGTTAGGCCTAAAGGACGTTTACTGTAACTACTTTGACTCGATTTGCCGGCTGTGATTATACGCGCGGCGCAAGCCGTCACGAAATTCGTTTTAGCTCAACCAAAAGTAATCCGAGTAATGCTGCCCTGGTATTCCTCTTCCTCCCTTCTCCTTCTTCTACTCCTCATCATCTCTCGTTTCTCCCTAGCTGGCTGCCTTTCTTCTCCTTCTTCAGTTTTCAACTTGGCTCTTAACCCCGAGAATCTCGTTTTCTTTTCAAGAAAGATATCTCCGAGATTTCTCCGCAACTTTACGGATGAGATATGTTTACATTCATCGCTATGTATTTAAAAACTGACCCGTACTTTTAGATTTAACCGCGTTGTACATTAATCCTTAACAAGATATATATTTAAAACGTTTATAGTTTAGGGTAGGAATAATTGCTCTCGGTATTTAGTAGATTTATTATTCGGTAATTAATTTATAGTAGTCATTTACGCGGTAAATTCGATACTTTCGGATTGGGGTATTATTCTTTATCTTCGGATAAGTTAAAGCCCTAAACTTTCTTCTGTCTGTCACCCCTGGAAATCAACTCGGCTTCTACGCTTCCCCTTGCATTTACGGTTTTTTGGCGAAGTTCGAGGGAGGAAACCTGTTGTGAGGAAAGCCCAAATGCAAGGGGAAGCCTAGAAGGTGAGTTTATTTCCAGGGTGATCGGCGGAAGAAATCGCCAAATTCTACGCCTTTAACTAGAATGATTAATAATCTATTTTTAAGCAAATGGATGAATATAATTCTGTATATCCTATTTCCAATTAATGAAAGTTCTACAAACTATTAATGAGGAAATTCTATATGAGACGAAATGGGATGTAATTCGAACAAAGCTTGAAGCTTTCCTTTGCTAAGTTTGGGCTTGCAATAAAAGTAAAAATATTTTTCTAATAACGATCCTTTAATGTTATACCTTTCTATTAGATGCACGTTTTAAATTTCTCCCCGCATAATGGTTAGATCCTTAGAAATATAACTATCTTTGGCATAACCCTTCATTTCCTTTATAACAAAACGTTTATCGCTTAAAGTGAGGCTTTCACCGTTTTTTATGAACTCCAAATGGAAATTGAGTAGCATTTTCGGAAAGATCATTAAAAAATTATTCGAAATATATAAACATGTCATAGAACAAATTACAGCTACAGTAAATATATACATTTGTCAGTAAAAATACATATTTTACAATCGATATTTTCGAAATTTTAACATAAACATTTCACACAATACTACGTCATCAGTTGATTCTCGCGCGTTCTTGCACAAGTTTTTCGTAAAAGTACATAATACAGAAAGTCCTACATTTCGTACGAAATTATCGTTCATTACGTGCCAGAAATATTTATTTTTATATTTTGAAGTTTCTTAAAATGCGTCAATACAAAGTTATAAAATTTTAAATACGGCGTTTTAATATAATAAAAAAACTAAAAATACAATCCATTGGCATTCGAAAAAAAAAAAAAATAATAATAATAATAAAAATAAAATTGTGACAGCCTCACTTAAAGTAGAAGTTACAAAAATATGGGTAATTTTACTTTTCCTTAAATCGTTATAGTGTAGCTACATAGAACCTATTTTGGCAGGCTTATATTCACTTCCATTTTAAAGAAGACAGCCGATAGAGGCTCTTGAATTTATCTCTAATAACAACAGGTGTAGCGCAACTTTGTAAGCACTGAAAAATCAAGGCGGTTTTGATTATTACTCGAGTTTGTATACTTGTTAAAGGGAGAATGCAACATGTGATTTTTTTTATCGATTCCTTATCGTTTAAATAGGCCTAATCCAATTATAAATTTAAAACTTACCCGGAAAATAGGCTTAGCGGGATTCATGGAGATCATTAATTGCCTCCGTGTAAGGTTCGCGCGAGAAAATTATACGAGGAAATCAGGATCTCCGTGAATCCCGCTAAGCATGTTTTCTGTGTAAGATTAAATTTATTTCTTGTTTAATATTTGTTCGTAAATTTTTCACTAGTGGATTAGGCCTATTTAAACCATAACAATCGATAAAAAATCAATTGTTGTTAGGTTGCATTCTCCCTTTAACAATTTTTCTTTTTTTCTTGGGAGATTTAATATTGTTTATCAATCCGCGACTGCCTTTCTAATTTTGCCAACTTCTCTTGTTGAAAAATTATAGTATTTTATATATAATCTCATAGGGAGAGAATGGAATTTTTTGTTAGTTTTTCTTATATTAATCTATTGTTGTTCCATAAGTTGGCCTATATATCGGTAATAAAATCCTTTACGTGCGTTTATCGTTTTGCCTGTAATATGGGATACCCTTTTTTTTTCTATCTTTTAATAGAATTCAAAGTATATCTTTATCGATTAACGTATCGCGTGGTTGGATATTATTAGGCGAAATTTCGCTCTATATTGCATTCTCGCTATCAATTCTCAAAGAAAATAGCCCTATTTCATACGCATTTTGTTTGGTTTTAAGTAGGCACGCAACCTAAGTAAATTCACAAGATATTAAAAAAAAAAAAAAAAAATTACTGGAGGCTGTTTTTACATACGCCGTTAGGGCTGCAAGAGGTCCTATAATTCCTATAAAATATTATATTTAATATATAATATAAAGTGTCCAATATCAATCAAACACTATTAATTTTCAACGTACGTAACTTTTTACACAATGTTCTAGAAGGTTCCAGAAAACTAGGGAAGAGGTTTAAATAATTCTGGAAATTCTTGAAAGTTTTAAAAAGGTCTGGAAAATTTCAGAAAATACCTGAAAATTCTAGAAAATCCTATACTTTAAGACATTTTCTGTAAATTTCCAGACCCATGAGGCCAAAAAATCTGAGTGATTCTATATAACCTTTTAAATAGTAACATTTTTTAGGCTTTAAAGCCCATGAATTGTCCAATAAGTCTTAAGGCTAGTAAATTATTAAAAAAATATTAATTACACTCGAGAGCTATAAAAATTATTCAAAATAGTTTTTTCTACCATTTTCCTTTAAATTACTGTCTAAACTTAGGGAAATATGATTCTGTCCTATAAAATCCTATAATTTCGTAGAAAATGTTCCATAAAATCCTATAATTTCTTAGAAAATGTCCCATAAAATCCTATAATTTCGTAGAAAATGTCCCATAAAATCCTATAATTTCGTAGAAAATGTCCCATAAAATCCTATAATTTCGTAGAAAATGTCCCATAAAATCCTATAATTTCGTAGAAAATGTCCCATAAAATCCTATAATTTCGTAGAAAATGTCCCATAAAATCCTATAATTTCGTAGAAAATGTCCCATAAAATCCTATAATTTCGTAGAAAATGTCCCATAAAATCCTATAATTTCGTAGAAAATGTCCCATAAAATCCTATAATTTCGTAGAAAATGTCCCATAAAATCCTATAATTTCGTAGAAAATGTCCCATAAAATCCTATAATTTCGTAGAAAATGTCCCATAAAATCCTATAATTTCGTAGAAAATGTCCCATAAAATCCTATAATTTCGTAGAAAATGTCCCATAAAATCCTATAATTTCGTAGAAAATGTCCCATAAAATCCTATAATTTCGTAGAAAATGTCCTATAAAATCCTATAATTTCGTAGAAAATGTCCTATAAAATCCTATAATTTCGTAGATAATGTCCTATAAAATCCTATAATTTCGTAGATAATGTCCTATAAAATCCTATAATTTCGTAGATAATGTCCTATAAAATCCTATAATTTCGTAGATAATGTCCTATAAAATCCTATAATTTCGTAGATAATGTCCTATAAAATCCTATAATTTCGTAGATGTCCTATAAAATCCTATAATTTCGTAGATAATGTCCTATAAAATCCTATAATTTCGTAGATAATGTCCTATAAAATCCTATAATTTCGTAGATAATGTCCTATAAAATCCTATAATTTCGTAGATAATGTCCTATAAAATCCTATAATTTCGTAGATAATGTCCTATAAAATCCTATAATTTCGTAGATAATGTCCTATAAAATCCTATAATTTCGTAGATAATGTCCTATAAAATCCTATAATTTCGTAGATAATGTCCTATAAAATCCTATAATTTCGTAGATAATGTCCTATAAAATCCTATAATTTCGTAGATAATGTCCTATAAAATCCTATAATTTCGTAGATAATGTCCTATAAAATCCTATAATTTCGTAGATAATGTCCTATAAAATCCTATAATTTCGTAGATAATGTCCTATAAAATCCTATAATTTCGTAGATAATGTCCTATAAAATCCTATAATTTCGTAGATAATGTCCTATAAAATCCTATAATTTCGTAGATAATGTCCTATAAAATCCTATAATTTCGTAGATAATGTCCTATAAAATCCTATAATTTCGTAGATAATGTCCTATAAAATCCTATAATTTCGTAGATAATGTCCTATAAAATCCTATAATTTCGTAGATAATGTCCTATAAAATCCTATAATTTCGTAGATAATGTCCTATAAAATCCTATAATTTCGTAGATAATGTCCTATAAAATCCTATAATTTCGTAGATAATGTCCTATAAAATCCTATAATTTCGTAGATAATGTCCTATAAAATCCTATAATTTCGTAGATAATGTCCTATAAAATCCTATAATTTCGTAGATAATGTCCTATAAAATCCTATAATTTCGTAGATAATGTCCTATAAAATCCTATAATTTCGTAGATAATGTCCTATAAAATCCTATAATTTCGTAGATAATGTCCTATAAAATCCTATAATTTCGTAGATAATGTCCTATAAAATCCTATAATTTCGTAGATAATGTCCTATAAAATCCTATAATTTCGTAGATAATGTCCTATAAAATCCTATAATTTCGTAGAAAATGTCCTATAAAATCCTATAATTTCGTAGAAAATGTTCTATAAAATCTTATAATTTCGTAGAAAATGTCCTATAAAATCCTATAATTTCGTAGAAAATGTCCTATAAAATCCTATAATTTCGTAGAAAATGTCCTATAAAATCCTATAATTTCGTAGAAAATGTCCTATAAAATCCTATAATTTCGTAGAAAATGTCCTATAATTTTGCCAGTGAAATCCTATCTGGGAGCGTATAACCTGTAGCTTTGACTGTATTAAAGTGATTACGCAATTGGCAACCTATTTGGTATGGCTAAAAGCTGTAGATAATTCTAGGTGCAGATTTTAAGGATATGTGATTAACCCCACTTTTAGGTTCCCGACTTGAAGTTTCTGATTTGGATAATCGCTGTAAAAAGCGTGACGCAATGGATATAAACACCTTAAAATCCTATATCCTAATCAAATTAAAATCTAAATTGTTTTTAATTGAAATAATAAATAATAGTAATAATAATATTTTAATAGTTAAAAAAATAGAGCAGTTGAAAATTTGGTCAAAAGGCTTAACATCAAAAGGTTAGAGTATTTTAAAAGGTTATAAATATGAAAATTAGACCTTAAATGTCCTAAGTCTGTACTAGAAAACTAAGGAACTTGTAAATTTGATATAAAACCAAAGTGATTTAAAACATTAGGTCAAAAGGTCAGTTATAAGTCAAATGAAATCGTAAAATAACTAATTCAAAGTAATTAAATTTTCAAATTTCACCCTGAAAAAATTTTAGAAAAATATGAAAAATTCCAGGATATTCTAGAAAAGTTTAGAAAAATCTGGAAAATTCCAGAATATTGTAGAAAGTTTAGAAAAATCTGGAAGATTCAAATTTTTTTTTAGAAAACTCCCTTGATTTTGCTAGTGTAATAAATGTACGCATTCGTGTAAAATACCGTATGCTAAATGATATCGCGAAGGATTTGGACAAATATTTCTTAGTAAAATCAATATGGTTGTGTAAAAAAATCTGTAAAAGACAGGTAATTTAATATATGGAAAAATTTTGTTTCAATCATATCGTTCGCTACCATAGAGGAAGGGAATAAAATCCTGAAGTAGAAATATTGGATGTAGCCTTTTAACCCTTTACGACGTCGTTACATTCACGCAGCCTTGTTACAGGAACTGCACCCTTTGGCCCCGGCCAGCATTCGTGCCTCGGGTTAGACCCGATCTTTTTGGGTTTTCTTTTTTAGTGTCCTTGTATTTTTTATGATAGATGAGTTGGTTGGACACGTCGTCTTTTCTGCGGCGGGATTTATGTCCGTAGCATGCTTGGGCTGGCCCGTCCCCCCAAGAACTCTTTACCATTTATTCCTTTTTTTCCGTTCTGGCGGCGTAGGATGCGCGCGCACTCGACGTAGGATTGAAAAGCGCTCAGCTACCATTACCATACAAATCCTATTAAGGTGTCATACTGGTTTTCGTTCATTCGCGCCAGTCAGCCACTATATATCCAGCCAGAGAGAGATAGAGACAGATACACGCGGCTCTTTTAGGCTACAAAGAGAAAAGAGAAAGGCGCATTTCGAATTAGAAGGTCCCTTTGGGGAAAAAAGTAGAAAGAATAGCGCGTCCATTTCGATCCGTTGAATTCGTTCAAGCGTATCTACTTTGTCTCACTCTCACTCTCTCTCTCTTTCCTCCTTCGCTTTCTTTTCGCTAGAGAAAAGAAAAACGAGCAAAACGGAAAAGAAAAAAGGAAAAACTAAACTAAATACTAAGCTTTCCAATTTCTTTTTTCTTCTAATCTTAACTCGATTTTCTTGTAATCAAAATCGTATTTCTTGTTTTTGAAAATTTAAAATTTTCAATTACCACTGCGAGAACTGATCGGTGTACGAATTAATTGAAATATTATTGGAATTCTCGATCTCCTCCGCGCTACTAAAACTGAAAACGGTTCTACATACTTTTAGCTAATGTAATACGAGTGTTCCACTGAATCGTGTTTGTCGCTAAATACATCTTCATTGGATAGGGTCAGTCCCCCTATTATCGGACACATTATGAAAAAATAGCTTTTAACAGCAGCCAAATGGCAAAGAGCCTTTGCAAAACTGATAAGTATGCAATTTGAATCTTTTAACCCCTGATAGTATAGGAAAAAACTAGAAAAAGTCATAAAACGTAGTCATAAATTAAGAATTAAATTGACTAGTAAGCTACCCTATTATCGGACGTTTGGATGATGAATCGGACACACCTGGTCCACTTATCGGACACGCTACCCTTGAATCGGACGGTAGGAGTTAAGAACCGGACAAAGGGATTTTAGAATCGGACGGTAGGAGTTAAGAACCGGACAAAGGGACTTTAGAATCGGACACCCTGTCTTTGTAACCGGACGAAGGTCCCTTAAATTCGGACAGATATACACGTCTTCAAAAATAGGTACAATTTCCCAATATTAGTGATAGCAAACATCCGTTTCAGTCACGCTTTTTTGAAGTGATTGTAAAATACCAACCGGATCCCATATTTTAAATAACTTTTTTAGAATTTTACTGAAGAACTTAAGGAGCTTTTTATATAAAAACGGCTTACGTAGGCCTATCACGTGTTAAACACAAAAAAAAATATCACCAGTTACATTTGAGCATTTTTGGCAAACATATTTTGCACAAACTTCACATTTATATACCAAGTTTAATTTTTCATTTGTTTGCTGTACAAGTTGGTGCACAGCTTGCACCGTAAACTTCTTGGTATTTTTTTATTTTTATTGACCGCTTCTCGGGCTATTTTTATTAATGAATGACATTCCAGACTCGTATATTAATTTTTAGTTTGCTATTTGACACGAAAACATCTTTAAAAGCTCTGATGTACTCTTACTAAAATCGGAAAACTGCTATACCTACTTTGATACTAAACGTAGGGCTATAAAATTTCTGAATCTTGGACAGACAGCGAGTCCAAAAACTATAAACAGCGTGTCCGATAATAGGGTTTCAAGTCTAAAAATATATCTACTGTAGTTTTCGCAATAACAAAGTTTTAGCCAAGGCTTAAGGTAGAAATGTATAGATAAAGATTCAGACTTTCTAGCGATACCAAAAATATTTAATTGGCTTCCGCTTAAAAACTTCAAAACAGGTTTTCAAATTTTAGGGGAAAGCAATTTCCACCCCTCTTTAATTTTTAAAGCAACCAAAAATTAGTATACCTGGTTCGGTGACGCTTTCCTCGTCATCCATGGCGTCGCTACTCTTAAAATTAATCAAATACGTAGATAACGTTACGGTCTTTTAAAAAATGTAACTCTTGTGGGTTTTCTTTAATGGGAAAATAGTATAAAAAAATAAAAAAGAAAACTGTCCGATAATAGGGACGTCCGATAATAGGGGGACTGACCCTAGACGCAGTTCTATGCCCTCATCATCTTGGCTATCGTGTAGATTTTTATAACTCCATGGCCCCAAAATGTTGGCTTTTCATGTGTTTTTCTCTACTGGATTTTGTCCATCCATACTAGATTTTTAAGTCTATCGCCTTACCAGAAATAGATGAACCGAAATTATCAACGAGAGCTTAGATTGGGAAATGCATTTTATTTGGAGTGAATGGGGAGGGTAAGCACTGGGGGAATGGGCTTCCTCGGCCTCAATGAAATACCGAGGAGGATCTTGGGAAACTGATCGCCCCACGTAGCGACGGCTGCAAACCAAGCCAGGTGGCGCATTCAACGTTTCTCGGCTAGGCGAAATTCCGCGGGGGAGGGGGCTACAACTGTCGTCTAAGAGAGGGGAAACGGAGAACTTGCCTGTGGCGTTAGAGGAATAGCTCGTTGATAATTTCGGTTCATCTATTTCTGGCCTTACCATGTTGGCTTTTCCAGGGTTTATTGACGAATTCGAAATTTTCATACTCATAAACCAACTTCCAGGGCTACGCTCATTGGGCTACAAATATAATGATGAATTATCACAATAGATGGCACGTCTGCCCCTCTATCTCTCGCTCTCTTACATATCCACGTATTACACCCGTTGCTATGGGAAACGCGTCTAGTCTCGAAGCGCGAGGCTACGGCCTAGTTTATCTCTATTATCGTAGCTTAGCCAATCAGAAAGGGATCAGAATGGGAACTACGATAGCGACCTCATCACAAACAATCTGGTTTTACAATATTTCCGAAAATGCTATACTCAAATTCTATTTGTAACTCGTCAAAAATTCGTGTGAGCTTCATTTTAAATTCGCGTGGCTAAAAATAATTGAAGGAAAAAAAGTGTTCTGTCGTCGGAATTGTATAAGCGAGAAATTTTTTTCATTCTCAATCTGTGTCCCATTTTGGTCCAATTCCGGTTCCTCGAATTTCTTCATCAAGTCGTATATATATACCTTGCACCCGAGTCACTCATTCTCTTTCTACTAATTAAGACTATAATTCTTTCACGCTAGTACGTGTGTCCTTTATTCTTGACTTTCTCCGTGACTAGTTTGAGACAAAAAAGGGATCTTTTCCTTCTCTCTCTCTTACACACACACGTTTCCTTGATTGAGATAACGGGAACCCAGAGACGTTTATTTTGATTTTTTCCTTGGAGGAACTATAGAGGGACTGGCAATTGTCGATAAAGAGACGCCCAGTACAGAGTGTCGACAGACCAGATCATCAAACAATTGAGCAATTACATGCGTTCTAAATTGGACCAGGTTCAAGATTATGATTTGGGGAGGAAACTGTTAGAGAGAAGTGAGTATTTCGAAACTATTCAAGAATTCGAAATATCCATATTCATGAACAAACTTCCACGTATTACACCCTTTGCTATGGGAAACTCGTCAAGTCTCGAAGCGCGAGAGGAGCGGTAACCGTCGGCGTCATAGCTTAGCCAACCAGAATAGGATCAGAATGCGAACTACGATAGCGACATCTCTTAACAGATCGGCGCGTAAAGAGTGTACCTTAATGGGGCACTGGCCCTGAAAGATCCTCTTCCAATAGGGGATTGTATAAAAGATGAAGGGGGAAAAAATTTAGAGGGGAAGGCACTATAAACTGTTTCGCCACCATATGTCGCCACGTAAAATTTTTCGTTTTCCCCTCCTTCAAAGTGGTATACCACGTGATCAGAGTAATTTCTGAGTATTTTTGGAGATTTTCTCAGCAGGGGTGCCAATTTACAATAAGGTTTCGAATCTAGATAGCAACCCGTCTTTCCACCACAGTGTGCAGCGCGTACAAAACTTACCCTATCCGTTATCCTTAAGAATGTTTTATTTAGAGGGTTATTGAGCGCCTCGCTTTACGCGCGCTGATCATCACGTTTGGTGAGCATTTCCCTGCACCTGGTTCACTCTCTGTAGTTCAACTTAATTTGGCAGCGTGTATATACTCTTTCCTTTATCTCTAAGAATTGTTTACTTAGAAATGTGGGGAGCGTTACTATGAAGATGGTCCCCAATCTCCCGTTGTTACATTCGGGCGATTTTCAAGTTGAAGTTGACTGTTTTTAAATGTCTTGCCTGATTTATTTAAGTTATCTGGCAGTTCTGAAAACACAAACACGTGACCTCGATCTTTTTTACAATCCCCTATTTTGAATTCGTCTATAATAAATAAACTCTCCTCGTAAAGTGAGGCTGTCATGGATTTTTCCATGAACTCCAACTCAAAATTGAGTAAAATCTTCGGAATGATCGTTAAAAAACGATTCAATATATTCATATATGTCATAGTAAAAATTACCGAGAGAGTAAAAATACATTTTATAATACATATTTTTAAGATATAAATCCCCGCAAATTGAGCTGTTTCAAAAGATGGAAAGGGGAGATTTCTACATAGCTTTATACGCATGCGCGTATGAATACAAACATGGTAACGCCGACTTTGATTAAACACCGAATCAGTCGTAAACTCCATTTAGAATTTCTCCAAGATTTCTTCTACCACCCGAAAGAAAGTAATTTTCCTCGCGTCAAATTATTCTTAACGCTACTGTTTCGCGTGAGTTGAGTTTTAATAGAAAAAAGGTTTTATTTTCAGCATTATAAAAGCAAAATCACCCTTTTTTGTCAGCCTGCTCGAAACGAGGCCTTAATTATCTCAAAGTAAAATAATTGGATAGATAACTAGTAAATTAGTCTTGCCCGTGTTGGCATTTCAAGGTGAGATTAATTATAGTATTAAATATACGTGCCTGGGTGTCGACTTTTCTAATAATAGTAAAATAAGGTATGTTTTTCTCTCGGGTATTAAGATAGGAGAAGTTGGTTGCCTTTAATTATAAAATAATTATATTAATGGTATATAGTTAATTCACGCTCGTTTTGGATAATAATATTATATGCTACTTTCAAAATTAAATATCTAATGAGTTCAACCACTTATTCTAAAATGCATTCAATAAACGACTCGAGATATATATATATATATACAAGTTCGAAATATCAATATTTGCCACTCAAATTCAATAAAAACCAATCTATAAACTATTTAAATTTCTAAACAATTCAACGGCCAATCACCGTTTGCTGCCAATTTAATATTCTCGCGCGTTCTTGGCGCTCACTTCAGTGGAGTGTAACCATGGCAACGATCCCACCAAAATCGCTTTCTTTGCTTTCAAACGGAAATAGCTCCGAATTAGGCTTAGCGTAAAATCAAGCAGAAATTGCTTATCCAATTGTATTAAGGTATAATAGCTTCAATAATACCTTTTTTGCATCGGTAAGTCATTTTATCATAGTTATTCTTTATTTATAATTAAATGTCTACAAATTAACTAGTCAAAGTCGCTTTTTGATAACCCCATTCTGCCTTTAAATGGATATTAGGTATATACATAGATTCTGGAAACAAGTTATTTTTAATCGTTATAGATTGTTAAAAGATGTCAAAAACATTATCAAAACTCGCAGCAAAGTCTTCGTAGCAATTCGGTTAGTTATTAAATTAGTTAGTTAGGAAATTAGACTCGAATAAATTTCATATTTTTTTTCAAAGGATTCAATTGCTTACGCTGTCTTTGAAATGAACCGAAATTGATGTTTGTTAGAAATGGCGCGTTTTACAATTAAATAGACGCCATTTTTAAACAATGTTATGTTTCTGTAGAATTTTAAATTGTAAAATATCTTTAAGCTTAGCGATTCTAGGGTTCGCGACTTCTATAATTAACTTTATTCTCCCCAATTGTCAAGTTCTTTTTGAGGATAAGTTTACTGTATTTATCCACTGCCTTCTTTAATACTAGGCCACGAAATGCCAACTTCAACTTTTTTTTTTCTTGACATTTTTAATTTGCAATTTGTCCGAGATAGATGTCACTTGAATCCTGATGTATGAATAGCCAATCGCGAGTCTCCCGTCGCCAAGAGCCAATTAGATAAGGCTTTATCGAAGTAAGATCGTAGAATTCCTAGCGACATATAGGTGATAACGTAGAGATCTTGATTTAAATTTACGATTTCATTTAGAACTTGCTTTTAATGTAAATATTTAAAAATCACTGTTTAATTATTTAAATTTAATCCTAATTAATTTATTCTCCATTATTAACCTAAAATTCGTATCTATTTTATAATTTTCGGCCTACATTTGAATTTCCCGCTTTTTTTAACATCAAGAAAGCGACATCTAACGATATTTTTGAAATCGGTAAAGCCACCCCCTTGCTTTTCCTATGGATAGGCCTAGTATTAAAGAAGGCAGTGAATTAGCGGTCATATATATGGTAGCAAAAGTCTATCACTTTATTCCATAAAAGTAAACAACGCCCCGTAGCTTAACATTATCAGCGAATGTTCAGATTTACGTCATAGCCCATCACTTAAAAAAGCCAAAAAAGTCATCACCCCTGTCTGGCTCCAGTGATTTTGAACTCTTCCTCGATATTTTGAGTCGGGAGAGAGGGCTGGCCACGCGTGGCTATATCTCCCCTCCAGAATTTCTCGTAAGAGCAGCGCTGCCTCCGTTCACTATTTACACCGACTGCGGCCGCTAGAGAGTCTCGAATCAGAATTTACTGATAGTATTAAGTTAGGGGCGTTGTTTAATTTTATGGAATAAAGTGATAGAATTTTGATGGTAAAAATTCTGTCGTAGCGAAAGGCGCTTTGAGAAATATCACTCTTAATCACGATACCAAATTTGAGCCTGATCTCATCAAATTTAAGTGCAGACACAGACAGTTAAAGAAATAAATAAATAGAAAAATTCCAAAATCGATATAAAATAAGTTGCCTATGCGTGCTTGGAAACAAAAAACCTATTAGGTTTTCACTCTCGAAAAACTAAAAATTCAATTGAAGTGAATTGCGCCTTTTCCCAAATTTTTATAAATCTCATTCACATTCTCGTGAATTTATTCATCCTTTGGATTGTTTGTACAAAAAATAATAACTATACTTTAGATCTCTCTTTTTCCGTGCCTTATTAAGGGCACACTTGCAAAAAGAAAAGGACCAATCTTCAGTCCCAATTAATGACCTTCCTACTTAAGGGCCTTTCACATTGGCCAATCTTTACCTCCAGCTAGTTGGGACAACTCGAGTTACTTCACCGTGTGAACAAAAATTCCCAGAGAAATTGGTTTGCTGGCCCAATTTCTGGGCAACTAATCGGGCCAACTTCAAGAATTTCACCGATTAGGCACATTTTATGACGTATACCCCCACGTGTTAGGGATTATTTTCCGGTCAATCTGGATAGTGAAAAATTATCCGCGTGCTCTGGTAGCCATTTTCTTTTCGATTGAGGATTAGGCAGCGGTGTCATTAGTTTTTTCGGATAGCGAATGAAAATTTTAAATAATTTGAAGAGCTCTATAAAAGATGAATAGTATTACTAAATTCCACTGAAATTAACTTTCAAATCTAAATATCATTCGAAAGTAAACTTGAGGTGACGAAAGATGTAAACGTCACACCTATAATGATTGACTGTTCGTAAAAATTGGTAGATGGAATTTATAACTTTCGTTAGACGCGTGAACGGTGAGGTTGGCCAAACTAATTGCGACAATTAATTGGGCAACTAGTTGGAGGGAAAAATTGGCTCGTGCGAAAGGCCCTTAAATTTCTAAAAAGTAGGAATTTTAGCTAAACAGTCATTTCTCCCTGAAGCTTTTTATCATTTTTGATTGCCAAATTTATTATTGAGATTTTTATCGACTCGGCTTCAAAAGGTTCTTTTATCTTAAAGTTTTCGTTTAGCAAATTCATATTTAATTCAAAGTTTAGACATAAGACACTCGCAATTACCAACAATTTATTTAAAAAGAAATCCCTTTTTTTGTTGCAGGTTTTTGATTCATTATAAAGGAATTAATTTACAAGTAGTTAAAAGTGTAGTGTCTCGTTGTGAAATTAATTTAGAATTACCAACAAGTTGGGTAAACCAAAATTTACCTCCCCAAATACCATACGTGATCTAACCTAACCCTACAAATGTTTTCAGTAAATGGGTGATACGTGGCTAAATAAATTCGTCCAAACCTATTGAAATGGTGTAGTGTTTCTACAAAATTTCAATCAAAAACATTAACCGTTTTATTGCATAAGGATTTGAAATTCGAGACTGATTTGAACTTTGAAGCGACCAAGTTTTAGCGCGATCTCGATACAAATTTCACGCATAAAGTGATCTGTATTTGAATTTTTTTAATTCGGAATTTGTTTTTCAAAGGCTTGAAAATTCTCATATCTAACTAAACACCTCGTGCAGTCGTGAAAAATGCAATATTTTCCACGATAGGCTTGACCATTTGACTTTGCATTAATTTGGAAAATCGATCCAGACATGAAAAATTACAATAAGATATCTTTAACGATGCCAAACACGAAAAAAATATTGAAAAGTATACTCGAATAGACAATAAATTACTATATTACGTTAATTTTGCAGAGAATACCGGAAAATACTAAATTACCTTTGTAATTTACCAATTTATTACGCTGTATATGGCACTCAGGTGTTCGGAAAATAGTGAAAACTATGTGGAACCTCTTTCCTCGTAGGAATACGCGAGTATAGTTTCGTTGCCAATTAAAATTCTCTTAAAGAGAAGTATATATTGGGTCCGAATGAAAGTAAATACAGGCTTCATATATTCTTAATATAGGGCTATCCCCCCTCATTTTGGGGGCTCTTTTAGTTTGAGTGTATGCGTTTGGCATTAATTACTGCTATCTAAAAATCAAATGAGATTCCGCTTAATTAGTTGCGCGAGCAATGAGAGGTTCCCGGAGAAGTGTGCCAGGGAATCATGCGAGGGAGGGAGGGGGGAGAGAGAGCGAAAGAGTTAGCCCAAGGTTTTGTACGGAAGACGCTAGTCGGGTAAAGGGGTACTGCGGGCGGGCGAGAGAGTGAAGACTGGCCCTTAGGGGGTTAAAGAGACCGACATCGTTTTGCTCCCAACAGAGTTTTTTTCTTTTTTGTGTACTTTTTACTTTTTCTTCTTCCCATCTCTTCATCAGTCGCGCTCTTACTCACTTTTTCTTCCTAATTTCGCTTAGTTAAATAGAAATTTCTGTGAAATAAAAGCTTTTAAATAATTTTATGAAAACAAAAACTTAAAAAAAAAATAATAATAAGTTGAAATTAAACTTTTTTCTACATAGAAAACCACATGGTATTTAAAGAAAAAACTTTATTTACTAGATGTTTCGAGCCAAGAAACGTCTTTATTCGATCGTTAAGGTTATTTTAGTTTTCCCGATATAACTAAAGTATATAGATACCATATCGCTAAAAATCGGGTCTGGTTTCTACAGGGCTGCCAACTAGCGAGAGAAACTAGAATTAGCCACAGCGATGGTGGCTAAATTCACGGCACTTCGATCCGAGACCCTCTAGTTTGTCCTACACTGAACTAATCTCTTACTTTCGTCTACATACTGCGACCATATATGGCCAAAACGTTTGGCGCCTGCAATTTTGTTGTGGGTTCCTCTATATAATTTGTTCATTTACAAGCAGGTCGTAACTAAAATTTCACCATCCCTAGACGAGACGATGCTTAATAGGTCAATGTTGCTAATAGCGTATAACGGCCATTTGCCGAGATATTTTTGGGTCAGCTTTACCTTGAAGGAAGAAAATTGTATTCTGGTTTCCATCAGGTGTTGCCGAAAATTCCCATCGTGCTTTTCGCGCTCCGACATCACAACCATAATATAAGGAAATATAAACCCCTTCACGCAAATCTTTCCTTCAAAGATCGTTACTATAGAAAGCGTTACAGATATTCACTTTGGTACCTGAATCGGCTTCTGATAAAAACAACACGCCAACGCTCGTCTGATTGGGTATATAATTATAGTACCTATATATTAGCGGTAAAGCCAACGTGTATAAAAGTATCCTGTATTTTTCGTGACTCTCTGTGTATAAGATATAATGGACATTCGATTCCCGGTAAGGGCGCCTGCCCCACCGCGGTAGTTCGCCCTCCGAGTGGTGGGGTGAGCTGGTGGGTGACGTCTCATTATTATTGAATAATGTTACAATTAAGGATGCGTCTCGTTACTGGGTCACGACCCCGAGCTCGCCCCCCACGTCGCTATTAGAGGGGCATAAATAATGGAAACGGCTATAGACCTACATCCTGCTTATATCACCTCCCCATCCACGTCACGTCACGCCAACCGCGTTTGTCTATCTCCCATCCCACTGTATACCTTCTTCTCCCATCTAGCATTCACCCTCATATATACCTATGACCCGTGAGGATCTTTCTTTCGTTGATTGACGGAAGACAACCCGTCATTTTATCCTCGTTTATACACTGCGTGCTTTTATGTACGCGTGATATAAAGTAGAGTTGGTAAAGTTGGGGGAAAGGTAAGGCGGATTGATATTGGAGACGATTATTTACCGTCAAAAGTATTAGGAATGCTTTTAAAGGGATAGACCCTCGTAAGTTATTTTTTAATTGGCGTAAAAACCGTGTCAAAATTCACTCGCGGTAATTTAGAGTTAATTGAACTAGACTCGTTAAGCCTAAATCCATTTGTACAAAAAATGGAAAACCTGATTTTGACATTAATCAAAATGAGAGCCTGCGGCTAATCAAAGCTCATCCCACCATTGGCTTAGTAAAATCTCCGCGACACGCGCTGCGGCACGCTCTTTGAATCGGGCAAAATCTCGTTAGTGATTATTTTTACGATCATGTCATAGAAAAAACTTACCGCAACAGTAAAAATTCGTGTAATAACCATTTTCAAACATTTTAAAATAAACATTTCCGAAATACTACATCATCAGTATTGTTACGTAGCTATTGTAGAGCTTACCGTTGATTCCCAGGCGTTCTGGCACTAGTGATAAGGTCACTTTCGCGCGGTCTTTTTCGTATAAGTACCAAATCCAGAAAGTCCACTACCTTTTGTATGGAAATTATCGTAAATTACGTTCTGGAAAGAAACTATGTCATATATAAGAGATAAAAATACCTGCATATTTTGATATTCTCATTTTGAAGTTTCTTTCAAACGCCTCAAATTATAGGTATACAATTTTGAATACGCTAGCGTTTTAATAGTATATAATAAAACTAAAAATAAAATCCATGAGCATTCGAGAAAAAAATGTCTCCCTTTAAAGATTTTAAGCAAGTACACTATACTAGGCCTTGGTATCGATTAAAACCGTTTCAGAACGTTTCGCTAGAGTCGTGTGAACGCGAAACCGTCTTTACTCTAATCGATTTGATTCGATTTCTCGAAACTGCTTCGGGAACCAATTTCATACCGATTCTGTTTCAACAACCGATAGATGAAGCTACGATAAATGGATTTATGAAGATAACGCGTGAATGATTCCTGGCGATTTGAATATCGGTTTGATTTTACCATTTCAAATCGATTAAGAAATGCTAGTGTGACCGTAGCTTACTTGAGAACTCGTCTTCGTACGTATGCTGTAAAGTTTTCTCATTTATTATTCGCTCTTATTTCCTTGTCCGGAAAATGATGAAAGCTGTAACTCCGATTAACGCTTTCTATTTTAAATCTCGTTAATCCTTAAATTCGGAGTCCTGGCCTGCGTATATAGCTCTATACTTAGGTTGACTCTTTTCCTTTTCTCTCTTACCGCGCTTCCTCGCGATCCCTCTCATCTCTTCCCTTCTCCGAAGTCGTTCTTCTCCGCTCCCTATAGCTATGACACACACTTGGCCGTGCATGGGCTTTGGCACAGGATTTTCGGCCCCGTTTTCCAAAGAGCTAGCGGATCGTTTCGGAGAGAGAAATATCCGCAATGCAGTAGAGAGCTCTTCGGGACGAAACTCCAACGACGAGCTACTTTTCCCCCGCATTTCCACAGCGACTAATAACGAACAGTTCAAATAGCGCAGTCACCCACCGACGCTTATATATGTTTTTAAGTACATTTAATGTTAAATCTCCGCTTGTTGACTCGTAGCACGCAGCGTTGATATTATTTAAAAAGCTTCATCCTAAGATGTTTTTTTCCGAGGTTGAACTTGAATACCGTTCGAGCCTTCTATATCATCTTAATTTACGTATTCCATGTTTCAAAACGAGATAGATCTGTCTGGAGAATTGTAGAAGCTTTGAGCGTTAAAGGGAAACTTGGAGCTAAAAATGGAACAGCTTTTGAATTTAATTTCGGAATCATCCGAATTCAAAAAAATGGATTCGAGAATTTTCAAACAATTTTTTTTGGTGTTTAATTTCTAAATTTGGTCAAGTTTGAATAAAAATAAATATAAATCAGGGCCAATCATATAATTTCAGTCTTCAACGGCACTTGTAATGTGCTAACCTTTAGAGAATATTCCGGCGTTTGACGGCCAAGGTCTTAGGCAAGAAACCCCGGCCTCTTCTTTTAATGTTAGATCATTACAAGCACTGTTGAAGGCTGAAATAATATGATTGGTCCGAATTTATATTCACTTTTATAGGAATTTTATCAAACTTTAGAAATGAATTTAAACACCAAAAATGTGTCCAAAATTTCCGAAATAATTATTGATTAATTTTTTTGCGTGGTGATACAGAAAATAAGTTCAAAAGCTGTTCCAATTTTTAGCTCCAAGTTTCACTTTAATGACCTTCACATTGTAGTCAATTTTTACCTCCAACTTTAGTTCGAACAACTCGAGTTGTTGGTCCTCGTAACCATGAACTGATCAAATTAAAATCGTCCCAGAAATATAAGCTTGCTTGCTGATCCAATTTCTATTGGTCAGTTGGTTGCGTCATTCTCAAGAACTCCATCAATTTGAGACGCTTTATGACGTATACAGGATTCGTACAAACCTGGAAATTTTGGAAATCTCAGGGAACTAAATTAAATGAGCTAAAGCCCCGTTTTCATGGTCGCGTGTACGTTAAAACTAGCGTGGAGAAACTGCCAGTGTATTTTTTCGCTCGTAATTTAGCAGAGCTCAAAGCTATAGCGTGCGCGTGAAATATCTGTTTCGTTTAGATATTCGTGTGTAGCGTGTAAAAATTTAGCTTACAAGCGACCATGAAAATGAGGCTTCTACAGCTATGGAAAATTTCAGAGAAATTTAAAAATACTAGAATTCAGGGAATTTTGAGGTTTAAGTCTAAATGGGATGTTTCAGCAAATAGACTAAAAATCACTCCGAGGTGTCCCAATGGTATTACTCTATTTTATTGACAGAAGTGCGAAAAGTTTGGTCTTGGAGCTGGAAATTTCAGGGAATTCAGTTTTGCAAAAATTGTATGTGAACCCCACGTGATATGGATTTTTTTTGTCAGTCTATTTGAATAGTGAAAATTTATCTACGTTTTCTGGTAGCCATTTTATTTTCGATTTGGGATTTGGCTGCTGTTTGATTATAGTTTTTTCTGATTGCGACAGAAAATAACTTTTAAAACTGGTTTTAATTCGAATGAAGACTGAAAGTGAGGAGAGATGTGACGTCAAGCAACACCAATAATAATTGATCGCTCGTTAAAACTGAAAGATTTATTATTTTTGATTAGCGTGTGAATGGTGGAGTTGGGGCCAACTTATTGTTACGATTAATTGGGCCAATTATAATATTGAATTTGTGAATCTGCCTATTTTTCAGAATATCATTTTAAAGTGAGTCTGTTGCCATTTTTTTTCCCCAAGGCTTAAGCGTAAGATTTTTTAGTTTTTAATTTTTATTAAAATTCACATTCAAAATTTTTAAACCTGTGTGAAGAAAAGAGAGAATGCAATCTATTAAGTGATTTTTTTTTTTTTTATCGATTCCTTATCGTTTAATAGGAATAATCCACTGATAAAAAGTTTACAAAACAAATATTAAACTAGAAATTAATATAAAACTTACCCGGTAAAATATGCTTAGCGGGATTCATGGAGATCCTGATTTCCTCGAGTATAAGGTCTAGCGACCAATCGAACGCGATTGTAAGTTTGTAAGTCTCGTGTAGATCTCGCGTGAACGACTGGCCTTTGCTCATTGGTCGCTAGACCGTACACGGAGGCCATTTAGGATCTCCATGGATCCCGCTAAGCTAGCTATTTTCCGGGTAAGTTTTAAATTTCTAATTTAATATTTATTCTGTAAACTTTTTATTGGTGGATTAGGCCTATTTTAACGATAAGAAATCGATAAAATAATCGCTTGTTATTAGGGTGCATTCTCCCTTTAGTTAACGATAAGTTTCGAATGGAGGATAGGAATTTATAGTATAAATACTTTCACGAAAAAGACAACGCGAAAAGACGGAACTCTCGACAATCAGAATGTTATGTAATAGCCACGCGACCATTGTGATGACGTAGTATTGCGGGGAAACTTTCAAACCATTTCTAAAATGGTGATTATAAAATATTTACTAAGTGGTAATTTTTTTATGGTAAAAATAATTTTTTCTTCTTTTTCTAACGATCCTTCCTTGAAAATGCAACTCATAAATTCCTGACAGCCTCACTATAAATCAAAATTTATACCATTATATTTATAAAAAAAAAATTATTTCAATATCATAAATATACATTCTCTGCGAATTATAACATTTCTTGCACACTTAATGCTATCTTTAAACTTCGAACTTTTTTAATTGAATGACTTTGCTCGATGACAGCATTTCAAATGTTAAAGACAATATTATAAATTCGTTAGATGGGATCATCACCGTTAATTTTGCCTTTTATTTGGCATTGCTCCAAATAAAGATATTTCATATTTCGTTTTTAATATCAGTCGTATATACTTCCGGGAAGACGTTTTACATCTAGTTGACCACGACGCTTGAGCCATTAACGCGTGACACAATGGAGAGAGGAATCAAGAAATCGACCGCCAAAAATTCTTTCTCGTCCTCCCCCGACCTTCCATTTCGCTTCGGAACTTTTCTACTAGCCTCTTCGTCTTCTCCTTTCAACCGCAAAATACTTGGGCACTATTTTCGCTTATTACTTCCTTCGAAGTAGTCGCGAAAACCCTCTACTTATATCATACACCCTAGCGTCCTTGTATATTCCGAGTCTAAGAATTTGGATTTCGCTTCGAAGTGACAGAATGAGTAAGAATTGGTTCCATTTTAACCCTTTATCTCTAAGTAAACAAATCGTAGGGATAACTAGGAGACTAGATTTACACGCGCTGCCAATTGAAGGTGAAAAAAATGTATATTTAAGAGTAGAGGCGGAAAGATGGAGATCTAAAGAGTTTTGGCCATCGCCGCTACTCATTCCATCTTAGACTAATGGCAGTTCACCGCCTATGGCTGTATCATAATTTATGGAGTATTAACCCAACTTGCCACGATCGTATATAATAATATGGTATAATTTCCTGTAGGAGAGGGAAATATTACTCGAGTCGTTAGAAGATCATAAGAATCGATATTTTTCCTCCTCCTTTTTTTTTTTATTTCTTTTTACTAAAATGAATTTGGGTAACTTCTAAGGTTACGAAGGTGTTATTAATGATTTTTCTTCCTTTTGAAGTGTGTTCTATTTTTGGTTATCCTTGTTACGTACCATAGAAATAATTTTAAGTGCCATTGGTTAAATCTTAGAGCCTACAAAAATTACTTGCTCCAAGAGAGAATCTATTTAGTAACTTCGAACTCGCGTCTCTCACCGATAAAATCATGGAGAGATTGCGTGGAAATTTCAGTTTTTCGAATGTAAACCAAATTTCTAAAAGAGGTCAATGGATAACGTTTTAAATTCGTCTATTCGACTTTGGGGTTGTTAAGGGCATCTTAATGTTATTTTTCACGTCTGGGCCACTTTGTCATATTATATCAATGAAAAGTCAAATTATACAGCTGTTTCATGAAAAGCATTACATTTTTCACTAGTGTGTTAGAATTTAAATCACAGAAATGAAATATAACAGGGTTCGAACACGACCTGGATATTAACCCAAAAGGTCAGGGAATTTGGAAATTGACCCAATAGGTCAGGGAAGAGTCAGGGAATTTGAAAATGAGCCCAAATGGGCAGATAAATACTTTGGTACGATAAATAAACTGAAAATATTTTACTAAAGATTCAATTTTCTTTCTCATATTCTGAGTAAATTATCGACCCTGATGTCAAGTAAAAGGTGGGAATTGCCAAGAGCTCGCTTAAGAATAAATTCTTGAAAAAATATTAATATTGGTCAGGGAAAACCAAGAAAAGTCAGGGAAATTAACTTTCAAAATGTTGTAAGAACCCTGTGTAACAAATCCGTAAATTACAATGAGACGTTAAATTACGCGGTAACTACGAAATTTCCAAGATTACTGTAATTCTCGAGCTCTAGTTTTCAACTTTGAAGTAAGATTTCTCTACCTCTCACGCAATCACGAATGCTACAATTCGTATATACCTATTTCGGTTTGGTAATTTTGATGCATTCTTATCAAAAGTAGGCGCGCAAGTAGGCGACTAAAATTCTAAACGCTTCTTGACTAAAGAAGACTAGAGATTCTTACTTCAATGCTCGTATAGTATAAGGGCGTCCTGTTCCGTAGCCTTTCTTCGCTCTACCTACAGCTTTGTCTTTGTAGCAAATTGGGATCGTTTTCTATACGTACAAGTTAACTTCAAAAGAAAGCCTAAGGAAAAGGGGTTCCATATATATACTTTGTATTAAAATTCCGGATGTTCTCGCTGGTTCCGCGGACCGTCTATAGATTCGGCGCTTTATAAGAGCTAGGAATATGGGGAGCGTGGCATCTTTCAACCTCCCCATCTTTTCACGGGTTCAAATTTGATCTTTTTCCCTTCTTAATAAAAAAAAAGTAGGAAAGAAAGGCAAAGGGAAGCGTGGAAATTCACCCGGAACAAAAGCCCATAGCCGCGAAGCTAAGCAACAGCGAAATTCCGTTCGCGAGCACGTTTTTCAATGGGGGTTTTTAAAGGGATAATAAAGTGACCAGACATATAACAGGACATTATCGAAAACTGTAATAGTTCTAGATAAACCTGACTTGGATTAATAACCGGCAATAAACAGATATAGAGTTAAGATTAATATCTTAAAGTCAGGCAGATTTTCAGATATTTAATTTTCGGATGAATTGTTTTGTAACTAAAAAAAATTGTATATTCGTATAATTGTTAAATGTATAAAGTTTACTCGAAGATAAGCGTTTGGCGCTTTATCTACGAACAATTTACTTGTATTCAAACGTATAACGATGGATAATAAAATTCACGTTTCCAGAATTAGTCTAAAATATAAGAAAAATATTCCAAAAACGACGAAACTAAGATTTTAAATTTTATTCGTTGTTTTTCACAAAAAGAATTTTTTTTTTTTTTTTTTTTTATCCGAACGTATAACGCAGATTATATTCTAAGATAAGGCCATTTTTTCGATAAAAACTGGTATGGATTATGTTTTTTTTTTCATCTTCGAATAAGTTAACTCGAATGAGAATTAGTCTATTTTTAATCAAACAAATAATATACAACACAATTCGGGAGATTTTATCCAATCAATAAAAAATATTCAAATTCCGAGCTGTAGGCTGTCATTTATTTTCATGAACTCCAAATAGTGATCAGGAATTTTTAATTAAATATAGGAGTATTGGAAATATTGCCTTTACTGTATGCCGACTTTTATTCTCATCGTCTGTCTTCTTATAAACGTTGCTGACATACATGTATATTTGGAGGTTATGGACTATCGACTGGCAATCGCAAAGCCCGGCATAATTCCTTCTTTACTATGTTTTTTTTTCTTTCTCTTGCCCATTCGAGCGTGGCTAGCTTAGCCTTAAGATATCAAATTTAAGTTTTTGGTTTACTGGTAGAGTTAAACTCAGAACATTTGGGAGAAAAGTCGATGACACAATTACAGGGCAAATGACCACTTAAAAAATAGTATCTTGATCGAATGTTGCTAACTACGTCACGAAATCACGTGACTTTAAGGTTATACAGGGCAGTGATTTCCGTTTTCATAAAACGTTAAGGGTCAGACGGCTCAGAAGTCACTCGGAAGAGACGCGAGCTTGATAGCTGGCACGGATTTAGAAAAATAGCCTTAAGAAATGCTCGCTGCTCACGAGCGCTATGAGCTTAACGAGCTATGACGTGGCTGATGACGTCAACGGCAATATTCCCTAAGTAAGCTCCTCCTCTTTTATGATCTAGCAACGATTGCCTGGTCCAGTTTCGAAGGGGGCAGAACTAGTGGTCCACGAAACCACTAAGAAAATCCAAGGATTTTTCTAAACGTTTCTTGATTCTTGAATATTTGGAAGCTGAATTTTGGAACTAGAGCTTTTGTAACCTGTAGATCCTAGTCATTGATAGCTAATTTATTAGTCTTTTTGAAATTGTGACTCTGTATTTCAAAAAATCACTTCTTTATAGGCTGGTCATGGACCAGTTCATTAATTCCAGGCCAGGTCATAAATTCCTTATTTCCCCCCCTTGGGTCTTAATTACAGGTCTGGAATATGTTTTGAACTTTTGGTTATGATATAATAATATTCTTCTACAACGACAAGAAAAATAGGCTGAGCACTGCCTTATCCCTTTAAGTGGTATGTATAGGATTTTGGTAACCAAGCCAGGGGTGCGTTCTATGTATGGAGGACGCGGCTATAAGATTATTCTTTTTCCTCAATCTCTCATTCTCTCTTTTGTTTTCTCTCTCTCTCATATATTTCGGTATGTATTTGAGCTTCTTTATTTATTCTATAGTCTGCCTTACCAACGGGTTTGCGTGGGCGCTCGCCCCATACTGCCCTATACGAGTTTTAGTATAATAGTAGGCTGGAAAAATAAGAACGGCTTTGGCCATCTCAATGTTGCTTTTTCCTCGCAGCTGGATTATTTTTTTTTTTTTTTTTTTTTTATTTTTTTTTTTGCTAGATTCCACTCGGGATTTCTCGTCTATAAGAGCGAGAGAGACAATGGCAAAAACAGATAGTGGGCCAAAAGACAGAATTACCCATACCCCGTAGCTCCTTTGGAAGGCATTCATTATGTTGTGGTTCTTCTTTCATTTCACTGATAACGTAATTCTATTTGTAAAAGCTATTGAATTTTGTTAAGGAAATTTCGTTTAAGTCATAATTTTAATGTTTCAAGGTTATTTAGTTTTCGTTACGACGTTTAGATCAGTTTAAAGGTCATTCTAGAACTTGGTACGCGTTGGAGACCTAGGGCTATCTTGGTACACTTTTTACAGCAAACAAAAGTGAAGTAATCCTTATTGTTGGACTCATTTAATGAGTTGAAGCAGGATACATAGTTTATATATTCCAAGATAAATCTTGTGAATTTTCATATTTGATTTATAATTTGAGATACAATCGTATAAATTTTATAAACTTATATCACAGCATGTAGGCAAGAAGTTGTTATTAATACATAGACCCTAATAAGCCGCGTTCACAAGCAAGCCTAAATGCTTTGCTCTTACGTAAACCTGAAGCTAAAATCGGAAAAGAAAAACAAACAAGTTTTGATCATCCAGTGCGTTAAAATCTGCTTGACTATCGAAAAAATTGTGTGCTAGGCCTAGTAATCTTCTCGGTAGCTTGTGAACAGTATCGCCCGAGAATTGGCTTTAAAATTCACTATACTTCACGTTTTCAGCTTAAAGGATACTATTAGCTAAAATACTGTATTTTCCTTATGTAAAAATATGCTTCCAGAAATATTTTTTAATAATTTTTGAACTACATATACTAGTAGAAAAGATTTTTAATAGTTTGGTCCTAAACATGCATTTGAATTTGTCTACTATTGGCAACAAATCAATCAGAACCAAGCACCGATCCCAGCATGAGGTATTAAATTAAAATCTTAGAAATCATGGCGACATCTACGTTTAAATTTAAGATTTGATTTATTAGAGATTTGTAGGCATCATTATAATCAAAAGTTCTTTACTGCATGGCGAACGTATAGTCTTCTTCATTTGGAGAAAATTAAACCAAGATTTCTATATTATCACCTAGATGTCGCCAGGGGCTCTACGATTTTACTTCGACAGAGCCTCATGTAATTGGCACGTGGCTCTAATTGCTCCTTTTTCAAAAGTGAAAAAAATACAACACATAGCTAAACCGAAATAAGTTTTAAATAATTAATTCTAATCGAAATGATTCTTAAAAATGTGAAAAAAATTCAGCGAGATGTATAATTACAAGGAATCGAGGAAACAATTAAAATGGGTATGAAATTTTCATTTAATAATCTCCCTTGAAGTTTTTCAATTTCACGCTGGCTCGCTTGCGAACGCGCCTTTATACACGAGTACATATAAATATATATTTCGGTCGATTGGGCCAGTTTGGTTCTCTGGCCGTACAACTCCAAACTCTTTCTTCTTCTTCTTTTCTTTCTCGTTATCTTGACTTCTTTTCTGGACATTTCGAGTCGGGTCTCGTTATACCAAACCTCATTGACTATCGCCCGCAAAACTAGGAAAAAGGATAGCTACAGAAAGAATGAAAAATAAGAAAAAAGAGAGAAGTGGCTCTAAATCACCTTCTTGAACAAAGCTATAAGAACCGCTATAAGAAACCTCTTGTCTCCTCTATATTGATTCAGATATGATTCCTCCTCCAACCTCTCGTTTTATGGCCGTGTATATACTAAGAAAAATAAAAATGAAAATAAGTGACCTCATGCTTTGTAAGATGCTATATCCATTAAATTATTCTACGAAGCTTTGTTGAACATTTTTAAGTTGCGCCAAGACCTTTCTGCATTTTTTTTTTGGTTGTGTTACAAAACTGTCTATGTTGGGTATTTCATGGTGAATTTTATACGCATATGAATTATCTTGTTAAAATTGAGTAGGCTCGGACCATTTTATACTTTATTACAGTTTAACACAGTACTGGTTAAGCTTTTCAAAATTTTATCGAAATTCCTTGCTGAAGAGACAGCCGTCTATTCTCGAATCAATTTGAAACTTCATCGGGAACCAGTTTCATACCGATTCGGTTTCAACAACCGATAGATGAAGCTACAATAAATCGATTTATAATGCGTAAACACTTGACGCTTAAAACCGATTCCTGGAGATTTGAATATCGGTGTGATTGTACCGTTTCCTAACGCTAGTGTGACCGTAGCTAAAATGTAACCATTGCAAAGCTCCCGCCAAAAGCTTGCGCGCTCCTCCAAATTTTTCAATTTCAAACTAAATTAGTTCCGAATTAGGCTTAGCGCTTAAAAACATTACACGTGCCAAAGGTGAGCGATTTAGCTTGCTTAAAGGCCTAGGATTACTTCTGCCTATCACCCTGGAAACAAACTCGCCCTCCATGCTTTCTCTTGCCTTGCTATCCAGTAGCAGAAGTAGCTCAGGTGAGCCCACTTCCAGTGAAACAGGCTGGTGACAGGCAGAAGAAATCCTAGGCCTTTAAAGAAAAACGTGACGTTACGCGCGTTGGTGGTTCACTAAGCTTTAATTACTCTAAAGTTTGACCAAGTAATATTTCATTTAATTGTCTCTCGTTTAAAACATAAAAAATAGGCTCTGCTAAAAATTCGTAGGCACCAAGTTATATTCACGAGAAAGTCAATACTGTATAAGTCGGGGAACTTGCCAAAACATACTCTAAAAGGCGCGACGCGTCACGCGATCCATTTGTATTCCCGTATTATATCACAATGATTAAAAACAAGGCTGTTTATTACAAATTTTCTCTCGCGAATGGAATGTCAATATCTACTCTAGTATATTTTTCATCGTTAGGCCGAAAGCCCTCTAGCAGATACCGAATCGTGAAATATATCTTTACTCGGTGTTCTAATGTATATATAATATTGCGTGTCAGAAAAATATGACAACCACGTTTCAGGTATTCGCGTGTCATATATCGAGTATATATTTCCGGTCGCCTGTTTCTCTTTCAACTGATATTCCGTTTTTGTTCTTAGGGGTATCGTCACAAACAGAAGGGGTTTATATATTACTTTTTTTGGACCATCCTGTCTAGTTTGAATACAGATACCTTAATGGGCATGAGGAAAATGAAGTAGCTACGAATTGACAACTATACCCCTTATGGAAACTTCCACTACAACCTTTATTATACAATATATAATATCAAAAGTTTATTTTTATCTCTAAGTATATCACTTTGGCCATTTCATTCCGTACAAATCTATTTCACCCTCTGTCTACTAGAAACTAAATTACGAAGGTCGATAATAAGTAGCATTAAATGTTCTGAAATTGGGAACTACGGGTCCGATAGAAGTCGTAGTGTTAGTGTTTTTAGTGTATTGGTACAATAATGGGGGAGTTGTTTAAAATAAATAAAACCTGTTCTGTATTAGAACTGTCTCACAATTAAAAAAGTTGTTTTAGTTGCTTTCCCACTCATCCAATGGCGTTGGGTTCTGAGAATATAAATAATCGCGAGCTGAAGAAACGATTTTTATATCTAATTGGCTACTTCGAGACAATAATAATAGACTTCTAACAATACTCAGAATAGTTGAGGTTTATCATTGCGTTTCAATCCGCCTTAGTTTTTCCCGTATTGAAAACTGCCCTTGAAAAAGAGAATTGTACAAGGAGATAGCTAGGCTTTGGTCAAAACTACTTATAGAGAGGTAAAGGATATATTGGGTTTTGGGGATAAGGGATTGGGGGAGTAAAATAGCAACGAGACGAGAGAGAGATGGCATAAATGAAGGAATATCGATCACTGCAGGCGCCCGTGATCGACGTTGAAGGCTTTAGCAATGCTGATTAGGTTATAGCGTTGCTCTTGTACAGTGTGCCAGTGTACGTACGTGACCATTACCTTATACTTATATTTTGCAGTTTTAGAATTAAGCACGTACGTAGATTTCTATTACGTACTCGCGCTCAGTTCACACTTCCACGGAAACTTCTCTACTTTCTTAGCTTTAATTTTCCGTCTTTACTTTCCCGCTTTGAATTGGCCGACTTTTTGAATCACTTCAATTTACAGCCTTAAAAGAACCATGAAACCTCATTTGGAGAATCCGGAATTAACCCTTTTAGGGTACAAAAATTCCATGAAACAAATTAAAGGGAGAATGCAGCCTAACAAATGATTTTTTTATGGATTCCTTATTGTTTAAATAGGCCTAATCCAGTCAGTAAGAAACACATTCAAAACTTACCCGCAAAATATGCTTATCTGGATTCATGAAGATCCTTTCTTCCCCATATAAGGCCCATCGATCAATGACATTGGTCGCTAGTCCTTATATGGGGAGTTCAGGTAAATTATTTTACTTCTGGATTCTTGGACATCAGCCGAATTTCTTCGCACTGAAGAGTCATTGACCAATGATGAGAGACCCGTCGTTAAGGCGATTCAAATAACATTCGATTGGTCGCTGATCCTTCAATGCGAAGAAATTCAGATCTCCATGAATCCCGCTAAGCCTATTTTCCGTTTGTTTTTTATTTCTAGTTTAATATTCGTCTGTAATCTTTTTTACTTATGGATTAGGCCTATTTAAACGATAAGGAATCGATAAAAAATCGCTTTTTGTCAGGTTGAATTCTCCCTAATAAATAATCAATTTTGGTCACAAAATTGACTTTTTACTTAATGACCAAATATAGTAATTTATTTCATTTTGGAAAACAATTCAATAGGCAATTATGGAACCCGGTTATTCACGTGAAATTCCTTAAAGGCAGAATGCAACCTAATAACTGTTTTTTATCTATTCCTTAGCGTTTAAATAGGCCTAATCCACCAATAAAAGTTTACAAAACAAATTTTAGACTAGAAATAAATTTAATACTTACCCGGAAAATAGGCTTAGTGAGATTCATGTAGATGCTGATTTCCTCGCGTCGATGGTAAGTCTCGTGGAGATCTCGAGTGAAAGACGGGCCTTCGCTCATTGGTAGCTAGACCTTACACGGATGCAATTCAGGATCTCCACGAATCCCGCTAAGCATATATTCCGGATAAGTTTTAAATTTATTTCTAGTTTAATATTTGTTTTGTAAACCTTTTCTTGGAGGATTAGGACTATTTAAACGATAAGGAGTCGATAAAAAAATCTTGTTATTAGGTTGCATTCTCCCTTTAAGCGTTACAGAGGTATAAAATTTTGAATACAGCGTTTTTAAAAATATTATCTTCAGGTACTCGAAGAAAAATGGTGATAGCCAAACTTTAAATAATAATTGTTGCAATTTGAGAAATTGTGGTGGGAGGCTTCCAAACACTTGGGGGGGGGGGGGGGGGCTGATAATTTTGATTTTTGGGTACCAAAGCGAAAGAAAAACACCTTCCAAGGAAAATATATTTTCATGAACTCCGAACGCGACTTTTATTATCCAGATTATACAAGAACAATTAAGCTCGTGTCTATAGCTTTGCCCCTAGTGAAAATTTGTGTTGATACAATTATTGTCATCACCGGAAGGGTGAAACTCGGGAGGAATGGGGAAGGTTATAGAAGGAGTGAGGGGATTGATGAGGGAAAACGATGATCGTTCCTCAAATTTTCCAAATTCCGTTGGCGTTGTAATTTGGCAGCTATACCTATATCTTGCCCCCTCACTCGTCTATTCTAATATAAATTCCATGACTCATTTTCATTGAAGGGATAGTCGCGCAAATATTTTTAATCTGGGCGATTATGAGGAACAATAAATTCCTATCTTGTTGAATAATTTTAAGTATTGTTACTTTAACCGACTGTAAAGTATACTAGCCAAGCTTGATTGTAACAAATAAATTAATATATTCCAAGATTGAAGCTAAAAATGGAATAGCTTTTGAATTTATTTTCGGAATCACCGTGCCAATTCGAGAATATTTTCGGAATTTTTGCTCACGTTTTTGATGTTTAAATTTGTTTCTGAAGTTTGGTAAAATTTGAAAAAACGTAAATATAAATTCGGGCCAATCATATTATTTCAGCCTTTAACAGCGCTTATAAAGTCCTAACATTAAAAGAACAGGTCAGCGTTTGATACCCAAGGTCTTAGACGCCTAGAACACTTTGACCAATGAAACGAAAAGTAAAACGGACATTACATGTATGAAAAAACAGCTTCGGGAATATTTTTAGTTGTGATTAAATTCGTGAACTTGGTGCCTGATCAATTTCACAAGACACGAATCAAGTCAGAGTGCGTGCAGAGATTTTCTCATACCCTCTATGTCGCCGACAAACCGCTGGTTGATTCTAGCGCCATCTCCGAGTTGGGGATAATACGTGGCTTTGAAAAGGCTCGAATTTGAAATCTCTTAAGCCCTGAAATACATAAATATGTAGCCGCGATTGCCCATTTTGGTAGATGACGTCAGCTTTGCGAATAATTGACGGTCAGAGTGATAGAACGTATTTATGGAATAGTTGATATTATGTACGAATGTTGCTAACTAAATCACGTGGGCAGTTATTTCCGTTACCATAAAGCGATAAGGGTCACTCGGGAGAGACTCGACCTTGAGAGCTGACACGGATATAGAAAAAATGAGCTTAAGAAATGCTCAGTGCTCACGAGCGCTATGAGTTTTACAAGCTATGGCGTAGCTGATGACGTCGACGGCAACATTCCTTAAGTAAGCTCCTCCTTTTTTATGATGAACTATTCTGGGTCTTTCCACTGATTATCCATGTCTCCCAGATGGCGCCACCCGTCTGTAGCGCAGCGTTGTAAGATCTCTGGCTGCGTGTCGACTTTAAATACATATAGTTCTGATATGAACTAATAAATATAAAATATTATTTGCCTAGCTGTACCGAAAATCCGTTATATTTCAACGCGCTTTTAATTTTTCGAATATGAACAAAAGTTATGAAATATGAAATCTCTACTCAACCAATTAATTGAATCCTTTAAAAATTCCTTTTAATTTTTGCCTTTGGATATGGAAGCTATACGACGGTTTTTATATACGGGAAAACTTGCCTTTCAATTTAAATTCCAAATTTTTCCTTATCGAAAGGAGCTAGAGTAAAAATGTTGGGTATTACTGGAGTAATGAGTCGTTTATAAGGTATTTTGGGGATTCAAATGGAAAGCCGGATCTTGTCCACCGAGTACGTTTTAAATTAATGGATAAAAAGCTTTTTTGCTCACTCAGCATTGCTTCTAACGATGGTGCGTTCGCATCTACTTGAAAATACTTTCACCAAGAAATATATTTTTTAAAAAATTGTGTTTAAAGATAACTTGTAAAATGAAAAACTGTAAAATTAACAGTAAATGTTACGGTTAAGCGAAATTAATCGCAAACGTAGCAAATCATTTATAATTCCTTGCACTAGTCTGAACCGAGGGGTCAGACACTCTTGAACTCGCTGTACACCCGAGTCCACAGAGTTCAGCTTTGACAGTGCATTGAGATCGAACTCTTATGAACTCTGAGTTCAGCTTTGATAGTGCAAAGAGTTCAAAAATGTTTGCACCTGAGTTCGCGAGTGTCTGCCCCTCGGTCTGAAAGCGAACTATGCGAAGGAATCGGCTAAAAACAAGAACTCATTTATGCACCACGAGAGCAAAGATATATTTTAATACCCATCGACGCGTGATTAATATAGATTCGTGAAAGAATATTAATCAAAACTAACAAAGTAAAACCCGTAACATTTGACTTAAAACAACGACACGTATCTAGGAAATTAACCTCGGGAAATATAATTCCAGAATGGACTAGCGTACTTTTTAGATCTTTGCGAAAGACGAATTTTGAATATGTACAAACATGGACTAAGAAAGGGTTTTACCCTTTGTCTGTGGTACAAAGTATACGAAAACGGTACTAGGGGTTAATGATGTACTTGAATGACCTCTTGTTAGAAGGTAATTTCTTTCTTCAGTCCGAATGCGTATTCAGAGTAGCGCTAACAATAGGGGAAAAGCTATACACGGGAATAGAAACAAAACAATCTTGAAATATATCTTTTCCATTCTATTTCGTTTTCTCCGACGCGATAATAAAGTTTAATCCTCGCTTTCTCTCCCTTTTCATCTTTTAATTCTTTAATTCCAGCTGCTTTTCTAAAACTCTTTTTACCCCATTCGAAAGAGTTTCTATAATTATTAACTATTTCACCTTTTCCCGATCTTTCTTTTCATATATTCTCCTCTTAATTTTGACAAGAAATCAAACAATTTATAAGTTCTAGTGGCTCGAAATTAGTTTTGCTCTTTTTCCCTTTACACGTTAGGGAAATAGTGGTCCGTGAATATAACTACAACATTGATTAGGTAGTTCCCTCAAAGCTTAGGCCTTACTCCGCCAAAACATTTTCCCGTGTAATCTTTCTGATTCGTTAGATTTAAATTGCGTCACTTTGCCCCTATGCGACTTTCTAAATGGCGGTGACGTAGGTTCCTCTAAGGGCGGAGATTCTAAACTGCTCCTGTCGCTACCCGAAATGAACTGCGTCCTTGAATAGGCAGAGTAATCGTGGACAGAAAAAATAGGTTAAAAATTAGTCCATCGATGAATTTTTATTCGCTTTCCATTTGCTAGAACAACGGATACCCCAGAAAACATACTCCGAATACCCTAGCACATATACCCAGTAAAGAAAAACCGCGGCTTATGTCCCTGTTTTTGCGGTAAGTTTGGACACCTAAGATTGGACACTTTTACTATCCGGCCCTACACATAAGCTTTCCAAAAAAAAAAAAAAGAAAAAAAAAACAAGTTCGTTGAAAGACGCGTTTCCTAAATAGAGGACAAATATGGAAGTACGCTAACTTTTCATAAGTAAGGAAACTCTTAATATAATATTACATTTTAGATTACTTTCTTCCGAGGTATATTTTATGTTAACTAAAGTTTATTAAACCACTATGGAGTAAGAGGAATCAGGAAACCAGATGACGGACGTATGGGTGATATGTGAAGAAAGACATTGAAAGCGAATCTTTTAATTACATTTGTCCTTTATGCACTGAATCTGAACTAATAAGCAGATTTTTTTCAAGTTATTTCAAAATGTACCTCTAGGGAACAATACACGAAAAATTATTAGTTTGTCCAAAGTTAGTCCTATGCTGCCCAAAGTTTGACGACCCCCGTCCAATCTTTCCCTACTTTGTCCAAACTTAGGGGTGTTAAGTTACATAAGAAAAATGATTTATATAAGCTAAATTTAACTCTTTATAAAATTGAAAAAAAAAAAACGTTGGGAATCTCATAAAGAATGTCTAAGTGAGGTTTTCTTAAGGTTTCGTTCGATTTGGGTCGAAATGATCGAATTTCATATGATCGATTGAGTTAAAAAACTAACCTAACCTAACCTAACCTAAATATTTCGATCATTTAATCCAAAAAACTGGTTTCGATCACTTAAAAGTCGATCAATTGGGACGATACCGTTTCGTTCTTCTATCATGTGTAATAAATGCGGGTCGGGGGGGGGGGGGGTAAAAATAAAAAAGTTCAATATAAACAAAAATAATAATAATGATAATGATAATGATAATTTATAAAAAGTAAATACCGCAGTAAACATTTAAGTTCACAGACTGAGAATTAAGGGATTAGATTTTTTTTTTTTTTTTAGTTTTAGACACATTTACCCAATTTTTTTTCACTTCATTTTTGTTTTTTTTTTTAAACGCCGTCTCCAATTAAAATTTTTGCAGTTTTTTTATCGTAATCTATTTTAAAAACATGCAGTGTAAACTAGTAAATACGAAAGAATTACAAGAAAAAAATAATAGGAAAATAGTCGAGAAATTAGGAAATTTTTAAAATGTAGGAGATGTGGTCATCTTGCTACGTTTATGACATTATCTGTGTATTGTTTGAGCTCAAACTCGGTCTTGTGCCGAGATCTTGAAAAACTGCGTTGTAGAGATGTCTTTTCCCATACCCTCAACCATGGATTAAGAAATAGTGCCTACGGTAGACAGCAGGTGGATAAACTTCAAAATTGTTCAGCCCTAACTTAACCTAGCGAGCAATTGGTAAACCGGATATAGGGCTTATGATTACTGGATCAAATTTAATGTAGAAGGATCACAATCCGCAATCGAACGTTAGCATCTTCGTAAATTCCTGGAACCTATTAATACAAGCCTCTATGTTGTCAAAAAGCCGTAGGGTCACCACTTTTTACCCCACCTAAAGACTGCAGGTCACGTGTATGACGCGTTCCAAACTAAAAATAGGCAAATGATATAATTTGCTTTTGAATTATGACGTTTCCCACGCATTTTTTGAAAAAGGCGGGAAATTGAAATCTCTTAACCCTTAAAAAACACTTAATTGTGGCCGATTACTCATTTTGGTAGATGGTGGGCACCAGCTTTGAGAATAATTCAATAATAATAAGTCAAGGGTGATAGAACTGTGATACGAAATTCCCCGCAGATGACGCCACACGACTCTGGAAGTCACTTTTCCCCCGAAGAGGCTCTACCAACTCCTATTTCGCATTATCAAACCCGATTAAATGACCCCTCTCGTATAAAGTTTCGTGTTCAATCAATGAAATTTATTCTCCTTTCTTTCTTTACCCGCAGTACCTCCAGGAGAACCAGTCATCAAAGACGAATTAGGAAAGATAGTCAAAGGTCTGGTCGGTCCTTTCAACGAGGGAGAACCATTACGACTCATTTGCGAAGCTGAAGGAGGTGAGTTTTGTTTACTATTCTCGAATATATATTTCTGTAAAATCCACGCGCTCGTCGTATGCGTCCATTTCCCCCTATTTAACTCGGGGAAATTTTCATTCCCCGAATTCCCTACACTCCCATCGGTATACTCGAAAATACTTAGTGTATTACTAATTAGAATCCCCTCGACGGTAAACTTCTCCTCGTTTTAATGAATAAAAATGAAAGTAACGCGACTCTCCCGCGCGAATGAAAACCTAACCTCCGCTATTTTTATCGAAAATTAATGCTCAGATAATTCAGAAAAATGCGCTTAATTGGCGTAATTGGAGTTTGCTTTGAGAAATAAATTTAAGTATATGTGCTTATTTTATACACGTTCTATATTACGTAGGCGTAGTATGTAGGCTAAAAGGAACCTAAGACTATTACAAGGTTCGTTCACGACTTGGAAAAACCTAGAAAAGTCAATGAATTTGTGGTATTGGCCCAAAAGGTCAGGGAAAAGTAAGGGAATTTGAATAATGACCTTAAAGGTCAGGGAAAAGTAAGGGAATTTGAATAATGACCTTAAAGGTCAGGGAAAAGTAAGGGAATTTGAATAATGACCTTAAAGGTCAGGGAAAAGTAAGGGAATTTGAATAATGACCTTAAAGGTCAGGGAAAAGTAAGGGAATTTGAATAATGACCTTAAAGGTCAGGGAAAAGTAAGGGAATTTGAATAATGACCTTAAAGGTCAGGGAAAGTAAGGGAATTTGAATAATGACCTTAAAGGTCAGGGAAAAGTAAGGGAATTTGAATAATGACCTTAAAGGTCAGGGAAAAGTAAGGGAATTTGAATAATGACCTTAAAGGTCAGGGAAAAGTAAGGGAATTTGAATAATGACCTTAAAGGTCAGGGAAAAGTAAGGGAATTTGAATAATGACCTTAAAGGTCAGGGAAAAGTAAGGGAATTTGAATAATGACCTTAAAGGTCAGGGAAAAGTAAGGGAATTTGAATAATGACCTTAAAGGTCAGGGAAAAGTAAGGGAATTTGAATAATGACCCAAAAGGTCAGGGAAAAGTAAGGGAATTTGAATAATGACCCAAAAGGTCAGGGAAAAGTAAGGGAATTTGAATAATGACCCAAAAGGTCAGGGAAAAGTAAGGGAATTTGAATAATGACCCAAAAGGTCAGGGAAAAGTAAGGGAATTTGAATAATGACCCAAAAGGTCAGGGAAAAGTAAGGGAATTTGAATAATGACCCAAAAGGTCAGGGAAAAGTAAGGGAATTTGAATAATGACCCAAAAGGTCAGGGAAAAGTAAGGGAATTTGAATAATGACCCAAAAGGTCAGGGAAAAGTAAGGGAATTTGAATAATGACCCAAAAGGTCAGGGAAAAGTAAGGGAATTTGAATAATGACCCAAAAGGTCAGGGAAAAGTAAGGGAATTTGAATAATGACCCAAAAGGTCAGGGAAAAGTAAGGGAATTTGAATAATGACCCAAAAGGTCAGGGAAAAGTAAGGGAATTTGAATAATGACCCAAAAGGTCAGGGAAAAGTTAGGGAATTTGAATAATGACCCAAAAGGTCAGGGAAAAGTTAGGGAATTTGAAAATTGGACCATAAAGGTCTGGGAAAAGTTAGGGAATTTGAAAATTGGACCATAAAGGTCTGGGAAAAGTCGGGGAATTTGGAAATTGACCAAAAAGGTCTGGGAAAAGTCGTGGAATTTGGAAATGACCCAAAAGGTCTGGGAAGAGTGCTAGAATTTGTAAATTTACCCAAAAGGTCAGGGAAAAGTCGGGGAATTTCGAAGTGTCGAGCCCAAATGTACAGAGAAATTAAAAATTTTGTTAATTGTTAAGGAACCATTTATCATTGGTTGACCAATTATTTGTGACATAATTATTATTAACTGAAAATATTTGCCTAAAGATTAAGATGTTATGCTCATATTCTGAGTATAAACTATAAACCCTGATTGATAAACTCTGTGAAATAAAAATAAATTACCAAGAGCTCGCTCATAAGAATAAATTATGAAAAAAATATTAAAATTGGTCAGGGAAATTATTTAGAAATGGTCAAGGAAAACCCAGGAAAGTCATGGAAATGATTTCCTAAATTTTAAAGGACACTATTTTCATTATTCAAATTTATTCAAAATTTATAAAAAGAAAGTAATGTATCCATTATTAATAGATGCAATTCCGTTCCTAGCCCAGGGCCGAAAAGGGAATACAAAGTTCCTCAGTTTTCTCGCTCCCTACTAAGTTAAAAGTATCTGCCGCACCTTGGTTATTTTCTCTGCAAATTCTTAAACACTGGTTATAGTGTTCGTTGCGGGGATATTGAAGGTCTGGGAAGAGTGGTAGAATTTATAAATTTAGCCAAAAGGTGCCCTATATTAAAATTCAAATGGCCGCAACTTTTCTCTACAATCTCCTGGGCAAAACCAATTGCACTATTAGAAAGTAGACCGTCCTTAAATATTTTAAAATCTCAAATTGTTTCGCCACTCGATAGAAATCGAGCAAAAGTCCAAAAATTGTCCCTATCTTAAAATGGCCGTACGTTTTCTCTGCAATATCCTAGGCATAAACCGATTGCACCATTAGATAGACCTTACCTTATTTGTTTTACAATCATAAAATAATGTATCGCTACTCGAAAAAGGTGTTTCGCCACTCGAGCAAAAGTCCAAAAATAAGCGGGGGGGGGGGGGGGGGCTCAGTCTGTTCTAAAGAAAGGAAAAGTTTATTTTGAACTAAAATTCACTAAGTGAATATATTATATTATTGAAATTTCGTGATTAGACCATCCCTGTTTATCACATCTATGCCATGGTCACACTCTTACACCGGGTTTCCATTGAGAGAATTTAGACCTTTTTTCGCGTAATTTAGCGGAATAGAAAAAATATTTTATTTATTATTTTTTTATTTTTTTTGCGAAATTCGCGTTTTGGCGTCGAAAGTTCTATTTCAATTTATGCGGTTTTCCTAATAGAACGTTTTTTTTTCCTAGTAGAACGCTTTTTTTCAGCCAATCATAGGCGATTTAGTTGGACAACGTGATCATACGAGATTTATATTTTCTGTTCTTAAAATTAAAGCCCAGGCTTAAAATCTATGAGATAAATCTAGTCAGACTTCACTTCAGACTGCGTCATTAAGAAACCTCGTGCATTTATAAATAAAATTATAAAAATATCCAACACCCAGAATCTTCTAGTTACGTGGTTTTTTTTCCCCATTTTCGATACAATAAATAAACTTAGAGTTTTAATTGTTTCGAGCACAACGTCGTCCATCTTTACACTATACACACGCGGTTCAGTACAGCTCGCAAAGTCGGAGTTCAAGCTTCTCTAGATGGCGGTTTTTATTTATTTTTTCGCCCAGTAGAAATCACCCCGCGAAAAAGAAAAATATGAAAGCGGAATTTCCGCTTTTCACGTTTTTCGGAAAATTTTATCCGCAAAGAAATTCACCCAGTGGAAACCGAGTATTACGCAGCCGATGTGAGTGTGGTAGAATCTTTAACTGCAAACTCGGTTTTCAATGGTTTATTGGCCATTGAATTCCTTTGAAATTTCAATGGTTTTGAGATTAGTTTTTGTAGGTTTTGATGGGTAAATATTGATATTTGGAGATTTGCAGGCTAAATAAATTAGGAATAATTAGCTATCTTTGGAATAGAGGTTTCCTTGTCTCCTTAATTTATTAAAATTGGGTAGCGTACAAAAACCATCCTTAATTTCTTTAGTTTGGTATCAAACTGTACCTAGGATGACATTATTTTATTTCCGAGTGTCTATGTTATTTATCTCTCGCTTTATTTATAACTAATTCGCGTGACCTAATTTTTCGTTTGTATAAATTGTTGGAATACGGCGCGCTTGTTGTTATATTTGAACTGGGAAGAAAGGGGTTAGGTCCAATTACGGTAAAACTAATCATCTTGCCTCTATATATACGTATATATTTAAGCAGCGTAGTGTGTAATTATCCGTTCCGCGGATTAGGCTTAGATCTATTTCGGGGTGAAAATTTCAGCGAAAGGACGTTCTGCGCGTGAGAAATCTCTTGTCAAGTTTATATATATATGCTTTCAAACGTCGCGTGTTCGAGACGTTTTCCTGCTCCGTCGAGATCGTGTTAATTACGAAGAAGGAGGGAACCGCCGTAGTATATGCCGCGTGTAGGCGTAACCTCCCCTCCCTCTCCCCTCAGGTTCTCTTTCATTCTTTAGCCGGAAACAATTCCCGCGTCCGTACGTCTTGAATAGAATTGTATATCATTTCTTTTCCACTACACGCTTTCTCTCGAATCTCTCCGCTCCTTATTTCCTCCGACTTCAGGCAGTTTTCGTTTAATACTAGGTACATGATACACTAGAAATTCGTATAATAGATCCAAGAAATCATCTAGGAGGAATAAAAATGCATAAATACATAAAAGTAGTTCATTACGGCTGGATTTTTCATTTTAAATGAATATCCATTATTCACGTTAGATGCATTGAAACCGTTTTTAACATGAGGGTGAAGAGGAAAAATCAAGTGGATTTTTTATACATTCTTCTACTAATTTCCAAGACATATCTGCGTAGTTAATCATTCGAGAAATATATCCCAATGATTTTTAAAATCAAAATTAGTCCAAATTTAACTGCTGTTCTTTTTAATTGACGCCCTCGCGTAACGCCTTGCCATCCAGCGAAAAAAATAAATAGAAATAAAATTCAAATTAACAATTACAACCGAGGAAAATAAATAAAACAATAAAATCAAGCTTTTAGGCTTAAATTTTATTATTTTTCACGAAAATCGATATTGACGAATTCGAAATTTTCATACTCTTAAACCATCTTCCATTGGGGTACAAATATAATAATGACATAGATGGCGCACCCGTGCCTCACTGTATCTCTCGCTCTCAGTACCTATGCAAGTATTACACCCGTTGCCATGGGAAACGCGTAAAGTCTGGAAGCGCGAGGGATACCTATAGGGGTTAGCGCCTAGTTTGTCCAAGGATATTATCCTTGGTTTGTCTTTCTCGTCCTAGCTTAGCCAATCAGAATAGGATCAGAATGGGAACTACGATAACGACATCTCTTAACAGATCGGCGCGTAAAGAGTGTACGCCAATGGCGCGCTGCCCCTGAAAGTTCCTCTTCAATTTCGAATTCGTCTCTTCGAACATATAATTTTCGGATAAAAACGGATACGAATATTATGGCTTCAGATAACTAGAATGGTTAATAATCTATTTTTAAGCAAATTGGTATATAATTCGGTATAAAACCACAGAAATACTCTTAACCGATTTCTTGTTTACTATTAATTTCTGGTGATACGTAATGTTACTTCTCCCTCCCTCCCTCCGTCTCTCTATCTCTCTTTCTTTCTTTCTATGAAAAGCCGTCTTGATTCTTTAAAACACTGGATTGTACAAATATGTACACAAAAGGAAAAAGAAAAGGTCTTCCACCTTGACTATAGTAAGCACGTTCAAAGTCTGACTCAATTAATTTATAAAGAAATAAATCGAATGGACAACGGGGGTTGCCTCGCTTTGTTCGTGCTGTTAAGTCAATGTGAAATGGACTTTAAGCAACACGTTACGTCAAGCGGTATACGTATTCTCGCGTGTTAGCCTCTCACCGTTTTATGAAAGGGGACTCCGGGGAGAACTGCTTTAATCTAAAGGGAGAATAAAACGAAATTTATTTCTAACAACTTAAATCTATATATTTAAAAAAAATGGTCAGGATGTTTTTAACATTTAGATGTCGGAAGTTGACGTAAAACACCAAGATAAATCTAAAGATTATAAATGTTGAATTTTCTATAATTAGAATCCATGGTAGAGAAATATTTTTAAAACGAAAGAAACGCGTGGGGATGGAAGGACTAGTTTTTAGTGTTAAAAACAGTAACTGTGTGAGAAAGCTTTTGACCTCGACAGTATAAATTCACAGTAGATTCCAAGCCAAACAAGGGAAATTCCCACTTCACGCTTGAGCTTTCAAATATAATGTAAATATCCAAGAAAATTGTCCCGTGAATTGTTCGAAAAGGAATTTCCACACCTGGGCTAATTATTTTATTTTTAGTCACATTAAAATTTTATGCAAATCTGACGAGCGGTTATTCAGTTACTTTGAAAAGAAACGGATAATCTGACATAGGGTACTTGAGGTCAGGAGAGGACACCTAGCTATTGGCTCGCAAATGCATTGATTTGTTAAGACGGAACTCGTTTAGTTGTATTTCGGTAGAATTTGCTCTGGGCTACTACTAGAGCCCAGGTCCTAAGAGCCCTTCTCCGGTTTCCTATACTTATAATAGTACTGCCGATATACCAGGAGAAAGAAGAATAGAGGGAAAATTTGATATATTCGAGCTTTTAGCGGAGAGCGTGGGGCCATCTATCGTGGGCTCTAACACTAGCTTAAAGGGAGAATGCAACCTTTATAACAAAAGCTTTTTATCGATTTCTTATCGTTTAAATAAGCCTAATCCATCAGTAAAAAGTTTATAAAACAAATATTAAACTAGAAATAAACTTGCCCGGAAAATAGGCTTAGCGGGATTCATGGAGATTCTGATTTCCTCGCGTATAAGGTCTAGCAACCACTCGAACGCGATTGTAAGTTTATTTCTAGTTCAATATTTGTTTTGTAAACATTGGTGGATTAGGCCTTATTCAACGATAAGTAATCGATAAGAAAAATCACTTGTTATTAGAATGCATTCTCCCTTTAAAGCGTGAATTCCCTCTCAGGCTACAAGTCAGAATACCGTAAAGGCAGTACGTCCAACAGTCCATTTTATATTTAGATACGATTTTCTGGTTAAACTCCATAGAAGCGGATTTTTATATACTAAATTCATGACTAGATTCCATTTTCAACATCATATACCTTTTAATTTTTTATGAAAATAAATCTATACTTCTATATTGAAAAAGTTAGCTATAATAATACGAGACTTATAGAAAAAAATATTGTATCCAACTGCGCCTCAACACGCGAATACGTTATTGGTGCGGCTTGGGTGACACGTTTTTACCCGCCATAAAAGAGCTCGTCGTGTTTTACTGATTAGCGTTATATAATCGAGTCGCGCCACAATCGATTATTTCCTTAATTAAGAGATTGGCAACTAGTTCCTCTTCGTAACACGTACACTAAAAAACCCCTTCTTTCCCCATCGGGGAATTGATCCTAGAGCGAGGACGAAAGACGCGAAGGTTACTTCTTTGCCACCCCCCTCTGTATCTCCATCACGCGAAAGTATCACTGAATCCCCGCGACTATCGACTTTTTCTTTTCCCTTTATCTTAAAACACTCCTTAAAGGGAGTGTGAAACGGAAAATGAAACATTTTATCGATTCTACTGCTAATAAGACAATCTTAATTGTGCAAAAAAATCGTAAAAGGTTCAGATTATGGTATTGAATTAAATCGGAGAAACTTCGACTAATCGAGAGACTCCTCTGCACCTTTGTCTTCGTTAAATACCCGCGGCACGCACTGTCGTACGCGCGATTGTGCGCGGGAAAATAATCAAGAATGAGATTTAACACTGTATTGAAAAATTGATTAATTCACGAATTCGAAATATCCCTACTCATAAACCATCTTCCATGGGCTACGGCTATTGGATTTACAAATATAATGATATATTTATCACAATAGATGGCGCGCCTGCGCCTCACTCTATCTCTCGCTCTCGTACCTATTTCACTATAGGAAACGCGTAGCCAATCAGAATAGGATTAGAATGGGAACTACGATAGCGACATCTCTAACAGATCGGCGCGTAAAGAGTGTACCCCAATGGGGGCCGCCCCTGCAAGTTCCTCTTCAGTATCGTTTTCGTCATTTGGTAATAAGTCCTTGTCAATAAATTTGAAAATCGATCTATTTGGAATATAACCCCTTGTCGATTTGAAAGTCCACGTTATCTTTAAAAGGTCCCAAAATTTTATGCTCGAATTTAAATAAGACATATTAAAAACGTTAACCAAAAGAGACTAGCTAGATTTTCATTTTTAAACTATATCAATTTTAACCAGGTAGGCATTCCCCCACCTAAACACTGAAGCTGTTTCGAACACTCTTATCTTATTTCTCCCAGATTGAACTATATTCTAAATAAAAAACCCAAATGAATATCGAAACTTTTTAATGTGCTGATAATTTTGTCGTAAACGGACAATCATTAATGAATGAGCGTAATTTGGAAACAGTAGTGTGATATCTCTGATTTTGATCCGGAAAATAAGACACGGTAATAATAGGACAATCTGGCAAACGTCTTCGTTCCATCTCTGCAACCAAAGTAGTTAGAAAAGATATATGGTAGCTAGCTTCGCGTCTGCTGAAATTGTAAATTAATTCTGACTGTAGTAGCGATTTCCAGCGAATAGGGGGTCTTCCAGTACGCGTATATAGATTCGGGCTACAGTCGAATCGGTTTTGTGTTCCGGCCTACGGGAGATCCCCGGGGATGGTAAGCAATGGCAGTAATTGGACCTAGAGCGTTAAGCTCTGCTCGAATGTGACGCGAGCCAAGCTTTTTTTTCCTTCTTTAATTCTTCCGTTCCTTCGTCTCTCTTCTCGTTGAAGCTTTCTTTTTCGTCTTCGCGAGTACAGTTGGATAGGTATTCTTCCTCCTTCATTCCGAAGGAATTGTATTAAAGGAAGGTATTGGAGACATAGATTTACCCTGGAAGTGATTGGCTTCCAATCAACACTTTGTCTTTACACGATTGTTTTCTGCAATTTAAGGATGAGCTTATAAAAATCCCCCTCGGCCCCTTTTTTCCCGGGGTTTCCTATTTCCGGAAGAAGAAAAAAAGTAGGGAAAAGTGCCCGAAGAAAGGTGACAAGTGTTTCCCGAGGGTTTAAACCCCTTTTTACCTTCGGGCTGAAGATAAGTTTAGGGACCTGAGGAAATATTTTAAACTTTAGTTAAATCCTTTTTCGCTCCCAGATCTTCCATTTTAAATTTTATCTAAAGCTTTTTAGAATCAAATTAAGATCGGGTGAGGGTAATATCGGGGATATATATGAAGCTGTCTTTTTAATTAATTATCGCACCCTGTACCGTTTGCTATATCCATACCGTTATTCGAAAGGAAACTTAATAAGAAAAGTAACTGATTTGTATTAGGCTGCGTAAACATATTTATGAGGATCGAAAAATAATGTCAAAACAGTTTTCAAGATATACTAAGCCTGCTTCTTTCTTTGGGCATAAAGTCAGCGTTTTACCCTCCCTATTTAAATCATCCTCTATTTTGTTCCACGTTGAAAACTACTATCCAATCAGAATTTTACCTTTGGAAAATCGTATAACGTGTTCTGTTAGACGGTGTGAAGGTAGATCTCATGATTCCGAAAGACGTACGCAGTAAAAAATAGGATTCTAAAAATAAACCATTAATGTGTATAAACTTTTTGTCCAAAACTCAAACCCTGGAAGGTTTTTATTCAGACCATTAGTAAGTAAAATCGTTTATATTAAGACCATTGCAATTTTGATACAATATATTATGTTGTTTAATGGTTTGAAAGTGTACCTATAATGTGGCCTAAGTCACCCTCTGTTGGTTTGAATTTAAACTATGCTAAATTGGAATGGTTTAATTTAAAACCAATTTTAAATTTGTAAGTGCTTGGTTTTAATTCAATTGGTTTAGTATTAAACCATTAATATACATCAATGTTAAACATTTACTGTACTGCTGAAATATTATACTGGTTTAAACTTATACCATATTTCATAATGGTTTAATTTTATTAATTATTAATATTTTTATTTAAACCATTATTGGTTTAAGAGTAACACATTAATTTATTGCACCGCTACGTGACTCAAATCTCGCGCTAAATAAATAAAATTGGAAACTCATCTTTACTTTAAAGCCGAGCGTTCCCGAACGACAGACAGGCGAACTTACATAAATAATTATATTTATTGATTTTGGTCGAAACATCCTAGGTCTTATGGGTTAGTCTCAAAATTCGCGATACGTACGCCTCCTAACGGTAGATATTTTCGTAGCGGGAGTTCGTCCAGCGAATATCTCTAGCAGCCTTGGAGTTCGTCAACCAAACGTCGTCGTATGCGAAGAGAATTTCCAATTTTCCGTAGACAGGGGGGTATGAAGTAGGACCCCTCCGATCTCGTAAAATTGGGAATTTTACCCATACAGAGAGGAGTGCTATATGGAACATTAGAGTAGTAGATTTCAAAGGAGGGTTTCATTGGCTTCTGATTACACCAAAATATAGCCATAGAAGCAGATGCAGATGAAACCCTCATCATCTTCTAATTATAATTTATTCATTTTCATTCTACATTAAAAATGCACTGTTTTGTAGTTATTGAAGAGCATCTAAACGTTAATTGATTAAAAATATTTTAGCTTGAAAAAAAAAAGTTTCAAAAACTATATGACAGGAATCTATAGGAACCTGGACCTTGTTTTTGGATTATTATTAGGCTATCAGAAGGGTGATGTTTCCTAGTTGTGATGAGGGCGAACTGCTCTTCCTTTTAAGCCAAAGATTAATGGGGGTAAAGTTGCTTTGAGAGAGGGATAGAAAAAAATATATACTCGGGTTAATATGACCCTGTCTGCCAAAGCTGTTTGTTAAGCCTTTTTTTCGCGGATTTAGATTTTTTTTTTAACCTGTCGCGTATACTAATTACAATAATTAAATCCTGGCTTCCTGACAACATCGCACGCGGGATCGTAGAAATAACAAGATGGAGTATTGAAGCCTTTTTTTAATTAAGCTTCTTGGCTCTTAATAGCATTTTCCCAAGGGGATTTCTGTTCAAAATTTTAAAAATAATGATAGGCAAAAATTAAGAGAATTATGGTAAAATAAATTGTATAGTTTACGTTAGTTGAAATCATTCTATAAAGAGATAATTAATTGATCAAATCAAATAGCTTTTGATTGTAGAATAATCAGAAATTCATATATAAACTAACTTTATAAATTGACGTCAAAAATGACGCACTTTTAACTAATAATGGTTTTAAATTCTAATTAACATAAGTAAATCATCCTTTAAGTTTATATTGCGGGTGACAATGAAGTGAGTTCGATTTTCTCAGTCCATGGTTTCACTCTGTGTTCCGAAATTTCTACAGAAAGGCGGCCAGCCCCAGTTTATTCTTTCTACAGTAAAACATGCTCGAAATCACGACGGCCGGGCGAGACACGCTCCTTCGTTTCGCGAGAGACAGGGGAGAGTCTTTTTCCGTTGATCATTCACACCCCGTAAACGTGGCGCTTTATAAATGGCATAATCTGAGTTCAGCGCGATATAAGCACCGCTTTTTTAATTCCAATCTCAACCGCTAGAGAGTAGAGAGGGCAATTTCCAATTCCGTATCTCCACCGTTTAGAGTTTTGGGTTTTTTTCCTTTCCTCGGGCGAAAGCTCTGAGGACAGAGCTTTCAAAACCACATACCAATCGTAATATGCCTTGTTGTAAATTTGAAGCATGATTTTTACCTGTGTAATTAATTATTCATTATCTGGCATAATCATGTACTGAAATTTATCGGACCTTGTTCCAATTCTTTCTTCTTCAAACATCGCGAAAAAAAAAAAAAAAAAAAAAAAAAAAAAGGCTATTTGCGAATATAACCCTAAATACTAGTTTCTCTTTGTACAGAGATGCGCCTAGGTTGAAACACTTTTACAGGCGTTGTATTGAAAATACGTTGTATATCTGCCCCCAAAAGTTGGGTTTCCTATGACACATTAATGAGCTAAAGATTGGAACGTTTCTGGATTGTGCAATTTTCGTAATTTTCGCAGCGATATTAATAGTTAAATTTCGACCACTATATACGTAATATGAGCCTAAAATAACGTTGCCCCAATTATGTTGAAATTTTGATCCGCTGTTCGTCTCCGGCCTGTTCTGGTCGACTTTCAAAACCTCTAGAGAAGAGAAACAACCATTAATTTGGTTATTAAAAGGCCATCTAGGTCATAACAGCTGCTTGCCTAATTATATTCTCCTTACACACCCCCTCATTGATTTTTTTTTAACTTTTATCCTTTCGTTCTAACCTGTTCTCAGATTTTAACGGCGTCGAAGAAAACTTAACCTTTTTTACACGCCGCTAAACATTTTAGTGCAAAAATTTCAAAGGTTATCTCAAACTTTAAACAAAACATGGCTTTTTTTAAATCTGTTATTAGGCTCATTTAACGATAAGGAATCAATAAAGAATTACTTATTAGGTTGCATTCTCCCTTTAAAGTTGTCTTTAAAACTATAAGGTAATATATTCCAATAGTCTGAACAAAACTACTTGATTTTGCTTCTTCAAACTCCAACAGCTAGCGACTCTCCATGACCATAAAAATAAGGAGCCTATAGTGCGAAAAGTTGGAAACTAGCTTTCATTTTTTTTAACTTTCTCTCATTTTTTTTAAACCCAAGCCAAGATGTTATAGCAGAAAGTTTTAAAGTCTAGGAGAAAGATCCACGGCCCAAAAAGAAACCGTTTCAAAATGTCCGATAAAGAGTTAAAAGGAAGGATATGAGAAGGAGGAAAAAATAAGAAAAAATGAAAAATAGAAAAAGGGAAATATATTTTTTTCTGAATACGGCCGTACCTAAAAACAAAATTACTGGGGCGTTACTTCGAGTTTTTTTTTTTTTTTTTTTTTTTTTTTTTTTCTTGAATGGTTCTATACATGATATGACCCCCTTTGTTTCCCGCCAGGATCGCAGTTTTTGTAGGGGAAACCCGTGACGAACGGATAAGGGAGAGATATCAACTGAATATTTTGACAGGTTTTTCGGTTTGGCTAGATCACGGTATAGAGATAGTCTCTATATGTCTAGTTTTCTTTTTTCTATCACATGGCCTACTAGCTACCCACACCCTTGGGTGTCTGAAGTATCTTGTCTCGTCCTGTGATCCTTTGTTTTTTGTGTACAAGAGCTGGAGAAGTCAGGGAATTTGGAAATTGGCTCAAAAGGTCAGGGAATTTTAAAATTGGTCTAAAAGATCAGGGAATTTTAAAATTGGTCTAAAGGGTCAGGGAATTTTAAAATTGGTCTAAAGGGTCAGGGAATTTTAAAATTGGTCTAAAGGGTCAGGGAATTTTAAAATTGGTCTATAAGGTTAGGGAATTTTAAAATTTGTCGAAAGGGTTAGGGAAAAGTCAGGGAATTTGAAAATGGGCCCAAATGATCGGAAAAATTAAATATTTTGGTACATGTCACTGAACTGTTTATGATTGGTTGGCCAATTAATTGTAACTTAATTATTATAAACTGAAAATATCTGCCTAAAGATTAAAATCTTCTGATAAAATCTTCAAGTGGAAAAATGACAAGTGGAAAAACGTCATTGGTTTCAAGTGTCATTGGTGTAGCTATTCTTATGGGCTTGACCATCTTGTTAAAAATGTTATCGAAGTTGGTATAAATTTTATTAATTGGATAGATTTATTAAATTATATTCAGATATTAATCCGTCTGTTTAAAACCAAGACAAGTTATCGTTCCGGTTAACTTATTCGAAGATAAAATGGCAACTTATTCTAGAATATTATCCGGATAAGAAAATTTTAAAATTGATTTTCGTAAAAACATTTAGAAGTTTAGTTTTATCGCTGTATTTATTTTCTTCGATTTGAAAGTGAATTACATTATTTTTACTTTACACACGAATCTCCGTTTAACTATTATCTTCGGATAAACCCGATCCGTTTAACGATTATCTTCGGATAAACCCGATCCGTTTAACGATTATCTTCGGATAAACCCGATCCGTTTAACGATTATCTTCGGATAAACCCGATCCGTTTAACGATTATCTTCGGATAAACCCGATCCGTTTAACGATTATCTTCGGATAAACCCGATCCGTTTAACGATTATCTTCGGATAAACCCGATCCGTTTAACGATTATCTTCGGATAAACCCGATCCGTTTAACGATTATCTTCGGATAAACCCGATCCGTTTAACGATTATCTTCGGATAAACCCGATCCGTTTAACGATTATCTTCGGATAAACCCGATCCGTTTAACGATTATCCTCGGATAAACCCGATCCGTTTAACGATTATCTTCGGATAAACCCGATCCGTTTAACGATTATCTTCGGATAAACCCGATCCGTTTAACGATTATCTGAATTTTCAGGTTGCATTTTTTTAATAAACAAACAATTAATCCAAAAATAAAATATCTTAAAAAATACGAATAACAGAAGGTTTACAATCTAGGATTTACAATCTATATCACAATCTTAATTTGAAATTATTTAACAAATCTTTTTTTGATAAGACTTTTCCTTAAAGATTTCTGCGTCGCAGTTTCCATAGTAACTGATTTTCTATTATATTGGATGCATTTTTGTCGTCGCTAGCCTGAATTACGCGTAGATCTTTTTTTTTTTTTTTTTTTCTTTCCATTTGTTATATTCGCTGTTTGGTAGAAAATGAGGTCTTTTTGTTGGAGCCACTCAGTTTCCTATTTTCTCCTCTATTCGACGTTATAAATCTCTTCCTTTCTCCATTCCTTCCTCACTCGTGATCCCCACTGCGTTTCTACAAAAATCCTTTGGGAAAGTATATGGGAATACTATAAGACCTAAAAATATAAAAACTATCTTTATACAGTTACGTATTACGATCTTTCCGCTATTCGCGACGCATTTTTCTCTCAGCTCTATTTCGTAAGCATGGACTACCATCTTCCCTAACACATATTTCGGCCGTTCTTAAAGGACCACTCTCATATAAATTTGCCTTTTAAATTATGGGGAAAGTTCGGTTGTGTGGCGCCTCTTGTGAAATTTAGAGAACTTCAGTATAATTGTAGGGTTGTTACTCAGTTACTAAAAGTTACAATTTTCGTAATTTGCTTACTAAAAGTTACTTTTTTTCGTAATTTGCTTACAGAAAGTTTCAATTTTCGTGATTTGCTTACTAAAAGTTACAGTTTTCGTGATTTGCTTACTAAAAATTACAATTTTCGTAATTTGATTACTAAAGTTACAATTTTCGTAATTAGGCAAGTCAATTATATAATTTATGTAAAATATAATCTGATAAGTCTGTCCTAAAGAAATTCCCCTTTTCAATAGAAAGTTAAGGTGAAGTTTATTTTTGCACTTAAAAAACACCAAGATACTATGCCAGTATATATTATTGCAATTCTGTGATTAAACCGTATCTCTATGACGAGAGACAAACTAGGCGGTAACCCTCCCCGCTCTTCGATACTTGGCGCGTTTCCCATAACAACGAGTGTAATACGCGAGATAGAGGCGCAGACGCGCCATCTAGTGCGAGATCTATTGTGATAATGTATCATTATATTTTATCCCAATAACCGTAGTACCTATAAGTTCATCTTCTATTTCGAATTCGTCTATAGACTTATAGACTCGTCCTTTAAGGAGGTCTTCTGACCATATATTTTTCTTTTAGCACCTTTATTTTCTCCTCTTATTGCTATACGCCTCTCTAGTGCCCTCGCCAATCGCTTTTACTCTAATACCTTTATATTTAAAGATATGTATAGCCTTAAAGCGGTTATATGGGAATTTTCTATCAAGCCGCTTTGGATGTTTACGCGAACTATGGATGGTATCTTTATGTACCAAAGAAAGAGATACTGCAATCGTTTGAAGATATGGAATCTTATTGGTATATTGGGAATAAATAGTTTTTCTGATTCTTTATATTTTTCTCGAGATGAATCTTATCTTTATACAAGTGATGGTAAAACCTCGCTGATGCGATAAAAAAAACTTGGCATGTAATAGATACTGTTGTGTAGGTGAGTGTTTTTTTTTTTTTTTTTTTTTTTTTTTTTTTTTTTTTTTTTTTTTTTTTTTTTGCGGTGCTCTTTAAGGGAAGGTGTAAAAGATAAAGAAGCTATTAATTTTTGATTCCTGTTACTTAAGACTATCCAGTACACTCATTAAGAATATCATACTTTTTCATACAAATAAGAAAAAAAAAAAAAAAAAAAATAGAAATCTTCTTAATAAAAGGCAGTGTTCTATTTTAGCATCTTTAACTGGCCGAATTGGTGCTACTTTGAATGTCAATATCAGAATATTTTCACTTAATCTAATTCAGAAACGATTCCCGAAAATTCAGCGCAATATTAGCACCGCCTACTTAGTTCTAATCTCTTTCGATAATTTATATAAATAATATCATATGGCGGACAATTTCGATTAATCCCTAAAATAATATTTTGTACTAATTCCCCACGGGATTCAAGAACTTCCCCATGCTCCTTTCTAATCCTCGATTAGTGTAATAGGAATTACTTATTCTCAAATCCACAAGTAAATCATCCTTCAAGTTTATAAGACAACATACTGCGTGTGACAATGAACCGAGTCCGATTTTATCTGTGCATGGTTTCACCCTAAATATTCCAAAATTTGCACAGAAAGGTGGCCAAGCCTGGTATATTCTTTGTAGAGTAAAAAAGACTCGAAATCGCGACGGCCGGGCGAGACACGTGCCTTCGTTTCGCGAGAGAGGGGAGAGTTGTTTTCCGTCGATACATTTTTACCCCCGTAAACGTCTAGACAGTTAATTGTTGATTAGCATCGCCTATTTAGTCAAAATCTCAGCCGCTAGAGAGGGCAATTTCTAATTCCGTATCTCGACAGTTTCGAGATTTTGGATTTTTTTTCCTCTCTCCTCGGGCGAAAGCTCTGACGACAAAACTTTCAGAACAACATACTAATCATAATATGCCTTGTTGTAAACTTGAAGCATGATTTACCTGTGGTTATACTTATATGCCACGGTTGCTCTTCGATTTAACGTAATACTTTTCTTTCCGTAGAATCGGTTTAAGTGGAATTCGTATCCAATCAGAATATCTTTACCCAATTTTTAATTAAAATATAATTAGTTTCAATGGGATTTTGGTCAGATATACCATGACAGTTACATATTAGTTGCATAGAAGAAGAAATAGATTGAAATTTCGGATAAATTTCTGTTTCCGGTTTTAAATGTTAAACCAAGTCTCCTTTTTCAAGTTTTTTTTCCTCCCACGCGAAATATTGGAGTACTTTCTTTAATGAAATAGCGAGATCTTAAGTCGGCGGTATAAAAGCCATAGAAGTAGTTTTAGGGACCCTCCATAAATTATGTGACACTCTTAAGAAGATGGGTTCTGAATTCTTGATTTATTGTGACGGAGAAAGGGAAGGGTTTTGTCAAGCGTGACGTCAGACCTTAGTTTTTGAGGATATAAAATTGAATGGGAAGAGGGGAGAGCACCATAGCAAGGCTTCTTCTTGGGGGGCCTTTGACCATAATATTTTAATTTTATAAGCCCACAAAATTTCCTTTGGAGACCTAAGCTACGTTCACACTAGACACCTTGAAACCATTTTCAAACTGTTTTGAATGTTCAAATTAAGTTTTCAAGCGAATAATTGTATTTTTTAATGCAGGATATATCCATTGACCTTCACTGTTTTAACCTTTCCAAAACGGTTAAATACGGTTTCAAAGTCTCTAGTGTGAACAGACAGACCCTCGCAAATCATGTAAATTATACCTTGAGTCTTCAGCTCCACTTCAATTTTACCTGTATATTATACATCAATTAAGCCCCGTTCATAGTAGGCCTTGGAATTGATTGAAACAGTTTCAAAACGTTTCGCTGGGGTCGTGTGACCTGGAAACCGTCTTTTTTCGAATCGATTTGATTCGATTTCTCGAAACTGCTTCGGGAACCAGTTTCGTAACCGATTCGGTTTCAACTAAGATGTATGAAGCTACAATAAATCGATTTATAAAGATCATGCGTGAACACGTGACGCTTAAAACGATTCCTGGCGATTTGAATATCGATTTAATTTTACCATTTCAAATCGATTAATAAATGCTAGTGTGAACGTAGCTATAGCTATAGACTAGTCTAAATCCGTTTTGAAGATATTTTATTAGGGTTTCGAAAAAGGCGATAATAAATTATGATTTTTTTTTCTGTCGCTGTAATTTTCCCATGACATATTAATATATATAATGAATGGTTTTTTAACTATATTTCCAAAAAAGCTACTCAGTTTCAATCTATGAGTTCATGGAAACTCCGCGACAGCTTCACTTTAATACTTAAAGGGTAAATGAAAACTGATATATCACTTTTTCGATTTTATGTTTTTCTGAATCTACGTCGTTATCGAAAACCTAAGAAAAATATCAACTCTTATTTTTAAGCATCTCCTAAATATGATAGAAAAGGTTTTAAAGATCGGACTTCGTTGTCTGCTTAAAAATAGGCATGGAATCCCTGTGTATCAATTTCCGAGAAAAGCATCCGACCAATAGGCGCTCTTACAAAATCCCGCGTGCTCGTGTATAGTATAGTAGAAACGCGTGATTTAGGACGCTACCATATTACAAACGCACGCGTGTGAGTTTAAATTTCATTTATTTTAGGCTCATAAGCTTAGCATTTTTATGAAAGATAATTTTTTACGACGCTTAAGCGGGCGTTACGAGTTAAATAAATTTATTTAGGTGAATTAATGTATTTTTAATTAAGGAAAACATCGTTTGGAACAATTTTGGTCTCTATCAAAGGTATTTAGCCTCATTATGTAAATGAAATCAATGGTTTCAAATCAATGGTGACAAGATCTAAACGGCGCCTATTGGTCGGATGGTTTACTCGTAAATTGAAACACAGCGACTTTTTTTTTAGCAGACAACAAAGTCCGATCTTTAAATCCTTTTCTATCATATTTAGGAGATGCTTAAAAATAAGAGTTGATGTTTTTCTTAGGTTTTCGATAACGTATAGATTAAAAAAAAAACGTAAAATCAAGAAAGTGATGCATCAGTTTTCATTCACGTAACCTACGTTCACACTACGTTTATATGCTTTGGATATAATAAATAAAAATTGCGATTCATAACATAATTACATCTGCTGAAGTGGAGTTGGCATAATTCAGGTAAAGCTCAGGCTAATAAATATACACTATTCATCAAGATTTGAATGGACAAATAGGCTGAAGAAACTCCTCCTTCACGCGATATTCGCGAAGATACTATAAACAAAGTACGAGATTTGTTTTAATGGAAGTTTATTATTGGTCAAATTAATATTTTATACACGTATAGAATTAAGAGAATGATCCATCATTCAATCATAATTTGAGCAATCCCGGCGACATCCGCGATGAGTAAAAGGAACCAACTTTTGTTTTATTTGTGTAATCTTAGAAATAGGTCATTCTAATATATCACCCCTTTTTTTCATTTATTCGTATTTCTTCGTGATATATGAAAAAATACTAGAAACCATTTGTATTTGTCTTCTTTCTCCTTTTCTTTCCTCCCCCCCCTTTTTTTGTATTTTTATGGATTATTTTGTGGCCCGAATATAGCAAAGGTTACGAAACTGGCTAAATTACATAACCCGCGTATAAAATTTTAATATTTTCCTTTCAATTGAAAACCATTTTTTTCCCATTAAAATATTTAGATTTTTAATATTAAAGGATTTTTTATCGCTTCCTTATTGTGTAAATAGGCCTAATCCATTAGTGAAAATATTTGCGAACAAATATTAAACTAGAAATTAATTTAAAACTTTACCCGGAACATAGGCTTAGCGGGATTCTTGGAGTTCCTCCATGTAAGGTCTATCGACCAATAAGCAAAGGCCCGATGGAGACGATATCTCCACGAGACTTACAATCGCGTTCGATTGGTTGCTAGACCTTATACGCGAGGAAATCAGGATCTCCATGAATCCCGCTAATCAAGTTTTCCGTGTAAGTTTTAAATTTATTTTTAGTTTAATATTTGTCCATGAAATTTTTCGCTAGTATATTAGGCCTATTTAAACCAATATCGAATCGATAAAAAAATCACCGTTGTTGGGTTGCATTCTCCCTTTAACAATGACCGAAATCTGTGATTTAGTCGACAAGAATCATGCATGGATGCTCCGCAATATTACTTCCCTTAACACGAGGCAATCCATCTTGTTTACTTAGAATATATTTTATTCCCCATATTGTCTTTTTAAGATTCAAAAGTTTAGTTTGCTTTTTGTGTATGACATTTTACGGTTGAAATAATTCCGTGACTCTTTATTAGAAACTATCTCTCTCCTGATCCTTTTTAAGCATTCTTACTTTTAGACTTTGATATTTTACTTGTGACGTGAAATATTCTTCGTTTCATTTTTATTTTTTTACTTCTTCTTTACGTTCTTATCTGGGAGAAAATCCTTAAATAATGCTCGAAGTTGCTAGGTTGAAGGTTCTTCTTTAAGAAATTGAAACTGGGGAGAATGCAAGGGGATAAGGATAGGTGTTTGGAGTAGCTGATGGAATGATCTCTTTCCATTGTCTGACGTTCGTCTGGACACGGGGGCATAATTAAAATCGCAGTCTTCTCGCTTGACTGCTTGACAGAAGATAAAGAAGAGCAGGCTACATTTTCGTATACAGGGTGGTTTGGATCAAAAACTCAATATCTTCTATGGAAGGATAAAATTATCATTTTACAATTAATTGTAATTAATTTTAGAATTAACTCTCGCGCTCGAGTTTGAAGAAAATGAACTCGCTTAAATTGAGGAAAAAGAGGAAAATCGAGTGATTTTTGTAGCTATACTTCTAAATGGTTTTAAAACCCAAAAAAGATCCTAATTTCTCTGTCCTTTAAAATTAACCACTTCAACCAATGGCGTGCTCGAAATAGCGCGTGCCACGAGTATTTTGTTCGCTGGAAGGCAGGGCGTTACGCAATTGGTTGAATTGGATTAAGGAAAACTGAATCTATTTAGATTTTTTTTTAGACCATTGGAACAAATTTCTTGACTGAATCGATAAAACATCATTTGATTTTCCCCTTCACCATCCCTTTAACAATGTTCATTTTTCCACTCCGCAAAAGCTACTGAGTTTTCTGATTTGAACCACCATGTATGTATATTACAGGCGCCTCGAAGCGAGGCGCGAAACACGCTTCCAGTTTTAATGCAACGTGGACAAAGACAACAGCTATAACTCAAGCTGAAATGCTGCTAGATCATTTTAGTGTGGCTCCAATATGACTTGTGTATTTGATTATGAATAATTAAATCCTACGCAACCATTATATGATTATACATCACGCGTGTTTAGATACTCTTGATGCAGGGATCATACAAACCTGGAATTCTCTGTGAAATAAATTAAAGGCTTAAACTTAAAAATATTAGTGAAATTCAGGGAATTCAAGGAAATTTGAGATTTAGTCTAAATGAGTTGTTTCATCAAATATACTAAAAAATTACTGCAGGGTCTCCCAATGTCATTTTTATTGTAAGAAGTGCGGGTAGTTTTGGTTTTGAACCTAGAAATTCCAGGGAAATATTTGGGGAAAAACCTGGAAATTTTAGGGAAAATATTTGTGGAAAAACTTGGAAATTTTAGGGAAAATATTTGTGGAAAAACTTGGAAATTTTAGGGAAACTATTTTTGGAAAAACCTGGAAATTTTAGGGAAAATATTGGTGGAAAAACCTGGAAATTTTAGGGAAAATATTTGTGGAAAAACTTGGAAATTTTAGGGAAAATATTTGTGGAAAAACCTGGAAATTTTAGGCAAAATATTTTTGGAAAAACCTGGAAATTTTAGGGAAAATATTTGTGGAAAAACCTGGAAAATTTAGGGAAACTATTTGTGGAAAAACCTGGAAATTTTAGGGAAAATATTGGTGGAAAAACGTGGAAATTTTAGGGAAAATATTGGTGGAAAAACCTGGAAATTTTAGGGAAAATATTGGTGGAAAAACCTGGAAATTTTAGGGAAAATATTGGTGGAAAAACCTGGAAATTTTAGGGAAAATATTGGTGGAAAAACCTGGAAATTTTAGGGAAAATATTGGTGGAAAAACCTGGAAATTTTAGGGAAAATATTGGTGGAAAAACCTGGAAATTACAGGTAAAATCAAATTCGTAAACTGTATGAGCCCTGTGCTGAGCCCTACCATCGTGGCAAGCATTAATTCTTTAACGCACTAAAATGAAATGCAGAAAAAAAATCTATAATCTATAAATTAAGGAACGTATAAATCTCGTGTATTGCATGTTAATCCGATTCGTTTTTCATATGTTGTTGCTAGTACAACGACTTCCATCCAAGTCGAATTATTTTATTATTATTATAGGTTATATAGTTATATCTTTCTGATTGAATCCCCTCGTTAATAAACGCGAGGATTATATATAACCGTACACATCAATACCGCACTTGAATATTTTTCTTTAAAATGAGTCGTATATGGATTATATTTTTAATTTAATAATATTAAAAAGCCATACTCAAAATCTTATATTTTTCGAAATTGAAGAAATTTCCGAGGATATTTTCAAATACGCGTTTTCATTTAAATAGCTACGTTCACACCAGAGACTTTGAAACCGTTCTAAATCTTCAAATCAAATTTTCAAGATAGTAATATATTTTGAGAAATTATCATTACAGTTGACCACCAAAAGTTTATAATTTGACTTTTCTAAAACGGTTCAAAACGGTTTCAAAGTGTGAACACGGCTATTATGCTCCCTTAGAATAACGAAAGAAATCAACTTTCCCTGTGAGGAAAAAATCTAATTCGGTTAAAAATGGTCCAAATTTCCAAAGTTAAAATTCCAACGGAATTTGACCAAATAGACAAAATTAAAAACTGGTATTTACCAAAATTGAACCAAAATAGTTTCACATTTTGGTTCGAATTTAAAATTGTTAAATTGTTGGTCAATTTGGGCGAATTCTGTTCGTATTTTCCAATTTGGACCATTTTTGACCAAATTAGGTTTTTCATCATTGTGTAAACAAGATTTCTATGGGAGCACATTGAATTGAAAAGTTAAACCTACGTCACGCGTATTGTGAAAACAGTCTCGGCTAGTTTTTTTTTTTTTTTTTTTTTTTTTTTTTTTTTTTTTTTTTTAATAATTTCTCGCCATTAAATTCGCGACCTTTGCGCGAGGTGATAAATAAGCTTTTTTTTTAAGTAACTCTACGCGCCGATGGTTTGTATTAAGTTTTTCAGAACCCTTAGTCTATTTATTAACCTGGGTTTTTAAATACACCCAGAACTCGCGTAAACCCGATCGCTTTAAAGGGAGACTGAAGGAAATCGTGTGTAATAAATTCCTTAGACCATAAAATATATTATTTAGTACCAAGAAAAGTATCTAACATAGTTTAATTGCGAAAAAACGATATTTAAATAAGTACTTTTAAATTTCGAACTTATATACGAACCGACTATATTTTTAATCCCACTCTGGAGATAAGGGGAGGCAAGCCATTGAAATCTCGTCTTTTTATTCCAACATAACATATAAGCGGCAACTCCCCAAAATGTGGCGTCACATTTTCCTTAAAAATGGATATCAATTAGAGTATTCGGAGACTGTGGCGCCATCTAACATAATGGGTAAGACTTTCCCAAAGGAAATTCTGATTGATTATACATCATTTAAATATGTCATGAGGGGGTAAATTTACTGTTTTATCAACAAAATAGGGCATTCGATTTTTCCTTCAGTCTCCCTTTAAAACGATAATCCAAAGTAAACTTGATATTCTCATCACCTTTTTGAGTGTATATGGCTTCTAAATAAAGTAACCGAAGATCGAGAAATAAACTTTGGTTTAAATCCTTGAAAGAATTTTGGTACCAACCTATCTTAAGATGAGGTAGAAAGATGCTTAAGGCTTCCTTCGGCCTGTCTTAGGTGACAGAATATAGATGTTGTTCCCCGACCAACACCCCCGCTCCTAATCGATTGGTATACCTCCTTTTACTTTGAAGGTTTCCCCAAATTGCATTAAAACTAAAATGAAAAGGATTTTTCCCTCCCTTTCGCAACAACTCTCTTTTCTTACTTTCAATCTTATTCCTAAACGGAGGGGATCTTGTGAATTAAACGAAATGAAAAGTTTACTCTTTCGTTCGAGATCTTTGAGTTAATAAAGGAATGTTGGAGCTATATTTAATAAAAACGTACCACCACCCAATACTCCGAAAAAAGTAGTATACGTACGAAGTATAACACGTACAAGGATAAATTTACTTAACAATGTTATCACTCGAAAATGTAATCGATTGCGGCGTTCTAAAACAAGATTTTTTTAATATTACGATATCGTTTGAAATCTGAACGATATTTATTCATGTACCACGTTTTCATCATCTATATATGTGTATAATTATCTATCTACGTCTGTCTGTCGGTCGGGAACGCTGAAGTTTACGCGGCAGCGTTAAAAAAGATAAACAGAAGCGAATTGATACAATGTTAATCATTATTGTGGAAAATAATTGATATCTCATTCATTTCAAACGTTAATTAGGCCCTAACAAGGCCTTATTTAATGTATTTATATCTGTTTCATTTCAAACGTTAATTAGGCCCCAACAAGGCCTAATTTAATATATTTATACCTGATTCATTTCAAATGTTAACTAGGCCCTAACAAGGCCTAATTTAATGTATTTATATCTGATTCATTTAAAACGTTAATTAGGCCTTAACATGGCCTAATTTAATTTATTTATATTTTATAACTAATTTATGTTTTTCAATATTAAATCTTGTAGAACCATCAGCGTTCAAATTGACTTCAACTTGGAAACATTAAATTATGCACTTGGCAGTGAAAATCAGTCTGCCTAAATCTGCGCCCGTTTAGCGAACTAAGTCCGTCATTTGTTATTTTTTTAAGCCCTTTATTTTTCACGGGTAATTATTATTAAGTCTGGTTTTCACGAGACCGAAATTTTAAGGCTGAATGTCGCATTTCCGCCGCGAAATTCCGTCCGTTTTCGCTTACGCGACGGCGATTGGTTTTCACGTAACCATTTTTGGTGAACCGAAATTTTTGGTTTTACGATTTTTAACAATTGTCTATGTCCTGTCCTTCATAGACATGTATATGTCTATGTCTTCTCCTAATTATATCATGTATCAGGTATTTACTCGGGTATTTAAATACATGCCCTTTGAAAAATAAAATTTAGTTACTGCTGCCCTTTGTAAAATAAAATTTACTTACTGCTAAGTCCGAATTTCGTCCCTATACTGGACCAACAGTTATCCTTCATGGTTGAGTCTTTATACTCTTTTAAACTCCCATCATAAAGAAATCTGTTTCCTTATTTCTTCAATAAATTCTTCGTTGTCAACAGCTTTTTTCGATACTTTCGACATTCGAGCGTCCGCCATTTAAAATCTACTCTAGAATCTCGGAAAACCTCGCCAACGACGAGATCTCGCGTGGGAAAATCCAGGGGTATGATTGGCTGCGGAAAGTTTCGGCCGCTAAAATATAGAACTTTTCTCTAGTCGCGCGGAAAGAGACTTTTCGTTTCGGCCCGCCGAAATATTTTCAGCCGCGGCAAGTTTTCGCCCGGTTTTGCCTCAATTTCCGCCCCGTGAAAACCAGCCTTTACAGGACTCGTACACGAGAGAATTTGGAAATTCGCAAACAATTTCTGTGGAAAAGTCGGGGAATTTGGAAATTTGCTCAAAAAGTTCAGGGGAAAAGTCGAGGAATTTGGAAATTTGCCCAAAAGGTTCAGGGGAAAAGTCGGGGAAATTGGAAATTTGACAAAAGGTTCAGGGGAAAAGTCGGGGAATTTGGAAATTTTGCCCAAAACGTTCAGGGGAAAAGTCGGGGAATTTGGAAATTTGCCCAAAAAGTTCAGGGGAAAAGTCGGGAAATTTGTAGATTTGCCCCAAAAAGTTTAGGGGAAAAATGGAGAATTTGGTAATTTGCCCCAAAAAGTTTAGGGGAAAAATGGAGAATTTGGTAATTTGCCCTAAGAGTTCAGGGGAGAAGTCGGGGAATTTGGAAATTTGCCCAAAACGTTCAGGGGAAAAGTCGGGGAATTTGAAAATGGTCAGAGAAACTGTTTATGATTGTTTGTCCAATTATTTAAGATTCAAATTTTTACTCATATTCTGAGTAAACTATCGACCGTGATTGATAAACTATGTCAAATAATGGTGGGAATTTCTAAGAGTTGGCTCGTAAGAATAAATTAATGTAAAATATTAAAATTGCTCAGGAAAATTATTTCGAAAAATGGTCAAGGAAAACTTGGAAAAGTCAGGGAAATCTCCATTTTTAGTTTCAGTGTAATTTAGCTGCGTTACATTCTCTGTCGGTTGAGATGAAATAAGGTTTGATAAAATACAGTTCAATGTATTTTTTTTAGTGTAAGAAATGATGGTATTTTTAATGCTCGTATGAATTTAAAAACCCTCGTGTCTATGGAGAGAAAGCTCTCATTGACTATACGGTTACATGAGGATAAGTGCGCTTTCCATTAACTCTTTTCACTCTCATGAAACCCATGCAAAAGAGTTTTTTTCCTACGTTACATCATCATGAGGGTTGGAATCTTGAGGTCTTTATTGGAAAGCGCTTTCCTCTATATACATAATCAAAAGTCTATCACTTTATTTCATAAAAGTGAACAGCGCCCCGTTGCTTAATAGTATTAGCAGAGGTATATAATAACCCCCTTCGGGGGGAAGTATGAAAGCCCCTATACTACCAATGCTAAAAATCACGAACAACAAGAGCTCGCTGCTGACTGTCTAGGCCACTAGCTCGCGCTGGACTTCTCAATGTCGCTACTCTAGTAAATGGCTCGATTTGTGTTTAGAACTTCTTGTCTCAGGAGTCAGGCTGTCTGTTAAAATGGAGTCGAAGGTTGACTTCAGCTCGCAAGTTCCGGAAGGGTGCGTAGGGAAAATTTAGTGAGGTTCAAAATGGTGTAACTATTTTTTGGGAGTAAAGCGGTGTGTCGATCCGCCGCGATTTACGCCGGGCACTCGTTGTTCGTCGATTTTGCCTACCTTTCATACTTCCCCCCGAAGGGGGTTATTATACACCTCTGGTATTAGCAAAGGGCCAGGTAAAGGTACCGGCATCTTCTGATTCAAGACACTCTAGTGGCCGCAGTCGTCGTGTAAATAGTGATCGGAGGAAGCGCCTCTCTTTAGAAAAATTCCAGATTTGGGGGAAGACAATATAGCCAAGCGCGGCCCGCCTAAATTCCGTCCCGACTCAAAATATCGAGCTAAAGAGAAGAGATCACTCGAGCCAGACAGGGGTGATGACTTTTTTCTCTATTTTTTAAGTGATGATCGATGACCTAAAGCTGGACCTTTGCTGATAGTTTTAAGCAAATACTTTTATGGAATAAAGTGATAGACTTTTGATATAATTTTCTGGTAACTTCGTATATTTTGGGAGATATTAATATACCTGATTTTATACATTTCTCTAGAAATAAAAGAAGAAATAATATTGTTCCTTAACCTTTTTCTTGTTTCTATATCGAATTTGAGAAATTACGTTTCGAATCCCGTCCGGGTTTTTCTTTTTTTTTTTTTTTTTTGCATAACTCTTTATTTCATGCGGCAGCCATTACGTAAGGCTTTGGCTAGCTCCTTGTTATAATGGAATGAAAAGTTCCATTAAAATAGCGAGCCCAGAAGAAGACTATTTACTTTGAGCATTTGTGGGGTTGAGGGGGAGACACACACACCCACAAAGAGAGAGGGAGGAGGAGGAGGAGAAGGAAATAGCATTAGGCGCTTTCTCGTTCACAACTGGGAATTGAATTTGGTTTTTTATTATTTTATTTTTTTCATTTCTACCCCCCCTCTCTCTCTCTCTCTCTCACTCTCATTCGTAACATCCTTCTCCTTCCTAAGATTCTTTGTAAGAATATCCGAAAGAAAATGGAGTTTGGTTTTTTTTGTACGCGCGCGAGCGTGGAACTCGGGCTTACACATCTCAAAGAAACTCATTATTTATTCTATAAAAAGTCGACCTCTTGCTACAAATAGTCAATTTCAGTTTGAAATTACAGCGGCTACGAAGCTATATATTTCAGATTTACTATAGTCGTGTTCACACTAGATACTTTAAAACCGTTTTTAAGAGTTGTATAAAGGTCAAATTGTAAACTTTTGAGGTAACTGCGGAGATAATTTTTCAAAATATAAAATTTGTATTTTGAAAAGTTGATTTGAAGATTCAAACCGATTTGAATACGGTACGTTTCATAGTCTCTAGTGTGAACGTAAAATGAAGCTGTCCACTTCAGCAGATGTAATTATGCTATGAATCGCATTTTTTTTTACAATCTTCAAGACATATAAACGTAGCGTGAACGTAGATAACGTAGCTCAAGTATTAAAGTGAAGCTGTCATGGAGTTTCCGTGAACTCTAGATTGAAATTGAGTAGCTTTTTCGGAAAGATAGTTAAAAAATATATATTAATATTTCATAGAAAAATTACCGCGACAGAAATAAATTCATAATATATTATCGCCATTTTCCAAACCCTAATAAAATATCTTCAAAACGGATTTAGGCTTAACGAGTCTTATAGCTACGGTCACACTAACGTTTTTTAATCGATTTGAAACGGTAAAATCAAACCGATATTCAAATCGCCATGAATCGTTTTAAGCTTTTTCACTCGTAATCTTTATAATTCGATTTAACTTCATCTATCGGTTGTTGAAACTGAATCGGTATGAAACTGGTTCCCGAAGCAGTTTCGAGAAATCGGATCAAATCAATTCGAGAAAGTACGGTTCAAACACATTCCAACGCCTAGTATGAATGTGACTTATAGTCAGCGACTTTAGTAATTACCGGAAATCTTTTTGTAAGATACGGTATTTAAAATCCAAATCGGTTAAAAAACAACTTTGTTATCAGTCTAGAATCCTTTTAGAGAGTGAATGTAACCTAACAACGAGTGGTAGGCCAAACTTATAAACTAATATTAAACTAGAAATCAATTTAAATCTTACCCGGAAAATAGGCTTGGCTCTGGATTCATGGATATTAGCTGAATTTTTCGCATATACAGGTCAGCGACCAAAGAAAAAACATGCGATTGGTCGATGACCCTTTAACGCGAAGAAATTCAGGACCTCCATGAATCCAGCTATGCCTATTTTGATCGTAAGGTTTAAATTTATTTCTAGTTTAATATTTGTTTGAATAAGTAGATAAGGCCTATTTAAACGATAAGGAATCGATAAAAAATCACTTGTTAGGTTGAATTCTCCCTTTAAGCAACGAAATTAGCGAAAAAAAGAATAAGCAAGGTATATTTATAAATGAAAATAAGTTGGTAGAAAGAAAAAATAGAGTAAAAATATTTTTTAAGTGGAAAATATTTTCAGCCTACCAGTATTTCGATATATTCGCTTCAAAGTACCAAAGTTATGAGTGGAATTTTATGAAAAAAAAAAAAAAAAGTTTTTATATTAATACGGAGGGTTATAAATAACGGTTTAAAAAGAAGGGTCTAAAATTCATGCTTTTTCGAGCGAAGGGAAGCTGGCTTTTGGAAGCCACAACATTTTTCCAAGATAAGTTGACCGCAAGGGTAATTGAAAAGGCGGATATATGCACAATGTTAAACCTGATAGGTATCAAAAATAGTCATAAGCAACTCCTCTTGAACGTTTATATTATAATATATAGCAAGGTATAAAAAATTACTAATAAATCACAAAAAAAAAAAGCTTTTTTATATTTGGACCCGCATGATGCATGTTTTATAACGAATATCCACTATATACGTAACTTTAAAGCCCTTCTTTTTATATCTTATACGCATTTTATACATTTTTATACAAAATCCAGAAGAAAGGTGCATTTTCATTCAGTAAGTACAAGGGAGAATGCGACCTAAAGTTTTTTTTCATCGTTTAAAGGGAGAATGAAAGGCCGAAACAACCTATTTTTAATCGATAAAGAATGCTAAAATAATTAGAAAAACAATAATATAACTCACCAAAAATATTTCGTTGTTTTATAATCAATTTACAAAGTTCCGAAACTTGCAGATGCTAAGCCTTGGCTGCCTAGCTCGGGACATGTATTTTTTAAATTCGTATAAGATCTGATCGAAAATCACGAGCGAGTACGCGTATTTTATCGTCAGCCACTCAGAACGAGCGAGAAATAATTTTTAAATTTAGCTGGATTCATGGAGATCCTGAAATCTCATAGAAGGACTAGCGACAAATGATTATTGATCGATGTTCCTTTTTTGGGGAATGCAGGAGCTCCGTGAATCCAGCTAAGCCTTTTTTCAGGGAAAATATTGAGTTTTCTACATCGAAAATTGGTTCTCAGTTTCGGCTCATCACCATTTCTCGAGCATATGGAAAGGCACCTTTAGACCTTGGAAAATGTCTAATTTTTCATTCCAATATGTTTAGTTTATTTTTCTTTGAGTGAAATTTCAGTATGCCCTTATCTGGACTTCCGATATCTCCAAGCTAGTAAAAATATCCAAAATTCTAAAACCGTATATGCTGTAAAAGTAGGGTGGAATTGTATCCTCTAACACACATTACTAACAAAAAATGAGCTCAATGACAGAGCGAAAGCAAAGATTACAACTAAAAACATAATTTATCAACTAGAAAGAAATGTTATTCGTGCCATAAATACACTAGTTTCACAGACTGTAATTACAGCTTGGAATGGACGGATATGATTATCACTTGTAGAACACACATTACAACTTTAAATGGGCATTTATTATTGTTTTAAATCGTCAGTACAATTCATCCAAGCCTTTCCACTTGGTTTTATTTACTTAATGTCTTATTCGATTATGTTGTTTAGTTGTGGTAAATGTCACGTTTCTTAACTTGAGCTCAATTCTGAGCTTTATTTTATTTTCCTTATCCTTTAAAAGAAAATATAATCTAATACCCTAAATGCTTGTGCTTATATATAAGGTTTTATAGTCCATTAAAAATCTGGATATTATTATTTACAAATTTTAAAATCTGCATTACTACATCCCATATTTCGCGTAAAGTTAACTCATCTGAAATTTGGCTTGATTTATCACACATTTATAGTCTTTTAGTTGAAATCGAACCTAAAATAATTAACTAGTCTGCTAAGCAAAACATGACTTGAAATAAACCGCAGATAATCCCAAAAAAAAAATCCATTTAAATCGATTATTTAAAATATTCAATTTAAATCGATTATTTAAAATATTCAATTTAAATCGATTATTTAAAATATTCAATTTAAAACGATTATTTAAAATATTCAATTTAAATCGATTATTTAAAATATTGCATTTAAATCGATTATTTAAAATATTGCATTTAAATCGATTATTTAAAATATTGCATTTAAATCGATTATTTAAAATATTGCATTTAAATCGATTATTTAAAATATTGCATTTAAATCGATTATTTAAAATGTTGCATTTAAATCGATTATTTAAAATATTGCATTTAAATCGATTATTTAAAATATTGCATTTAAATCGATCATTTAAAATATTGCATTTAAATCGATCATTTAAAATATTGCATTTAAATCGATCATTTAAAATATTGCATTTAAATCGATCATTTAAAATATTGCATTTAAATCGATCATTAAAAATATTGCATTTAAATCGATCATTTAAAATATTGCATTTAAATCGATCATTTAAAATATTGCATTTAAATCGATCATTTAAAATATTGCATTTAAATCGATCATTTAAAATATTGCATTTAAATCGATCATTTAAAATATTGCATTTAAATCGATCATTTAAAATATTGCATTTAAATCGATCATTTAAAATATTGCATTTAAATCGATCATTTAAAATATTGCATTTAAATCGATCATTTAAAATATTGCATTTAAATCGATTATTTAAAATATTGCATTTAAATCGATTATTTAAAATATTGCATTTAAATCGATTATTTAAAATATTGCATTTAAATCGATCATTTAAAATATTGCATTTAAATCGATCATTTAAAATATTGCATTTAAATCGATCATTTAAAATATTGCATTTAAATCGATCCTTTAAAATATTGCATTTAAATCGATCGTTTAAAATATTGCATTTAAATCGATTGTTTAAAATATTGCATTTAAATCGTTTATTTAAAATATTGCATTTAAATCGATTATTTAAAATATTGCATTTAAATCGATTATTTAAAATATTGCATTTAAATCGATTATTTAAAATATTGCATTTAAATCGATTATTTAAAATATTGCATTTAAATCGTTTATTTAAAATATTGCATTTCAATCGTTTATTTAAAATATTGCATTTAAATCGATTATTTAAAATATTGCATTTAAATCGATTATTTAAAATATTGCATTTAAATCGATTATTTAAAATATTGCATTTAAATCGATTATTTAAAATATTGCAATTAAATCGATTATTTAAAATATTGCATTTAAATCGATTATTTAAAATATTGCATTTAAATCGATTATTTAAAATATTGCAATTAAATCGATTATTTAAAATATTGCAATTAAATTGATTATTTATTTAAAATCAATTTAAATATATTTTTTTATATAATCACGGAAAAAGTGGGATTTCAAAAATTAGACAGTAGACAAATAGTGTGAATATGTGACGCGTGAACTTAACCTAAACTGCGTAATATTGCAACAAAGTTACATGAAACAGAAGTTGAATTTTGCGCCTGATGTATCATATTTCTTAACTGGGAAATTGCGTCTTAACAAAAAAAAAAAAAAAAAAAAAAAAAATGCAATTTTTTGGTTATTTCCTCTTACCGACATGTATAAGGTTTCGCTGTAATTTCTTAGTAATTTATTTTAGCTGGAAACCTTTAAAGAAAGGAGGGGAGAATGAATTATAAATGGTGGCCCTTTTCAAATCAATACCAGTACTACCTTGAAACTTTTTAAATATTTAAAAAAATACCTGATTTGAAAAATAGCTCATTTCGTAGATACGCGGTGTAAAATTTAAATAATTAATTAACCCGAGGTAGGTTTATCTCCTTCAAACTTTTCAATCCCAAAATATTTTTCTTATTCACGTCAATTTTGAAAGACTTTTCCAGAACCTCTAAAGTGAACATGAAGTATTCAAATGTCATTAATAAAATTGACAGACGTAAAATCATTCAGTAGGGATAATTAAGGGAGAGCCAGACGTAAAATCATGGATTAGTGAAAATAAAGGGAGAGCCAGACGTCAAATCACGGAGCAGGGATAGTAAAGGGAAAGCCAGACCTAAAATTATGCTGTAGAGATACTAAAGGGAGAGCCAGACGTAAACTCATGGAGTAGGGATAATAAAGGGAGAAACAGACATAAAATCATGGAGTAGGGATAATTAAAGGAGAGCCAGACGACAAATCAGAGAGTAGGGATAGTAAAAGGAGAGTCAGACGTAAAATCATGGAGTAAGAATAATAAATGGAAAGCCAGACGTCAAATCACGGAGTAGGGATAATAAAGGGAAAGACAGACGTCAAATCACGGAGTAGGGATAATAAAGGGAAAGACAGACGTCAAATCATAGAGTTAGGGATAAGAAAGGGAGAGCCAGACGTCAAGTCACGGAGTAGGTATAATAAAGGGAGAGCCAGACGTAAACCCATGGAGTACGGATAATAAAGGGAGAGACAGACTTGTAATTATGGAATACACCTTTTTTGCAACTTGTAACTTGGCCACGATTTTAATTACCAACTTCGGCTGCGAAAACAAGTCATCTCGTAGCGTAACTATCGTCTTGTTTAGTTTTAAACTAAAACAACCGAGGGGACAGACACTCGCGAACTCAGGTGTACGGAATTTTCGAACTCTTTGCACTGTTAAAGCTGAACTCAGAGTTCATGAGTTCGAACTCAGTGCACTGTCAAAGCTGAACTCAGGTGTACAGCGAATTCATGAGTGTCTGACCCCTCGAATACAACTACACTTATTCATGCTATTACATTCAGCACCATATTAACCCTGTTCAAAATTGTACACCCTTTTAAAATGAACTTCAAAATTAAAATGCTGTAATTAAATTTGTAATATAAAGAATTTTAATATAGAATATACTACACCGATTCCTGCAATAGGTTTGAACTGAATATATATTTTTCTGACATACTTCGTGTTCCCTTTAATGATTCCGAGACCAACGTTTTCTCTAAACTTTAAAACTGAATACCGCCAAGTACTTAATTTTCCCGAGCCACGAAATTTACATTTACATTTCAGTTGAAGCCTGAAAAGGGATCTAAATTTCCGTAGAATAGAGTTTTTTTCTACGGGAATTTTGGTCCATTTAAGGTCGTAACTGAGAATAGGTAAATTTTAGTCGGGAGTTTTCGGAAGGTATGGGGAGATAAAGGTTTAATATTTTATATTTTGTTGGAAGAAGCGTGTTGAAAAGTGTTTTTTTTTTTTTTTTTCCTTCTCCACTGGGGAACGTTACGCCTAAATATATATGCTACTGGTGCGGTGTGTTGCTGTCTTGGAAGTGATTAAAAAACCTTAAAAAAAGGTGTTTCAATCCGGGCTAAATCACTATCTTTCAACATTGAGCGTTACTTGACGCTATATATGTCTGTAAACTCTGCATAGCTTATATTTCTCAATTCCCGCAGCTGGTACCATCGTTGGCTCTCTGATCGTTTGCATGACAATGAGATGAAGGCAAATATTCAAGCCCCTATACGGAAAAAAAACCTTTTCCATCTCTCGTTTTTCTCACACTCCTTATTTTCATATTCTGTAGAAAAATATATATTTTCCTTCTCATCGAAGTTTGTGTCTATTTAAATTCGTTCAAATGAATGCGGTACGTTTTGCAAACTAACCATCGGGAATGCTAAGATGTATTATTTTCCAACGAGAAACCTCGTAGGATATAAAAGAAGTTTTACAAAGTGTTCTTCCGTCATATACAACTTTTGATATAGGAGTAAAAATATCCCACCTCCGAAACTTTTGAAAAATGTAATAGGAATCTTTTATGGAATAATTACCCAGGCTAGTTATGAGAGGTGTTTTTTTCACTGGTGTGATTTCTCAGCACGCCGCTGGTTTCTAAGTCATAGATATGACTTATTGCGTATTGATTTAGTAGACGTTCATAAGATACTTTTCTAGCCAAAAACAATCGTGGTTTAATCAACAGAATAGAGACGGACATCCCTTTGAGGCTTAGTGTCGTTTGATCGAAAGGCATTTCATTGAACCGTATGACAAATGATCGTATGGCGTTTGATCGCACCGTGTGACAAATGTTTGATTGAACCGGGTGACAAATTATAGAAATACATTTGATCGCACCTCGTAATAAATGGTCAAAAACCTTTTGATCGCACCGCGTGAGAAATGGTCGAGGAACGTTTGATCGCACCGTGTAATGAATGGTCGAAAGACAATTGATCGCACCGTATGACGAACGGTCGAAAGATAATTGATGGGACCGTGGGAAAAATGATTTAAAGGCATTTGATTGAGCAGTGCGTGACTAATATTAGGAGTGTTTGACGTATAAACATAGAGTAATATTAAGAGGAGAGCCAAACGTAAAATCATGGAGTAGGGATAATAATCATCTAGTAGGGATAATAATCATCTAGTAGGGATAATAATCATCTAGTAGGGATAATAATCATCTAGTAGGGATAATAATCATCTAGTAGGGATAATAATCATCTAGTAGGGATAATAATCATCTAGTAGGGATAATAATCATCTAGTAGGGATAATAATCATCTAGTAGGGATAATAATCATCTAGTAGGGATAATAATCATCTAGTGGGGATAATAATCATCTAGTGGGGATAATAATCATCTAGTGGGGATAATAATCATCTAGTGGGGATAATAATCATCTAGTGGGGATAATAATCATCTAGTGGGGATAATAATCATCTAGTGGGGATAATAATCATCTAGTGGGGATAATAATCATCTAGTGGGGATAATAATCATCTAGTGGGGATAATAATCATCTAGTGGGGATAATAATCATCTAGTGGGGATAATAATCATCTAGTGGGGATAATAATCATCTAGTGGGGATAATAATCATCTAGTGGGGATAATAATCATCTAGTGGGGATAATAATCATCTAGTGGGGATAATAATCATCTAGTGGGGATAATAATCATCTAGTGGGGATAATAATCATCTAGTGGGGATAATAATCATCTAGTGGGGATAATAATCATCTAGTGGGGATAATAATCATCTAGTGGGGATAATAATCATCTAGTGGGGATAATAATCATCTAGTGGGGATAATAATCATCTAGTGGGGATAATAATCATCTAGTGGGGATAATAATCATCTAGTGGGGATAATAATCATCTAGTGGGGATAATAATCATCTAGTGGGGATAATAATCATCTAGTGGGGATAATAATCATCTAGTGGGGATAATAATCATCTAGTGGGGATAATAATCATCTAGTGGGGATAATAATCATCTAGTGGGGATAATAATCATCTAGTGGGGATAATAATCATCTAGTGGGGATAATAATCATCTAGTGGGGATAATAATCATCTAGTGGGGATAATAATCATCTAGTGGGGATAATAATCATCTAGTGGGGATAATAATCATCTAGTGGGGATAATAATCATCTAGTGGGGATAATAATCATCTAGTGGGGATAATAATCATCTAGTGGGGATAATAATCATCTAGTGGGGATAATAATCATCTAGTGGGGATAATAATCATCTAGTGGGGATAATAATCATCTAGTGGGGATAATAATCATCTAGTGGGGATAATAATCATCTAGTGGGGATAATAATCATCTAGTGGGGATAATAATCATCTAGTGGGGATAATAATCATCTAGTGGGGATAATAATCATCTAGTGGGGATAATAATCATCTAGTGGGGATAATAATCATCTAGTGGGGATAATAATCATCTAGTGGGGATAATAATCATCTAGTGGGGATAATAATCATCTAGTGGGGATAATAATCATCTAGTGGGGATAATAATCATCTAGTGGGGATAATAATCATCTAGTGGGGATAATAATCATCTAGTGGGGATAATAATCATCTAGTGGGGATAATAATCATCTAGTGGGGATAATAATCATCTAGTGGGGATAATAATCATCTAGTGGGGATAATAATCATCTAGTGGGGATAATAATCATCTAGTGGGGATAATAATCATCTAGTGGGGATAATAATCATCTAGTGGGGATAATAATCATCTAGTGGGGATAATAATCATCTAGTGGGGATAATAATCATCTAGTGGGGATAATAATCATCTAGTGGGGATAATAATCATCTAGTGGGGATAATAATCATCTAGTGGGGATAATAATCATCTAGTGGGGATAATAATCATCTAGTGGGGATAATAATCATCTAGTGGGGATAATAATCATCTAGTGGGGATAATAATCATCTAGTGGGGATAATAATCATCTAGTGGGGATAATAATCATCTAGTGGGGATAATAATCATCTAGTGGGGATAATAATCATCTAGTGGGGATAATAATCATCTAGTGGGGATAATAATCATCTAGTGGGGATAATAATCATCTAGTGGGGATAATAATCATCTAGTGGGGATAATAATCATCTAGTGGGGATAATAATCATCTAGTGGGGATAATAATCATCTAGTGGGGATAATAATCATCTAGTGGGGATAATAATCATCTAGTGGGGATAATAATCATCTAGTGGGGATAATAATCATCTAGTGGGGATAATAATTATCTAGTGGGGATAATAATCATCTAGTGGGGATAATAATCATCTAGTGGGGATAATAATCATCTAGTGGGGATAATAATCATCTAGTGGGGATAATAATCATCTAGTGGGGATAATAATCATCTAGTGGGGATAATAATCATCTAGTGGGGATAATAATCATCTAGTGGGGATAATAATCATCTAGTGGGGATAATAATCATCTAGTGGGGATAATAATCATCTAGTGGGGATAATAATCATCTAGTGGGGATAATAATCATCTAGTGGGGATAATAAAGGGAGAACCAGACGTAAAATCATGGAGTAGGGATAATAAAGGGAGAGACAGATGTAAAATCATGGAGTAGGAATAATAAAGGAAGAGACAGACGTCAAATCATGGAGTAGGGATAATAAAGGGAAAGCCTGAAGTAAAATCATGTAGTAGGGATAATAAAGGGAGAGCCAGACGTCAAATCATGGAGTAGTTATAATAAAGGGAGAGCCAGACGTCACAATGGAGTGCAACGTTTTTGCAAGTTGTAGCATTGGCCGTGGTTTAATTTTCAACTTAAACTTCGGCCGCGAAAACAAGTCGCTATGTCGCGTACCTATACCGTGCCTGATGAACCATCTTGTTATTATATATAATAAACCTTTTTGTATTTCCTAAAATTCCAAAATTAACATGTTTACGCAAGCCTACAATTTTCCCTTCATTACACATTATACTCAAGTTGTTTTAGTTTAGTTGTCCGGTATCTAATTAATTTCGTATAATGTTTGCCGTAATTGTTTGTTTTTCTTACATAATATACAAAAAAGTTTCATTTTCTCTCTCATTTTAAAAATAAACAAAAATATATATATTTCAAGCGTAAAAACACTTTTTTTCACAGAATTCGTTTTAATATTTTCAAAACATCGTAAACTTGGATAAAAGGCCCCAAAACAAATTTTAGTCAGCTTTTCATAAACTAAATTTAAAGTTAATGAATAATATAAGAGTCGAAAATGTGGGTTGAATTTTTCCAGAATCTGCATTCAAGAATATAAGCTTGTTCATTTTGCGAAAATGTATAGAAAGTTTAATTTCAATGAAATAGGAATTCTAGCCAATCAGCAATACCACTCCACGTTTTACACCCGTTGCTATGTGAAACGCGTCATGTCTCGTAGCGCGAGGGGAGGGGTTACCGCCTAGTTTCTCTCTCGTCATAGTTTAGCCAATCGGAATAGGATCAGAAAGGGAACTACTATAGCGACATCTCTTAACAGATCGGCGCGTAAAGAGTGTACCGTGTACCCCGATTTCGCGCTGCTCCTGGAAGTTCATCTTCAATTTCAATTTCGAATTCGAATTTAAATGGGGAAATCAATTCGACCTTGTCACAGTGGCCAAAACGCGCTAGAATCCACTGTAGGCGCTACAATAGTCACGCAACCATAGTGCGATGACGTAGTATTGCAGATAATGTTTATTATTAAAATCTCGAAAATCCCTATTAAATAGTATATGTACTTTTTTCTATGACATGTATAGATATTTTGAATCGCTTTTTTTCCGAAAATGCTAATTCATTTTCATTTCTATGTGTTCTTAAAAATTCGTGACATTGCTAAACGAGGTCATAGTTAAATCTTTAATCGTCTATTAGTCCACTACTCAATAGCTATTCGTGCTTTGCGTCGTTAATGATATTAATGAAAACTCAAATGGTCAAACTTATCATGAAAAACATTGCACTTTTCACCAGTGTAGGATTTATCTTCAGTCAAAAAGAGAGCTCGGAATCGGATGTCCATTATCTTCTGTTATTCGTATATTTTCAGATATTTTATTTTCGGATAAATTGTAACTAAAAATGAAATTGGTACATTCGTATAATTGTTAACTGTACAAGGTTTACCCGAAGATAAGCGTTTTGCGCTTTATCTACTCGTATTCAAACGTATAACGATGGATAAGAAAATTCACGTTTCTAGAATTAGTCTATAATATAAGAAAAATATTTCATATTGACTCTTAATTTGAAGAATATAAATAAAACAACGAAACTAAGATTTTAAATCTTTTATTATTCGTTATTTTTCAGGAAAATAAATTTTGAATTTTTTTATCCAAACGTATAACGCGGATAATATTCTAAGATAAGGCCATTTTTGGATAAAAACGGATACGGATTACGTTTTTTACTTTATCTTTGGATAAATTAACTCGAATGAAAAATAGTCTATTTTTAATCAAACAGATGATATACATCAGAATTTGGTAGATTTTATCCATTAATAAAAATTATACGAATTCCGAGCTCTATCGTCTAAAAGAAAGAATAACGGGAAATTTAAAAGATTACATCCCTCAATGAAATAAATAAAGTGCTATTTAGACCTCGGTTTTTTAGATAGTCCTAATTACTGCATTTAATGTCACAATCTTAGTTTCAGAATTAGTTTATTGTCGGATTTGATTCCAAATTTGAAATAGATGAAAAACAATCTGGAAGGGTCTCAGATTTGTACTAAAAAATTGCGAACGTTCTATGAATTAATTCATGAACACTTCCTCGATATTTTATTTTTCAAAAATAATAATAACAATCTTCACCCTCCCTTTATTAAGAAAGGAGTGCTTTCTGGTAAATAAAATTCTACAATTTAGCCAGAGGAATCCTTTTTTCTATTAAAACTTTCTATCAACGTTGAAAATAAGTTAAAGTTTAGATATCTGAGGTCGAAGTCGAAATGGTGTGGTGTCGCTATTTTGTAAGATGACAGGAAGTGAGTTGTTAAGTTGTAAAACAAATTAAAGAGTAGGGCATCATATTGAAATGGCACCACAAATTTTAGGTAGAAAGTTTGTAAGTGAGAGGCAGAGTGAGTATCGTCATCATTTTAAAGCCTGCTTCTTCATCCTTGATATATATATATATATATATTTTTCCTTTTTCCCCTCGACTTTCCTCTTTTTCTGGTCCTTTTTTTTTTTTTTTTTTTTTTTTTTTTTTTTTTTTTGCGCCTTGTGGTCTTATCTTACTAGATTAATGATCGCGTGACGAGACAACGCTATACGGTCTAGGTATCTCTCAATTTTTTCATTCCCAAGTATATGGAGGACGTTGAAAATCTCTTTACTTGTACGAGGATCAGCCTTGCATGGGAGTACGAAAAAAATATCTTTACTTATAAGGATATTAAATCCACTGCCTTATCCCTAACGTACGTACATTTTGCATAGGCTTTGGGAAACATCCGTTAATGATACGTGTTATACATAAAGTTCTAAAATGAGTAATGGGAAATTGGTAAATTGAGAAATTACGCGGTAATTTAAACCCTATTCACAAAATGAATTTGGATTTGAATTTCTGTGATTATTAATGCAGAATTCTTCGTCCAAAAGCTTCAAACTATTTTAATCAGATTAAGTTACAGCCCCTACACTCGTTAAAATCAATGATTTTCACGTGACGTTTTACCAATTGACTTAATATTGATAGGAAAAGTGACTCGAAGATTGTACATTAATTTCCTTAACGACGCCAAACACGTTTAATTATTGAAAAGTAGACTTGTATGATTTATAACGTTAACTTTGACCTCTTTTAGCAATGCAAAAAGTTTTGTATTATAAATTACCATTTAGATAATTTAGATAGAGCAAACCGAAAATTATCAGGGTAAATTAACGACTTATACAATTGATCTAGTATACAATATATTTTGTTACATCTTATTTCTTCTAAGGCAGTCGTGATAGTCATCAGTTCACAGGATCAGCGGGGACAATCAAGTCAAATATGTTAATTGATAATGTAACAATTTTTTGGGGAAGATAACGTCATTAAGAAATAAAACCACGTGTAAATCGTTAAAATAGATAAAGCATAAATCGTTTCTCAGCGGATAAACACTATACATTTTCATCTATATATCTGAATTTACAAATTGCAATTTTAGGTCACAAACAATTAATCGTAAAAAATATCTTAAAAAATATGAAAAATGGCAAAAGTATATCACTTTATTCCATAGCTTAGCGAAGGGCGAGGTAAATGTACCTGCAGATTCTGATTCGAGACACTCTAGCGGCCGCAGTCGGTGTAAATTGTGTAATCGGAAGCGCCACTCTTTGGAGAAATTCCAGAGTTGGGGGAGGGGGAGACAATATAGCCAAGCGCGACCCGCCTAAATTTCGTCCCTCTCTCCCGACTTGAAATATCGAGGAAGAGTCTAAATCACTCGAGCCAGACAGGGGTGATGACTTTTTTTTACTATTTTTAAGTGATGATATAGTAGCTTTGCTGATTGCTTCGCAGCGTCGTTTACTTTTATGGAATAAAGTGATAGACATTTGTCTATACCTATAGTCAGATTTTGTAATAGAATGCATACTTAATTCTTGTGTGCATAGTGCTCCAAGTTACATAACCATAAATGAAATGTTATTTCATAAATATTTTCCAACATTTCGATGATCGCCTCTTCCTCTTGGACTGTAGAGTCGGGATGCGGTAAAAGCAATCTAACATTCTGTCTCTATTTACACTTGAATTGATTAAAATTATACCCCACACTCGCTGCAGGTTCGTTTCAAGGAAAAATTGCTTTGGTGATAAAAATGTCGAAGTCATCTCCCTCCCTTCCTAAAGTGCTTGACGTTATTTATAAACTACCCTGGACTACGGATGATGGGTAGAAAAAAATATACAAGTTTCCTTGAAGGTTTAAGATCAAATGTACTCGATACATTACATTAACCACAACCCTCTTTGATGTTAATATATATATATATATGGTTAGGCTATAATGTATTAAGTTATATATAAAGTCCAAGCTAACGAACCAATGGTTCGTTTTTGATGTTCGGTATAACTTCAAAAAGGTTATATTCTTCTCTTCATAAATTTAAGTCGAAATTGCTAATTAGGAGGATTAATTAATATGAGAGGGTTTTATTAGAGTTCGGAATCAGATATCCATTATCTTCCGCTATTCGTATATTTTCAGATATATTGTTCGTAACTAAAAAGTGAAATTTGTATATTCGTATAATTGTTAAACGTATAAGGTTTACCCGAAGATATCTACCAACAAATTACTCGTTTTCGAACGTATAACGATGGATGAGAAATTTTGCGTTTCCGGAATTTTCAAATGGACTTTTAATTTGAAGAATATAAATAAAACGACGAAACTAAGATTTTAAATAATCTTTTCACGAAAATAATTTTTGAATTTTTTTATATGACACGGATAATATTCTAAGATAAGGCCATTTTGGATAAAAATGGATACGGATTACGTTTTTGACTTCATCTTGTAATAAGTTAACACGAATGAAAAATAGTCTTATTTTAATCAAACAAATAATACACATCAGAATTTTGTAGATTTTATCCAATTAATAAAAAGTATACGAATTCCAAGCTCTAGGTTTTATTATTAAAAATAATTGATGATAAATGAAGGTAGAAACATTGCAATGGCATAAAAGTCCTCAGAATCAATTTGAATGTAAGTTAGATCGGTTTTTTAGCTAGACCCAACCCTAGTGGGGTCTAGCTACTGTATTCACTGCGGCGTTGGCGTTGGCGTCGTGCAAGAAGACGAATTACGTCATCGAATCGATAAAACTTTCGTCTTCTTACCTCTCCGAGTGAACTTTTAGTTCGCAGAGGGGTTCTGTCTGTACGTGACGTCGGAAGAAGACGTCATCATCCAATAAAATTCGCATATACAGTTATTAGCTTCTACCTTGCTGTAAACGTATATCCACCACACCACATTGAACAGCAGCAACCGTTACTCGCTTGTTAGTTTATGATGATAAACGAACGCCTTACATAGTATCTTTTGGATTCGCGTCTATTTTAGCCTTCTGAGGTTATAGCTTTTACTGAATTGAAACGTAATATTCATTTAAATTAAAATTAAAACAGATTAAATGATTTAACTTAATCTAAAAACCAATGTTGCTGAAACTTAAATTTAAAATAAAAGATATTTTCGAAGATATTCAATATTTTCTTATAGATTGATTAGACAAAGGCGGGTTTTTAGGGGTGTTCAAGATAAAATGAATTAATAAATTTTAGATATTAAGGTGCGTCTTCACGGGTATCCAAGATAAGACAACAAAGATTAGATGTAAAGGTGCCTTCACAAGGGTATCCAAGGTAAAAATTAATAAAGATTAGATATAAAGGCGTGTTCACAGGGTATCCAAGATAAAAATGACTTAATAAAGAATAGATATTAAGTCCCGTTCGCACGAGTATCCAAGATAAAATGACAAAGATAATATATAAATGCCTGTTCGCACGGGCATCTAAGTTAAAAATTAATAAATATTAGATATAAAGCCACGTTCACACGGGTATCCAAGATAAATTAATAAAGATTAGATATAAGTCCGCGTTCAGACTGGTATCAAAGAAAAATTAATATTAGATATAAAGCCGCGTACACACGGGTATCCAAGATAAATACATAACGATTAGAAATAAAGCCGCTTTCACACGGGTATCCAATATAAATTAATAAAGATTAGATATAAAGCCGCTTTCACACGGGTATCCAAGATAAATTAATAAAGATTAGATATAAAGACGCGTTCACAGGTAGCCAAGTTGAAAAACGTGATTTGAAAAAACGTGATTTGAAAAACGTGATTTGAAAAACGTGGTTTGAAAAACGTGGTTTGAAAAACGTGGTTTGAAAAACGTGATTTGAAAAACGTGATTTGAAAAACGTGATTTGAAAAACGTGATTTGAAAAACGTGATTTGAAAAACGTGATTTGAAAAACGTGATTTGAAAAACGTGATTTGAAAAACGTGATTTGAAAAACGTGATTTGAAAAACGTGATTTGAAAAACGTGATTTGAAAAACGTGATTTGAAAAACGTGATTTGAAAAACGTGATTTGAAAAACGTGATTTGAAAAACGTGATTTGAAAAACGTGATTTGAAAAACGTGATTTGAAAAACGTGATTTGAAAAACCTTACGCAACTTCATGTTTAAAGGAATCTCGAAACGCCATTCAAATTGTTCAAAGAGCGTTTATGCATGCATAACAAGCCCCTGCTATAGCATAATCAAGAATCCATTCAGGTTCCATAAGAATATGGGAGGGCCGCGATTCAATAACCATCCTCCCAAACTTTGTAGCAAAAGTTATACTGCTTCGAATCGATTTTTCAAGTAAATCGCTCCTGACATTATATTATTAACCCGCGCCACTAACGACCTTGACATAATATTTTGGGTAATTCTTAGAACCCGGTAGGGTTCTATGTATTGGGCCCATCATCATCTGTAATGCTATTTTGATTTCCTAAAAAATTCAGTCTCTAGCCAATCAAAACGCTCCATTCTCCCATAGAATAACATTAAAATCGACTCTTTCGAGGACAAGTCCAGTGATTGACAGAACTAAAAGAGAAATTATTTGTTACAGATATAATCACTTTTAAATGGTAGAGCAAGGTTCGAATGTTGAACTTTTCAAGTTTCATTTAAAAATATTAAGTCTAAGTATTTTAAAATTAATTCTAAAGTTGACCCTTTTTTTGGTACTTAGCTGGTTTCGCGCATGGCCAAATCGTAATGTTATTCTATGGGATTTGGTTTTTTGAAAGTGGCTTACCTTTCAGATTTATTTTCTAATACTTCCGGATATTTTTCAGACTTGGATTTTCCGTGTGGTATGAATTAAGATTCGAGCTTTATTTTAAGACTAATTTCATAATTTTACACCAATTAGATGGCCCACAATCTATTTATGAAAACGGAGGGAACAACAAGGCGGAGAAATAGATTCGCCAAAAACCTAAGCCTAATTTGACAAATTAGGCTTAGGTTTTATATGGCTTTTTAAAATCACGAGCACGAGCGCGCGCGCTTGATTTGGAGGCTATGGGTATTGAACTCTAATGACTTAATTTCTCCTTCTTCATATTTTTGCCGTTTATAGACTGTGACCAAACTAATCGGTATAAAATTATGAAATTAGTCTTAAAATAAAGCCTGTAAAATATTTGGAAGCATTAGAAAATAAATCTGAAAGGTAAGTCTCTTGCAAAAAATCTAAATCCCATAGAATAACATTAATTTTCAATTTCTCCGCCTTAAAAGTACTCTCCTTTTTAAAAATGAGTGAAATTCCGAACGACTTGCCATTCCGAACGACAATAAGGAAGGTATTAACATCAAAAATAATGAAAAAATTAATTGGAATTTGGTTTAAAGGGCGATGGGGAAAATATAAAGATTTCGCTGCGGCTGTCGGAGGTATTAACATCAAAATTGCTGAAATAATTAATTTAAATTTGGTTTAAAGGGCAATGGGGAAAATATAAAGATTTCATTGCGGCTGTCGGAGGTATTAACATCAAAATTGCTGAAATAATTAATTTAAATTTGGTTTAAAGGGCAATGGGGAAAATATAAAGATTTCACTGCGGCTGTCGGAGGTATTAACATCAAAATTGATGAAAAATTTAATTTAAATTTGGTTTAAAGGGCAATGGGGAAAATATAATGATTTCGCTGCGGCTGTCGGAGGTATTAACATCAAAATTGATGAAAAAATTAATTTTAATTGGGTTTAAAGGGCAATGGGGAAAATGTAGAGATCTGACTGAATCAAGTGAGGCTGCCCCAGCTATTAACATCAAAAATTATGAAAAAATTAATTTTAATTGGGTTTAAAGGGCAATGGTAAAAATGTAGAAATTTGACTAAATCAAGTGCGGCTGCCCCAGCTATTAACATCAAAAAAATGTAAAAATTAATTTTAATTGGGATTAAAGGGCAATGGTAAAAATGTAGAGATTTGACTGAATCAAGTGCGGCTGCCCCAGCTATTAACATCAAAAATAAGGAAAAAATTAATTTTAATTGGGATTAAAGGGCAATGGTAAAAATGTAGAGATTTGACTGAATCAAGTGCGGCTGCCCCAGCTATTAACATCAAAAATTATGAAAAAATTAATTTTAATTGGGTTTAAAGGGCAATGGTACAAATGTAGAGATCTGACTGAATCAAGTGCGGCTGCCCCAGCTATTAACATCAAAAATAATGTAAAAATTAATTTTAATTGGGATTAAAGGGCACTGGTAAAAATGTAGAGGTTTGACTGAATCAAGTGAGGCTGCCCCAGCTATTAACATCAAAAATAATGAAAAAATAAATTTTAATTGGGATTAAAGGGCAATGGTAAAAATGTAGAAATTTGACTGAATCAAGTGAGGCTGCCCCAGCTATTAACATCAAAAATTGTGAAATAATTAATTTTAATTGGGTTTAAAGGGCAATGGTAAAAATGTAGAGATCTGACTGAATCAAGTGCGGCTGCCCCAGCTGTTAACATCAAAAATAATGAAAAAATTAATTTTAATTGGGATTAAGAGGCACTGGTAAAAATGTAGAGATTTGACTGAATCAAGTGCGTCTGCCCCAGCTATTAACATCAAAAATAATGTAAAAATTAATTTTAATTGGGATTAAAGGGCAATGGTAAAAATGTAGAAATTTGACTGAATCAAGTGCGGCTCCCCCAGCTATTAACATCAAAAATAATGTAAAAATTAATTTTAATTGGGATTAAAGGGCAATGGTAAAAATGTAGAGATCTGACTGAATCAAGTGAGGCTGCCCCAGCTATTAACATCAAAAATAATGTAAAATTTTTTTTAATTGGGATTAAAGGGCAATGGTAAAAATGTAGAGATTTGACTGAATCAAGTGCGGCTGCCGCAGCTATTAACATCAAAAATTATGAAAAAATTAATTTTAATTGGGTTTAAACGGCAATGGTAAAAATGTAGAGATTTGACTGAATCACTTTTTAAAGGGCTAGTCTTTTAATATAGAAGTTAACACTTTCGTGTTAGACTGAAGTGACAGATATTATATCAAAAATGTCTTTGCGAACAAAGACCCAGAAGGACATGTTATGGCCTTGAATGTCTGAAGTGACAGATATTTAATTTTCTTTTAAAACTTTAAATTTAAATACAATTAAATTTTCTTTTAAAACATGAAATTTAAATACAATTAGATTTTCTTTTAAAACGAAATTTAAATATAATCACAATCTGGCACGATTTAGAGTTTCAAATTTCAATACAACTGATTTTATTCACTCGGAAATATTTAAGAAAAACATAACAGACGATTTTCTCCCATTGACGCTTAACATTAAATTTCGATAGAAAAATATACTTAATTTAGCTTTGGCTTTAGGCATAGACTCAAAGTTCTATGATCTGATCTCATACCTTAATTGGATAATGTTTTCTATGGATAATGTTTTCTATGGATAATGCTTTATTATAACTCTTCGACTTTAGTCGAGGCAATTCGTTCTCGTTCATGTTAGCTTATGAATGCTTATCAAGGAATTTAAAGGGAAAAAAATTCCCCATATTTTAATTTTTAATCTAGGTTGCAAACGAACAAACCTAATCCATGGATAATGTTTTATTAGAACTCCTCGACTTTAGTCGAGGCAATTCGTTCATGTTAGCTTACGGATGCTTATACAAGGAATTTAAAGGGAATAAAAATTCACCTAATTCATGGATGTTTTTTTATAACTCCTAATAACTAATTAGTGGTCCCTTATGGAAATCATCATTTTAATTGTACGGTTTTAATGAAAAGAAAAATGAAAGTATTACAATTTATTTAAAAAGCTTATCCGCTCTAAAATTCGTCGCTTTGAAATTCTCTCCGCTTGCGCGCGCAATATAGCTTTGAAAGTACAAATTGTTATGGTTTGCGTCGTCTGCTAAGCTAGAAAAGAAGGTGACTTTAAACGGGCTTTAAAAAACACATTTCCCTTTATCATATACCCATTCCAATAAACCGGCGAGTATTTTTAACGATCCGTTCAATTGCGAGTCGTGGAAATTCGGGTTAAACTAAGAAAACATAAAGTGGACTCGCGTTATACTGAAAAATAACAGTTCAATACACGTTTTCCCTGAAAAATAATTAAGCGAAATTTAATGTTAAGCGTCAATGGGAGAAAATCGTCTGTTATGTTTTTCTTAAATATTTCCGAGTGAATAAAATCAGTTGTATTGAAATTTGAAACTCTAAATCGTGCCAGATTGTGATTATATTTAAATTTCGTTTTAAAAGAAAATCTAATTGTATTTAAATTTCATGTTTTAAAAGAAAATTTAATTGTATTTAAATTTAATGTTTTAAAAGAAAATTAAATATCTGTCACTTCAGACATTCAAGGCCATAACATGTCCTTCTGGGTCTTTGTTCGCAAAGACATTTTTGATATAATAAAAATAGAGCCGACTGAAAAAAGATCAAAGCGTACAAATGTTGCGAAAATTGCAGACGAACTTTTGTTACAAAGTTTGGGAGGATGGTACCAGAGGCTAAAGCTATGCTCCCATATTCTTTTGGAACCTGAATGGATTCTTGGCATAATTCTTTTCAGCCTCTTTTACAATGTTATGGGTCTAGCTTTTCCTATGGGCTTGATCATCTTGTTATATTTGCTCTTATTCGTTTGACTGTATCTTGTTAACGTGAATTCGCGCAACAATCCTCATCTAAGGATACTTAGAATGAAGATGGTCAACTCTTAAATTATAAGCTTAAATTTTTAATTCTCTCACACCGGGCTCGTGGGTGTATAACTGTGTGCTCTGTGCCAATATCTCCTATATTTTAAAAATATAGGAGGCAATGGTATAAAAGGTTAAGGGTTATCGGAATCGCGTGTTTGGTAAACGAGTAAATTCACCATTGAACGTTTTTTATTTGCCAAGGAGCTTTGGGAATTGAATTATCGTGACACGGCAGGTCCCCTTCATTCTTTCTTCGTGAGTTTTCGATTACCTGAACGCAATAGCTATCTGTTAATATATATAGTGTACGGTGTTCCAAGATAAAGTATACCTTTAAAATATATAATATCTTTCCTTGCGTCTAGTATTGCGTTCTCTTTCCTTGAAAAATGATTAAGCTTGGGCTTCTCGCAACAAATCAACTACGTGTATATAGTGTGTTCTTGGAGGAGTCACCTGTAAAGGAGAGAAAAAGGTATTGCACCTACCTGTACTAAAAGAGGTGTAACCATATTTAACAAAGAAGCAAGCCACGAGTCTCTGCTTGCGCGTGTGTTCGTCATCTTTGATTCTCGTCAGTGAGAAAGTAGGCAAGACTTTAGCCGCATTCATATCAGGCCTTGGAATCGATTTAAACCGTTTCAAAACGTTTCGCTAGAGTAGTGTGAACAGGAAACCGCCTTTTCTCTAATCGATTTGATTAGATTTCTCGAAACTGCTTCGGGAACCAGTTTCGTACCGAATCGGTTTCAACAACCGATAGATGAAGATACAATAATTCGATTTATGTGTGAACACGTGACGCTTAAAACGATTTCTGTGGATTTAGAGATTGCTTTGATTTTACCATTTCAAGTCGATTAAGAAATGCTACTGTAGCTTTTAGTGATAAAACAAAAAACTTAGGCAATACGAACTCATACCATTTTCGCAGCGAAATAGGAAAGCTTTACCATAGCAGAGAGAATAGTCGCCAATTTTACTGCGTGTACGATACTCTCCTTCATAGATAGGCGATAGGACTTATCTATGAAGGAGGGGATATAGCATTGCTTTCCTGTAGCGTGAAAAATAGATTTTCTTTACCGCCATCTATATCGCATAATTTGCACCCTGTTTTTTCTTCACCAAAATGTGTATAAAAATACGAGAAGTATTGCTTTTCAAGCTTTCTCCTAAACCCAAGAATACCCGTGCACGAACTCGTCTCTCTCTCTTCTCTTTATCTCGTTTCAAGCGTACGTTCGATTAAGAAAAAGGGAAAGAGAAAACTGAGAAAGAGAAAATCGTAGAAAGATTTTTATTCGTTTTTGGCCACTCTGGTTGATTTCCATGTTTACAAGAATAAAAACACGAGGCCTGGGTTTGACTTATTTCTAGCCCCAGGAGCCCAACTTTGCCGCCGTTTTCTTCCTATACACGCTTTCTTATCGAAGTTTTCTTAAAAATAAAAATTTGAAAAAAAAAAAAAAAAAAACGCTTTTGAAGCTTGAGAAAAATTGGCCGGGTAAAGGCGCGGCGACGGCTGGTGGATTCATTTACATAGAGGATATATAGCCCTATATCTACAATACTGACGAAGCGGGTTGATATTTCAAATCTTACAAAAATTTGGGTTATTTCTTTTTCATATTGAAACCAAAGTGTGCGTAGATAAGATGGAGCCCTACATTTGTAACGTTCGTTTTTAAATTTGAAACTGATTCTCCCTGTTGCCAATATCCTTTCGGGTTTTTTCCTTTGAGAAGATACGCAAATCTTGATTCGATTGGGGCCTTGTTTAAATTAGCCGCGTTCATAGTCTAGGCCTTGGAATTGATTTAAACGATTTCTCGAAACTGCTTCAAATACAATAAATCGATGTATAAATATAATGCGTGAACACGTGACTCTTAAAACGATTCCTGGCAATTTTAGTATCTGGTTGATTTTACCGTTTCAAAAAATACTAGTGTGACCGTAGCTATAGATCTCGCGCCAACCTCGTGAATTTGAGCCAAATTCTGTACAATTTTTGCGTCAAACGCCATGTTTATGAATTTGGTGTAAATTGAAAAAAAAAAAAAAAAAAAAAAAAATCGCAAGGACGTTTTTTTCATACGCGTGACGTCATGCCCCCATACTATCACTACTACTTTCACACTATGGCGTATCGAATCACGCAGTTTCTTGAAATTGATTCGAGAAAAACGGTAAAAAATCCGTCCACACTACTGGAGTGAACCCTTTGAAACGGTTTGAATCGGCTCCAATTAGGCAGCTAGTATAAACGTGACTTTTGTCTGCTGTTGAAGGCAAATATATTTGAGAAGAAGATTTCCCATTCACACGACAGGAGCAAACCGGTTTAAAACGGTTTGAATCGTCTCCAAGATCAAGTATGAACGTGACTTTCTTCTGGCACTGTTGAAGGCGAATCAATTTGAAATTGGTTCCCGCAGCAGCTTCTTGAAATCGATTCGAGAAACATCTGTTCCCGTTCATACGACTAGGTTTTGAAACTTTTTGGTTCGATTGCAAGTCCTGGTATGAAAGCGGCTAAAGCTTTATATTTTTGTTTTTTTCAAGAACTCACTTTGACAAAATGAGTAATGGACTAATTGAAATTGAAGAGGAACTTGCAGGGGCAGCGCGCCATTGGGGTACACTCTTTGCGCGACGATCTGTAAAGAGATGTCGCTATCGTAGTTCCCATTCTGATCCTATTCCGATTGGCTAACCTATGACGAGAGGGACAAACTAGGCGGTAACTCCTCCCCTCGCGCTTCGAGGCTCGACGCGTTTCCCATAGTAACGGGTGTAATACGTGGGTAGGTACGAGAGCGAGAGATATTGTGGCGCAGGCGCGCCATCTATTGTTATAATTCATCATTATATGTGTATCCCAATGGCCGTAGCCCCTGGAAGTTGGTTTGTGAGTATGGAAATTTCGAATTCGTGAAATGCGAAGACGGATTGATACAGAATTTTAAACCTAATATATATGAAGCGAAAACGCTGTAGAATAATTAACTGGTCTATATCATACCCAGGGTTATCGACGAGAAGAAGGGATGAAATTTACTGTAGCTAGATAGGAAATTTAATGAAAACGCTCCGAGAACCGATGAAAACTGGTGAACTGTTGGAATTTTAACAACTGGGTCATCCGGCTGGTTCCAAAATGAGCTTAAAGGCCTCGTATTGTTTAAGGCAAAATTAGGGGGATATACAGCCGCTAGGCTTACAAATTATGGTGGGACGATATATATGGATAGCAATAGTGGGGAAATTAGGAGAGAAGTTGTACCGAAGGCGTAGGGGGGAAGGGTTTAATAGCTGGTTTCTATATCGGGGATCATTTTCTAATACGGTTTCGTATAGCTCTCGTTATAAAGCTAATGAGCAGGAATTTTATCACTTTCCGGTATGTAATTAAGCTAAACATTCGTTGTAAAGGTATGATTTTCCGCTTTCGGAATATTCGTTACGTGTTTTCGGCAGATTTCATTAACTAAGCGTTAAAAAGGTTTGTTTGACTCAACTATTTGAAAATTAGATTTTCCGGAAATTCTGATTTTGTTTCGATATATTGCAATTTATGATTGATATACAATCTGATTCTAGAAGAAGTTGTATACCATTCAATCAAAATTAGTTGATTTATAACCGAGTGTTAAGTATACTACCCGCGCTTGACTGTAGCCAACGCTCGGTAAGAATGTGGGATTCATTAAATGCGTATCAAAATAATATTTTCCTTTATTAAAAAAAAATACATGTTTTAGAAAATATCTAATTATAAACAATTAGGTCAAAAATCTGGGCTATGAAAGATAAATCATTTCTTCAAATCTCCTAAATCCTTTAAACAAAACATTGTTTTTAACGTTCGTATTTCTAAAATAATTTTGATATTGCCCTTGAGAAATCATCCGCCCCTCCCCCACACACACGCTCTACAATGGGTTAAATCCTAAAAATGGCATACTGTGAACTACCCTGACTTTTAAAATCACTTAATTTGCCCTTTCATTATTATTATTATGCTAGGAACCAAATTACAGAGGTAGGGAAGGATAATTGGCATCGGCCGTTCTGAAATCAGGAACTGGGAGTCAGGTAGAAGATGTAACTTCGTCTTCTTTATTGATACAATAAATGGTCAGTTGTTTGGAAGTTTGTTCTGTAAAGCTGTTATATCTTCCAATCATAATAATTAAAAAATAATAATAATAAGCAGGCTTAGTTACCTTCTCACTCGTCCGGTGGCGCTGGATCCCCAATCTAAATGCCTTGTTTGGATACTTATAGATAATTAAAAACAGGCCAGCTGGCCTGTTTTATTTATAGGTGTCTCAAAATTTCATTAGAAAAGTCTATGGAGATTTGTCTTATGAGGTGGAATCTTTTTTGTCAATGATAACTGAGGTTTTCTCCTTCTTCTTCTTCTTCGTCCGACCGCGAGTCCGTTTCATTGAGTGTTTGCATTCGAGAGAGAAAAATGTGTTAGACTCGTGGGGGTACTCTATATTTTTCTATACGTTTCGGATGAATACTAAGACTGAGATAACAAAAGCTGTAGATAAGGTTGAAACACCGTGAAAGACGGCGTTTCATTGGGAGTTTGCATTAGAAAGAGAGAAATGTGTTAGACTTACAAGGGTGTTCTAATATATTTTTATTATACTTTTATTATGTTGAATACTAAGACTGAATAACAGTAGCTTTGATTACGTTGGATAGAAAGACGGATAAAAAGATAACGTTGGTGTATGCAGTTGAATAAAAAACTTGTGTCTAATTAAATATAAATAATAAAGCAGAACGCGAGAGATACAAACGATATATGTTTTGGTTTAAAAGATATAGGACGATGCCTAGAATTCTACGTATTGAGTCAAATGCAAAACAGTGTTTTTAACGTTTATAGTGCGTATTGAATTTTTTTTTATCAATGATTATAAGCCGCAGGGTACATAAACTTGGGTATTATACATTAGCCCAAATGGTATATAACGGTGAGATTTTGAAATGTCTTAGAAAATGGACTCTGAGACAGACGTACAATAAATTGATTTAGTTATAAAAGTTGGCGGGAAATTTAAATGATGCTGCAGAATTTAAAGGAGTCTAGAAAGGATACGGATATAAGAACAAAATTGGACACACGCGTGATAGGACACAATATCGATGGGATATAATCTCGATGGGACGCAATCTCGACAGAACATAATGTCGATGCAACACAATCTTGATAGACCGTAATCTTCATGTACATAATCTCAAGTGGAATCTTTATCGATAGTTCACAACCTCGAAAGGACATTTTGTTTCCTTGTCCTTCTTGTAATATTTTAGGTAAGGTTACGTTAGTTAATCACTCGAACTACGTCATCCCTCCAACTAGTTAAACACTTGCTCTAACCCATTCCTCTTATAATATTATAGGTAAGGTTACGTTAGTAGAGTGCAACAGTCTCAGTCTGATTTAGTTGCAGTCGACGCGAAGTCAGCCCCTTTTGAGTATTCGAACTTTCGGTACTATCATGTGTTCGACATAACGAACTTTCGGACTCGTCGTCCAATTCTTACAATGGGATGTAAATACGTTTTTCAGTTGGCCTATCGCCAGTAGGCCAAATCCGTTTTTTAAGGGAAGTCGACGTAGTTTTTCGAGAGATAAAAGTCATTTGCGCCTATGGATAGAACACATTCTCTCTCTGTCATTCATGCGTTCAACATCGTGTAAAAAAAAAGTTAACGTCTCTAGCCTGCTGCAGAGGTGGAAGTTCCGTGGTGACGCCTAGAATGTCTTACCCTTCAAGGATTAGGATAGGCCAAGTAGAGGACAAGTAGTGGATAGATGCCTGGGGCCATCATCCTGTACATCTCTTGGACAGCAGAGTAAAGGAAGACTTACGTTTCTTTAGGAACAGTGCGGAGGACTTGGCATAGTTTTTTGCAAATATGTTCTTTAACGCGATGTTGTTTTTACGACTTCGTTTGCTTTTTTTTGCAGGCCTCTTTGAATTTATGAGATTTATACTTGTAATAATAAAGTTTAATGTTTATTCTGGTCTCGATCGTCTCGTTAATTCTCGAGTAGATATTTTAGTATCTTAGTGGATGTTCATGGTAATCACTTTTCGTTATCTTTAAGTTAGCAGATTAAAACAACGCTAGTAAGGTCACGTCAGGCTAGTATATTTTATCATTCGAATTAGCCAATATCCCTTTAGCTAGTAATCCCTTGGTATCACCCTTCTCTCTTATAATTGACGAGTTCGGAATTGAAGCGAATCTTCCAGAGCCATGACGCGATTGAGGTATAACATCGTTATGCCGCTTTCGTCGTTCTTATTCTAAACTAAGCGTAGTGGATGAATACATGGATGGAAACAAAGAAAGAGTCATCATATTATATGTAACGGCAAATTCGGACTTTATTTATATTTTCTTATATAACCTTTAAAATCTTTGACTCCTACCCTTTAATTCGTAAATACTTTTATTTGTAAACGGCAGAGACTTCCCCCCCCCCAGAACAATTACAGTCGTAGGGTGTTTTTTCTTTTAGGTCTTCCGATACGCGTATCTAGCTAACGCGAGGTCGGAGGTTAGAGTTGTAATGGTTTTTCTTGCACATGGACTTCCTTTTTTTTATAAATCGGTCCCATGTGTACTCAATTTTAAGAAAACTTTAAATTCCTTTTAGTTTCCATGCCCGCGTATGCCGCGTCATGGTACCAATTATATATTTTCCTACTTACTGGTATCCTGAGGTTGGACTGGAGACTTAAAAGTGAGAGGTCATAATTTTTAAATTGAGTTTAAATCTACGGAGTAAGAAAAAGGCTTGATCGCCATGTACAAAATAAAATTTAACCGGGCAATCAGATGATTCGAAATCACGCGATGACGAGACGTCAGCCACCAGTATTCTGTATACATTTCAATCTTTAATTGTGCGCGTCCGTCCACCATTATTTGTGCGCGTCGTGTAACGCGTCCTCACAGGAAAACGAGTGAGTTCAAAGCTATTTTAAAAGGGTACCAATTAATTAGGTCAAAACTATTAATCTAATAGCCCATGAGGTGCACCATGGCAGACCAGTATTTATTAAGTGTTGTTAATAATTTTCATTAACCGGCAAATAAACTGAATGGTTTCATTTTAAATCTAAGTGAAAAATGAAAATTAAACGGTATAAACCATCAAAATGAAAACAACGGCTTAAGCGATGTTAATATTCATCTAAATCGAAAGCACTTCTGAATTAAACTGTGTGAAATGAAATTTAAGAACTATAGTTTTATGCTGAGAGTATTGACGTGTTCGTTCTGCGGGAGCTCGAGGGAATATTTTTGAATATGGCAAAAACAAGAACTTAATCAATTTACTTTTAAAAAGATCGAATAACGTGCTGCGATCGAGATTAAAAAAGATGTCGCGTGCACCATAGGATATTTAATCTTAAACCACAGTTATAGGGCCCCATAATTTAGAACAACAATAAGCGATTATAAAGTTTGTACAATATAAAATAATTATATATATTAAATCATTTCAATTTAAACTTGTAAATTTGCAATTTTAATTCCTACCACTAAATTAAAAAAAATGGGTTAATTGATTTACAAGTGTTTAATTTTTCCAAAAGCAAACACAAATTATACAAAAACGTTGTTTTGCTTCGCACTTCAAAAAAGTGCATTTATAGGTAAGAATTTCAAACCCGTGAAGGGACAGAAATTATAAATTCACAGTGAAAGAAATATGAAAGTCACAGTCTAAGAAATCATAAAGCTATAAGTATTATACAAAAACGTTGTTTTTGCTTCGCACTTCAAAAATGTGCATTCAAAGGTTAGAATTTCAAACCCGTGAAGGGACAGAAATTATAAATTCACAGTGAAAGAAATATGAAAGTCACAGTCTAAGAAATCATAAAGCTATAATTATAATAATTAATATGAATAAAAAATTTACAAAAAAATGACGTATAAATTCGGCCTATCGAAACTTTTAATTATGCAGAAATCATTCTGTTGTAGAATTCACTCTTGGTAAGGGTAACTAAAAGCCAACTATGCGTGGAAAGGTAGAATAGCATAATACCAAATAGTTCCTGCCCGCGTTTTTAAAATGTTTAGTTGTTAGGATGGATGGTTGCAGTTTTCAGTTAGTAAAAGGAAACATTCGCCTCTTTATAAAGTTTCTAATCATTAAATCTACATAAGTAAAAGTTTCGATAGGCCGAATTTATTCGTCATTTTTTTGTAAATTTTTTATTCATATTAATTATTATAATTATAGCTTTATGATTTCTTAGACTGTGACTTTCATATTCTTTCACTGTGAATTTATAATTTCTGTCCCTTCACGGGTTTGAAATTCTTACCTATAAATGCACTTTTTTGAAGTGCGAAGCAAAACAACGTTTTTGTATATAATTCTATAGCCTCGGACGAGGCTATAGTTATTTGTGTCCTCGAAAATATGCTGGGAAATGAGATTTCCGATTTTTTCGGGTGAGAGACGAGAATGATCAACTTTGCTCACTTATTTAGCTATCTTAGAATTTCTTGACCTTATGTTTTATTGTGTATTTGGTTTAATAGTATTCCAAATTGCATTCCAATGCAAGTTTTGTATCTTAATAACGTTTAATAATTAAGTTAATCGAGTTTTAAAATCCCCTACTTCCACAAGCTTAATTTATCTCTCGATCCTCTAAAGACTACCTAATTTAAACGATCTTGCGTCAGCGCTACTGTGGCGCAGTTTGATAAGGCATCTATCTTGCAATGATAAAAATTTAAATGGTGGGGCACCCGGTTAGGAGTTCGAGTCCCGCTTAGCCTCGAAATTTTTTTTCTAGTTAAATTATCTATTTTTTCTTAAATAATAGTTGGAATCGTCTAATCCCCGAAAGAAGTTGAAAAAACGGTTTTCTTTGTTATCATTATTAATTAATAAAATATTAATTTTTGGCGCCAATTTGAAATTGTACATCATTGCTCTTACATCAAGCCAAATTGCACTATTCTTCTATGTTAAAATTAAATGCTGAAATGAAACTGATAAAATGTGAGTAGAGTTAGTACACCTTCTTAAATTATATTTCATAATTATCATAATTAAAATTTAATTTCGATAAAAGTGAAGTTCTTTTTTTTTTCTTGGTAGAGGGCGTTACCTGCTTGATGATATTTCAGCTTTGGCCCTCTACCGCCTCTTTCTATCGAGGATGATGGGGGGGGGGGGGAGGATGTGTAATACGAAACCGCGCGCGAACTGTGTGACTACCTAGGGTTGAGAAAGGAAAACCGGTTTTTAGCGCTATCATGTTCGCTGATTGCTAACTTGAAATATATAATAACTGTAGAAAAAGGCAAGAAAGGGCTCTGGGGCTCCAAGGTTCATGAGGGTTGAAGGTGAAAGGAGACTTCTAACATGGACGAATTATAGTCCCTGTGTATACTATAATTCGTCCATGCTTCTAAGACGCCCGTTTTGTTAGAAATTTCAATCCTAAATTAGGCTGCTTGCTCAAAATAGCAAATATGAATAAGGCTTGTGTCTTAGTAACAGTTTTTTTTTCTTTTGGCGTAAGAATGATCATTAAAAATCATTGTTTTCATTTAATTTATTTTAAAACCAAACTGTTTAGCAAGTTGGTGTTTCGAATAGAACATATAAAACTTGGATAAAACATGTGTAAATGAACCTGTTTTGGCAGGCGGCTTTCTTTGACCTTTGTCTCGGCCTATTACAGCGTCTGAGCGTCATCTAAGTTCCCTACTATTTTGATTATAATTTTAATGCAACATTAATTAATTTTTAAGACTATATTATGATTTTTATTTCTTAATTTAATTGATTACCAAAAGAGTTTGAAATAATTTTTGTTTCTATAGCCACCGTTTGCAAACCGTTTTAAATATTCAGTTAATAATTTTTAATGGAACTAGTAAAGATAAGGTTAAGTTTCCTCGCAATAGGTTGCGTTCCAATTAAAGTTACGTTAACAATTGTCACTTTTAAACCGGTTTCAAACTAATTCAAATATTCGGCTTCAAGTACGTCGAAGAGTAAGGTTACGTAATACGTTCCTTAGCTATAGGTTTGGTTTAAAGGCACGTTCACGCTAGTCACATAGATAGCAGTTTCAAGACATGGAATATTCGCCTACAAAGAACGTCGAAGAGAGTTATGTTACGTTTCGTAGAAATATGGTGGGTTCGGTTTAAAGGTACGTTCGCGTTTCAAGCCGTTTCCACTATTCGCCTACAAAGAACGTCGAAGAATAATGTTACGTTTCGTACTAAATAATTGGGTTTGGTTTAAAGATACGTTCACAATAGTCACTCCGAAATCGTTTCCAAAACGTTTAGAATGTTTAAATAAACTTTCCAAGCTAACAATTATCCTTCTTGGCAGTTCATCCACACTTTTGTTCTTACAAAGGGTCAAATATTAATACAAAAACTAGTTGCTAGGCAACTAGAAAGTAGTTTTATTTGTGTCCCAGTTGTAAATTACAACTTGGAATGGACAGATATAATGAGTCCTTAATCAAAGTTACAACTTGGAATGGACAGATATAATTATGAGTTCGTTAACCAAAGTTGCAACTTTGAATGGACATATATTCTCGTTTTAAATCGTCAGTGCCATTCATCGAAACCTAGCTTTCACGAATAACTCTGCCAAAATTGACTGAATTTTACATTATTATTTAATCATGCTGGAAAAAAGACTATTGAAACATAAATTTTGGCAGAGTTATTCGTGAAAGCTAGGTTTCGATGAATGGCACTGACGATTTAAAACGAGAATATATGTCCATTCAAAGTTGCAACTTTGGTTAACGAACTCATAATTATATCTGTCCATTCCAAGTTGTAACTTTGATTAAGGACTCATTATATCTGTCCATTCCAAGTTGTAATTTACAACTGGGACACAAATAAAACTACTTTCTAGTTGCCTAGCAACTAGTTTTTGTATTAATAATATTTGCTCTAGCTGATAATTCTAATCCTTACGCTGTATTATTATATATCAATTCTTTTTCAATGTAAAATCGTAAATTAATCGTGTCGAAATCTATATAACCCAGTACAGGTGCTATGCAAATATCCAGGAATTATTTTTCCCTCCTGTTTCTATTTTTTTCTGCAATTCCAATGAAGTATGGCCCAGTTTCGTATCTTCTCGGAACATCTCCACAACGGTTCGATTTCTATTACGCATACTTGTCAACGAATTGAAAGGTAAAGCCCTCCATAGTGTACCCCGTGAGCCTTCTTCCGACTAAATGGGTATTTGCATTTTCACGAAAAACAAAACCGAATAGAGCTAAAGTTGGTAAGGAATGTTTGTTGACAGGTGCGGGTCGTAAAATAAGTTCACTCGAACTTTCCACCGAGTTCATTGGCTGGAAAGTCTGCTCGCGTAAAAACTACTGAATAAAGGAAGTCTAAACTTCGTTGGAAATAAAGGTCGTATAGCGCCCTCGGCTCTATTGATGGTCCCTGGTCGATTGTGGATTTATAATGTCTTTTATAGTCTCGTTCGTGTCGGACGGAGTAGCTTACAAACTTAATTTAGATGCCCCCGTACCCAGAAACTCAATTTCTCTCGTCCTTTTCGCTAATTTAACGTTGGTCGGATGGAAATCAATCTGTTTATCGGAAACATCCTTTGAGAACGATCCACCATCTACTCGATCTACCCATCGTTCGTATAGGCATTGGAGACAGCCTTAAATTGCCTTCTCTAAACGCCCGTTTCGCGACCTGATTCAGATTTCACTAGACAACCACTTTATTTTTCGCTTTTTACTCTTGACTTGATTTCAAATATTCTAGCCATCGACTTTAGCTACGGTCTTAATATCATTTCTTAATCGATTTGAAACGGTAAAATCAAGCCGATATTCGAATTGCCATTAGTCGTTTAAGGCGTCACGCGTTATCTTTATAAATCGATTTATCGTAGTTCATCTATCGGTTGTTGAAACCGAATCGGTACGAAACTGGTTTTCGAAGCAGTTTCGAGAAATCGAATCGATTCGAGAAAAGACGGTTTCCCGTTCACACGACTCTAACGAAACGTTTTGAAACTGTTTAAATCGATACTAAAATATCGATTTTATATTATAGTTCTTTCCCACATGGCGCGTGTCTTAGCTCGATGGAAAAAGCTTAGTAATTTTATTTTCGGAACAGTGAATTTGACTTGATTTTTCTGTAGATTTTATTTAAAATGATATTTTTATTCTAAAACCAAGCCGATTTTCTTGCGATAGGATACCGTAGTTCACTGTAATTGAATGATCAAGCGGTACGAAGCGGATATATTTGTTAATAAAATCTCATAATGTTACTTCGTTATTACATTAATGACGAAGAGCTAGACTATATAAATATATAGGATTAGGGGGAAACTATTTATCCGGGCACGAGTGGTCCTACGCCCACTGTAATTGCGTAAGAGGGACTCGTTTTTCCTCTTTTGGCGATTGATTTTATTTTTCTCCGCTGGTTTCTTCTTAGTCCTTCGATATCGGTGTCCAATGAGCCTTACAAAAGAGAGAAGGGGAGGGTTTTTTCGTCTCCAGGCGCAACAGGATTGCTGACTCACGGGACTGGTAGGGCCCAAACAATGCGGGCTTCAGTTCAGTATTTTACTTCCTTACATATATCAACCTGCATCCCGTTTTTAACCGCACCTTCTCCGACCAGGCTATTTCATTGTCAGTGGCTGTGGAGGAAGAGTGCGCCTTAGCGGACTTTTGCGCGCGTTACTGGATAATTATTAGCGGATTATGCGCGTTTTAGTTAGGAAACCACGTGACGTATAAAGAACAACAGCAACTCCCCATAAGAGTCTGGGTCCACGTAATGTTAAAAATTTTCGTCTCTTTTATGATAAATTCGTATTATATTATTAAAATAGGGTAGTTGGGGGATAATTTAAAGCTAAAATTCGAGCTCACAACTGTAAATTTTGGGAATTACAACGAATGGAAGGTTTCTTCCATAATGTAAAGAATAGGAAGAATCTATGACTTCCGTGCCGGATATGAAAGCCTTCCCCCACACGAAAATCTTGAACGGTTATTATTTTAGATTCATAATTATGTTAGGAAAATATTAGGAAAGAATTATTTTGTAACTGCCACGGGTATAGTGCTGGCGGCAAAATGAAATTCGTATATTTTTGGTCTACTATGCCTCGAAATCCTCGAAAACGCCTGTAGAAGTGTTCCACTTGTCAAGCATTCATGCAGTAGGCTTTTGCTAGCTTTACAGGGGCCGTGCAAAGACTATATAGCTTACTTGAATAGTCTTTGGTGTATAAGAAACTCGAAAAATAAATAGAGAAATCATACCAATTAGAAGATACTGGAGTAGTATCTTTAATTTTTATTTCATATTAAACAAAACACACTTGTATAAAACGGACAAATTATTCATTTAACGCTAAGGTTTTCTAGGTTTAACGTATGTCTGGTAGTTCAAGCTCAGTGGCATCTTCACACACTACACGCAATTTTGACTGGTACCAACTGCCTCGATCTTCATGGCGACGATAACCAAGATACCAGATTACGCTGCTAACGTGAACACAAGTACCTATCGTCAAACTACCACCTTTGCAATTGCAATACCAGCCTTTAATGGCATTTGCACCTGTCCCGTTCGGTACATAACGAATTAGAGCTTGGTGAACAGCTGAGGTGGAAAATTGACCAGGCACGCGTATACGAATTAAGTCATGTTCAACTTTGGACACTTGGACACTTCGACACTTGGAATTTGGAGATGGCTCCAAATACATGTTACGCGTGCAATCGGAAAGTTACCAATAGTACAAGTAGAGGTATAGGCACTCACGTAAAGGCTGGCTTTGCTCGTTTTCTTCGTTTTAGTAAAGGGTTATTACCACTTGTAATTAATAGCAAAACAACGAAGATTTGTTTAAAGTGCTCGGGTCTGTCACGAAAGTTTCAAACGTTCTTAAATGCTAGCAAATCGTCCTTCAGTAGTGATCATGGCTCTTCAACGTCATCGTCTTCACCACAAAAACGAAGACAAATGACGCAAGTATCTAATCCATCAACGTCAACAGTACCTGAGCCATCAACGTCCACAGTACCTGAACCAACAAAGTTCACAGTATCTAATCCATCACCGTCACCAATACCTCAGCCATCAACGTCGCAATTACCACGAAAGCGTACGTCATCAAACACTATTGCCATAAAGCACAGTTGTGTTCGGCCCCTGCCAAAGACTTGCTTCATTTGCGGTGTTAGTACACGAACCAGGGTAAAAGCCGAAGTGAGAACAAGTATATTTGTGGAAAGAGCCATATTTATTCATCGGGACAACCGAATGTGCTCCACGCATCTCGTTAACGGAGAGCTTCCCACCGAAATAATTGCTGGAATTCAGGTTTCCGCTAGATCAACCATTATGACTGCCACGGACATTGAGCAACTATTACAGGACCTCAGGAAATGTGTTAACGACCTACGGACGCCGAGCTTTGACAACTTCATACAAAGTGATGAAGACTGTAAAGTATTAACTTCATTGTCCCTGCACGAGTTCCTAGAGTTGCATTCGACTATTGAGGACATCATTCGTACCATCAGATGCTGTTCGTCGAAGACAGCTCTAGCAGTATTATTGGTGAAATTACGATTGGGCATCTCCAATAAGGTGTTATCAACTTTATTTCATTTAACTGAAAGATCGGTATCAAACACGGTAAAAGCGGTTATTATGGCTTTATCGAAGCATTTCGTGCCACATCATTTTGGCCTGCAACACTTATCACGTGACAATCTGATAACAAACCATCAATCTGGAGCAGCAGTAAAACTCTTTGCTAACAACAAGCCAAATTGTCTTATTACCATTGTAGATGGCACCTATATCAAGGTTGGAAGATCCAAGGACTATACCTTTCTTCACAAATCCTTCTGTGTGCACAAAGGCCAGCATATCCTCAAGCCAATGTTAATGGTAACAACTACGGGTTACATAATAGATATAATCGGACCCTACTTTGCTAATGGCCGCAATAACGACGCGCGCATTTTAAACCATTCTATCAAAAAGAGAGAAGAACTCCAGTCTTTCTTTCAAGTTGGTGACGTTGTACTGGCAGACCGCGGTTTTCGAGACTCCAACAGCGTACTGACTGAACTGGGTGTGGATTTACAAATGCCTTCGTTCTTGTCTAAAGGCGAGAAGCAAGTAAACACGCAAGAAGTTAATAGTTCCCGACAAGTAACGTACCTCAGGTGGCCGGTTGAAGTTAGGAATGGGCATTTGCAGACGGTGTATCGTTTTTTTCAAAACCATATACCTGTGCATATGTTACCATTAGTTCCGGAACTTCTTCAAATTGCTGCTGCGCTGTTGAACGCCTACCACCCGGAGTTACATCTTAAAGGTTCCTGGGAAGACTCCGTCGAAAAAATGCTGGCAGTCTCTACGAAAGAAAATCCTCTTAAGGAAGTAGTTGAGCGCGATAATCTGCTTCGCAAACCGTCTAAATAGCAACGAATTGAGGATAGTGAATTTCAAGACTTCCCTGTACTTCGTGAAAGTGATGTACGTGAGGTGGTAATGAGCGACTTTAAAACGAAACGCGCTGAATCTTATGTGGCGTTGACTATAGAGAAATCCGGCTCTTTCAGCGTCGAAGTATCCAAAGTTGAACATGACTTAATTCGTATACGCGTGCCTGGTCAATTTTCCACCTCAGCTGTTCACCAAGCTCTAATTCGTTATGTACCGAACGGGACAGGTGCAAATGCCATTAAAGGCTGGTATTGCAATTGCAAAGGTGGTAGTTTGACGATAGGTACTTGTGTTCACGTTAGCAGCGTAATCTGGTATCTTGGTTATCGTCGCCATGAAGATCGAGGCAGTTGGTACCAGTCAAAATTGCGTGTAGTGTGTGAAGATGCCACTGAGCTTGAACTACCAGACATACGTTAAACGTAGAAAACCTTAGCGTTAAATGAATAATTTGTCCGTTTTATACAAGTGTGTTTTGTTTAATATGAAATAAAAATTAAAGATACTACTCCAGTATCTTCTAATTGGTATGATTTCTCTATTTATTTTTCGAGTTTCTTATACACCAAAGACTATTCAAGTAAGCTATATAGTCTTTGCACGGCCCCTGTAAAGCTAGCAAAAGCCTACTGCATGAATGCTTGACAAGTGGAACACTTCTACAGGCGTTTTCGAGGATTTCGAGGCATAGTAGACCAAAATTATACGAATTTCATTTTGCCGCCAGCACTATACCCGTGGCAGTTACAAAATAATTCTTTCCTAATATTTTCCTAACATAATTATGAATCTAAAATAATAACCGTTCAAGATTTTCGTGTGGGGGAAGGCTTTCATATCCGGCACGGAAGTCATAGATTCTTCCTATTCTTTACATTATGGAAGAAACCTTCCATTCGTTGTAATTCCCAAAATTTACAGTTGTGAGCTCGAATTTTAGCTTTAAATTATCCCCCAACTACCCTATTTTAATAATATAATACGAATTTATCATAAAAGAGACGAAAATTTTTAACATTACGTGGACCCAGACTCTTATGGGGAGTTGCTGTTGTTCTTTTCTTATCTTTTCTTCCGCTTCAATAAATTACTGCTTTCAGGAAAAGTTTATTTTTAGAATTTGCCCCTAAAGAACGTTTCACTTTTACATGTTTCTTTTAGAAACTTTCATCCAAGAATATTTGTTCTCTCTTCGTAATTCTTTTCTAAACCACCCTCCCCCAGAGAGAAAAGTTGCACTCCACCCCTTTTTTACCAACCCCCGTGTCATTCACTATTTTATTTTTGACTTCCAATGGTCGCATACAATATTTATTCCGCTTACAATCCATTGTTACAAAACCACTTAACGCTATTGAACGGTAGGTTTAGTTAGTTGTTTACTTTTTCCGCATTGTTTTGCCGTTAGAGTGCGCTTCTGAACGCCATGTTATGTTATTCATATTTATATATTAAGATAGGTGTCGGGTAGTTCCTAGTTTTAGATTTAGAATACTTTTTGGGAAAAAATATCAAAAGGTTTATCGAGGTGTGCCTTCTGTTATTAACTTATCCATCTTGTTATTTTTTCTTGATTCGCTTGATTTGTTACCGAGCTCATCTTCCGATTAAGGTACGCGAGCACCGTCGATTATATATTTTTTTTGGTTTTTGGCTATTGCTTTTACGGCTTTTTAACGCCCTCACCCCTACCCAGCAAACCTAACGTATACGATAAGCTAGCCACCATCGATTTGACGCCTTCCATTGGTAAAATGTTTGCTCCAACCGCCCACCTCCATACCCGATTCTCCTAATTCCGCTTCTTTTTAGAACGTTCCGATTCGAAGAGAAGGCGGCCGGGCGTTTGAATAGACTTTTTCTTTTGATGACTCAATGATTTTCTACCCGGCGCATTGTCTCGCCCCCTTCACCCCCACACCCACCCCCACCTTTACCAACTTTGGCTTTTTCAATCGTTTACTATCCGCGCGGACAGTCGACGAAGCTATTTAGGAAAAGAATTACCCTCCTTACTATCTCTCGCTCTTTCTCTAAAAGATAGAGTAAAACAAAACGGTCTGCCTGGTGCCACGGTAGTTACGCGACATAACGACTTGTTTTCGCGGCCGAAGTTGTTAATTAAAACCGCGGGTAAAGTTACAGGTTCCAAAAAATTGCACTCCATGATTTTATTATCCCTGCTCCATGATTTTACGTCTGACTCTCCCTTTATTATCCCTACTCCATGATTTTACGTCTGACTCTCCCTTTATTATCCCTACTCCATGATTTTACGTCTGGCTCTCCCTTTATTATCCCTACTCCCTGATTTTACATTTGGCTCTCCCTTTATTATCCCTACTCCATGATTTTACGTCCGGCTCTCCCTTTATTATCCCTACTCCATGATTTTACGTCTGGCTCTCCCTTTATTATCCCTACTCCATGATTTTACGTCTGGCTCTCCCTTTATTATCCCTACTCCCTGATTTTACATCTGGCTCTCCCTTTATTATCCCTACTTGATGATTTGACGTCTGTGTCTCCCTTTATTATCCCTACTCCATGATTTTACGTGTGGCTCTCTTTTGATTTTATTACTCCCATGCATTTTCGCGCAAGTAACCTCTCTATAGTAGCCGCCGTGCCTCTGACAATTGACAACTTATCCATTTAACAAACTGAAGCGTATTTTTTCTTGTAGGCCTTATGCCTTTGTCAGTGGCGACGGATAATTGCATGCTCGCTGTAGTGACTCAAAAGCAAGTTTCGCGTAACTAAAAAAAAGAAAGATATTTGAGGGAGACTAAAGAGTAGAGGGACAGAAAAAGAGGGTACTACCATTAATATTTTATTCTATCGTATTTGCATAATTGCAAAATACGTCTTGCTAAATCCGTAATAGTTTTTCTCTCTCTCTCGAGGTTTTTTTTTTGTTCCATTTTTTATCAGCTGCGCCGTATGATTTTTTCTCTCGCTTGCCTTCACCCACTCCTTGTAGTCAGAGTAGCTTTCCCGAAAGAGAGAAATCACGCCACAGTCTCAATTTGTATTCTCCGTTTTACGTAAAATCTTCGTATTCCAATCCCGCTTAGTTTGGACTCTTTCTATTTTCCATTTTCTCCAGAATAAATTGTTTCCAACAAAAAGGGAGGATCACGTAGGTCTACCGCCCTTATTTGAACAAAATACATTGTAAACAAATTTAATTCAAGTTACAAAATATACGGGAGCTCTACTCATTCAACTACGTATAAGAACGCGAGAATTCGGAATTAGTCTTTAGTACGTCCATCCTCACGTACTTTTGTAGTCAAAGTTCGTCTGCTATTCGCTTTCGTAAATCTCTAAAAACTCTAGAGCTGGGCTCGTAAACGATTTGGAAAACCTGGAAAAGTCAGGGGATTTAGAAATTGGAATTTAAGGGTCAGGGGATTTGGAAATTGGATTTAAAGGTCAGGGGATTTGGAAATTGTATTAAAAGGTCAGGGGATTTGGAAATTGGATTAAAAGGTCGAGGAATTTGGAAATTGAATTAAAAGGTCAGGGAATTTGGAAATAGGTCCAAAAGGTCAGGGAATTTGGAAATTGTTCCAAAAGGTCTCGGAAAACCTAGTAAATTTGAAAATGAACCCATACGGGCAGAGAAATTAAATATTTTGCTACTTGTCAAGGAAATGTTTATGAATGGTTGAGCAGTTAATTGTAACGTAGTGATATTAAACTGAAAATATTTGCTTTAAAAATATTTCTAACCTGGAAAAAAGTCACGAAAATTAACATTCAAAATTTTGTAAGAAGGCGATCACAGTCAATTTCTGTAATGCTTTCTATAAAGTAACAATTTTTGAAGGAAAAATTTGGGTGAAGGGGCTAAATGTTTTTCATTATTTTTATCGAAAATAGATTTTGAAATTGTTCTTATTAATTTCTAGGATAAGTTGCCGTTTTCGAATGAAAACGCGGGTTTATAATTGGATAAGTTAACTAGATTGATAATCTTTTTTTTAAGGAAATGGATAATATCTGAATTTAATTCAGTAGATCTATCCAATTAATTTAAAATTATACAAACCCCGAGAACTAATCACCGCGGACCACCGGTTGGGAATCACTGCTAAGATAACACGTTTCAACCAAAAAGAATTTCGTTACTTTTCTGTAACGGGTTCTTTTGCCTACTACTTGATAGATGAATCTGTCTAAAGTACATTTTTAACACTAAGCCGTGAGCGGACCTTAATTGAACGACAGATATTGGAAGGATAATAAGCAAAATAAAAAACTAATACAAAACATGTACTAATAAGAGCTGTTACTTTCCGGGGCTTAAACTGAACTTCCGCGAAAACTTGTCGTCCAAACGCCTCTTCCACCGGAATAGAGCACTTTTCCACTCCCTATTTTTCCTAAACTAATATCCCTATCTAGATTGACACGAGTCAAACGCCGTACGACGGACATACACGTAGCTACTAAATGTAAAAAACATTATTGTTACTAAAGGTGCCTTTAAAAATTAGTGAAAGTTTGGAGAATTAGAGAAGGCGAGTAAAAGTTTCAAATTTGTAAATTTGGTAGGGTAATAAGCGAATTCGAAATTAAAGAGGAACTTGCAGGGGCAACGCGCCATTGGGGTACACTCTTTACGTGCCGATCTGTTAAGAGATGTCGCTATCGTAGTTCCCATTCTGATCCTATTCCGATTGGCTAAACCTTGGAGTCTCTCCTCCAAGGCTAAACTATGACGAGGAGAGAAACAATGCGGTAACCCCTCCCCTCGCGCTTCAATACTCGACGCGTTTCCCATAGCAACGGGTGTAATACGTTGATAGGTTCGAGAGCGAGAGATAGTGAGGCATAGGCGTGCCACCTATTGTGATAATTCACCATTATATTTTATACCAAATGGCCGTAGTCCCTGAAAGTTGGTTTGTGAGTATGGAAATTTCGAACTAGTCAATTTAAAAATATATTTTGACCTTATTTACCAACGTGTACGCATTTTTCGATGATAATCGAATACGAAATTAAAGTAGCGATTTAATAGTTTTGGTAGTTTGAGTAATGTTAACTTTTTAATAATATAACACAAACATTTAATTAAATTTCGATAATTGCCAATGAAGTTAATCCAAATCATTTGGTGAAAAATAAGCCCTTGTCTTTTGAGAACTATATGAAAATGTAATGTTGCTTCTGTAAAACTATGAGGTAAAATTGACTTCCACCTATCATACTTCATTCGTCTGATAAAATCAGAAACTTTTAGCGTCATGCAAATTTCGGTCCGGTTTTGTGTTGGATAAGCATTATATTTTGTTATTCTTATTCATTTCATATATTTTTTCGTATTGTCACTAAAAAAAATGCAATTTGAAAATTCAAATGCAATAGTGAAATGAATAGGGTTTATCCGAAGATAAACAAGTTTCAAGCTTTATATATTAACAAGTTACTCTATTAAAACGTGTACCATTGCTTTGCGTAATTAAAAACGGATACCAGTTAATTTCTAGATATTTAATTATAATTTAAACAGTAACTATATTAAAAATGACTTATCGAACCCAAAAATTTATTATAGCAATTTCCGATAAAATGATTCATTTTTACGCTCGTGAAAAACTCTTTCTGGTTGATATTTCACTAAGGCTTATTCGGAACTATTTCTTTTCAACGAACGTAGAAGGCGGCTCTTTTGGCGCTATCATACGGTTACACTTAGATGGAGCGAGCCCCTCGAGTGCCATCGAATCCTTAATTGGCTTTAAACTCGGTTTTAATTGCTTTGAAATTCAAATAATTTGGAGATTTGTATTTAATAATTTTTAGAAATATTAGAACTTTTGAAAACCGGCTTCTTGGTCCCTTTAATCCCCGCCCCTTAAACCAACCTTCCTTTAATTAAATCAACTTAATTTTTGACCATTTTCCAATTGTTTCGCGTTATTTTTGAAAGCACCTTTAAGAGCGACTTTGCCAGGAACGCAATAATTGGGCTAAAGCGAAGGTGGAAAATGTCGAGAGTAAAGGAGAGGGGTGATTTTTGGGGGGTGAATGGTCACGGCTCATTAGTCTTATCAGCTGGCACGGCTGCGGCCAAAAATGTAACTCGCTTGCGTCCGGGATACGCTTCGTCATCTAGGACAGGTGACGCCGAGCGCTCGCTTATTCGAAGCAGTTTAAAATTTCAGCACGTACGCGTCTGTAGAATCTTCTAGAGAAATCGAGTCACGGAGATGCGCGGAAGCCTTTCGAAGCATTCTCCGAAATTTCAAAATGATTCTGACTACGTGTATGTTATATTCAGCCTTGATTGGTTACTATGAACGCGGTTAGGCTCTCCTTATCTCTACGTTAACAATTCGTAGAAATAACATATTGGGTATCTTTGCGCGTATTGACAAATAAAGGTGGAATAGCTTTTACGGTTAATTTCACCCGCAATCGGCAACGTATTCGAAACTTCTAAGTTCCTCTTTATCTCGGCAATACGGTAGCTTGAATGTATAGGGAACCCCCACATTTACTCGCGTGGCCAACTCGAGATGGAATAGAAGGTATTAGAGAACCAGATTTTCTCCGGTATTTGGGAACCAGAGAGAGGTGCGAGAATTGAGGGAGAAAATTTCAAACATCTAAAATCCCCTGCCGAAATCTCGACTCCCTTCTCTGTTCCCAAAACTAAATTTTACAAAATCGATATATAAATTTTCTCTCCGAACGGGTGTGTGGTGGAGACGCGACCGTGGTCGAATTAGGCTCGTGAAAGATCCCAATTCGATCGTGCCAAAATTGTATGGATTCGAAGCCTGCTTGCTTGTTTGTCAATGATAAATGTTGGAATTTTTTAAATTGGGCCAAAAGGTTAAAGTGAGGCTGTCACAAGACGAATTCGAAATTGAAGAGGAACTTGCAGGGGCAGCGCGCCATTGGGGTACACTCTTAAGCCCCGATCTGTTAAGTGATTTCGCTATCGTAGTTCCCATTCTGATCATATTCTGATTGCCTAAGCTATGACGAGAGAGACAAACTAGACAGTAACCCCTCCCCCTGCGCTTCGAGACTGGACGCGTTTCCCATAACACGTAATACGTGGATAGGTACGAGAGCGAGAGATCTAGTGAGACGCAGGTAATTCAACATTATATTTGTACCACAATGGCTGTAGCCCCTGGAAGTTGGTTTACGAGTATGGGAATTTCGAATTCGTCAATTAAAATACCGTATTTAAAGTTTTATACCACTGAGTTAACGCGTTCAAAAGAAACTTAAAAATGTAAATGTTAAAAATATAATGTAATTTTTCCGATATATGGCGTAATTTATTTCTGGAACGTAATTAACGATAATTTTCGTACTAACCGTGGAACTTTCTTTATTAAGTACTTTTACGAAAAAGACCGCGCGAAAGCTACCATATCACTTGTGCCAGAACGTGCGAGAATCAACTGTAGGCTCTGCAATACACAGACGACCATATATATGAGGCACTCATTTTTCATTTTTTTGGAAGATGAATTTTCTGTTATTTTGAACAATAGGGCGAGGGATGGTGGGAACTATGGGGTTATCTTTATAACGCCGTTTATATAACAACACTAAGGCTTCGCGGTTAACCACAGAGACCCTATTTTTTAACACACCAACCCTATAGCTATTTCAGCTGATGGATTACTTTTTAAAGGACACGACGTCGTAAAAAAGACCCAGCTAGGCGCGTGTCACCTTTTCCTTCCACCAAACCGTGAGCAACCACCACACACACGCGGACAGGAAGCTTTTCTTATCGCGTCTCTTTTTCCCACCCAAAAAAATAATAATAAAAAAAACCAACGTTAAATATATACATCTTTCGCTAACACTATACTCAGACACTCACAGCCTTGGTTTTTGACAAAGGTGCGACTGTCTGTTTGTCGGGAATGCTAAAATTAGTTACGCTATGTTACTCTGCTTGAGTTTTTAGTTCAAAAATTCACGGGGAGTTTTTGAATTTCATTTTTTGTATATTGCGGTTCTTAGACTCGAGTCATACGTTTCATTTCAAACGTCTGTAACGTATATACTTCTGATATCAATAAATCATTGTAAATCCTAACGAGAGGTGTTACAACGCTGCGCTATAGAGAAGTGTGGATAGAAAGTGTTGAGGTGTCTAAGAAACGAATTATACCCGATTCAGAGGTGGCGCTACAATCACCCTGTTGGTTTTTCGACGACAGAGTGTATGGGAAAAGGCGTATCTCTTTAGCGCAGTGTTGTAAGATGTCATGTTGCGTCTGTTTTTTAATCAAATAATGTAAGCTAGTTTTATTACTTCATGCTCCCTTTTACTTGTACTCGAGTTAACTGAAATAAATCGGATATCTGATATCTCACACGCTGCATGGGTGCATAATGTCGCTTTCACTGTGTAAGAGCGTGAAGAAATGGCGAGCGACCACACCTGCTATTGTTATTTTATCTGCTGTATTATTTGGGGAGGGTGGATTGTCGAACGTTTTTCTTGATACCGTTTGTATCAGTATAAAATTATTCCGAAGAGTAGAATATATCGGAATCGATAATAAATAAAGAAAACAAAGTGTAAGGGGGAAGCTTTCACTCAGCTCTGATATAAAACCGTCCTTTTCACGTTCTAGTGTTTTTTACGAAAGTTATCTTTTGGGAAAGGAAGTCCAGTCACTCTAATTTACAAGTAAAGTTCGTATTTTGGCCCTATCAAAGAGAAAATTTTAATTTTATTTTCGGAATCATCATGCTAAAAAAGTAACGTATTCGTATTCGAGAGTTTTCAAACAATTTTTAGAAAGGTTTTTGGTATTTAAATTAATTTGAGAGAATAGGCAGGCGTTTGATGCCCAAGGTCTTGGACATCTATTCTCTTCATTTTAGGACATTACAAGCGCTGTTGAAGGCTGAAATAATATGATTATCCTGCATTTATTAAAACAAACATAGAAATTATAATTTAAACACCAAAAACATGTCTAAAAGTTTTTTTTTAATTCTCGAATAATGTTTTTTGGCTTAGTGATTCCGAAAATAATTTCAATAACTGTTCCATTTTCGCTCCAAGTTTCCCTTTTAGTTCTTTAGTTCTTAATAGGGCGACTCTCATCTAAATAATAAAAAATTAAAAATAAAAATATACATGTATATGTATATAGCTAGAAATGTATATAGTTTTTAATACATTTAATCCTCGATTTCTGCTCTTAAAAATGGTAAAGGATGTTCTAAGGATCATCTGACCTAACCGAACATTAGCGTATCAAAATTCTCTTCAGTTACGGACGATTCTTTCTCAAAATCGTCTAGTGGAGCTGCACTGAGAAACATAATCATTATAAATTACATTAGATTTTATGACTTTTCCATTAAACTGAAAGCTGATCTTACGCTTTATCCCAAAGGGCCATCTGTGAGCTTGGGATAAAACGGATTTTTATCTTTTAAGGTAAGGTCGCCTATCTCTGAACGCTTTTAAAGAAATCTGAGATCTCGATTGCTATGGAATTTTAGCGACGAAGTTATCTAATATCAAGTTTGAATAGTCGCGGACCCGTTGCGCTAGTTTTCATCATTCCATGACGCGGTATTAAAGACGACAGTAGCGCCTTCTAATTCTGAACGCTCTGATTACATTTCTGAACACGCCGCTGCTTCTAAATCTGAACTATCTTATAACCTATATATATATATATAAAAGATCTCAAATTTGCAAAAGGAACCACTTGCGAACCTCGAATCGAGAAATGAGTGTCGCCCATGGATTCCTTGGCCGAATTTAAAGGTGGAATTAGCGCGCTCGAGCCAGTATTTGCGAAGTTATCGGCGATTTAAAAATTAGGCATTGCTTTGGCATAGAACCCATTTAAAGGAATTCTCATTTCAAAGTTAATCACCAATAACTTCGCCAATGCTGGCTAGAGCGCGCTAATTCCACCGTTTCCTCGTTAAATTCGACCAAAGAATCCACTGGTGACACTCATTTCTCGATTCGAGGTGCGGTATGGTTCCTTTAGCAAATTTTGGGAGTTTTTCATATATTTTAACGCACCTTTCTGAATTAGAAATTCTTAAACATAGTTTGAAATTACGTATTCGCCAAGAGTTTGTGGCCATATTCTGGGTTTGAGAGGTTTATTTTGTGACGGCAAACTCGAACTTTACGAAGAAATCGAGCGCGTAAGCCTGTAATTTTTCCGAAGCTCGTAAAACCTTATTTCCCGGACCGCAAAAACTGTCTTATTAATTAGGCTAATTATCGCGGTTCGTCTAATTAGGGTCGTATCTTTTCCGGGTCTTTTCCTAGAGTGTTGAAGTTGCGTTCCGCGAATAGTCTAATCTCATTTTTTAATGAAAGTGTTCAGAAAAAGACGCGCTCAGATTTAGGAGGACTGACCATAGGTGGTGGGAATATATTTATTGGGATTATTTTGATTTGGAAAGTTTCTTATTTTGTGCTGTATGAAATTTGTAACGAAAGCGATTCTGTCGAATCCGAAATTTTGTTCTAAGGGGATAACTGTCCATTGGGATTTCTAGCCATGAAAAGGAATTCGTTCAAATGGGTTTCTGTTCAATGGTAGGAGTATACCTTTACACAGTGTGGTTGCACCATTTTAAGACCTAGATGGATTTATATTTTTAGTTTTTTCGTATCCATTAAAAACTCGTACACATAATTGACGCGTTTCTGAGAAACTTTAATTAAAATGCCAAAAATATGTAAAACCTTTTTACGTCTGCATGTAGGATTTGATTTTAAATCTCGTTTAAATTTCTTATGAAATATATCAATGCTTGTTTTATAACATTTCTCCCTTCGTTTACAAATAAGTGTAGGGTTATTTTAGTATACCCGTCCTGTACACTGCCTTCTTTAATACTAGGCCTATCCGTAGGAAAAGCAAGGGGGTGGCGTTACCGATTTCAAAAATATCGTTAGACGTCGCTTTCTTGAGGTTAAATAAAGCGGTAAATTCAAATGTAGGCCGAAAATTAAAAAATAGATACGAATTTTAGGTTAATAATGGAGAATAAATTAATTAGGATTTAATTTAAATAATTAAACAGTGATTTTTAAATATTTACATCAAAAGCAAGTTCTAAATCAAATCATAAATTTAAATCAAGATCTCTACGTTATCACCTAGATGTCGCTAGGAGTTCTACGATCTTACTTCGATAGAGCCTTATCTAATTGGCTCTTGGCGACGCGAGACTCGCGATTGGCTACTCATACATCAGGAAAGTGACATCTATCTCGAACAAATTGGAAATTAAAAATGTCAAGAAAAAAAGTTGTAGTTGGCATTTCGTGGCCTAGTATTACAGAAGGCAGTGTCCTGTACCTAATGTGCACATATGCATTATAAAATAATCGTATTAAATATTAATTCTTTAAAATTAATCTCGCTTAAAATTGAGTCGTATCTTTCAAGTTTGTTTTCCTTCTATACATTTATCTATACTAAATTTCGTGATAGGTTGTTGAGGGACAAAGTTTTAATAGCTTTCTGTATCGCCTTCTGTTTTTGATTAGTTTGTCGAAAAGTTTGGAGTCCGACGATGAATACTTCTCCCCTTTAAAAGCAGTTATTCGAACTACTTTTTCACCCTTAATTTCGTTTCACGTTGCATTTTAATCAGCCTTAGCTTTTTAGATTACAAACATTCTTCACAAGACATTTCGTACTTCCCACCAAAGTGGTTTCTTATGAACTCCTGGTAATATTATGTTAATTGGGATTATCATTTTTTGAAAATAGGTATTCATTTAAAGGGAAACTTGAAGCTAAAAATGTAACAGCTTTTTATTTTGTTTTCGGAATCACCTTGCCAAAAAAAAAAAAAAGTATTCGAGAATTTTTTTCAGAATTTTTAGACACTTTAATGGTGTTTAAATTAATTTCTAAAGTTTGGTAAAATTTCTATAAAAGTACATATAAATATAAATTCGGACCAATCATATTATTTCAGCCTTAAGCAGTGCTAACAGTGCTTTTGATGTCCCTACATTAAAAGAATAGGCCCGCGTTTGACGCCTATAAGACCTTGCTAATCAAACTCTGACCTGAAATTTTAATGTTAGGACATTACAAGCGCTGTTGAAGACTGAAATAATATGATTGGTCTTAATTTATATTTACTTTTATAGAAATTTTATCCAACTTTAGAAATTAATTTAAACACCAAAAACGTGTCCAAAAAATGTGAAAAAATTCTTCAATAAGTTTTTTTGCCATAGTGATTCCGAAAATAAAATCAAAAGCTGTTCCATTTTTAGCTAGAAGTTTCATTTTAAATATTTTTAGGCAAACTAAATGATTTACAAATTTTTTAGCACTTTCATTTTTAATGGTTAATGAAGCAATGCAGAACCTATCGTTTTTTTGGCGAGGGATCGGACACTAACCGAAACCTCAGAAAGTCGGACAGAAAGCTTAAAATTTCTCATATGGGTAAATAAATTCAAAAAATCTTAAATTTTTTTTTCAAATTTAAAAACTAAAAATTCCTTGCGAAAATGTTTTGAGAATTGTACCACCACTTCGTTTTTGGTGTAACTAATGTAAAAGTAAAGAGAGACACTACCGCCCGACCGCGTAACGGTTCCATTTCAAGCTACACTATATAAAAAAAAATCGATTATTCGAGCGTCGACTATTTGGTTAGCTACTCTCGATTTTAAGCCTCGTTCTTACATGCGCTTCGATTTCTATAATTGGTTATCAAATCAATGTGAGAAAGGAGTTGGTGTTGCTTCATCTGGAAGCAATTTGCGGATACGTCAAGCCAATAAAATAACGAGACGGGCCGAGACATACTTGATGACAAATCTTAAAATGAAAGCTCACGATTAAAATTATAATTTCTGTCAAAAAATAATTAAACAACGAGTTGTCAAACACGATTAACTAATTACGTTGAGATAATTATTTATAATTTTTTAAATTCTGGGAAAAACGCTAAGCCTTAGCAATTGACGAATCGGGTGAACTGTCTAGTAAGAGTTTGAACCAGCTTAGCAAATGGAAACCCAGAGTACTGACTTTTTGCCCTTAAGTATGAACGGGGCTTTAGATATATATATACCGAGTTCCATCTAGTTTCGTAGAAATTTATCCCATTTTGGGCTCCGTCTAGGGACGGAAGAAAAGGAATTATTTAAACTACGCTGCAGCCACTACCTCCCTTTAGAATCGGAAAGATCTTTTGGGATCGAAACTGAGAAAAGCCGCTATAAATCAGGCCATTGGATCCACCGGGACTTTTCCGAATGCGTACACGTCGGTAGATACTTAGCTTCAACCTTGAGAAGAACTAGAATACCGTAGAAAAAAATCAATTTTCTAATATAAATTCAAGCCTATTTCAATGTTGCAACTTATCAAGGCAGTTATATAAAGCACTGTCCCCCTTTTATTATTACTTGGAAACTTGCATAGTCGAAATATTTAGATACCACGCTTCTTAAATCAGCAGTTTTTATTCTTACTCTTCAAATATACATATATAGTAGAAGCGAATTAAACTAACTGTACAAATGGCGCAGTAACACTCTTGTGTAGATACCCCGCGTAAGTAGTTCTAGGAATCGGATAACCATTATCAAGTCTATCATTTTATTCCATAAAAGTAGCTTAATACTATCAGAAAAGTTTCAATTAAACGTGAAAATAGCAGAAACGTCATCACCCCTGTCTGACTCGAGTGGTTTGGACTCTTCCTCGATATTTCGAGTCGGGAGAGAGGGACGGAATTTAGGCGGACCGCGCTTGGCTATATTGTCTTCCCTCCCCAACTTCGGAATTTCTCCAAAGAGTGGCGCTTCCTCCGTTCACTATTTACACCGACTGCTAGTGTTCGGGGACCCCGATCCCGACTCTTGAAAACTTAGTCGGAGTTTTACTTTTTTCGGAGTTATATTTTCGTAATATAATTTTAAATTTTCGCGCCGACGCACCTCGCTAAAATCCTAAAAATAGTTCCTTCTCTACCTTTTTCGTGGGCGACAACAGAATATGCCAAGCCCGAATAGCGAATATCTCTGTCTAGCTACATCGGCAGGGTGACCAGGGAAAAAACTTGAAAAATAGAAAATTTAAGGGCGAATTAGAGGAGAAAATGGGATTGAAAATTTAAAATTATAAGAAATATAGGATAAATAATAACGAAAATATAGGATAAATAACAGCGAATTTATAGGAATAAATAGGATATCTTTTAATATACCGTCGATTTAGCATTTTTAACACTTATTTATTGCTTTTTGATTTTGTTTAAAATCTCTTCTGTTTTGGACTCAATGGCTTTGATGGAATTTTATATTTTTATGAAATTTTAAACTATACTTTTATATGGAAATGAATAACCTGACAACCGAAAAAAGTAAAAAAAAAAAAAAAAAAAAAAAAAGTAAAATATAGGATAAAACCTTCAATTATAGGAATTTATAGGAAGGCGTTGAAAAAATAGGAAATATAGGAAGTATGATCCGAGGGGTCAGACACTCTTGGATTTTGCCGTACACCTGAGTTCATTGAGTTCAGCTTTGACAGTGCATTGAGTTCGAACTCTCATGAACTCTGAGTTCAGCTTTGATAATGCAAAGAGTTCAAAAATTTTGTTCACCTGAGTTCGCGATTGTCTACCCCCTCGGTCTGGTCACCCTGCCTTGGTGCTGACTCATGCAACTCACAGCCTGATGTGTTTCTCGTTCACGCTTTTTTTTAGTTTTAGTTTTAGAATTGCCGTTGCTTTGGGCGCTCAGCTAACGAGTGTGGGTTTTGGTCTGTGTCGGGAGGTTAGGTACGTTTCTAACTATTGTTAATTTTTAACTAATAGTCCCTGAGCTGTGACCTCACAGGCTGGCTTACATCATTACATAACACTATATCTAAAAGACTAAAGAAGTAAAATTAGGATATTTTTATATTCATAATAAATACAAAGAATTTTCCATCCCCGACCACGACTTGTTTTTCGCTGGGTTAAACCCACCCCGACCCCGAATTAATTTTGACCCCGTACGGACACTACCGACTGCTGCCGCTAGAGTGTCTCGAATCAGAATCTGCTGGTACATTTATCTCGACCTTTGCTGAACGTTTAAGTTTATTAACTTATTTACTTTTATAGAATAAAGTTAGACTTTTGTCATTCATATTTTTTCACATATTTTATTTTTTACGATTGTTTTTGACTTCAAAAATACGATTTGTAAATTCAGATATACAGAAAAGTGTATAGATTTTATCCGATGATAAACGTTTCACGTATTAACTATTTTAACAATTTACTGCACGTGGTTTTATTTCTAAATCACGTGTTATCGCCAAAAATTATATTATCAATTAAAATTTAGTCCACAGGATACGTGTTAAGGAACACTCTTTCAATTGTGGCTATATCTCATATTTTATTATTTTCACGCGAATCTCGCGTGTCGCGAATATTTTATAAAGACAAAGGTAGAGGTCGTCTTTTGATTCGTCGGAGGTTCTCCAAAACTGGTGTTTTTTGGTCTAATTCAGAGACGCTTCCTGAATGTTTAGTGGAATTGATAAAAAAAAAAAAAAAAAAAAAAAAAAAATAACTACTCACCCTCCCTTCAAGGGGCTGGAAATGCTTGTCAAATAACTCAAAAACGAGGCCTAAGTACTGATATAGTCTCTGAAGAAGGTTGTGCCGAAAAAAAAAAAAAAAAAATTAATGAATTGTGATGTGTTCCATTAGCGTATTGTTATCTGAGAAAACAGCCATTTACCATTCTGGATGTCAAGTCTTCAGGGAAACTAAGACGTATTCGCGGGTTGAATACTATAATACTAGTTTTAAATAGATTTCTATAGTTTAATATTTGTTTTTAATTTTTTTATTGGTGTATTAATCCTATCGATAAACAATCGCTCGTTGTTAGGTTGCATTCTCCCTTTAATACTTGTTTTTGCCACATAACCACAATTCTTCTTTGTTTTTCACACATGTATGATGATTGATTACACTTAACAATTTCGAATGATCTATTATTCCCTTGTCATAGCAGTTTTCCAATATGAAAACATCATTTTTAGATTAAAATTGAATATAATTTGGGGTTCTACTTAAGAACCTGCAGATTATATTTCTCTTTTACTCCGCTTACCTTATTCCGGTTAGGCGGAAGAGAAATCAAAGAATCTTTCCGCGTTTTTGTAGAAAGAGAGAGTTATAAATCCTTTTCGATCTATACAAAATGTCCGAGATAGAAATCAACAAGTTGGGAAACCAAAATATTACCTCTCCTCGTCCCAAGTCTAATTGTAATTAAGAAAACTAATGAAACCAGGTAGTCGATGTTAAAAATTGATTTTATAATAGGTATGATTATACTTTGAGTGGGATCAGCCGTAAGAGGCGTAATTCACTTCCTATCTACCGGAAACTATTTTTATAGTATATGTCAGACCTTGACGACTTCCGGAAACCAAAAAAAAAAAAAAAAATAAAAAATAAATAATTATTTGGTAGGTTTTTACATTTTTTTTTTTTTTTTTTTTTTTTTTGGTGGGACCTAACCTAACCTAACCTAACCCAACCCAACCTAACCCATGTAAAAAAAACTGAAAAAAAAAAACTGAAAAAAAAAAAAAAAAAAAACTTTTTTTGGTTTCCGGAAGTCGTCAAGGTCTGATATATACTATAAAATAGTTTCCGGTAGATAGGCGGTGAATTACGCCTGTTACAGCTGATCCCACTCAAAGTATAATCTTACCTTATATTTAAAATATATATATATATATATAAAATAAATAGGAGTGGCACACTTCTTGCTATAAGGTTACTTTTGCCGCTACACTACACGATGAAACTTATGTCACCTGCTGGTAGAAAGTTACAGCATATTTATTTACAAAATAAAATGAAATTTAAATATGATATTATGATAGCAGAAGACTAATACTATTTTATTAAGCATAAATGATACGAAAAAATCGTATTAAAATAACAAGAAAACTAATGAAACCAGGTAGACGATGTTAAAAATTTATTTTATAATTTTTGGGTTAAAATAAGAAAGAGGAGTGGCACACTTTTTGCTATAAGGTTACTTTTGCCGCTACACTATTTACACGATGAAACTAGTGTCACCTGTTGGTAGAACGTTTACATCATATTTATTTCCAAAATGAAATTAAATTTAAATATGATATTATGATAGAAGAAGACTAATACTATTTTATTAAGCATAAATGATACGAAAAAATCGTATTAAAATAATTAGTCAAATTCTAATGACAATTAAAAATAGGAGCGACGTATTCAGCTACATGGTCATGTTTAGTTTTATTTTCACTCTCTCGAAAGAGTCGAATATTCTACGAAGAGACCCCATGCTCCGTGCAAGCACGGACGCGCCATACCTACCTTAATTTTCGAGCCTCTGTTATTTTACAGATACATAATAGTTGAAGTTTATCTTAAATTAAAATTATTCTAACCAAAAGTAAAACAATAAAACCATAATTAAATTATTTTCAAGCTATAGGACTAAATTAAACGTAATGATGATAGAATTCAATTAACTATGATTAAACAAATTGTAGTTGAAATGGATTTTACAAGAATAAAGACAACTGAATTTCTAGATTATTTATTATTAATTAATTTAAACCTAAGACTGAATTAAAGAGAATGATGTGATTAAACAAATTATAGAAAATGACTTAATGAGTTTGACCTTCCTTGACTGAAAGGTATTAAGGTAAGCTTTAAGCCGAGTTCGAGGGAAACTAGTGTCACCTACAGCATAAGCTACTAATTATTCCATGCTTACAGATAGAAAGTTAATTTACAAAATATAATTAAATTTAAATATGATTTTTTGAGAGAGGACTAGAACTAATTATTATAGAATTTAAATCAAGCATAATTAAAGTTTTTAAAAAAACCGTACGCCTTTATTTCGTTATACTGCTGTAGTCCTACTTCCTACTAATCTAGCGTCACCTGTGACAAAAAGTTAACGTCAAATTAATTTAATAAATATAATTAAATTTGAATATTATATTATGATCGTTTAAGACTAGTAATATTTTATTTTATAATGTAAATTACGAGTAATAAGCTTTTAAATTTTTTTTTTAATTGGATACATATATAAAGAATTATACGCGACGCTACTATTACACGGCCTGGCTTCCGTAAAGCACCTATCACAGATTTAAGATGTTTTTATCTCAGATTCTACCATGTACTTATAGCATAACCGCTAGCGCGTTGGCATGGCTATCCCAAAAGTTAACAGCGTCGAGCGCGGACAGTGACTGGGAGGGAGACCTCCTGTGAGAGATTTTATTTGAAATGAAAATTTCAGAATTTGGAAATTGTACCGCCACCTATGAGAAGAGTTTTGAACTAAAATAGAATTTTCTTGCGATGACGTAATTGCGAACACGGCGAACGACGGACACACACACACACACCCACACACACACACACCCACACACGCACACACGATCAGGACAGAACCTCTCCGTGAACTAAAGTTCACTCGGAGAGGTAAAAAGCCAAAGAATGATGGAAACCCATCTCCCTCTAAAAGAAATAGAAGCGAAAAGTATTATTTTATTTTTTCAATTTTCGAAGTTAAAGGACAAGTTTCATTTGAATTGAAATTTTACTTTATTCTAGAAAAGTTCAGTTTCAATGTCTTCAAAATAAGACAATAAAATAATTCTGTTTTTAATTTCGAAATAAATTAAGTTTTTAATATAAGTAAATCATCCTTCAAGCTTATAAGACGACATACTGCAGATAACAATGAAGCGAGTTCGATTTTATAAGTCCACGGTTTCACTCTAAGTATTCCGAAATTTGTACAGAAAGGCGTCCAGGCCCAGTATATTCTTTGTAGAGTAAATCAGACTTGAAATCGCGACGGCCGGACGAGACACGCTCCTTCGTTTCGCGGGAGAGAGAGGGGAAAGCTGTTTTCCGTGGAAACATTTTTATCCCGGTAAACGTCTAGACACAGTTAAGCGCCTATATACTTAGTTCCAATCTCAACCGCTAGAGAGGGCAATTTCGAATTCCGTATCTCGACAGTTTCGAGTTTTTGGATTATTTTCCTCTCCTCGGGCGAAAGCTCTGACGACAAAACTTTCACGTACCAATCAAAATATGCCTTGTTGTAAACTTGAAGCATAATTTACCTGTGATATGTGTATATATCGGGATTGGCGAAATATCTTAATTGACCAATTTGAAGTAATTTTGATGTAAAATATTAAAAATGTGGCGTGGTATTTAAGTAATTGTCAATTAAAGTTAGATACCGAGCTTTAAATTTATATTTACATCACGTGGGAATGACTGAAGTTATCATTTTCCCGTATACGAGAGAATATTAGTTAAAAAAAAAAAATTCATTAAAATTATTCTCTATCATCTTTTGAGTTAACTTTAAAGTTATGATGCTTAATATAAATTAAAATCACTGAAGTTCTTTTTACGTTGTTTCATTTCCAATTGTTATTTACGAAATTATTCTTCATAGCAACCATATCTGTTCGCTTAAAGATTACGAAACTAAACTTATTTAACTTGAAACACTTGTTAAACGTCTTAAAGAATAATCTCTCGCTTTAAGCGTTAAGCCTGAATCATTATCATTTAGCCTTTAAACTTGAGTTTGAAATTTAAACTCTAGTGTATTTTATACCCAAAGGGAGTTTGTACTACTTTTCCCCCGATGAAGATTAACATTGTGTATCAATTTGCGTCAGTTTAGCGTTTAAAGTTTATCGTTATTAAGGTGTCCGACAGTCAAACATTGTTACATATAACATTATATATATATTAGATTTTTGTTGTAACGGGGTCTCATTGATATAAATATATCCTGAAATTAAATAAGACTTGTACTTTAAGGTTTTTGGCGAGAAAGTTGGTGTAAGGAAGGTGTTTCGAAGGGAGGAGAAGAAAAAATAGTTTGAGAAAATGTATATTCCTCCATCGCAGCCATTCCTTATTTTTGGCTCCTTGCCGCCCCCCCCCCCCTACTCCGTATAGGCAGTCATAATGAAAAAAGTAGAGCTTCGGGTAATTTATTACCAGGCCTGTATTTTTTGAAACCATTTGGCTAGAATCGAGTACCGTTCGTTCGTATTTTATTATTTTTTAAAGGATTTAAGAAAATAGGAAAGGTTGCTCTTGTTATACCCAATATCGCTTCTCAACCCCTCTTTTCCTTAAAGGGACCACGAAACCTGTTTTTTTTTTTCAAAATGTCTAATTCTTCTTAATTTAGATAGAGCGTGTCATTCCAAACAACTCTCCAGTTATTTTTTAGTTCGAAATGTGGTTATTTACCATTCAAAATTAATAAAACCCAATCTCAATTTCAAAACAAAATTAAATGGCCAATCACCATTGAAACCGAGCTTGCAACTAATTAAAAATTCTCCCGCATTCGAGGCACCTCATCCATCAGAGCGTTACAATGACAAGCGCGAGCCCTAACGTCTGTTAACTTTCAAACGGATTTAATCCCGAATTAGGCTTAGCGTAAAATTAACCATAAAGAGCTTTTCCAAGTGTGAAAGTGAAAAATTTACGCGTCATAGATATGGAATAATATCGATTTCGCTTCCTAAAGTCATTTTATTGTAGTTATTGTTTATTTTAATTAAATATCTAGAAATTAAATGGTGTAAGATGTCTTTTGATAACTTGTTAAGCTCGACTTACTAACCATATAGCTGTTCCGGGCTTGGGTATTGAATTTCTTTTCAAAATGATCAAAATTACCATCATTTCTGAACACTTTTTGAACACGAAGGGGGTTTACTTTAGAATCAAAATAATGTTTTGACCATTTTTTTGACTGTATTTTCTCCCTTTTAAAACAGTTAACTCGAAAATTTCTAACCTAGATTGCCTGGTCCCTTTAAAGCCAGGCGGATTCTTATATTTTACGGAACATTTTTCGATTCTCTCTAGAAAAATGTTTCTTCAGACTGAGAAAAAATATAAAAAAAGAATGTTTTAAAAGCATTTCACTGTTCTATTGCCATTTTTCCTTCGTTGTTCGACCCGTTCTTTAAGAATATTTCAGTTTTCTCTATTAGCTATAAGATTGCTCTTTTCCCTAAAGGTGGACGGACAACTAATTTCTAAGCATCAAATATGTTAAAAAAAAAATATTATAAATGCAATTAAATACTTTTCTTGTTTAGATAAAAGTTCAAAATCCGCCCAATTTTAAAGATGGAACAATTCAGGCGCGAGATACAAATTGGAGAAATTTTCCCATCCCCTTTTTCTTCTTTGCTCGAAAAAATCGTTGAATATTTTTTCAAAAATTTTATAAAATCGTTTTTAGACCATACTATTCCCATTTGGAACGCTATGAACGAGGGGCAGACAATTGGCTGACTTCCCCATTTTTCACGTGAGTCACTGAGTTCCCCTAGCTCAAATTCGTTCCAATTTGCTTTGCAGTTCTCCCAAATTATTAAGAGTTCTCACGGATTCGAAAGAGTTCATAAGAGTTCTTCTGATTTGAATTTGTGGAAGTTCTCGGGAGTTCTCGATATACTTCGGAAGAGTTCTCGATATAGTTCGGAAGAGTTCGGGAGAGTTCTCGATATTGTTCGGGAGAGTTCTCGATATTGTTCGGGAGAGTTCTCGATATAGTTCGGGAGCGTTCTCGATATAGTTCGGGAGAGTTCTCGATATAGTTCGGGAGAGTTCTCGATATAGTTCGGGATAGTTCTCGATATAGTTCGGGAGAGTTCTCGATATAGTTCGGGAGAGTTCTCGATATAGTTCGGGAGAGTTCTCGATATAGTTCGGGAGAGTTCTCGATATAGTTCGGGAGAGTTCTCGATATAGTTCGGGAGAGTTCTCGATATAGTTCGGGAGAGTTCTCGATATAGTTCGGGAGAGTTCTCGATATAGTTCGGGAGAGTTCTCGATATAGTTCGGTAGAGTTCTCGATATAGTTCGGGAGAGTTCTCGATATAGTTCGGGAGAGTTCTTGATATAGTTCGGGAGAGTTCTCGATATAGTTCGGGAGAGTTCTCGATATAGTTCGGGAGAGTTCTCGATATAGTTCGGGAGAGTTCTCGATATAGTTCGGGAGAGTTCTCGATATAGTTCGGGAGAGTTCTCGATATAGTTCGGGAGAGTTCTCGATATAGTTCGGGAGAGTTCTCGATATAGTTCGGGAGAGTTCTCGATATAGTTCGGGAGAGTTCTCGATATAGTTCGGGAGAGTTCTCGATATAGTTCGGGAGAGTTCTCGATATAGTTCGGGAGAGTTCTCGATATAGTTCGGGAGAGTTCTCGATATAGTTCGGGAGAGTTCTCGATATAGTTCGGGAGAGTTCTCGATATAGTTCGGGAGAGTTCTCGATATAGTTCGGGAGAGTTCTCGATATAGTTCGGGAGAGTTCTCGATATAGTTCGGGAGAGTTCTCGATATAGTTCGGGAGAGTTCTCGATATAGTTCGGGAGAGTTCTCGATATAGTTCGGGAGAGTTCTCGATATAGTTCGGGAGAGTTCTCGATATAGTTCGGGAGAGTTCTCGATATAGTTCGGGAGAGTTCTCGATAGTTCAGAAGAGCTCGGGAGAGTTCTCGAAAATTTCGCATAAAAGTTATGGGAGTTCGCGTATAAGTTTCAGAGTTCTCATAAGTTTCCAAGAGTTCATTTTCATTTGTACATCGAGTTTCTCAAGTGTCAGCCCCAACGGGTATGAACGAAATTAACTTTGCTGTATGTCACCCTTTTAACTTTACTTTCTTAGTAAGCTAATACTTTATTTTTTTAAAAATTAAGCCTTTTCTTTTAATGATAAGGAAAGGTCACTTGTTGGACTATATTTCCCACTGGGAAATTATGGAAGATACAGTTTGATTTTATATCAGAAATACGAGTCAAGAAAGCATGCATTCGCTTAAAAAAATCATCTGAACCCGATTATTTCAATTTATTTTCCGGCCCGAGGTCATAATAATGAAGTTATAGTCCTGGAAAATGTATTATTAGATTCCAGATGATTGAACAAGTTCTCGCTCTAAAGAAATCCATACTTCTTAAAGCCTCGTATTTTCTTAATTCGAAGTTTTCCTTCTAACCTACTTTCTAAAGGAACGTTTTCACTGGCGCGGACACAGCATACTGATTCGCTTTTCTTTCTGTTTACGCTTGGCCCTCTAAACAGGCGCGGATTCATACAGACAGTTTTTCACTGACAAGTGAGATTTGGACTCTCAAATAAATAAAGTAGCCACGCAACCTGAATTGATTCGGGAATCGTCACCAAATTGATTTAATCACAAGAAATTGAAAAACTTCCGAGGCGGTTTTGAATACGCGTGACGTCGTTTTACTTTTCATATCAATTTTCTCATAGAACTAAGAAAGAAATCTGCTTTCCCAATGAGGAAAAAAAAAACGCCTAATTTGGTCAAAAATTGTCCAAATTGAAAAATGTAACCATCATTCGACCAAATACAACAAATGATATAACTATATAGCTGTATTCGACTAAAGTGAACCAAAATTCAATTTCATACGTCCAAAGCTTAAATTAGGCCTATAGTTAGGCCTAATAGGCGCTTGAAGTGCAAAGCGCGTGACTTCCAGTCTCACGATGTACTGAACCGCGTTTCAAATCACGTGAAAAATCAAACAGTAATTTAAAATGTCCGTACGTGCGTACGCACGTAACCTTTTCCCAGCATGTTCTAGAAGGTTTCATAAAAGTCTGGAAGAGGTCTAGAATATTCTGGAAACTTCTGGAAAACTCTAGAAATGTCTGGAAACTTGAGGAAAATTCTAGAAAAGTTTAGAAAATTCTACGAAATTCTGGAAAGAAAATTTCTATATATGAATTTTTAGCTTCAAAATCTTGCATTTTATGTCAAGAGTTTTTTCACGGGATTTTGCTAGTAGAAATATAAAAAAAAAGGTAGCTTTGTGGATTCATCGCTTTGTAGGTCATCAAAAACAAGCCAGTGAAAACGGGCCTTAACAACTCCTCCGTTCTTTTCCCTCGCTTGTTTTACATTTTAATTCCTTGTGGAGTATCGATTCCTTTAGCGTGTTTTTAAAATATTCCCCAGCGAGAAAAACACGAATCAAACGACGTCGGTTTTATGTAAATTTTAAGAAAACGCTGTTTAAGATAATTTACATAAATATATCTCTAGCGGCGTTGGTGTGGCGGCTATTTGGTTCCTATACCTTTTTTTACATTCAAGATTCTTCTTTTCCCGGTATCATCTATTACTCATTTGCGACCACCGATACCTGGCGCCAAACGACGTTATGTATATGTTGTAAGAGAGAGAGAGAGAGATAGAGAGAGGGAGAGTGAGAGAGAAGGGGAATGAATTGGGGAAAATGCTGAGTTTGTAAAAGGATATAAAGCTAAGAATTGGGTAAGTCCTAGTGTTAGACTATCGGAGGGGTTTTTAACTTTACTATCTCCTTTACATTTTCACCCTGAGGATATGAAACCTCCATGCAGATCATTGTCCTTATCATTCCGTTAGAGATTTGAAAGCGAACTTCACCTAGAATTTCTCCGATTTTTAATGCGCTGGATTATATTATCGTAGGTTTCTTTACTCTTGGGAAGTTTCATTTTCCGCTGACTTCACGTGTACAACCTGCGCAGATTTAGAAGGTTCTGAAAGTTGAAATGTTGATACTCGTATTTCGAAAATTTGCTTTCCCCTTATTTAGACATTTTGTTTCTGTATGTATATACTAGTAGTGCTGTTTACTGTCCACGGTAGACTCTGTACATATCTATTTGTGTATTACTCGCGACCTTTATAGGTCCTCTCTGATTTAAAAGGGAACTCAAGGGTTAATAAATATTCATTCATTCATTCGTTACTATGGGTTCGGGACCCCTATACTAGCGTAAACTACACACCACGTTATTAATACGTGCAGCCTTTACCCTATTTATTTGCCCCTGAATGGGAGCTTCGTCTTGGACACGGTTGTACGAGTGTTGAAACACTTCTACAGGCGTCCCATACAAAATACATTATTTTACTAACCATAATGTAATTTTCTATGGGACGAATGTAGAAGTGTTGTTAACGACGCTACCCAAAAAGACGCTTTTCAATCAATGAGCGTTCAAACACAAACACCTTTTTTTTAGGGTAAAGTGCTCTTCTGGGAAGCGCTCTAATGAGGGTCACCCTTTTCAACATCTGTTATTTCGCTCAGTTGCAGAGTTTTGTTACTTAAGCAGCTACACTATTAACATTAAAATTCAGTTTCACTCTTGTTCTATTACGCACGAATTTATCGAAATAAATATTTATATGAATTAGATCATTATCATCAACTATAGAAGTTCCTTAATAGAACGGAAACTTAACGAACGATATTATCCAACAACCTTTCAATTGACTTGTATTATTGTTTTCCCGACATAAAAAATAGTTGCCCAAATGTCCGTAGTTTAAGGCGGAAGGAAAAGGTTATTTAGTTCGGTGAAAATAAAATAGATGGCGACCTTGTACTTTTATTATTTTCTGATTTTTGTTAGTCATGGATTAATTGTAAGTGCACTCCATATGTATTAGTGTTCCCTCGCCTTCCCTCCTTTTTCTTTTCCTCGATATGGGAAACATCTATTCTTCTCTCCTGTTCAATCGTCATCATAAAAGTCGCATTTGGGCTTTGCCTTTTTAGCCAGAAGACCAAAAACATTTCTCTATTTTGCTTAGGGTGACATACTCGGGGAAATTAGGAACTAACACCAAATCATGGTTTTTAATCGATTTCTTCTCGGATTTCAAACTGATTTAAATGAAATTGCTTTATTTCACGTAAGCTTGAAATCCTCGTCGATTAATGTTCATTTCAATTTTTTCGGACTACTAGTTCGCTCTAATCAACGGAAAAACGATTTAAAAACCTACTGGTACAAATTAATATTTTTCTTAAGTAAGGAGCTACATTTTATTTTTCATATTACTTCATGTCACGACTAATTATCATGTAAACCACGATTTAATAAGTTTAGCGATTTTCTCTAATCAACGTCAGAAAAAATGACATTTTTCGCCTTTTCTGAATGAGGAATTTTCCTTCCCCCTTAAATGATTGATAATTTTCAAAAGAGGGTAAGAAATTGACGTTTTCGCTCATCATTTAACTGTACTCTCAGTCACGTGGGTGAATATAATCTTTATATGGTATAGCACTTCTTTATTTCTATTGGTTGATTCCCTAAGTTGGTGGAGTAGCTGTACTTAACTATATCAGAGGCTATCTTCTCATTCTTTTCCGAAATAAGCAATTTACACTCCTATCCTTCTCTCTTTTAGCTCTCAAATCTCTTTTTTTCTCTATCTCTTTCGCGCTGGTTTGCAGGGAGGAAGAGTCTGGACTGGACCGGGGCGGATATGAAAGGGTTAAAAGTAGATTCGGCTTTACCCAGGGATAATACGCGGGTGTGAAGCTAATGACGGACCCTGTATTCTGGGTGCGCTTGGTACGCGATATCGAAGAACGTGCTTTGTCGAATACTGATGACCCGCAGATGGCTATGTAGGATGTATACTTTCTTTAAGATCGTGCTCGGTGCGGAAATAGAATCTCTCCATCTAACTATACTTTTTCGCTTAACATTTTAGCCACCCCCCCCCCCAAGAAATTTCAATGTTGAAAATAAATGGTATTCCGGTTTTTCGCTTAGTTTTAGTCATTAATTCGACCAAAAAAAACCAAAAAAAAAAAAAAAAAAAAAAAAAAAACGCATGTAAGCTGGCATTCGTCCTTTAATGGGAGAATGCAACCTAATAGCAATTGATTTTTTTTTTTCAATTCCTTATTGTTTAAATAGGCTTAATCCACCGTTAAAAAGTTTACAAAACAAATATTAAACTAGAAATAAATATAAAACTTACCCGGAAAATAGACTTAGCGGGATTAATGGAGATCCTGAAATGTCTCCGTGTAAGGTTTAGCGACCAATGAGCGAAGGCCGGTCGTTCACGTGAGATCTCCACGATACTTACGATCGCGTTCGAAGGGTCGCTAGACTTTATACGTGAGGAAAATAGGATCTAAACTAATCCGGCTAAGCATATTTTCAGGGTAGGTTTTTAATTTATTTCTAGTTTAATATTGGTTTGTAAATTTTTTCACTAGTGGATTAGACCTATTTAAACAATAAGGAATCGATAAAAAAATCACTTGTTGTTAGGTTGCGTTCTCCCTATAAATATAATTTAATTGGCGAAATTTTACTTAAAACGCTTAATATTTAAACATCTTTAAAAACGTTATTATCTCTAAATCATAAGAATAAATCAATAAATTTCAGACTTGATCTTATTTTAACTCACCACTTTGTAATAAGAATTCGGGCGCTTTGAATTTAATTTTTAAACGACAGACAGACGTATATTTTGATATTTTCTCTTCACAGGGGTTTCATTTTTTCATTTTTTAAGACTTTCTATAGAGGGATTATCTTTCTTGGGGTTTTAGGAGTTTTGGGATGTCAGTTGCTTTGCCGAATTTGAAGGGGGTAACAGCTAGTTGCGTTAAAGCAAGCGCCTCAAGAAACTTTCTTATATGTCTAGCAGGTGTTATCCTCCATCCATGTGCAGCTTCCTATTTTTTTTTCTTTTTGTTTTTGTTTTGGCGGCTCAACCTTTTCTCTTTTCCTTATATAATTAACTTTTTTTGGCTTCGTTGTTACCCAAACAGGCAACTACAAGTTTGAAAAACTATATATTTGAAAGGTTTGTGATAATTACACGAAGCCAGTTATAGTTTGGTCTACAAAGATTACTTGAAAAATATTTGGTTCAATTAATGTTTGCAGTAAGCAAGGAAAACTTGACTAAGTAAATATGATCTGAAAATGAAACTCCATTTATTTCATCAGAAGCTGATAGCGTGAGAAGTTTTTTTCCCTTTTCCATTTCTATCCTCTCATAAAAAGCTTTCTTTTACTAAAAGGAAGGGTGAAGATCATAATGAAGTGATTTTAATATCGATTCTAATATTAAAATTTATTAAAATATTCGGAAAATGTCTGAATTGTGTAAAAATATGAAAAACATTCATATTTTCTAGCCTTTCCATCGTGCCTAACTTCTCAAAGCTAACTTTATACCTAGATGGTGTTACAGTCTTTCAACAAATGTAACTTTTGTGGTTTTGATGGCAAAAAAAGCTGTCCGATAACAGGGTGATTGACCCTAAATGCTTTTCGCGTATTAAATCTATAGAAAATATAGTAATTCAAGGAGCCTTCTGTTGATAGCTGTCCCTATCCAATCTGGTCTATGCAAATCTTGAAGGCAAACTTGGAGCTATAAATGGAATAGCTTTTGAATTTATTTTCGCAATCACCATGTCAAAAAACGTATTTGAGAATTTCCAAAACTATTTTTGGACAAGTTTTTGAAATTTATTTCTGAAGTTTGGTAAAATTTGAACAAAAGTAAATATAAACAGGTGCCAATCACATTATTTCAGCCTCCAACAGTAATGTCCTAACATTAAAAGAATATGCCGGCGATTAATTATGGCTGAAGGTCTTGGACATATAACGTAGGCCTATTCTTTTAATATTAGGACATGACAAGCGCTGTTGAAGGCTGAAATAATCGATTGGCCTGAATTTGTATTTACTTTTATAGAAATTTCATCAAAGTTTGTGAAATTTTGTATTCATTTTTTGGCATGGTGACTGCGAAAATAAATTCAAAAGCTGTTTCCCTTTAAACAAACTTGGCGGATGCAAAATCTTATGGCTACTTATGGGCTTGACCATCTTGTTAAAAATATTTATATATATTTTTTTTTTTTTTTTTTTTGGAAAATTAATATCTGCATGTAGTAAAATTTAATTTTTAAGCCAACATTTGATATAACTTTCATGGTTTAACTTTAAAATTCTTTATCGATTTCGAGGAGAAAATCTGAATCAGTTTTCGACGAATCTGTTCTCGAGAATGATCATTGTATCTTTTGGTTGTATTTCACACTAGGCCTTGGAACCGATTTAAACGTTTCAAAACGAATCGCTGGAGTCGTGTGAACGAGAAACCGTCTTTTCTCTAATCGATTTGATTCGATTTCTCGAAAATGCTTCGGGAACCCGTTTTGTTCCGATTCGGTTTCAACAACCGATAGATAAAGCTGCAATAAATCAATATCATTTGCTTGCGTGACCCGTAGCTATAGTGTAGTTAATTACATGATGGAGCTGCGATACATGGAAAATCAGATATCACGAAAAATAACGGGAAACAATAAAATGTGAATATGAAATGGAGTATGGCTTCCCTTGAAGACTTTTAGATCTTGTTCAGTCTGGGTGTCAATGTTAACACGGGGAGGTGAAGTCGATAAAAGACCTATATGAGGGTTTTGCGGAACTAGGAGAAAGGGAGAATTTGTTTAATTTCTATAAATTCAGGAAATTTCGTACCGATTCGGTTTCAGCAACCGATAGATGAAGCTAAAATAAATCGATTTATAAAGATATGTGTGATCAGGTGACGCTTAAAACGATTGCTGGCGATTTGAATATCCGTTTGATTTTACCGTTTCAAATCGATTGAGAAATGCTAGTGTGACCGTAGCTAAAGTGAAAAGTGTAAATTTGTGGAGTGATTTTTGAATGTAAATTACCTTTGTAATCGAGGTATAGACCCGGTAAATAAGGCATATGCTATAGTTACTTTCACACTTGACACTTTGGAACCGTTTTCAAACCGTTTCGAATGTTCAAATATACTTTTTAAGATATTAATTTTGTTTCTGGATCAAAGGTCACTACGGGTGACCCCTAATTGTTATAATATGACCTTTCCAAAACGGCTAAAAATGGTTTCAAAGTCTGTAGTGTGAACGTATCCTATGTACCGTATATATCGCGCTCGAACTAGCAATTGATTGTCTCATCATCTCTCTATATAGAAGTCTGACATGTGTGATTCTTTACTTTGATTTCCATTTGAAGAATTGATAACATCGAGAACTATACCTCTCCAATAAGAAATGCTTCCTCTTTTTTTAGGGGTAGTTTGTTATCCTAGACCAGTAATATTCTTTGAACTGTAACCTAGCCTCAATTTTTTTTTTTTTTTTTTCGTTTGGTTTTTGCCATAGTTTTATTTTCCACGGTTCTCCCTTTTCTTGGATAGTTAATATTTCATCTCGATTTGACAGCGCGTACAAAGCTAATCTCGCTTTATTTTGTAAGTAAACCAATTATAGTATACGCGAGTTACGTATATTGGTACGCGCTGTCAAATTAAGGTGGGATGATGGTAGGAAGTATTTTATCGTGCAATTTTTTTTATCGTGTAAAAAGGGAAGGCTATCTCTCTTATAGTAAGCCTTTCTTTACTATGAAATCAAGGGAGATTTACTTCGAGAATGCTGCGGAATCACGTGAAATTAAGGGTGGATGGATACGTCCGACGTCCTCTATTTTTTTTTTTTTATTTTCAAACTTACGTAGGGTCGTAAGGGCTGTAACCATCAGATTTGGAAATGTCAAACAGAAGTTTCCTGTCTTAGTGCCATTCGTCAGTGTCTTTCCAAATGCTCTCAGCCAAATGAGAAATTTCTCTCCTTTCCGCGATACCCCGTCTTACTTCCTCAAATTCACCATCACCCCATCAGCCCTTCTTTCGATCTTCATCCTCTTTTATTTATTTATTTTTAAAAGAAAGAATGAAGTGGTCACGTATCTACTAGTATTTAAACAAAAATAATTAGCGCTTGGAATCGGATATCCATTATCTTCTGTTCTTATATTTTTGTTCCATTTTGTAAATTAAGATTATAGTAAAATCGGCTGTGTTTAATCGAAGTTAAACGTTGGAGCTTCATCAATAAGTTACTCGTATTCAAACGTATAAAATTGGATTAGAAAATTCGCGAATTAATTAGAATTCGCGTAAAATAAAAAATAATTCAAATTCACTTACAATTCGATGAAAAAAACAAGATGGACAAGTCCATAGAATACCAACTACACCTTTTACGATTATAAACCTCTTCCATTTTCCTCTTTCCATGTTTGTCGCCTTCGCCTTTGGTCGCGAGCGAAACAACACACACACACACGGTAACAGACACGGCCATTGCAATACCCTCCTTATCAAAATCGCGTAAATTTGAAGTTTTTTTAGTTGGAAAATTTTGCGACTAAAAAGTTCATTTAAATGACACTTTTTCTTTAAACAAGAAATTTAATTTTCATAAATACCCATTCTTCTTTCAAGTTCGTTGAAGTGAAATTGTATAAAATACTGTGACGTGGAGAGGGTGAAATTGTTGAACCCTTCCCATCTCAAAGAACAAAAAAAAAAAAAAAAAAAAAAAAAAAAAAAAAAAAATAAAAAATATTAATAAAGATAAGTAAAAAAAACAGAGACGCCTGTGAAAATTGATGAATGTTCGTCGGAGGTCGGTTGCGTCGGGCAAATTAACCTCTCTAGAGTTCATTAAACGTGAGCGAGAGAAAGAGAACGAAAGAGAGAGAGAAAATGCATTTCGTTCTTCGCTTTTCCTTCAATTTCGATATAAATCGGTTTCGGGAGCCGTTTTCTCCTTCATTAATTATACACCCACGCGTCGGAATTATTTCTCGGCAATTGGCTTCTAGCAAAGTTTTTAACTATAAAAAGAGATGTAACCATTCAACCGCCAGAACTCCGATATTATTTTCGACGTTGGCGCCGCAAATACTTATATGATAGTCAAATCTATATTAGGAAAAGCATCGCGCACGAAGCAATTTATATAGCTACGGATTTGAATTTATTTGCTACTAGTTATGCCTGGCGGCCATAATTATAACTAAACGCCTGGAAGAGAAATAAGTTATTTTTAATTGATTAGAGATTGTTGAAACGTGCCTGAAACATTATCAAAATTTTGCCAATTAGTCTTCGAGTATTTTATGAAGCCAAGGGTAACGGGGGAGTCTTTTGATTAGTCTGACGTTCTTCATTTAATTGAATACCAAAATCTGAATCTTTTCTGAATTTTTACTTGATTCATTAAATTCAGACGATAAAAAAATCACTAAATTTTCCTCTTCATCCTTTTAATGACTGTCTGACATAGAAAACGGAGTAGAAGCTTCATAATTGCCTGTACAATGTTTTGTGGTTGGGTTTAGTCGAGCTCAAGCTCTGGTATTTCTACTTCCGGTAGCGTTTCTATTGCTGCCGAGTGACCAAGCTCAAGCGGGCATTGAGCGGTCGATAAAAATAGTGAGAACTTAATATTAATAATATGATTTGATGATAATGTTAGCGTGGCACTGCATGATCTCCGGTAGTTGAATAGACCAGATTGGATTGAGACAGCTACCAACTGAAGTTTCTATTCTTTGTACTATATTTTCTATGATTTCATCAAGTACCTGATTAATACTTTACAACCATCTTTTAAATGATAAATTTAAATAAAATTTAATATGTATTGTGGTGAATATTAAGTTAAAGGGAGAATTCAACCTAACAAGTGATTTTTTTATCGATTCCTTATCGTTTAAATAGGCCTAATCCACCAAAAAAAGTTTACAGAACAAATATTAAACTAGAAATAAACTTACACGGAAAATAGGCTTAGCTGGATTCATGGAGATCCTGAATTGCCTCCGTGTAAGGTCTAGCGAGATCTCCACGAGACTTACAATCGCGTTCGATTGGTCGCTAGACCTTATACGCGAGGAAATCAGGATCTCCATGAATCCCGCTAAGCCTATTTTCCGGGTAAGTTTTAAATTTATTTCTAGTTTAATATTTGTTTGTAAATTTTTTCGCTAGTGTATTATGCCTATTTAAACAATGAGTAATTGATAAAAAATCGCTTGTTGTTATGTCACATTCTCCCTTTATGGATTCCATAATTATTCATTAAAAAAAATGGACCAATGTGAGAAAATCGGAAATGAACATTTTGTTCCGATGCAAATATCAGTTCGACACATTCAGACATTGCCTATGCAATATCTCCTCGTGAATAAAGTTTGGAGTTTAAAAACTAGGAGTATTATTTAATTCGAATAATGAACAATTCTAAGACATATTCGTTAAACCCTTTAGAAGAGCGGAGATTAGAGAGTTAGGATGAGTGAAATGGTTATTTAGTTCTCTCTCTCTCTCTAAAACTATTTCTCTCTCTTTCTCTCTTTCTTTCACTTGGTTCGTTCTTTAAGCAGGACTAAAATTCGCTTAATCGTCCAGAAGGAGCTCTCTCGTGAATAATGATAATTTTTGGTCTTAAGATTATGCGCACCCCCGGAAAATTCTTCTCTCTTTCTCTCCCTTCCTTCCTAAATTGGGTTATGATTTATAACCGTCCGCCTCTTTTCTTTCTTCGGAGATGATTTTTAACGACAAGTCCCGAGTTATTGGCGTTGGCCGCGAAAAATGGCGTGACGTATTAATACCCCTTTCGCCTTAGTATTTCTCCAAACACCCTTTTTCTAACGACCTCTCTTATCTTTTGTCTTCAAGAAAAAGTCTCATCTAAATTACATTTTTGGTAAATCAAGGATTTTTGAGATAAAAATCCTAATATCAAATCCTAATAAATAATAATAATGGTAATTTAATGGTAATCTATAAAGAGTTTTAACCTAACGCTGTAGTACTAATTGATGCGTGAATGATAACTGAAATTACCTTCATATTTAGTATCCAAACAGGGTTTCATCCACTCGACCTCCATGTAACAGAGAGAATAGTTATGAAAAATATTAAGGTTTCTGCAAGTGTAAAATTGCTTCTAAAATGTTAAACAAAGATTTTATTAAAGAATATCCGTTAGAGGTATACGGAATTCAAGTAATAGAGAGAAGAATACCTCGATGGAGTTCATCCAGGTAAAATAAAAGTTCAGTTTAGCTTATATTAATTGCTTCTTGACTGTGGCGAGGGGAGGGAGTCGGCTGCGGAGAGAGTCTTGAGCGCATAAGTTACGAAAAACCTAGTTTTGTGTAGTTTTTCGTAAATAAAAAACATGAACTTTAATTATAAACTTGTTCTTCAATTTTTGTTTCGACTAATCGTTCGTGTTTATATTTTCCTTTTGCTCATTTAGGTAAGCCTCGACCTTCGGTGACCTGGTGGAGAGAATTTTCTATGTTGGATGACACCTTCACCTTCATTCCCGGTGAGGATACGGTTCGCAATGAATTGGAAATTGAGCAGCTCTTACGCCACGATTTACTAGCCGTCTTGACCTGTCAGGCCTCTAATAATAACATCACTGTCGCCGCTGCTAGCGCCATTACGCTCGATATGAACCGTAAGTTTGTTATCTTCAAATTATATTAAATTTAGAACATTTTTTTGGAGTTAATTTTTTGCCGCGACGATAGAATTTTAAATAATGTTCAGTTAGTCTTAACTAAATGATACCATGGACAAATTATACACAGAGACATCTCTCTGCCGTTGAGATCCCATGTAAATGAATGATTGGTATTTGAGGGTAACATATCTGTCATTTTTTTTTTTTTTTTTTCGTTCTAAGACCATTCCCCAAAATTTTGTCGTCCAAAACTGGAAGCAAGATTCGAGTAGACGGCCGTAGTTAGGCCTTAATTTTACCACACGGACGAGAGGCACGAATTTGTTGTTATCTTTTTTTAAAGTACTTTTTTGACTGTTGATGCCCACTAAATTTCCTTGATTTATTTAAAATGTTTAAGAAATTTCCCTTAATGTTTGGTCATTTAGAAGTTGAGGGTTTCCCTGCTTATATGAACAGCCCTACAGTAATCTGAACCTTGATTCAGAGTCTTAATTTAGCTTTGCCAGTGTTAAAAAAATATCTGGTTAGAATATAGACAATATACCCAACTTTATTGTGTTACGTGTGGGAAAAATCGAACAAGAAATTTGTTCCATTTTAAGGGCAAAATCTCTTTTCTTCGCCGCTCCAAAGAGCGAAGTGCTTCGGAATTTATATTATATATATTTTTTAAGCCATGTCGCCATACCCCTTTTTACACTCTTGAAATATAGATAATTTCCTATAGAAAACCGTATGAAAGAATAGGAATTTGGATATATTTCAAAATTGTGACTAAGTATTTTTGTCGCTGAATATGAAGACGAGCTTTTAGGTTGGGCTCTTAACGGCTTAAAAGTCTATAGCCTAGCCTCTTTTATTTCTCAGCTGAGAAAAGAAAGTGTTCCTTCTTTCCCTAACCTTACTTTCTGAACGAAACTGTCGGGAAAAAATATTCCTCGTATAGTTGATCTATAACGGGAAACTAGGGTTTCAGGGACGAAAGGGTAAAGGTAAGTCGGATAAGAAGTTAGTTTTTTCCCCTCCATATATTGACGTCATCGGATGGACCTTACCAGGAACGTTTCTTGTTTAATGCTCGTTCAGATTATACTTAGAAATATTTACCAATCGCCATTCCCGTCCCGTTTCCGCGTAATTACACTCCTTGGAATCTGTCCATCGCGTGGTTTCAGTCACTCTTTCAGACGAAAGTCCGGAAGACAGTATCTCATTTTTTGTTTATTACGCTTGTAAAGCGTGTTGAGAAAACAAGAGATGGTCCGACGGTCCGCTGTAGTTACGTAACGTGACAACCTATTAGGGATGAGCAAAATATGAATGAATCTTTTATCATTTTTAAAACGGGGAGGGGTTAAAAGCAATGACTCGCGGGTGAGTAATACCAATTTAGATTGCATACATCATTTGATGTTACAAAATTTTATATATGAGAATATTCACCAAAATAAGTTCCCAGTGGACAGTGTCCGGTCGCGGTTTAAGGTTTAGCGGTCAAGCGATGCTTTCCCCAATTTAACAGGAGAGTTTTTGTGACATTTAGAGTCGTTTGGACCCCTAATTGTAGGTTTAAACCGTATCGGCACTCTTCTTTGGGCAAACGGAAGCGTTTTAATTGGACTCGCCACTGAACGATGGTACATTCGCACCAAATCCAACACGCTTAGGCCATAGAGGTAGAAGTTGGAACGATTTGTGATCATGTGTCTAATAGCATTTCCCATTTGACTCATCTCAAATCGCTTGAGGTTTTGCGTCTGCGTCATGAAATCTCGGGGCGGGCAGTGAAATACGGGGCGGAGCAGAGCTGAATCAATTAAAACGCGCCTTATTTCCAGAACTGCCTTATTCTCTACAATTTTGAGATGGCAAGAAAATGGTGGGAGAGGTAGTTTTCTAAGCCTTGGCTCTTCGTCGCTATATTAGTGAAAACGTTCTCAAACATGATGCAAAAACTTAAGTACCGCTTGAGAAAAGATAAGCAATTTGCATTTTATCGTCCCAATTAGAGTTAAAAATATCGAGCGATCGGACTAAAACAGTCAAAGCGACATCGAGCGGATCTCGGGCTGATCGTGGTGTAAATAACACGAAAATCTGTATGCGAGCGATCGAGATCTTCAAATGGAACACGCGAAAGTTTCAGATTAATCTCGAAGCGCACTACATCGGTAAATGGAAAACATTTAATGCCTTTGAAAGTAGAGCATTTTATTTTATTTATTTTTTTCGCGTAGGCCACCTGCCTTTGACATTAGTGGTGTGAGGCTGACTGTAGCATCATGCATTAACTAATCTTACAGTGATAATTCTCTCTGGTACCTTTTACTATAATATTAGTTGTAGATATTTGTTTTAAACAAGGCTGCCAGAAATTATATCCGGCCGCTCAATTTCCCTCCTTACCGATACAAATCCGGAAATAGATTTTTGAAACGTTGCCATCTCATGGCGGTTTTTGTACATTTAAAAGCTTCGAAAATTACGGTTTTCAACTTCTCATTTCAGTCAGTATATTTTATTTACATTTTAAGTCTATTGGAAATTATTTGTTGTATCATTTTCATATTCGTTTTGAGTTATTTATTTTTGAAATCGCTTAAAAGTACAACGCGTGTTGACCATTAATTAATTCATGAGAACATCGTCCGCTTTATAGTTCCTTCCCCTTTTTTTAATATTTTACCCCCGTGTATCCGTAGCCAGAAGCTTCCCGTGTAAACAATTTTTGTCACCAGGGTGCGATTCGAACAATTATTATACCAAAGAGAATTATCCCTGTGAGGTTGATTAATCCATGGTAGCATGAACGCTATAGTTATACTCGATTAATGGAAAATGCATTGAAGGCCCTTTACTTCTACGGAATTTTAGAAAACTCAACATATAAAAGAGCACAGACGTAAGCTTTAAACCCCCCCAGGATCAATGATAAGCCTGGCTAATTTTGAAAGAAAAGTGGATTTATGTGCGTGCATGCTTCAAGATTTATGGACATAAAACATCCTTGTTAAAAACCTTTTAGTATTTATCCTTTAACAAAGAAGAAAGCACTTTTTGCACGATAATTCCCTATAACTTTGATTTTTCTCAACATTTAATAGATTGAATCTTTTTCTATATACACATTTTCAATGGGAGTTAGGGCGGACTACTTTGTTTTATATTAAATTTAACGTTGGTGTCAATCCGCTCCAGCTTTTCCAAATTACGCAAACACTCTTCCTTGTAGCCCTTAGCCGGCAGCTTGTCTTGGAATGTTTTTCAACTGTATCCATTTCCATTATACCTTGGTATTTATCTTAGACTATAGTTAGAAAAGCCCACTTTCTTTGGAACGAATACACTAAATACTACTTCAAACAAGGACAACATATATACCTTTGCTATCTTTGAAAGAACTTAAAATATATATATATATATCTATATAGATATATATATATATATATTTTAAGGGATTAAGGGTTAAGTATTAATTATGATTAGTATCACTCATATTTTCCTATAACGTTTTGAGATTTTTTTGTGGTCACTCTGCACTTGCTTTAGCAAAGTATTTAACTTCGTATTTGACTTTAGCAGAGTGACCGCGGTATGATAGTTAGCTGAAGTTAAATAGGAATAAAGTCGATGGCTAAAGATTCAAGTTCATTAAAGTACAGCGCTAAGAACCAGAGATCTTACGACGATGCGCTTTAGATATATGTCTCCTCCCATACTCTACGTTGTCGAAAAACAGCAGGGTGATAGTAGTACCATCTCTGAGTTGGGGATAATGCCTGGCACCTTTCCACTTAAGTACAACACTGTCGCGCGCAGGGGCATAGGAACGTTTTTCAGGTTGGAGGAGGGGGCAAAATCCGCAGATGTGATAATTTTTTTTTTATTTGTTCATACATTAAAAATTATTTTAAAATACATGCCTTTTTCAGAATGTATAAAATACGCTATTTTTTATACACTAAAAGGTATTTTCATTTTTTAAATACATATGTCCTAGTCCAGTAAGGAAATACATTTTTAGAGCTACAAGATTTTAATATAAAATATTTCTCCCAATATAGGGTAATTATAAATATATTTTTAATAATTATTGCCTGTTTAGCAGGGGGATAGGTTTTACTTCCACAATATAGAGGGGGCAAACTAAATATTTTGGAGGGGGCAAGTTCGACATTGCAGGAGGCAAGATCAACTTTGGAGGGGGCAATGCCCCCTGTGCCCCCCTTTGTTACCTAATTAGAACGAAGTGATTTCCTTCTTCAACTTCATTATAATGTGGTTGAATTCCCTACGTAGTTTTGGATTCCTTTCTTAGACTGTTACTGGACATAGATACCACGCACCGGCCGCGAAATCTTCCCAGAAACAATTACTACTGTTATGTGTGTAGAATAAAAACCGAGAAAACCATATAGGGGAAGGGTAAAGGCAGGAAGAAACGGTGGTATTTTTTCGGTAATCTTTCCTGGCGTCTACAGCTGCATTGTTAAAAGTATACGCGAATCAAGATTGAATCAAAAAGATTCGAGGAAGAAACTGAACACCCTTAGTCGACTATAAGGGGCGGGTATAGGTAGGCGAAAGCGTCGCTATATATTTGGGAATTACGGCGCAAATGGAGAACTGTATCAGACTCGTGGGTTCGATCTATATAAAGACGAGTTTTGAGGGTAAGACGGCGAAGAATAACAGCTGTTTCGGAGATTAGCGATGGAAGAAAAAAGGATCCGAGTATAAGACAAGGGAGAACGCGATGCCGCCTTAAAAGAAAGAAAACCCTAGTTTTAGGTCGAGAAAAGCTGGAGATTCTGATCGTTATCGGTTGGCGTTAGAAAGCGTCCAAGTATATTCCATCGTAAATTATCAGAACTCAGAAAGCTCGGCCATACGCGATCTAAATATATTATCACTTAGAGATAAAACGAGTACGTATCTCGATACCTGCTGACAATTCCGATAGAAAGAGCCTATATATGCCAAGTACCACCATATCCAAACAAATTTTTGGAGAGTCCCAGGATAGGATGCCCTTTTCTTTCTCTTTTTCGGTAGCAAATCTCACGCAACTTCCACGGTACACACCCATTCTTACAGACGTTTTAGCCATTTTGGTATCTGCATAATACACAATTCCCATTACGCTTGGGATTTGATAATATTAATTACTACACCAAATTAAACCTTAACGATTCTACTAGAAATCTAAGAGAGATTAAAAATGGGAACTCAACTACCTCCTTTAATATGTCAAAATTGACACCCCATTTGCAATGGAATTGGAAATTTTTTTTTTTGGATGACTTTGAACTAATTTGTTGTCTCACGACAAGCGCTATTCGTGCCCCAATACGTTTCTAGTGAAACCTAAGACTTTTAACAAAGGACACGTGGTTTTGTTATTTCTACTTCAGCCACTGTTTTGGCCGTTAGAGAACTCTTATTACGAACGCCACATTTTGTTATTCATTTTTATCTATTAAGATAAAGGTGTCCGTTCTTAATAGCCATAGGTGAAACCCGGTGAGGCTATTTCGTAAAAATAGGTTGAGATCTCTTACAGTCACTTTCGGGAGATGTGAGAGAAAAGTGTCTCTTTATTGAAATCACGTTTTGTTAGGATGTCTTCTTGTAAACGAATCTGTACTTAAGACTAACGGGTATTGCCTCATTTATTTTGATGATGATTACCGCTTGGGAGTGCGAACTTAACCTCGCTAGCTTCGATGATTTCGCGGTAATACGAACAACGTCTAGAGTACGTCTCAAACCAACGAGACTTTACGGACCATTTAAATAGGAAGCCGGGACAAGTTCGTTGACTGCCCTTTATTTTGTTGCTGTTGAAAATATACGAGCAATTCAAGGTTTTTAGAGAGGCACGCGCTTAAGTACGCTTATTGGCAACTAAAACTTGTAAGAGAAATTTCTTACTCGGATATCAGGACCTTTTTTTATATCGTGTACTTGTAAGGATTCCATAAAGTATACACGTTATGTGGAAAAGAAGAGTTGGCTTTCGGCGTTCATTTAACTTAATGTTTAAGTTTAGTTAAAGTTAAGGGTTAAGTCAAAGTTCACGTACAAACTTACTTTGGTAGAAGTCAAAGTTCATGTACAAATTTAATTTGGTTAAAGTCAAAGTTCGTGTTCAAAGTTACTTTAGTTAAAATTAAAGGTTGTGTTATAGTTCATGCTTAAGTTACTTAAATACTAAAAACCCTGACTAAACTATCTCAATGTAAAAAATAACCTCATTTAATTCAAATTGTCATCGGCAACCGTAGTAGAGTGCAGTTAATTGTTCTCAAGAGAGAATTGAAAGTCTCACAAAAAATGTGTATAAGCCTTATTCCGCGCCATAAGTCAGAACGGAATTCGTGATGGTGTTCAAGACGGGAGTCAGCACGCGAGACGAGTGAAAATGGCCGTAGGTGAGAGAGCGTACCAGCCCCATAAAACAACTGTCAGAATAAAGACAGTTATAGTCTATAAGCGAACGTGAATGGAAGATTAGATCACGCGTCAGACTAAGGGGAAATTATTTTGCGCCCGAACCCGAAGCGGCTGTCACGAAGACAAATTGATTTTGTCGCTTAAAATGAAGACAGTGTCGTCGAATATATCGCCCGGATTCGCGAACTGTGTAAAAAAACAGAGAGAAAACTGCGCTAGATGGAAGTTACGGAGAATAATATCGTTTCTCACGGGTCATCCCCCTATGTTTTTACGTCCCTCGCTTTCTCTCTTCCTATTTCATCCGGTCTTTCTCTTCATCTTACATCCACCACGCACCGTTCTTTCTCTCCGTAGAATTTTGATCGCCAGGCGCGAACGGACATTTCCGCGCGAGTAAAGCGTCCTCAAGCTCATTTTGAAAGATCAGAATGGTGATCGTGCTTTATAGGGAAAGGTTGGCCTTATAAATCAAACGTGGCCTCCTCTTCGAAAACTAAATTCTTATTGAAGAGAAGTTCGTAAAATATCGAAAGCTCAGGCGGTTAGATACACGATGTAATCCTGAAAGGGTAGAAAAGTAGTCACTGTCAACTCCTTTTGAATACTTAAATCTTAAGGGTACGTGCCCAGCGTAATACGCTTCTAAGATCTCGATGTGCCTACACGAGCCTATATATACTCTGATATTTTTACTATTTCCTCCGCTAGCTAGTTTTTAGAGATCTTTATTTCTTTAGCATTTTGTGCGTGAATATGTTTTTAAGAGACAATAGAAAAGCTGAAAATGGGTCAGCTTTTGAATATAAATCTAATTTTTTCCCAATTTTTAGAGCTTTAATTAGCTCTTTATTTAGTTTAAAATATGATATAATAATACATTAGTAAATAAAAATGGGATATTTGTCTGGCTTTAGAGCGTGGCTCAGAATGCGCTTTGTAGTCATATGGGAGAGGGTGTAGAAAATAGGATGCTCTTTTTAGACCTTATTCCCATTTCAATTGACCCCCCCCCCCAACTCCGAAATTTCTTCAAAGGAAGGCGCTTCCTCCGTTCACTATTTACACCGACTGCGGCCGCTAGAGTGTCTCGAATCAGAATCTGGATCTTTGCTAATAGTTTTAAGCTACGGGTCGTTGTTTACTTTTACGGAATAAAGTGATAGACTTATGATGGTACTATAATAAGGTTTCTTCACAAATCAGCTCTTATTATCAGTTTAAATTTTAACCGAATTTGGAAGTGACACTAAGCGCAGAATAGCCTTAATGAATGCAGCTCATTGGCCAAGGTGGTAGCCTATGAGAGACGCGGTACATTCTCACCGCGGCTGGGTGTAGGGACCGGGGGTGTAAGAAGCCTTATTCGGTTTAACATTTTTTATGGGATTACGTTAGTTTACCTACAAATTCCTAAAATAAAAATTTCAAGATGGAATATTCCTTTAAAGTCGACTTCGGTTCTCCCTTCTATATACGCACAAAATTGATATTTTTATTTATTGATCGACTGTCTATTTTTAGGGACGCGCTGATTGAATGCATTCTTCGAACAGAAAAGGTGTTAAAGAGTAGAAGGAATAACGGTGAAAAAAAAAAAAAAAAAAAAAAAAAAAAAGAGTTTATATTTGCAAAACGTAGGCTTAAGGCCCGTTTACAAAAGAGCGGAAAGCTGAAGCGTAAGCCGATGCATGGAACAATAACAAGAGGAGGCATAGTTTCCAAAATCTCATTTTTAAACGATGTATGAACCTATGCCTCCTGTTGTTATTGCTCCATGCATCGGCTTACGCTTCAGCTTTCCGCTCTTTTGTAAACGGGCCTTCAGGCAATTTGCAAGTCCAAGTCTGAGCTTATTTGCAAGTTTAATTCGTATCAGAAACATTCGTAGTATTTGCCTAGTTTGTACGTAACGCTATAAATTTGTCATTTAAAGGGAGAATGCAACCTAATAGCGTGTGATTTTCTATCTATTCCTTATAGTTTAAATAAGCCTAATCTACCAGTAAAAGTTTACGATACAAATATTAAACTAGAAATAAAAAAAACTTACCCGGAAAATAGGCTTAGCGGAATTCGTGGAAACCCTGAATTACCTCTGTGTAAGGTCTAGCAACCAATGAGCAAAGGTCGTCGTTCACGCGAGATCTCCACGAAACTTCGCGTTCGAAAGGTCGCTAGACTTTATACGCGACGAAATCAGGATCTCCGTGAATCCCGCTATGCATTCGGATATAAGTTTTAAATTTATTTCTAGTTTAATATTTGTTCGTAAATTTCCCCAATAGTGGATTAGGGCTGTTTCAACAATAAGGAATCGATAAAAATCACTTGGTTTTAGGTTGCATTCTCCCTTTAAGGATACATATATTTATACTTTACACATCGTTTTATTTTTTATATACTGTTTTCTAAATATACAGTATACTAATAAATACCCTTAAAATGTTGATTAATTTACGTTGATGATACAGTCAATAATATAAATTGGTTAAGCACATGTAAAAATGTTTTAGCCTCCGCGCTTCGGTGTTCATGGTGAAGCCCAACCTATTGTACCTTCCATTCCGGAAAAAGTTAGGGCGGACCTACGTGCGGAGATTTTAAATGATTATATGTTGATTATGTACCATAAATAAAGAGGAATAACAAAACCTGGCGTTCATAAGCACCCTCTAATGGAAAGCAGTACAGGCAAAAAACTATCAAAACCCATATGCATATTCCTTATCCATTAATAGTTCTTACTTTTGCCGCTATTTGCCGTTAGAGGACGCTTGTGAACGCGAGATTTTGTTTTTCATCTTCATCTATTAAGATAGGTGTCCAGTAGTTTTTAGTCCAAAGTCTGTCTTTATTAGACATTCGTGGAGAAAACTATAGCCAATGAGCTTTGAAGATTTACTTCTACTCATTTATGAACACATTATTTTGGGTGTCTATTTACCTCCCCGAGTGAAACGTGCTCACAAGGAAGGTTTTGCGATGCTCACAAGGAAGGTTTTGCGATGCTAGTATCTGTATGTGTGTCTGTTCGCGACGTTGGTTGATTGTTCGAGGTGTTAGCAGTTCAGTATTTTTAGGTGGTTGTTCGTGTTCTTAGCAGTGTTCGCGTCGAACCAATCGTGTCAGCTCTATTAGTCGAGCGTTGAAAATATTACTTAACTGTAAACCCAGGTTAACTCCGCTTAGAATTCCCTTCAGCGACATATGTAATCTTGGAGAGGGTGGTTGAAGGAATTAACCAAGTTGATTCCAAGTTAATCTACACAGTCTGTTCCACGTGGACATCCAGCGTTTAGTAAAATAACTTCTAAAACATAGATAAGCATTGATATGTGGAGGAATCAGTTTAAATTTGAACCATTTTGTTTCATTGGTTCCAGGTTAACTTCATCTACTGGAAAATTGGACATTTTTCTGGAAATTAAAATTCCTATCTCTCTCTCTTCTCTCTCTCTCTCTCTCTCTCTCTCTCTCTCTCTCTCTCTCTCTCTCTCTCTCTCTCTCTCTCTCTCTCTCTCTCGCCTTGTGCAGACGTGTGAGACAGAGCTCCGTCGGTAACGTGCTTTTGTTCGCGATTTTCGCATTTTAAAGGTTCGTACCGCCGTTTCTTTTGTTCACAAGGATTTTCTTTGCTTGTGATCTTTCTCTTCTACGTTTTTTTTTACCGCTTAATTCGCGTTTATCGGTGTATTAAGTGTTTATTTCTTACGCTCGGCCTTCGGGCCTCGGTCATACTCGGTATGGCCACCTTCGGCGGTCTCGCGGCCGCTCCTCTTCTCAAACCCAACGACGGAGATATTCCTCCAGACCCACCTACGTGTTCTCTACCTCAAGACCTACCTACGTTCACCGATAATGCTTCGTCTGTTCCATCTACTGCTCGCGCTCCTCCCGCCCGCACCGTACCAAGCTACTCCAACGTTACCTCTGGCCATGCCACGTCACGCGTTTCTCCTTTACCTGCCCGCAAACGCTGGACTTTTCGTTCTCGTCCCGGTGGTACTGCCACCACTTCTTCTCATCGCGGTACTCTAACTGCTGATCATGGCATTCTGATCGAAGCGTCTATGTACCCTTACTCCAACAGAGACTACATTGATGCCATTAAGACAGCGACTAACCCCACGCAGATTTTCTCCTTTTCTCGAGTTCAGGGCAGTTTTCAACTCTTTTTTCTCAACGCTTCGTGGGCCCGCCAACTCATTTCTCAAGGTTTGTCTATGCCGGATGCCCAGACTATACCCTGCCACCCGATCGGTGTACCCCCGGTCCGAGTCGTTGTTTCGGACGTTCCCTCCCACTTTGACAATGGTAGTCTACGCGAGATGATGTCTCATTATGGCACTGTGGTTGGACCCATCAAATCCCTCCGCGCCTCCTACCAAGACCCGGATTTACCGAACATTCAGAGTTTTCGCCGTCAGGTGATGATGAAATTCCCAACCTCGAAGGACCGCGATGACCTGCCCTCCCGTCTATTTGTCGATTTTGATGATGTCCCTCTCACTTTTTTTGTGACCACCGAATTGCGATGTCACCATTGCCAGGGCTCTGGTCATATTCGTGAAACATGCCCTACTCGTTTGGCTGCTCTCAACCTCGGTTCCGTGCGTCCCCCGGTTGACTCTCACCTCTCCGACGTGCGCGACCAACGTTCCGCAGCCGCTTCTGCACCCTCGCATACCCCAGTACCTCCGCTCCCCGCCCTGGACTTATCGTCTATTGCATCTACCTCTGCGGTTGATGTTGATATGCCTGTTCTGGACCCGCCCGGTTTTCCCTTACCGCGCACCTATGCATCTTCCGTAGCTTCCTCTCACTCCGACACCCCGACAGTTTTCACGACTCCCCCTGAGAAGGCCAAAGGTGCTGGTATGGTTGTACTTAAGAAGACCCCTTCCCTTCTCGCTGGGAAACGCTCCTCGTCATCCGGTGCCGTTCCCTCTTTATCTTGCAAGGTGCTTTGCCCTGCCCCGCCCAAAGCTCGCTCACAAGCCTCTTCCGTTACCAGTGCCCCCGATTTCACAGACGATATGGACACTGGGGCTGTGCAGCCTGTAGTCGCCCCTCTTTCTGACTCTTCGCTTGCGAGTCTGTTTGACGCGATGTACCGTTCCTCTACGCCTATCTTAGACCACGTGCGGTTACATACCGATGATCCTGCCGCCCTTCTCTCCCAATTAAAATCCTTACGTCTTAACAAACTCGCGCATGCTCACAGTGCTCTATCTCGCTTATCCCCGCAGGCAATATACAAGTACGAACGTAAAATACGTCTTGCTCTAGCAGACGAACTTAAACTGGCTACGTAATTTTTTTTGCCATTGTCTTTTTCTTTTTTTTTCCTCTTTTATTTTCTTATTTTATTGTATTATTTTATCTTCTTTTATTGTATTATTTTATCTTATCTTATTTTATTTATTTTATTTACTTTTATTTATGGCTACTCTAGTCTCTTGTAATATCCGGGGCATGGGTACCCCGCATACCAATACCCGGGCTCGTTTATTTTTTACTGATTTGAGCCCTGATATTGTGTGCTTTCAGGAGACTAATGTCCATCTGACATTCGCCGGCTCCTCCCTCTGGAAACTTTGGCCATGTGTATTTTGGCATGCCCTTGCTCTTGCTCCTTCTGGTTCTGGTGTTTCCATTGGTGTGAGCCCGCGACTGTCATCTATGGTCCGCCACTTCCAATACTTTTTAGGCAATATTGTTTATTTGCGCATTGAATTGTCTCCAAATATCCTTACTCACATTTTCGGTATTTATGTCCCTTCTAGTGATGATGCTCTTGCCCTTCAAGTGCTCGATCGTCTTGATCAGTTGCTCGCTTTAGTTCCGCCAGGAGCTCCCGTGATTTTACTTGGGGACTTTAACTGTACCCTAGACCCTACCCTTGACCGTCGCGGTTGTTTAGAACGCCGACCCGCGTTAGCTGCCGCACTTGGTACCACTGTCTCGCGTTATGATCTGCGTGATGCGTACCGTGTTCTGCAGCCGACTACTTATTCATATACTTGGTCCGCTATGAACCATGGTCGTCTTCTTAAGGCCCGTCTTGATCGCATTTACCTTGATTCCCTCAGCTCCCCACGTACTTGTTTTAACGCACCTTGCCCCTTTTCCGATCACTCTGCTGTTGTCCTTCGACTTTCCTCTCTGGGTGGTGGTGGGGGTCCGGGTCCTGCTCGCCCTGCTTATTGGAAGTTGAACCTTCGGGCTTTAGATGACCCTGACTTTGTGTCTGATATTCGTACGTTTATCGATCAGTCTATACGTGATCAAATTCGTCTCCTGCCAGATCGTAGTTGGTGCCAATGGTGGTTCGAGATTTTTAAGCCTCAGCTTCGTACCCGTGCTAAGGACTTTTGGTCTACGTTGGTTTCACGTGACCGTCTTCGTGTTCGTGCCATAGAAGCTGAACTTCTCTCCTTAGGAGATGTTGTGACGCCTAGGGTTCGGGCCCTTCGCCGGTTACTGACATCGTTTTATGAGGATCGCGCCCGTGATGCCCTTCTTCGCGCCCGTATTACGTTTCTTCAGCAGGTTGATGCACCCACTAAGGATTTCTTTCGTTGGTCTTCCAGGGTCTCTGCGTCCCCCCCTTTGACGTCCGTTTTTGATGCTACGGGTGATTCCGTTACTGGCTCTGCTCAAGTGCGTGCGCGTGTTGTAGACTTTTATTCTCACCTTTATTCTTCTCCGGATCCTCCTGCTCCCCCGATGACTCCTCTTACGGAGTTATTTCGGGATCTTCCCACTCTTAGTGCGGACTCGATCTCTGCTTTGGACCAACCTTTTACTTTACAGGAGTTTTCTTCTACCCTTAAGTCTTTGTCCCGTGGTCGTTCCCCTGGCCTCGACGGCCTACCGGTCGAGTTTTATACTACATTTTGGGACGTTTTACACCCGGCCTTATTCCAGGTGTACCGCGAACTGTTATGTTCCGTTGCTGGCTGCCGCTATGCTAACCTCTTTTCTCGTTCTGTTGTCTGCCTTTTACCGAAGAAGGGTGATCTTCGCGATTTACGTAATTGGCGTCCACTGTCCCTTACGAACGTCGATTACAAACTGTTTGCCAAACTTCTTGCTATTCGTTTGGGGCGGGCTTTGGGTGACATAATTTCACCTTCCCAATCCTATTCTCTCCCTCATCGTACGATCTTTGATAACCTTCATACCATTCGTGACCTCATTGATCTAGCCAATCGCAATGGGGAGTCTTTGGCATTGGTCAATATTGACCAGGAGAAAGCCTTCGATAACGTCCGCCATGACTATTTGTTTGCTCTCTTGCGTCATGTAGGCGTTCCTTTGTCCTTTCGTCGAGCCATAGGGCTTTTATATACAGATGCTCGGTTTCATGTTAAGGTCAATAACTGTTTGACGTCTCCGATTGCCTTTTTACGCGGGATCCGTCAGGGTTGTCCCCTTTCCGGACTTCTATATTCCCTCGCTATTGACCCTCTCCTCCGCTTAGTTTCTGCACGCCTGTCGCGCCCCTCTGCGGCTGCGCCCCACCAGACACTGACGAACTCTGCTTACGCCGATGACCTTACGGTTTTTCTGCGCGCCCCCTATGAATTTCAATTGCTTCGTGCCTGTTTGGACTCGTTTTCTTGTGTGTCTGGTGCTCGAATTAACAACACTAAGACGGTTGGTTTGTGGTGTGGTTCTTGGTTAGGTCGCGTTGATGCCCCTTTAGGTTTCCGGTGGACCTCTGATGGGTGTAAGATCTTAGGTGTGCATTTCGGTAACACGTCGACTGTCCTCGCCCAAAATTGGGTCGACCTTGAAGACGCCCTCCTTCGCGTCCTGGCTCGATGGCGCCCTTTAAAGCCACACCTTTCTTTGTACAGTCGGGTCCACGTAGTCAATCAGTTGGCTGCAAGTGTCATGTGGCACAAATTGAAGGTTCTGACCCCTCCTCGCGCTTTTCTACGCCGTTGTCAAACCGCTTTAGTTAATTATGTTTGGGATCGTGTGCATTGGGTCCGTGCCGAAATCTGCTGTCTCCCGCGTGGCCTTGGTGGCTTATCTCTGGTTTCTTTATCATCCAAACTTACTGCTTTTCGCCTTTCGGTCTTCGTCTCTCTTCTATATGCGCAAGTTCGTTTGCCACATCATATTACTGCCGGCACGTTTCTCTGCCCTGGGCGGCACGCTTTTTCCTCCCTACTTAGCACTCCTGTCTCTTCGCTTCGCCATCTAGGTGAATTTTATGATAGCGTTTGGACTGCGTGGTCTTCGGTGGAGTTTCGGCTCTCCCTTGACTCATGCTCCTTCTCGGTTCTTCAGACTTTGCCCGTTTTTGACTGTCGAGCTGTCGTGGACGCTGCGGGAGTTCCTCTCTCCGGATTTATCCACCAGCGATTTATTGACCATCATTGCGCGTTTGTGGCCGACTTCCTCGATCCCCTTACTCGTACTTGGCGTTCGGTCCCTCAATTACTAGCTTTATCTGAGACCCCGACTCGTTTTACGGTGAAGGCTTGTATGCTTATTCGAGATGCTTTGATTTGCTCTTTTCCTAACGTACTTGACCATGGCGGCGTTCGCCCTGATTTCATTTTTGGCGATTCTCCTCACCCTCTTATTTTGCTTTCACCTCCTCAGGGCCCTTCCACTTCTCTGTTTTTGCGTGGTTGCTCGCGGCTATGTTATTCTTACCTTCTCGCCTGTCGGCAGTTGCGCCCTCAGGCCCTTTGCCCATACTCGCTTAATTTCCCTGCCGCCAGCCCATGGTTGATTCGGAAGCTGTCCCCTCTTTCTTCCCGGCTTGAACACGCCACTCACTGGCGTTTACTTCATGGCGCTCTTCCGGTGCCCCGTCGCCTCGTTCACATGGCCCCCGATGCTTACCCGTTTTCTTCTTGCCCTTGTTGCCCGGCTCTTGGTGACGTGGCACATATGTACCTCGAGTGTCCCATTGTTCAGTCTGCCCTTTTACTCGTCTTCTCTTACCTATCTCGTATCTACGGCCATACTCATGACGTTTCTGACTATTGGTTCCTCGCCCCGGGGAATGCACATCAGCCTTGCAATTTTGCTTTTGTGCTTCTTCAGGATATTCTGTACCGTGACGGTTTGGGGTTGTCGGGTCACCGCTATGATGCTCCCTTTCATTTTTCTCGACGCGTGGTTTCGGTTTTTCATCATTTTCGGGGACGTTTTGTTTCTCGTGTTAATATGGCCTACCAATGGGCTATCCGTTCCCAGACCGTCGAGCACTTTAAGGCCAACTGGCGTTTAAATGGTCCCCTAAATTAAGCCTATATTTTTATTACATTTTATTTCCCCTGTTCTTTTTTTAATTTTTTTTGTCATCTTAGTTGTTAGTTTCTGATTTACATTGCTTTTGTTCGCGTTTTTTTTTGTACAGTTTTTTTTCTGCGCTGTTATTTCTTTTATTTACTTTATATTTTGACCTAATTGTTGATTGCTAGCCTTTACCTGCTTTTTGTACTCGCCCCAATTATTTTGTATATACTTGCCGCTGATTGTACCATTTATTTGCTTTGCTTTCAATAAAGCTATTTTGAACCTCAAAAAAACCTCTCTCTCTCTCTCTCTCTCTCTCTTCTCTCTCTCTCTCTCTCTCTCTCTCTCTCTCTCAAAAAGGTAAAAACGCGAATTTTAAATCGTATTTACGAGAAACGAGTGAGTTTTGTATAGGCACTTTTTAGACTATACACTACACCCATTTCAATAGGTTTAGACGAAATTTATTTAGCCGGGTGTCGACTTTTAAAGAAATAAGTGAGATCTATGCTTCAGTTAAACAGTAGTTGACAAAATGAGAGAAGATATATCGTATTTAAACATAATATTAAATTTCATTTAGAAAAAGTAGTTATACTGGTCAACTCTTCCTGAACAGAGTTGAAAAACGGAAAGTGAGGAATATATAAATAAAACATGGAAACATAGGTGTGTGAGCTAGGGATATTCGTGTTCATAAGCTTAAAAAGAGACCAAAATTACAATGAAAAAATGGTTTATTACGGAGATTAGGGCCCATTCCAAAGTTGTTAAGGAGTATTGGAAAATGCGTGTGGAACCCCGGTCGTTTCGTAAAGGCTGGAAACTGTGGAAAGCCTTATCCATCCGTCCTGTCCCGTCCTCCCCTCTCTCTATATAGCGCCCTTCGCCTTCCTCTTGTTCACCATCGAAGCGTAGAATTTTTTCCTCAAACGACGACGACACTCCCAATGGCTCATCCATCGTAGCGCGCGAGCTTCTTACACGTTCCGCAGCTTAGGAAGATCCATCAAAGGAACTCGAGGCAATGCCGGAACAGGTTTTTTGGCCGTTGGACTTCTTTTTTTTTCCCCCAACAGTTTCCTCTTCCTTAGCCCAGCGCCGCTCGCCTCCTCAAACTCGTCCTTCTGAGTCTCTCCTTCGTGACCCACCATGGCACCATCAGTTTTATTTTTTACCCGTAAGGCTGCGTTCGGATTATGTAGGAAAATATTACCGTAACTGAAGTCGCTTAGTACGCTCTGATCTAGAAGTATTAAAGAGAGAATACAACCTAATAACAAAAATATACCTAATCTATCAGTAAAACAATTTACAAACAAATATTAAACTAGAAATCAATTTAAATCTTACCATCATTCGTGGAGATCCTGAACTCCACATATAAGCACTATCGATCAATGTCATTGGTCTATAGTTCTTATACGGGGTGTTCAGGATCGCCAGGAATCCAGATAAGCCTATTTTCTGGGAAAGTTTTAAATTTATTTCTAGTTTTATTTGTTATATTTTTACTATTAGATTAGGCCTATTTAAACGATAAGGAATCGGTATAAAAATCGCTTCTTGCATTCTCCCTTTAAGAAGATGTTTAATTTCATTATATAACTCTCACCTCGAGTAGCTTAGTCTCTCAATTGGTGAAAATATTCGAGGGAAACTATGTCGAAATTATAATTAGTAATATATTATGATTACATTCTTGCATAAACGAAAAAAACTCCGCTAAGCTTAGCATAGTACTCATGAAGCGCAAATAGTTGATATTATAAAAGAACTTGTTCGTGCAAATCTTGTTCGAATGTTGCTATGTCACGAAATCACGTGGCGTTAAGGTTATACAGAGCAGTAATTTCCGTTTTCACAAAACGCGCTAGGGGCCAGACGGCTCAGACGTCACTCGGGATCTAGAACCGACCACGAGAGCTGACACGGATATAGAAAAAATAAGCTTAAGAAATGGTCGGTGCTCACGAGCGCTATGAGCTTTACGAGCTATAACGTAGATGATGACGTCTAGCGCAATATTCCCGAAGTAAGATCCTCCTCTTTTATGATATCAACAATTCTGCTAAACGTAATTCCAACATTTGGGTGAAACCAACTAACCGAAATCCGGGTTGAAATCCCTATAATCACAATCCCTATTAGCACAATCTGCTAAAGTCTACTCTCGACATTCGTGCAAAATGCTATAAAGCGGGGTTTTCAAAGGAGCGTGTAGAGGCCCAAAATCAAGCGGGTGCGATAAAAATCCAAAATTTCTTGCTTCCGCTAATCAAAAAACGATTCTTTTATCTAATCAGATTGGATTAGATATTCTCCTTTCACTTTCTTTTGACGCACCCGCTCCTACACGCCCCTTTGAAAATCCCGATTTTTTTGCTAAGGCTAATCACGCAATTAGCGTCCAGTCGGCTACGTCATTCGCGCTAAGCCCACTAAGCCCAGAATTCCAGAACACTCTTAAGCTTAAAATGTAAGCATTAACCCGCAGAAATCCATGTTTGAATAGGTATAAAATGAAGTGAGTCTTTGCCTTTCAGCCTCTGTCTTTAAGAACTATGTACTAGTACAGCCCCAACAATATAAGACCCTCTATAGTAAGGTGGAATGAAGCTAATAAACCAACCACCCTACTCATAAAACAAGGATTTTCAAGGTTTACATTTTACTGCGTACATTTTAAACCGCTCTCGTATAATTTTCTCGCTATATTAAAGCGAGGGTGATGAGAAAAATTAAGTGGTATTTGATTGATTCTGCTTTCAAAAATAAGACACGTTTGCACGGTAAAACATTCAGGAAGACAGTGTCTCTCAATTGTTCAAAAAATCGGAAAACTTTTGCAATTCAATTAAAATCCGACTAATCAAAACACGCCTCACCTTTGGCTTGAGAAAATACTCAACACGTGTCGCGGCACACAACCAATTAATCTTAGGAGGTGAGTTTTTGATTAGTCGAAGGTTCTTCTTTTAATTGAATACCAAAATCTGAATATTTGTTTGAACAATAGTTGATATTATAAACTAAACTTGGAACCAACAAAAAGATCCTCTTTCCATTGAAGATGTTGCCTTATTTTCAACGGACGAAGTGAAGTTTTATAATGCCAACTATTCCGAGACATTTCTCGAAAGTTTAAATACGCGAATAAGTCTTTTTTTTAATATAGAATCGATAAAAAAATACTATTCAGTATTTCATCCTACTCGAAACTCATTAACACACCGTGTTTTCAAAGCTTAGTTCAAATGCTTTTTCCATATATCACCGGTCTCTGAAGAAATACACCTCTTTCATTTATTGTGACCCCTTCAAAGGAGGGTATAGTCAACCATAGAATCAGAGAGGCAAATGGTGATGAAACATCACCGTTACTCATCATCCCCCTTTATAGGTCTGATTCACTGGGATGCCTACCCCCTTTGATGGGAAGTTTTAAATTTGTTTTTAGGTTGTTTGTAAATTATTTTTTACCGTTGGATTGAAGTTATTTAAACGATAAGGAATCACTTGTGGTTTGGTTGCATTGGTAACGACCAACGAGATCAACGCGTTGAAACAAACTCTTTCAGCTGATGAATACATCAACGTATTTTCATGTAGTCTGAACAAACCTTTGGGCCTTCTCTTCCTCTACTTACATACACTTCCTGACCCACACTTTCTCTGATAGCTTTCACCTCTGTGAATGTTTTCCTTTACCACGGACTGACGATCCAATCGAATTTATATGTATACCGAGGTCACTGATGGGGTTATCTCGTATAAAAAAAGGCGCGTTAACCCTACTTGATTGGTAATACTTCGTCTTGTTAAGCCTTGGACTTTATCGAGTATATGATTGTCTTTATCATTCCTTTAATTATTCACAAAGAACATTCGCTTTATGGTTTAAAAAAATCTCGCTTGAAACACGTATAATACCTTTACGTTATACTTGGCATTCTTCACGAGATGGCTTTCGTTATGTTAAAGTTAATTAGCTTCACTTGGGGTGGATTAGGGGAAGTTAAGAACAAGACCAGATATCTGCATAGTCACTGAAAGATCTAAGTGTTGGCGGTATTTTCTCTCTCTAGTAAATTATAACCCCCCCCCCCCCCCCCTTAAGAAGCGGGTATCATTTTGAGGAACTGTGGGTAATGGAAGCGTGTGTGCTCAAAAGCGCCCCCCCCCCCCCCAAAAATTCAGGTTTTAAGACCATGAAGTTTCGTACTCTTAAATAATAGTTAATTAGATTACAATGAAGCTCTCGCAGTAAAAGTAAGAATGGGAGTAGATCAGTAGGAGTTTGCACCCGAGCGGCTTCTGAATCCCAGACTGGCAACAAAATCTTAATATTTCCCCTTGGGAATTTTACGCGCAGGAAAACACTGTTTCTCGGTTCGTATCGAATGATCAAGATAAAACAGCTGAAGGAAAAACCACTACAGCTTTTTTTTGGGGTTTTTTTTCCCCCAGAAATTTAATGAGAAATGGTTAAGCCCCGTTTTCAATCAAGTTTTTTTTAATTTTATTTTTTGCCCAAAAAGTAACTTTTTCGTCGTAACAATAGAAATTAACCTTATGGCGTAAAAGTCAATCCAAAATTTCTTGATTGAAAACGCGCCTCTAGGGTGCCCGAACCGGGGTACTACTACGCGCCACGTACAAATTGTGGAAATATTCAATTCGTATGCTTACACCAAAAATAAAAAAAAACAATATAATTATGAAATTAATAGAATTAAATAAAAATAATAGCCAGGTAAAATAAAGTAATGAAACAAATGAAATAACAACACGAAAAAGACTCGAAGACTTCTTACTATATTACAAGGAGACACTACTTCGGGCAGAGATGCACGCAGTGTCCCCCGAGTGAAAGGGAAACTGAAGTGGAAAATCACAAAACCCTAAGAGAGTTTACACTCGACTACTATGACTGGATTTGGGCACTCCGAGGGGCAGACACTCGCGAACTCAGGTGTACAAAATTATCAAAGCTGAACTGAGAGTTCATAAGAGTTCGAACTCAATGCACTGTCAAAGCTGAACTCAAGTGTACAGAGAATTCAAGAGTGTCTGACCCCTCGGGGCCCTCTTCCCCAGGAGACAGATAAAATTTCGGGTTGAGGTGAGAGCGGGAGTGATATTCGAAATTCAACGTGACATTAAACGCGTTATGGGGTAGAAATTCTTATATAGTAATGATCAACTCTGATAAGAGCCGAGGGGTCAGACACTCTTGAATTCGCTGTACACCTGAGTTCACTGAGTTCAGCTTTGACAGTGCATTGTCTTTGAGTCCGAACTCTTACGAACTCCGAGTTCCGCTTTGATAGTGCAAAGAGTTCAAAAAATTTGTACACCTGAGTTCGCGAGTGCCTGCCCACTCGGTAAGAGCTTCGTGATGCTTCCATGTAATGAATGAATTAACGTATTAACTATTCCGAGGAACCGCATAGCCTATAATACGTGGCTGCCGGTACTACGCAATAGACAGTACACAAAAATTAAAATATATATTGTAATATGGAATATTTTACTTAAATTTTGATAGGGAAGTTTAAGAAAGATAGTTTTTAACGTGGTAGCTGACTCATAATTCGTGGAGTAGTAATCGAGACAATAAGAACCTGAAGAATTCTGGTCGGGTCGTTGGAGTCGAAGTAATTCGGTTTCGAATTCTTCCTAATGGTCTCGTATACTTTTGGTCAAAAAACGAACTGGTCACTTCATCTATTGGTCAGATTATTTGTGATCACAAAAGTCGAAGTATATAGTCGATGGAACAACACTTTTCTATACTCAGGGGAAGCATTGAGACTGGTAGACGGCGCAACCTTACACCCATCAGTTTTACTCGATTAAAAACTTCCATTTAAAAAATTCAAAACATTTCTGACGTATTCATTACTATTTGGAAAATAGCGCCATTCCAATTATAATTTTGGCAACATACGCTTTCTATAGGTATATCGATTTCGATTACCATCTTAATTCCCTGTAGTGATTCGACGTAAGAGTTTCTAGTTATAAATACCAATGACTCCCGAGACTTTTTATTTTATTTTTTTCTTGATCTTCTGGTTTTTTGGATGGAGGTGAGACCACTATGAGCACTTTGATCCATTTTATCCACAACTACCACTACGGAATTTGGTGTATGCTCTTATATTCGTTGCGTCGGCGTTGGCGTCGACGCGAAGGTCAATGCGATAAGCGAGAAGGGAAGATACAGTTTGGGACGAAATGGTGGAGACATTCTCACTGGGAATCGATTACTAAGAGGAAACTTAAGATTGGAGGGAGCTGAGGCGATACAGAAGAGGCTATACGGAATGGCCGGACGTAGATTTTCATTTCCTACTTTCCTTGGGACGAGCCTTGGCGCGTCTCTGCCCAAGATTACGCGCCACTCTACCCAAAGATAAAAAAGATAATCTTAAAAATTTAATCATAATTAATTAAAGTTTAAAAAAACAGGAGCTTTCGAGTTCGCAGCTCTCTATCAACAGGAAACTTTATTAAAGGGAGAATGCAACCTAATAATGAGTGATTTGTATCGATTCCTTATCATTTAAATAGGCCTAATACACCGATAAAAAGATTACAAAACTATAAATATTTCCTGATTTCCTCGCAAAAAAGGCCTAGCGACCAATCGAACGCGATTGTAAGTCTCGTAGAGATCTCGCGTGAATGACGGGCCTTTGCTCATTGGTCGCTAGACCTTACACGGAGGCCATTCAGGATCTCCATGAATCCCGTTAAGTCTATTTTCCGGATAAGTTTTAGATTTATTTCTAGTTTAATTTTTGTTTTGTTAACTTTTTATCAGTGGATTAGGCCTATTTAAACTATTAGGAATCAAAAAATATCACTTGTTATTGGTATTAGGTTTAAAGTTAAATATCAAACCTCCACACGTAATTCGTCTATTGGCATTATATTTCTAAAATTATCTAAAAATTCATGGACATCCGTAATCAGCGTTAAAAATCTGTGTTCAAAATCAAATATATTACAGAATAATTTAGAAATCATTGAAATGCTTTTAAAATCACAGACATGATTTAAAAAACACGCAAGAAATTGCGAGTGGCCTTACCTCGGCCCTTACCCTCGAAAAACAAATATTTCTTATTATTTTATAAAAGCGTTGCGAAGTTTGCGCAGTAATTGCTAATAATTTCAGGTGGTGTAGAGGTTAGGTAAGGGTGGAGGAAATGTTCTATCCCATTCGCTTTAATATCTCGAACCCGTTTGGAATTGCAAAATATTTCAGACCCATTATTGAAAGGAAAGGCGATTTCTTTTGTCATCGTTTTAAGCCTCGGATCTTTTGGTCTCATATACTTTAACTCAACTCGATTGGTCAACACGAGCGAAGCTATAGTTGTCCGTTATCTCCAAGTGTTCAATTCGTAAAGACAACCGGTATCTTCGTTTCGTTAGTGATGGCAAATCAATGTGGAATAATGTACTTTTTCCACTAGCACTTTCTCGAAGATTCTTCTTCTTTTTCACTAGGCCTAGTTCGTCTATTTAGAAGCTTTAGAGCGTAGAAAAATCTCTATCTCTTTGAAATTCCTGCCACAAACGAAATGAGATAGGATTTTTTTTTATATATAGATCTCAAAGGTTCAATCGAATCAGTTCATTTTTAGAGTGGAAAGAATTTTAACTATACCCAACCATTGCTCGGTCTAGTTCTCCCCAACACTCTCCTAAATATACACTGACAACCTTAAAAGGGACTTAAACATCCGTTGGTAAACGAACTTTTCTATGTTGATTTTAACTCTTTTAAATATCGTAACTATTCAATCAATTTGAAATTTCTCCTAATACCAATCGAGATTTCCATATCCTTTTACTAAACTATTTTAAAGCGAGGCTGTCACCTTTAAAAATTTTATACATCTGCGTTCTTATAGGGAGAATGCAACCTAATAAGTGATTTTTTTATCGATTCCTTATTGTTTAAATAGTCCAAATCCACCCATAAAAAGTTTGCAAAACAAATATTAAACAAGAAATAAATTTAAAACTTACCCAGAAAAATAGGCTTAGCGGGATTCATGGAGATCCTGAATTGCATCCGTGTAAGGTCCAGCGACCAATGAGCGAAGGCCTGTCGTCACGCGAGATCTCCAGGAGACTTACAACCGCATTCGATTGGTCGCTAGACCTTATACGCGAGGAAATCAGGATCTCCATGAATCCCGCTAAGCGCCTATTTTCCGGAAAGTTTCAAATTTATTTCTAGTTTAATATTTGTTCGTAAATTTTTTCACTAGTAGATTAGGATTATTTAAACAGTAAAGAATCTATTAAAAAATCACTTATTGTTAGGTTGCATTCTCCCTTTAAGAAACTTCAAAATGAAAACGTCTAAAAATATATAGGTCAATTTTTTTTCCTGATTTTATGACGCAGTTCATTTTTGGAACGTAATTAACGATAATGTTCGTACGAAAGGTTGGGCTTTCTGGATTAAGTTCTTTTACGAAAAAGACCGCGAGAAAGTAGACCTTTTCACTTCAACATGTAGGCTTTACAATAGCCACGAGACCATAGCGCGATGATTTAGTATTGCGGGGAATTTTTATTTTGAAATTTCAAAATTATGAAACGTGAATTTTAAGGCGGAAGGAAAAGGTTATTTAGTTCGGTGAAAATAAAATAGATGGCGACCTTGTACTATTATTATTTTCTGATTTTTGTTAGTCATGGATTAATTGTAAGTGCACTCCATATGTATTAGTGTTCCCTCGCCTTCCCTGCTTTTTCTTTTCCTCGATATGGGAAACATCTATTCTTCTCTCCTGTTCAATCGTCATCATAAAAGTCGCATTTGGGCTTTGCCTTTTTAGCCAGAACATGGATTAATTATACGTATAATTAATCCATGGCCAGAAGACCAAAAACATTTCTGTATTTTGCTTAGGGTGACATACTCGGGGAAATTAGGAACTAACACCAAATCATGGTTTTTAATCGTTTTTTTCTCGGATTTCAAACTGATTTAAATGATATTGCTTTATGTCACGTAAGCTTGAAATCCTCGTCGATTAAAGTTCATTTCAATTTTTTCGGACTACTAGTTCGCTCTAATCAACGGAAAAACGATTTAAAAACCTACTCGTACAAATTAATATTTTTCTTAAGTAAGGAGTACTACATTTTTTTTTTCATATTACTTCATGTCACAGAGGATAGGTGACGACTAATTATCATGTAAACCACGATTTAATAAGTTTAGCTGTTTTCTCTAATCAACGTCAGAAAAAATGACATTTTTCGCCTTTTCTGAATGAGGAATTTTCCTTCCCCCTTAACTCTTGAATTATTTTTTAAAGGGAAACTTGCAGCTAAAAATTTAACATCATTTGAATTTATTTTCGGAATTACTATTCCAAGAAACGTAATCGAGAATTTATTCGGAATTGATTTTGTTGTTGTTTAAATTGATTTCTGAAGTTTGGTAAAATTTGAAAAAAAAAAAAAAAGTATGAATTCGAGCCAGTCATACTATTTCAGCCTTCAACAATGCTTGTAATGTGCAAACATTAAAAGAATATGCGGGCGACATTAAACGTCAACCACTTCTTTTAATATAATAAACATCGCAAGAAACAGTTGAAGGCTGAAATAATTTGACTTGCCTGAATTTATATTTCCTTTTATAGAAATTTTACTTCAAAAATTAATTTAAACACCAAAAACGTGTCTAAAAATGGTTTTGGAAATTTTCGAATACGTTTTTTGGCATGGTGATTCCAAACACTGCCTTCTTTAATACTAGGCCTATCCGTAGGAAAAGCATGGGGGTGGCGTTACCGATTTCAAAAATATCGTTAGACGTCGCTTTCTTGAGGTTAAATAAAGCGGGAAATTCAAATGTAGGCCGAAAATTATAAAATAGATACGAATTTTAGGTTAATAATGGAGAATAAATTAATTAGGATTTAATTTAAATAATTAAACAGTGATTTTTAAATATTTACATTAAAAGCAAGTTCTAAATCAAATCGTAAATTTAAATCAAGATCTCTACGTTATCACCTAGATGTCGCTAGGAGTTCTACGATCTTACTTCGATAGAACCTTATCTAATTGGCTCTTGGCGACACGAAACTCGCGATTGGCTATTCATACAGAAAAGTGACATCTATCTCGGACAAATTGCAAATTAAAAATGTCAAGAAAAAAAAGTTGTAGTTGGCATTTCGTGGCCTAGTATTACAGAAGGCAGTGTTCCAAAAATAAATTCAAGAGCTGTTCCATTTTTGGCTCCAAGTTTCCCTTTAACGATCAACCCGAAAATGCTACTCAATTTCCATTTGGAGTTTATGAAAAATCCTTGACAGCCTCACTTTAAATCTTGCAGGAAGGAACCTATATTCACTAGCTGGGCTTATATGAGAATTTGGTCCTTTTCAAGGATATAACTGTGTGTAAGACTAGAAAAGATTCCTAGATTTGTAAGCGGTGAATTTCCAAACTGATTCCGACTGATTTTTTTTTTTTTTTTTTTTCTCGTAAGAACGTTGGAATTAAAGACTGAAAACCTCTCTCTTTTTATCGATAAGGGAATGAAAAATAAAAACTTTTTAAGACTTTTTCGACGATAGTTTCGTTTCTTTAGAATTTAGATTTTTGTTGTACAACTTATAGAGAGACCGAGAGATGGGTAAGAAAGGCAGAAATACGTATAAATAATAATAAAAAAGAAATGGGTTTTCAAAAAGTAGGTTAATAGGCTCTCAAAATGATATTTATAATTAAACCGAATTGTAATCAAAATGATTATGTAGGAATACTATCACTTGCATCGCGTAGAGTATGATACATCGCCGAAACTGGAGTAGGTCTTTAAAAACACACAAGGGAAACATAACGCTAGAAATAAAATTATCTTAATGCGTGCGGTAAAAACATTATATCTTAAGTACTTTATATCTTCAGTACTTGCGTATAAGAATACATTAAAGGGAGATTGCAACCTAATAACAAGTGAATTTTTTATCGATTCCTTATCGTTTAAATAGGCCTAATCCACCGATAAAAAGTTTACAAAACAAATATTAAACTAGAATTAAATTTAAAACTTACCCGGAAAATAGGCTTACAGGGATTCATGGAGATCCTGAATTTCCTCCAGGTAAGGTCTAGCGACCAATGAGCGAAGGCCCGTCGATCACGCGAGATCTCCACGATACTTACGATCGCGTTCGTTTGGTCGCTAGACCTTATACGCGAGGAAATCAGGATCTCCATAAATTCCGCTAAGCCTATTTTCCGTATAAGTTTTAAATTAAACCTCGGTTAAATATGATTAAATCGGCTAGTTACGCCTCGTCTGAAAAGGGTGTAAGCATATTTTCAGGGTAAGTTTTTAAGTTTATTTCTAGTTTAATATTTGTTCGTAATTTTTTCAGTAGTGGATTAGGCATATTTAAACAATAAGGAATCGATAAAAATCACTTGTTGTTAGGTTGCATTCTCCCTTTAAAAACCGATAACATAAGAACTAATTATGGCTTTTAACAGTTAAAAAATATTAACCACTAGCTAATAACGTCTTCAAATGGGCTTTGATTCACTTGATTGACTCCCAAATGTTAGATGGGGTTTTTTTCCTAATTGTTCAACTTTCCAAATAATTGATATTGCTGCTGTCCTGATACTGATCCTTTTTTATTTTTTTTTTTTTTTTCAAAATTAGTCACTAAAAGCAATTTCTTATATTTTATAATTTTTCCCGTTTTTTTAATGTGCTTCTAAGAGTTCCTACAAATTCGACCATTCTCTCAAATATATTTTTTCTTATTTATGTATTTTCACTGCATGTTTTTAATATGTGCGGCGCTTAAAAGCTACAAAGGGATAGTGCACCAAAATACAAAAATTAAATGATTGAACAAGTTTTGGGAACTAGGGACAATTGTCAACTTCTTCAGTGTATACTTAGTTTTAGAATTAGAATTAAGGCGGTTTCGACCCTTTAAAAAACGTGCAGTTTTATCATAACGTTATATTTCCTATAATTCGAGTGATTCTGTTATATATATATATCTTTTTTTATATTTCTAGAAATCATTATTCATATAATTTTCTAGAAATCGATGGAAAACTTCCTATTTTCCTTTAATTTTTCTTAGATTTTTTTGCGGTCACCCTGTATCAGCAACGTTTTTCTGAACAGTATTTTTCTGTTCTTTTTCATCTAAAGCGTTGGCCAAATTTAAAAATGGTTGAATATTAGTTTCATTTTACTTCACTTGGTGGAGCCACTCACCAGAGTCGTAACTACTCCAATCTTGCATATTTTGTTGGTGGTTTCAAGAACAATCCTAAATTTGTTATTATTTTTCAAAAGACTCGGCTTTTTGCTAAAACCAATACCAAGTAACACGTCTTGGGTATTAGGATAAACACGTTCGTGTTTATCCCTTTATCTAAACTCGAATTTCATCAGAAACCGTAATGTCTTTTCCAATGGACCTTCCTCTCCCATTGATGTTAATTTTAAATTCTATCAGTATCACTAATAAAATTAGCTAAAGATGGAGTTCCTTTAATGTATATATATTTATCATTAGTCCTAGGTCGTCTTTATCCGTTTTTTGGAAAATATATAATAGTAATAAAATCTTTGAAGTAGTAGACTAAATCTACTAACTATAATTTTAAAGATATGAAATTGCTCTTTCTCTAACAAATAATTTCTGTCCCTTCACGGGTTTGATTCGAGTTAGATAAAGAGTTTTTTTAAGGGTGCGAAGCAACCTCTTTTTTGTATAATTTTTTTCTCTATCTGATTCAACTCGAGCTAAGAATTCCAGTCGTGAACGCTGAGCAAAGCCACCTCTCTTCGTCTACTCAGAATTTTTAGCCGTTTAAACTAATTTCAGTTGATTAGTTGATTTATAAATAATATATCCTTTTTTGACCTATAATATCTATATTGTTTTTTGTGGATTTTTGGCTGGGAGCCTTGTCGAATGTTAAATCTTTACCAAGGTTGAACTAGAAATTAATATCTCAGTCCGGTCATAAAAAATGTACTTTTAAATCACGTGACTCGATTCTCATGAAATTTTTTAAATATCTTTGAATATAGTGAGACCCGCGGACATCAATATCACTCCATCCCGAACACCATTGTCGGCCGATAAACTGACGGAGTTAACGTGCACTACATCGGGATCTCGTCCGGCCGCTACCATCTCGTGGTGGAAGGGTAGCAAATTACTCAAGTCCACCAAGGACCAAGTGACTAAGAACGGGGACGTCACCACCAGCGTGCTCAGCTTCATCCCTTCGGCCGAAGATAATGGAAAATATTTATCTTGTCGAGCGGAGAACCAACTTATCTCCGGGAGTGCCTTGGAGGAAGGCTGGAAACTCGAAGTTTATTGTGAGTCATACACCTTTACTTCATTTTATATAAATATGAAACGTATATTGTAAGCTATTTCACCGTGATTTTTTTGGTGAGCGAATGAATTAATATACCCTTACATTATAGAGAAAAAAAATACTCTCTGAAATAGACTAAAGCCTAGTTCATACTTGCCTGTAGCGTTTTCCATCTTTCCCTGTTTGACACGCTGACAAGTCGCTTCGCCTCGGTTTTTTCATAGCCAAGGCTTAAAGGGAGAATGCAACCATAAGCTTAACTGGATATTCATGGAGATCCTGAATTTCTTCGCATATAATGGTCACTACCAACTGAATTATTAGAAGTCCCATGGAGATTTATCGACGAGCATTTGCTCATTGGTTGATGGATCTTACATACGAAGAATTCAGGATCTCTATGAATCCAGCTAAGCCTATTTTCATGGTAGGTTTTAAGTTCATTTCTAGTTTAATATTTGTTTTATCCCCCCCCCCCCCCCCCCAGTTCGGAAAATTTTCCTAGAGAGGAATGTACATAAAAATTCCCAGACTAAATGGTAGTAACGGCTTAAAAAAAGCTTCTACTTCATTGTCCTTTTGCTAATAGATTTTCCCCCTGGGTAAACCCCCGCTGAAAAAATTACTCAGACGTCAAAAATTTCAATCAGAATAACTCCCTAATCCTATATCTTTATCCCTCCACTTTTTATTAGAGCCCGAGGTGAAAACATACTCCCAAGCGGGCTAAAACACGTTTACACTATGGCTCCGGCATTTAAGCCTAATTGCCTTTCAAGCTAAATACGATTTCGATAGATGGAAATCGGCTTACGCTACACGCGTTGACGCCGGCGCGCACCCACTGACAAACAAACTTGCATGGGTTCCGCATTCAAACTATTATCCCTATCGAAATTAATATACCGCGCCTGAAAAGGTGCGCGTTTGAAATTCACCAACGCTACAAACATTTTACAGCTTACAAACTTGTAATAGCGTACGTGAAAGGGCGAATCAAATCCTTTTATTACGATAAATGGATTTAGTCAAAATATTTACAGACAAGCAAAGATAAAATCATTTAAATGTAAAAAAAAAAAAAAAAAAAAAAAGTTGTTCCGACGTTTAAATAGAGTTTGGACGAAATGGAGTGTTAATATTCGATAATTTAATATTTTGATTTATTAGACCCTAAAGTTTGATATTAAGTAAGAAAAAATATCAAAATGAGTTCAAATACGATAAAAACTGTATTTTTAAATAAGCGCATCTAAATTTCTACCATTATTTTTCAATCCCGCTTTGGAGATAAAGGAATTCGAGCCAATCAGATCTCTTTTTCGAAACAGCTATATTCCATTCCAATATTTAACAAATTATGGCAAGGCGCCTAAAGGTGGCGCCGTATTAATTTATCGATTAAAATTAAAAAATACATTTATTTTATATTTTCGCCCAAGGCTGTGGCTTCTTTTTAAGTCGGAACCATGTACAGAATATCAAATATCGTTTCCGCTGATTTTAAATCCCATTTTATCCACGCTATACCCCGCGTTTCACCTAGAAACATTTTTTCACCAAGGCGTGACGCGAATGGTCTTTTGGCTGCGAAATATTCTTACTACAGGAATTTTTATCCCCGGATCAAACGTTCGTAAGATATATAGAGCGCTAAAATTTCCTGAATTTATAGAAGTTAAACAAATTCTCCGTTTCTCCTAGTTCCGCAAACCCCTCATACAGGTCTTTTATCCACGTCACCTCCCCGTGTTAACATTGACACACAGCCTGAACAAGATGGAAAAGTCTTTAAGGGAAGCCTTACTCCATTTCATATTCACATTTTCTATATTCACGATTTTCATGTTTCTCCCTATTTTTCATGATGTCCGGCTCTCCCTGTATCACAACTCCATCATGTATTCTTTAATTAATCCAAGATGTATTTAACTACAATATTTATTTTTGCATATCTAAACCCCCGTTATTTTTCGTAATGTCTGACTTTCCTTTATCCTTACTCGACCATGATGACGTCATCGAGATCGTCTGGCTCTCTCTGAAATATAACATCATCATCAATTTAACTCAACTATGTACTTTTGCACATCTAAACCTCCACGTTACTAAAAGGGAATGAAAAATTAAATTTTTAAAAATTAAACTTTGCGGTTTAAGCATACGCGACTACTTGATTTTTCCTGTGATATTTTAAATAACAAAGCGCAAAAGTAGTTTTGCGTAACCTAAAAGTATCAGGTTCAATATCCTTTTAAATTGATACAGTACTGACATCACTTTTTTAGCATAAGCGACTACCTTTTTTTCGCGGGGCATTGCCTCTAAAGATTGAAGCGGTTTATTTTTAATATATTGTGTGAGATTTTGGCTCTTGTTAGTTAGTTCGTATCACTATCCAAGAAGATAAGCAGCGTCGAGCGCGGACAGTACCTCAAAAATATTATATTTTTTTTTGTTTTTTTTTTTTCTCTTTTCATGGGATATTTTATTTACAAACCCAGAAAAGTAGGGAGTTTATTTTTAGCTTGCGGTGACGTCTGGTGGAATCGAAAATCTATCATTTTCTCTGTGAACGTCTTTTCTACATACTACAAACTTCAACAGACCAAAGCAATACAGTACCCTACAAACCCCCTAGAGGGGGTGTGGCTAAAAAAGAGAGAATGTGGATTGTTTAGGGTAGTAGCGAGAGTGACGTTATTTACACGCACGAACGAGTTAAAACGGGGATAGACTGGAAAAGAATTCGCGAGACGGTTCTTTTTTTTATATTTCTCACATATTAGTGTTTCAAATAGAGAACGTGTATACTATTCAGACGTTAATGTATTCAATAAATCTGAGATTTCCCTTCCCCTAGTGTTGCCTGAAATATGATTATGACCCAAACTTGAAGCGATGCAATTTGACTATTTATCCTAGATGAACTTGGGAACTTGTCTCTCAAAACTTGTAGCAAATATGCAATTAAGACGCAACTATATTGTTAGACAGAATTGCTGAGACAAATTGGACTCTCAACAAAACCGCAGGCACCATAGGGAAACAAGATACATGGATAGCAAATTTAGAAAAATTTGGGGTTTATAGAAACTTTATTTTATTGTTTATGAAACACTTTAGCCGTGGTAATTCGTTCAAATTAGAATTACTGATGTGAGGAGGTTAATAACTAAGCCAATTTCAAATTAATTTTAAGGGTCAATGGGATAAATGCTATGTTTCTTAATATTTGCCAGGGATTTCATTTATTTGAAATAAATTGAGTTTGGAATTTATAAATTGTAAATCTTGTCCAATTATAATATAATATTAGAGAGAAATTTAAGAGAAAATTTAACACGCGTTCCTACAGCAAAGTGAAATCATAATCGACGAATTCGAAATTGAAAAGGAACATGGAAGGGCAGCGTGCCATTGGGGTACACTCTTTACGCGCCAATCTGTTAAGAGATGGCGCTATCGTAGTTCCCATTCTGATCCTATTCTGTCTAAGCTATGACGAGAGAGACAAACTAGACGATAACCTCTCCCCTCGCGCTTCGAGACTCGACGCGTTTCCCATTGCAACGGGTGTAATACGTGGATAGCTACGAAAGCGAGAGATATTGAGGGGCAGTCGCGCCATCTATTGTGAAAATTCATCATTATATTTGTATCCCAATGCCCGTAGCATCTGGGAGTTTATGAGTATGGAAATTTCGAATTCGTCAATTGCTTGCTCTCGGTCTTTGATTTTAAAATAATTTTTCATTAATATATTTGCCACTTCAGGCAGCTGAGAGCACAGCAATTCCTTCATGGTCTTTGACGTTTGACATTTTTAATATCTTTTCATGCTCCGTCATTATTAAACTGTCAGTATAGTGTAGGTGAAAAATCATTACTGTATTCAGTATATTTTAAAGCATTTCAATTTCATATCATAATACTTTTTATTATTATTATGTCGCATCAAATTCCGTTTGGTTATTTTATTGAACAAAATCCCTCAACAAGTTCTCAAGAAATCTCGTAGGTGTCGCTACATCATTCTCTTTTTTTTAATCTAAATTATCGTATACTCCGCTCCAGCATTCGTGGAATCTAAGACCATTAACAATGGAGACCTATATATATACCTAGATAAAGATGAACAATAGTTAAGCGTCCGTAATAACAGCCCAAACAGTGCATGCAAAAAAAAAAAAAAAAACGCGTTCTCGTCATCTGGATATAGAGCTCGGAGTGTGATGAAAAGAACTTTAGATATCCATTGATAACTAGGCTTTTTTCAGATATTTTAATCTCGGATAAATTTGTTGTTAATATAAAAACGAATATTATATAAACAGACGTGTATCAAATGGATCGGAGATAAAATTTTAAGCTTGATTAATAAAGAAAATTACATGTTTTAATTCAAAAATAAAAATGACCTTTCTCAAAATCTGTGCAGAATGAAATATAATAATTATATTATAATCTAAATGGAAAGAAACCGACTAAATCACTTCATTCTATCTTCAAGGTCTCAGTTTGGGTTAAAATCCGCGTAGAAACTCGTGTTTCAAATTTTCTTGTCCGAATGAATAACGTCGTGCAACGTATCAATTTCCTAAAACAATGAGTACAAATAAAAAGTTTGCCTTACATTCGGATACGTTAACTCGAATAAGAAATGGATATGTTTTTGCGACCGGATATCTGATTGACATTCACGATGGACTTATTCATTTATCCAAAGTTACGAATGATTTCCGAGCTCTATCCTATTCTTTATCCATAGCAGTCGTGCACGAGATTTAATTCCTACTTTAACCCGCACTGTGTCGCCGTTAGAGGACCTTACGAACGCAAGGCTTTGATATTCATCTTTATCTATTAACATAGTTGTTCATTGTGATGGAATTTAAACCCGGGTACCATCGCGCGAGAGACGCTGGTTCGGGTCGATTGGTAGAATTCGATCATACTCCTATATGATTCGCTCTTATTACCACTGGCTCTCTTCTATGTATTTTCTTTCTTTATTACTACCCTTTTCGGTTCAATTTTTCTTGGCAAAAGCTTACATCTGTGTGGTCTATTCCATTTTCGATATTCGTTTCAGACAATATTTTCTCCCGAGGGTTTTTTTTCCCTCTTAGTTCGCTTCTTTCTTATCTTACCCTGAGAAAAAGGCATCTGCTAGAGTTGCCTCTAGTTCTAAGTTAACCTTTTTTTTCTACCTACCTCACGAACGGGAAAATTGGAACTTCATCAAGATTTTAAGGTTTTTTTTATTTATTTTTCTTGAGAGTCATCGAGGGTGGAAAAAGTAAAAGGGTTTTCTTTTCTCCCTTCTGTTTAACTATACGGCGCGGGCTTAGGTTGATTCCTATTATAATATTATTGATTAATCCGATAGCGCGGAGAGAAAGAGACGTTGCCCTCGCCCGTTTATTAGACAAGACCCTATCAATCATTGTCCAAGTCTCCTCTAGAAAACAATGATAATTATGCAAAACTCTTCTTCGTCCCGTGCGCGCAATATCCAGGGTAAAAATGTTTTAAATTCGGAATTAATGGGTATAGGTGGAGAAGAGTGGTGGAGGGTATTAAGACATTGTAAGAATGCTTGCCTCTTTATTAGCTCCTTTACCCCTGTATGGAAAGGTAAAATAAAAAAACTGTCTTACATTTTATCGATCGTGGTAGACGAGACAGTGCATGAAGCCCTTAATTAGGCTAATTAACTGATTTTCAAGTTTTCCCAATTTATTTCGGCTATTAAACTTAGGTTTATCGCGTATCAATCAATGTTTGTCTGAATTTTGAGGTTAACGATTATGTTCTTTTAATCTCGTTTTTAAACATTTTTGGAGAATGAAGATGAACCGTATAAATCAATATAATATTTTTAAATAATAATTAAAGGGGTACTAATCTCTGCCTAAAAATTAAGCAGGATACATAAAATTTTGAGAAATCTGGGAAAAAAGTAAAATAGGTATCATCTATATACTACAGAGAGTAACCACCTTTCCTATAATTTCAACATTTTTTTATAAGATTTCATTTATATTTGCGCATTTCCACTCGTGTTTATGTAAGTGGCACTCTACTATCACCTACTCAAAAACCGATAGCACCATTAATTTAAAATAATAAAATTGCCACTGATAGAAATCTAGCAAAAGTGCAAAAATAACCCCTATTCTAAAAAGTCAAAAACCGAAAGCACCATTAGAAAGAAGAGATTCCCTAGATTAATTTAAAACAATGAAATTGACAATGACATGAACCACCCGATAAAGATTATTCCGCCTCTGATAGAGATCGAGCAAAAATCCGAAAATAATCCCTCTCCTAAAATGGCCCTAACGTTTCTCTGCTATCGCGTAGTCAAAAACGAAAGCGCCATTAGAAAGAAGGCATTCGCTACATTAATTTAAAACGATGAAATTGACATGAGCCACTCGATAAAGATTATTCTGGCAATCATAGAAATCAAGCAAAAATCCAGGGTGACCACATTTCATATATTTTATAATAATATATTATTATTAGCTTACTCTAAGTTATTATAAGTTGATCTAAATTCCTTTCAAAAGCGTATATTATAGAACTTCATTTTTGAAATCTATATTTTCCTATCATTTCAATAGAAATTGTTCAATATATTTCCTATCATTTCAATAGTAATTGTTCAATATATTTCCTATCATTTCAATAGTAATTGTTCAATATATTTCCTATCATTTCAATAGTAATTGTTCAATATATTTCCTATCATTTCAATAGTAATTGTTCAATATATTTCCTATCATTTCTATAGTAATTGTTCAATATATTTCCTATCATTTCAATAGTAATTGTTCAATATATTTCCTATCATTTCAATAGTAATTGTTCAATATATTTCCTATCATTTCTATAGTAATTGTTCAATATATTTCCTAGCATTTCAATCGTAATTGTTCAATATATTTCCTATCATTTCAATAGTAATTGTTCAATATATTTCCTATCATTTCAATAGTAATTGTTCAATATATTTCCTATCATTTCAATAGTAATTGTTCAATATATTTCCTATCATTTCAATAGTAATTGTTCAATATATTTCCTATCATTTCAATAGTAATGGTTCAATATATTTCCTATCCTTTCAATAGTAATTGTTCAATATATTTCCTATCATTTCAATAGTAATTGTTCAATATATTTCTTATCATTTCAATTGTAATTCTATAATTTTCTATCATTTCAATTGTAATTCTTCTATATTTTCCTATCATTTTAATAGCAATTCTTCTATATTTTCCTATCATTTCAATAGTAATTCTTTTAAATTATCCTATAATTTCAATATTAATTATTTTAAATTTTCCTATCATTTCAATAGTAATTATTCTATATTTTCTTATATTTCTAATAACTATAAGTTCCTATAAATCGATGATAAATTTCCTATATTGGCATAGGCAAACTTTTATTCAGATTTGGCGTAAACATTGAACTTTTATTCAGATTTGGCGTAAACATTGAACTTTTATTCAGATTTGGCGTAAACATTGAACTTTTATTCAGATTTGGCGTAAACATTGAACTTTTATTCAGATTTGGCGTAAACATTGAACTTTTATTCAGATTTGGCGTAAACATTGAACTTTTATTCAGATTTGGCGTAAACATTGAACTTTTATTCAGATTTGGCGTAAACATTGAACTTTTATTCAGATTTGGCGTAAACATTGAACTTTTATTCAGATTTGGCGTAAACATTGAACTTTTATTCAGATTTGGCGTAAACATTGAACTTTTATTCAGATTTGGCGTAAACATTGAACTTTTATTCAGATTTGGCGTAAACATTGAACTTTTATTCAGATTTGGCGTAAACATTGAACTTTTATTCAGATTTGGCGTAAACATTGAACTTTTATTCAGATTTGGCGTAAACATTGAACTTTTATTCAGATTTGGCGTAAACATTGAACTTTTATTCAGATTTGGCGTAAACATTGAACTTTTATTCAGATTTGGCGTAAACATTGAACTTTTATTCAGATTTGGCGTAAACATTGAACTTTTATTCAGATTTGGCGTAAACATTGAACTTTTATTCAGATTTGGCGTAAACATTGAACTTTTATTCAGATTTGGCGTAAACATTGAACTTTTATTCAGATTTGGCGTAAACATTGAACTTTTATTCAGATTTGGCGTAAACATTGAACTTTTATTCAGATTTGGCGTAAACATTGAACTTTTATTCAGATTTGGCGTAAACATTGAACTTTTATTCAGATTTGGCGTAAACATTGAACTTTTATTCAGATTTGGCGTAAACATTGAACTTTTATTCAGATTTGGCGTAAACATTGAACTTTTATTCAGATTTGGCGTAAACATTGAACTTTTATTCAGATTTGGCGTAAACATTGAACTTTTATTCAGATTTGGCGTAAACATTGAACTTTTATTCAGATTTGGCGTAAACATTGAACTTTTATTCAGATTTGGCGTAAACATTGAACTTTTATTCAGATTTGGCGTAAACATTGAACTTTTATTCAGATTTGGCGTAAACATTGAACTTTTATTCAGATTTGGCGTAAACATTGAACTTTTATTCAGATTTGGCGTAAACATTGAACTTTTATTCAGATTTGGCGTAAACATTGAACTTTTATTCAGATTTGGCGTAAACATTGAACTTTTATTCAGATTTGGCGTAAACATTGAACTTTTATTCAGATTTGGCGTAAACATTGAACTTTTATTCAGATTTGGCGTAAACATTGAACTTTTATTCAGATTTGGCGTAAACATTGAACTTTTATTCAGATTTGGCGTAAACATTGAACTTTTATTCAGATTTGGCGTAAACATTGAACTTTTATTCAGATTTGGCGTAAACATTGAACTTTTATTCAGATTTGGCGTAAACATTGAACTTTTATTCAGATTTGGCGTAAACATTGAACTTTTATTCAGATTTGGCGTAAACATTGAACTTTTATTCAGATTTGGCGTAAACATTGAACTTTTATTCAGATTTGGCGTAAACATTGAACTTTTATTCAGATTTGGCGTAAACATTGAACTTTTATTCAGATTTGGCGTAAACATTGAACTTTTATTCAGATTTGGCGTAAACATTGAACTTTTATTCAGATTTGGCGTAAACATTGAACTTTTATTCAGATTTTGCGTAGACTTCATTGGAATCGTATACTTATGTTATTTGTTACTCTGTTAGATAAACTTTAAACTACAAGCGTATATAACTCTCTACGGGACGCGGTTTTCAGCCAGTCTTCTCTCCATTTTGATGCAACCTTTTCTTTATACATCCCTGTAGGATTTTTGCTATTTTTACTTATCCCATCATCCGTTCTATCAGAGTTCTAGGTATACTTTAACTGCCCACTCAATCTAGGCTTTTAAGTCAGGTTAACCTAAGAGTACTATCAAACTCTGCTTGGAAGCGTTTTCTAGCCCTTCTCACTGCTCCATCGGGTAACGCCAACCTGGTATATACGTATTCTCTTTCAATTTCGCTTATATAGATGGGTGGTTGGCGAATGTTTCCGAATTTTGCGAAACTTAAAAAAATCTCGTTTGCTTTAGACGTTCCCAAGTTGACTTTGGAAATGGGAAACACGCTTAAGTCGGCCTTTCTGAAGGAAGGATTGGACGTCTTCTTGGACTGCAATATCCGGGCTAACCCTCCGGCGACGGAAATACGTTGGTTCAGCGATTCCGGAGAGCTGACCCCCAACTCTACGGCCGGCATTATTATCACCAACCAATCTCTCGTTTTCCGAAAGGTACATCGAAATAGTTCGGGAAGATATTACTGCAAAGCCATCAACGTCGAAGGAGAATCCACTAGCAACGATATTCTACTCAGGATAAGATGTGAGTGAAGTTTAAACGTTAAAATTAAAGAATAAATTCAACCTAAACCTTTTAGTATTCCGACAGAATTAACCTTTTTTTTTTTTTTTTTGAACTGGTCATTTGGCAATCATTCAGCGTTCATTTGTTGCACCTATGTAACTTATTAACTAAGGGACGGTTCGCGAACAAGAAAATTTTGGAAAAAAAACAAGAAAAAACGCTTCCTTCAAGCGGGATTTCAGTGAAATTGAGTCAATAACGTTTCGATTTAGCAAATTCTTGTGAGCATTTGACAACGAGAAGCGTACAAATTCTCACAAACCGTCTCTTAATTAATTATTTTCATGATGTACCCAAATTGTGGGTCAGTCCCACGATTAGACGTACTCACGTGCATCATTAGTCGATAAAATTGAAATACATTTTGACTTAAATTAGAATTGAATGGGAGAAAAGGGTAACAGTGTATTCGGCTAATGATTTAATTGTGTAACGACAGTCTGATTAACTTTAACGTGTTACAACTGTACACGCTCAACACATACAGTTGGTACATTCGTAACACACGTAACGATATAGATAGCTAGCCAACCGGTAAATTTTGTAAATATATCACTGCAGTGGTGACATTCCTACCGCACGAGTAGGCTTCCCACATCCGCTCGAAGAAGAGTCCGGAAAAGTAGTTCCTCATACATTACCAACGACTATAAAGGCTCCAACTGTTCAAATTATGGTATAGCAATGGCAAACTACAAGTACGAGCTAAATGTTAAAGGTCAAATATACTACCCCCGAATTCGCGAATCCAGACTCTTGTGATAATTGCTTCAATTAGCGTTTTGATTAAATCCTTATTAAATTTATTTTTTATTATGATCGGTACGATTAAATTATTGAAATAACAATCACCTCGTGATTAAAAAAATATATTATACCGTATATAGAGACGATTTTTAATTGGCGGTCAATGTAAATCTCTTTTCTTTTTAATTCTACTTAATTATTATTGTATTTTTTAGTAGTTAGATTAAGTACAAGTTCGTCTGTATCGAACAATATTATTGCTTTAAGACCGTGACTAATTTGATCGCCTCCTGATTAAATGATTATTAAACCGTATAGGCCTAGAAATGTTTTTTTAACTGGCGTAATTTTATTATTATTAACAATCCATTATTATTTTTTCTATAGACGCCCCGGTTTGTAAACCTAGCCAACAGCAGTTGTACGGTGTCGGTGACCACGAATCGGTTCAGGTACTGTGTCAACTGGACGCCGATCCTCCGGAAATCAAGTTCCACTGGAATTTCAACAATTCCGTCAAGAACATTGACTTGGTAACCTTCCAAAGCGACGGAACCCAAAGCGACGCCACGTACACCTTGAGATCCGAAGAAGATTACGGCTCACTCTTATGTTGGGGTACCAATGACGTTGGCAGACAGCAAGTGCCTTGCGTATTCACCCTAGTACCAGCCGGTGAGTTCGCCAGGTCTAGGTCCAAATGGCGAGGGTGTTGCTGCATTCTGATATAAAGCAAGTTGCAATTCTCGTATTAATAGGGAACAACAAATGCGCTTGAGCAAAAATAAGTAAAATAACAAAAAAGTCAAGAACAGAGCCGCCGAGGAATAACGGCCTCTGTGTGAGGGATAAAATTCGTTCCATAGATAGATCTGCGAGGGGAGAGAGAAGAGAGATAGATTTTCATCGCTCTCTCTCTATGCCTAACAGATGCCCTAATTCAGACGCGAGATACTCCAGGGGAAAGATCTCATAGAAATGGTTCTGTATTTTCTGGTTATATCACGTGTCTTTAAGAGGCAGAATTATCTCATTGGTTAGGCTTAGGGCTCGCGTACTTAACAAATTAATACGAGACGCCACTCGCTTTAACGTTTTAATGATGAACGGTGATATTTATATCGAAAGTTTTTGGTTCTTCGGTACTTTAGGTCCGCCAGATCCATTGACCAACTGCACGGTTCAGAACTACACCGAGAACAGTATCACGGTGGAATGCGTTGAAGGCTACAACGGTGGTTTGACGCAGAATTTTGTGTTGGAAATCTACGAAGCTGGCCATCATAAACCTCAAAAAAATCTGACGACCAGTCAACCTATCTTCATTTTGAAAGATTTGCCCGGTGGTCGAAATTTCCATTTGATCGCGTCTGCCTTCAACGCGAAGGGACGAAGTCGTTCCATCTTTCTGACGGCCGCCACCCTTCAAGCCCCTGAAAAGCTCACTGGTAAAACTGGTAAAATTAATCGAAGTTTTAGGCTTGGCGATTTTATACTCTTTTTTATCTAGAGCGTAGACATTTGTAATTAAAACCTAATTTAAATTTAAATTAACCAGAGAGAAAGTGGGAATCTAACGAGGACGCTTTTGTATCAAAGGGAGAATGCAACCTAATAACAAGTGATTTGTTTTATCGATTCCTTATCGTTTAAATAGGCCTAATCCACCAATAAAAAGTTTTCAAATCAAATATTAAACTAGCCCGGAAAATAGGCTTAGGAGATCCTGAAATGCCTCCGTGTAAGGTCTAGCGACCAATGAGCGAAGGCCGTCGTTCACTCGAGATCTCCGAGACTTACAATCGCGGTTCGATTGGTCGCTAGACCTTATGCGCGAGGAAATCAGGATCTCCATGAATCCCGCTAAGCCTATTTTCCGGGTAAGTTTTAAAATTATTTCTAGTTTAATATTTGTTAGTATTTTTTCAGTAGCGGATTAGGCCTATTTAAACAATAAAGAATCGATAAAAACTCACTTGTTGCTAGGTTGCATTCTCCCTTTAAGCAATCAAAAATTCAAGTAAAAATTAAAGTTAGTCAAGGGAAATAGGAGTGAACTTGGAATAAACTAAAGGGCCTTTCACATAAGCCAATCGGCAGAAATTAATAGTAAAATTTATCATTACAAAACCCGCACATTGCGTGAAGTAGTCTCCGAGGATATTTTAATATTTAAATTATAATTAAGTAATAAGAATATTTAGAGCCAAATATTTTTAAGCCAACCATATTTTAATCAAGAAATCTGATATACTATTTTGACCCCGTTCTTGAAAAAGCTATAAAATGGATTCTCGATCGTAATCGGACGGTGCATGGTGCCTGTCGTCATTTCCTAGCTAATCAAGCGGAAAAATTTTCAGAGCTCCACAGGCTCTGTCGATCCTTTTTTTCCGCCTTGTTAAACTTTAAAATTTTCCAATTTCCGAAGCCCGGGGTCAAATTAAGCGGAAAAAAGTAACGGACTGGGAGGAAGCTTTATTTTTCTCTCTAGCTCTCTCCTCTATTCTATTATTTCTTTCTCCGTGGAGGCATCCAATTTCGGAACACTTTTAAAGAGCAATTTAATACCAGAACCGACAAAAAAAAAAGAGATTTCTGGTCTTCAAATAGAATGAAAACAAGGTGGGGTAGACCGTCAAATAGCCACACCTCTTACGGTCCCGAGATAAAAAGAAATTCGAAAAAAAGAATAAAAAAGGTAAAAAAAAAAAATTTTAAAGAATTAAAAAGTTTAAAAAAAGTATAAAATACTTTAATACTAAACCGTAAATAAATTTCAAAAATAAAAAAATTGAATAAAATAAAATTAACGAAATAGTAAAAAACATTAACAAAATATCAAAAAACCTTAACAAAATATCAAAAAACCTTAACAAAATATCAAAAAACCTTAACAAAATATCAAAAAACCTTAACAAAATATCAAAAAACCTTAACAAAATAGTAAAAATCATTAACAAAATAGTAAAAATCATTAACAAAATAGTAAAAAACCTTAACAAAATAGTAAAAATCATCAACAAAATAGTAAAAATCATTAACAAAATAGTAAAAATCATTAACAAAATAGTAAAAATCATTAACAAAATAGTAAAAATCATTAACAAAATAGTAAAAATCATTAACAAAATAGTAAAAAACATTAACAAAATAGTAAAAAACATTAACAAAATAGTAAAAAACATTAACAAAATAGTAAAAAAACATTAACAAAATAGTAAAAAACATTAACAAAATAGTAAAAAATAAACAAAAAAACACATTAATAAAAAAAAGTAAAAAACATGAACAAAAGTTTTTTTGAAGTTACTTCATTTTGCCTCAGAGGTTTCAGTGCGAGTTTCCCTCTTTAGTTTTTGTTGACATTTCTTATTTTCATCCTCTGGTACAACACCAACGCCTTAAAGAATACATTAACTACAACACTCCCATAGTAGGGGAAGGTGTGGCTAAAAAGATCTACAATAATCAGGCTTAACTCTTCCAATACATTCCAATTATTTTCATTAGTAGTTAGGCTGAATGTATAAAAACGTTTCTCTCTTCAACCTAATTTAAATTTAAAATAGACTTTCTATCACTAAGATTATTTTATTTTGTTAATAATATTTAATTATCTGTCTCAGGTGTTAATGGAATCATCATAATAAGACCCGTACTGGGTATATTGATTGGCATCGTGGTGGCGCTGGTCGTAACCGCAATCTTCGTTATGATACTAATGAGGCTAAAAAATCGGGGAAATATCAAAGCCAAAAAAGGTAAATTTTATTTCAAACCTTTTCCTACAATTTCTCGTTTTATTCAATTCGAATTAATTTTTTAAGCGTAATGGTCAACCATGCACGAACTACAAAACTTTAAATTTCGCGTTAACCATTGAATTATTTATTAGTCCAGGAAAATTAGCCGAAAAATTAAGTTCGACACATACGAACAAATCTCAAGCCCCTCCCAAATGGAGGTCGGCGTTTGAACAAGATAATGTCCGTTTGTTTTATCTTTATTCATAATTGAAATTATCCACGGGAAGGCTATGATAAATGCAATATAATCGCTGTTTATTATTCATAATTAACTAAGGACACGCAATGTGCAGCTAGTTTGCCTTGTACCGTAGTTTGCCAGTTTTTAAATAGTTATGGATCTTGGTGGGGCATTTCGCTGGCGCCTCTAGTGGTCATCGAGCCAATTATCGTAGCTGTGCAGGCGCGTTAGCGGTAGAGATGGTGGGAAGGTAGAGCGTTCCACCGAAACGTACTCGTACCGCCTCTATCGGAAATAACAGTTACTAATGACGTCACGTGTCCAGGGTTCTTAGTCTACAATATAATCCTCTTAGAAAACTGTTTTCGCCTTTGACAGTGGTTATAATCGATGGCTACGTAATTTTTAGTAAAAATTGCTTAGACATTGTTATAATGCTCCCAACTACGGCCAAATATATTTTCGGTCCACAGATAAAACTGACAATTTTAACTGGTTCTAAATCGAATAAACAAATTTTTTAATTCAACTACAAGAAACGGATACCGGTTAATCTAAAGGAAAGTTATTAACATAATGTTTATATTCGTCTTTTATTCTCGCCTTCTATGTGCCAGCCAACTTTGAAGCAATTTTTTAAATGAATCCTCACTTAAAGAATGAATTGGTACTATTATCCAAGTAATTGCGCGTTATTTCCACAAACAATAATAGAATTAGAATTATAATTAGAATATACTAATATATATATTAGAGTATACTGTAATTAGTCCGTGGTTATCCTTTTGAGTATCGGTTAATCCGTAGATATCTGCTCAAATCAGTTTGGTCAGATAATTCAGAGGTATGTAGCCATAAGCGCAGTTGCCAAAAGAGCAGTTCCCATGTGTGCACTCCCATTAGAGCGGTTTCTCAAAAGCGCAGTTTTGCCAAAAGAGCAATTTCCTAAAAGCGCGGTTGCCAAAAGAGCAGTTTCCTAAAAGCGCGGTTGCCAAAAGAGCAGAACTCATTTGCGCACTTCCAAAAGGGTGTTTTCGTATAAACACATTTTCTTATAATTGCGGGTTGTGTTTTTGGACGTCGAATGCTGAAAATTTACAAAAATTTTAAGGTTAAATAGGATAGGTAAGGTTAGGTTAGGTTGGGTTACGGTAGGGTAGGTTAGCCTAGGTTAGGTTAGGTTATTTAATCCGTCATTCGAGCCTATGATTTTCGACATTATGTACCAAACTCTTTAAACAGAGATTTAAAATTAAAAATTAACATTGAAAGATTTTGTCTTATGTTCAAGATATTAGGTGCAAGTATACGAATATTTCGTGGACGTCGTTGGTTGAGAAATGATTTAGGGAAGTGCGCTTTCGGGAACTGCGCTTTTGGGAAATTGCGCTTTTGAAATTGCGCTTTTGGGAAATGCTCTTTCGGGAAACTGCGCTACTGGCTATAAACCAATTCAGATTGAGAGATCGGGGTTCGGACAAGATAATCCACAAATATGTAACGCAAAATCCGGACCCTTCTAATATTTCCCTATAAACTTTATATTATTTCACCCGTACCCTTAAATTTAATTTTAAAACATTTTTATTTACGAAAGAAAGAGACCCCCTCCGATCGCAGTCCTAACTCTGGCCGTTTGTCCAGAAGCGCGGGAAAAACTAAAAGACTTAAACTATCGAGTTTAAGAAGAGAGTGACTCTGGAATCGACATGGTCGAAACATATATCGCTCCGCGAAAACGGAAATATTCGTTATGCGGATAAAAACTTTACCGTAAACTCTATCGTCCTTTCTCCAAATAAGAAAAGAGGCGAATAGCCCACGCGCTCCCTGTAGAATTTAATATTCTATTCGTAAAAGAGGCAAAGCAAAATGACCACTCGGACGATTCCAAAAACCTTTGCGTCGTGTCGCGAAAGCAAGTACATATCGCGCTGAAGCCAATGAGACCACTTGGTCCGCTCTTACGTTCCAGTCCACGGTTCTCCAAAACCAGAGAGAATAGAGAAGGGGAGCGGAAACTAGGGGGAAAGATGTAGCTAAATTCGAAAAAAAAATTATCTCTCAACTTTATTGGTTGCCCATTTACCAATCACTCATGAGTGATTGGTAAATGGGCAACCAATAAAGTTGAGATATAATTTTTTTTTTCGAATTTAGCATGTGACCGGAAGTTAGCCCGGCCTGTTATACGATACGCGACGCCATGTTTGAGCTACATCTTGTTTTGCACTGCCGAAGGCAGGAGCTTCCACTCCCTTTCTAAATTCTCTCTGCCAAAACCCTACATGGCGGAAACCGCAGAGTTTTGGCGGCCGTATAAGACGTAACGTTTTATTTTTATTATTATTATTATTATTTTTATTTCGCGTATTATTAGTTGGTTTATTTATTCAGTTTATTAATAATTAGTGTCATGACACGTTAGTTATTTAATTGGGTTTTAGTTTATTAATATTTAATTCGTAATATGATTTACGTATTAAAATGATTCTGGTAACTCTCAATACCTCGTTGACTTAATTATTTCACTGCCTTCTTTAATACTATGCCTATCCGTAGGAAAAGCAAGGGGGTGGCGTTACCGATTTCAAAAATATCGTTAGACGTCGCTTTCTTGAGGTTAAAAAAAATTCAAATGTAGGCCGAAAATTATAAAATAGATACGAATTTTAGGTTAATAATGGAGAATAAATTAATTAGGATTTAATTTAAATAATTAAACAGTGATTTTTAAATATTTACATTAAAAGCAAGTTCTAAATCAAATCGTAAATTTAAATCAAGATCTCTACGTTATCACCTAGATGTCGCTAGGAGTTCTACGATCTTACTTCGATAGAACCTTATCTCTTTGCGACGCGAGACTCGCGATTGGCTATTCATACATCAGGAAAGTGACATCTATCTCGCACAAATTGCAAATTAAAAATGTCAAGAAAAAAAAGTTGTAGTTGGCATTTCGTGGCCTAGTATTACAGAAGGCAGTGATTATTTAATTACATCCTATACCCTTAGACTATGCATTGCCACATTTTAATTTCATATTCCACGCCACCCCTCAATAGTGAAAAGGTAGGCGGACAACCCGGTTCTATTTTGTTTTGTATTGTAACTGGATTTGGCGTGAGACTTCCCCTTTGGCTTTAGTCCGTGATTCCGAGTTTCCACGTTACAAATATCAGTTAATTAGTTAATCAGTTAATCATTAATAATAATCGGTTAAATATTCGCGATTACATTGGATTTATCATAGAATTTCCGTGGATTATTTCAAATTATGAATAAAGATAAAATAATCAGAAAAATCTTGTCCAATCCCCGATTTCTATTCAGGTTTAAAAATCGATTAAATAGAGATTGAATAGACAAATGGCAGTGCAAACAGTTTAATCTATTTATCAGTTAAATTACTTGCACAATATCCTATATGGGATACGTATAACAGGGTTTTTTAGTAAATATGGTAGAGCGAAATGCCTCTCTAAGTAGGGAAGAAAGCGAAGGAAATAACAAATGTTGAAACGCTTCTACAGGAGTCCCATGAAAAATACATGATGTGGAGTAAAATAATGTATTTTTTATTGGACACCTGCAGAAGTGTTTCAACACTCGTACAACAGTGTCGAAGGCAAAGCTTGTATTCAAGGGCAAATAAATAGGGTAATGGCAGCACGTATTATATATCATGGTGTGGCGCTTTTGCTAGTTTTGAAGGAAGAAAGTTGTATTCTCGAGTGGAAAACCCTGCAGCTTTTATATGGGGGCCGTTCCCATCTATGGAAGCTTGGGAATTACCTATGGATTTGGTCAGACGCGAGCTTTAACTGCCACCTGGTTTTAGACTTAAGAGGTTTTTTCTCCTTCTCTCGCGTGTTCTGACGAGGGGCGGAGGATTTAACCTACGTTTAAAACCAAATGATTGCTGCAATTTGATGACGTCGGGGCGAGAAAAGCACGATGGAAATTTTAGGCAACTTCTGATGGAACCCCACATTTCCACTCCAGAATACAACTTTCTACCTTCAAGGTATCGCGTTCCCGAACCCATAGTAAGTAACGGACGCCACTCTATCGGACTAAGAAGTAGTGAGCTTAAACAGCTACACTATTTAAAACTACTGTCAACTAGGGCTGTGTAGATTTTTGTATTTTAACTACCAAAGGCTAGAGATAGATTTACCGTCATTTTAAAAATAATGGTAAAATTGTTTAGGAAATTTTTAAACCGAAGAAAAGGCAAAAAATATGAAGCAGTTGAAATATTTTCTCGAGATGAATCAAATAATTTTGCCCCTTTTAACTCTCTCGAACTTTTCCCAGTCGTTTCGAGCCTCAAATATACGCGCTCGTATTTAGTTTGCTATTTCGGAGCTATCGTACGATCATATTTATAAACTTCGCTTCCCAAAGAGGGAAATACGAGATTATTGCATTGTACGGTCTGAATTTTGAATCTGATTTCAACTGTATAGCAAAAGAAGTAATTTTGGAAAGCTCGCGTTAATAGTGGTCAATATTTCATCCGCATCCTAACTGTAACAACTGCCAAGCATTTTTCTCTTCGACCCCGAAGAGCCAATTTTGTAAAACTGTTAGTGGAAAAAGTACGAAAAATGAGGGCTTATAGTTTTTTAGCCTTTACTTAAAGCTGGGTTTTCATTTTGAATTTTACTAACCTATTTTTACAGCATGAATTCTATCCTGTGTGGGGTTTCTCGCAATTCAATCCCAATAAAGACGCGTAAATGAGTTTTTAAATATCGTTCTTTTTGGGCCCACAATCAATTTTAAAGTTGATTTACCTCAAAATAATTTGAATTTATGGGGAGACAGCGAAGAGCCAAAGGGGAAAGGGAGCCTGTGGTCACGGAACCTCCTTACTGGGGTTGAATACTGTAACTCCCTCTCTAAGGGGGATGATACCGAGGTCAGAGATAGAAACCTATGACGTATCAATATCTCCCTGGCTGACTCCCTATAGAATGATCAACTTATTGACACCGATAAGACAAAACGAAGCGTTAAGATTCAAATTTATTTTCAGGGTGAATTACTACATTATTTCCGTCCTGGCACGCGATAAACTAATTTCCCATTTTCTCTAGAAATTAAAAATATCGGTCTAAATTCAATTAATTTAGTTTCTTAAGTTTTTAGTTATGAAATTAATATACAATACTTTACTGTTATTTTTCTTATTAACACCTTTAGGAATTGAAGATTCTTTTTAAAATAATTAACTTGTTATTGTTTCCACCTTCAATGAAAGGTCTATATAACTCTTTTATATGAAAATATAAAACTAAAACCATGATGAGTCAAACTCTTGCCTAAGGGTTTGTCCCATGAAGGGCAGGGTCATTTTTCCCGTTCGCCACTCCCATGTTCCGTGTCGCGATTGGGCAGAATTTTTATTTTTCTCTCTTTCAACGTTTTGCCCACTAGACATATTCTTAAATTTACATAGAAAACGTGTATGTAAGAGGAAGGCCCTCCACCTTGGGTAAGAATGTAAATGTCAACATGCAGAAGCTACAGGGCGCCTAGCTCCACCTGGAGTTGCCTATAGTGACGTTTCTCTTCTTACCTAAGATGGACAACGTTCTATTTCGCGCTTTGATTCTCTGACCTCGGTATGGATTTTGTGAATCTGTCAATTACGAAACGTAATATGACACGCAGTACCCTTTTTGCTGTTACTCTCTCGCGCTTAGTTATAATTCGTTGATCTATGTCAGCGGGTCTCGAGGGGATCAGCCTATTAGTATTAGCATAAGCCTATTAATTACCCGTAAGTTACCAACAAGGGTCGGTTTAGCCTTAAGCTAATGACTATAGCAAATCTCGCGACTCAAATCCATTTAGTGGGAGTAGCTTGAAACTCTCCCAGCGCATGCTAGGACATCCTGTTTCCTGTCAAGAGGAATGAGGTGGGGTATGGAAAATTAACTAGGTTTTTCCGCGTGGTGGCGTAGGGCTTCAAATTTCTATCTCTCTCTCCTCTATAGTGCCGAATAGGAAGGGATCTATGGGAACTCAAACTTATGGGTGAAGAAAAAATAGGCTTATGGTATTAGAGATTTTGTTCTCAATAACAAAGGCGGTATTTGGATATTTTGGGTCAGTGAAAACCTAGCATTACCGTCCACGATTTTCCCTATGTATTACGCATCTTATAGATATTGTATCGTAGCATATACACAATATGATATAAACTAGGCTCTATATAAAGTAGAAGGCTGATGGTCGTTGCTATTTCTGGGGTGGCTCCAGCTGGCGAGATTCGCTTCCATCTATCATTTTTTGACAGATGGCTCGCTTGTCGAGATCTAATAGCTCTGTTATACCTGAAAGCTCGCATTGAACCCTTCGTTTTTATCCATTAAAAGTCTATAAGGGTAAAATTGCTTCGTACTTAAAAAACAAAAGTCAATGGTAAGCTTTTTGAGTATCCCCTCAAAACCTCTTGAAACTGAGAAAAAAAATTTAAAGAGAGAATAAAACGTAACAAGCGATTTTTTATTGATTCCTTATCGTTCAAATAGGTCTATTCTAACACTAAAAATACATATTTTATTATCGCCAATTTCGAAATTTTCAAAATAAAAATTCCCTGTAGTACTATATCACCACTATGATCACGTGGCTACAGTTGATTCTCGCGCGTTCTGACATAAGTGATAAGCTCGCTTTCGCGCGATCTTTTTCTTTAAAGTACTTAATCCAGATCAAGTCCTACCTTTCGTATGAAAATTATCGTTAATTACCTCCCAGAAATAAACTACGTCATATATCGGAAAAAAAGACCCCTATATATTTTTGGACATATACATTTTGATGTTTCTTTCGAAAGCGTCAAACGAGAGGTATAAAATTTTGAAAATGGCGTTTTGATAGTATGACAAAAGTAAAAATTATAATCCAAATGAGAATTGTTCATTAAGGATTAGGTTACACATACATGGCCTTCTTTTTAAAGATGAAGAATGACCATTAAAATATGAAATTGCACTCGTTTTCTTTCCCTTATTAGGAGCTCAAAGAAGGGATGGAGCGGTTGACAAGTAAGTTGAATTTCCTTCGATATTTTGAGGAATAAAAAAGGTTATTGTTATGAACAAAGCCATATCTTGACCTACATTAAAGTGAGCCTCTACTGCCGCGATATTCTCGCGTTCGTGTGAGGAAATGGTGTGACTAGTTTATCCTTCGTGATAGATTGCGATACGCTAGTGTTAACTTAGCTGAACTCAATCACCCCAACAGACCTTCAATTAATAAAAAATAAAATAAAAACCTATCTATTCTAGTTATACCGTAACTATTTCAAGAAAATTGATACCACATTCTTAATCAAAAAAACAGACGTCTTAAAATGCTGAGAAAGTATGATAATATCACGATATTTTTGTCGGATATTGTCGACTAGGGCCGCCATTACCTCTCAAGTTCCCAACCAATGGGATAAAGGTGACTTTCCTGACGTCTGTCACCTTTTCTAGCTTTAAACCGTGTAGAGAATTTTTTTCCTCACGCCCATCCGCAAAAAGTCTAAAGGCAATTGGTTTTTTACCCAAAAAGGGGGTTCCAATACTCCAGTATCGCGATGAATATTTTTCTTTTATATAAAGATTTTTCACTCTGGGCTTTAGAAATATAACCAATGTGAATTGAGGGGCCTGTTACATTTCTTCAAGTCTAATACGTAGTTTCGATGACGTGGTCTATAGGTATCAAATTCCCTTGAAGAAAGACACTGACGACTCCATGGATAATGAAGAAAAGGGGCCGGACATAATTCCAGCAACCATCATTTCTAGAAGCCATTATACAGGTTCATTTATTGAAATATTTTTATATAATTTAACATTGGTTATAAATCATTTTTTCTTTATTATTTAAATATGAATTACAGACGACGACAGGGAAGAGCCATATCCGGTTCACACAGTCTCTCCGACGTGGAATTCCATCGTTGGAACCAGAAGCGGCACTCTAAGTAGAAAGGTACGTGTCATATATCCCTAATTAATCAATATACATGCTTTATAATTTCCGCTTGCGTTTTGTTTCGTTCTTATTATTTATATTATCGTTAGTTAATTTCATTTTAAAGGGAATCTACGCACTGATAACGAAATATTTTGTATGGATTTGGATTGTTACAATACGCGCAAAAACCTTATCAAAACTGTCAACAAAGGTTTACAGTTTATTATAAAAATGGCGAACTAGACTCGCTATGCCTAAATCTGTAGAGAAGACATTTTAGTCTGAAAAAAAATATTTTCGAGAAAATTAGTTTTTTTATGCCAATGATATATCGTATACAAATGGCACGTGAACCAAGTTTCTTATGCGCCGCCTATTTCTAACAAGCATAACCATTTAGATATCGCAATGCGCCTGGTCCCGCGTTCGAAGCGCACATTAGATCATATAACTTTCTTTAAAATCATGCTCACAAGCAAAAATTACACGCGCCCCTTAATTTGAAAATCCAACGTTCATCGCGAATTCACTCAGAGGAAAGACTTTAATTCAATGCACCCCTATATGGCTGGCGCCCGGGGGCAAGTGCCCCTGCTACCCCTCCCCTTAATCCGGCCTTGTGCCCCAATTAATAGCTAAATAGTGTATTGAGTTCCTTTGAAATTTTGTAAGAACTCAAACTTCCCATTGGAATTTGTTAAAATATTTTGTTTGGCCAAAAAATATTTTTAATTTGGGAAATAGAGTAGTAAATGCACCTTTTCACAAAAAAATTGGGCTTTTTAGGTTCTATTTTGTAACTTTAAAGATTAACCGCGATTACCTTTGTCGAGTTTTGATGATGTTTTGATGCATGTTTTAACAGTTTAAATCGATAAAAAATAACTTAATTTCAGAGTCTATTATCCCTTTAACATTACGGTTTTTTTGTTTATTCTGTAGCTTTGATTTTACGTTTTTATAGTTTTACCATTAAGTTATACCATAAACAATATGATCCCAGTAAGAATGCCTCTTTCTACTATCTTAATTTATATTCTGAGGAAAACCTATTTTCAACCTAGACTACACAGAATTAGCATGACGGTTTATTGTGTCCCGCGTGACTTGAGCATTCTGATTCCATTAAAAACAGGGATGCGGTCGAGGAGTTTAACGCTATCGATGCATTTTTGATACTTGTTTCTCTTATTGCTGTATTTATCGTAATTAGAGCTCGGAATTCGTAAAATTTATTAAACTGGATAAAATCTACTAAATTCTGTTGTATATTATCTGTTTGATTAATAATAGACTATTTTCCAATCGAGTTAACGTATTCAAAGATGAAGTAAAAAACCAAGAATCCATTCAGTTTCCATAAGAATATGGGAGCATAGCTTTAGCCTCTGGTTCCATCCTCCCAAACTTTGTAACAAAAGTTCGTCTGCAATTTTCGCAACATTTGTACGCTTAGATTTTTTTCAGTCGGCTCCATTTTTATTACCCAAAATATTATGTCAAGGTCGTTAGTGGCGCGGGTTAATAATAGATTTCAGGAGCGATTTACTTGAAAAATCGATTCGAATCAGACGAACTTTTGCTTCAAAGTTTGGGTGGATGGTTATTGAATCGCGGCCCTCCCATATTCGTATGGAACCTGAATGGATTCTTGAAAAAACGTAATCCATATCCGTTTCTATTCTATAGAATATTATCTGCGTTATACATTCGGATAAAAAAATTCAAAATTTATTTTCCTGAAAATAACGAATAAAAAGATGATTTAAAATCTTAGTTTCATCGTTTTATTTCTATTATTCAAATTAAAAGTCAGTTTGAAATATTTTCTTATATATTAGACTAATTCTGGAAACGCGATTTTTCTTATCCATCGTTATACGTTTGAATACGAGTAATTTGTTCGTAGATAAAGCGCCATACGCTTATCTTCGGTTAAACCTTATAAGTTTAACAATTATACGAATATGCAAATTTCGTTTTTTAGTTACAGACAAATTTATCCGAAAATAAACTAATAACAGAAGATAATGGATATCCGATTCCGAGCTCTAATCGTAATAAATTATATGTTTATTAAAGTGAGGCTGTCACGGATTTTTAATGTAGTCCAAAATGGAAATTGATCGTTAAAAAACGAGTCGAAATGCATATGCATATGCCATAGAAAAATTACCCCCAACAGTAAAAATACATATTTCATAATCGCCATTTTCGAAATTTTAAATTAAAAATTCCATGCAATTCTACGTCATGGTACTATGGTCGCGTGGCTTAGAGCTTACGTTCTGGCATAAGTGATACGGTCTACTTTCTCGCGGTCTTTTTCGTAAAAGTACTTAATCCAGAAAGTCAACGTCAACATTCACTAAGTAAGCTCCTCCTCTTTTATGATAGCAACTATTATAATCCATACGCATTCGAAAAAAATGATGACAGCCTCCTAAATAAGTGTAATTTCAATATTGGCAAAACCTTTAAAACTCGGACACCAATGATAAACTTTTATAAGTCTGATCTTTCTATCAAAAATAAAAGGGGAGCTATGTTATTTTCACCGGAATATGTGCTGGCACAGATATGATGGTGAAATAACGCGCACCTGATTTTCTTGGGACTGTATTCCCTTCTAATTTCGAAAATAGGTTTTCCATCTTGCTCGTTCATGAGGCATACTTAGAGAGATTATGTTTCCTATGGGGATAATACGAGCTCGGGCAATGTATTTAGGCAAAGATTTCTAGTTTCACATGTTTAGTGTTATAATTATACAATCGATTGTGGGTTTAAAGTTCAAACATCAGCCTAAATAGAACTACAGTTTTATTTCTTTTCCGAATCAGTTTCTTTAAAATGTAATCGCGAGTTTTTTCACATTTTTTTTCGACGCGTATATGGTGTTTAAATAAATTTCTGAAGTCTAGTCTAGTTTAATTTAAAGTCGGACCAATCTAAAGCTACGTTCATACTAAAGATTTTGACACCGTTTTCAAACCTTTTTAAAATTTTCAAATCATAATTATGTATTTGGAGAAATGATCTTTCACAATTGACATCGAAATTTTACAATTTGACCTTTCTAAAACGGTTAGAAACAGTTTCAAAGCGTCTAGCGTGAACACGGCTATATAAACACATGGGCTCAGCCATCAATAGTACAGTTACCCTTTTATTTTTGAACTCTCGCCATCTTGCGATGTTTTTTAGGAATTAATTTTAAATGACGTCTTTTAAGGCTACACTAATATGATTTTGCAGAATTTTCAATTCATTAAAATTCATAATATACAGTACACTCATAGGGTTTTTGGCAAGAAAATGTTAAAATTTTAATTTTCGTTGGAGCAAAAATTATTTTTGATTAAAAAAAACTGGCTAGACCTTCGACCGTTTTTGTAAATTCCGAAAATATGTTAGTTTTAGGTTGACGTGGGCACGTAGTAGAAAATCTGTAGTGACAAAAAAGGCATTATCTGTCCTAATCTAGTTATATTTCGTTAAGTCTTGGTCACTTCGAGCCAAGCCGGGTCGGGGACTCGGGGAAGGGAAAACGCCTTTGATGATCGACAAACGGATTAATTATTAATTATTATTTATCCGTGATCGACGTCATTAAATAATGTTTCAAAGCGTTGGAAAGCCACTCCGTCAAACTTTTTTTCTCCAAACTAGAAAGAAAAATGTGCCCTGCGCGTAGTTTTGAAGTTTTTCAAGTCTATTTTCTGACGAAACGTAAACTTATTTATTAACATTATCTTGCTAAAAATTAAATGGGTCTGTTTGGGTTCTTCTTTTCAAACACTAAATTGTCGTCTTAAAATTGTGAAAACTATCTTTTATTACTATTTTGGGATGCAGATTCTGTAAATAATTAAAACTTTGTTCCATTTTGGGCAATTAGAACAGGGTTGCCACAGGTCAGGGAATTTGAAAATGAACCAAAAAAGTCAGTGAATTTTAAGATATTTAAAGTCAGGGAGTTTTAAGATATTTAAAAATTCAGGGAAAAGTCAGGGAATCTTTTAAGATATTTAAAAATTCAGGGAAAAGTCAGGGAATCTTTTAAGATATTTAAAAATTCAGGGAAAAGTCAGGGAATCTTTTAAGAAGCCAGGAAATAGAATTATTGTCTGCGGAAAAGATTTGAAGCTGACTGTGTCAGTTGTATAGATACGCGTGCAAAAAGTTTGGCGACCGCTGTTGTATAGAAAATTTATGGTAGGATTATAGTATGTGGTAATAAGGTCAAAATTCTCCTCGTATCAAATGGAAACTATTTTAATAGTGTATATTAGACCTCAACAATTTAACCTAACCTAACCTAACCTAAACAAACTCGAACAATAAACTAACCTAACCTAACCTAACCCAACCTAAACAAACTCGAACCTTATTACCACATACTATAATTGTACCAAATTGATGGTTAAATATTGGTTAGTATTAGCTGAAGCTGTCAGGGAAAATCATTGAAAAATGTCAGGGAAAAACCTGGAAATGTCAGAGAATTTGAATCTGAAAAAACTGTGGCAGCCCTTTAGAAAATTCTCTTTAAAGTTGCCCGGGCTTTTTTATATTTTTTAGCAAATGTAATTTTTTTATATATATATATATTCGTTTATACAAATATACTGTCGGGATTTTTAGCTTTTTGCCAATTCAGTTCTGAAATATGTTTTTATTTGCCATTTTAATTATTTTGTATTTGTTTCCACCCATTTCCCCTCTTTCTCCCGAACTGTCAAAACATAAAGAGAGAGCAGGACCCAACAGGGACATTCTACATGTATACAGACAATCTTTAGAAAAGGGGTATGTCAAAAACCCTTTCATCAAAAATTCAAAAAGCAACAAATACATATCCCCCTCCCCCCAAAAAAAAAATAATAATAATAATACCCGTGTCACTTCATTCGGCACAAGCACTATATAGTGCTATATTTCTTTCTTAATTGATTTTTTATATAATGCACTAGATTGAGAATGATATGGGTTTTTATTTCAAAAACTTAAAACACCCCCACTATTGTATTTTTAAAGGGAGAATGCAACCTAACAACAAGAGATTTTTTATTGATTCCTTGTTTAAATAGGCATAATACACTAGAGAAAATATTTAAGAACAAATATTAAACTAGAAATAAGTTTGGATAAATACTTTGAAATAATAATCTCTGCCACCCCGAGACGAAAAGATAACAACTACTTTGAGGTGGACTTCAACCACGAACCTTTTGGGTAGCCAACCAACGCACCTTGAACTATTTGTTATCTATCAGCAGGCGAGATTAACACGTCAAGAACCTTTTAACTTGATGAGATTTTTCTTGAATTTCATAACCACCATAGTTTACATTGAAATAATTAAGAGAAAACATGTTTCCGTTTTTAAAGTAAATTGTTTCTACTACTGTGGATTATTAATGGACACCTATCTTAATATATAAAGATTAATAACAAAACCTGGCGTTAATAAGCGTTCTCTAACGGCCCAAACAGTCAGCGGGGCAAAAGTTGAATTTATAACAAAACCTCGCACGCGGCTGACTATTCCCATAACAGACTCAAGGACGCTCATCTCAATAGGAAGAGAGAAATAAGTTCGTCAATCGGCTAAGTCAAGAGTGAAGTTTTGTTAGTTACTACTTCAGTCATTGTTTGACGGTAAACAACGTTTCTGATCTTCACTTTTGTATTTTTCTCTTCCTATCGTGATTAGTGTTTACGCACTGCCTTCTCTAATACTAGGCTCCGAAATGTCGCCAAGAGCCAATTAGATAAAGCTCTTGCGAAGTAAGATCGTAGAACTCCTAGCGATACCTAGGTGATAACGTAGAGATCTTGATTTAAACTAACGATTTGATTTAGAACTTGTTTTAAATGTAAATATTTTAAAATCACTATTTAATTATTTAAATTAATCCCAATAAATTTACTCTCGATTATTAACCTAACAATCGTATCTATTTTTGAATTTTCGGCCTACATTTGAATTTCCCGCTTTTTTAACATCAAGAAAGCGACGTCTAACGATATTTTTGAAATCGGTACCGCCACCCCCTTGCTTTTCCTACGGATAGGCATAGTATTAAAGAAGGCAGTGGTTTACGTGATAATTGTGTTAGTTTCCACCATTCAAGGAGAAAAATTTCTCAAAATTAGCAGTGTCTGAAAAGACACTACAGATTGAATTTTAATTCCTCATTTCAGACTTAGGTTTTTTTAGAGCTTGGCATCGATCTGTAGTTAAATCTGATGAAAATGGTTCGTTTTTTGTTGTTGTTTTGCCTCATCAGAGTGCAAAACTTTACGTAGAAGATATTCCAGATGTCAAATAAAACCCTTCAGATCTTTACGTAAAACGTTTTTCCATCGCATCGTGCGGAAGTTGTCAGTTGCAGAAAGATTTAAATTTATCGTGCCCGAATTTATGACAGATTTATATGCAAAAATGATATGAAATATCTAAATTGATTTAAATCAAAGGACTTAAATTATTGAAGTAAAATAGAATGATTATAAATAATGCTATGACAAATAATGATACCAACCAAACTAGGATTGACCAATTAAAAAACGTCTTTACACACCCTGTATCCCCTCGATAATTTAGTTTATTAAGACTTAGAATAGGGTTTATTTTCATAGAGCTAAATAGCTGGCCGATTCATGATCGAAAGAAATAAAAACCCATAACAAACTCGTGTTTCTTCTATATAAACATTTTAACAAATGTTTTTTTTTCCCGTTTTCCATTTCCGAATCCCTTCGAGTGAATTGGCAAATAGCTTTCTTGGTTTCTTTTCTAATAATCCATTAAACGTTTTTTATCCCTCTTTCGTTCCTCACAAAAATGTGTAATCTTTCCTTATAATCCTATAACGTTTCATGAACGAAAAAAAAAAAAAAAAAAAAAAAAATGCCTTTTTTTCCTTGGCCCGTTCTTTTCTCCTAAATCTTTCAATTTCTCAACCCACCCCCGTTAAAATATTCTTCGCGGTATTCGTTATCGCAATTGTAACGTTACGTGGACCATTTGACCACGGATGAATAAATAGCCCGAGGAGTTGCACGACGTTGAAATGTTTAGTCCTGACATTCACACGGCGGTAACGTTACCACGCGCCGGACAATCTTCCTGCTCGCAGTATCAACGTCACGCGACGACCAAATTGGGTGCCAATGGGGCGTTGGACGCGGAAGGGGAAGAGGAAGACGGATGCGCAACGACGTGCGAAACTCCCTTGATGGACGGTAGAAGAGAGAGTGCGGTATGACCGACGTCTCAAATAATCTTGGGTGTCCCCAGTGCGCACGCGCCGCGCTAAAAGTCCGCGCGTTATTCAAACATAAACGTTAAACTATTTAGAAAAAAACAATGAAAAGCGGAAACTGAGTGGCAAAAGGTAAAGCGGACTGGTCCTCGTGCACTTAAATAATTGTTTACCCCATGAAAAAAAAAAATCTATAAATACATTAACAAACTATACTGCCTGCCTGACTAAAAATATATATATATATATAAATCTATGTATATATACAAAACAAATGTGTTGCACATATGATGATACTGAGTTACTGAGTGATTTTTTTAAAGATGATTGAGTGCCGCGACGTGATCGTAATCTCTAGCGTGATTGATTGGAGATGAGGTATAAATTATATATATTGTATTATATATAAATGATGAAAAAAATTATCAAACTCGATAGATAAACTTATTTATATTCAAACCAAAAAAAAACAAAAAAAAAAAAAACACAACAACAAAATCGGACGAAATATGAGCAGTAATATAATATAAAACCAAAATGAAGTGAGTGGTGAACGTAATAATTTACGTGTGATATTTAATTAAAAAATAAATCAAAGCCTATCAAACGTGGTTCGTTGGCTAAGTTTGGCGTACAATTTAAGAAAATGAAAAACTCAGAATAAGGAAGGAGTTGCTGAAATAAAAAATAAAGGAACTCTTCGGTTTCTAATCGAAGCGTAATTTTGTAAAAAAAAAAAAAAAAAAAAAAGATATAAAAATAAAATCCAGTAATAAAATACGTTTTACCTATAAATTGTTTAAATGTTAGTGGTTCCAAAAAACGCCGTTCTATTTAAACATTTCATTTTTTCACCTCCAACGACATTTCTATTATAATGCCAAAGCTTTCGATAATTTATATAAATAATATCATATGGCAGATGATTTCGATTAGTCCTTAAAATATTTTTTTGTACTAATTCCCCATGGGATTCAAGAACTTTCCCCAGGATCCTTTCTAATCCTCGATTAGTGTACTAGAAATTACATATTCTTAAAGCCACCACAAGTACAGGAAGGCAGCCATATTCATTCTAGAGTAAACCAGACTTGATATTGCGACGGCCGGGCGAGACACACACCTTCGTTTCGTGAGGGAAGAGTGGTTTTCCGTCGCTACATTTTCACCCCAGTAAACGTCTAGAAATTTAATTGTAGCAAGAATAGATTTAACACAAGAATATGGAACCGTACGCTATAGCTCTAGTATAACGCTAGTCACGAACGGGAGGACCTTACTAGATTTGACGTTATATGCGTTATGATTTTCACCCTATCACGAGCTTTCGAGGTACGCGACAGACAGCTAGCTCTGCCGCCAGCGCCTATCCCCGCAGTCTGATACCTCCCCCCGCACTTATCGTAGAAAACCGCCAACCGCTTCCTGTGCACGTGACATGAGGCACGGCGCAAGAGTCCAGGGACGGAAATAAGAAATTTTTCTTATTGGACAAATGTCCAGTAACCCCCCTTAAAAATTCAAAAGTTATCGGATATTTAACAAAATTACCAGACAATGCTACATTTCTTGTATTGAAAAGTACTTTTTTTTATCGGACATTTGTCCAGTGACCCCTCTTAAAAATAAAAAGTTATCGGACATTTGGAAAATTTATCGGACAAATGACCAGTGACTTGTGCTTATTTCCGTCCCTGCGCAAGACCCCCATAGGCTCCGCCCGATTGTGACTAGCGCGCAGACAACGGTATAGCTCTTCCACATTCTTGTGTTAAATCTATTCTTGATTGTAGTATTAGCACCGCCTATTTAGATCCAATCTCATCCGCTAGAGAGGGCAATTTCGAATTCGTATCTCGACTGTCTAGAGTTTTTGGATTTGTTCCTCTCTCCTCGGGCCGCGGGCGTAAGCTCAGATGACAATAATTTCAGATCAACATACCAATCATCATATGCCATGTTGTAAACTTTAAGCATGCTTTACCTGTGACCCCTCTTAAAAATAAAAAGTTATCGGACATTTGGAAAATTTATCGGACAAATGACCAGTGACTTGTGCTTATTTCCGTCCCTGCGCAAGACCCCCATAGGCTCCGCCCGATTGTGACTAGCGCGCAGACAACGGTATAGCTCTTCCACATTCTTGTGTTAAATCTATTCTTGATTGTAGTATTAGCACCGCCTATTTAGATCCAATCTCATCCGCTAGAGAGGGCAATTTCGAATTCGTATCTCGACTGTCTAGAGTTTTTGGATTTGTTCCTCTCTCCTCGGGCCGCGGGCGTAAGCTCAGATGACAATAATTTCAGATCAACATACCAATCATCATATGCCATGTTGTAAACTTTAAGCATGCTTTACCTGTATCAAAGCCCAAAGCTATTTCCTAGGTATATCAACAAAAAACTGTAGCCAGAAATAATCAGTGAAAATCAGAATCATTTGCCTATGACATGAAATACATACAAAACTAATCAGAATAATTATTTACATCACAAAAGAATTCTATAAACAAGGAACACGAAATCACGTAAACGACAACGCGTTTACATTTACAAAAAAGTCCGTAATACCCTCTTCAGACGAGGCGTAATTAGCCGTGGTTTAATCAGCTTAAACCGAGGTTCACGTAGCCTTTTTAGTTCAATAAACCTCGGTTAATTATGAATTAACCTCGGTTAAATCTGAATAAACCGGCTAGTTACGCAACGTCTGAATAGGGTATAACACTGCTCCTGGAAAGACCAAGATCATCTGATTCTTGAGTTGCGTCTTCAGCTGCCATCCAATAAATATGCTCGGTTATTCGTCGAATCAACCGACCATCGTGGAAATACCGAAGTTCATGACCTCCAGCACCGAGACTTCTTCTTCTAGTACACCCGCCCAGGAAACAGGAATGGTAGAGACTGTTATCTTTGACTACGGTTACATGGGACTCTGAACGTCGACGTAAAGGAACGATGACGTTCGGAAAATGGGAGCGGTTACATTGTCGTCGTTTGAATGGACCCCTGTAGAATATTTCCTCAAAACGGGGTTTTTCTGGTATGGAATGTTAGAAAGGGCAGGAGGGCAATGTTTAAAATTAAATCGGGATCTTTAAAATTAAATCGGGATCTTTAAAATTAAATCGGGATCTTTAAAATTAAATCGGGATCTTTAAAATTAAATCGGGATCTTTAAAATTAAATCGGGATCTTTAAAATTAAATCGGGATCTTTAAAATTAAATCGGGATCTTTAAAATTAAATCGGGATCTTTAAAATTAAATCGGGATCTTTAAAATTAAATCGGGACCTTTAATATTAAATCGAGATATTTAAAATTAAATCGGGATCTTTAAAATTAAATCGGGATCTTTAAAATTAAATCGGGATCTTTAAAATTAAATCGGGATCTTTAAAATTAAATCGGGATCTTTAAAATAAAATCGGGATCTTTAAAATTAAATCGGGATCTTTAAAATTAAATCGGGATCTTTAAAATTAAATCGGGATCTTTAAAATTAAATCCGGATCTTATTTATTTTTATGGATCCTGATTTAAATTTTAAACATCACCTTCCTACTTTACCCTGTAACTAAAAATGCTACACGAAGAACAAGTTCCGACATCAAGAACTAGTAGATCAAAAAATAGATAATTTGTAGACTTTAAAATTTAATAATTATGTGATTATTTATTGTTTTTTTATTAAATGAATGAATCATTGTGGCAAAATTCAATAAATCATCGCTCAATTAAAGGGAGCATGAAACAATGAAGTCGGATAGGTTTCTTTGGGAAATTATATCGGTATAACAGGTTGCATATGATTTTTTATTATATAATATTAATACATATTTAATGTGTAGTATATCATCTGCAACAGTATCAAATGGAGACTGATGCATTATCACCTGCAACAGTATCAAAGGAAGACTGATGCATTATCATCTGCAACAGTATCTAAGGGAGACTGATGCATTATCATCTGCAACAGTATCAAAGGGAGACTGATGTATTATAGATGATGGATACCATGATGAATGTGAATCCGCCCATTAATTCAACAATACATGGATCCCATTTCTGTCGTCTGCTTTGTAAGAACTTATGGACGTTATGATCCCTTTTAATACATCAAATATATTATTTAGCCCCTGCAAGTTGTTTTCCCTCCCTCTTTACTACCAGTTAACATATTTATATAGACCCCCATACCCCCTTTTAACCAAAAACATGCTTTTTTTTCTCCTGGGTATTGACGAGCTCCAAATAAAATGGCACATTCTTAAAAATAAGGGTAAGATTGCTGTATAAGGTAAAACATAAATTCAGAGCAAAACTTTACTTTTACTTTACTTTAATTTTTGGCCTTCTGTACACAACCGTAACTTACATAACGGGCTATGACTATCCCGGCATCCACCACCTGCCACACCATTTTTACCTATCCGAGTGAACTTTAGTTCACACGGATCGTGTGTGTGTGTGTCCGTCGTTCGTGGTGTTCGCAATTACGTCATCGCAAGAAAATTCTATTTTAGTTCACCACTCTTCTCATAGGTGGCGGTACAATGTCCAAATTCTGAAATTTCCTATCTAAATAAAACATCTCACAGGTGGTCTCCCACCCAGTTACTGTCCGCGCTCGACGCTGCTCCGTGTCAGAGATAGCCATGCGAACGCTCTAACGACTTTGCTATAAGCACTTGCAAGAATCTTAGATAAACACGTCTTAAATCTGGAAGGGGTGCACTACGGAAGCCAGGCCGTGTTATAGTAGCGCCGCATATAATGCTTTATATGTATCCAATTAAATAAAAAATTTAAAAGCTTATTACTCGTAATTTACATTATAAAATAAAATATTACTAGTCTTAAACGATCATAATATAATATTCAAATTTAATTAAATTTATTAAATGAATTTGACGTTAACTTTTTGTCACTAGGTGACGCTAGATTAGTACGAAGTAGGACTACAGCAGTATAACGAAATAAAGGCGTACGGTTTTTTTAAAAAACTTTAATTATGCTTGATTTAAATTCTATAATAATTAGTTCTAGTGTAGCGAATAATTTTAGTCCCATATACCAGAAGTAGATTATACTTCATACGTATATACTTCTGGCAGTATTTCATTATGTGTTAGTAATTGTATCCCATCTTTGAAGGGAATATTTCGCCCTCCGCTAAATAGTAGAAAAGCCAAGTTTCGGGAAAACTACTGACAGATTCTTTCAAATAGATTCCATTCTTGCCCAACCTTATTTATGACCCTTAAGTGAAACGTCCTACCTATTGGCAATTATCTGGAAGCCCGCGCGCATATTTTTTACTTTTCCTTATCTTCCTTTTTAACAAAATAAAAACGGTTGCCACGCCGTGAGTCAAGAAAGGGCCCAATATATAAAGGGGCGATTTAGATTGTAGTATTGTTCGTATATTTTAAAAGTGCATGTGTATATATTTTTCCGATGCCAGTATAATTTTAAATCGGCCGATGCTTTTAGTCATAATGATAGTATAGATACTTTACGGATTCTTGTTAAAAATGTAACAATGGTGTATTGCACCATTTTAGAAATAACGCGAGTGCGCGCCATAAATCAGCGAATGCTTTTAGGCATTCTGCCGATACCTTTCATATCATCGATAATTGGAACAATGGCGCAAACTAAAATAAGATTGCACCACTTTTGAAATGACGCGGGTGCGCGTCCTAAAACGACGCCATTTTAACGGTCCGTGATTGGCTCCCTGAACCATCCGGAGGTTCATGCCATCACGTGACCATGTCAACAAAACTGGGCTGCACTGACTTGGAAGGGACACAACTCTCGATCTTGGAAACTAGGAGGAATCCCAACTAAGCTGGCCTGTTAGCCTCGCCAGGACCCGATATTTTGGCTATGTCCGATTTTGAACTTGGAAGTTCCGCGCTGGCCGCGATGAATTAAAAACTTCGGAAAACGACAGTCCCAATCCGGACCCAGCATGGCGGCTAATCAATCTAGCCACGAGCGTCCCCTCCAATCTGGGAGCACCCTTATCGAAGGGAGAAGTTAGTGCAGTCGACGTTATCATCGTTACGTCACCTCTTCGTCATCAGAATGATCTCGACCCGCTCGGACTATGTGATGAGTACATTTATTGGTAGCGCGTGTAATATAGTAGTAGACTTTAATTCGTGTATATATATAAATTATTAATTAATCGTAGTAGACTGGCATCGGTCGTTAATTGCATGATGCACGATATTTTGGGGGTAGTTGTATTATAGTTTTTGTTTATAGTAGTTATGTTCATTTGTTTATAGTTGTAGTGTATTGTAATTATCATGTATTTATATTAGTTATGTTTGGTAGTAGTTATATTATGGTATCATCATTTGCCATAATTAGTAGATTGAATCGTAATTCAAGTAGGCGGTTCAATCAGAGTCAGTGTAGCCGAAGCTACGTCATCAATAGAAGCACCTCGCCTCGCAACCATCGGACTCGCGCGATAAGTGATGAGTACATTTAATAGTAGCGCGTATAAATAGTAGAACTTAATTCGTGTGTATATATAAATAGTTATAGTAGTAGACCGGCATCGGTCGTTGCATGATGCACGATATTTTGGGGGTTGTTGTATTATAGTTTATAGTAGTTATGTTTATTTGTTTATAGTAGTAGTGTATTGTAATTATCATGTGTTTATATTAGTTATGTTTTGTAGTAGTTACATTATGGTATCATCATTTGCCATAATTAATAGAATGGATTGTAATCCAAGAAGGCTAATAGAATGCCAATAATAATTAGTAGTTATATTTTGTTTTTGATTAAACTTGACTCATGGTATGGCAACAAAGTTTCTTTAATTACATATCATTCATTATAAGCCATATTTATAGTCCATAGTAGTAGATAGTAGTAGCTATGTCAACGCTAACCAGTAGTAGTAGAAAATAGCGTTACATTTTGGGGGCCCCGCCGGGATGGTCTTTCTATGCCAGTACAAACTAGTACGGAGACCTAACCGCAAATTTTTATGATAATTAATTGATAAATTTAACTTATGAGAAATCAAGTTGATCATTCTAGCTGTAAACCGAATTTAGGCCTTTATTCTAGCTGTTCTGAATGTATACAATCTTATAGAGATTCCCAAGCTATAGATAGAGCTAATATGGTTCAGAACAGGATTAGTAGAAGAATGGACGCCAACGGTTTACCTTTATCGGGAGGTTCTAGTTGTAGTCAAGCGGCAGGAGGAGGAAATATTTCGGGTGCGATAGGAAACACCCAAAATAATATAGTAGTCCCACCTACCACCGCGAGTTATATTAATTTACAAAACACCCCCGCTTTAATAACAACTCAAGCTAATAATAATAATAATGCAACCACGACGTCTCAAACAGTTATCATACCCAAAGGAATGCAATTAATTTCCTCTTCTACATTAGCCCAAATGCAAAAACAAATGGCAGATATGCAAGCGCAACTGCTTCAATTAGTTCAGGCTAATGTAAATTTAGTGTCTGCTTCTAGTAGTCAACAGACCTCGGGGGTACCAATTCCACCCCCAATAAACGCGCTTACTAGTTTAAATTTGCCATTAGGCGGTAATTCTAGTAGTCAAACTAGTATCAGCAGCGTAGTAATTAATAGTAGCCCAAATAGTAGTAGTAATAGCGTGGTGGGTTCAATTCACCCCCCACCTAGCGTACCTTCATCGGGGGCGCCGTCTTCCCATTCAAATTATAGAATGCCGAAAATAACAATGCCGGTTTTGACGGGGAAGCCCTCCGATTTAGGCACAAAAGATTTTTTAGTTAAAGTACAACAACTTGCGCCACTTGTAAAGAGACCGGCCATATTCAGAGATACTGCACTAAGATGGTATCGGAAAGTGGGAGTAGGGGAGGATCTAAAGGGGAAGGTCCTACCTCAAAGCTACAATAGTAAATAACGCTTTCGTAGTCGATTGTTTCCCTGTGTTATATAATAGCTTTAAAAATAAATGTTCCATTTAAATTAAGATTAACCCAACATATTCTTGTAGTTCCGTTAACTAATAGTTAGTATAGATTAAGTAATAATTAAAAATATAAAAAAAATACAAAAAAGAAATAACTTTGAATTAGAAAACTTTTTCACACAACTGAAAAGTAAAGATATAAATTAAAATTGACACAGGAGGCAATCGAAGTATAGGTAACTTAGTTAGTAGAATAGTTTGGATTTGGTGTGGATAATAGTGCAGTGTACATTAGGTTTAGATAAAAGAATAGTTTTGGATAAGAATAGTAGAGAAGTTTAGTGGAAAGGTTTCATTTTGGGATTAGAACATTAGTAGTTTAGATTTGGATTAGAATAATAGAATAGGTTCGTTTTTGATTGAAGTTATAGTAAATTTTAGTTTTGGAGTTTAGTTAGTTTTGGAGTTTAGTTAGTTTTGGAGTTTAGTTAGTTTTGGAGTTTAGTTAGTTTTGGAGTTTAGTTAGTTTTGGAGTTTAGTTAGTTTTGGAGTTTAGTTAGTTTTGGAGTTTAGTTAGTTTTGGAGTTTAGTTAGTTTTGGAGTTTAGTTAGTTTTGGAGTTTAGTTAGTTTTGGAGTTTAGTTAGTTTTGGAGTTTAGTTAGTTTTGGAGTTTAGTTAGTTTTGGAGTTTAGTTAGTTTTGGAGTTTAGTTAGTTTTGGAGTTTAGTTAGTTTTGGAGTTTAGTTAGTTTTGGAGTTTAGTTTTGGATTACAATAGTAGAATAAAAGAACGGTGCTTATAGACGCTAAATTAGAGGTGTCTTCGAACATTTTAGAGGGAAGGTAACTGGCGCATAATTATATCAAAGGGTTATGGGAAAAAGGAGTTAGGCCTTCCTGTGAAATTAATTGACGGTATCGTACATAGACGAATAAATATCATTACGTCAATCGGGAATGGGGGCAAGGGTTCTATCACAGTGAAAATAGTAGAAAATCCTGTGATAATCATATAGTAGTAGTAACAGCCTTTGTACCGGTTGCAGGAAAATAGTAGAACCTCCTGCATCTCCTATAGTAGACTCAATTTATGTAATAGACGTTCATCATTACGTCAAGCATATGCCCTAAGACGTCCATCATTACGTCGAAGTTATACCCAGTGACGTTCATCATTACGTCACAGTCATGCCCAGTGACGTTCATCATTACGTCACAGCCATGCCCTATGACGTTTATCATTACGTCAAAACAATCCCCGGGTCGTTCATCATTACGTCAGGGTTATGGTCCAGAAATTTAGCATTAAGAGTTAGTAGTTAGCAGTTGAGTGGGATTTTTTTACCTGAGGAAACTAAAGCTCTTTAGTGAGCGTGACCTCGAAAGGAACGAAAGCCTCATAGTTGGAAAAGCCAAACAAAAAAGCCTAATATCGTTCGTCCTTCAGCCTACGATAGCTTTCATATGGTCTTGCGTAACCGCAAGTAGGTTGGTACTTTGGAATTAAAAGCGTTGGGATAAGAAATTAGTTTTTCGTACGAAAGTCGCTGGGTTTGGTACCCCCGGTCTCTTTAAAAATCGTCGCCCCATCAGCTTCTCCTTAGCCAAATGTTTTTTATTTTTTAGTGTAGTTTTTTTTTGTATTGTTTCAATGTTTATTTTTACGTGCGCTTCTAGTCTTTTTGCCTCCGGGGTCCGTTCGGCTCTTAGGTGGGGGGAGTGTAGCGAATACTTTTAGTCCCATATACCAGAAGTAGATTATACTTCATACGTATATACTTCTGGCAGTATTTCATTATGTGTTAGTAATTGTATCGCATCTTTGAAGGGAATATTTCGCTCTCCGCTAAATAGTAGAAAAGCCAAGTTTCGGGAAAACTACTGACAGATTCTTTCAAATAGATTCCATTCTTGCCCAACCTTATTTATGACCCTTAAGTGAAACGTCCTACCTATTGGCAATTATCTGGAAGCCCGCGCGCATATTTTTTACTTTTCCTTATCTTCCTTTTTAACAAAATAAAAACGGTTGCCACGCCGTGAGTCAAGAAAGGGCCCAATATATAAAGGGGCGATTTAGATTGTAGTATTGTTCGTATATTTTAAAAGTGCATGTGTATATATTTTTCCGATGCCAGTATAATTTTAAATCGGCCGATGCTTTTAGTCATAATGATAGTATAGATACTTTACGGATTCTTGTTAAAAATGTAACAATGGTGTATTGCACCATTTTAGAAATAACGCGAGTGCGCGCCATAAATCAGCGAATGCTTTTAGGCATTCTGCCGATACCTTTCATATCATCGATAATTGGAACAATGGCGCAAACTAAAATAAGATTGCACCACTTTTGAAATGACGCGGGTGCGCGTCCCAAAACGACGCCATTTTAACGGTCCGTGATTGGCTCCCTGAACCATCCGGAGGTTCATGCCATCACGTGACCATGTCAACAAAACTGGGCTGCACTGACTTGGAAGGGACACAACTCTTGATTTTTGGAAACTCCGAGGAAGCCCAACTAAGCTCGCCTGCCAACCTCGCCAGGAGGCGATATTTTGGCTATGTCGAATTCCGAACTTTGACGTTCCGCGCTGGCCGCGATGAACGGAAGCTTGGGGAGAAACTAAGTCCATTTTTGGATCCTGATGGCTGATAATCACTATTTCAGCCATAGGCGCTATCTTCTTCAATCAGAGTCAGTGTAGCCGAAGCTACGTCATCAATAGAAGCACCTCGCCTCGCAACCATCGGACTCGCGCGATAAGTGATGAGTACATTTAATTGTAGCGCGTATAAATAGTAGAACTTAATTCGTGTGTATATATAAATAGTTATAGTAGTAGACCGGCATCGGTCGTTGCATGATGCACGATATTTTGGGGGTTGTTGTATTATAGTTTATAGTAGTTATGTTTATTTGTTTATAGTAGTAGTGTATTGTAATTATCATGTGTTTATATTAGTTATGTTTTGTAGTAGTTACATTATGGTATCATCATTTGCCATAATTAATAGAATGGATTGTAATCCAAGAAGGCTAATAGAATGCCAATAATAATTAGTAGTTATATTTTGTTTTTGATTAAACTTGACTCATGGTATGGCAACAAAGTTTCTTTAATTACATATCATTCATTATAAGCCATATTTATAGTCCATAGTAGTAGATAGTAGTAGCTATGTCAACGCTAACCAGTAGTAGTAGAAAATAGCGTTACACTAGTCCTCTCTCAAAAAATCATATTTAAATTTAATTATATTTTGTAAATTAACTTTCTATCTGTAGGCATGGAATAATTAGTAGCTTATGCTGTAGGTGACACTAGTTTCCCTCGAACTCGGCTTAAAGCTTACCTTAATACCTTTCAGTCAAGGAAGGTCAAACTCATTTAGTCATTTCCTATAATTTGTTTCATCATATCATTCTCTTTAATTCAGTCTTAGGTTTAAATTAATTAATAATAAATAATCTAGAAATTCAGTTGTGTTTATTCTTGTAAAATCCATTTCAACTACAATTTGTTTAATCATAGATAATTTGATTCTATCATCATTACGTTTAATTTAGTCCTATAGCTTGAAAATAATTTAATTATGGTTTTATTGTTTTAATTTTGGTTTGAATAATTTTAATTTAAGATAAACTTCAACTAGTATGTATCTGTAAAATAACAGAGGCTGAGAGGCTCGAAAATTAAGGTAGTGGTATGGCGCGTCCGTGCTTGCACCGAGCGTGGGGTCCCTTCGTAGAATATTCGAGTCTTTCGAGAGAGTGAAAATAAAACTAAACATGTAACCATCGACAAACTACTACCAGGACTAGTAATGTAAGCTTATAAAACTTCGTCTCAAAACGCCGCGGTAAAACCCCTCTAGCGACATTGATTGGAGTTAAAAATTTAGTACAAGATGGCGGCGTCCATGGAATTGGAGATCAGGATATTGAAAGGTAAAATAGTATTGAATTTACAATATTATTTTATTTAAAGTAAGTTTGACCTTAATATCTTCAGTATTTATGTGCGTGTTAAACCAACGTTGAATAAGGTTCGCGAAATATATTCTTCGCCGAGGCAGGGGTCGAAATCATCGCCCGTTTTAGATCGTAAAGACGAAAACCGTTAGTAAGCCTAGGCTTATTCCGTTCCGCCTAAGGCTGGCCGCTGTTGCGGCGTCGCCCGTCTCCACGAAAAACGACGGCTAAGAGAGAGGAGAGAGCGTCGCCGCTCTCCGTAGTCGTTGATCGCCGGGCGATAGGCTTACGCGGAACGGAATAAGCACGAGCGCCGGGAGCGCCAGACCAGCGCGCCTAGGCTTTTTAACGCGGAAGGCCCGTTCCCCCGTAAAAGTCTTGAAGGTCTTCGCGAGCGAAGTGAAATTTGGTGATACCACGGTTTTAATTCGACGAAAAAGTATTAAGAAAGCCGCGGAAGGCAACTGAAAAATTAGAGAAATAAAAGGAAAGAAAAACCGGATTTATCTTAAAATTAATTAAAAAATATTAAATACGAAAGCGAGGCTTATCTCCATTGGGAATACGGTATAGCAGTAGAAGAGTATCTTGTACTACATATATGACTCCATTCGATAACGCACGGTGGCGCTCTCATCGATAACCGCGGCACTTAAGAGAAATTTTCTCTATGGGGGCTCAGTATAACATTACAAGTCCTGGTAGTAGTTTGTCGATGATGTAACTAACGCTCCTATATTTAATTGTCATTAGAATTTGACTAGTTATTTTAATACGATTTTTTCGTATCATTTATGCTTAATAAAATAGTATTAGTCTTCTTCTATCATAATATCATATTTAAATTTAATTTTATTTTGTAAATAAATATGATGTAAACGTTCTACAACAGGTGACACTAGTTTCAACGTGTAAATAGTGTAGCGGCAAAAGTAACCTTATAGCAAGTAGTGTGCCACTCCTCTTTCTTATTTTAACCCAATAATTATACAATAAATTTTTAACATCGTCTACCTGGTTTCATTAGTTTTCTTGTTTAGCATTGTTATTTTAATACGATTTTTACCTCTCCGAGTGAACTTTAGTTCACGGAGAGGTTCTGTCCTGATCGTGTGTGTGTGTGGGTGTATGTGTGTGTGTGTCCGTCGTTCGCCGTGTTCGCAATTACGTCATCGCAAGAAAATTCTATTTTAGTTCACCACTCTTCTCATAGGTGGCGGTACAATTTAAAAATTCTGAAATTTTCAATTCAAACAAAATTTCTCACAGGCGGTCTCCCTCCCAGTCACTGTCCGCGCTCGACGCTGTTAACTTTTGGGATAGTCATGCCAACGCGCTAGCGGTTATGCTATAAGTACATGGTAGAATCTGAGATAAAAACATCTTAAATCTGTGATAGGTGCTTTACGGAAGCCAGGCCGTGTAATAGTAGCGTCGCGTATAATGCTTTATATATGTATCCAATTAAAAAAAAATTTTAAAAGCTTATTACTCGTAATTTACATTATAAATTAAAATATTACTAGTCTTAAACGATCATAATATAATATTCAAATTTAATTATATTTATTAAATTAATTTGACGTTAACTTTTTGTCACAGGTGACGCTAGATTAGTAGGAAGTAGGACTACAGCAGTATAACGAAATAAAGGCGTACGGTTTTTTTAAAAACTTTAATTATGCTTGATTTAAATTCTATAATAATTAGTTCTAGTCCTCTCTCAAAAAATCATATTTAAATTTAACTATATTTTGTAAATTAACTTTCTATCTGTAAGCATGGAATAATTAGTAGCTTATGCTGTAGGTGACACTAGTTTCCCTCGAACTCGGCTTAAAGCTTACATTAATAACTTTCAGTCAAGGAAGGTCAAACTCATTAAGTCATTTTCTATAATTTGTTTAATCACATCATTCTCTTTAATTCAGTCTTAGGTTTAAATTAATTAATAATAAATAATCTAGAAATTCAGTTGTGTTTATTCTTGTAAAATCCATTTCAACTACAATTTGTTTAATCATAGTTAATTGAATTCTATCATCATTACGTTTAATTTAGTCCTATAGCTTGAAAATAATTTAATTATGGTTTTATTGTTTTACTTTTGGTTAGAATAATTTTAATTTAAGATAAACTTCAACCATCGACAAACTACTACCAGGACTTGTAATGTTATACTGAGCCCCCATAGAGAAAATTTCTCTTAAGTGCCGCGGTTATCGATGAGAGCGCCACCGTGCGTTATCGAATGGAGTCATATATGTAGTACAAGATACTCTTCTACTGCTATACCGTATTCCCAATGGAGATAAGCCTCGCTTTCGTATTTAATATTTTTTAATTAATTTTAAGATAAATCCGGTTTTTCTTTCCTTTTATTTCTCTAATTTTTCAGTTGCCTTCCGCGGCTTTCTTAATACTTTTTCGTCGAATTAAAACCGTGGTATCACCAAATTTCACTTCGCTCGCGAAGACCTTCAAGACTTTTACGGGGGAACGGGCCTTCCGCGTTAAAAAGCCTAGGCGCGCTGGTCTGGCGCTCCCGGCGCTCGTGCTTATTCCGTTCCGCGTAAGCCTATCGCCCGGCGATCAACGACTACGGAGAGCGGCGACGCTCTCTCCTCTCTCTTAGCCGTCGTTTTTCGTGGAGACGGGCGACGCCGCAACAGCGGCCAGCCTTAGGCGGAACGGAATAAGCCTAGGCTTACTAACGGTTTTCGTCTTTACGATCTAAAACGGGCGATGATTTCGACCCCTGCCTCGGCGAAGAATATATTTCGCGAACCTTATTCAACGTTGGTTTAACACGCACATAAATACTGAAGATATTAAGGTCAAACTTACTTTAAATAAAATAATATTGTAAATTCAATACTATTTTACCTTTCAATATCCTGATCTCCAATTCCATGGACGCCGCCATCTTGTACTAAATTTTTAACTCCAATCAATGTCGCTAGAGGGGTTTTACCGCGGCGTTTTGAGACGAAGTTTTATAAGCTTACATTACTAGTCCTGGTAGTAGTTTGTCGATGCTTCAACTATTATGTATCTGTAAAATAACAGAGGCTCGAAAATTAAGGTAGTGGTATGGCGCGTCCGTGCTTGCACGGAGCATGGGGTCTCTTCGTAGAATATTCGACTCTTTCGAGAGAGTGAAAATAAAACTAAACATGACCATGTAGCTGAATACGTCGCTCCTATTTTTAATTGTCATTAGAATTTGACTAATTATTTTAATACGATTTTTTCGTATCATTTATGCTTAATAAAATAGTATTAGTCTTCTTCTATCATAATATCATATTTAAATTTAATTTCATTTTGGAAATAAATATGATGTAAACGTTCTACCAACAGGTGACACTAGTTTCATCGTGTAAATAGTGTAGCGGCAAAAGTAACCTTATAGCAAGAAGTGTGCCACTCCTCTTTCTTATTTTAACCCAAAAATTATAAAATAAATTTTTAACATCGTCTACCTGGTTTCATTAGTTTTCTTGTTATTTTAATACGATTTTTTCGTATCAGTTATGCTTAATAAAATAGTATTAGTCTTCTGCTATCATAATATCATATTTAAATTTCATTTTATTTTGTAAATAAATATGCTATAACTTTCTACCAGCTGGCGGCATAAGTAACCTTACAGCAAGAAGTGTGCCACTCCTATTTCTTATTTTATATATATATATATTTTAATTATAAGGTAAGATTATACTTTGAGTGGGATCAGCTGTAACAGGCGTAATTCACCGCCTATCTACCGGAAACTATTTTATAGTATATATCAGACCTTGACGACTTCCGGAAACCAAAAAAAAAAAAAAAAAAAAAATTGAAGTTTTTTTTTTTTTTTTTTTTTTTTTTTTTTCAGTTTTTTTACATGGCTTTGGTTAGGTTGGGTTGGGTTAGGTTAGGTCCCACCAATGAAATAATGTAAAAAAAAAAAAAAAAAAACCTACCAAATAATAATTTATTTTTTATTTTTTTTGGTTTCCGGAAGTCGTCAAGGTCTGATACTATAAAAATAGTTTCCGGTAGATAGGAGGTGAATTACGCCTCTTATGGCTGATCCCACTCAAAAGTATAATCATACCAATTATAAAATCAATTTTTAACATCGACCACCTGGTTTCATTAGTTTTCTTGTTTACAATTAGACTTGGGACGAGGAGAGGTAATATTTTGGTTTCCCAACTTGTTTCGTATCAGTTATGCTTAATAAAATAGTATTAGTCTTCTGCTATCATAATATCATATTTAAATTTCATTTTATTTTGTAAATAAATATGCTGTAACTTTCTATCAGCAGGTGACATAAGTTTCATCGTGTAGTGTAGCGGCAAAAGTAACCTTATAGCAAGAAGTGAGCCACTCCTATTTCTTATTATATATATATATATTTTAATTATAAGGTAAGATTATACTTTGAGTGGGATCAGCTGTAACAGGCGTAATTCACCGCCTATCTAACGGAAACTATTTTATAGTATATATCAGACCTTGACGACTTCCGGAAACCAAAAAAAAAAAAAAAAATAAATAAAAAAAAATTGAAGGTTTTTTTTTTTTTTTTTTTTTTTTTCAGTTTTTTTCCATGGCTTTGGTTAGGTTGGGTTGGGTTAGGTTAGGTTAGGTTAGGTCCCACCAATGAAATAATGTAAAAAAAAAATGGAAAAACCTAGCAAATAATAAGTATTTTTTTTATTTATTTTTTTTTGGTTTCCGGAAGTCGTCAAGGTCTGACATATACTATAAAAATAGTTTCCGGTAGATAGGAGGTGAATTACGCCTCTTACGGCTGATCCCACTCAAAGTATAATCATACCAATTAGAAAATCAATTTTTAACATCGACTACCTGGTTTCATTAGTTTTCTTGTTTACAATTAGACTTGGGACGAGGAGAGGTAATATTTTGGTTTCCCAACTTGTTTTTTCCTTACCCCACCGTTTATATACATTAACATTTTTTTTACCCAAATCTAAATATTGCCCCCAGTTTTGCTACACTAGTGAGAGGAGCAAGGCAGCTTACAATTTCCCCAACCCACCTTGTTCCCTTAATAACTCTACCTGAACCAGGAACCTGCCTACTTCCCTGCCGTCATAAGTGTCAAATCCCAGCAATTCCGATAAGGGTCTATCCCCTATTTGACCTAACTCCCTGTCCCGAGCAGGCTGGGAAATAGGCGGTTTTACTGGACAAAAGTCCAGTTTAAAAATTAGCTGGGCCAGTTTAAAAATTAAATGCTTGGGGGTCTACTGGCCACAAGGCCAGTTAATTAATTCCAAAATTTTGTTTTGTTTCTAAGCCTACTGTCATAGTCCTACGTCATAATGACAGTTTGTCAAGCTCATGAAAATTGTAACTGGCCAATGTCCAGTTTTTTAATTAAACTGCTTGGGCTCTTCTGGCCACAAGTCCAGTTTAAAAATACTCCTTATTTCCCAGCCTGGTCCCGAGCCTCCTAATAAGTCGGACACTCGTAAACCAAATGCGCCAGCTTCTCCGCACCCTTCCCACACCAGTCACAGCCTCTATTTGCACTCATAGTACTAAGTACAATTAATGGCGTTTTCCATTGGGCTACTTCGAGCACTCCGGGAGTGCTCTGAATGTATTTTTGTAATCCATTGGGGAAAAAGGATCACTCCCGAGATGGAGTAACGTCTTCCATTGGACCGCTCACTCTCTCGCGGACGCGGAGCACACCGAGCTGCTCCAGCTTGAGAGACGGAATAATGATTTCGGAGCACTCCGATCTCCAATGGAAGATAGAAGTGATATATCACCTGCGCCAAAAGAGTGACTCTGGGAAACATGTCGTCCTCCTTTGGGTGGTCGCTTCGAGACCGCTCCAAGGCCCTCGGAGCGCGAGCGTTGACGTTACAAGAAAATCTGGAGCACTCTTGGTGCAGTCCCAATGGAAAACGCCATGAAAGAGCTTTAATTTTAGGCCAGATATGGCCTAAGCTTTGACAATGTAAGTTACAAAAAAAGATTTGGAGAAATTTTTATTTCCCACCCCTATAGTCTTTAATACATTTCGTCTGCTAGGTGGGCTGGATCATTTGGAAAACACAAAGCACCACACGTCGGGTTCTTATTACCCATTCTTGTATTGGGATCTGTTCCGGCTATTTATTGTCAAACGAAATATTCTATTAAATGAATCAATGAAAATAATAAATAATTAATTCAGTTACAGCTAAATATAATTTAAAAAAATTGACATGGATTTTAATGATCCAGATTTGTTTAAACCTATTAAAGCTCTAGAGGTAAGTTCGAAACCCAATTGAAATCTTAAACCGTTTTCTGATTTGGAAAGTAGCTAGGGTCTGTGGGCACATCCTACACAGCCTTAGAGTCTAAGGTTGGCGTAGGTAATCTAATAATAACCATTTTTTTTTTAATCAGGACAAATGGAAGTTAGTACCAGCATTCTTAAAAGTTAAGGGACTTGTAAAACAACACACTGATTCGTTCAACCATTTCATTAATGTGGAGGTTTGTGATGGCAGATTATGTGAATGGGGTGAAATTTAATAGTTTGTCATCGTTTTCTAGATAAAAGAGATAATCAAAGCAAATGAGAAGATTACTAGCGATGCAGATCCGCTTTTTTACATGAAGTAACGTTTTGTAGTACCATTTTTATTAGGACATAATGACAGTTCTCCATTAGGTTAAGGTTTCCTAAAGAACTTCTCTTTTTGAGGCCAATTTACTTAAAGTAGCTAAATTTTATCATATGTGTTAGAATATTGCTTAAATTACTGGATTTTTCCTAGAAGCGAGGCCATTAATGACGTAATTTTTTTTTGGTAGGATAGTAGGATTAGTAGGAATATAGTAGTTCTTTTCCCCGCCAAATTTAAAGACGACCAATGACGAAAATAATGGTATAGCTTTATCTGATATTGTTATAAGGAAATAGTTTTTAATTTTACTAACCTAACCTTACCTAACTTAACTAACCATTTATAGTTATGTTTTCTAAATTTAATTTAACACTGGCCTCTTAACTAGGAACCTAATTAATGTCCTGGGGGGGGGGAGTTTGGTCGCCTTCCAAAAACTCTACTATTTCTACTACTATCCAACTACTATGGTACTAAAAAAATTGTGACGTCATCAACGGCCTCGTTTATAGGAATAAACCAAATTACTATATGTTGTGGGCTAGCTAGCCTCATGATAGTTCTGATCTTTCCGCACACTTGTAGACTATAGGGATCTATTTGAAGGCAGTGCTTATTAACATAGCTAGGTAAGATTGTAGTTTGAGTGGGATCAGCCATAAGAAGCGTAATTCACTGCTTATCTACCCAAAACAAAAAAAAAAAACTAAAAAAAAACAAAATTTTTTTTTTTAAGGCTTTTTACATTAGGTTTGTCAGGTCCCATCAATGAAATAATGTCAGAAATAGATGAACCGAAATTATCAACGAGAGCTTAGATTGGGAAATGCATTTTATTTGGAGTGAATGGGGAGGGTAAGCACTGGGGGAAGTGGCTTCCTCGGCCTCAAGGAAATACCGAGGAGGATCTTGGGAAACTGATCGCCCCACGTAGCGACGGCTGCAAACCAAGCCAGGTGGCGCATTCAACGTTTCTCGGCTAGGCGAAATTCCGAGGGGGAGGGTGCTACAACTGTCGTCTAAGAGAGGGGAAACGGAGAACTTGCCTTTGGCGTTAGAGGAATAGCTCGTTGATAATTTCGGTTCATCTATTTCTGATAATGTTAAAAAAAAAAAAAAAAAAAAAAAAAAAAACTGGAGAAAACCTACCAAATAATAAAAAAAAATTATTATATATTTTTTTTTGTTTCCGGAAGTCGTCAATATCTGATATACACTGTAAAAATAGTTTCCGGTAGATAGACGGTGAATTACGCATCTTACGGCTGATCCCAACTCGCACTATAATCATCCCCATAGCCAGAAGCGGATCACATAGGAAGTTTTCATCTTTGACGGAAAGATTTGCGTGAAGGGGTTTAAATTTCCAGCACCCCTTCAAAATTTACATTTTTCGTTTTTCCTCTCTCGTGAAATTCTAAAGTAGGGGGATTTGCATAGGGGGCATATAAGGCCAGCCCACAAATATCTCGGCCAATGACTAGCAGTTTGAGCACGTGACTTGTTTTTCGGTGTAGACTCCGACACCGCCGATTACGCGCAGACCGCAGTTTAAGACTTAAAAAAGTTGAGCGTGACTCTGCCAACAGTGGTAAGCGGCTGTCGACTGCCCTCGAAGTGCAGGTACGGTGAGAGACCTTAGGTCTGTGGGAAACCACCGTGTGAATAAGGGAGAAAGAAAATGGGAAAAGAAAAAAATCCCTTACTGACAAGGGATCTCTCATGTCAATATGCACTGCCCTACTTGAAATAGAAAATTTTACTGTTCTCTCGATTTTCGAGCAAATTTTTGACCAATTTGAGTTTGCTGGGTTTTTTGAATATCAAGGAAAGTGGCCCTTTTGATGTTGCTGCCCTACTTCTCTCATTGAGTGAGCCCCTCAAGGGTAAAAGCAACCTAATATTCAGGCCTCGAAACTTTTTAAAAGTAGTCCTCGGGATGGTCTGCAAAAATAAACTGGTCCTTAGGAACAGCAACCCCTACCTTGATTTTTTTTCTACTGGTTCCATTGTAAAATTATTTTTTGAGAATGGCTCTCCAGCCGTCGGCTTCGCGCCTGCTTATGAGGAAGTGTGAATCGTTCCGCACTCTGCTGCACAGTTTTTACGACAGTATTCATTGTTATTTTAATACCACTACCAAAGGCTGATAACTTGGAAAGTCCTTCATCTTCAACATCCTCTATATTGACGTTTAGTGTTTGTAAGGAAAAAAGTCTTGGAGTAGAAATTGGAAGAAAGTTTGAATTTTTAAACTGGTCCAGGCTCATTCTCAACAAAAAACTTAATTATTAAACTGATCGTACGGACCAGTTACCCATAATTTTTCAATAAAAAAAATTGGTCCATGCAGTTAATAAACTGTTTTTTATACATGTGGATGTGTGCTATTTCAAGACCTGCCTATCAAGACCTGCCTATCAATTCCTTATCGTTTAAATAGTCGTAATCTACCAGTAAATTTTTTACAAGCAAACCATAAATCAATTTAAAACTACCCGGAAAATAGGCATGGCTGGATTCATGGAGATCTTGAATTTCTTCGCATTGAAGGGTCACCTCTGAGACCAATGAACAAAGGCCCGTTGTTAAGGTGAGATCTTCGTGACACTTCCAATGACATTCATTTGGTCGTTGACCCTTCAATGCGAAGAAATTGAGGATCACCATGAAAATCCAGCTAAGCCTAATTTCCGGGTAAGATTTAGATTTATTTCTGATTTACTATTTCTTAGTAAATTTGGTTTATTCCTATGAATGAGGCCGTTAATGACGTCATGTATTTTTTTGGTAGTTGGATAGTAGTAATCTATCCTGCCAATTGTAAAGCTAAACCAATAAAAAGCTTTATAAAGAGGATTATAGGCTGAAGAATTATAAAAATAAATTTCAATTCGGTAGTTTAATTCCAATAAAAATATAATACTGGTTTTATTTCTTTTAATTAACGGCCTCTTAAATAGGATTGTATAGGTTCCTAATTAAGAGGCTGGTGTTAAGTTCAATTTAGAAACATCACAGTAAGGTTAATAAACCTAAAAACTGTACTCCTTATAACAATATTGGATATTTATCACTTTGTATTATTCTAAATCTAAACTATTACTTTCATCATTGGTTTAAATTTCTTTAAATTTGGCAGGAAAAATCTATTTCTACTATCCTACCGAAAAAAAAAAAAACGTCATTAGCGGCCTCGCTTCTAGGAAAAATCGGTAAATTTTTTAACTGGTTGATTAAATAAAAAGGAATCGATAAAAAAATCAATTGTTGTTAGGCTGCATTCTCCCCTTAAGTGAGGGGGTCACGGATAAATCCAACCATGTGTTAAATTGACAAAATAAAATTGCCAACTCGCGATTATTCTATTTTAGTTCGCTAATTGATTAAAAAAATTGGTGTTTAACCTCCTCCAGTCTCTCTTGAATCCTCGTCAAGAGTAGTAAAATTAATCTTATTATTTTATTGGTGGAATGAGTACTCACCTTGCTGAAAATTACAGATATTTGTCGATAAATGTAGGGGAACCAAATGTGGAGGAAGGTTTCAATATAACTAAACCAACTACACCTCACGAGGTGAATTGTTCATTTTTAAGGGGAATAACGAAGATGAGAACTTATTTTTAATTAGGGAACTTAATCTATGTTATTCGAAGTTGGGGTTTAAGAATACCATATAGGAAGACTATTGACTAAAAATTTTACTAGCATTTTTCATTTTTCCCTGGTTTTTAGTCATTAATATAAACACAATTTTTGAGCCAGCTATTTTAATTGGAAAATAATATTTGAAACGTTTTTATGCTTTACCACTGGACTTTTATTTTAACAAAAGGACTGCCCAACCAATCAGAAGCTAGATGTTTTAGAATAGGGATTGATTGAGATAGTTTCTTGATGTAGTGGAGCTTTTATAGGTCCAGTTGATGTATTAACTAGACTTTTCCATCAATTCTTAATGTTTTTTGGCAACATATTCTATAGTCTTGTAGAATTTTCTTTCAGACCTAATTTGCTAAGAGTTGTTTTTCCTGCTTCTATGTAGAAGTTATTTGTACAAACGCGAGTATTATGGTTCTGAATAATAGTCGGTTTTTTAAAAAGTTCGAGAATATAGTCCGGGGACTGTAGGTGACTTACTCTGTACATAAAACAGAGAACAGCTAGATTATATGATTGTTACAACGTCAGTCAGTTAAGCCACTATGGCTGCAGTAGCCGATTGGCGATTTGAAACCGTACAAGCAAATCGTGCTGAATGGTTTTGTATGATCTTACGTTTTTGAAGGTTTTTACCATTAGCTTAAACATAAAATTAGGCCATAGGTTATAACTGGCTCAATTAAGATTTTACAGAGGATATTAAGGGAATCAGTTGGTAAATACTCTTGTAGCGGTCTCAAGAGCCGCAGGTTCTGACAGGATTACTTTATCCGATAGTCAAATGTGCGCATTCCAAGAGAGCTTTTCAGTTAGGATGAGACTTATGTACGTAAAAGATTTCACACGTTCAATACCGAGTGAACCGAGAGTTTGTATATTGTTGTCCGCTGACTTAAGACTCGGACTATAAATCATAATTTTATTTTTTATTTTTTCGTTAAGTGTTAGATTTCTAAGAGAAAGTTTTGTTTTTAATTTTTTCACGGAGATTTCGAAATTGACTCTAAAGTTCTGAAGAGTTATTGATGAGTTTAGGATAGCATTGTCATCACGTATTCATGTGCTCTCAATGTAGTGAGACAAGTGTGAATGTTACTCTTGTATAGGCTGAAAAGTAGTGGCCCAAGTACAGTGCCCTGGCCTGGGGTACACCATTTCTAACAGATAGCCCCAAAGAGGTGACAGCGCCAAGGCATTATGGGTTGGAATACAGTAAAGGCAATAAGTCCAATATTTATATGAATTTCTGATCGTATCTAATCTTTTAAATTCCAAAACAAAAAATTCTGGAATGACAAGATCCTAATCTAATAAAAATAAAGTTCTGTCTTCATTATTGCTTTTTAGTCTATCACGCGAATTTAGGAATAAAAATTAACTTTAATATTCAAGTGTCGATTGAGAGATATGAGCTACTCTGCTCCCATTACGGTGGATATCGAGTACACCAGAGGACATACGAGGGTTGTACGTAACAACATACCAATTGGAAGGTTAGCTTTGAATTTAAAAGAAACGCATTATTCAGTAATTTCACATAATATTTTTCAATCTAAGAATGCCGATAATGCTAAGAAGCTCAAACTGCATCCTTAGCGGAAAGACCGAAGCGGAATTAGCGAAATTAAACGAATGTCCGCACGATCCCGGTGGTTATTTCATTGTCAATGGAACTGAGAAAGTAATTCTGATGCAAGAACAACTTTCCAAAAATCGTATGATTGTCGAAGAGGATAGGAAAGGAGGGATAGCTTGTCAAGTTACGAGGTTGGAAGAAAGATGCACTTGTAATTTAAAAAAATATTGATTCTAAAGACGCTAAACCAATTTCAGTTCGACTCATGAAAGAAAAACTCGAACAAATTTGGTTACTAAGCACGCTAAATACTACGTGAAACATAACAGCTTCACGGACGTAAGGTTATTTTCGCTTATACAGTAAATAATTGAATATTAATCGCATCTTTTCCTTAGGATATACCGATTGTAATAATATTCAAAGCCATGGGTTTCGAAACTGATCAAGAAATAGTTCAAATGATTGGTACGGATTACAATATAATTACTAATCTCTCGTCTTCTTTCGAAGAATGTCGCAAAGCGGAAGTATTCACCCAAACTCAGGTATTTCTAAAGAATAGTGTTGGCCAATATCGTAATTTAACGCAATCCGATACTGATAGCCAAAGTTTAACTGATACCGATCTTGGCAAATTCTTTAAACTTAACCAATGCCGATATTTTAACTGATAGCGATACCAAAAAGATTTAATTTATCGAACCAAACTTTCGTGAATTTTTATCCGATATAAAGTAACTATATATTATAATTTAACGTCCAAAAATATAATTATATTTAAGCTGCAAAAGAAGCTTAACTGTACAATTCCAACTTAACTGGTTTATTTTTGGTACGATGTCTAACGCTCTCTCATTGGATGGATGGATGGATGGAGTTTAAAAAATCAAACAATGTCGGTATCGGTTTTTAAAATATCTATGATACCGATATATTTGTAAAACCCCAATATCAAAACCGTATATGGTTTTGGCCCTACAATTACTAAAGAAGCGAGAGACCTCTTCACAATGTGAAATTGATAATCCTTCTTACAATTTTCTCGGAAAAAGGCTCTACGATATATGGGTACCAAACTGCGACAAAGAAGAATGTGGGGAGGCGGACCCTCCAAGAAATCTCCCATCGACGAATGTAGAGAATTATTAGCCACAACCATCTTGGCTCACATTCCCGTTGACGAATTTAATTTCAAAATGAAAGCTATGTACTTGGCCCTGATGATTCGTAGAGTTATTGAGGCTCAGGATAATCCCAAACTAATTGACGATCGAGATTACTATGGAAACAAAAGACTTGAACTCGCTGGGTCATTAGTCGCCCTCTTATTCGAAGATTTGTTCAAGAGATTCAATTCTGAAGTATGTATTTAAAAACAGCCACATTTTTCTCTCACCAATCTCGTAATAGATTAAAAACGAGTACTCCCGTTAATAATAGAAACGAGAATGAGTACTCGTTTTTGATATGAATGTGAAAGAATACTCGTTTTTGATACGAACGTGAAAGAATACTCGTTTTTGATACGAACGTGAAAGAATACTCGTTATTGATACAAACGTGAACAAGTATTTGTTGGTAATACATAACGTGAACTAGTACTCGTTTATCATACAAACGTGAACGAGTGCTTGTTTATACAAACATGAGAGTACTCACTATTTATAAGAACGAGTACTCGTTAATAATAAGACCCATTTCTCGTTAATGATAAGAATTTCTCGTTAATGATAAGAATTTCTCGTGAATGATAAGAATTTGTCGTTAATGATAAGAATATCTCGTTAATGATAAGAATATCTCGTTAATGATAAGAATTTGTCGTTATTGATAAGAATTTCTCGTTAATGATAAGAATATCTCGTTAATGATAAGAATTTCTCGTTAATGATAAGAATTTCTCGTTAATGATAAGAATTTCTCGTTAATGATAAGAATTTCTCGTTAATGATAAGAATTTCTCGTTAATGATAAGAATTTCTCGTTAATGATAAGAATTTCTCGTTAATGATAAGAATTTCTCGTTAATGATAAGAATTTCTCGTTAATGATAAGAATTTCTCGTTAATGATAAGAATTTCTCGTTAATGATAAGAATTTCTCGTTAATGATAAGAATTTCTCGTTAATGATAAGAATTTCTCGTTAATGATAAGAATTTCTCGTTAATGATAAGAATTTCTCGTTAATGATAAGAATTTCTCGTTAATGATAAGAATTTCTCGTTAATGATAAGAATTTCTCGTTAATGATAAGAATTTCTCGTTAATGATAAGAATTTCTCGTTAATGATAAGAATTTCTCGTTAATGATAAGAATTTCTCGTTAATGATAAGAATTTCTCGTTAATGATAAGAATTTCTCGTTAATGATAAGAATTTCTCGTTAATGATAAGAATTTCTCGTTAATGATAAGAATTTCTCGTTAATGATAAGAATTTCTCGTTAATGATAAGAATTTCTCGTTAATGATAAGAATTTCTCGTTAATGATAAGAATTTCTCGTTAATGATAAGAATTTCTCGTTAATGATAAGAATTTCTCGTTAATGATAAGAATTTCTCGTTAATGATAAGAATTTCTCGTTAATGATAATTTCTCGTTAATGATAAGAATTTCTCGTTAATGATAAGAATTTCTCGTTAATGATAAGAATTTCTCGTTAATGATAAGAATTTCTCGTTAATGATAAGAATTTCTCGTTAATGATAAGAATTTCTCGTTAATGATAAGAATTTCTCGTTAATGATAAGAATTTCTCGTTAATGATAAGAATTTCTCGTTAATGATAAGAATTTCTCGTTAATGATAAGAATTTCTCGTTAATGATAAGAATTTCTCGTTAATGATAAGAATTTCTCGTTAATGATAAGAATTTCTCGTGAATGAAGAATTTCTCGTGAATGATAAGAATTTCTCGTGAATGATAAGAATTTCTCGTGAATGATAAGAATTTCTCGTGAATGATAAGAATTTCTCGTGAATGATAAGAATTTCTCGTGAATGATAAGAATTTCTCGTGAATGATAAGAATTTCTCGTGAATGATAAGAATTTCTCGTGAATGATAAGAATTTCTCGTGAATGATAAGAATTTCTCGTGAATGATAAGAATTTCTCGTGAATGATAAGAATTTCTCGTGAATGGTAAGAATTTCTCGTGAATGGTAAGAATTTCTCGTGAATGGTAAGAATTTCTCGTGAATGGTAAGAATTTCTCGTGAATGATAAGAATTTCTCGTGAATGATAAGAATTTCTCGTGAATGATAAGAATTTCTCGTGAATGATAAGAATTTCTCGTGAATGGTAAGAATTTCTCGTGAATGGTAAGAATTTCTCGTGAATGGTAAGAATTTCTCGTGAATGGTAAGAATTTCTCGTGAATGGTAAGAATTTCTCGTGAATGGTAAGAATTTCTCGTGAATGATAAGAATTTCTCGTGAATGATAAGAATTTCTCGTGAATGATAAGAATTTCTCGTGAATGATAAGAATTTCTCGTGAATGATAAGAATTTGTCGTTAATGATAAGAATATCTCGTTAATGATAAGAATTTGTCGTTATTGATAAGAATTTCTCGTTAATGATAAGAATATCTCGTTAATGATAAGAATTTCTCGTCAATGATAAGAATTTATTGTTCCCTTAAAAGTTAATATTTTCTACCCTGGTTAATAATTTTAAAGATTGATGGGTTTAAATTTTGGTTTTTTTAGTTGAAAATGATAGCGGACAAAAATATTCCTAAAATTAAAGCTGCCCAGTTTGATATCCTGAAACATATGAGGCAAGATCAAATTACTAATGGATTAGTTATAGCTATATCGTCGGTAAGATGTTACGCTGTTAAACTAATCTTAAAAGACGAATTTGTAACGTTGAGTGTGTGTTTCGTCTTAGGGAAACTGGACTTTGAAACGTTTCAAAATGGAAAGAATCGGAGTGACGCAAGTTTTGACGCGGCTATCTTACATCTCTGCTTTAGGAATGATGACTCGAATTAACAGTCAGTTTGAAAAAACTCGTAAAGTTTCCGGTCCTCGTTCTCTTCAACCTTCACAATGGGGAATGCTTTGTCCCTCCGATACACCAGAAGGAGAAGTTAGTACATTCTATTTTCCATTAAGAGTTCGTCATAACTCAAACATTACTTTTTATTGTTGTTATTATTTCTAATTCTTATTTTTAACTCAAAGTTTTTTCATTTTAACTGAAATTTTTTTAATCTTTGTTTTTTTATATTTTAAGGCTTGCGGTTTAGTTAAGAATTTGGCTTTAATGACCCACGTAACGACCGATTTGGAAGAAGAACCCATCGCTCGTTTGGCTTTCAATATGGGCGTGGAAGACATTAATTTGCTGAACGGAGAAGAAATGTCCGATCCTAGTATCTACACAGTTTTCCTAAACGGTAATATATTGGGAGTAGTGCGAGATTACGTTCAGCTAGTCAACACTTTCAAGCTTCTACGTCGTTCCAATTACATCAGCGAGTTCATTTCAATTTTTCCCAATCATTCTCATCGTTGCGTCTATATTGCCTGCGACGCTGGAAGAATGTGCAGGTATTTTTCATACTGATGGTGATTATATTAAATGGGTAATTTTAATTTAGTTTTTAGGCCAAAATATTTTTTTTAATCGTCTCAAAACTTTAAAGTGCTAAAGCTGTAACGGTTCATGCCCAGGGATGGCCCTCGCAAGTATTTCAGGTGGTGTGAGATCTGATTGCGGCGCCCCTTGTTCTTTCTATCGTTTTATTTTCAGTGCCCCTCGCTAGGGGCACCTGTTGCTAACTAAGCCAAGGGCGGAAATATTGATGTAAAAATATATATCAGGGCTCGTACAAACAGGGAAAACCTGGAAAAATCAGAGAAATTGATTTCAAGACAAAAACTCAGAAATATCAGGAAAATTTGGGAAATTTTTAAGATAAAAAATTAACAAAAACAATGATGCTTAAAACTGTTGCAAACCCAATAAAACTGGTCGATTTTATGTGTCGCACTCTAACATAATTTTTCCTATTAAAAACCCCCTTTAATGTAAAAATAAATGTAGCGAAATAACCTAGAAATATCAGGGAAATTAATTTTCAAAATCTCATACGAACCCTGTCTAAAAATGACATTTAAATAACTAAGGGTTGGATCATTTGGTTACAAGAGATTCTATTACAAGAGATTGTAAATAAAGACAAAAGGGTTAGAAATTATACGCAGAATTTTATTTAACATCATACAAATAAATAATTGGAGACAGTCGTACCAGAAGCCGATTGATTCCATCGGCTTCTGGTCGTACTTAAGGTTTGAGGCGAGATGGAAATGGATTACTGTTAATTAAGCTTGCTATCCTCAAATATGACTTGGACAGGAAAAAAAACAAAAAAACTTCTCGATTGTGTCTTTCTCTTAGTTTGACATTTTATATGCTCAATAAAACAAATATCACCACACCAAAATATTCCGCACTGGCTAAAAAACTGAAAAACGTGGAGCATGGATGAGTCCATTATCTGGGATAGAAAGAGAGGGTGGCGGTTGGGTTCCTCGCTTGTGTTTTTGACCTTGCAGACGACACATTTGCGGAATGTAGGGCAATTGAGGCAAGAACCGTTACAAAGCTATAAATATCTTTTGACCCTGTTCCATATATATTTATTAGTGGAAATTTTTTGTTTTCACAATCATCAGCTAGAATTCTTTTTAATTCAGGCCTTATATTATTGTAACTAATCGAAGACCGGTGGTCACCCAAAAACATATTGAGCAGCTAAACTACGGCTTGAGAACATTCAGTGATTTTATTCGAGAAGGCTTGCTAGGTTGACTTTCATTACTTATTTTTTTTAAGGGGAATTCAACCTGTAATTTTCTATTGGTTCCTTATCGTTTAAATAGGCTTGGAAATTTTTAATATAAACTTACTTGGAAAGTAGTTGATCTATTAGTTTGCTATAGCTTGTTGTTAACGAGTCTGCAATCCAAGCTGAAGTTAAGCCTAGATTGAAGTGTTTTACTGTAGATATTAAGACACGATTAAGACCTTGTAAACTTTGCCAAGCTCGCGAATTTAATCTTTACAAATTGAAAAAATTCCCAAGGTTGTTTTTTATATACTCATGACATTGGTTTAACTTATAATTTCATTGTGCTCCCATAGAATAACCAATAATTGGTTTTGCCACATGGATCCCTATCTGCTATTTTTAAATCCCCTTTAAAGTCGCCTTCTTTTCTAGCTTAGCAGACGACGTTGTACAAAAATTGTACAGTCAAAGCTAGGCGTAAGGGAAGAGCATTTTAAAGGGGGCAAGTTTCAGATCAGACAGGGCCTTTAAAGTCCTCTTTTCTAGCCTAGCAGACGATGTTTACCATAGCAAATTGCACATTCAAAGTTATAGGCTGTGTGCACAAGGGTAGAGCATTTCAAAGGGGCAAATTTCAGAGCAGATAGGGCCATTAAGCCTATTTTACGATTAATGCATGTTTAACTCTATTCTTTGTTGTTGTTTAGGAATATGGATTAGGCCTATTTAAACTATAAGGAATCAATTGAAAATAACTTGTTGGGTTGCATTCTCCCTTTAAATTGTTGCTATAACCGTAAAATTAAAATTTTAAATTTGAATGAAATTCTATGTAGAATTTCTCGATGTGAATGAAGAAAATGATAGTAACATCGCTGGATATGAACACGAAATTAATCGGTAATGTCTTTTACACTTTTTTTGTTAAAAAAATATTAAAAAAATCAAATGTATTTAAAACTAAAGGGACACAACTCATTTGGAGATCGAACCATTCACTCTTTTGGGAGTATGCGCCGGTATTATCCCTTACCCGCATCATAATCAGTCTCCTAGAAACACGTATCAGTGCGCCATGGGAAAACAAGCTATGGGAACCATCGCTTTCAACCAAAGAAACAGGATTGATACTCTGATGTATCTTTTAGTCTATCCTCAGAAGCCCATGGTAAAAACGAGGACCATCGAATTGATACATTTTGAAGATTTGCCAGCGGGACAAAACGCTACGGTGGCTGTCATGAGTTACAGTGGCTACGATATCGAAGATGCCATTGTCATGAACAAGGCTTCCATCGATCGAGGCTTCGGACGCTGTTTAGTTTATCGAAATTCAAAATGTATCTTGAAAAGGTATACCAACCAGACTTTTGATCGCGTTTTAGGACCCATGGTTGACGCTAACACAAGAAAACCTATTTGGAAACACGAAGTATTGGATATGGATGGAATTGCGGCTCCTGGTGAGTATTAACTGGATTTCTACAAACTTCTAAGACTTGGAAATATCTGGGGGGTTAAGAAATTTTTCAAAAAATCCAAAAAATATTGATGGTTAAGTTTGCTCTAATGAGTAGTAAATGGAAGTCAAGTCCCACCCGCAGTCTGAATTTTTAATTAAGGAAGGACAAAAAGCTACGTTACTCAGTCATCAGCTTTGTCTATTTATTCCCTGACTATGCGTATGGAAAATCCCTCGTGGCGTGAAGATAAAGACCACTCTTGTTATGGTCAGACCCTTAATAGTCCTTACCAAAAAAAGTTGGTCTTAAGAGGTCTTGGGGAAGTTTTTCGGGTGTCTTATGTAGTCTTAAGAGGTCTTGGAGAAGTCTTCATTATGTCTTAAAGACTTCCCCAAGACTTTTGTAGTGTTCTTGAGGACCTCTTCAGATTGGACTATCATTTTTCGGTAAGGGAGTTGGCTCCACTTCAAGTAGATAGGAAACTACTCCCTCGGCAAGCCTGCTTCATTTTTGTTAATGGCTGTAAGCGGAGCACATGCAGAAAATCTACTGCATGACAATTTTAATAGTTGTATAATGGGTAAATGAAAACTGATCTATCACTGTCTTGATTTTATGTTTTTCTGAATGTACATTATCGAAAACCTAAGAAAAATATCAACTCTTATTCTTAAGCATCTAAATATGATAGAAAAGGTTTTAAATATAGGACTTCGTTGTCTGCTACAAAAAAGCATGGAGTCCTTGTGTTTGAATTTCCAAGATCATAATCTGCCCAATAGGCGGCGTTTAGATATTGTGACCCCAGAGAAACCATGGATATCATTTATATAATGAGGATAAATATTAAATACCTTTGATAGCGACCAAAACTGTTCGAAACAGTGTTTTCCTTAATTTCAAAAACATTAATTCACCTAAATAAATTTTTTTAACTCGCAACCCCTGCATAAAAAATCTCTCTTAAAAAAATCTTAGCCTAAAAAGAAATAAAATTCAATTTCGCGTGGTTTTTCATTCAAAATGAATGAAAAAGTATGCGAAAATGAATGAAAAAGTGTGCGAAAATAAATGGAAAAGTGTGCGAAATTGAATTTTATTTATTTTTACGCTCGATTTAGGCTTAAGCAGGCGTTGCGAGTTAAATAAATTTAATTAGGTGAATTAATGTATTTTAAATTAAGGAAAACATTTCGCACAGTTGTGGTAGCTATCAAAGGTATTTAATATTTATCCTCATTATATAAATGATATCTATGGTTTCTCTGGGGTCACAAGATCTAAGCAGCACCTATTGGTCGGATGATGATCTCGGAAATTCATACACAGGGATTCCATGCTTTTTTGTAGTAGACAACGAATTCTGATCTTTAAAACCTTTTCTTTCATATTTAGGAGATACTTAAAAATAAAAATTTATATTTTTCTTCAGTTTTTCGATAGCGTAGATTCAGAAAAACGTAAAATCAAGAAAGTAATACATCAGTTTTCATTTACCCTTAAAATATTCAAGATCAATCCCTTTTTTTGAGCTTATAATTCCTGGGCTAAATTGGCAATGGCCTTAATTATGTACAACATCAATCATAATTTTTATAATGGGTTTTCGAAACATTTGGTTCGCCTGGAAATATTAAGGAATTTTGAAATTTTTGCTTGCAACCCAACATCACGGCAGTGGCCATTCTACTTGATGGCGCCGTATGTCTTATCATAATCAGTTGGTTTAAAGTTTGCATATCTTTTAGGTGAAAAGGTTGAAAATAAACAAATTCTGGTTAACAAATCTATGCCAGCCGTTACATCTAGTCCCATTCAAAGTACTCCAGGACAGATGCAACAGCCAGAGTATCGGGACATTCCTGTATTTTACAAAGGAACCGTTCCTTCATACATTGAAAAAGTGATGATTTCTTCCAATAGCGAAGAAGCTTTTCTCATTAAAATTCTTTTGAGACAAACTAGAACGCCAGAAATAGGCGATAAGTTTAGTAGTCGTCATGGCCAGAAAGGGTAACTATTTCACTTTTTCTAAATTTTAATGTTGTATTCAGGCTATACATTTTTTTTTAACTTAGTCTGAATGTGAAATGTGATGTCAGTACATTTTTCCTATACTGTAAAACCTTGTTATAACAAATGATACCGCGGAGAATTGAAAACATGTGGCTATATTCGCTATTTCGTTATAATGAGGTTTTACTGTAATCTATTTACACTAAATATATGTTATTGTAAGTTGTTTATGGTTTTAGCTTTAACAGTGAAAAATAAATAGATAAGTATGTGTGGCCAAAGACATATAGAGCAGACTAGATGACATTAGAGGTATTAGCAGCTTTCAAAAGCGGGTACCGTACCATAAGGCTGCCGCGTTAATTTTTTTTCAAAAATTCATGATTACTAAAACCAGGGAAAATGTTTCAACCTTCCTCTAAGGGTGCGGGAATTCCTCGGATTGGTACTAAAAGGCGATGAAGTTTGTCACATCCGATAGCATCCTATCTTTGAAATCTGCCTATGAGGCTGATATATATTGAATAAGCTCACCCCCCCCCCCCCCCCCCGGCATCTTTTTAAGAACCATTCATTAATGACGTTTTCTAAAGTGTTTTGGGTCTCATTGCTAATCAAGAGGACATGCCCTTCAACGATATGGGTATTTGTCCAGACATGGTAGGATGATTTTCTGTTCTATATAGGACCAAGAAGGATCAGACAAGGAGAGGAAAAGTGGGAACGGCGCGGTTCCTACTGCGTCGGCCTAAACTCCCACTCTGGGAGAACGGGGGACAGTCGGGGGTAGAGATGCTTCGTGGTAAATTGTTGTCACGTGGGTAAAACGGATCCTTTATGAGACGCGTAGTAGCCGACGACGCTAGCGACCACGTGACAACAGTTCACCTCAAGAATTTTCTATCCCCCCTTTCCACCCGAGTGGGAGTTTGGCTCTTCTCTCTCTAACTCAACGCAGCCCCACTTTTCCTCTCCTTGTCTGATCCTTCTTGATAGGACGAATAACTCGATTCTGGTTTTGTTTACTCTATAACGTAACATTCAATACCTTGATCAATTAGATCATGAATCCTCACGGTTTTCCATCCCGTATGACGGTAGGAAAGCTAATTGAACTTTTAGCCGGGAAAGCTGGTGTTTTTGCTGGAAAATTTCACTATGGAACGGGTAAATCTTATTGTAGATTACTTACTCAATATCGCCGAATTTAAACTAAACCATTTCTTCTAGCATTTGGTGGGAGTAAAGTAAAAGACGTCAGTGAAATTCTAATCAGTAATGGTTTCAACTATTTGGGCAAGGATACTTTAACTTCTGGAATAACAGGGTAAGTTTGAAAGAACGCAAGCTCAGTAGGTGTGTCTATCGTCCTTTAACAATGAACAAAACTAGGAATAGTAAGGGACTCCAAGGCTGCCATTGTTCGGCCAATCCAAAGGGAGGAGGCATTTTCTATGGGCTTTTCAATTGGTTAGAAAGAACAGAGGTTAAGCCTCGTGTTGTAATGGCAACGAGTGCTTGTCAATATCCTCACTAATATCGAACAGCATTATTTTTAGTCAGAAAGGGCGATACTTACACGGCCCTTAAAGGCCCTATCTGCTCTGAAACTTGCGCCTTTAAAGTGCACTTCCCTTACGCACGTGGCCTAGCTTTGACTGTACAGTTTGTTTTGTACATCGTCGTCTGCTAAGTTAAAAAAGAAGGCAACTTTAAAGGGGATATGAAAATCGCAGATAGTCCCTTTAACCCCAACTTCAGTCAGGCGAACTTCCATAGTTAGATTTTTAAACATCACTTTCAACAAGATTTTTCTCCTCTGTTCTTATTGATATTGTGCAAATCACGTGACATAGTTTTAAGTTGTAGCGAACAAGCTCCGCCCATTTCTGACGTGCGCAAAGTTCAGTATTCTTGAGCGGAGATTGATCTATTCTTGGTAATGGTTAACGTAATCTGAAGCCAGTATTGCTGCCAACTCTCGCATATCTTTAAGAATAGAAGGAATGGAAAAACTAATGACCAGATTCTAAAAACATTTCATTTTTTTTTTAGAGAACCATTACAGGCGTATATTTACTTTGGTCCCATTTACTATCAAAAATTGAAGCATATGGTTCAAGACAAAATGCACGCTCGAGCTAGAGGTCCCAGAGCAGTTTTAACCAGACAACCCACAGAGGGTAGGTCCAGGGATGGAGGTTTAAGGCTGGGAGAAATGGAAAGGGATTGCCTGATTGGTCACGGAGCTAGTATGTTGCTTTTGGAAAGATTAATGATTAGCAGCGACGCCTTTGATGTTGACGTTTGCTCGGAGTGCGGACTCTTGGCTTATTCCGGATGGTAAGTGTTTGTTTTATACTTTGAGGTTCAATGTTCGGGAGTAGTTTAATTGTGGCTAAATTTGATATTTTCCTACCTCCCCAATAGACCTAAACAAATAAAAGCAGAGTTCATATGAGAGACTTTGAAACCATTTTTGTAGGTCAAATTATACAATTTTGGTTTCAAGAGTAGGGTTGGAAATAAAAGAAAGTCATTGGACAATGTCCTATAAATTTTCAGGATGTCCCATAACCTTTTATTTTTAAGAGGGAGGGGAAAATTTTCTTATTTCCGTCCCTGGTCAAGAGTAGAGATGCTTTGGTGAAATGAAATTATTAGCTTGAAAAGTTTATTGGACATTTGAAACAGTTCTAAAATGGTTTCAAAGTGTGTAATGCGAACGTAGCTAAATAATCAAGCTTGAAATGGAAGAGATAATCTTGGGGTGACATGACCAGTCTTGGAAAACTTGTAGAGCTCACAAGCGCCACCTCTTATTAGAGAATGGAGGGGGGAGGCGATTTAATATCTCCACGTAATTTTCATCTTATTAATAATATTAGTTTTAACTATATACGTATTATATTAAAATTAAAGTTTCATATATTACAAAAATTAGACTTTGAAATGAAAATGATTTAACACATTGGAAAATGTCTCTCCTCGTGATGCTCATGGGAAAGTTATGTACATTGTACTGTAACATAAAATATAGTTAAAAGGCTAAGATTGAGAGATTACTGTTTGCTCGCGACAAAAAGCACCTAATTTCGCTTTCCCATCCACTCAGCTCTTTCCCACAAACCTACACTGAGACTGTAAAATATGTATCTAAGCATTTGTTGTTTGTTTACTATTACGAACAAATAGTGTAACACAAACGAGTATGAGTGTAGAGTAATTGAAATGTTAATTTAGTAAGTTGAAAGGTAAATGAAAACTGCTATATCTCTTTCTTGATTTTACGTTTTCCTGAATCTACGTTATTGAAAACCTAAGAAAAATATCAACTCTTATTTTGAAGCATCTCCTAAATATGATAGAAAAGGTTTTAAAGATCGGTCTTAGTTGTCTGCTACAAAAAAGCATGAGCCCGTGTGTTTGAATTTCCGAGGTGGGTATACGACCAATAGGGGCCGTTTAAAATACGTGACCCCAGAGAAACCATATATATCATATATAATCAGGCTAAATACCTTTGATAGCGAAATAACTGCTCGAAATGGTGTTCTCCTTTATTTAAAAAACATTAATTCATCTAAAAAAATTTATTTAACTCGCAACGCCCGTTTAAGCGTAGTAAAAATTTATAATCTCTTAAAAATTCTAAACCTAAAACATAAATGAATTTCAAACTCACGCGCTTCTAGGAGGCTATGGTAATATAAACTATTCTATACACGAGCACGCGGGATTTCGCGAGAGCGCCTATTTGTTCGATACCCATCTCGGCAATTGAAGCACAGGGGCTCCATGCTTTTTTGTAGCAGTTATAGTTATATAGCAGTTTTCATTTACCCTTTAACCATTCGGATAATCACTGAATATTTCTGAATAATAATAAATTCTGGTTTAGGTTTTATAATGCTATAATAGTAATAATGAAACTACTATAAATTAACTTATGAGGTTTAACTTTACGCAATATACATGAACCTCTGTTTTGACTGTAGAACAACCGTAAAATAATTTTATAATCAGGTTTGCCACAGGTCAGGGAATTTGAAAATGAACCAAAAAAGTCAGGGAATTTGATCTTTTAAGAAGCCAGGATATTAAAATCATTATCTGCTGAATAGATTTGAAGGTGTCAATTGTATAGAACAAAGATACATATGCATAACCTAAAGGGTTACCTTGTTATTGAAAATATTTTAAGTAATATAAAAGGTTAAAAATTGGGTCAGGGAAAACCAGGAAAAGTCAAACTGTGGCAAACCTGATAATCCTCGAGATATAAACGAAATGTATCTTTCAAAGGTGTCAATTTTGCCGTTCGTCGTGCCACGTTGCGTCAATGAGGATTCCTTACGCCTGCAAATTGCTGTTTCAAGAGCTTCAATCTATGAATATAATTCCTCGAATTGGATTGAAAAAAGATACGGAATAATCGAAAGTTTGGAAGTATTTATTTTTGTATTAAATTCAAAGTTCTGGCATAGTCACGATTTTCAATTATACATCAAATAAAACTACATCAAGGTCGGTCAAACACTAAAACCAATTCGCAATGAGAAGTTTGAGGGAATAAGTCAACTGGGATGGCGTACGTTGGCGCGAATGGAATTCCTAAGTTGGAATCTTTGCCGGCTGGTTTACATAGCCTTCGAAAGGAGAAAAATTATACATTAGGTGGTGGTTGAAACTAAGCCTTAAAGGGAGAGAAGCAACTTGACAATCAGTGATATTCTATCGTAGATTCTTTAGGCCTAATAAGAAAAGCTATTCTTAGTTTGGACACTTTTATTATTTTAAAAATATCTGTTTTAACTAAGTGAACTAGTTTTTCTAGTAACATGTATTCGGTGTTTAGCCCTATAATAATAAATCATCTTTATTGAGGATATCACTTTTAGCTTAGAGCTATTTTACAAAGGGTCCTCACGTTAAATTAAATTCCATTAAAATTTATAATTATACAATTTTAAAATATGCATTTAGTTCTTTTTTGAATGTTGTATATGAGGTATGATTTTTTAGATTGTCCGGTAAATTATTCCATAAAGAGACACCTCTGAACGAGAATCTGCATTTGGAGATGTTTGAGCATTGACTAAATACAAATAAGTTTTTGGTTGCTCCACATGTATTATGAACATGTACTCATGAGGGTTCTTGAAATAGGTCATTTATATAATTCGGGAACGAGTCCCCTTTTCGCGCTTTGAACACAAGGCAGGCCATATGCATATTTCTACGGGTTTCCAACAGGGTCCAAGATAACTGCATATGTACCATAAGTGTGTTAGTGCGCCGTTTCACTCCTAGAATTATTTTGGCGAATGAGTTCTGGAGAGTTTGCAGTCTATTTAGTGCTGTTGCGGTTGCTGTCATATACAGAACATCTCCATAATCTATAATGGGTAGTACCGCTATCCGATACCAAGTATTTAAAATGGTAAGTGGCATATATTGTCGGATCTGTCGCAGGATGTACAATTTCGACTTTACTTTATTTATAATGGCTTCTATATGTGGATTCCATGTTAGTTTCTCATCAATACGGAAACCTAAATAGATTATATATTTAACTCTATTTACGTTTGACTTTGGTAATTTCTTAATGTCATCAACATTCTTCAATTTGTTTGTGGGACCAAATAGTATAAATTCACTTTTCCCCAAGTTTATTGACATGCCAATGCCATCAAACCATAGTTTGCAATTTGTGAATTCGTCATCTAGTTTATCTATAACAACTTTGGGGTCATAGTCCGAAGTCAGCATTGCTGTATCATCAGCGTATTGGAACGGAGTTGTAGTTTACAGTGTTTAGTCATAATTAATTATTTCTTATCATCAACTTTGATTTGTAAATCTCAAAGTATAATAATAAATCGTCTTTAATGCACAGGATCCTTAAGCCTAGGCTTATGCTTACAGAGCAAAAAAACATGTCTTCACTCAGCAGCAGACGATCCAGTTCCTAACGGTTGTTTCTTCTCGTATATTTGCATAAACTTTCAAAATTAAAAATATATACAATATATACATTGTTTAAAAGATAAGAGCAGATTGAGGAACGTCATAATAGTGATAAAGATGAAGGATCGTCTCATACTCGTTTTTAATAAGGTTTTTAGTTTAAATGGTTAATGGCTTCAAATTATAGATTTAATTGTTACGCTTTGATTAAAGAAACACGGTTCGAAGTTAGTTGTATGGTGTCCAAAGTAGTACGACCTATCTTTCACCATTTTGTCCAAACTTTGCCTATAGTGTTCTAAGACAAACCCCATCCAATATTTCCAGATTTTGTCCAATTTTCGGCGTGTACGTTAGAAAAGGTTTTCAAATTTTCAAATATTTGGGAATCTCATAAAGAATATTTAAGTTTACGTTCATCTATAACATTTCTTAAATGTTGAACTATTTTTCTGAAAGAGTCCAAACTTTGCTAAGCTCACCATGCATACAAATAATACGCTAAAAATAAATTAACTTACTCTGAAAATAGAATTAACGAGAATCTATGGGGAGAGTGAGATCTTATTAATTGGTCTTGGACGAATTTTATTCTCTTTACTAGTGTATTATGAATATTTAAACGATAACTAAATCAACAATTGTCAGGTAATTGCATCAATTCTCCCTTTCCAATTAAATTCTTACGAAATGAAGTTTTTTGCGGCTAAACCTTTTGGTTTGCATGAAACGTAGACTATTTTCTTTAAATATTTGCATTCCCTTAGGGCTTTAATGACTGAATACTCTGGAAAAGCAATGGATTTTTTTTATATATTTGAGAGTATATTAAGTGTCGTTTAAAATACAAACCTAAACCTCCTCTAGCTGGGTTAACTATCGCGACCAATTCCGAACACAACAAATTAGGAAGTATCTGAGGGACTAATTTTTCGGCTCTTCCTTGGAAGAAGGTTGCGTTTTTTATCCCTATAATGTAAAATTTTTTGACTTGGGGTGAGTTTTTTTGATAAGTTACTACAGTCTCACTTCGCTACCATTTAGTTCCGCGTTAAACGTTGCATCCTCGACTCCTTGCGGGCTTAGTTCAATTCCAACAGTTCTGTTAGCGTTTTTAGCCAAAACTAGACTAATAGTACCTAAAGACAAAGGTCACAGTCGTGATATTTAGGATTTTGAATTATTGTTGGATTTCAATATACTTTCGAATAAAATACGTACCAGCTCCGGAACATATATCTAGAACGGTTGTTTCTTCTCGTATATTTGCGAAGCATTTGATTGTATCGTAAAGAACATTCGCGGCTGATGTGTTAATTTGAAGAAAGGTTTCGGGTGAGACTCTGATTTTTAAATTCCCTATGGTTTCAAAGATATAAGGTTCTCCGTATAGTAATTCGAAAGGAGCTTGTGCGTGAGTACATCTAGTGTGGGGACTAAAACGTAACAATTAGTTACTGCCATTTGCTAGAATACCAATTAGTTGGGAGAGAGTGCTTGAAAGGTTTCAAGCGCTTGATTTAGTGTTAGGCCGAGGGCTTAGGTTAGACGCAATCCCAAAATGTGAAAACATTTTTAGGCAAACCCAGAGCTAGGTAAGAAAAATTTCCAGCGCTCGCACACCCCAATTTTTTTATTTTTTTTTACCAAGCTTGAAAAAATAATGATTTTAGTCCGCAAACTAAACCAGGACCATTCGCGAAAAAATCTTTAATCTTGATTTTTTCGTCATTCAAAACTTCCTTTAGTTTTTGTAAAAAAGATGAAATTTAGATAATTAAGTATTAAGTTAATAATTTTAATAAACCTTGGAAAGGTCTTGAGGATGCATAATGACGATGGCCATTAAATCGCCTTCGATGTTAGATCTAACGATTAAATTCCTCCAGTATCCCTTTTTAAAATCGGTACACGGCTCTAACGGAGACTCTCTTAGATATTGTTGGAAAATAGATGCGACTCTAATGTGTTCAAGCTTCGTGTTTGATAGTCGAGAGGGTTCGACACAATACACTTGACCCTCTGTAATGACTTTTGTTTTAAAAATTGTGGTACTATTAACTATCAGGAGTACGTATAAGTTTTTAAATGGATTAGGAAACGGGAATGTCTATATTGGGGAAAAAATATACCATGAATCTGTGTGAGTTTGGATGAGGCTAAGTTTGGATGCTTTACAAAAAAAATATCGTCTGCTAACTCGTACGCGGGCCAGTCCACAAGCTAGTTAATTCTTCTAAAAACTTCTATTTACGTACTCTGTTAGGGTAATTACTATTTATATTTCATACCAGCAGGGCTTCCTACGTAAAAACCCACCGTCGTTTCACCGCTAATATTTGGCCTGATTCCAAATTCGTCCTTATTTCTATATCTTTCAATTAGTGGCTATTAGTAGAAAGAATAGTTTAGAACTTGTACGTCTTTATGGAGGATAGACACCCCCCCAGTGCGAACTCCTAGTTCTAAACCACTTACAGAAGGGCGTGTGAATTCTACAACGCAGGGAAGCCCCGACTTGTCTAAGGGCAATTGAAAATCCATATTTTTGAGGACATTAGCTAAAGTTCGCAAAACCTTTTGAGAATCTTGGTGTTTAATCTAAAAAGTTGGAGAAAGAAATATTAAAAAAGAACTTGATCTTAAAAGCTTATCCTCGTACGCGAAGCTGGCTTTGATAGCTTTGATTCCATAATGGGGTAACCACTTTTTGCAACCTAAGAAATAATGCCATTATTGAAACTTTCAACTATAATTAAGAAAAAAAAACTTGCTTGGCATATTGGTTAGATTCTGTTAAGCTTTCCGCAATACTAGTTCCCGTAACCTTAGGTTTTCTCTTCAATTTAAAGTTAGGCGAATTCTGAAGTTTTTCAGCTCTCTGCGTTAACCAATCATCAGAAAAACTTGATTCTATAGTTCCTCCAAGTTGTAATTTTGATTTCTCATTAATAAGCGGCACGACACTGAAAGAGTAACTCAGTAAAAAAATTGCACTATTGTGGCTTTTGAAAAATTTTCAAAATAATTATACACTGATTGAATTCTACCGCGTAAACATCTCTTAAGAAAGTAAATTACGCAATCATCGACAACTTTAGAAGTTAAATTTAAAGTGTTTTTATACATTTTAATAAAGAAAATAATCGACAAAAACCACCAAGCACGGAAGTACAAGTCGACTGACAGCCGGTAAAAACTCCGTAAAATAGAAAAATCGTCTGCTATTTTTATATGGCTTTTGACACACAAAATGTAGCAATATCCCCTTGACTATTGACACACTCTCAAAGTGTGGCAATAGTCATTTACCTGCTGCCACACATCTGTGTGCCTATCAGGCTGGGAAATAAGGATTATTTTTAAACTGGACTTGTGGCCAGTAGAGCCCAAGCAGTTTAATTAAAAAACTGGACATTGGCAAGTTACAATTTTCATGAGCTTGACAAACTGTCATTATGACGTAGGACTATGACATCAGGGTTGATTGTTAAGGGGGTGCACCGTGCTGGGTAGCACATAACACCCCCGCCAATCCGTGCGGCTCATCATTTGTCCCTAAAGTGCCGCACGCGAAATCGTGCCCGGAACGGGTAACAAGGCCAAACAGCGGGAACCGAAGAACCCCAGACCAGTGCACCCGCACACACGTGAGGAGGCTAAGGCAGCAGAAGGAAAGGTATATGGCTTGGCGACCAGAACCCACACAGCAGTGCCATACGGCCTCCATAATGTATCCGTGACCCAACAAGACCGACTCAAAGGCAGAGGGAGCTGCCAGGGCCCAGGACGGGCCCAGCGAGTCGGCCGGGTGTGGGCGAGACGGCCGTGTTCCAATTCGCGGAACTAGGACGGATCCTAGAACTCGGGCCCCCTCACCACGACAAGGATGGAACACTACCCCACCCTGCGCACCTACAGGTGGGGGGAGGGGGGTAGGACTATGACAGTAGGCTTAGAAACAAAACAAAATTTTGGAATTAATTAACTGGCCTTGTGGCCAGTAGACCCCCAAGCATTTAATTTTTAAACTGGCCCAGCTAATTTTTAAACTGGACTTTTGTCCAGTAAAACCGCCTTATTTCCCAGCCTGGTGCCACACAATCACGTGATCTCTAAGGACCAATTAGAATTAAAAAAATTTTGAGCTCGTTATTGACACACAATTTAAACTGTAAACTTCTAATTGGCCCACAATTTAAATTTTAAACTTCTTATTGATACACAATTTAAATTGTAAGCTTCTTATTGACACACGAATCGAATTATGGGTCCCTATTGACACACAAATCGAATTATGGGTCCCTATTGACACACAAATCGAATTATGGGTCCGTATTGACACACAATCTAAATTCTAAGCTTCTTATTGACACACAAATCAAGTTGTGGGTTCTCTTTGATAAACAATTTAAATTTGAGGTTCTTATTGCCTTAAAAATTGAGATTCTTGTTGACGCATAAATTGAGTTATGGGTTTTAATTGAGAAACAAATCCAACAGCTGAATATGATTGTAGATGCTGATTATTAGTCATTTTGAGTGTTTCCATTCTCGCCAATGGGAAGGCCACACTATGAGAGCAAAATCCCAATTGATATTACGAACAACCTCAAAATATTTTAGATTATTTGAATTTATTTCCGAAGTATCAAAACACTTAAGGTTATTTAAAAGAATAATTTTGGACAAAAAATTGGAAAAAAATTCAATTCCTTCAAGAATTGTATTTTTTGTTATATTATACACATTTTCATATACGTGGAAAGTCAAGGTTTACAAAAACCGACCCCCCACCATAAAACGATGGTTTTGAACTAATTAGGACAGGGAGGCTATTCTCTAATTTTTTGAGATGTCGAACTCGAAGACGATCTCGAAGGCTCTCTTATCGATCGAGATCCAACTCGAAAGGAAAATGCTATTCTATAACTTGTTTCGTTCGAGTTCGACACCGGAGTTGTCGATCTTCGACAACAAGATCGCTGTCGATAGACTGACGTAGGGGCGGGGCCTCTCTGTACACGTGATAAACCACGAGAGCACAAAGACAAATGGGAGACGCGTGAGGCAGAATAATATAAGTAGACGACATAACATAAGTTTTTTTGAACACGTGTGAGCTAGTCTAACCCCATTTGGTCTTCATATTTATCGTCGTCAATTTGGCAGAATCGGTCGTCCATTTGGCCAGAGGAATCGGCCCAAAAAATTTCCCAGATTCTGCCAGACTCGCGACTCGAGATATGGCCTAAAACCATTTTCAGACCTACCTATCAAGATTTAGTTTTCGACGAATTTTACGGTAAAAACGTTAAAATTAGGGGTAACTGAAATCATTTATGATAATATTCATTATTTTTAATATTTTAACTACAAAAATATTTGTAGAAAAAAGCATTTAAACTAAAATTAGCAAAATTTTACGTAATCCCCTCACAATAGATGGCGCCTTGATGACGAATAAAGCGTCAAAATTCAAACTGGCTTTTTCACATATACTGTATATTTCTCAAGGGGGTGCATAAAAAGCCATATATCTCGGCTCAAAAACGGTCAAAGTTTTTTAAATAATTCTCAATTATTCTAATTAAACTCCTCTTTCGAATGAGATAGGTCTCGTTAAAAACATGTCTTTCCTTCATAAGGAAATAAAATTATGAAAATTAAGAAAAAACTAGTTTTTTTTGACATATTATATACTATATAAATATCAGGGGGGGTACATAAAAAGCCATATAACTCGGCTCAAAAACGGTCAAAGTTTTTTTAATAATTCTCAATTATTCTAATTAAACTCCTCTTTCGAATGAGATAGGTCTCGTTAAAAACATGTCTTTCCTTCATAAGGAAATAAAATTATGAAAATTAAGAAAAAACTAGTTTTTTTTGACATATTATATACTATATAAATATCAGGGGGGGTACATAAAAAGCCATATAACTCGGCTCAAAAACGGTCAAAGTCTTTTAAATAATTCTCAATTATTCTAATTAAACTCCTCTTTCGAATGAGATAGGTCTCGTTAAAAACATGTCTTTCCTTCATAAGGAAATAAAATTATGAAAATTAAGAAAAAACTATTTTTTTTTGACATATTATATACTATATAAATATCAGGGGGGTACATAAAAAGCCATATAACTCGGCTCAAAAACGGTCAAAGTTTTTAAAATAATTCTCAATTATTCTAATTAAACTCCTCTTTCGAATGAGATAGGTCTCGTTAAAAACATGTCTTTCCTTCATAAGGAAATAAAATTATGAAAATTAAGAAAAAACTAGTTTTTTTTTACATATTATATACTATATAAATATCAGGGGGGTACATAAAAAGCCATATAACTCGGCTCAAAAACGGTCAAAGTTTTTAAAATAATTCTCAATTATTCTAATTAAACTCCTCTTTCGAATGAGATAGGTCAAGTTAAAATCAACTCATTCCTTCTTAATCAAATAAAATTATGAAAATTAAGAAAACCCGGCTTTTTTTTTACATATATATATATATATATATACGTGGGGGTAGAAAAAAAACCTTATATCTCGAATCAAAAACGGTGAAAGTTTTTGAAATAATTATATCTTATAGTAATTAAACTCCTCTTTCCTGTATATATGTAAAAAAAAGGCGGTTTTTCTTAATTTTCATAATTTTATTTGATTAAGAAGGAATGAGTTGATTTTAACTTGACCTATCTCATTCGAAAGAGGAGTTTAATTACTATAAGATATATTTATTTCAAAAACTTTCACCGTTTTTGATTCGAGATATAAGGTTTTTTTTCTACCCCCACGTATATATATATATATATGTAAAAAAAAAGCCGGGTTTTTCTTAATTTTCATAATTTTATTTGATTAAGAAGGAATGAGTTGATTTTAACTTGACCTATCTCATTCGAAAGAGGAGTTTAATTACTATTAAATTTAATTATTTCAAAAACTTTCACCGTTTTTGAGCTGAGATATAAAGGGGTTTTTCTACCCCCACGTATATATATATTTATATATATGTAAAAAAAAGCCGGTTTTTCTTAATTTTCATAATTTTATTTGATTAAGAAGGAATGAGTTGATTTTAACTTGACCTATCTCATTCGAAAGAGGAGTTTAATTACTATTAAATATAATTATTTCAAAAACTTTCACCGTTTTTGATTCGAGATATAAGGTTTTTTTTCTACCCCCACGTATATATATATATATATATGTAAAAAAAAAGCCGGGTTTTTCTTAATTTTCATAATTTTATTTGATTAAGAAGGAATGAGTTGATTTTAACTTGACCTATCTCATTCGAAAGAGGAGTTTAATTACTATTAAATATAATTATTTCAAAAACTTTCACCGTTTTTGATTCGAGATATAAAGGGGTTTTTCTACCCCCACGTATATATATATTTATATATATGTAAAAAAAGCCGGTTTTTCTTAATTTTCATAATTTTATTTGATTAAGAAGGAATGAGTTGATTTTAACTTGACCTATCTCGTTCGAAAGAGGAGTTTAATTAGAATAATTGAGAATAATTTAAAAAACTTTGACCGTTTTTGAGCCGAGATATATGGCTTTTTATGTAACCCCCTGATATTTATATAGTATAAAATTTGTGAAAAAACTAGTTTTTTCCTAAGTTTCATAATTTTATTTCCTAATGAAGGAATGAGTTGATTTTAACTAGACCTATCTCATTCGAAAGAGGAGTTTAATTAGAATAATTGAGAATAATTTAAAAAACTTTGACCGTTTTTGAGCCGAGTTATATGGCTTTTTATGTACCCCCCCTGATATTTATATGGTGTATAATATGTGAGAAAACTAGTTTTTTCCTAATTTTCATAATTTTATTTCCTAATGAAGGAAAGACATGTTTTTAACGAGACCTATCTCATTCGAAAGAGGAGTTTAATTAGAATAATTGAGAATTATTTAAAAAACTTTGACCGTTTTTGAGCCGAGTTATATGGCTTTTTATGTACCCCCCTGATATTTATATAGTATATAATATGTCAAAAAAAACTAGTTTTTTCTTAATTTTCATAATTTTATTTCCTAATGAAGGAAAGACATGTTTTTAACGAGACCTATCTCATTCGAAAGAGGAGTTTAATTAGAATAATTGAGAATTATTTTAAAAACTTTGACCGTTTTTGAGCCGAGTTATATGGCTTTTTATGTACCCCCCCTGATATTTATATGGTGTATAATATGTGAGAAAACTAGTTTTTTCCTAATTTTCATAATTTTATTTCCTAATGAAGGAAAGACATGTTTTTAACGAGACCTATCTCATTCGAAAGAGGAGTTTAATTAGAATAATTGAGAATTATTTAAAAAACTTTGACCGTTTTTGAGCCGAGTTATATGGCTTTTTATGTACCCCCCTGATATTTATATAGTATATAATATGTCAAAAAAAACTAGTTTTTTCTTAATTTTCATAATTTTATTTCCTAATGAAGGAAAGACATGTTTTTAACGAGACCTATCTCATTCGAAAGAGGAGTTTAATTAGAATAATTGAGAATTATTTTAAAAACTTTGACCGTTTTTGAGCCGAGTTATATGGCTTTTTATGTACCCCCCCTGATATTTATATGGTGTATAATATGTGAGAAAACTAGTTTTTTCCTAATTTTCATAATTTTATTTCCTAATGAAGGAAAGACATGTTTTTAACGAGACCTATCTCATTCGAAAGAGGAGTTTAATTAGAATAATTGAGAATTATTTAAAAAACTTTGACCGTTTTTGAGCCGAGTTATATGGCTTTTTATGTACCCCCCTGATATTTATATAGTATATAATATGTCAAAAAAAACTAGTTTTTTCTTAATTTTCATAATTTTATTTCCTAATGAAGGAAAGACATGTTTTTAACGAGACCTATCTCATTCGAAAGAGGAGTTTAATTAGAATAATTGAGAATTATTTAAAAAACTTTGACCGTTTTTGAGCCGAGTTATATGGCTTTTTATGTACCCCCCTGATATTTATATAGTATATATGTCAAAAAAAAACTAGTTTTTTCTTAATTTTCATAATTTTATTTCCTAATGAAGGAAAGACATGTTTTTAACGAGACCTATCTCATTCGAAAGAGGAGTTTAATTAGAATAATTGAGAATTATTTTAAAAACTTTGACCGTTTTTGAGCCGAGTTATATGGCTTTTTATGTACCCCCCCTGATATTTATATGGTGTATAATATGTGAGAAAACTAGTTTTTTCCTAATTTTCATAATTTTATTTCCTTATGAAGGAAAGACATGTTTTTAACGAGACCTATCTCATTCGAAAGAGGAGTTTAATTAGAATAATTGAGAATTATTTAAAAAACTTTGACCGTTTTTGAGCCGAGTTATATGGCTTTTTATGTACCCCCCTGATATTTATATAGTATATAATATGTCAAAAAAAACTAGTTTTTTCTTAATTTTCATAATTTTATTTCCTAATGAAGGAAAGACATGTTTTTAACGAGACCTATCTCATTCGAAAGAGGAGTTTAATTAGAATAATTGAGAATTATTTTAAAAACTTTGACCGTTTTTGAGCCGAGTTATATGGCTTTTTATGTACCCCCCCTGATATTTATATGGTGTATAATATGTGAGAAAACTAGTTTTTTCCTAATTTTCATAATTTTATTTCCTAATGAAGGAAAGACATGTTTTTAACGAGACCTATCTCATTCGAAAGAGGAGTTTAATTAGAATAATTGAGAATTATTTAAAAAACTTTGACCGTTTTTGAGCCGAGTTATATGGCTTTTTATGTACCCCCCTGATATTTATATAGTATATAATATGTCAAAAAAAACTAGTTTTTTCTTAATTTTCATAATTTTATTTCCTAATGAAGGAAAGACATGTTTTTAACGAGACCTATCTCATTCGAAAGAGGAGTTTAATTAGAATAATTGAGAATTATTTTAAAAACTTTGACCGTTTTTGAGCCGAGTTATATGGCTTTTTATGTACCCCCCCTGATATTTATATGGTGTATAATATGTGAGAAAACTAGTTTTTTCCTAATTTTCATAATTTTATTTCCTTATGAAGGAAAGACATGTTTTTAACGAGACCTATCTCATTCGAAAGAGGAGTTTAATTAGAATAATTGAGAATTATTTAAAAAACTTTGACCGTTTTTGAGCCGAGTTATATGGCTTTTTATGTACCCCCCTGATATTTATATAGTATATAATATGTCAAAAAAAACTAGTTTTTTCTTAATTTTCATAATTTTATTTCCTAATGAAGGAAAGACATGTTTTTAACGAGACCTATCTCATTCGAAAGAGGAGTTTAATTAGAATAATTGAGAATTATTTTAAAAACTTTGACCGTTTTTGAGCCGAGTTATATGGCTTTTTATGTACCCCCCCTGATATTTATATGGTGTATAATATGTGAGAAAACTAGTTTTTTCCTAATTTTCATAATTTTATTTCCTAATGAAGGAAAGACATGTTTTTAACGAGACCTATCTCATTCGAAAGAGGAGTTTAATTAGAATAATTGAGAATTATTTAAAAAACTTTGACCGTTTTTGAGCCGAGTTATATGGCTTTTTATGTACCCCCCTGATATTTATATAGTATATAATATGTCAAAAAAAACTAGTTTTTTCTTAATTTTCATAATTTTATTTCCTTATGAAGGAAAGACATGTTTTTAACGAGACCTATCTCATTCGAAAGAGGAGTTTAATTAGAATAATTGAGAATTATTTAAAAGACTTTGACCGTTTTTGAGCCGAGTTATATGGCTTTTTATGTACCCCCCCTGATATTTATATAGTATATAATATGTCAAAAAAAACTAGTTTTTTCTTAATTTTCATAATTTTATTTCCTTATGAAGGAAAGACATGTTTTTAACGAGACCTATCTCATTCGAAAGAGGAGTTTAATTAGAATAATTGAGAATTATTAAAAAAACTTTGACCGTTTTTGAGCCGAGTTATATGGCTTTTTATGTACCCCCCCTGATATTTATATAGTATATAATATGTCAAAAAAAACTAGTTTTTTCTTAATTTTCATAATTTTATTTCCTTATGAAGGAAAGACATGTTTTTAACGAGACCTATCTCATTCGAAAGAGGAGTTTAATTAGAATAATTGAGAATTATTTAAAAAACTTTGACCGTTTTTGAGCCGAGATATATGGCTTTTTATGCACCCCCTTGAGAAATATACAGTATATGTGAAAAAGCCAGTTTGAATTTTGACGCTTTATTCGTCATCAAGGCGCCATCTATTGTGAGGGGATTACGTAAAATTTTGCTAATTTTAGTTTAAATGCTTTTTTCTACAAATATTTTTGTAGTTAAAATATTAAAAATAATGAATATTATCATAAATGATTTCAGTTACCCCTAATTTTAACGTTTTTACCGTAAAATTCGTCGAAAACTAAATCTTGATAGGTAGGTCTGAAAATGGTTTTAGGCCATATCTCGAGTCGCGAGTCTGGCAGAATCTGGGAAATTTTTTGGGCCGATTCCTCTGGCCAAATGGACGACCGATTCTGCCAAATTGACGACGATTTCATATTTTACGAAAATGGCCGGGTGTAAGAAGCGCTTATCGACCTCTCAACAGCAGACAATGATTGATTATTTGGAAGAAAACGAAAGGTTTAAAACTAGAAAATTATCAGCCGGTTTTACTTGTGAGGATTATGAACGAATGTGGGAAGTGTTAATCGATATAAGCGGCGAAAGTTTTGATCAGACAAATCAAAAGCTTTAGATCTATCTCTAATAACACGCTGTTTTCTTAAATCACGACGATCAATTTCCCTTGCCAGATTAATTAGTTCAAGGTGAGCTAAATTAACCACACCGGTCATTTTCTTAAGAACTTTTCCCTAGCAGACGCCGGCTCTTTATATCCCCTTTCGAGCGGAATCTCATTGGAGGAGAGCTAGTCGAAAGCTATCTCGACCAGTCTGGGAAATAAGGTTTTTTTTTTAACTGGTCCTTGGGACCACTGACCCCTGCCATATCCTATTATGAAACTGGTCATTAGGACCAGTGACCCTTGGCCTAATTATTATTTCACTGGTCACATTCTAAATTTAGTTGTAGACTTGTTTCTTACCCTACCCTGTAATAGATCGGTGAATCGGTTCATGAATCATGAGGAGTTTACAATTCAACCATTGTTGTGGCAATTTGATAAACAATGAATGTTTATTCTCGTAGTCATTGTCAATTCCCCTTGAAAACGAGTATATAATTAAGACATTTAAATATCAATAATAAATGTCTTCGGAAAAGTTCTGTTACAGGAACAGCATCAGCTCAGTATTCCTACCACAATGATTAATAGGCCTTTCTATAAAATAACCTTGGAAACGAATAAAATAGCTGTTAAAAAGCACCCGTTTGTATCGAAGATGTAGCGTTTTTTCAAGGCTGGTACAAAGTATAGGATTTTCTATACTTTTTCCAACCTTGAAACTAGTTACAAAAAAAGCCGTTAAATAGAACCCGTTTCTACGGAAGATGTTCCTTTTTTTCAAGGTTGGGACGTAGTCAGACTTTATATTATCATCTATTACTATCTAACCTAACACCACTACCAAAGGCTAGGATTCTCATTTAATTCTCTGCTCAAGGTGTAAGGTAACGTTGACCGAGCCCCCTCCCCTAACTCCCTTTAAGCTAGGACTAGGAGTGTTAAGCTCAGGAGTCGAAAATAGTTTTTTGGTATTTTTGTTATGGAATTAGGAAAGCTTGAATTAATAATGTGGTCACACCATCAATTTTTATGAAAATATTGAATTAATTAACTGGTCCCAGGGACCACTGACCCCCATATTTTGAATTAATAAACTGGTCCATGCAATTAAAAAACTGGTTTTTGACCAGCAAACCACCCTTATTTCCCAGACTGATCTCGACAGCTACTACCCTGTCGACTTCGTCTTCGAGAGCGATCTCGATATTCGAGATCATATTATTCGACAACTTCCTTACAGAATACCATTTTGGTCGTTTTCGAGATCTCCGTTCGAGATCGAGAGAGATGTCGATCGACATATTGGACTCGAAGCTTAGAGAATAGCCTCCCTGGGGAGTTCAGAAAAAATACTTAAAAAAATCTTCAACCATAGGAAGTTTGAGAAAAACGCATTTCAAAATTTGAAGTTTGCATGTTAAATCCCATAGATTCTAACCCAACCCAACCTAAAATATACCCAATCTAACCTAACCCAACCCAACCTATGGCACCATGGATGTATAAAGAACTAGCGTTCATGGATATATCACTCGTACCTTCGGTAAGGCAATTTCTGTAGGAGGTGATTTTGGTTAGAAGCGCGGGGGCAAGATAGCCTTTTTCCCCCTTTTCCAATATAGTACTTGCCGGAAAAAGGGCGTTTTGTCCGACATCGATAAAAAAAAAACAGGGGGAGCTACCAACTATTTTAAAAATTCAAATAGTTGTCGTCTGCTCAAATTATGACTTGTTCACGGGATTATGCGCCAACCGTTGGAATTTGGTTAAATGGATTTTAAACAGAGTTAAATGGTGAAAATGAATTTATTTAAAATATAAGTACCAATACCAAGTCGGATCATAATGGGGGGGGGGGGAATAAGAATTGCATACATCCCACTTGCAAAAGCGAGTCTATGCGTTTTGGTATGCCTCATATGCGTGGGGTAAAATTTATACCATTTCCAAAGTCAATATCCAAACCTGTTTTATGTTTTAAATGGTTAAATCTGCAATAATATAAAACAACGGACGACTGCGACTAATCGGACTAACAGTAAAAACTAACAGAAGAAGACACAAAAACCGTTTGAATTGTCCCAGACAAACTGGAGACGCCGTTTAAAATTTCCCAGGAGCGCGCAGGCGCAAAAGAGCTACCCTAGCCCCCCCCAGATTTCCCCAAAAAAAAGGGAAGTGACGTTTGCCCACCCTGGCTCTAATGAAAAATACTATTAATAGGTGGCGCCAGCAGTACACGAAAAACGTGTCCGTGTTTTTCTCAGAGTGATATATCCATGAACGCTACCATGATGGCACATTCTATGGGATTTTAGCATGGGAATTTCAAATTTTCAAATACGATTTTCTCAAACTTCCGGTGGTCGGAGATTTTTTTTATTATATTTTCTTAACTACCCAGGTCCTAAATAGTCTATAACCATCGTTATTTAGTGGGGGGTCGGTTAACGGAAATCTCCCCCATGGGGGCATATCATTTAATTACCATTTTTGTATTAATAAATATATTTTAATTATACCTATTTTGTATTTGTGTTAATCCCATGTGAATGTGATAGCTATTTTGTAAAGAGAAACAACTCGCAAAGGCCCAGCCCACGTTTTAAAGCTTCGTGACCAAGGGTTAACTTAAACCAGAGGATTCAAGACATGAAAAAACTATTTTTTCCTTTATAATTTAAAATATTTCTAAGTTAATAGTCATTTCGCCTTCTTACTTTACCTTTATAGAGTGATTATTGAGAAAATATATTATGAGCAATAAAAGTACAGGGCCGAATCGACGAAACTCGAATAGACGATAAAGCTAAGCCTTTGCGGGAGAATTATTATAATTTTAATTTATAGATTAAGGTAAAAAAATCACGTTTATAATATGAAGAAAAATAAATTTAAATCTTACTAGCTCTAACTTATAATCTAACAAGATATTTTCCACAAATTCCCCTTTTAAAGTTTTAAAAAACAAAATAATACAGAAACTTCCGAAAACGTGTTCACTTCCATCGCTAGCGGCTAGCCAAAGAAGAATGATGATTCGATGAAAAAGATGTCGTAGCCCTTGTTCGAAGAGTTTCGTAGCTCCGCCCCTTGTGTGCAATAACTCATCGCCTATTGGAACATAAGCTCTGTGGTAATAACCACTCGCCTATTGACACACACACTGTGTGTCAATAGTCAAGCGACTATTGACACATTTGTGTGTGGCAGTAGCCACTCTCAATTAGGCTCAATAGTCAAGCGACTATTGACACATTTGTGTGTGGCAATAGCCACTCTCAATTATGAATATTGATTTCTTACTGACACCCACCCGAATATCTTGCTAAATATTGATTTATTATTGACACCTACCCTTATGTTAGACCTAAATATTGATTTCTTATTGACACCTATCCTTATATTCAACCCAAATATTGATTTCTTACTGACACCCACCCGAATATCTTGCTAAATATTGATTTATTATTGACACCTACCCTTATGTTAGACCTAAATATTGATTTCTTATTGACACCTATCCTTATAATCAACCCAAATATTGATTTCTTATTGACACCTATCCTTATATTCAACCCAAATATTGATTTCTTATTGACACCTATCCTTATATTCAACCCAAATATTGATTTCTTATTGACACCTGTACTAATTTAAAATATTGGCATTATCTTTTGGGCTGTTAGCCCTAGCTCGTCTACTAACTGGAGAAAAATAAAAAATAAAATAAAATCTGTACACAACATAGTTTTCAATTGTGAGAGCAGTTCAGAACAGATCATTTTCATAAACTTTACTTTAGCCTTGCGCCACATGGAAGAACCGTGCGTCTAGAAATCACTGTCGGTAGGTTTACTTAAAGTGATGCTGTTACTGATTTCTCGCGCAATCCAAATGGTATTAACATCCTTGGGGGGGAAAATACGGCAGACCGACCCCCCAAAAAAATATATTCGTTTTTCAATATAGCTCCTTCATCAAAAAATATGCGCCTTTTCCAAAATATGAGTTTTATAATTGAGGGGGGTCGGTCTGCCGTCTTCTTGCCTATTTGGGATGTAAATTAAAAACTATTCAAATTATAAGTAGGGTACATATGCTATAAATAAATTTCAACATTAATAAAAATATTTGATAACCGACATTTTCGAAATCAAAAACTTTACAGGATAGCTTTTGCGCAGTCTCTTTTGAGAAAATTTTTAATCCTACCTTTCATTTGCAACTTAATCTTATTCCAGAAACATGTCTACATGCGGAAAAAATTCATTTTTGGCACTTTAACTTAGACGCTTCTTAATATGAGTTTTAATATAAGCATATAAAAATTGAAAATATATTGATAAGCCTACAAAATCACTTTAATCAAAAATGACACGTTTGTTTGGGAACAAATTTGGCCAAGCCGATTCTTTTCAGACAGTTTTTAATATAATCAGACAAGGTGAGGTAATCAGGTTGGACAGTGATAGCATTAGACTACTGGGACGTACAAGTACAAGTGTAGAGCCATCCATTTCGCAATTGGAAACTACTTCCTCCGAGGCAAGACTCGAGGTTTTTTTTATTTTCGCCTGCTAGGTGGCACTTCCCGGGTAAAAAACTTCTGGAAGAATGAACTCTTACAATTTTATTTCAGATTAACTTTATTACACTTCTTTAATAATAATTGCGAACATTCTATAAATTTTTTAGTTAAACAATTAATTGGCTTTCGCAATTTCAAATCTTTCAGTCACGTCTTTCCAGTTAACAATGTTCCAGATAGCTTTAACGTAATCGGGGCGCACATTTTTATATTGAAGATAGTAAGCGTGTTCCCAGACATCAATTCCAAATAAGGGTATCAATCCTAAGCATCGATGGAAAAGTTTATATTCTCGTTATTACTAAAGGGAAAGAACAAAAGTCTTACCGGTTGTTGCTTGGAGAGGGTCTTGATTGGAGCAACTGACTACTTGCAGTTTTTGGGCACTAGAATTATATCCCAACCAGGCCCATCCTGATCCTTGAACCCCGACAGCCGCAGCTGACATTAGTTCCCTCAATCTTTCGTAGCTGCCAAAGTCATTCTTGATGGAAATGAGAAGATCACCTATCGCGATAAATGTTAAACAAATATTCAAATAAGTTCATCTAGTTTTTGACCTTCAGGTTCTCCTCCTTTGGGTGACAAGTTTTGCCAAAATATTGAGTGATTGATATGTCCACCACCATTGAACTTGAGGGCCGGTTGCAAGGCAATAATTGCCGAGACATCCTCTGAAAGGGTTACATTATTGACATCCGACCATTTTATACGACTAATCACGATTACTTTTGGCCGTAGCGTCATTCAGTTTCTCTTCAGCAATGTTCAAGTTGGTGATATAAGCGGCATGATGTTTAGTGTGATGGATTTTCATAATTTCTGCTGAAATAACTGGTTCCAAAGCATTGTAATCGTAAGGAAGATCAGGTAGTGTATGTTTGGAACAAATGATACTATGGATGGGGGTTCCGATGATTTTGCTAGAAACAAAGTAAAATAGGTTATAATGCAATAATTAAAACTATTAACTCTTTACAAACCTTAGAGCTAAAACCCTACTACTTTTAATTGCTGAAAGCATATTTCCTTTTGTAAATTTTCCTCCCTTAAAAAAATACGATAATTTGTCTCTCTTACGATCTCAAAAAGTGCAAGAATTAACGGATTTAAGAGATCGTCGTCAATTCACTTCTTCTGGTGATAATCTATCTATTCCCGAGTCCCGACAGCGCTGCCAGAAATAATTTTACATCTCCCGCCCAATCAAGTTTGCCAAGCAGCCCAATTTAAAACAGGTCAAATTTTATAAACAAGCCCAAATTCTAGCCCAATTCGGAGGCGCGCTTTTCAAAATTTTAATATTTGCGTTGTGTCGCACAATTAACGGCAATTTCTCAATAATTTTTATTGCCTCGGAAAATTTCCCGTGAAAGAGGTATCATTGCTTATGGTGACCTTCAAATTTTATCGCCCGCTAGTCAAAATCTCCCAATCTCCCGCAAAATTTACTACTTGACATTTTCTCTTTGATCATTAGGTGGTCACTTGTATTTTATTAGTTTACTATTCTGTCCCTTATTTTTCTTTGCCCTAGGCTCCTAGCTCGTCAAGAGCCATGTTCGCAGAAAAAATTCACCCGGGAATAGGGTAAAATGTCGGCAGGGACCCGATTCTCTAAGGCTCGAGATCTAAATGTCGATCGACATATCAGTCGAAGTCGAACTGAGATGTCGAAAACGAACAAAACTGAATTCTGTAAGATATTTGTCGCAAAAATTTCTCGAACCCCCCTTAAAATTTCAAAAGTTATCGGACATTTAACAAAATTACCGGACAATGTTACATTTCCTGTATTGAAAAGTACTTTTTTTTATCGGACATTTGTCCAGTGACCCCCTCTTAAAAATAAAAAGTTATCGGACATTTGGAAAATTTATCGGACAAATGACCAGTGACTTGTGCTTATTTCCGTCCCTGTCGGCGAGGCGTTTATTACTCTTCTATCATAATATCATATTTAAAATAATTATATTTCGTAAATAAATACCCTGTAAACGTTCTACCTTGAGCCCGAGCCTGAGGTGAGATGTAGTAAAAATTGATTTTTTGGAACCCGAGCTGAGCCCTGTTAATGTAAATTGAACCTGAGCTGAGACCATAGATATCGTATATATAACTGGCTAGATACATTTCCCTGGGTTAGGCCCGAGGAGTAAAACGCGGAGGGGACAAATAGCAGACGACGGCTATTATCTGGGGAAAAATCTGAACAGCGCCATCTATATTAGATACCTGGAACCTCTAATTAAGTGCTTTTTCAAAAACCCGCGGGAATTTTTGTTTCTTTTGTAAAGAAACTATAAGAAATAAAGCTCGGCTATTTTTGAAGCAAGTGTTTTTTTTTAATACTAAATGGTTAAAACCTGTTCGTTTTCACATTGCCGTAATAAGTCAACCACTAGAAAAGAAATATCTTTTCACATGTATGAACAAAACTACTCAAGAATTAAGTAAATTAATAACTAATATCATGCAAATTTATAGATTTCCCATATCCAACCCGGAATTACATGCCAAATGGAATGAGGCTGTTGATTTAGATGATTTTAGGCCTAATTCCAATTCCTTCATTTGCAGCGAACATTTTTTGGAAAGTGATATTGTCCACCGAAATGGCAAACGATTTCTTTCAAAGCAAGCAATACCTTCCAAGGTTTATACTTAAGCAATTACACTTTTTACCTCTAAATTTTGATCATGAAACTTTGCGTGTAGGTAATTTAATTGAATCTATTTGAAAAGGATTACGCTTCCCTTGTCATGCAAAGTCAAAATATTCACCCATTTTGCTCGTCTTGTAGTCAGTTCTAGAACTTGTATCGTAATTGTAAGCAGAGTTAAACTGAAATTCCATTATAGAGAAGGCCAAGGGTTACCGAACCAAATAATATTTATTGATTTAAATAATATATATGTTATATTTACCTTTTAAAAATTGATGGATCATGTAAAAAACAACTTTTTTAACACGTTTTGAGCCGATTTCATTCTCTTCTGTCGAATAATATTAAAAAAAAAAAACATTTTCTGGCCGAAGCGGGAAAATTAAACTTCTCGCATTTTGAGCTTTCCATTTTCGGGTATAGATGGCGCTGATCTGATTTTTCCCCAGCATTGTAGGTCTCCATAGCCGTAGTCTGCTATCTATACCTCCCGTATTTTCCCTAGATTTAATACGGTATCTAGCCAGTTATATATACGATATCTATGGCTGAGACTAATCGTGAGATTTGCGTGAGCCCGAGCCCGAGGTGAGCTGTAGTAAAATGATAAATTTTTTGGAGCGCGAGCTTGAGTTATCAATTAAAGGGAGAATGCAACCTAACAACAAGTGATTTTTTATCGATTCCTTATTGTTTAAATAGGCCTAATCCACCACTGAAAATATTTACAAACAAATATTAAACTAGAATTAAATTTAAAACTTACCCTGAAAATATGCTTAGTGGGAGCGCGAGCTTGAGTTATCAATTAATAAAGCGATCACCCTGAGACAGGTCAGACTGTGCGTATAAAATTGGAAGACTATAGTCGCCCCAACGAAAGAAGAGCCCTGAGAAAAACGTCCGAAATGGGGTCGCCACCATCGACCCCATAGTTATTAATCAACTTGTTTTTCTCTTGCGATGTCTGTCTGCAATATCGTCTGCTATCGAGATTGAGTGGATAAGTTCGGTGTTATAGAACGTCGGCTTTTTGCAGTGTATATGCTGTTATATTTTGTTTATTGCGATCAAGTATTCTGTATAATTCATAACATAACGAAACAACATTAGAAAGTACACCAGTACTAGTTTTTTGTTTATTACGATTAAACTCTGAATTTAAAAACATTGAATATTTAAGGAAAGACACCATTAGTGAAAAAACATAAATATAATCAAAAACTAATGTAATTGTCTTAGAATTCAAGCACTCTTTGCCCGTTTAGTTCGAATATTCATCGGAGTCTTCGCTGTCATCTTGCATGTTGATAATAAGTGGTTCAATCGCGGTTTCGATGATGGGATCTTTTTCCCAGTACTCTTCAAGTACCTTTTCCACATGCATAATCGCGTTGATCCAGTTTTCTGGTGTAACACGTTCTATGGCCCTTACTGTGGTATCTTTGACCGTAGATAGTTTGAAACCAGAATTCTCCTTGGCAACGTCGTTCTTCACTTGTGCCCATATCAACTCAATTGGGTTAAACTGGCAATGGTACGGTGGAAGGCTCACCACTTTGTGACCTCTACTTTCAGCAATCTCGTCAATTTCTTATCTCAGGGTTCTTGACGTGTGAAGTTTAATTATTTCACAGAGTTCCGCTTTGAGTGAGGTTTTGTCATAGGGAATGTGGTGGTCGTCGAGCCATTTATGCATGTCGCCTTTACGACTTGCTGTGGTAGGTGTTTTGTCTACAATAACCGAGTGATATGACGCGTTGTCCATGAAGATGGTCGCATTTTCAATGTTAGGAAGAAGTTGTTTTATAAACCACTCTTTGAAATATTTGGCATTCATGTCGGCATGATAGTCTGCAAGGCCCGATTTAGATGGGAATATCAAGAGTCCATTCTTCACAAAACCTTTCAAGGAACCCGCGTGAAGTACAATAAGTTTTTTTCCTTTTCCAGAAGGGACTTTCGGACCAGATATATCGTCCGACTGCCAACATTGCGATACCGTATGGTTTTCATTCACCCACGTCTCGTCAATAAAAATACCGTTGTCCTTCAAATCCATACCTTTTACCGTTTTTAGAAATTGCCGACGGCGAGCCACGACGTCGGTTCTTTCCATAAGATGCTTACGACTATCGACCTTTTTATACTGGAAACCAAGTTGATTTTTAAGTACTTGTCGTTATGATTCACGACCACCGCTGAAAATGGCTTCTTGCGTCACATCGTCGACTTGTCGAAGGGATTCCAGTAATTTCTCTACAGTGGGGAGCTCTTTGTCTAAGTAGAATTGATGTACTCGACGTCTAATGGCTTCAAGCTGAAAGCTATCTACCTCAGTTACGGGGGATGAACGGCTTCTAGACTTCCCGGGACTCTGGGCAACCTCGGCGTATGACTTTCCTATCTGTTCGGCATCTTTCACTTCCTTCTGAATCCTTTAAACCGTTGTACAACTTACACCAGTTGCTTCTGCCGTGCGAACTTGAACCTGTTCAACCGGATGCAAGACACGTTTTTCGTTGCGCTCTCTTTCAAAATAACTGGCCACATTAGATATAATTAGTCTTGCCTGGTGGTGGATAGTTGAGCCTCTACTACATTTCGGCATGGTTAACTAACTATGAGCTGCACACTCCCATTGATTAATACCATGCGCGATAAAATTGTCAAACGTTTTAAATATTTATTTTAGATAAAATATTCAATTTAAAAAAATATTCAATTACCCGTGGTTTCGTTTGTTTTTTTAGTTAAGCGGAAGGAATTTCACATTTTAATCAAGAGCTGAAAGTAGATGTCACAAAGTGGTGAGGTTTCCACCGTACCATTGCCAGTTTAACCCAATTAAGTTGATATGGGCACAAGTGAAGAACGAAGTTGCCAAGGAGAATTCTGGTTTCAAACTATCGACGATCAAAGATACCACAGTAAGGTCTATAGAACATGTTACACCGGAAAATTGGATCAACGCGATTATGCATGTGGAAAAGGTACTTGAAGAGTACTGGGAAAAAGATCCCATCATCGAAACCGCGATTGAACCTCTTATTATCAACATGCAAGATGACAGCGAAGACTCCGATGAATATTCGAACTAAACGGGCAAAGAGTGCTTGAATTCTAAGACAATTACATTAATTTTTGATTATATTTATATTTTTTCAGTAATGGTGTCTTTCCTTAAATATTCAATGTTTTTAAATTCAGAGGTTAATCGTAATAAACAAAACACTAGTACTGGTGTACTTTCTAATGTTGTTTGGTTATGTTATGAGTTATACAGAATACTTGATCGCAATAAACAAAATATAACAGCATATACACTGCAAAAAGCCGACGTTCTATAACACGGAACTTATCCACTCAATCTCGATAGCAGACGATATTGCAGACAGACATCGCAAGAGAAAAACAAGTTGATTAATAACTATGGGGTCGATGGTGGCGACCCCATTTCGGATGTTTTTCTCAGGGCTCTTCTTTCGTTGGGGCGACTATAGGTGACAAACAGTCGGTTACAATTGGAGGCTACCGCCAAAATCGAACGAAAGAGTCGCCGTCGGGTTAATTTTTTTACGTTTTCGGATTTTTTTTTTTTTTGTTTTTTTTCCGCGTTTCTATGAATTTGTTGAAACCGGCTCTACGTCTTGAACGCCGCCTTTGGAATAAGCTGTCTGCAGGGACGGAAATTTTCTTATGGGACAAATGTCTAGTAACCCCCTCTTAAAAATAAAAAGTTATCGGACATGTGGAAAATTTATCGGACAATGATCAGTCACTTGAGCGGATTTCCGTCCCTGGCTGTCTGCCGTGGAATTTCGAGAACACTGTGGTGTGAAAATTAAGTTCGAGATTCGACCTGTTGTTTTTTACGACCTTTTTGTAGTATGAGGCGCCAAAGCGGCCAAAATCAAGATAAAATATATATATATGACTTCTTGCCTAAGCGGCCATAAGTCGGAATGAAAAAAAAATATATATATATATTTTTCTAATAAAAAAATATTTTTATTTCTAAAAAATAATTTTATTTAAAAAAAAAAAAATTAAAAATATTTTATTTCTAAAAAAATAATTTTTATTAAAAAATACATATATTTTTATTTAAAAAAAAAGTTATTTTAGAAAAAAAAAAAATTATTTTTATATTTTAGAAATAATTTTTTATTTCTAAAAAAAATATTTTTATTTCTAAAAAAAATATTTTTATTTCTAAAAAAAATATTTTTATTTCTAAAAAAAATATTTTTATTTCTAAAAAAATATTTTTATTTCTAAAAAAATATTTTTATTTCTAAAAAAAATATTTTTATTTCTAAAAAAAATATTTTTATTTCTAAAAAAAATTTTTATTTCTAAAAAAAATTTTTATTTCTAAAAAAAAATATTTTTATTTCTAAAAAAAATATTTTTATTTCTAAAAAAAATATTTTTATTTCTAAAAAAATATTTTTATTTCTAAAAAAATATTTTTATTTCTAAAAAAATATTTTTATTTTTATATTTTAGAAATAATTTTTTATTTCTAAAAAACATTTTTATTTATAAAAAAATATTTTTATTTTTATATTTCAGAAATAATTTTTTATTTCTAAAAACATATTTTTATTTCTAAAAAAATATTTTTATTTTTATATTTTAGAAATAATTTTTTATTTCTAAAAAAAATATTTTTATTTCTAAAAAAAATATTTTTATTTCTAAAAAAAATATTTTTATTTCTAAAAAAAATATTTTTATTTCTAAAAAATATTTTCATTTCTAAAAAAAATATTTTTATTTCTAAAAAAAATATTTTTATTTCTAAAAAAAATATTTTTATTTCTAAAAAAATATTTTTATTTCTAAAAAAATATTTTTATTTCTAAAAAAAATATTTTTATTTCTAAAAAAAATATTTTTATTTCTAAAAAAAATTTTTATTTCTAAAAAAAATATTTTTATTTCTAAAAAAAATATTTTTATTTTTATATTTTAGAAATAATTTTTTATTTCTAAAAAACATTTTTATTTATAAAAAAATATTTTTATTTTTATATTTCAGAAATAATTTTTTATTTCTAAAAACATATTTTTATTTCTAAAAAAATATTTTTATTTTTATATTTTAGAAATAATTTTTTATTTCTAAAAAAAATATTTTTATTTCTAAAAAAAATATTTTTATTTCTAAAAAAATATTTTTATTTCTAAAAAAAATATTTTTATTTCTAAAAAAAATATTTTTATTTCTAAAAAAATATTTTTATTTCTAAAACAAATATTTTTATTTCTAAAAAAAATATTTTTATTTCTAAAAAAATATTTTTATTTCTAAAAAAATATTTTTATTTCTAAAAAAAATATTTTTATTTCTAAAAAAAATATTTTTATTTCTAAAAAAAATTTTTATTTCTAAAAAAAATATTTTTATTTCTAAAAAAAATATTTTAATTTTTATATTTTAGAAATAATTTTTTATTTCTAAAAAACATTTTTATTTATAAAAAAATATTTTTATTTTTATATTTCAGAAATAATTTTTTATTTCTAAAAACATATTTTTATTTCTAAAAAAATATTTTTATTTTTATATTTTAGAAATAATTTTTTATTTCTAAAAAAAATATTTTTATTTCTAAAAAAAATATTTTTATTTCTAAAAACATATTTTTATTTCTAAAAAAAATATTTTTATTTCTAAAAAAAATATTTTTATTTCTAAAAAAATATTTTTATTTCTAAAAAAATATTTTTATTTCTAAAAAAATATTTTTATTTCTAAAAAAATATTTTTATTTCTAAAAAAATATTTTTATTTCTAAAAAAATATTTTTATTTCTAAAAAAAATATTTTCCAATAAAAAATATTTTTTTTAGAAATAAAAAATTATTTCTAAAAAAATTATAAAAAATATTTTCAATTATAAAAAAAATTATAAAAAATATTTTTATTTGTAAAAATATATTTATCCTAAATTATAAAAATATTTTTCATTATAAAAATATTTTTCATTATAAAAATATTTTTCATTATAAAAATATTTTTCATTATAAAAATATTTTTCATTATAAAAATATTTTTCATTATAAAAATATTTTTCATTATAAAAATATTTTTCATTATAAAAATATTTTTCATTATAAAAATATTTTTCATTATAAAAATATTTTTCATTATAAAAATATTTTTCATTATAAAAATATTTTTCATTATAAAAATATTTTTCATTATAAAAATATTTTAATTATAAAAATATTTTTCATTATAAAAAATGTTTTGATTATAAAAATATTTTTCATTATAAAAAATGTTTTTAATTATAAAAAATGTTTAAATTATAAAAATATTTTTCATTATAAAAAATGTTTTATTTATAAAAATATTTTTTATTACAAATATATTTTTAATTATAATAATATTTTTTATTACAAAAATATTTTTCATTATAAAAAATGTTTTAATTATAAAAATATTTTTTATTTCAAAAATATTTTTCATTATAAAAAATATGTATTAGAAACTTCAAATGAAAATTATCCAAACAGAAAAATATAGATGCGAAAAAATGTCCTACTCCAAATAAGCCTCGGTTGGAGAGAAAATATATATAGTATACATCAAGTATAAGCTTCTAGGCATGACACCAGCCTTCATTACTACACTATTCTTTCTTTTGTTCGCCCTTTGCTAGAGTTGGCTTCCTGTTTATGGTCCCCATACCGTATGCGCGACATCAAACTTCTGGATGACGTTCACGCAAGGGCTTGGAAGATACCTATCTCACTTCAATATCTTCCGCGGTCGCAACGCCTTCGCCTTCTTCGATGGGTCCCGCTAAAGGACCGACGGCTGTTCTTGGACCTAACAACCCTTTATAAATTATATCAAAAATCTTTGTGATCAAAGACTCAGAAAGACCTGTTATGATTTCGGATGTCTGAAGATATGTTAAATTTAATTATAATCGCCATCTGACAGGATTTAGAGTCTAATTTCAAAACAACTGATTTTATTCACTCGCAAATATTTTAGAAGAAACCTAACAGACGATTTTCTCCCATTGACCCTTAACATTAAATTTGGCTTAATTATTTTTCAGGGAAAACGTGTATTGAATTGTTTTTCTTTAGTATAATGTAAGTTCACTTTTTGTTTTCTTAAACCCCGAATTGTCACGACTCGTACTTCAACCGATCGGTAAAAATACTCGCCGGTTTATAAGAATGGGGATCTTAAAGGGACTATTTGCGTTTTTAAAGCCCCTGTATACTCACCTTGTTTTCTAGCTTAGCAGACGACGTTGACCGTAACAAATTGAGCTGTCAAAGGAGGATTTTAAAAAGGGAAAATTTCAGAAAAGATTGGGCTTTTAAGTTATTCGTAATTCTTATTTTTCTTGGAAGAAAACCTTATAATTTTATTTATGATTCCCTTAAAAGAGACCACTTGTTAGCCCTAAAACTCTTAAATACATTAGGATTGGGTTTCGGAAATTCGCAACCTAAATTGGGACTAAAATACGGAGAATTTTTATTCCGTATAAACTCCTTATTTCAGCACGCATAATGTAATATGAACGAATTGCCTCGACTAAAGTCAATGAGTTTTAATAAAACATTATTTATTTAAGTAGTTTTAACGGATTTTAAAGGTCGGTATTGGAGTATTCGTCAATTATAAATTTAAGAAATTTAATTATCCAAATTCAAATAGTTAAAGTATCCATGAATTGCGTATAGCCCCTTTAAAGTCACATATCTCATAACCTTGGTTTGTTTACTTATCGAGTACATAAATCAAGAGCTTTTTAATAGTACTCATTCTAGAGCAGATATGGCCTTTGAAACAACGACGATGAGTAATCCCTGGTTTCGGGATAGCGGGTGGTCTTTTACGAATAGTAATTCAAAGTAAGAGTAAAAAATGTGTCTGAAATATACTTATAATCTCGGTGAATGAATTTACGACTAATTCGAAAGTTAGAATACCCAACTTTTTCTATCGAACGAAAAGTTTTATTTTGGTTGACACGTAATCCCTGAAAAAAAATTAAGCCAAATTTAATGTTAAGGGTCAATGGAAGAAAATCGTCTGTTATGTTTTTTTCTTAAATATTTGCGAGTGAATAAAATCAGTTGTTTTGAAATTAGACTCTAAATCCTGTCCAAATCATAACATGTACTTCTGGGTCTTTGTTCTCAAAGACATTTTTGATATAATATCTGTTTTTTTACAGGGGGAGTGTGACTATGGCAGCCTACATGTTTCGTTAGTTAAAAGCTAATACCTAATTATTTATTAATCTCGAACGAAAAATAATGATCGATCCAAACATTTTAAGCAGTAATGAATGGTTTAAGTCCAAGAAAATATTAGCTCAAACTTTACCTTTAAACTTTTCAAATCTTTTTCATCAATTTTTAATGTTAATCGATCAATTCGAAATTTCCATACTCTTAAACCAACTTCGATAGGCTACGGCCATTGGGATACAAATATAATGATAAATTATCACAATAGATGGCGCGCCTGCACCTCACTCTTATCTCTCACTCTCGTGCCTATCCAGTATTACACCGGTTGCTATGGGAAACGAGCCAAGAGGGGTTACAGCCTACTTTTTCTCTCTCTACATAGCTTATCCAATCAGAATAGAAACAGAATGGGAACTACGATAGCGACATCTTTTAACAGATCGGCGCGCAAAGAGTGTATCCCAATGACGCGCTGCCCCTGCAAGTTAATCTTCAATTTCAATTTCGTCTATACCGGCAGCCGCAACCGAGACACTGAAATCTTTACATTTTTCCCATTGCCCTTTAAAACCAGTTAAAATTCCATTTTTTCATCATTTTTTATGATAATATCTCCGGCAGCCGCAGTCGAGACACTGAAATCCTTACACTTTACCCATTGCCCTTTAAACCCATTTAATAATATTTTTTTCATCATTTTTGATGTTAATATCTCCGGCAGCGGCAGTCGAGACACTGAAATCTTTACACTATACCCATTGCCCTTTAAACCCAATTAAAATTAATTTTTTCATCATTTTTGATGTTAATAGCTGCGGCAGCAGCACTTGATTCAGTTAAATCTCTACATTTTTACCAGTGCCCTTTAAACCCAATTAAAATTAATTTTTTCATCATTTTTGATGTTAATATCTCCGGCAGCGGCAGTCGAGACACAAATCTTTACACTATACCCATGGCCCTTTAAACCCAATTAAAATTAATTTTTTCATCATTTTTGATGTTAATTGCTGCGGCAGCAGCACTTGATTCAGTTAAATTTCTACATTTTTAACAGTGTCCTTTAAAACCAATTAAAATTAATTTTTTTCATCATTTTTGATGTTAATATCTCCGGCAGCGGCAGTCGAGACACTAAAATCTTTACATCCATTGCCCTTTAAACCCAATTAAAATGAATTTTTTCCTCATTTTTGATGTTAATACCTCCGGCAGCGGCAGTCGAGACACTGAAATATTTACACTATACCCATTGCCCTTTAAACCCAATTAAAATTAATTTTTACCAGTGCCCTTTAAACCCAATTAAAATAATTTTTTTCATCATTTTTGATGTTAATATCTCCGGCAGCGGCAGTCGAGACACAAATCTCTACACTATACCCATTGCCCTTTAAACCCAATTAAAATAATTTTTTTCATCATTTTTGAGGTTAATAGCTGCGGCAGCAGCACTTGATTCAGTTAAATTTCTACATTTTTAACAGTGCCCTTTAAACCCAATTAAAATTAATTTTTTCATCATTTTTGATGTTAATATCTCCGGCAGCGGCAGTCGAGACACTAAAATCTTTACACCCATTGCCCTTTAAACCCAATTAATATGAATTTTTTCATCATTTTTGATGTTAATACCTCCGGCAGCTGAAATCTTTACACTATACCCATTGCCCTTTAATCCCAATTAAAATTAATTTTTACCAGTGCCCTTTAAACCCAATTAAAATAAATTTTTTCATCATTTTTGATGTTAATAGCTGCGGCAGCCGCAAATCGAGACACTGAAATCTTTTCATTTTTCCCATTGCCCTTTAAACCCAATGAAAATTAATTTTTTCATCATTTTTGATGTTAATACCTCCGACAGCCGCAGCGAAATCATTATATTTTCCCCATTGCCATTTAAACCAAATTTTTATAAATTTTTTCATCAAATTTGATGTTAATTACCTCCGACAGCCGCAGCGAAATCTTCATTTTTTTCCCATAACCCTTTAAACTAAATTTAAATAAATTTTTTTCATTATTTTGGATTTTGATATCTTCCTTATTGCCGTTCGGAATGGCAAGTCGTTCGGAATTTCACATTTTTAAAAAAGAGAGTAATTTTAAGGCGGATAAATTGAAACTTAATGTTATTCTATGGGATTTAGATTTTTTGTAAGAGACTTACCTTTCAGATTTATTTTCTAATGATTCCAGATATTTTTCCGGCTTTATTTTAAGACTAATTTCATAATTTTACACCGATTAGTTTGGCCACAGTATATTTATAAAAACGGCAAAAATATGAAGGAGGAGAAATTAAGTCATTAGCGTTCAATACCCATAACCTCCAAATCAAGCGCGCTCCTGCGCGTGAATTTAAAAAGCTAAAGAAAACCTAAGCCTAATTTGTCAAATAAGGCTTAGTTTTTTGCCCACTCAATTTCTCCGCTTTAATGTTTCGTCCGTTTTCATAAATAGATTGTGGGCCAACTAATTGGTGTAAAATTATGAAATTAGTCTTAAAATAAAGATTGAAACTTAATTCATACCACACGGAAAATCCAAGTCTGAAAAATATATGAAAGTATTAGAAAATAAATCTGAAAGGTAAGCCACTTTCAAAAAACCAAATCCCATACAATAACATTACGAATTGACCATGACCAAAACTAGCTAAAAGCAAATTATGGGTCAACTTCAAAATTAGTTTCAAAATACTTAGACCTAATATTTTTAAATGAAACTTGAAAAGTTCAACATTCGAACCTTGGTCTACCATTTAAAAGTGATTATAACGGAAACAAATAATTCCTCTTTTAGTTCTGCGATACAAGGGACATGTCATCGAAAGAGTCGATTTTAATGTTATTTCAATGGGAAAATGGAGCGTTTTGATTGGCTAAAGGTTTTTTTTTGAAATTGCATTACAGATGATGATGGCCCATAACATTGAACGCTAACGCGTTCACTGAATAAGTGACGAAGGTTTTCTCCATTCGATATATATTTATATGTATATTTATATATAAATTTACTTATATATTTATATATAAATTTACTTATATATTTATATATAAATTTACTTATATATTTATATATAAATTTACTTATATATTTATATATAAATTTACTTATATATTTATATATAAATTTACTTATATATTTATATATAAATTTACTTATATATTTATATATAAATTTACTTATATATTTATATATAAATTTACTTATATATTTATATATAAATTTACTTATATATTTATATATAAATTTACTTATATATTTATATATAAATTTACTTATATATTTATATATAAATTTACTTATATATTTATATATAAATTTACTTATATATTTATATATTAATTTACTTATATATTTATATATAAATTTACTTATATATTTATATATAAATTCCAACAGGACCTCCGTAGAATCACTCTGGATCAACGACTACTTCAGGAGGAATGTCTCTCTCAATCATCACGCCTCAACCAGTTCTTCCACCCAACGTCGGACCTAACGCCGTAGGATCGCCGGTCAACCCGTCGAACGCCGTAGGAGCGTCGGTCAACCCGTCGAACGCCGTAGGAGCGTCGGTCAACCCGTCGAACGCCGTAGGAGCGTCGGTCAACCCGTCGAACGCCGCTGGATCGCTCTTCAAACGCGTTAACGGTTAACCCATTTGTCGTCGACGTCGTACCACCGGTTAATTCGTTGAACGCATCGCCTGCTTGGGTTAGCGGCACGAAAAACCATCGACCAAAAGTGAAACTTCCACAATTGACGATCACCATGTTTTCGGGAGACTACTCCAAATGCTACAGTTTTTGGAATCGGTTCCAAGCTGCTCAACTATCGAAGGTAGAGAAATTTATTTATTTAAATTCTTATCTGTCGGGTGAGACTCTTAAAGCCATTGATGGTTTTATAGAAACGACCGAATCGTATGATTTAGCGGTAGAGTTGCTGAAAAAGAGATTTGTGAGAAATGATATCGCTGTACATGGTCATATGAATAAGCTTTTAGACAAACAGCCGGTCCGTGGTTCTAGTAACATTAAAGCCCTTAGGAAATTGCTAGATACTTGCGAGGCTAGCTTAAGGAGTCTTAAGGCCATAGGGGTAAATACTTCAGGTTAACTCTCGCTACAAACTTCCTCCCTTCTCCCACCCCAAGTGCCTTCCATTCAGGTGCCTAGCCTGACGGATCTTTCTGACCTCAAAGAAAGTTTTACTAAGCTCCGTGATGAGCTTCGGTGTCCTACAGAAACAATTACCGCTACTACTAATGTCAATGATGATTACTGTGAATTGCAAGATCTTTCTAAGCGCCCACTTACCCAAGAGAATGAACTCCTGTCTCTGAAGGATACACTGTCTAGCCCGTTTTTCCCTAGTTTGTCGACCATCAATGAAATTAAAGACTTTTCTGATGAACTGCGTGATATCCGAGCGTTTAACAAGATCCTTACTGAACAGATTGAATACCAGGCTGATGAACTTTTACACATCAAATCCACACTCTAAAACAGATGCATTTCATGAAACTCTCCCTCGCTCAGCCCAATCGTCTGCCAGTCAAACTGGTCCCTGTCCCCCCCTTCATACCCATGAAAGACATTCTCATTATCCCTCTAATGATGACCACAACCTTCCTATTGAAGATCTCGAAATCTCTACTCGAAAACGCAATGCACTAATATTTAATGGTCCTGATTACAACAACTACCACCAAGATACCAATTTTACTTACGGCATCCTTCAAGATTTGGATTTTAGCTACTCTCAATGTCAAAACATTACCATTGGGAGACTTGGTACATTTCGCGAAGGTTTTAACCGCCCTCTTCGACTCCAGTTTCAGTCGGTTAGTAATCGCCAATACTTTGTACAAGGAATTAACTACTGGCGTAAACAACGTGAATTTGACTACCCAGTTGCGCCTGACCGGACAGCTCAACAACGTGAAACTCATAGACATTTGGTAGCGGAAGTAGGAAGGCTCCGGGAGCTTGGTGAAACTGGACTAGCTATCCGCCAAGGTAGAATTGTTCCTCTCTACTCAGAGCCTCGACACTTCTCTTCCCAGCTCTTCCACTCTACATCAAGTACCCTCAACGCTACACCTACCAATTCCCTAAGTTCTTCACACTTACCCCCTCATCTCCCGTCTGCCTTCAACAATTCAAAAAACTAGAAGTTCCCATATCTCCAACTGAGCCCGCCACTAATAATTATATCTTTCAATGCTCAGAGTCTCTATGGCAAACGCGATGAATTTGCTACTACTTGTTTTGCGGATTGTATATGTATAACAGAATCTTGGGCGTCTCCTTCACAAGATGATGCAGTTTTTAACCTACCTGGCTATGCTCTTATACGTCAGGATCGCCCCAACCGTATCGGCGGTGGTGTTCTAATTTATTTACGTAAAGAATTTATCTCCCATAATCTTAACATTGGCAATCACTACATTGAATCTATATGGATTGAGTTTGAACCACAACAATCTTCAACCTGGATCACTCTCGGATATGTATATCTCCCGCCAAATTCCTCCTCAGATATAACCAAGTCACTCTTTAATGACATTCGCTCCGTCTCTCATCACAGTTCGGAGTTAATTATTACGGGTGATTTTAATCTACCAGGCATTTGTTGGGATTCTTTATCCCCCTCCCCTGGGTCATCGGCAGCCCACAGTGAATTCCTGAATTTAATTACTTCCTCAGCTCTCCAACAACACGTTACCTTCCCGACTCGTTTCAGCCAGTCCCGTGCGGTGGGTGGCAAAATTCTTGATGATCTGATAACCAATGCCACGATTCAGCCTGTACTTAAGGCTCTACCTCCTATGGGTCGTAGTGACCATATTGTTATACAAGCGAAATATCCTCTTCCTGGAAAATCATCTTCCGCTAAACACTTTCCACTTGACTATGACTACGCTAATGGCAACTACACTAAACTCCCTGAATTACTCGCAATAACTGACAGGTCACCTCTGACCAATCTCCCAATCAAGGAAGCGTGGACATACTTCAAATCGATATTATTGCGACAGAAATAAAGGGTAGAAGTAGATGTTTTGTTTCCCTGAGGTTAGGCCATGACGCGAAACATTGCGTATCTAAGCATAGAACTTGTAAAACAAGCCAAAAAAGGCATAATTATGTCTTGTGCGAAGAAAACCCAGCGCACATGAAACGAAGAGCTAATGTAAGGGTCACTGAACCTTCAGTAACATTGGCCGCCGCGCCAATTATAGCTAAAAAGGATGAGCAAATCTTACTTCAAACCGCTCTAGTTCGAATTAGAGATCCTTGTAATAATGAAAACATGTGCTTAGTTAGAACACTTTTAGATAATGGTAGCCAAATCAGCCTTATTAAGGAAAAAACAGCCAAGCAGTTAAATTTACCCCAAGTAGGGGTTTCAGAATTGGACGTCTTCCCCCATTTTATAAGAAATAGCTTCCGAGCGCAAGGCTGACGTAGAAAATTGGAATGATACGCGCAAAAACATTGAAATATTTGCAGTCGTACTCCCTTTCCTATGTCACGTCTTTTCGGAGATGAATGGATTAGAATTAGAAAACATAGTCATGGCCAAGAGTTATGAAGTAGCAGACGACGGAAATCGAGGTATTATTGGTAGGAGATTATTATTGGCTAGCGGTCAGAGGAAAAATAGAACGAATGGGACTCAGATTGGTAACCTTAGAAACTAAGTTTGGTTGGTGTATTCAGTTCCCGGCAAAAGGTCCAAAAATTCAGCTAGGTCAAAAACGAGTTCATGATACGCTCAAAACCTTTTTCAATTTAGAAAGTATTGGTATTGACAATAGGGAAACTCTAATAAAAAGATGAGACATTAAATACACTTTTTGAAGAATATACTTTTGATAAAAACGAAGGGCGTTATTGCGTCAAATTTCCTTGGCAAATTAGTAGAGAAGCCCTACCCGACAATTACAATGTCGCCTTTAAAAGGGTTAACAGATGTGACAAAGACCAAAATTATTACATAGAAATTATTAATGAGTGGTTAAAAAATGGAATTATTGAGGAAGTTCCTACAAATGAATTAAAATTAGCTAAGCCCGGTACATACTACCACCCACATCAGGGGTAGTAAGAAACAATGTTGAGACGACGACGAAATTCCGCGTGGTGTTGGACTGGTCGTCACACGCCCACCAAACCTTATTCCTGACCTTATGTTGCTATTGTTAAGGTTTAGAAATAATAAAGTCTCCATAGTCGCGGACATTGAAAAAGCTTTCCTCCAGATAAACCAAGATCAAGCTGACAAAGACGCAGTTCGAATTTTGTGGGTCGCCGAAGAAAATGTCAAAATTTAGCCTAGCGAATTTAATGTGCTCAGAATGAACAGGGTGCCACTTGATGTAACATCCAGCCCCTTCCTTTTAGCGGGAACGATCAAATATCACGTGCAAGAGACTAAAAACGTCCCGGAATTAGTAAGAGAAAAGGTTAAGAGGGACTTATTTGTTGATGATTTTACTAGTGGAGCTAAAAATGACATACAAGGCTGAGAGATTTCCGTGGGTGTGGCAAAATTAGCAGAAAAAGCGGGAATGACATTTAGAAAGAGGGGCACAAACTCAGAAACATTAGCCCAGCTATATGGACAGAACACAATGAGAAGGAAGAAGTCCGCCTATTTGATCACGAAGCGCAAAACAGCCCGGGAAGAAAAATACTAGGCCTAAAATGGGATTCAGTTAGTGATACTTTTTCTTTTGAAAAGTGGAAAACTGAAAAGTTGAAAAATTAAGTAGAAAAATGAAGTGTCATTTATGTAGCTATTTCTATCGGCTTACCCATCTTGTTAAAGTTAGGTTAAATTTGGTTATGTTAGATTAGGTTAGCTTTGGTAGGGTGACCAGGGAAAAAACATGAAATTTAAAGGCGAATTATCGAAGAAAATAAGATTGAAAATTTAAAATTATAGAAAATATAAGATAAATATATAGGTATGTGTAATCATATACAAAAACGTTGTTTTGCTTCGCTCTTCAAAAAAGTGCATTTATAGGTAATAATATCAAACCCGTGAAGGGACAGAAATTATAAATTATCGCTGAAAGAAATATGAATGTCACAGTCTAAGAAATCAGAAAGCTATAATGAAATAATTAATATGAATAAAAAAATTGCATATAAATTCGGCCTATCGAAACTTTAAATTATGTAGAGTTAAAGAATGTAAAGGTTATAAAAAGTCGAGTGTTTGCTTACAAGCTGGAAACTGCAACCATCACCATAAGATATCACCAAAGTCTAGGAGAAGGGAAAAAGTAAGAATCGGCTCTGCCCCATTGGACCGAATCACGTTCGACCGAATTTTCCCATTCGACCGAATCCCATTCGACCGATCCAGCCAAATTGTGCGATTTTTATTTCGATGCATTTTCTCGGGTAGGTAAATTTTTCTGCGAATATTTGTTTTTTAGATATTCAACAATAACCCTTAAAATACCTATTTGTTCCCAAATATTTAGTATATAAATTACATCACAGTTGGTTTTAATCGAAAGAATCCAATAAAATAATAGCATTATTGAACGAGTTATTATTGAAACTAATTGTAACCTAACCTAACCATACTTAACCTAATCTAATTTTAAAAATTATATAAAATATATTTCAGAAAAACCATAATAAAAATTATTTTAAATTAAACAAATTATAAACCTAACCTAACCTAACCTTACTTAATCTAATCTAATTTAATTTTAAAAATTATATAAAATATATTTCAGAAAAACCATAATAAAAATTATTTTAAATTAAACAAATTATAAACCTAACCTAACCTAACCTTACTTAACCTAATCTAATTTAATTTTAAAAATTATATAAAATATATTTCAGAAAAACCATAATAAAAATTATTTTAAATTAAACAAATTATAAACCTAATCTAACCTAACCTAACCATACTTAACCTAATCTAATTTAATTTTAAAAATTATATAAAATATATTTCAGAAAAACCATAATAAAAATTATTTTAAATTAAACAAATTATAAACATTTACAGACGACGCTAAGGTTTCAATGATCGTAAATCTAGTGCAATGTTCCCGTCTCTAGATTTCACGCTTTCCCAAAGACGAATATCTCCATGGCGCAGCTGTAAGATATTATTAAATATTTAATGTGGCTTGTTTACAAAGTTTATATTATATATTATGGTAACTTATCTTTACCGACCAGGACTCGAACCAAGATTTTCTGCGTGACAGACCGACGCTTTACCACTAGACCACGGTGAGACGAAAACTCCATCGAAATATAACATATTTATTTCAGCTTAGAAAATAATGCTGCATATATAAAGTAAAAATATTTTTTCAATCGAATGGGATAACATTCCCATTCAATCGAAACCCGCCGTTGGGCTAGATTTTTAATATATTAGCTAGAATTTTTCGGCCGAATGAGATTCGGTCCACTGCGATTCGGTCGAATGGGTAGATCCCTAAGAATCAACTGAACTTTGGCAGAGGTGTCAGGTGACGATAAGGCACAAGTAAAGGTTTGTTAGTGTATACCCCGTGGTGAAACATGCTCAAAATCTCGAGTGGCAAGGGATTATATTTAGCTTCGTACCTGCTTACCAAAAACGAGAGAGAATAGGTCACTTTTACGTTAAACTGTCAATCTATCTTTGTATCGCGTACGATATTGGCGACGAGAAAGGCGATTCTTACCTTTCCGAGGACATGGAATAATAAGCAAAGGAATAGAAATGAAGCGCCGAGCTCTAAGCGGGTATCTATGCCAACTCCCACAAACGGGGGAAAGGGGTGGGTAGAAATTTTAGGGGGTCGCAGTAGGGTATAGAACATCACGTAATAAATCAACTACTATCGCCCCATCCAGATTTTAAAAATAATTTTACGATCTGGAATTTGAAGGTTCGGAACGTACCAACGGCTGTCTTCAGTTTTAAATTTTAGTATTCAATAACAATGGTAAAATATTTTGTTATGGGGTTTTTTGTGTGTAAAATATCTCTTTTTCTAAAATAAGCGCGCGAAAACTGAAGATCCAGGTGCGCTTAGCGGGAGATAGTTTGGTGTTTCATAGAGCCACGTGGGATGAGGGGTTTAAGAGTGACGTCAAACCCGTTTCTACCCCTTTCTTGGACCACGTTGGTCACTATTCAAGAAACATTGCTATTGAAAAGAAATTCTTCGGGTACGCGAAAAAAAAAAAAAAAAAAAATCCAATATTGTTTCTCTCTATGGTAAGAGGGCGACAAATGATGTGTCTCAAAGCACGTCACAAATATTTTACCCCAGTTCCCCTTTTTGTTTCCCCCCCTAACACTCCCGTCTGTGGGTGGTGAGCCTCTCGGATAGGGTCGGTATTGCGTTCCCATTTCTATTCCTTTGCTTATTATTCCATGCCGAGGAGAAATAGGACTTTCTTTTTTCGAAAATAAAGCGTATATGCGTTTCAAATAAATAAATATTATATAGGCTAAATAATTCTGGTAAAGTTTTGGTATGTGGCGAGAAAATGGTACTACAGCAGTGAATCCGTGATCTTGGTCATTGTATTAGAGCGGCCGGGAACTCGATTGGGAGGCGGGGGTAAGGTTACACCATGCCACTTCGGTCAATTCGGCGCCCGATCGTCCATTATATTCAGTGTTTTCGTACTTTCCTGAGTTTCCTCGAAACAGCTCGAGCACCGTGAAATACAACGAATTTGAAATCAATAGGCCTTATCATAAAATAACCTTGGCAATGGATAAAAGAGCCGTTAAAAAGAACCCGTTTGTATTGAAGATGTTACCTTTTTCCAAGGCTGGTTCAAAGTATAGGATTTTCTATACTTTTACCAACCTTGAAACTTACAAAAAGAACCGTTAAATAGAACCCGCGTCTACAGAAGATGTTGCCTTTTTTCAAGGTTGCTACAAAGGATATAATTTTTGTTATGTAGTGAGATATACCAAACTAAAACGGATAGATCGTTTGAGAAATGTAATAAAATAATAAATAAAATATCAACTCATGATATAAAAACTAAATAATAGTTATTGATTAATTTGTTTGAAATTTTGAAAGGCAAGTTTTACTAATTTTTATATATTTTCGTTTTTATTCTTTCCTATATATACCTGAATATATTTTCATTAAATTATTCTTTCTTGCATATACATAGTTTTCAGTAAAGGGACAAAAGATAATTCCACCCCTCTTACCCAGCTTTGCTTTCATTCCCAGGTTGCCAGGAGCTTGTGAGTGCAGTTCAGAACAGATCAGTTTCAAAACTGAACTCTAGCCTTTCCCTCTGCACTCACAAGTGGTTGGCAACAGGGGGGGAATGGCACTTACCCCCTTTAGTGAAAACTATGTATACCTAAATAATTTTTATTTATTTGAAACGCATATACGCTTTATTTTCGAAACCTTTCCTCCGCCTCCCAATCGAGTTCCCGGCTGCTCTAATACAATGACCAAGGTCACGGATTCACTGCTGTAGTACCATTTTCTCTCTTCATACCAAAACTTTACCAGAATTATTTAGCCTACCTATAAAATTTTTATTTATTTGAAACCCATATACGCTTTATTTTCGAAAAAAAGAAGTCCGATGTCTCCTCGGAAAGGTATGAATCGCCTTTCTCGTCGCCAATATCGTAAGCGCTAAAAAGATAGATTGATCGTTTAACGTAAAAGTGACCTATTCTCTCTCGTTTTTGGCAAGCAGGTACGAAGATAAATATAATCCCTTCGAGCCCCGAAGACGGGAGAGCGAGCTTACAATAGAGGGGTAAGTAGGGGAAGCAAAAAAAGATGTTTGAACCCTTTTTCAACGGGGAGAAGTGAAGTTAGACCTTTAATCCATTTTTTTATTTAGTGGTAGGTAGTTAAAATTGCAAATTTACAAGTTTAAATTGAAATGATTTAATATATATGATTATTTTATATTGTACAAACTTTATAATCGGTTATTGTTGTTCTAAATTATGGGGCCCTATAACTGTGGTTTAAGATTAAATATCCTATGGTGCACGCGACATCTTTTTGAATCTCGATCGCAGCACGTTATTCGATCTTTTTAAAAGTAAATTGATTAAGTTCTTGTTTTTGCCATATTCAAAAATATTCCCTCGAGCTCCCGCAGAACTCTCACCATAAAACTATAGTTCTTAAATTTCATTTCACACAGTTTAATTCATAAGTTCTTTCGATTTAGTTGAATATTAACATCGCTTAAGCCGTTGTTTTCATTTTGATGGTTTATACCGTTTAATTTTCATTTTTCACTTAGATTTAAAATGAAACCATTCAGTTTATTTGCCGGTTAATGAAAATTATTAACAACACTTAATAAATACTGATCTGCCATGGTGCACCTCATGGGCTATTAGATTAATAGTTTTGACCTAATTAACTGGTACCCTTTTAAAATAGCTTTGAACTCACTCGTTTTCCTGTGAGGACGCGTTACACGACGCGCACAAATAATGGTGGAAGGACGCGCACAATTAAAGGTTGAAATGTATACAGAATACTGGTCGCTGACGTCCCGTCATCGCGTGATTTCGAATCATCCGATTGCCCGGTTATATTTTATTTTGCACATGGCGTTCGAGCCTTTTTCTTACTCCGTAGATTTAAACTCAATTTAAAAATTATGACCTCTCGCTTTTAAGCCTCCAGTCCAACCTCAGGATACCAGTAAGTAGAAAAATATATAATTGGTATCATGCCGCGGCATACGCGGGCATAGCGACTAAAAGGAATTTAAAGTTTTCTTAAAATTGAGTACACATGGGACCGATTTGTAAAAAAACGGAAGCCCATGTGCAAGAAAAACCATTACAACTCTAACATCCGACCTCGCGCTAGCTAGATACGCGTATCGGAAGACTTAAAAGAAAAAACACCCTACCACTGTAATTGTCCTGGGGGAGTCTCTGCCGTTTACAAATAAAAGTATTTACGAATTAAAGGGTAGGAATCAAAGATTTTAAAGGTTATATAGGAAAATATAAATAAAGTCCGAATTTGCCGTTACATATAATATGATGACTCTTTCTTTGTTTCCATCCATTTATTCATCCACAACGCTTAGTTTAGAATAAGAACGACGAAAGCGGCACCTCGTAACAAATCCGTGCATAACGAAGTTATACCTAAATCGCGCCATGACTCTATAAGATTCGCTTCAACTCCGAACTCGTCAATTACAAGAGAGAAGGGTGATACCAAGGGATTAGCTAAAGGGATATTGGCTAATTCGAGGGATAAAATATACTTGCCTAACGTGACCTCACTAGCGTTGTTTTAATCTGCTAACTTAAAGATAACTAAAAGTGATTACCATGAACATCCACTAAGATACTAAAATATCTACTCGAGAATTAACGAGACGATCGAGACCAGAATAAACATTAAACTTTATTATTACAAGTATAATTCTCATAAATTCAGAGAGCCCTGCAAAAAAAAAAAAAAAAAAGAAAACGAAGTCGTAAAAACAACATCGCGTTAAAGAACATATTTGCTAAAAAACTATGCCAAGTCCTCCGCACTGTTCCTAAAGAAACGTAAGTCTTCCTTTACTCTGCTGTCCAAGAGATGTGCTGGATGATGGCCCCAGGCATCTTTCCACTACTTGTCCTATCCTAATCCTTGAAGGCTAGGACATTCTAGGCGTCACCACGGAACTTCGACCTCTGCAGCAGGCTAGAGACGTTGACTTTTTTTTACACGATGATGAACGCATGAATGACAGAGAGAGTATGTGTTCTATCCATAGGCGCAAATGACTTTTATCTCTCGAAAAACTACGTCGACGTCCCTTAAAAAATGGATTTGGCCTACTGGCGATAGGCCAACTGAAAAACGTATTTACATCCCATTGTAAGAATTGGACGACGAGTCCGAAAGTTCGTTATGTCGGACACGTGATAGTACCGAAAGTTCGAATACTCTAAAGGGGCTGACTTCGCGTCGACTGCAACTAAATCAGACTGAGATTGTTGCACTCTACTAACGTAACCTTACCTATAATATTATAAGAGGGATGGGTTAGAGCGAGTGTTTAACTAGTTGGAGGGATGACGTAGTTCGAGTGATTAACTAACGTAACCTTACCTAAAATATTACAAGAAGGGCAAGGAAACAAAATGTCCATTCGAGGTTGTGAACTATCGATAAAGATTCCACTTGAGATTATGTACATGAAGATTATGGTCTATCAAGATTGTGCCGCATCGACATTATGTTCTGTCGAGATTGCGTCCCATCGAGATTATATCCCATCGTTATTGTGTCCTATCGCGCGTGTGTCCAATTTTGTTCTTATATCCGTATCCTTTCTAGACTCCTTTAAATTCTGCAGCATAATTTAAATTTCCCGCCAACTTTTATAACTAAATCAATTTATTGTACGTCTGTCTCAGAGTCCATTTTCTAAGACATTTCAAAATCTTACCGTTATATACCATTTGGGCTAATGTATAATACCCAAGTTTATTTACCCTGCGGGTTATAATCATTGATAAAAAAAATCCAGTTCGCACTATAAACGTTAAAAACACTGTTTTCCATTAGACTCAATACGTAGAATTCTAGGCATCGTCCTATATCTTTTAAACCAAAACGTATATCGTTTGTATCTCTCGCGTTTTGCTTTATTATTTATATTTAATTAGACACAAGTTTTTTATTCAACTTCATACACCAACGTTATCATTTTTTCCGTCTTTCTTTCTAATGTTATCAAAGCTACTGTTATTCAGTCTTAGTATTCAACAAAATAAAAGTATAATAAAAGTATAATAGAACACCCTTGTAAATCTAACACATTTATCTCTTTCTAATGCAAACTCCCAGTGAAACGCCGTCTTTCACGGTGTTTCAACGTTATCTATAAAGCTTTTGTTATCTCAGTCTTAGTATTCATCCGAAACGTATAGAAAAATATAGAGTACCCCCATGATCCTAACATATTGTTCTCTCTCGAATGCAAACTCTCAATGAAACGGCTCGCGGTCGGGAGACGAAGGAGACGAAGATTCCAGTTATCAAGTCGAAAAAGTTTACCACCTCATAAGGGTAATCTCCATAGACGTTTCTGATGAAATTGTGAGAGACCTATAAATGAAAATAGATAATTTTGGGCGAAATGGGAACAAACCGTGATTTCTACCTTTCGATAGTGTCCTTTCGAGATGGTTCCAACAAAAAAAGAAAAAAAAAAAAAAATGTAACGAAGCAACCTCTTTTTGGTAGAGTTAGAATTTTTGTTTCGTGTTATTTTTAAGATGAGCAAATATATTTCGCTTCGAAGGCAATTCGGACCTTATCGATTTATCGGTATAAGCTTTTTTCCGCGCGTAGTAGAAACCATAAATAACTTTCCCTTTTTTTTCGAAAAGGCTTAAAAAAAAAAAAAAAAAAAGTTTCGCCGAATAGATTTTTAAAAAAACGGCCAGTGAAAAACCAACAGAATAGTATGACAACGTTTTTTTATTATCGGTCGTTTTGGCGCTTGAGTCGAAGTTCCTCTGATGTCGATGGTTCATTGATGGTGAAAGATTGCCCGACGATTCAGCGTTCTATATATATATATATATTGTACGTGAATACGTTATGTCTTCGACGCATTTTGAAACTTTAAACCATAAAAATGATTTTAGACGGGCCATTTATGGAATCAATTTTTTCAATTTCGTAAGTAAAAGTAGCAAACTCTAAAATTTATCTATATTGAAAGTTAAATACTTTTGTTGCTATTTTATTAAGACGCGAACCCGTTTTACATCGTATCATTACTTGCTACAACTCATTTTAGCACGTGATAGCGGAATAAAATAGAAGTAGGTAACTTATTCGAAGCCCAATTTAAGTTAGTAAACCGGTTCAATGTTGGATTCCGGTTCCATTCGGTGACTGCAATATACAAATCTTGAGTCCCCTTTATAATAATAGTAATAATATTAATTTCACAAGCAACGTTGCAGACATTGTCTACTAGACAACCACAGAGGCATAGCCTATTCTGGGTGGTTGAATCATGTCGATGCACTAACGTGAGTGAGCCTTGGTTAGCATGGCTGGGGGTTTTGTGTGGTTTTGCGTTTGAAGGCTTGAAGCTACTTCTTGCTGTTTTCTTATTTTAGGCAATAAATTATATCCACTTGTGACGTCACAAACCGTAAAACTAGATGGTATCCACCGCGGCCTGTTTGAATTTCGAAATTTCGAAGGTATTTTTTAATATTTTAATTTCGTACCTACCGTCATTTTTAGAGGTTTCTTCTATTTGATACTATCTACTGTTTTTATAAGTCTATCAAGCTTGAGAGTAAGTATCCCTTTTCTTACAAAAAAGTATTACATAATTCTAGGTTAAAAAAACATATCCGAGGTGTTTAACCGAGTATAGAATGTCAAGTAACACGTTTCCAATAATTAATATGGTTTGGCTGGCTTAGGTTAGGATAGACATCGATTCCGAAGGTTATATGAATGACGAATACTTTGTAATGGTTTGGCTTGGTAAGGATAGGCTAGACGTCCTTTCCCAAGGTTGTATGAAGGACGAATACTTCGTAATGGTTTGGCAGGGTTAGGTGAAGTTAGGCTAGGTTAGACACCCCTTCCCAAGTTTCGATGAAGAACAAATACTTCGTATTGGGTTAGGTTGGTTTAGAATAAGTTAGGATAGACATCCATTCCCAAGGTTCGATGAAGGACGAATACTTCGTATTGGGTTAGGTTGGGTTAGGATAGACATGCATTCCCAAGGCTCGATAAAGGACGAAAATTTCGTATTTGGCTGGGTTAGGTTAGGTTAGATTAGGGCCCACCATTTTAAAGATCCGACCCGAAAATTTGAAATAATACTTGACCCGACCCGGCCCGATCCAAAAAAAAATTATAAAAAAAAAACACCGATCCGGCCCGTTCCGGAAAAAAAAAAAAAAAAAAAAAAAAACCGAATTTTGTATGAGACGTGAAAAAACGAAGAACGAATACTTAATATTGGATTAGGTTGGGTTAGATTCGGATAGACATCCAATCCCAAGGTTCGAAGAAGGATGAATATTTCGTATTATTTTGGCTGGGTTAGGTTAGATTAGAGACGAGTCGGGCCTACCATTTTAAAGACCCGACCCGAAAATTTGAAAGAAAAACTTGACCCGACCCAAAAAAAAAAAAAAAAAAATTTAAATAAAACCCGACCCGACCCTACCCTATTTGAAAACGACCCGACCCTACCCTATTTGAAAACGACCCGACCCTACCCGAATTTTGTACGCAACATAAAAAATGACGAATACTTCGTATTGGATTAGGTTGGGTAAGGTTAGGATAGACATTCATTCCCATGGTTGGATGAAGGATGAATACTTTGTAATAGTTTGGCTGGGTTAGGTTAGGTAAGAGGTCCATACCCTAGGTTGTAGCGGGGCCCAGCGTCGTATATTAGAGAAAAGCTCAATACTCTAGAAAATTTGTACTATTTCCTAAAAGAGTGGCCGCCAATTTCCTAAACAGCGGCCGCTATTATTAAAACAGCAGTTTCGAGCTTCGCCGTGGTTTTTGGAAATCGAGGCCGCTGTTTTGCGAGCTGCTCTTCTGGGAACTGCAGTTATGGGGTAAGATAAGGTTAGGCTAGGTTAAGTGCCCATCAATTTGTTTATAACGTAAGGATTGCTAAAAAATAAAATAAAAACAAAATGACATCTGGGAACTATTGTTCAAAATTGTTGCTATTTGTAATTTAGGCGGCCAAAATTGTACTTTCACTGTACGCTACGGGATGGTGACGTTTTTAGAAACTCGCTCTAGCTAAAAGACCCGATTCGATAGATTACATTTTTATAGCGGGTGGTACTTTTTCCATGGTTAATCAGGATCCCCGGATGACTCGCTCATAGACGGCTACCTACTTCCACTGGTTGCTTCTGGATATATTCAGAATCGACTTAATTGATAAACTCTTGAATTCGCATAAACTCGCACATCGCCCTCTTAAACTCTGTTATGTAGAGGGCGCTCGCGTTTCTAGGAGGCTATGGTAATATAAACTATACTACACGAGCACGCGGGATTTTGCAAGAGCGACGATTGGTCGCAAATTGAAACACATTGGCTCCATGCTTATTAAATAGTGTAGTTGTAAAGCTCACTATTTGTTAGGCCAATAGCCTCGCGTGGGTTAGTGTGTTCGTCGGGGATAGAAGGGAACACGAAAATGGCAAAAGCGGCACACCACGTTATTTTCCCATAGACCGTAATACGTTCTGCCATTTGTCTAGAGGAATGAGATATCGGGAGCATGCGCGATAAAATACAACGTGATTGGCTACCCATCGGAACAGCGGCAATTTCGAATATATAAATATATAAAAGCGAAACACCATGTTATTTTCCCATAGTAGATTAATATGCGATGCCATTACATTACACTTTAGGTGTGGGTGCCTGGGAGCGACCAGGGTTGAAATCATCGAAACAGCGAAGGGAAAGGCGGGCCCAACGCCGCAGCGAGTCAGTCAATATTCATAAAGTCCGTGATACTCTCTTTGGCTTTTTAAAAAGTAGACGCGCGGCTATAGAACCTTCCAGAAAGATATTTCGTATTATTGACGAATTCGAAATAAACCAACTTCTAGGGGCTACGCCATTTGTAGTACAAATATAATGATGAATTATCGCAATAGATGGCGCGTCTGCCCCTCACTCTATCTCTCGCTCTCGTTCCTATCCACGCATTACACCCGTTGCTATAGCCTCGTTCATACATAGGCCTAAATGCGCTTCGTTGCGGTTCGATTTCTATAACTGGTTATCAAACCAACGTGAGAAATCAGTTCGTGTTGGTTCGGGAAGCAGCTTGGCCAAGGGAGGAATTATCGATCGCCTAGTTTGTCTCTCTCGTCATAGCGTAGCCAATCAGAATAGGATCAGAATGGGAACTACAATACTGACATCTCTTAAGAGATCGGCGCGTAAAGAGTGTGCTGCAATGGAGGCTGCCCCTGCAAGTTACTCTTCATTTTAGAATTCGTCTATTACGCGTCTCTCGCTGGAATTATACCGAGGTTCTACGGCCGCGGCTTAGTGCGAGCCGTGAAGCGATGGATCTCTTATTTCTTTTGCTGTCTTTAGTTTCCTGCCATATTTACTGCAAAGTTTGACTTACTAATTAAGACTAAGTGAGGGTGAAACAGAATAAGGCAAAGTGAGGATGAAACAGAATAAGGCAAAGTGAGGATGAAACAGAATAAGGCAAAGTGAGGGTGAAACAAAATAAGGCAAAGTGAGGGTGAAACAAAATAAGGCAAAGTGAGGGTGAAACAGAATAAGGCAAAGTGAGGGTGAAACAGAATAAGGCAAAGTGAGGGTGAAACAGAATAAGGCAAAGTGAGGGTGAAAAATAATAAGGCAAAGTGAGGGTGAAACAGAATAAGGCAAAGTGAGGGTGAAACAGAATAAGGCAAAGTGAGGGTGAAACAGAATAAGGCAAAGTGAGGGTGAAACAGAATAAGGCAAAGTGAGGGTGAAACAGAATAAGGCAAAGTGAGGGTGAAACAGAATAAGGCAAAGTGAGGGTGAAACAGAATAAGGCAAAGTGAGGGTGAAACAGAATTAGGCAAAGTGAGGGTGAAACAGAATAAGGCAAAGTGAGGGTGAAACAGAATTAGGCAAAGTGAGGGTGAAACAGAATTAGGCAAAGTGAGGGTGAAACAGAATTAGGCAAAGTGAGGGTGAAACAGAATTAGGCAAAGTGAGGGTGAAACAGAATAAGGCAAAGTGAGGGTGAAACAGAATAAGGCAAAGTGAGGCTGAAACAGAATAAGGCAAAGTGAGGCTGAAACAGAATAAGGCAAAGTGAGGCTGAAACAGAATAAGGCAAAGTGAGGCTGAAACAGAATAAGGCAAAGTGAGGCTGAAACAGAATAAGGCAAAGTGAGGCTGAAACAGAATAAGGCAAAGTGAGGCTGAAACAGAATAAGGCAAAGTGAGGCTGAAACAGAATAAGGCAAAGTGAGGCTGAAACAGAATAAGGCAAAGTGAGGCTGAAACAGAATAAGGCAAAGTGAGGCTGAAACAGAATAAGGCAAAGTGAGGCTGAAACATAATAAGGCAAAGTGAGGGTGAAACGGACCAAGACTAAGTGAGGGTGAAAAGGACCAAGACTAAGTGAGGGTGAAAAGGACCAAGACTAAGTGAGGGTGAAAAGGACCAAGACTAAGTGAGGGTGAAAAGGACCAAGACTAAGTGAGGGCGAAAAAGACCAAGACTAAGTGAGGGTGAAAAAGACCAAGACTAAGTGAGGGTGAAAAAGACCAAGACTAAGTGAGGGTGAAAAAGACCAAGACTAAGTGAGGGTGAAAAAGACCAAGACTAAGTGAGGGTGAAAAAGACCAAGACTAAGTGAGGGTGAAAAAGACCAAGACTAAGTGAGGGTGAAAAAGACCAAGACTAAGTGAGGGTGAAAAAGACCAAGACTAAGTGAGGGTGAAAAAGACCAAGACTAAGTGAGGGTGAAAAAGACCAAGACTAAGTGAGGGTGAAAAAGACCAAGACTAAGTGAGGGTGAAAAAGACCAAGACTAAGTGAGGGTGAAAAAGACCAAGACTAAGTGAGGGTGAAAAAGACCAAGACTAAGTGAGGGTGAAAAAGACCAAGACTAAGCGAGGGTGATAAAGTGGGAAAAAAATATATTTGTTAAATAATGAGTAGTTGCTACAGGCTACAGATGTAGCGAAGTCCAGAAATCCATGGAAAAGTCAGTTTTAAAGCAACTCCGAATAAAGTGAGAGGTTGTTATATTAAGTTTGAGAGTAGTTTTAGTAGAAGAATAATCTTAGTAATAGTTGCTGACAACGATTTTAAAGGGACATTCACACAACTTAAAAATCTTAAAATCTTGAAAAAATTTAAAATCTTTTTTAAACAAATGCCATACTAATTTTAATTATTTTTCTTATGCAGCTACACTATTTACCATGAAAATTTATTTTCACTCTTGCTTTTTAGCAGACAACGAAGTCCGATCTTTAAAACCTTTTCTATCATATTCAGGAGATGCTTAAAACTAAGAGTTGATATTTTTCTTAGGTTTTCGATAACGTAGATTCAGAAAAACGTAAAATCAAGAAAGTGATACACCAGTTTTCATTCACCCTTTAAGTCGCTGATTACTTACTTCATATGAAGAAACATAAGTTCGCGCGAATTTAAACGACTACCACCGCGTTATAATTATTTCAGGCAATAAATATTTAGGGACATTTAAATATATGAAATTCACGGGTATTATTATACCAAGTTTTAACTGGAAGCATTTCTACTCTTTCTACACGTATTCTGATTCACCCAAATGTTGAAAAGAAAGCTAAGCCTGTGCCGCCTGGATTATCTTTTGAAACATCTCGATTGATATTCCGTCTTAAAATAATTACCCGTTTTCTTGGTTTTAAGCCTCGAGCCCCTTTTTGTCACCGAGCCTTTTCGGATCTATTCTGGAAATAGGAGACTGGGCCATTTTAAGCCGATTTGTGACTCTGTCTCGCTCTGACCTAGAGAATTATGATACAAAAAAGGAACTTGTTTTTAGGTGCTTGGTATGTTTGTTTTTGGCTTTTCGTTGTCTTCGCTTCACCTGGAGATCGTTCCCCCGCAGTTCTGGAATGAATTAATGCCTTTGTGGGTTCTCACTTGCGCAGCGATTGGCACCAGTATTTCCGTGGTCGTTCTGGCTTTCATATCTGTTTCTACAATAGCTCACGTGGAAAGCAGGTCCAGAAGTAGAATAATAGCAGTAAGTTTTTTTTTTTTTTTTTTTTTTTTTTTTTTTTTTTTTTTCGAAAAGGTGTTCGTTTTCTCTTTACCTTAACCCCTATGTGGTAAATATTATTATACATATTGTGGTGAATCGGCAAATAACGCAACATGCATCACAGTTATCGACAAATTCTAGCTGCAGTTTTAATCCAAATTATGATAGATCAAAAAATGATTAATTATAGTGACTCGACAGAAACGGTCGGATATATCTTAGGGTGGATCGAAAATACTGTGGGGTTTTTCTTAATTGGTGGTGTCAATTTTGGAGGTCAATTACAGCTAGTCTTTATTGGGTAGGTCAATTGTTATAGATGTCTTAATTGGCGGGTTAGCTTTTGTCTGATATGAGTAAATTGTGGAGGCCAAATACGGTTTAATATGCCTTGATTGTGGAGGTTCATTACTGTCGGATGTCTTAGTTGTGTAGGCCATTTACGGTTGGTTAAACAAGGTGTTGTTGAAAAGTCTAAAAAATTCAGGCGCTTGTTCTATAATTTAATATGAGTGTAAAAGCCTCTTGAACCATGTGTCCATATCACACCGTTTTAGAGTTTTGACCCCCCAAAAGTTGCCTTCAAATTACATAAAATTTATCTATAAAAGTTATTGAACTTGTAGGGTTTAGAAGTGGACGTGCTATCGCTAAAAATCAAAGGATTTCAGGTTTCCAATAATGGAAAATTGTTTAATTCAATTTCTTTTTTAATTACTACAGAGAGAGGAGGGTTTAATCGGCTTCTGATAAGAAGATAAAATGTTTAATAAAGTTACCAAAAACGTGACCCTTCTTTTTAAAGGTTTTTGACTTAGATAAAAAATTGTTGTAACGACTTTTTGCAATTAACAATTCTAGTATTTATTTAAACGTGCTGTAAAAATAAATCGCACTTTTAGAATAACTTAAAGGAAAGGATCGACCTAAAATTTTCTCGGGCTTAAAGCAATTCAAATACTTCAATAAATATAATATATATGTGACCAAAACGTTCACAAAGATTATAATTTTTTTAATTATAATGAAAAAGGTTTCCAACTACTAAAGTTAGAGATTCTGAGAAACACTCAGAATCATGTTTCAATTTCATCGTGTAAACAACTATACCCTACCTTTAATCTATACTCGTAGAGATAAGAATTCAAATTTATCCTCGCTTAAATTTCAACCTGGCCCAGTTGGGAAAGCGGAACAGCGGTAAAGACCGATTTTTCATTGGCGGAGGTGTAACGTACACTGACCAATGAGAGTCTTGGCAAAAGCTTACGCTCTAAAGCTCTGAAGCTTACGCTCTAAAGCTCTGAAGCTTACGCTCTAAACACGCGAGTGTTCGTAATTTCGCTGTCAATAGTTTTTTCCCATATTTATCCATTTCTTTGGAAGTAGAAATAAACTTGTACCACACTTTTGGCGAAATTTACACGCTTCTACAGAAAACTAAGCATTTTGGAGATAAAAGTTTAGGCGTCCTTTAGAAATCCCTATTCTTTCGCCGTAAGGTGGTGTCCTCCTGTGAAAAATTAGGGCAACTAAAACGGGTTCAGCGATAAATGCCGGAGGGGAGCGGATAATGAGACGGCAGCCTACAGCCCACTTTAGTTTCCATTACTGATCGCCTAAATGGACCAATAAATATTTGGTTTTTTGGTGTTTAACAGAGAAGATATTTACAGGGGTAGTGTGACTATAGCAGCCCCTATGTTTCGTTATCCATTAAAACCAACAAGGATTAATTATTAACATTGCACCTTGTACTAAATTTCTTCTGGTTGAAGCTTTTTTGAGCGTTTTTCTGGCCATTCTTATCGCCTTTTAGTTAACCTATACTTGGGCCTTTCCACCATACTTCTTCACCTCGAGTTAGAAGGTCGGCCGGATTGTCCTTTCACTTGCAATACGTCCACGAATCTGGCTCAGTTAAAGCTTGAATATCTTCCACTCTATGGGCAACTTTATAGGTTTTCTTTTTTTGATATACCACGAAACCATTTTATTTCTGTCTGAGAATCCGACCAGAAACTTATCTCTCTCTAGGCGCCTTGAAAACATGTTTTAAGGCACATTCAGACGGATTTTTGCTGAAAAACTTGGGTTATAACTTTGGTTGTACAACTAATCGCGAAATGTGAAAGCCAAAGTTGTACAACTTTTTCTGATTCAACATTGCGATTTTAATCGCATCATCGACCGATTTCTGCTGTACAATTTTTGTCTACTTTCAAAAGTGATCAATAGGAAAGCGACGTATTAAGCGGATAAATTGTTAGCGCCATTTTCACTAGCCTAATCTTAAATACTAAAATTTATTGACTTAATTTCAGCCAACTATTGATGGCGTGAAGTCGCCAAAATTGCATTAGGAGTTGTGCATTTTTTGCGCCTCTGTGTGAAAACGAAGTTGTACATCTAAAATCGTACAGCAAAAGATGGGTGAGGGTTTTCAGCAAAAATCCTATAGTCTGAATGAGCCTTTAGTCCTTCACTCTTCTTGTTAGCTTCGCTCCTCTAGGTCAGCCATTAATTCTAGTACCGGTATTGATGACTTCTTTATAGGCGGTACTCTTGTCTTTGATATAATTAACAGGGTGGTAATTTATCCTTCTTTTAACGTAATTCTCTCATAAATTGCTGATCCGTAAGCAGATTCGCTAGCATCGCAAAATCAATGAAACATTGTCTTCTATTTTTCTTTAATCTAGGTTCGAAAGGCAGTTTCGTGGTGGCATAATTAGGATTAGGTCTGGTAGCTCTGTCAACCAACTTGTCCACGCTTTCGCTATTTCTCCTGTCAATGATCGGTCCTATCCCTTTCTTTGCAGGCAAAACCCTTGAAACATTATCTTGACTCTAATTGTATATGGAGACCATAGGCCGAGAGGGTCGAAAATCCTTGCAGCCGACCTTATCAAGCTTCCTTTTGTGTCTTCAATACTTTTGATCAACGATTCAACTCGGAATCCAAAAGTATCTTCCCTGTCGTTCCAGAAAACGCTCAATACCATTAGACTTTTTGTCTTCATTAGGTTCGAGTTCCCAATTTTCTTCTTCAGTTCTTTCTCTAACTTCTGTCAAGTTAGTTCTCCTCTTTCTGAGTTTCAAGGTGGCTTTTCCCATGATTTCTTTCGCTTCCACGGCTCCTCGGTACGCACACGTTTAATCGCACTCGTTAAATCGTCGACGAACATTTCGTTGTTCCAAATTGAGCAAAGTTTCGGGAAATCTTTCTTCGTACTCTTTTATGTGAAACTTCATTGTTGCCGCAAGGTGATAGCTTGACGTGACCCCGACTCTGGTCATCCGGTACACGATGGGCTCTTCGACTGATTCTGGCGTAAAGGGATTTACCGCCCAAAGAAATCGCGTAGGGCCTCTGTATTCTAGATATTTGCCGAGCTGGTTTTCGGTGGTTCTACGCTTCTATCATATTGACATTTCGTAGTGGATGCTCTTTACGATTAGAGCACCGACGTAAGTTTTTTTCGCTCCGAAGGGAAAATAGGTAGCTCCAGTTCTTCCGACAAATCCTTATAAATGTGCGTTGACTCCCCCCGTCAATTACACACCTGGCAACTGCCTGTTTCCCTTCGATAATGCTGTCTCGGTTTGCAGTAAAATTTTACTAGATGGACTGGGGGTTTCTTTTTGTTGGACGGTGTTGTTCACCGAATCTTCAGCTTTCGTTCGCTTTTCTCTTCTTTTCTCTAGTTTTCGATACGCATCTAATGATATATGGTCTTCTTTCATGCATCGAAAACACTTATCTTTTTCGTAAGAATTTCTAGTTTTTCAGAAATTTTCTTAGATTTGCAATCTTTGGCGCTGTGAGCCGCTTTGCAAAATGGACAGCTTAATTCTACTAGATTACTTAACATTTCGCTTGACGAAAACTGTTTTCTTCTCTGATTATTGGACTCTAATTATTTCTCTCTTGTCCCTTGTGTTTGTAATTTTTTCACTGTCGAGGATAAATACGGTTTACAATTTTTTCACTGTCGGGGACAAATCCTATTAGCTATATTTTCATTGTTGAGGGGAAAATCTATGGGTTATATTTTCATTGTCGAAGACATTCTGTTGAGGACAAATATTGGGTGATATATTTTCAATGTTGAGGACAAATATTGTAGGCTATATTTTCACTATCGAGGACAAATATTGTGGACTATACAGGGTGGAAACCTTCGCCGGCGTCCAGTCGAGATACTTCCCCTTGCGCATTGTTGTTATTCAGTGAAATGTTAAGGGATTTACAGGCGCTATTGGGATCAGTTCACTTCAGTTCCACTTAATAATCAAAGGTTTCAGTTTTAATGTAGAGAAATGAAATGCATAAGTGAAATCAATGACGGATTTAATTTAGGAAAGAAAAGATGTCACTTGCGGAAACCAAATAGCCCAAATTGAAGTTAATCAAACATTTCCAAATTTAAACATTAAACTCTTCAAATTTAATAACAAAGCATTACATTAAATGTTCAAAATGTCTTCCATCGACATTGAGACATTGCCGACAACGGAATTGCCAGTTTTCTCTTTCGCGAGTTAACATCTCGGGAGAAACGAGAGCAGCCACTTGCTGAATTCGGTCTCGAAGGCTATCAAGTGTTGGTGGCTCAGTGGCGTACACAAGGCTTTGTACATACCCCCAAAAGAAAAAATCCACCGGCGTTAAATCTGGCGAACGAGGTGGCCAAGCGACTGGACCACCACGACCTATCCATTGGGGACCGAATTCCGCGTCTAGCCAATCCCTAGAAACACGTGCAAAATGAAGAAAGCAGTCCGTTTTCTAGCTTACATCTGGTAAAACATGACTGAAATTGATTTGTACAGTTTTGAGCATTACCTTGAAATGTTTTTCATTTACGGAGAGTGTCAGAGAAATGCAAGGTTAGCTGATAGGACGTTTGCAGAAAGGTTTCCGAACCGGCCACATCCGGGGCATCAAGTAATTTTAAACGCAATAACCTGATTTCTTGAAAGAAGCACGGTGATCCGACGTAATGCACCAGTGCGACATCAACATCATCCGCCACTTGTACAAGGAGGTGGACACGGGGCGAGCAGACGAAACGAAGTAGTAAGGCGTATCGTAGAAAACCCCCACACCAGTTCACTGGCAATCGGAGCGGAATTAATTTGTTCTCATACAACGCTCTTAAAAATTCTTCGTGGTGAAGGATTTCACCCCTACAAAATTCATCTTCACCAACATCTTAAACCACAAGACTTTGGAGCACGCGTAGAGTTTTGCCGATGGGTATTGGACCAAATTGAAGTTGATGGAAATTTCCTAAACCACGTACTTACGAGTGATGAGTGTACGTTTTACCGGGACGGTACAGTTAACCGCCACAACATGGACTACTGGTCGAGGGAAAATCCCCATTGGCTAAGGGCGAATCATCACCAAGAAAACTGGAGGATAAACGTTTGGTGTGGATTGTTAGGTGATCGGGTAATTGGACCTGTTTTTCTCGAAGAACATCTAAACGGAGATCGTTACGTTGATCTCTTAAACACCCTAGACGATCTTCCCTTAGCAGAACGAAGACGAGTCTGGTACCAGCACGATGGTGCACCACCGCATTTTGCACGTGTTTCTAGGGATTGGCTAGACGCGGAATTCGGTCCCCAATGGATAGGTCGTGGTGGTCCAGTCGCTTGGCCACCTCGTTCGCCAGATTTAACGCCGGTGGATTTTTTCTTTTGGGGGTATGTACAAAGCCTTGTGTACGCCACTGAGCCACCAACACTTGATAGCCTTCGAGACCGAATTCAGCAAGCGGCTGCTCTCGTTTCTCCCGAGATGTTAACTCGCGAAAGAGAAAACTGGCAATTCCGTTGTCGGCAATGTGTTAATGTCGACGGAAGACATTTTGAACATTTAATGTAATGCTTTGTTATTAAATTTGAAGAGTTTAATGTTTAAATTTGGAAATGTTTGATTAACTTCAATTTGGGCTATTTGGTTTCCGCAAGTGACATCTTTTCTTTCCTAATTAAATTAAATTAAATCCGTCATTGATTTCACTTATGCATTTCATTTCACTACATTAAAACTGAAATCTTTGATTATTAAGTGGAACTGAAGTGAACTGATCCCAATAGCGCCTGTAAATCCCTTAACATTTCACTGAATAACAACAATGCGTAAGGGGAAGTATCTCGACTGGACGCCGGCGAAGGTTTCCACCCTGTATATTCTCTGTCGAATGGACAAACACGGTGGGCTATATTTTTACTCTCGAGGAGATATACTGTGGGCTATATTTTTACTCTCGAGGAGATATACTGTGGGCTTATATTCACTGTTGAGTACAAATCCTATGGGCTATATTTTTCTGTCGAGGACAAATACCGTGGTCTTGTCTTTACCGTCGAGAACAAAACCGATGGGCGTCTGCCCCAGGCACCACCAATGGTAGATCGTGACGTCATTCTGTGATTCATTTTATTACTACTCTGCTATATACGTACATACTTTTTTAATCGAATACGTCTTCTTTTTTCAGAATTTCATCGTTTTGAACGCGGTCTGTTTTTGCTCGTTTTGTGTTGGTTTAGCAAATGTTGCCGTGGCTCCAAAGGTACGAAATTCTCTAAAATGTTTACGTCTCGCCAGTTTTAAGAAAGTGCTATGTTTGTTTCCAGTCTTTTCCTCTTCTAGGAGAGTTAAAACTGAACTTTTGCATGGTAAGTTAATTTTAATTCGGTGATATTCAATTCGGGATACTTTTTAAATATCTTATCTAAAGGATTGTAAGATAAATTATGTAAATTTCATTTTTTGTCTTTGTTGATAAGATTAGCATATACATAGTTTTCAGTAAAGGGACAAAAGAAAATTCCACCCCTCTTACCCAGCTTTGCTTTCATTCCCAGGTTGCCAGGAGCTTGTGAGTGCAGTTCAGAACAGATCAGTTTCAAAACAGAACTCTAGCCTTTCCCTCTGCACTCACAAGTGGTTGGCAACATGGGGGGAACGGCACTTATCCCCTTTAGTGAAAACTATGTATTACAAACTAAATTAAATATTTACGCAATAAATAGTTAAAAAAATATTTTCTTAGTATTTTCAAATTGTATTCAGATTTGAAAATTACGCATGGTATTACAGAATACTATATTTTTGTGTTCATTGCGATTACAGAAATAATTGAAATTTAAGTCACTATATTCAAGATTATGAGCAATTTAGCTCACGGCCTTGAAGTTTTGAAAGCGGTTCGGGCGTGTATATGTAAAGGCTTTTCTTTTTTCTGCTCTTAGTAGAATTATAAAAAAAACTTCTTTTTGAAAATGTTTATTTTTCCTCTTTCCACCGACGATTTTTACACAAAAAAAAAAAAAAAAAAAAAAAAAAAAAAAAAAAAGCGTAGTCTTTTGGTCTGATTGAATTTTAACAAAAATTACCCACTTATAATCGCTTGCCTTCCATTTGATCGAAAAACACTGGATGAAAACCCATTCCATCGAAATAAATGAAGTACTCTCCCAATAAGCATAAATAGATGTTCCCTTTCCATCGAAACCAAGAATTCATTCAGGTTCCATAAAAATATGGGAGGGCCGCGGTTCAATACCCATCCTCGCAAAACTTTGTAGCAAATGTTCGTCTGCTTCGAATCGATTTTTCAAGTAAATCGCTCCTGACATCTATTATTAACCGGCCCACTAACGACCTTGACATAATATTTTGGGTAATATAAAAATGGAGCCGACCGAAAAAAGATCTAAGGTAAAAATGTTCAAAACGAATTTTACGAAGACCAAAGCAACTACTGAAGAAATTATTATTTATTTAAACAATATTAAGGAGGCAGACTTTTTACGAGAGCTAAATATATTTTAAAATGATAATTTAAAATTTGCTTTAATCCTTTACCTTCAGAATTTAAGCTGGAGGAGTTAAGCCTTTGTTCTTGAACTCGGGAAAAATAAACTTGTCCAATTCGCATAATTATTAAAGAAAAATTATTATTGAAAACCAATCTAGTATCAAGATCTTTCCATCCATGGTCGTTAATAAAATTATTTACACAAATTTCCGCCAAGGAAAAGAAGACATCTAATTTATTACCATTTGGGCTGATGCTCGCCTTACTCGCCATTTTAACGAAAAATAAAATGACATATTCTAACGCCAGAGTGCGTTAGGTGGTCTCCCTCTCGCGTTCGCGTAGCGCTCGATCCGGCATAACTTTCCAATCGAATGTCGGACGCTTTACCACGTTACCACCGGTTCTTAGTAAAACATGAGAGAAAAATCCCTTTATATCTTCAGAGGCATACAATACAGAAAACAAGTCGTCGTTATTAAGGGGTTGTCGCGAATGAGATAAAAAGGTAGCTTATGAATGTTTCGGCTCTAGTGTGACAGTAATGAAAACTACAAAACAACGAACAAGTAGTCGCGAGCGAGATAGTAAGGGAGCTTATGCTTGTTGAGTTCTAATCTGTCAGTAAAATCATGTTTTACCAAAGCATGATTTGCAAAGCATGATTTGCAAAGCATGATTTGCAAAGCATGATTTGCAAAGCATGATTTGCAAAGCATGATTTGCAAAGCATGATTTGCAAAGCATGATTTGCAAAGCATGATTTGCAAAGCATGATTTGCAAAGCATGATTTGCAAAGCATGATTTGCAAAGCATGATTTGCAAAGCATGATTTGCAAAGCATGATTTGCAAAGCATGATTTGCAAAGCATGATTTGCAAAGCATGATTTGCAAAGCATGATTTGCAAAGCATGATTTGCAAAGCATGATTTGCAAAACATGATTTGCAAAACATGATTTGAAAGTGCATACGCTCGACAAAAAGCGTAAATTTTGGCGCGTTGCGATACGAAATGGCGATTTACGCGGTACGTATTAAAATTTCTAAATTTGACGCCGCGTAATTTTATCGTGAACAGTTTCGCTTCGAAGTAAAATCTGAATAACGTGTCAAAACGAGACCCGAAAACGGCTCTAATCGTCGCCCTCGCGTATTTCTTGTACCAAAGTTTTGTAGTAACTAGCCTCGTTGACTTCGCTTTTGAAACATTCTCCTAACCCAAAAAGATTTTCAGTACTTATTTAATTATTTTGGTAGTTTAATCGAAACTAATAATACTAATCCCAAAGTTATTACGTTTTACATTAGCACCCACACTTGCCAGATAAAAAACTTTCGCGATAGTCTCTATGTCCATTTTTGTTTCCAAAATAGGCTTAGTGAAATATTTTCAGGGGTTTGAAAGCTCCCGTCAAAATGAGGTTGTCGCAACAAAATAATAGTAGTGAAATCGCCGTAGCGTCGCGTAAAAAGATAGCTACGTAAATTTAACGCTTTTTGACGCGCTAGTGGAAACTAAGCTTTAGAGATAAAGGAAAGAGTTGGGTTATAAGCGCCTCCAAATTAATGTGAAACAGCTGCGAGCAAATGGTCACCAAACGTGATGGTCAGCGCGCGTAAAGTGAGGCCCTCAATATCCCTATAAACTAAAAATTCTTAAGGATAACGGATAGGGTAAGTTTTGTATGCGCTGCAAATTGTGGTGGAAAGACGCTGGCTACCTAGATTCGAAGCCTTATTGTAAATTGGCACCCCCTGCTGATAAAATCTCCGAAAATAAAGTTACACTGATCACGTGTTATACCACTTTGACGGAGGGGGAAAACGAGCTTTACTGACCCGATGCTATGAGAAGGATATTTTGTATTGTTTAAAGCCTCGTTCACACTTGAAGGCAAAATCGGTTCCAAAACCATTTCGAAGCGTTTTCCGTTTTCCCTGGTTCACACGCTGACAAGACGGTTCGCGGCCGTTCGCCCCAGTTCGACCTAAGCCAAAGCTTAGCGTCGTTTTAAAAAATGCCCAGAATTTAAAATTTTTAAATAGTTATCTCAAACTAATTAGTAAATCGTGTTTGTAACTCGTTGATTAATAATATTTGACAGAAAGTATAATTTTAATCGCGTTATTTTAAGATTTATCAGCAAATTCGTCTCCCCGCCTCGTTATTTTCAAAGCGGATTGAAACAAAGCGACTTGGCCAAGCTGCTTCCCGAACCAACACGAACTGATTTCTCACGTTGGTTTGATAACCAGTTATATAAATCGAACCGCAACGAAGCGCATTTAGGCCTATGTATGAACGAGGCTTAAGGCTAGTTCATTCTTGTCCGGTATATAAACGGTCCGTGCTTGGCAGTTTACATCTTAATTCCCGGTATGTGCGTGACTTTTTCAATCACATCATAGAGGCTACCCTCTATGCTCTAATTGGTTGAAAACCAGCCAGTGGCGATGAACCGGATAAGGAGACAAATTTTACAAATATATAAAACGAAAAATGCGAGAGTTCTAAAATTGCCTTTCCAAAGCCAGGCCTTCTACTCCTTTTCTTTCTACCCTCTATGATGGCATTATTATACCTTATGAGCAGGTACTATTTACTGTGTTTATTGCACTGCACTACCGACAATGCAATAGTTTGCAATATAGTACCAAGGCTAAGGCTAGTGAGATATGAAGTCGCTACGTTTCTTCAATCAAAACTAATTTTCTCAGTTTAAAGTATCCTATAATGAAAAATTGACATTATTTGTTACACGGACTTAAATTAGTTAATCCGGAATTGATCCGTAACATGTTTTGACCTTTTATATACATATAGCACTAATTAAAGAAAGATTAAGTGTAATTTTTATATAAACGGATATGCCTACCTACCGAATGAAAGAGACTTCACTCTGGTAACGGAGATATTGGGGGAATTTCTACCTTTGGTATTTGTCAACTGAAATTTTAACTCGATAAACAAAATATCTGTTTGTAATCCTGTCGATATTTTCAATTAAAAAAATATTTTTTTTTTGCACAATTTATAGAATTTGTTCTTTGAGGACTCCGGTCTGGTAAATGGTACCATTTCAGACAAGTGGGCATCGTACGACGACAATATTTATGGCCATCTATCAGATGTATCCGCGAAAATCGAGAGGGCCAAAAAAACGTGTCTGAAGGAAAAACCTTTGAATTTGATGACATTTTGCGGAATCATACTCATTGTTATTTCCTTAGTACTGGTAAGTATTGTTTCCTTTTCCTGTTGAACTTCCAACTGTAGTAGGTGTGCACCACAAACTGTCGTAGCAGACAATATTGGGGAACTCCTATAACTTTATTTATTGTTGGTAGCTTTTTCATTGTCATGTCAACCAATTAAATGAGAAAAGGATTTTAATTAGAGAAAAATCGCAATTTAAACATAAGCTCAATCTATTTAGGTAGGACATTTGGTGGTATCATACAAAACGTACAAAAGATTCGTCGAAGAAGAACAAGCTCCACGGGAAATCACGATTACATACGAAGCTAACAAATCTAACATTGAAATATCTACTTTAAACAATTAACTGCATCTATTTTTTTATCACTAGTACTTTAAAATTATAAAGTTTAAAAATTAAATAAAATATTAAGATTTCTCGTTATAATTTTTGCTGTTAGGTTCGAAATTGTGGCTACTCAACTTGAATTCTGAAATTTATTAGAGTTAAGAAGCTACTTTCCATTGGGATGGCAGAAGAGTTATTTAAGTTTTTCAGTGCAGTTTTTAATTCTTCCAAACATTGGTTAATAAATAGTAATTGGGAGAAAGCATAATCATCTAGAAAAATTGTAATTTATCAAGAAAGTATTATTATTTTTAAGCCTATAGGCAATCTCGCCAGCTCTATTTAATCCCTGTATTTTTCATGCGCATTTGCTCGGTTATATCCAGCATCAGTTTGCCAAGTTGGAACTAGCCTTCAAGTTTGCTAAACGATGTGAAAGAGTATTAAGGCTGATTTAAATCAATTTTGCACTTGTCCAAGTAATAAAACTGGGTGGCTGTAAGCATCCTTCTCAAGAAGTAATTTGAAATTATCTGCTAAATTAGGCTGAATGAAAACGTCCTTATTATTAGAAATTTGACATAGAACATCGCCTAGTATAACTAAATTTCTTTAAACGGTATTTCCAGGGAGCCTGGTCATAAATTTCAAATCCTTGTTATAAAGGATTATTTTTTAAAAATTTAGGATTATACAGGACAATTTTTTTTTTTTTTTTTTTTTTTTTTTTTTTCACAAGGAAACTTTGTTTTGTATTATAATATAGGACTAAAATTATCTCAAAAAATTGATTTTTACAGGCTAAATTTCAAAAAAAAAAAAAAAAAATACTTTTTAAATGAACTATTTCCTTTAGGTTCGTCCGGCTCTGTGAGAAGCAATATACAAATCTTAGCTAACAGGGTTTTGCTTCATGGCCACATCGCTCGACTAATAAAGGATTTCGAACGGTTTATATACTACCTTTTTGGAGTGAATGCAAATTAGGGAAATGAAACGCGATATTAATTTATATTATAATTAAAAATATCAAAATGGTTAAACTTAATTTAATTAATAATTCAATTGAAAAATCAATTTAAAATTCGGGGTTGTTTAGAAGATATTTAAGAAATTGACCAAAAATTTAAAGAAAGTGACCGTTTAATACCAGCTTGAGTTTGCAGCACCCGCTAATCTGTTTTCCATATATCATTTAGTCCAAAAAACAAAGGTATAACGGGCAGTAAAGGCTTAGTCATGCTGCAAACTTGGGGTGGATTGAAGAATATATATAAAGGTAAGTTTACACGGGCATCCAAGATAGAAACGACATAAGATTTAAAGCTGAGGCGGATTGATACAAACAGAAGTACAGTAGGTTTCCCGTGTTTAAAAAACAACAATTTTGAATAAACAATATGGTGAAGCCCATAGGAATAGCTAGACCCATGACATTTAGTCAGGAGGCGAACGTCAAAAAAATAATTTTACTTCGGAAATCGTGCCAAGTTTGATTTTTCAACTGGAATAGCTTAAGGACACTATATTAAAAATATGAAGACTTGTCGTAAAATTTAGAAATTAATTTAAGTGTTAGTTTTAAGCATTTAAAATTTGGTAAAATGTTGTTGAAATGCATGTGTATCTTAGCAGCGGGTACTGAATGTTCAAAAAATCTAAGGTACACCAAGCTTCAGCTACAATTCTTAAATATTTCAAAAGTGATAAAAAATGCCCTACTAAATACATTTAATAAGTCCACAAGAAACAATATTTAGGGAAAATGTCATGGTTTCTTCGTCATTCACATAGATATTTAGAAAAATATAGGGTTAAGATTTTAAGATTGTTTACATATCATTGGGAATTAATTCCTATTTTCTATACGCGGAAAAGAACACCTATTAATACTGTTATCAGTGGGGAGCAAGGAATTTTCCAAGTTGGCTATGCACATTTTTCTAAGAATTTTAAGAAAATAAGTTTTTTGCCTAAATATTGCGAAATTTGCAACTGTTTTTTTCCAATAGTGAGTAAAATGTCCATTGTCCGTGTTTCTTCACCGACCTTTTTACCCTTTTCATAACAGAACGCACGAAGGCATTTAGCCAATGCATACACTTAATTTCGCTCGTCTTTTTCGGTTTATAAAGTCAGCTTGTTTATCTAATTCTAGTAGATGAAAGCAAAGTTTATGGTATATTTCGGTTTTTGGAGGTGCCGAATTTAGTTTTTTTACGCGTAAATGGCGGCTTCCTTACTTAAAACATGTTTTTTGTGTTATGAAAAACGCAATGATCACTACTCTACATTAACCAAAGAATCTCTGGAAAATATTCTAAATTTCTCTGCCCGATGGAAAGCTGTTGGTAAACATTTAGACTCATTTGAAAGAATTAAATCCACAACAGTGTCCAATGACGTATCAGTTTTTTACCATCGTAAATGCTACAAGTCATTCTGCGCAAATCAAAACCTAGTTCATTATGAAAAGCAACAAGAAAATGCTATCAAAAATGGACGCAAAAGAAAAAGAGGAAGGCCCTCCAAAGGCGAGAAGTCATCGCTTGACAACGAAACTGTTGCCCAAAAGAAATCAAGGAGTTCTTTCGACGTTACGCTTTGTGTATTCTGTCAAGAGGTTAAGAAGGCCGAATCTTTCGCCGTTAGATCAATGGATATGGGGAAAAAATTCCTCTTTATTAAAAGTCATAGTAAAAGTGAAACTGTTCGTGCTAGATTAGCATTTTTGCTAGAAAACAAAGATGCGTTTGCGCAAGATATGCGTTACCACCGAAATTGCTTGCGAGATGAAACCCGAAATTATGAAAATATTTTGAAGGAAACCCCTTTGTCAACAGACAAAGAATCTGAAACTAAAAGGGCAATCTGCAACTTGGAATTTGTTAATATTGTCAAGCACGCGTTAACAGCAACCGAAAACTGTAGTAAACCTCACACCGACATGAACATATTGAACGACCGCTACAAAGCTTTACTGGACGAAAAAGATGTTAAATATCTTCCTGACTATGACTTTAAGCGATCTTTAAAACAGCTTCTACAAGAAAATATACAAGGACTGGAGTTTTTGAAAAGAGGCCCAAAACCCGAGGAGGTGTTCTGTTCCTGTACAAAGGATCTTATTCTTGAAGAATACTACAACTCTGAAAATGTAGAAAGTGAAATGTCAAACATCATGGACGTCGCAACTATAATAAGAAAAGAACTAAGTAAAATGGAAGAATGGAAATTCGAAGGGTCATTTTCAAATTTTAAAACTCCAATTAAGATTAGACAGCTCATGGAATGGATTATTGTGGGCGTCCAAGATACTTTAAGTGGAAAAAGAAACGAGGAAGCTTACATTACCTCCAACGTACTAGCTCAACACGTAATTTCGTCTTTCAAAACGTACCGTCAAGTCAAATACTTAACAACGTCAAGCAGTGGTTTTAGAATTCATCGTGAAACACCACTCACCGTCGGAAATGCTCTGATGCTGTACCAGAAAAATAGGTCAAAAGGAGACTTAGAACTATTTTTTAATCTAAAACTTTCTTCAACATACGACTACATACAAAGGATGACGACAAAAATCGCGGACATGGTTATTACTAAAGCAAAGGATCAATCTACTGGGGTCTTAATACCACCCTTTGTGAAAAAAGGAGTAAGACCTATTTTTGCTACTGATAACATTGATTTCGGGAGCGACGCTCGTTCTTTCCATGGTGCAGACCTTTTAGTGGCCCAAAAACGTACTGGCGAAGGCAATCCTTTAGGAATTCAAGTTTATTTTTCGAGCAAGGGACATAGAAAAGCCCTAAGAGAAAATGTTAAAATTAACTACTTACACTGCAAGAAACCGTTAAACCCAGAAATATTCTACTCTAATACCGTTAGTTTCGAAGGAAGCCAAGGTTCAAAAACAAAGGAATACAAGACATCTATAGTTTGGCTACTTCTAGCATCTCAACTCTTCAGTAAATCACCAGGAAATAGCGTCGAACAAACTTCCGTAGAGTTACTACCGGATATAACAAATAGAAAAGATGACGAAGTCCAGGGAAATTGCGAAGAAACTTCCACCGGAGAATCTTTAGATGACGAGGAAATCACGATTAAAAAAAATAACATACCTACCTGGGCTGCATTTCACTCGAAAATTTCGGATTCTTTGAAACAAAGTGATGTTGGAATTGTTGCACCTTTGTACACGCGAAGCCCAACTGAATGGCCTGTATTAAGAACGATTCTATCCCATGCACAAGAAATAAATGATATGGTTACTGGTGATGGATGCAGAACCATAATCACGCTAGATGGAGATCTGTACGATAGAGTGGTAAAGCTTTCTAATTATAAAAAAAACTGGATTGTACGTCTTGGTGGGCTGCACATTATAATTGCATCGTTAAAATGCCTTGGGAAGTACATAGAAGGCAGTGGTCTGGACACAGCTTGGGAAGTTTCTGGAATTTATGGAGCAGCGACAGTGAGACAGATCTTAGAGGGTCGACATGTCTATAGAGGTCTAGAAGCGCATATAATTACTCTTCTAGCTGTGTACAGGCTATTAATAGACCACGCTCTATCGGATGATGAACAGCGGAAAGTGAGAGAAATTACTTTAGAACTCTTGAAAACCATTAATGGGAACGAAGATCAAGTGTCGCTACAAACTAACGTTGCAACAGCTCAGGAAGCTTTACAAAGCTGTAATGTCTTCGATAAACTCAACACGGAATCGCCAGAAAACATTGGAAATGGTCGGTTTCTTCAAAATTACATGAAACAAGTTCTAAATCTACTTTCGTTTATTTCCGCCACTCGTACCGCTAACTGGGAACTCCACCTGACTGCTCTTGAAGACATGTGCGTTTATTTTCACGCGCATAATCAATCGAATTATGCTCGTTGGGCTCCGCTCTACATAGCTGACATGCGAGAGCTTAAAACTGAGGACCTGTTATCATGGAACTTCTTAAAAGACGGAAATTTCGTTATTACAAAAAACACCATTCCATTTACATCTATTGACCCAGATCATGCGATCGAGCAAGAACATAAAAAAATGAAAATTAGAGGAGGCGTAATCGGAATAACTGGAAATGGCACTGCTTTGGATAAATACTTCATCGTTGCTCCACTTCTAAACTCAATGATCGAAGATTATAAAGAACAGTTTGGAATTGACCGAAAGGAGACTTCTTCTGTACATCATGAGAGTATTGGAGCAAAAGGTTATAGGATTGCCCACAACGCCTTAAATTTATCACTAATACTATCAACGAATGGAAACCCTTTTGATAAAGATGACCTACACAATTTAATGACATTCGCTATACCCCCAAAGGACGTGGTCAACAACGTCATAAACAGAGATAATTTGGGGCAAACAGCGTTCAAAATATTTGTTCAAGAACGACTTGTTAACCGTAGTGTAGGATTTTGGGATTCTCTCAAGCGAAATCAGTTCAAGTTCTTTAAACACTTAGGTTCAGCAATCAGAACGAAAGTCAAAGGAGAGCTAGTAAATTTAAAGCAGGAAAGAAATCTTATTTCGAGATTGCTGGTGGTAGCGAAGACACGTCCAGATTTAGTGCCAAAAGATGCTATTGGAAATTACGAATTTCACGTATGCCCACCTTCTAATTTCAGTCCAGATGGATGTATGCATATGTTATCAAGTAAACACGAGTTTGTGTCAGAGGTCTCAGCTATAAATCTGACCAGTGATATACCAGTAAATAACGCTTTCTGCAAGAACACTTGCCTAATTATTGACGCTATGTGCGTAGTTCAATCGTGCCAAAGCTCTAAAGATATCACAACCGCTTTGTGTCTTGGAAAGGCATTTCTAAACAAAGTGGAACTTATGACATCAACCTACAATGAAATTAGGATTCTGTTTGACCAATACGTTGAAGGTTCGTTCAAAGAAAGAACTCGAGATAAACGAATAGGAAAAAGCGTTGCAATTCATTACCATGTCAACGACAATACTAGGATACAAAATGTTAAAGCGTTTCTCCAACACCCGAAAACTAAGTCTGAATTAACTGAATATCTTGCGCAAAAACTTCTTGAACATTACAAAGAGAGTCAACGAGTTTTTCTTGTCTCGTACCACAACATACTGGCTTCTAATCGAAAACCAGACGAGGTCATAGCTATTGAAGAAATGCGACTAGGAAGGCACAGCCTGGAAGAAGCCGACCAGCAAATTATTTTGCATGCTTTAGACATCGCGAAGAAAGAACCGGATACACAGCTTGATATATATTCATTAGACACAGATGTACTGGTTTACCTCATTGGAAACTTCGACAAGATACCCTTTAATACAACCATGCTCAGAAATAAAGATGAAAGGTTTAAAATTAGCGAGATGTATTATCGTTTGGGAGTAGAGAAAGCGTCGGCCTTAATTGGTTGGTATATTTTTAAAGGCAGTGATAGTACAGGGTGTTTCGCTACAAAAGGACTGAAATCAAATTTTAAAACTTTCATGGAAAGCGACCGAGACATTTTAAACGCCTTCGCACGATTTGGAACAACGAATTCTATTGCAAATGACATTTTTACGCAAATGGAGAGATACGTCTGCAGGCTTTATAGAAATAGTGACTCAAAACTGGAAACACTAAAAGCTTTACGTTGGGACATGTTTGCTAAGTCAGGGAAAGAAGGTAGACAACTTCCACCAACGTCTTCCACATTATCACCGCACACTCGAAGAGCCTATTATCACGCACTGGTCATAAAGAAATCCGAAATGCCACTACCAATTATACCATCACCAATCGAGTATGGTTGGATCGAATCTGAAGATGGAAAAATGCAGCCTCTGTGTTGTACTCTACCCCCTGCACCAGAAGCTCTCTTAGCCCTACGTAAATGTGGCTGTACCAAAGGATGCAAAACCAGAGCTTGCGGGTGCACTAAAAACCAGTTGCCGTGCACAGATCTGTGTAGTTGTGGAGAATTGTGCGCCAACACCAACAATTCCAGATCAATGGATTTAGAATTAGATGATAATTTAGATATCGTTTAGTTCCAGATTTTACTATTCTTAGAGCCTCAATTAAACTATATTAGTGTCTTAATTTTTCTATTATTAACTGAATTTTCCCATAACCATTGGTTTTGTTAAATTTGTAATTTTTAAGTCATAAGAATACAACAGCGCTGGTCAATAATATTTTTCTGTGCTAGTCATAAAGCTTTGTACGTGTTATTCATTAATTGAATAATTTTAATAAATAATTCAGTATTATTTAGTATTACTTTTTAGTTTTTTATTATTCCGTAAATATTAGAAAATTATTTTACTAACTTAATTTTAAAATTTTACTCGTTATTTCCGTGTTAAATGATTCACTGTATATACATTTTTACCATTTTTTAATATCTAAGATATGTAGCTGGAGCTATGTGTACGTTAGATTTTTTGTGAAAATGATGAGTTATAATCTAAGGTTCACTGTATTTCAACAACATTTTTTCCAAAACTTAAATGCTTAAAACTAACAATTAAACTAATTTCTAAATTTTACGACAAGTCTTCCTATTTTTTAAATCGTGTCCTTAAGCTATTCCAGTTGAAAAATCAAACTTGGCACGATTTCCGAAGTAAAGTACGTTCGCCTCCTGACTAATTGTAAAAGAGGCTGAAAAGAATTATGCTATAGCAGGGGCTTGTTATGCATGCATAAACGTTCTTTGGACAATTTGAATGTCGTTACGAGATCCCTTTAAACACGAAGTTGCATAAAGTTTTTCAAATCGTGTTTTTCAAATCGTGTTTTTCAAATCGTGTTTTTCAAATCGTGCTTTTCAAATCGTGCTTTTCAAATCGTGCTTTTCAAATCGTGCTTTTCAAATCGTGCTTTCAAATCGTGCTTTTCAAATCGTGCTTTTCAAATCGTGTTTTTCAAATCGTGTTTTTCAAATCGTGCTTTTCAAATCGTGCTTTTCAAATCGTGCTTTTCAAATCGTGCTTTTCAAATCGTGCTTTTCAAATCGTGTTTTTCAAATCGTGTTTTTCAAATCGTGTTTTTCAAATCGTGCTTTTCAAATCGTGCTTTTCAAATCGCGCTTTTCAAATCGCGTTTTTCAAATCGCGTTTTTCAAATCGCGCTTTTCAAATCGCGTTTTTCAAATCGCGTTTTTCAAATCGCGCTTTTCAAATCGCGCTTTTCAAATCGCGCTTTTCAAATCGCGCTTTTCAAATCGCGCTTTTCAAATCGCGCTTTTCAAATCGCGCTTTTCAAATCGCGCTTTTCAAATCGCGCTTTTCAAATCGCGCTTTTCAAATCGCGCTTTTCAAATCGCGCTTTTCAAATCGCGCTTTTCAAATCGCGCTTTTCAAATCGCGCTTTTCAAATCGCGCTTTTCAAATCGCGCTTTTCAAATCGCGTTTTTCAAATCGCGTTTTTCAAATCGCGTTTTTCAAATCGCGTTTTTCAAATCGCGTTTTTCAAATCGCGTTTTTCAAATCGTGTTTTTCAAATCGTGTTTTTCAAATCGCGTTTTTCAAATCGCGTTTTTCAAATCGCGCTTTTCAAATCGCGCTTTTCAAATCGCGCTTTTCAAATCGCGTATTTCAAATCGCGTATTTCAAATCGCGTATTTCAAATCGTGTTTTTCAAATCGTGTTTTTCAAATCGTGTTTTTCAAATCGTGTTTTTCAAATCGTGTTTTTCAAATCGTGTTTTTCAAATCGTGTTTTTCAAATCGTGTTTTTCAAATCGCGTTTTTCAAATCGCGTTTTTCAAATCGCGTTTTTCAAATCGCGTTTTTCAAATCGAGTTTTTCAAATCGTGGTTTTCAACTTGGATACCTGTGAACGCGTCTTTATATCTAATCTTTATTAATTTATCTTGGATACCCGTGTGAAAGCGGCTTTATATCTAATCTTTATTAATTTATCTTGGATACTCGTGTGAAAGCGGCTTTATATCTAATCGATATGTATTTATCTTGGATACCCGTGTGTACGCGGCTTTATATCTAATCGTTATGTATTTATCTTGGATACCCGTGTGTACGCGGCTTTATATCTAATCTTAATTTTTCTTTGATACCAGTCTGAAAGCGGATTTATATCTAATCTTTATTAATTTATCTTGGATACACGTGTGAACGTGGCTTCATATCGAATATTTATTAATTTTTAACTTAGCTACCCGTGCGAACAGGCATTTAATATTATCTTTGTCATTTTATCTTGGATACTCGTGCTAACGGGACTTAATATCTATTAAAACCGGGCCGTTGCCGGCCAGGTTTATTTATAGGTCTCTCACAATTTCATCAGAAACGTCTATGGAGATTACCCTTATGAGGTGGTAATTTTTTTCGTCTTGATAACTGGAATCTTCGTCTCCCGACCGCGAGCCGTTTCATTGAGAGTTTGCATTCGAGAGAGAACAATATGTTAGGAACATGGGGGTACTCTTATATTTTTCTATACGTTTCGGATGAATACTAAGACTGAGATAACAAAAGCTTTATAGATAACGTTGAAACACCGTGAAAGACGGCGTTTCACTGGGAGTTTCCATTCGAAAGAGATATGTGTGTTAGATTTACAAGGGTGTTCTATTATACTTTTACTATACATTTATTTTGTTGAATACTAAGACTGAATAACAGTAGCTTTGATAACATTAGAAAGAAAGACGGAAATAATGATAACGTTGTGTATGAAATTGAATAAAAAACTTGTGTCTAATTAAATATAAATAATAAAGCAAAACGCGAGAGATAAAGATAAAAGATATAGGACGATGCCTAGAATTCTACGTATTGATTCTAATGCAAAACAGTGTTTTTAACGTTTATAGTGCGAACTGGATTTTTTTTATCAATGATTATAAGCCGCAGGGTAAATAAACTTGGGTATTATACATTAGCCCAAATGGTTTATAACGGTAAGATTTTGAAATGTGGACTCTGAGACAGACGTACAATAAATTGATTTAGTTATAAAAGATGGCGGGAAATTTAAATTATGCTGCAGAATTTAAAGGAGTCTAGAAAGGATACGGATATAAGAACAAAATTGGACACACGCGCGATAGGACACAATAACGATGGGATATAATCTCGATGGGACGCACTCTCGACAGAACGTAATGTCGATGCGACACAATCTTGATAGACCATAATCTTCATGTACATAATCTCAAGTGGAATCTTTATCGATAGTTCACAACCTCGAATGGACATTTTGTTTCCTTGCCCTTCTTGTAATATTTTAGGTAAGGTTACGTTAGTTAATCACTCGAACTACGTCATCCCTCGCTCTAACCCATCCCTCTTACAATATTAGAGGTAAGGTTACGTTAGTAGAGTGCAACAATCTCAGTCTGATTTAGTTGCAGTCGACGCGAAGTCAGCCCCTTTAGAGTATTCGAACTTTAGGTACTATCACGTGTTCGACATAACGAACTTTCGGACTCGTCGTCCAATTCTTACAATGGGATGTAAATTTGTTTTTCAGTTGGCCTATCGCCAGTAGGCCAAATCCGTTTTTTAAGGGACGTCGACGTAGTTTTTCGAGAGATAAAAGTCATTTGCGCCCATGGATAGAACACATTCTCTCTTTGTCATTCATGCAGTCAACGTCTCTTGCCTGCTGCAGAGGTGGAAGTTCCGTGGTGACGCCTAGAATGTCCTAGCCTTCAAGGATTAGGATAGGCCAAGTAGAGGAAAAGTAGTGGAAAGATGCCTGGGGCCATCATCTAGTACATCTTTTGGACAGCAGAGTAAAGGAAGACTTACGTTTCTTTAGGAACAGTGCGGCGGACTTGGCATAGTTTTTTGCAAATATGTTCTTTAACTCGATGTTGTTTTTACGACTTCGTTTTCTTTTTTTGCAGGGCTCTTTGAATTTATGAGAATTATACTTGTAATAATAAAGTTTAATGTTTATTCTGGTCTCGATCGTCTCGTTAATTCTCGAGTAGATATTTTAGTATCTTAGTGGATGTTCATGGTAATCACTTTTAGTTATCTTTAAGTTAGCAGATTAAAACAACGCTAGTAAGGTCACGTCAGGCTAGTGTATTTTATCCCTCGAATTAGCCAATATCCCTTTAGCTAGTAATCCCTTGGTATCACCCTTCTCTCTTGTAATTAACGAGTTCGGAGTTGAAGCGAATCTTATAGAGCCATGGCGCGATTGAGGTATAACTTCGTTATGCGCGGATTTGTTACGAGGTGCCGCTTTCGTCGTTCTTATTCTAAACTAAGCGTAGTGGATGAATAAATGGATGGAAACAAAGAAAGAGTCATCATATTATATGTAACGGCAAATTCGGACTTGATTTATATTTTCCTATATAACCTTTAAAATCTTTGACTCCTACCGTTTAATTCGTAAATACTTTTATTTGTAAACGGCAGAGACTCCCCCTGGACAATTACAGTCGTAGGGTGTTTTTTCTTTTAGGTCTTCCGATACGCGTATCTATCTAGCGCGAGGTCGGAGGTTAGAGTTGTAATGGTTTTTCTTGTACATGGGCTTCCTTTTTTTTACAAATCGGTCCCATGTGTACTCAATTTTAAGAAAACTTTAAATTCCTTTTAGTTGCCATGTCCGCGTATGCCGCGGCATGGTACCAATTATATATTTTTCTACTTACTGGTATCCTGAGGTTGGACTGGAGACTTAAAAGCGAGAGGTCATAATTTTTAAATTGAGTTTAAATCTACGGAGTAAGAAAAAGGCTCGATCGCCATGTGCAAAATAAAATCTAAAGGGCAATGGGAGGATTCGAAATCACGCGATGACGGGACGTCCGCGACCAGTATTTTGTATACATTTCAACCTTTAATTGTGCGCGTGCTTCCACGATTATTTGTGCGCGTCGTGTATCGCGTCCTCACAGGAAAACGAGTGAGTTCAAAGCTATTTTAAAAGGGTACCAGTTAATTAGGTCAAAACTATTAATCTAATAGCCCATGAGGTGCACCATGGCAGATCAGTATTTATTAAGTGTTGTTAATAGTTTTCATTAACCGGCAAATAAACTGAATGGTTTCATTTTAAATCTAAGTGAAAAATGAAAATTAAACGGTATAAACCATCAAAATGAAAACAATGGCTTAAGCGATGTTAATATTCAACTAAATCGAAAGAACTTCTGAATTAAACTGTGTGAATGAAATTTAAGAACTATAGTTTTATGCTGAGAATATTGACGTGTTCGTTCTGCGGGAGCTCGAGGGAATATTTTTGAATATAGCAAAAACAAGAACTTAATCAATTTACTTTTAAAAAGATCAAATAACGTGCTGCGATCGAGATTAAAAAAGATGTCGCGTGCACCATAGGATATTTAATCTTAAACCACAGTTATAGGGCCCCATAATTTAGAACAACAATAACCGATTATAAAGTTTTTACAATATAAAATAATCATATATATTAAATCATTTCAATTTAAACTTGTAAATTTGTAATTTTAATTACCTACCACTAAATAAAAAAATGGGTTAATTGATTTACTAGTGTTTAATTTTTCCAAAAGCAAACACTAATAAACTGAATGGTTTCATTTTAAATCTAAGTGAAAAATGAAAATTAAACGGTATAAACCATCAAAATGAAAACAACGGCTTAAGCGATGTTAATATTCAACTAAATCGAAAGAACTTCTGAATTAAACTGTGTGAAATGAAATTTTAGAACTATAGTTTTATGCTGAGAATATTGACGTGTTCGTTCTGCGGGAGCTCGAGGGAATATTTTTGAATATGGCAAAAACAAGAACTTAATCAATTTACTTTTAAAAAGATCAAATAACGTGCTGCGATCGAGATTAAAAAAGATGTCGCGTGCACCATAGGATATTTAATCTTAAACCACAGTTATAGGGCCCCATAATTTAGAACAACAATAACCGATTATAAAGTTTGTACAATATAAAATAATCATATATATTAAATCATTTCAATTTAAACTTGTAAATTTGTAATTTTAATTACCTACCACTAAATAAAAAAATGGGTTAATTGATTTACTAGTGTTTAATTTTTCCAAAAGCAAACACTAATTATACAAAAACGTTGTTTTGCTTCGCACTTCAAAAAAGTGCATTTATAGGTAAGAATATCAAACCCGTGAAGGGACAGAAATTATAAATTATCGTTGAAAGAAATATGAATGTCACAGTCTAAGAAATCAGAAAGCTATAATGAAATAATTAATATGAATAAAAAAATTACATATAAATTCGGCCTATCGAAATTTTAAATTATGTAGAAGTCATTCGTAGAAATCACTCTTGGAAAGGGTAACTTAAAGCCTACTATGCGTTTAATGGTAGAATTGCGTAATACCAATTAGTTTAAGCTGGCGCTTTTGAAATGTTTAGTTTTTAGGGTGAAGAATTATAGTTCCTTAAGAGGGGTTGCCGTTTGGATGCCACTCGAGATTTTGAGCATGTTTCACCACGGGGTATACACTAACAAACCTTTACTTGTGCCTTATCGTCACCTGACACCTCTGCCAAAGTTTAGTTGATTCTTACTTTTTCCGTTCTCCTAGACTTTGGTGATATCTTATGGTGATGGTTGCAGTTTCCAGCTTGTAAAAGCAAACACTCGGTTTTTTATAACCTTTACATTCTTTAACTCTACATAATTTAAAGTTTCGATAGGCCGAATTTATATGTAATTTTTTTATTCATATTAATTATTTCATTATAGCTCTCTGATTTCTTAGACTGGGACATTCATATTTCTTTCAACGATAATTTATAATTTCTGTCCCTTCACGGGTTTGATATTCTTACCTATAAATGCACTTTTTTGAAGTGCGAAGCAAAACAACGTTTTTGTATAATTCTTTATTAAGTCATTTTATCTTGGATACCCTGTGAACACGCCTTTATATCTAATCTTTATTAATTTTTACCTTGGATACCCTTGTGAAGGCACCTTTACATCTAATCTTTTTCGTCTTATCTTGGATACCCTTGAAAACGCACCATAATATCTAAAATTTATTAATTCATTTTGTCTTGAACACCCGTGAAAACACGCCTTTATCTAATCAACCTAATTGAATTCTTTGCGTATCGTAAATGCCCCTTATATGCGGGCTTCCTAGACTTACAAAAGGCCTACGATAGTGTCCGCCATGATCAATTGTGGAATGTGTTGAATAATGTCGGTCTGAGCAGCCCCACCATTACTCAACTTCAAAAGTTATATGAGGAGAGCTCCTACATTTATAGTGTCCAGGGGGTCACCACTCTTCCGTTGATGTGCACTGTGGGTTTGCGACAGGGCTGCCCACTTTCTCCAGTCCTTTTCCTCGTGTTTATTAATGATCTTGCCCGTTCCCTAACATCATCGGGGTTCGGTGCAGCGATCCCAGCACCACTAAAGACCAGGATGGACGTATCAACGGATTTCTCGATATCCTGCCTCCTGTTTGCAGACGATATTTTGCTCCTCGCTACTACACCGGCCGAGCGCCAATCCCTCTTAGATCTGTGTACTGCCTTCGCCAATAGGAGGGGTCTGACTTTTAGTAGTGGGAAATCTAAGGTACTGATTTTTGGTGGAGATAATGTTGATGAACCGGCATTTTCCCTTCAGAAAAAGGTCGTTGAGGTCGCCTCGGATTATGTTTACTTGGGGGTAGTCTTCTCCAGCAATAGCCCAAACTATTTAGCGCCGTACGAGACGAAGCTGGTTGCAAAGGCAACGAAGCTCCGTTGGGCTGTGAAGAACCTGGCTACCCATTCCTATAATAAGTATTCTGTGGCCCGTACCTTGTGGAAGGCGGTCGCTACTCCGCGGCTCACGTATGCAAATGAGGTGATATCAGTTTCGAAAGCTACCTTAAATGCCCTCGAGTACGCGCAAATAGCAGTGGGTCGTGCTGCCTTATCAGCTGGCCCTTTCGCAGCTAATGCCGCCATAAAGGGTGAGATGGGCTGGAGCTCAATGGAGGAAAGAGAGGCGGCCAGTAAATTGAAATACCTGGGAAGGCTCCAACATATGTCCCACTCCATGATCCCGGGGATCGTATTTCGCTCTCTGAGGCAAGCTGGTTTCGAGTCTTGTCTATTTCGGCGAATTGCCCAACTCGACCGGAAATACTGCTTGGGTACGAAACGTGGTTCCACTGCTACTGAAGTCGTTGCGGACGAGGTGCGGAGGGCGGGTGAGGTACAGTGGCGTAATGATGTCCATCGGAAGCAGAGCCTCTCTGTTTATAGAGCTAAAGTTGCCCCGAAAGCTGAACACTTTTATGACGGCTCCTGGTCTTCTGGATTATTATTTGATGCTCGAACTTTTTTTTTTTTTATTTTTATTAATTTACAATAATTTAATGGTACATACACCCCACATAAGAGAACTTGTTAGTGGGGTAATTGATCCAAATCATACATTAGTTTATTTTAAGGTGAACATAGGTATAAATTAATTATAAGTTAAATAAATTATGTTATGGTGCGTTATTAACTGGTTCCCGGCAGTTTCGCCTCCAGGGCCTCTCACCCATCTGTCGTTTGTGCGAGTTTGCGGTTGAAGACCTGTGCCACATAATTTTCGACTGCCCAGCCCTAGCTGTTGATGGTGATATAGTGACCTGGCGCTTACGTAACAAGAACGTATCCTTAGAGGCCCTCCTCGGGTTCCAGGACTCTGTCGTGCACCTTGGTATGATCAAGCACCTGTTGATTACATGGAAGCAGGCCAAGACTGCCTGGCGTAAAAACAATCTTATCTAAATAAAAACAAACTAATTAAGTTATAGAGCCTAATCTAACTAGTTTATGAGAAAAGATTAACTCTATCGGCCTAGCATTAATTTAGTGAGAAACTTTATTTTACTGAAACTAGTCGTAGTCTAATAACATTAGTTTATTAATGAGGTCTAATGACACACGTTTACTGGTCAAGTTTCATAGTCCTAGTTTATTGATAAAGTTTAATGGCAGTCGTTTTCTAGTTATGCTTAATAACTCTTGTTTCCTAGTCAAGTTTTCTGAGATATTTAAAATGTGATAAATAATTTGTAACTGTGTTATTGACGTTTTTCTGTACTTTTGAGTTTTTAAATTTATGTTTTTTCTCTTTTTTTTTGACTGTGCTCCCATCTGGTGAGCCGCCTCGATCCAAATGAGGCTGTATTTTTTTACAAGTCACAAATAAAATCTTGAATCTTGAATCCTAAAAGAAAACATTGAATATCTTCGAAAATATCTTTTATATTAAATTTATGTTTCAGCAACATTGGTTTTTAGATTAAGTTAAATCATTTAATCTGTTTTAATTTTAATTTAAATGAATATTACGTTTCAATTCAGTAAAAGCTATAACCTCAGAAGGCTCAAATAGACGCGAATCCAAAAGATACTATATAAGGCGTTCGTTGATAATTATAAACTAACAAGCGAGTAACGGTTGCTGCTCTTCAATGTGGTGTGGTGGATGTACGTTTACAGCAAGGTAGAAGCTAATAACTGTATATGCGAATTTTATTGGAGAGTCAAGCGCCGCGGGTGATGACGTCTTCTTCCGACGTCACGTACAGACAGATCCTTTCCGCGAACTAAAAGTTCATTCGGAGAGGTAAGAAGACGAAAGTTTTTCCTATTCGATGACGTAACAGACAGAACCTCTACGTGAACTAAAAGTTCACTCGGAGAGGTAAGCAGACGAAAGTTTTTCGATTCGATGACGTATTTCGTCTTCATGCACGACGCCGACGCCGGCGCCGACGCGAATATAGTAGCTAGACCCCACTAGGGTTGGGTCTAGCTAAAAATGGACATCTGATGTTGAAAAAAAACAAAGGCTTCAGTTTCCCCACTATAAAACCAAGAAACATTTCCGATAATTTTCATAAACAAAAGTAGCATTAAAAGGGGATAGAAAGTAAAAAGGGCGCCTCTCCCTAAACTACAAGCCTTTAGCTGTAGAGATCCTGAAATATGGAGAACAAAATACTTACCCCCATTCCCCCCTATATTTTGGCCAATCACGATGACTCTAACCTCACTACAATATCGATTTTTTTCTCTCCCGTAAGCAAGGAGGATCAGAGAAGGAGAGGAAATGTGGGGACGGCGCGGTTCCTACTGCGTCGGCCTAAACTCCCACTCTGGGAGAACGGGGGTAGAGACGTTTCGTGGTAAAATGTTGTCGCGTGGGTAAAACGAATCCTTTATGAGACGCGCTAGCTAGCGACCACGTGACAACAGTTTACCTCGAGAATTTCCTATCCCCCCTTTCCACCCGAGTGGGAGGTTGGCTCTTCTCTCTCTAACTCAACGCAGCCCCACATTTCCTCTCCTTCTCTGATCCTCCTTGCCGTAAGTAGTTTTCCGATTGTAGCGAACCTATCGGCCGGAAAGGTTAATATCGTCTGCTAGTTTAAAGAGAAGCATTTTGCATAGGCTTAGTTAAACATGGAAGTCCCGACCTCGCGGATGTGATTAGGAATTGTGATAATTGCGTGATTGATCAATGTGGTCTAAGAAAAAATATATTAAATCATACGGAGGCTAAAGTTACTTTGAAAAACTTAATTATTAATACGAATGGCCAGTATAATATACTTTAGAAAACACGAAGATGATGCGCCTGGTGGCTATTCTAGTTTTTTGCATTCGTGGCCCAAGTGGATTTACCATAAGGATATTTATTTTTGGGACAAAAATATTACAATTATAGTTAATGTTATTAAGATTATTAGATTTATTTCTTTAAAACTGTAGATTATTAAAATATATTCCCTAGAGAAACTACTTCTTGACGCTGTACTTCTTGGTTGGCATTAGAACTATTTTTCGGCCTCTTCGCTCATATTTTAGTGCTACGGCACAAAAAGATCTTACGCCAATAAGGGGTGCTGGGAATTCAGAGGGGAGATAAGTAGTTCTCCATATTACAGGTTCTAGACTCAAAGTCCAGTAGCGCCCTTTTTACTTTCTATCCCCTTTTGGTAGCAGTGTACAGTGAACTTCGTTAGCAGACCCGACCCGAGACGAGGCGCGGCGCGGCGCAGCACGACGAGACGAAAGAGCGCTATAATAACTTTAGTGAGATAATCAACCAGCGCAGAATGTCATCACCATTTGAAGTCAACAGAACAAGGACACGGCTTTCATTTATCACCCGAAGAATTGAAACATGCTACCAGCGAGTGTTTTCGGACTCGACATATGAGATACCTACAGTCAGTAAAAGCTCGACAGTTCTTCATACGGCCTCGTTATTCTAAACATAAAAGAAGCTATTCAATTATAAATACTAACGGTATGGAAAACAGTCTACTTTGAGTCTTTAAGATATTTTTTTATCTAGGAGTGGGAACAAACGTCTTGTCAGCCGGTTTGGAAAATAACCTCTCGATCAGGTCCATCCTTGGATTCTTCCAATGACTGGGATCACTCGTATGATGAAAATATCAGTAATGGTCCTCTATTAGCACGTCAAAGCAATAATTTCAGACGAAACTGTACCGGAATGAATTGCCGATCATCTACCGACAATGGGTTGTAAATGGAACATTCAGTCTAGAATATTTCTTGGTTTGTCCAAGAGGAACTTGCTACCATATCTTCGTCGCTTTAATTCCTTGTCTTCCTTGCCATTACAGACCAAATCATTCGTCTTTATAAAATCTGTGGATTATCAAAGATAATCACACAGTACAGCCTATGCCCAAGTGTTAATTTATATTACAAGAACTTGTATTTTACATATTTACTTTAAAAACAAACATATTTACTTTAAAAATAAACATTTCATTTGGTGTGTCTATTAAAAAGTCTACGACCTGCCGCATATAATTACGGGTAACGCAGGACACTTTTACATTCTCTGATTCATTGAGTTTAAGGGAAAATACTTACACTCCGTAACGTAAATGGGAGGTAGAGAAGTGTGAATCAACTGTTTCTTCTACTCTTTCAATACTCTACATTTATTTTCATCTTTTATTTTAGGTAGGGTTAGGTTAGGTTACCTTAACGTCGGCGTCGAGGAGGTTATAGTTTGGTTTCCCAACTTGTCTACCATGAAATTCACAATGGATATTTTTGATTTCCATTAAAAACCAAAATAATACAGGTCTATTCGAAAATTTAGTGTTCAGTTTGTAGTTGAATCCTTCGAGATGGTTGTTAGTTCTCATTTCGAAAATTCCATAACGAGTCCACATTGACGGTGCACGTATGCTGCTCTCGAGCCAGTTGTCCACGAAGTACTTAGCCAAACCATTTATCCCGGGTACATGATTAGGGAATTCATCTCGAATGTGACACCATAGATCTTCGTGTTTTTCGAGCGGAACCAATGCCAATCCCTTAAGCGTTGGACCATTTTGCGAGCCTCAAGGCTGTTTCCAAAAGTAGTCTTCAATCCATGTGATACGACAGCCTTCCAAATAGCCTGGCAAAAGTGAAATAAGTAACCTTTTATTGTAGCAGAAGGGAATAAATTATTTACTGCCGACTCGAAATCAATTTGGAACATTCCTGGTGAAAAAGACATTCCTCTTTCGTCCGCACCTTTTTGAATTCCACGAAACATTCGTAAATAAACCGCCCTCGAACGACCCGGCAATAACGCATAAAGTATGGGTAACATCATTCCGTTGTAAACCACATGCAAAACAGAAAATTGTGCAAACTGACTAGGGCACGCGAAGAAAGTGCCATCCATAAACACACAAGCCGCTTGACAAAGAAGTTCCAAATATTCGCTTGTACAAAAAAAGAAAATTTTGTCATCGTCACCATATAATAATAGAAACTTTCGCTTCATTTCTCCAACTGCAATCCAATCTGCTTCTATGATCACGTCGCGTCTTTCCTTAGGATTTGGTAGTAAATTTTTCGATTGGTGCCTGTAGAGGATGGAACGGACTTTCCTTAAATTAGGAGCCATTGATTGAAATTCAAGTTCACATACACCTTAAAAGAAGTGTGATTTTTTGCATACTTTTTCTAAAAATATGCAACGATTCATCTATACTTGATGCCATGGCTTTTCTCCTCTCTTCATTGACGACGTCCATGTAAATCTCACGTACTCGTTTTGAACATGTTGGCGAATTTACTTGCGAAATCATTCCTTCCTTGGCCCTTAATTGCAAAATAAGCTTCGTATCCGGTTGATGATTAGGATGAATTTCGGGAACAGTACTTTTAATTTCCCCAAGGTTAGTAGTTATTCTTATTGAACAACCCCTATTTTTACAAGAGTAATAAACCGACTCCTTATTCCTTTTGTTTAAGCGAAAAATGTATAGAAACGCGCCTTTATTCGCTAAACGTTCAATTACTCGATACAAATAGAGTTAATTATCGTACCCAATACATACAAAACTATTAAATGTAAGAAAAAGTCTGGATACACGTATACGTTAAATTATGTTTTTTACAAAACTAAAAATTTTATAACGGCATTATACGTTAACTTTTGTTTTTTACAAAACTAAAAAATTTCATAACGGAATTATTCGTTAAATTATGTGTTTTACAAAACTAAAAAAATTCATTAAGGCATTATAAGTTAAATTATGCTTTTTACAAAACTAAAAAATTTGATAACGGCATTATACATTAAATTATGTTGTTTACAAAACTAAAAAAAATCATAACGTCATTTTATACGTTAAATTATGTTTTTTACAAAACTAAAAAAAAAAAATCATAACGTCATTTTATACGTTAAATTGGCTTTGCAAAATTAACAAGTTGGGAAACGAAAATATAACCTCCCCGACCCCCACGTTAAGGTAACATAATCTAACCTAACCCTACCTAAAATAAAAGATGAAAAGTAATGTAGAGTATTGGAAGAGTAGAAGATTCACATTGATTCACACTCTTATTTCCCATCCACGTTAAGTATTTTCCTTTAACCTCAAGGATTCAGAAAATGCAAAAGAGTGTGCTGCATTACTCATAATTATATGCGGCAGGTCGTAGACTTTTTAATAGACACACCAAATGATATGTCCTGCGTTAACTATAATAATATGCGGCATGGCGTAGACTTCTTAATAGACACACCAAATGAACTGTTTATTTTCAAAGTAAATATGTAAAATTCAAATTCTTGTAATAAAAGTTAACACTTGAGCATAGGCTGTACTGTGTGATTCAGTCTGGGATGGCAAGGAAGACAAGGAATTAAAACGTCGAAGATATGGTAGCAAGTTCCTCTAGGACAAACCAGAAAATATTATAGGCTGAATGTTCCATTCATAACCCATTGTCGGTAGATGATCGGCAATTTCTTTCGGTACAGTTTTCGTCTGAAGTTCTTGTTTGACGACCATTACTGATATTTCATCATACGAGAGATCCCAGTCATTGGAAGAATCCAAGGATGGAGCTGGTCGAGAGGTTATTTTCCAAACCGGCTGACAAGACGTTAGTTTCCACTCCTATGATAAAAAAAAAATATCTTAAAAACTGAATGTAGACTAATTTCCATACCGTTAATATTTATACTTGAATAGCTCCTTTTATGTTTAGAATAACGAGGCTTATGAAGAACTGTCGAACTTTTACTGACTGTAGGTATCTCATAAGTCGAGTCCGAAAACACTCACTGCTTGAATGTGTCAATTCTTCGTAGCCAGGTCGTCTCTTTCTTGTGATAAATGAAAGCCGTGTCCTTGCTCTGTTGACTTCAAATGGTGATGACATTCTGCGCTGGTTGATTATCTCACTAAAGTTATTATAGCGTTCTTTCGTCTGATCTGGTTTCGCCTCGTCTCCGGGTCTGCAAACGAAGTTCACTGAACACGGCTACTTTGGCTTATGAAAATTATCGGAAATGTTTCTTGGTTTTATAGCGGAGAAACTGAAGCCTATTTTTTTTCAACATCAGATATCCACTTTTTATTCAAAATTGTTGTTTTTTAAACACGGGAAACCTACTGTACTTCTGTTCAAGGAGAGTTTTCCCGACTATCATTTTTAACATTTTGTATCAATCAGCCTCAGCTTTAGATCTTCTGTCGTTTCTATTTTGGATGCCCATGTAAACGCACCTTCATTTAAGGTCAATTTAATGGGATATTCATGATATAATATAATAGTCAAAATTAAAGGGCTGAAGAGGGCTACCCGAGTAGAAGAACCCTGTGAATGTAATTTTCAGTTATCGATAAAAAATACCATTAAAAATAGCTTATCTACTGTTTAATAAATAAAATTTTTGTTCATCAATTTAGAACCACTTAATAAAGCTCTCTAGGTTTATGTTTTAACCTTTTCGTAACCCATTCAGCCACCTTTCTCTCTATTACTTCATATATCTTATCAATCTTTCATTATAGAAATCTTTGTTTAGCCAAGAGAAGCATTCGTAAACAATAAAATATACTTTCTCTCTATTAACTCGAATTCAATGGATATTCCTTATCATTCTACTGTTTAAGAAATAAAATTTTTGTTTACCATTTTGAAGCAATTAATAATAAGAGAAGTGCAATTTCCCCTTTAAATCCTACATTGTATGATCCTCTTACACAGACATAATGTAAGGCCTTTTAAGGCTATGTGTACGCGACCCAACCACGCGTGCAAAAGCTTTCCTCGTCACCTCCATAAAACAGGTATCACTCAACGAAGAGAATTGGTTAAAATTTGTAAAAAATACGCGTGACTAATACAGGCTCTCAATCTAAGATTTAAAAAAAAAAAAAAACATATACAGGTGATTAATACGCCAATAAAAATGCAGTTGTTTTTTTGATAGACTATATCTAAATCCAGAGTAGGTACATTCCGAGTAGGGAACTTACTCCCTCATTGAAAGACTGTAAATCAATACAGTTAATTTAATATAGTTTTTTTAAACAGGCGTTACCTGAATACAGATTACGTATAGACCGAGTAGGGAATAACTCACCCTTGTTGTTAGTCAAAGTAATGTTTATTTGGTTAAGAAAGTGGAAGTATCCGCTTTACACACGAGATATAACGCCGCCGAGCTAAAATCTGACTTGGCCTATTTCTAGTCACGGGACACCGACCCTGCTTAAGCCTATCCCAATAGTAATTAATTTTCCCATAGAAGTTGATGGAAGGCAGAAATTAGCATTGTCGATCTTCCTAAATCGCCCAATTTTCATATTCAACCACGTGGAACCAATATGTAAACTTTCAACTAGTACGTGAGGGGTTGCAAAAGTCAAGGACCTCACGTACTTGCCTGGCTTCAAAATTAGTGACCATAATTAAGCACACGCGATTTCTCTACCAACTTCAACGTCCGATTTTAGAAAGTTGGCCACTTTTTACAAACTGTCCCGTGAATTCATTGAAAAGTCTGACTGAACAGACGCGATATTTTCGTAAGAAACAAATTTGCGAGGATTATGTGTATACAGCTTAAGGCACGTTCGCAAAACGCGCGAGAAATTGAAAAAAAGAAACAGAGCGCGCGCTAGAAACTGGTTCTTAAAACCAATTCTAATCCTACTGATCACAACTTCGCGAGAAGATTAGTTTTTTCGATACATAAAATTAATTCAAGTAAGAAAATTAAAAGTTCGCGCGCAAGAAGTGGCTATGCATGCTCGCGCGCTTCCGAATTCGAATATAGGCGTGTCACAAATACGCTTTGCTTCCTATTCTGGAATGTGGTTAACAGGCTTCGCGAAATACCGATCTTTTACACACACTAATTTAATTTCGACATTCCCAAAAATTAGCTTAATGTACCAGCACGTGTTCTTCGTAAGATTCTTCAATCTTTATAATGATAATTAAATCTTATATACCATTTCTAGAATACAGATAGTTCTTTTACTCTCAGTTTGCATTGAGTTTAATCTAATTACGATAGGTAAATTGTTCACAATCGCAATATTCTGCCGAAATGGGAATATTACTTTCCAAGACCCCTGTAAACTCGATGAATTTATTGTTCATCTATTTATCTTGGATTCACGTGAGAACGCGCCTTTGTCTCTAATCTTTATTATGTCATTTTTATATTCGATACCCGTGAAAACGCGCCTTAAAACTGAGATTTTGGTTCTAAAAATCTTCAATATCTTCGAATATATCTTTTATATTCAATTTATTTTACAGCGACGTTGATTTTTATATAACATTAAACCATTTTCATATTTTTAATTATAATTTAATTCAATATTACGTTAAAATTCGTTGAAAGATATCACGCCATAAGGCTAAAACGCATTAGAAAAATAAATGTACTATATAAGCGTCTCGAAAAAAAATTTCTAGTAGTAACCGATTGTGATAAGATCTGTTGGAAACCCCAACTTATCAAAGCTCAGAGGTTCTGGCACTGAGTGGTCACGCGTCGGCCAATTTACCCTTGGGGGGCGATGTTTGGCGATTTACCCTTGGGGGGCGATGTTTGGAGAGTGGAAGGTTGATGTGGACCATATTAGTGAGGGACGCCTCGCTAATTTGGCCCGCTGAGATCGGAAACTGGAGGTTGGACCTTGGTGCGTTTGGATGGTCGTTGGTGATTATAACAGTGGGAGACGTCCCATTGCTTATAATTGCCTTCAACTGTCCAGCATCGGGGTTCGACCACTATGTGGATGGTGGAAGGCGATAATATGCAATGGGAGACGTCCCATTGCATGTCATTGCACGACACCTGAAGCTTATAAAAGTGGCAGCCTGATTATAGGAATTCTCGGTATCCCCGGAATTGAACGATAAGATGGCATGATTCGGCACTAGCCTTTTGCTCCACGTAGTTAGGTCACGTGATATCCGGTTACACCGGAAATATGCTACACCGGAAGTTTGCTACACCGGAAGTCATAACGGACAGACAGACAGACAGACAGACAGACACGACCAGTGTAAAACCTCCTCCTGAACTAAAGTTCAGTCGGGGAAGTGTAAAACCTCCTCCTGAACTAAAGTTCAGTCGGGGAGGTAAAAAGTTTCATAGCGGCATCAGGTTTGATTGTTAAGGGGGTGCACCGTAAACTTAGTACATAACACCCCCGCCAATCCGTGCGGCTACATCATTTGTCCCTAAAGTGCCGCACGCGAAACCGTGCCCGGAACGGGTAACAAGGTCAAACAGCGGGAACCGAAGAACCCCAGACCAGTGCTCCCGCACACACGTGAGGAGGCTAAGGCAACAAAAGGTGGAGAAACGGCTTGGCGACCAGAACCCACACAGCTGCGCCATACGGCCTCCGTAATGTAACCGTGACCCAACAAGACCGACTCAAAGGCAGAGGGAGCTGCCAGGGCCCAGGACGGGCCCCACGAGTCGGCCGGGTGTGGGCGAGACGGCCGTGTTCCAATTCGCGGAACTAGGACGGATCCTAGAACTCGGGCCCCCTCACCACGACAAGGAAGGAACACTACCCCCACCCTGCGCACGGACAGGTGGGGGGGAGGGGGTTTCATAGCGGCAATAAAAATATCTGAAATTAAGAAAATTAACTTCTCTTGCCTTAATTTTACTGTAGGAAAACCCGCACGACAGCTTCGCCGGAAGCGCCCTCACCTTAATTTACTTGTAGACTTTAACCTATAACCTAACAATTCTAATACAAATTTCAAGTAATAATCTGATTTAGACCATTACATAACTACATTAGTTATTAGCAGAGTCTATTATGCAAGGCAATAAAATATTTAGTATTAGTTAATAGATTTATCAAACCCCAGCCCGCTTCCTTTATATGGCGTGCATCTATGTATGGAAAATATCAAACCCGCCATTTGGCTAATTTCATCAATAACTTTGGCGGATTCGGTCAAATGGGAAGATAACAGCAAATGCGCTTAATTCGATAGAATGGGAACAATTGTTTTTTTTTAAATCGACCCAATGGTAATTCGATCCTATGGTATTCTACCCATTGTTGAAACCCCGTTAGGCCATCGAGAAATCACCCCCAGGAGGGGTGATTTCTCGATGGTTAGGCTCGGTATTTGGCTTATTATCATAGATTTCGCTTAAACCATTTTTTTCGTATAGATTATAACCCCCTTTTCAGATCCAAAATAGTTTTCAACAAAATTCCACTTCTAAGTATATAAAAATTAAATTTAATCGTTATGTGGAAAAACCTGCGCCAAAGCAATTGAATTCTTAAAGGAAAAGTTTGGGCTAATATTTTCTTGGGCTTAAAACATTTATTACTGCTTAAAATGTTTGGATCGATCATTATTTTTAATCCGTGATTGGTAAATAATTAGCTATTATTTTTTAACTAACAAAACATGAGGGCTGCCATAGTCACACTACCCCTATAAATTTCTTCTCTGTTAAACACGAAAAGACCAAACTTACCTTTAACTCATGACAGATAGGTTTTCACTTCATGACGTAATTAGATTCTGATACGAAATTAACGACGAATTTAAAATGAAAGGCAGGAATTGCTAGACTCCACTGTGAAAAAACGCACCAGAGTGAGTGTGGCGCATGAAAATTGTAGTGTAAACATCTTCTGCATAATACGTCAACGTTAAGAACGATTGCGGCGCTGCTAAAGTGTTGATCAACGGATAAGATTATTTTGCATCCCCAATTAGAATTATTTCCTTTTTCTTAAAATCGAGGGTAAATAAGTAGCAAAAACCCGTGAAACATCACGGAACATGCCGCTAGACATTGCAAATTATTATTATTATATTCAACCACATGGTATCAATTGGAAAATAATATTCAATCACGAGGTAGCAATATGCACGCTCATGTACAGATCGAGGGAGAGACGTCGCTTAGACATTTAAGCCGCGTTCATACATAACCCTAAATACGCTTCGATTTCTATAACTGGATATCAAACCAACGTGAGAAATCAGTTCGTGTTGGTTCGGGAAGCAATTTGGCCAAGCCGATTCGGTTCAAACCGCTTTGAAAAATAACGAGGCGGCGCGACAAATTTGCTGATAAATCTTAAAATAACGCGATTAAAATTATGCTTGTCTCCCATACGACCGAATTCCCATTCAACCGAACCCATTCCCATTCGACCGAAAAACCCGCACTTTGGCGTATTTTGGATTCCGTCCAATGGGACAGTCCCATTGGACAGAATAAAATGTATTTCTCCGGTTTAGGATTCGGTTCAATGGGACAAAAATCTTTACTTAAATATACCCGCTGGAATTAAAAATAAATTCCCGGGAACGCAAAGATTATTTCTTTGCTAGCAAAGATTTGATTGACTTATAACGATATACTGGTTAGGTGAACTGAGCAATAAACCCAAATATTTTGTGTAATTTTAGGAAAAATAATGGTTTAGAAGAACAAAATATTTCTGAATCATCAAAATTTACATTTATAAAGTGACTTGCTGATTTATATTAAGTCATATTCATTACGTAAGTATAAATCGATCGGGTGCAGTTTGTATTATTCTATAATTCCATAAATAATTATATATGTTTCTTCACTACAAGAATTTTAATCGAAAAATATGAATTTAATTTCTAGCATATGAATATATCGATTATAAGATTAAGTGGTACAATGCTTAAAGTTTTGAACAGTAATTCACAACGAAACCTAACATAACCCAACTGAAACTAACCCAATCTATTATAACTTAACCTAACGCGCCTCCAATTGTACTACTCATGTGTCCAGTAACACTTATCATTCTTCGCATCAATATGGGGCAAAACATCAAAGGGGAATTTGAAAAGGCTTCATTAATTACAAAAAAGACTCACTCTTGAATTCAAATAATATAATACACATCTACAAGCTTTTCGATTACCTATGTCTAATTAATACTGTTATACAAGTGTCTTAACTTCTCTATTTATAATCCATTCAAATCAAGCCAAATCTCAAGATACTTCACTCGTAAGCCATACATTTTCGAAGTGCCTTATGCACGAACGGAATTATAACTAAACTCAATAGTCTCTAATGCCCATAAGACTTTTGAATAAACTAAAAGCCCCTCAAACTTAAATGTAGCTAGTTTTAAAAAATTAGCAAGGAAAGCAGTATCAGTGTAATAATCTTACTCAATTATAATTAAACCAATTTAATAAATAATGAAAATAACCAAGGCTAAAGGTCGACCGACCGACTTAGCCTCACTTGTATAAATGTATAACTAAAATGTTTTTCCTAATAAACTAAACTATATATATATATATATATATATATATATATATATATATATATATATATATATATATATATATATATATATATATATATATATATATATATATATATATATATATATATATATATATATATATATATATATATATATATATATATATATATATATATATATATATATATATATATATATATATATATATATATATATATATATATATATTTATAACAATGCTTAAAATTTTGCACAGTAGGTCAATATGAACCTTACCCAACCCAATCTAACCTTACCTAACCTAACAATGCTTAAAATTTATACTAGGTCACAACGAAACCTAACTCAACCCAACCAAACTCAACCCAATCTAACCTAACCTAACAATGCTTAACATTTTGAACAGTAGGTCACAACGAAACCCAACCCAACCTAAAAACCCAACCCAACACAACCAAACCCAACCTAAACTATCCAAACCTAACAATGTTTAAAATTTGGTCCAGTAGGTCACAACGAAATCTAACCCAACCGAAACCACCAAATCTATAATAACCTTACCTAACAATGCTTAAAACTTTGAACAGTAAGTCACAACGAAACCTAAACCAGCCCAATCTAACCTAACCTAATTTAACAATGCTTAAAATTTTGAACAGTAGATCACAAAAAACCTAACCCAACCTTAAAATATAACCCAAACTAACCCAACCTAATCTAACCTAACCTGATGATGCTTAAAATTTTGAACAGTAGGTGACAATGAAAACTAACCCAACCCAACCAAACTAAAACCAACCTAACCTATCCCAACCAACCCAAAATGGACCTCGAGTAAAAGGTGGAATTAGAAGAGTCTCGGAGCCTTTGCTAGTGATGGTTTTAAACATATGTGATTCGCAATTATTATGGGGGTAAAGTGTATCTGAAGGTTGGCGCCAAGTTAAAGGTTGTTCTTTCCTTATTTGTAAGAGTTTAAGTATGGGTTACTATGCGGAGAAACTATTACAAAATTCGTAATACTTAAGGTGAAACAATGGACTGAGAAAATCGAACCTACTTCATTGTCGTCTTATAAACTTGGGGATGATTTACTTGTGGTAACATTGATATAATATACACAAAGAAAGTTTTTATTCCATAGGAAGAAATCCCATTCAATCGAAACCCGCCAGCTGGCTATTTTTAATATAAACTTTGCAATGTTATCGTTCGGTCGAATGGGAACTCGGTCGTATGGGATATGACCTAAAAGCTTAGTTTCTATTAACAATAATTAAGTTACAAGCACGATTTATTAATTAGTTTGAGATTATTATTTATAATTTTTAAATTTTGGGCATTTTTTTAAGCGACGGTAAGCCTTGGCTTAGGTCGAACCGATTTTGCTCTCAAGTATGAACGTCAAGTAATTCGCGCGACTTTTATAAACAAGTTCTACTGAAAGTAAGCGAAATCTAGTCCAACGCGCCATGTTAAAGCGCAGCAATTTCACGAGCGCGTCCGCTTTTAGGAAAATAGTCAATTTTTGCAAATTGTCCGATGGATTTATTAAAGGTACAGACCGGGATAAAAAAAAATGTGTCTTAAATTATAGAGCGTATATTAAAACGACTAATACCATATCGCAAAAAATTTAATAGTTAGTAGATATTAAGATATTTGCGTTTATTATAAGCAAAAAGTGATCTCTAGTGAACGCCATTTTAGTTTTTTCATACCCTTTCGATGCCTGCTTAGGATCGGCTTCGTCACTTGACTCTAGCTGAAAATAGATGTGGGTATAAGCGCGCTCAATTTCTTTAGAGTCAAATAAGATATGCCGGGCCGAAACATAGGCTACTTCCGAAGAATCCCGAACCTAGCCCGAAGGATCCCGAACACTAACCCGAAGGTCGGTCGGCCAGCTGAGCTAGTAGTAGTCAGTACTAGGTATTAACCGAGTTTTAAGTTGATTTGAAGAATTAGAAGGTAAGAACTAAACTGCATTCATTAATTATGCAATTAGGCATGTTTTCGTAGAAAGTTAGAAATCACAATCACAAAATTACGAAGTTACGAACAGACGATCCGACTGCAGCCGACTCGAATGGCCTTCGTTTAGCGAATCTTTATTGGGTCACTTAAAGGCCAATCATTGAAGCAGATCTTTATTTTTAAAACTCGAAATGTCGGGAAGCAAATATGGCGTTCTTCTAGGAACGTAAATTTCGGTTTTAAAATGATATTTATAAATTAACCAAGACTTAAATCACTATAATGTGTTTTGATTTGTAGGTTTTTAAGCATGCTCCATCCAATGGAAGTACGTTTAAAGTTGGGTTGCCTTTCCCTTTAAGTATTATACAGACGTAATAATCAACAAGTTGGGAAACCAAAATTTTACCTCTCCTCGTCCCAAGTGTAATGCTAAACAAGAAAACTATTAGACGATGTTAAAAATTTATAATTTTTTGGTTAAAATAAGAAAGAGTGGCAAACTTCTTGCTATAAGGTTACTTTTGCCGCTACACTATTTATACGATGAAACTAGTGTCACCTGCTGGTAGAACGTTTACAGCATATTTATTTACAAAATAAAATTCAATTTAAATATGATATTATGATAGAAGACGTATACTATTTTATTAAGCATAATTGATACGAAAAAATCGTATTAAAATAACAATGCTAAACAAGAAAACTATTAAAACCAAGTAGACGATGTTAAAAATTTATAATTTTTTGGTTAAAATAAGAAAGAGTGGCACACTTCTTGCTATAAGGTTACTTTTGCCGCTACACTATTTATACGATGAAACTAGTGTCACCTGCTGAAAAAACGTTTACAGCATATTTATTTACAAAATAAAATTCAATTTAAATATGATATTATGATAGAAGAAGACGAATACTATTTTATTAAGCATAATTGATACGAAAAAATCGTATTAAATAACTAGTCAAATTCTAACGACAATAAAAAATAGGAGCGTTCTGCGAGCGACGTACGTAGCTACATGACTACAGTTTTATTTTCAGTCTCTACTCTCTATACTCTCTCTCGATTATTCTTCGAAGACACCCCATGCACTATACACACCATGCCACTACCTTCGAGCCTCTAATGTTTGTTATTTTACAGATACATAATAGTTTTGTCTGAAGTTATATTAAAATATTCTAATCAAAATTATAACAATAAAACCATAGTTAAATTATTTTCAAGCTCTAGGACTAATGAGATAGTAATGAAGATAGAATCAAATTAACTATGATTAAACAAATAGTAGTATAGAAAATTAGTTTGACCTTACTTGGCTTTAAGCCAAGTTCGATGTCACCTACAGCATAAGCTACTAATTATTCCATGCCTACAGATAGAAAGTTAATTTACAAAATATAATTAAATTGAAATAAGGTTTTTTAAGAGAGCACTAGAACTATTTATTATAGAATTTAAATTAAGCATAATTAGTTTTTAAAAGAATCGTACGCCTTTATTTCGTAATGTAGCTATAGTCCTACTTCCTACTAATCTAGCGTGCCATAGTGACAAAAAGATAATAGCAAATTCATTTACAAAATATAATTAAATTTAAATCATATATTATGATCGCGGATTACTAGCAATATTTTATTATATAATTTAAATTGAGAGTAATAAACTTTTAAAAATATTTTCCCTTTAAATGGGGACTTATAAAGAATTATACGCGGCGCTACTATGACCCAGCCTAGCTTCTGTAGAGCATCCATCACAGATTTAACAAGTTGGGAAACAAAATATTACCTCTCCTCGTCCCAAGTCTAATTGTAATTAAGAAAACTAATGAAACCAGGTAGTCGATGTTAAAAATTGATTTTATAATAGGTATGATTATACTTTGAGTGGGATCAGCCGTAAGAGGCGTAATTCACTTCCTATCTACCGGAAACTATTTTTATAGTATATGTCAGACCTTGACGACTTCCGGAAACCAAAAAAAAAAAAAAAATAAAAAATAAATAATTATTTGGTAGGTTTTTACACTTTTTATTTATTTTTTTTTTTTTTTGGTGGGACCTAACCTAACCTAACCTAACCCAACCCAACCTAACCCATGTAAAAAAAACTGAAAAAAAAAAAACTGAAAAAAAAAAAAAAAAAAAAACTTTTTTTGGTTTCCGGAAGTCGTCAAGGTCTGATATATACTATAAAATAGTTTCCGGTAGATAGGCGGTGAATTACGCCTGTTACAGCTGATCCCACTCAAAGTATAATCTTACCTTATATTTAAAATATATATATATATATAAAATAAGAAATAGGAGTGGCACACTTCTTGCTATAAGGTTACTTTTGCCGCTACACTACACGATGAAACTTATGTCACCTGCTGGTAGAAAGTTACAGCATATTTATTTACAAAATAAAATGAAATTTAAATATGATATTATGATAGCAGAAGACTAATACTATTTTATTAAGCATAAATGATACGAAAAAATCGTATTAAAATAACAAGAAAACTAATGAAACCAGGTAGACGATGTTAAAAATTTATTTTATAATTTTTGGGTTAAAATAAGAAAGAGGAGTGGCACACTTTTTGCTATAAGGTTACTTTTGCCGCTACACTATTTACACGATGAAACTAGTGTCACCTGTTGGTAGAACGTTTACATCATATTTATTTCCAAAATGAAATTAAATTTAAATATGATATTATGATAGAAGAAGACTAATACTATTTTATTAAGCATAAATGATACGAAAAAATCGTATTAAAATAATTAGTCAAATTCTAATGACAATTAAAAATAGGAGCGACGTATTCAGCTACATGGTCATGTTTAGTTTTATTTTCACTCTCTTGAAAGAGTCGAATATTCTACGAAGAGACCCCATGCTCCGTGCAAGCACGGACGCGCCATACCTACCTTAATTTTCGAGCCTCTGTTATTTTACAGATACATAATAGTTGAAGTTTATCTTAAATTAAAATTATTCTAACCAAAAGTAAAACAATAAAACCATAATTAAATTATTTTCAAGCTATAGGACTAAATTAAACGTAATGATGATAGAATTCAATTAACTATGATTAAACAAATTGTAGTTGAAATGGATTTTACAAGAATAAACACAACTGAATTTCTAGATTATTTATTATTAATTAATTTAAACCTAAGACTGAATTAAAGAGAATGATGTGATAAAACAAATTATAGAAAATGACTTAATGAGTTTGACCTTCCTTGACTGAAAGGTATTAAGGTAAGCTTTAAGCCGAGTTCGAGGGAAACTAGTGTCACCTACAGCATAAGCTACTAATTATTCCATGCTTACAGATAGAAAGTTAATTTACAAAATATAATTAAATTTAAATATGATTTTTTGAGAGAGGACTAGAACTAATTATTATAGAATTTAAATCAAGCATAATTAAAGTTTTTAAAAAAACCGTACGCCTTTATTTCGTTATACTGCTGTAGTCCTACTTCCTACTAATCTAGCGTCACCTGTGACAAAAAGTTAACGTCAAATTAATTTAATAAATATAATTAAATTTGAATATTATATTATGATCGTTTAAGACTAGTAATATTTTATTTTATAATGTAAATTACGAGTAATAAGCTTTTAAATTTTTTTTTTAATTGGATACATATATAAAGAATTATACGCGACGCTACTATTACACGGCCTGGCTTCCGTAAAGCACCTATCACAGATTTAAGATGTTTTTATCTCAGATTCTACCATGTACTTATAGCATAACCGCTAGCGCGTTGGCATGGCTATCCCAAAAGTTAACAGCGTCGAGCGCGGACAGTGACTGGGAGGGAGACCTCCTGTGAGAGATTTTATTTGAAATGAAAATTTCAGAATTTGGAAATTGTACCGCCACCTATGAGAAGAGTTTTGAACTAAAATAGAATTTTCTTGCGATGACGTAATTGCGAACACGGCGAACGACGGACACACACACACACCTACACACACACACACCCACACACACACACACCCACACACACGATCAGGACAGAACCTCTCCGTGAACTAAAGTTCACTCGGAGAGGTAAAAAGTTTTTATCTCAGATTTCTTCATAAACTTATAGCATATTCGTTAGCGCGTTTGTATGGCTATCCCAAAAGCAAGCAGCGTTGAGCGCGGACCGTAACTGGCAGGGAGACCTCCTATGAGATGTTTTAATTAAATAGGAAATTTCAAAATTTGGTAATTGTACTAGGATATTAGAATTTTCTTGCGATGACGTAATTGCGAACACCGCGAACGATGGCCACACACCCACACACTAACGATTAGGACAGAGCCTCTCCGTGAACTAAAGTTCACTCGGAGAGGAAATTAGGCATAGAGTCTAGATAATGCGAATTAAATCGCCATATAAGAAAAGCACTATATTCAAGGATATTTCTCAAGTAGGCGTGTGAAAGGCCTTTCATCACCGCTATAAAGGAGGTCTTTCTCCACGGCTAAATGGAGCTATCGAAGCAGCCATAGCCAGTTCCGAAAATACGAGGCACCATCGCCCAAGCGAACGGTCGGACTCACCGCGAGCGTAAAAGCCGACGTAAACCGCGAGTGACGAATTTGTATATCTCGCTTATATTCGGAGAACCCGGTAGGGTTCTATGTTATGGGCTGATCATCATCTGTAATGCAATTTTGATTTCCTTAAAAAATTGGACCTTTAGCCAACCAGAACGCTCCATTTCCCCGTTGAAATAACATTAAAATCGACTTTTTCGAGGACAAGTCCTGTGCATCGCAGAACTAAACGAGCAATTATTTGTTACAGTTAAAATCAATTTTAAGTGGTAGAGCAAGGTTCGAATGTGTGCCTTTTCCAAGTTTCATTTAAAAATATTAAGTCTAAGTATTTTAAAATCAATTCTGAAGTTGACCCTTTTTTTTGGTACTTAGCTGGTTTCGCGCATGGCCAAATTCGTAATGTTATTCTATGGGATTTGGTTTTTTGAAAGTGGCTTACCTTTCAGGTTTTTTTTTAATACTTCCGGATATTTTTAAAACTTGGATTTTCCGTGTGGTATGAATTAATATTCGAGCTTTATTTTAAGACTAATTTCATAATTTTGCACCATTTACTTGGCCCACAATCTATTTATGAAAATGGACGAAAAATTAAAGCGGACAAATTGAGTGGGCAAAAACCTAAGCCTTATTTGACAAATTAGGCTTAGGTTTTCTATAGCTTTTTAAATTCACGCGCAGCAGCGCGCTTGGTTTGGAGGCTATGGGTATTGAACGCTAATGACTTAATTTCTCCTCCTTCATATTTTTGCCGTTTTTATAAATAGACTGTGGCCAAACTAATCGGTGTAAAATTATGAAATTAGTCTTAAAATAAAACCCGAAAAATATCTGGAAAATAAATCTGAAAGGTAAGTCTCTTACAAAAAATCTAAATCCCATAGAATAACATTAAGTTTCAATTTCTCCGCCTTAAAACTTAAAGGTACAGACCGGGATAAAAAAAAGTGTGTCTTAAATTATAGAGCGTAAATTAAAACGACTAATATCATATCGCAAAAAATTTAATAGTTAGTAGATATTTGCGTTTATTATAAGCAAAAAGTGATCTCGAGTGAATGCCATTTTAGTTTTTTCATACCCTTTCGATGCCTGCTGAGGATCGGCTTCGTCGATTGGTTTATTTCTCACCTAAAGTCACTTGACTCTAGCTGAATATAGATGTGGGTATAAGCGCGCTCAATTTCTTTAGAGTGAAATAAGATATGCCGGGCCGAAACATAGGCTACTTCCGAAGGATCCCGAACCTAGCCCTAAGGATCCCGAACCTAGCCCTAAGGATCCCGAACACTAACCCGAAGGTCGGTCGGCCAGCTAAGCTAGTAGTAGTCAGTACTAGGTATTAACCGAGTCTTAATAAGTTGATTCATTAATTATGCAATTAGGCATGTTTTCGTAGAAAGTTAGAAATCACAATCACAAAATTACAGGTCTTCTTACGAAGTTACGAACAGACGATCCGACTGCAGCCGACTCGAATGGCCTTCGTTTAGCGAATCTTTATTGGGTCACTTAAAGGCCAATCATTGAAGCAGATCTTTATTTTTAAAACTCGAAATGTCGGGAAGCAAATATGGCGTTCTTCTAGGAACGTAAATTTCGGTTTTAAAGTGATATTTATAAATTTACCAAGACTTAAATCACTATAATGTGTTTTGATTTGTAGGTTTTTAAGCATGCTCTTTCCAATGGAAGTACTTTTAAAGTTGGGTTCCTTTCCCTTTAAAAGTACTCTCCTTTTTTAAAATGTGAAATTCCGAACGACTTGGCATTTCGAACGGCAATAAGGAAGGTATTAATATCCAAAATAATGAAAAAATTAATTTAAATTTAGTTTAAAGGGTTATGGGAAAAATATGAAGATTTCGCTGCGGCTGTCGGAGGTATTTAACATCAAAATTGATGAAAAAATTAATTTAAATTTGGTTTAAAGGGCAATGGGGAAAATATAAAGATTTCGCTGCGGCTGACGGAGGTATTAAATTGAGTTTAAAGGGCACTGGTAAAAATGTAGAGATTTGACTGAATCAAGTGCGGCTGCCGGAGGTATTAACATCAAAAATAATGAAAAAATGAATTTTAATTGGGATTAAAGGGCACTGGTAAAAATGTAGAGATTTGACTGAATCAAGTGCGGCTGCCGCAGCTATTAACATCAAAAATAATGAAAAAATTAATTTTAATTTGGTTTAAAGGGCACTGGTAAAAATGTATAAATTTGACTGAATCAAGTGCGGCTGCCGCAGCTAGTAACATTAAAAATGATGAAAAAATTAATTTTAATTGGGTTTAAAGGGCACTGGTAAAAATGTAAAAATTTGACTAAATCAAGTGCGGCTTCCGGAGGTATTAACATCAAAAATAATGAAAAAATTAATTTTAATTGGGTTTAAAGGGCACTGGTAAAAATGTATAAATTTGACTGAATCAAGTGCGGCTGCCGGAGGTATTAACATCAAAAATAATGAAAAAAATAATTTTAATTGGGATTAAAGGGCACTGGTAAAAATGTAGAGATTTGATTGAATCACTTTTTAAAGGGCTAGTCTTTTAATATAGAAGTTAACACTTTCGTGTTAGACTGAAGTGACAGATATTATATCAAAAATGTCTTTGCGAACAAAGACCCAGAGGGACATGTTATGACCTTGAATGTCTGAAGTGACAGATATTAAATTTTCTTTAAAACATTAAATTTTAATACAATTAAATTTTCTTTTAAAACATTAAATTTTAATACAATTAAATTTTCTTTTAAAACATGAAATTTAAATATAATTAGATTTTATTTTAAAACGAAATTTAAATATAATCTCAATCCGGCACGATTTAGAGTTTCAAATTTCAAAACAACAGATTTCATTCACTCGGAAATATTTAAGAAAAAACATAACAGACGATTTTCTCCCATTGACGCTTAACATAAAATTTCGCTTAATTATTTTTCAGGGATTACGTGTCAAACAAAACGAAACTTTTCGTTCGATAGAAAAATTTACTTAATTTTGCATTGGCTTTAGGCATAGAATCAAAGTTCTATGATCTGATCTCATACCTTAATTGGATAATGTTTTCTAGGGATAATGTTTTATTATAACTTCTCGACTTTAGTCGAGGCAATTCCTTCATGTTAACTTACGAATGCTTATACAAGGAATTTAAAGGGAATAAAAAATCCTCATATTTTAATTTTTAATCTAGGTTGCAAACGAACAAACCTAATCCATGGATAATGTTTTGTTATAACTCCTCGACTTTAGTCGAGGCAATTCGTTCATGTTAACTTATGAATGCTTATACAAGGAATTTAAAGGAATAAAAAATCCCCATAGTTTAATTTTTAATCTAGGTTGCAAACGAACAAACCTAATCCATGGATAATGTTTTATTATAGCTCCTAAAAACTAATTAGTGGTCCCTTATGGAAATCATCATTTAAACTGTACGGTTTTAATGAAAAGAAAAACGAAAGTATTACAATTTATTTAAAAACCTTATCCGCTCTAAAATTCGTCGCTTTGAAATTCTCTTCCCTCGCGTGCACAATATAGCTTTGAAAGTACAAATTGTTATGGTTTGCGTCGTCTGCTAAGTTAGAAAAGAAGGTGACTTTAAACGGGCTTTAAAAAACACATTTCCCTTTATCATATACCCATTCCAAAAAACCGGCGAGTATTTTTAACGATCCGTTCAATTGCGAGTCGTGGAAATTCGGGTTAAATAAAGAAAACAAAAAGTGGACTCGCGCTAATTTGAAAAATAACTGTTCAATACACGTTTTCCCTGAAAAATAATTAAGCGAAATTTAATGTTAAGCGTCAATGGGAGAAAATCGTCTGTTATGTTTTTTCTAAAATATTTCCGAGTGAATAAAATCAGTTGTTTTGAAATTTGAAACTCTAAATCGTGCCAGATTGTGATTATATTTAAATTTCGTTTTAAAAGAAAATTTAATTATATTTAAATTTCATGTTTTATAAGAAAATTTAATTGTATTAAAATTTAATGTTTTAAAAGAAAATTTAATATCTGTCACTTCAGACATTCAAGGCCATAACATGTCCTTCTGAGTCTTTGTTCGCAAAGACATTTTTGATATAATATATATAGGAAGAGAAACGATATGTAAACAAAGTTAAAAACAAGATGCACAAGGCAGCCTTAAAGCTTTCCGCTTTTTAGAGTAAGATATAGAAAGACACCCGTTTACAAAGCCTTTATTAACACTGCGTATAACCATAATTAATTTTTACCTCTCCGAGTGAACTTTAGTTCACGGAGTTCTGTCCTGATCGTGTGTGTGTGTGTGTGTATGTCTGTCGTTCGCGGTGTTCGCAATTACGTCATCGCAAGAAAATTCTAAGAAAGTTCACTACTCTTCTCATAGGTGGGTCATTCCATGAGGAATCAGGGAGTGTTCACACCATGGGTCGGCCGATTTTGTTCAAACTTGTAACACTTGTTTATAGGCCCAATTTATGTACGAAACCCGATTATTGCGCCAAAATATTGAATAGGACGAGAATTACAGCGATTTTAAAAATACCCTCATTTTCAGTTTTGGCCGATGACGTTTTTGGTACATTTTAGAAAAAATTCAATATGTACATTTTCTGTTGAGATACAATTTTGAAATTTTGCCCACTTATAGAAAACTTTGTGGCTAATACGCTGACATTAAGTTCGTACGGCTGCGATAATTACAGGTCTCGTTATTGACTCCTAAAGTCAAAAGTTTTTTTTTCGGGGGGGGGGGTCCGCTCAATAGCCCACAGCCAAAAAGGTGCAACTTCAATTTCTTCGAAATAACCATGTTTAAATAGCTAATGGCAAGGGCTTTCAGGAAATATTAATATCGATGTGACTATTTGGGCAATAAGAGGAGTTTTTGAGAAAAAAACAAAATCATATTTTTTTAATATTTTTTCAAAATTTCTATAATTTTAATATTTATTTAAGTAAAGAAATCCAAATTAATAATTTTTTTGAGAACAGGTACTTGATTCTTTTTAAATCTTTTAAAGTAATTTTGAAAACCTGTGGTTTTTGACCAGTTAATGTAGGAGCTGATACTTTGCACAAAATGCAGCTCAGGGGAACAAAACATTTATCTGGCTTCTTTCGCCATGTTAAGAAATTGTTTTTGTCTCTCTTCATAAAGTTCATTAGGCAATCCATTTCCTCTTGACATTTCTCCACAACGATACCGATGAACCATTCTTGATCATAAATTGCCGCAAAATATTGTCCGATTTCAATATCTTCTAGTAAGATGGCTTCTTCAGCGTACTTAGTTACTTTGACTGTTGTAAAAAATCGTTAGTAGAAATTCTATGCATTTGAAGTTGGTTTTTGGAAATTGGAACAAATCTGTGGTGACTACGAGTGCCTACAACAGTGCTTGCATTAAATAATCTGGCTTTTTAAGAAATTGTTTTTGTCTCTCTTCATAAAGTTCATTAGGCAATCCATTTCCTCTTGACATTTCTCCACAACGATACCGATGAACCATTCTTGATCATAAATTGCCGCAAAATATTGTCCGATTTCAATATCTTCTAGTAAGATGGCTTCTTCAGCGTACTTAGTTACTTTGACTGTTGTAAAAAATCGTTAGTAGAAATTCTATGCATTTGAAGTTGGTTTTTGGAAATTGGAACAAATCTATGGTGACTACGAGTGCCTACAACAGTGCTTGCATTAGATAATCTGGCTTTCTGCGCTTCTTTCAAATCTTTTATTTCTTCTTTCGCCACATAAAAGAACTTTATCCCTTTAATATGTTCATTAGCAAATTGAAAAAATTGGAGTGGCGAAAGAAGAAATAAAAGATTTGAAAGAAGCGCAGAAAGCCAGATTATCTAATGCAAGCACTGTTGTAGGCACTCGTAGTCACCACGGATTTGTTCCAATTTCCAAAAACCAACTTCAAATGCATAGAATTTCTACTAACGATTTTTTACAACAGTCAAAGTAACTAAGTACGCTGAAGAAGCCATCTTACTAGAAGATATTGAAATCGGACAATATTTTGCGGCAATTTATGATCAAGAATGGTTCATCGGTATCGTTGTGGAGAAATGTCAAGAGGAAATGGATTGCCTAATGAACTTTATGAAGAGAGACAAAAACAATTTCTTAACATGGCGAAAGAAGCCAGATACATGTTTTGTTCCCCTGAGCTGCATTTTGTGAAAAGTATCAGCTCCTACATTAACTGGTCAAAAACCACAGGTTTTCAAAATTACTTTAAATGATTTAAAAAGAATCAAGTACCTGTTCTCAAAAAATAATTAATTTGGATTTCTTTACTTAAATAAATATTAAAATTATAGAAATTTTGAAAAAATATTAAAAAAATATGATTTTGTTTTTTTCTCAAAAACTCCTCTTATTGCCCAAATAGTCACATCGATATTAATATTTCCTAAAAGCCCTTGCCATTAGCTATTTAAACATGGTTATTTCGAAGAAATTGAAGTTGCACCTTTTTGGCTGTGGGCTATTGAGCGGACCCCCCCGAAAAAAAACTTTTGACTTTAGGAGTCAATAACGAGACCTGTAATTATCGCAGCCGTACGAACTTAATGTCAGCGTATTAGCCACAAAGTTTTCTATAAGTGGGCAAAATTTCAAAATTGTATCTCAACAGAAAATGTACATATTGAATTTGTTCTAAAATGTACCAAAAACGTCATCGGCCAAAACTGAAAATGAGGGTATTTTTAAAATCGCTGTAATTCTCGTCCTATTCAATATTTTGGCGCAATAATCGGGTTTTGTACGTAAATTGGGCATATAAACAAGTGTTCCAAGTTTGAACAAAATCGGCCGACCCATGGTGTGAACACTCCCTGATTCCTCATGGAATGACCCAGGTGGCGGTACAATTTCCAAATATTGAAATTTCCTATTTAAATAAAACATCTCGCAGGTGGTCTCCCTCCCAGTTACTGTCCGCGCTCGACGCTGCTTTGCTTTTGAGATATCCATGCGAACGCTCTAACGCCTTTGTTATAAGCACTTGAAGGAATCATAGATAAAAACCTCTTAAATCTGGAAGGGGTGCACTACGGAAGCCAGGCCGTGTTATAGTAGCGCCGCGTATAATGTTTTATATGTATCCAATTAAATAAAAAAATTAAAAGCTTATGACTCGTAATTTAAATTATAAAATAAAATATTACTAGTCTTAAACGATCATAATATAATATTTAAATTGAATTATATTTGTTAAACGAATTTGCCATTAACTTTTTGTCACGAGGTCACGCTAGAATAGTAGGAAGTAGGACTATAGCAACATAACGAAATAAAGGCGTACGATTTTTTTAAAACTTTAATTATGCTTGATTTAAATTTTATAATAATTAGTTCTAGTCCTCTCTCAAAAAATCATATTTAAATTTAATTATATTTTGTAAATTAACTTTCTATCTGTAGGCATGGAATAATTAGTAGCTTATGCTGTAGGTGACACTAGTTTCCCTCGAACTCGGCTAATACCTTTCAGTCAAGAAGGTCAAACTCATTTAGACATTTTCTATAATTTGTTTAATCACATCATTCTCTTTAATTCAGTCTTAGGTTTAAATTAATTAATAAAAAATAATCTAGAAATTCATTTGTGTTTATTCTTGTAAAATTCATTTCAACTACAATTTGCTTAATCATAGTTAATTTTATTCTATCATCATTACGTTTAATTTAGTCCTATAGCTTGAAAATAATTTAATTATGGTTTTATTGTTTTAATTTTGGTTAGAATAATTTTAATTTAAGATAAACTTCAACTATTATGTATCTGTAAAATAACAGAGGCCCGAAAATTAAGGTAGTGGTATGGCGCGTCCGTGCTTGCATGGAGCGTGGGGTCTCTTCGTAGAATATTCGAGTCTTTCGAGAGAGTGAAAATAAAACTAAACATGTAACTGAATACGTCGCTCTCGGGACGCTCCTATTTTTAATTGTCATTAGAATTTGACTAGTTATTTTAATACGATTTTTTGTATAATTTATGCTTAATAAAATATTATTATTCTTCTTCTATCATAATATCATATTTAAATTTAATTTTATTTTGTAAATAAATATGCTGTAAACGTTCTACCAGCAGGTGACATAAGTTTCATCGTGTAAATAGTGTAGCGGCAAAAGTAACTTTATAGCCAAAAGTGTGCCACTCCTCTTTCTTATTTTAATCCCAAAAATTATAAAATAAATTTTTAACATCGTCTACCTGGTTTCATTAGTTTTCTTGTTTTGCATTGTTATTTTAATACAGTTTTTTCGTATCAATTATGCTTAATAAAATTGTATTAGTCTTCTGCTATCATAATATCATATTTAAATTTAATTTTATTTTGTAAATAAATATTATGTAAACGTTCTACCAGCAGGTGACACTGTTAAATCGTATAAACCGTGTAGCGACAAAAGTATCCATATAGCACGAAGTGTGCCACTCTTCTTTCTTATTTTAACCTAATTATAAAATAAATTTTTAACATCGTCTACCTGGTTTCATTAGTTTTCTTGTTTACAATTAGACTTTGGACGAGGAGAGGTAATATTTTGGTTTCCCATCTTGTTTAATTTATTTTGGTACATTTTAAGTTGCCGTTTTCTGCCACAATGGCGCTTCCGAATGTAGGGTTTTACGTCAAAACGTTTTTGAAGTTTCGTTTCCCGGGCAAAAATTCCCTTCAGTGCGCATGATCGACACTCCCAGAGCGCAGCTGTAAGGGGTTGAGAGAAAGAGGAGGGAAACAAGGCGGCATGAGGCTCTTCCGCTTGCGGGGCCGCTGGGCTGTTATACGGGCACGGGAATAGGAGATGCCGTGCCCGTTACGGCTAGAGTCCGAGACGGTGATTTTTATAGGTAGCCACATAAGTTCGCTAACCGAAGAAACTGTTTTCGAAATCGCTTTTCGATGAAACACTGGTTGAATTTGTTACGAGTTAAAGAACTTATTTATAATTTATTGTTTTGTTCCGTTGAAATAATAAATTAAACCTTAATTTCGGGCCTGACTTCAAACTTACAATCATTAGCGCTTAAACTGAAAACCTATCTTGCCTCTGATTGGCTTAAAAGTTGGAGCAGGCACCTCGAAAACAGGGAGTCGTGAGTTTTTCAAAACTTGTTTTCCTTGCCGCTTTTCGGCTTGAGCGTTATTAATTGGAAAATATTCATTGTAATTCATTACTAATTGGTACTTTTGAAGGCAAAATATCTAAATAAACGCTAGATTTCAAAATTAACGCTACTCTACGTAAGTAAAGTTTTTGCGGGGAAAATAGCCTTCAGAATCTTTGGTAGGAAATTCTTAGCCTGTTTAAAAAAACTCTACATTGGAAATCGCCATCGATGATTACAATTGCGCAAAAACAAGCAGACGAATTGCTATTCCTATCGCCCAGTTTGAAATGAGCATGCACAGGCCTTCTAAAAATTCCGTAGGCATTGACTGAGGACGAACACTAACAGAGAATTCTTGATTTCGCGGTTTCATTTCAAAGATTTCGTGATTTCGCGATTTCGTTTCAAAGATTTCGTCGGAGATTTCGCAATGATTTCGTGATTTCGTCGGAGATTTCGCAATGATTTCGTGATTTCGTCGGAGATTTCGAAATTTCGCGATTTCTTCAAAGATCCCGTCAATTCTTCAAAGATTTCAGGATTTTGTATGAAAGATTTCGCGAGAAGCGTACGGGATTTCGTGTAAATGTCGGACCCCTCGGGGTAAGGTTCAAAAAACGGAATAAAAAATAACGGTAATAACGAAAACTAAGTAGTAACTGAGTGGATAGGGAACAGAACGAATTAAATTGATAATAAACAGGTTAAATTAAAAAAAAAAAAAAAATAATCAATGAAAAAAAACTAAAAACAAGATGGTTAAGCCAATAGGAATAGCTAGACCCCCTTTTGGCTCGTCCCCCCCCTTTTTTTTGGCCGTGTACTTAATGGCCGGTGTTTTATTGACCGGACCCTCGTGACCTTCACGATGCTTCGAGGGGTAGGGGGTGAGATGTATTACATTCTCTTTCGCATTGACGTCACGGGCCAGGTGTGCATCTATCTCAAAAGTGGGTGGTATACTCTCCTCATGCTATGCCTTACTCTTGTCAAGGTCAATACGTTTTTGGATATATATCCCAAGCCATCAATGCTGTAAAATTTCTCAAAAAAAAAACCCACATTCCAAACTTTTTAAGGCAAATCTTCTCCTATTCACGATTTTTTAGTTACGCTTCTACGTACAAGTAAATTTAGGAAACTTATGTATCGGAAAAAAACACACAAAATTTAAATTTCACATATTTATTTTAGATTTAAATATAATTATTTTAAGCCGTTTTAACAATCTTTCTTTTAGAAAAGCGGACTGTCCCTCTATTATAGTGTACACGTTAAAAGCTTTTATCCTCTAATTGAGTCTCGAAATCAGTTATAATTTTAAAGGGAGACACGTACGTGGAAAAATAAGACATTACCATATCAAAATTCTCGTGGTCTACGGTCTCTTGAAATCCAAGAGGGTATTCATAGATGGGAAGGAGGATTCGGTAGATATTGTCCCGATGAAAAGTGAGAACATCGAGCATTATGTTAAACACTTCGCAATGTTCTTGGAGTCGTTTTAAATGAGCGTTTATAAAAGTCATTAATCGGCTCAATTCATTAGCTTCGATGGCGTTAATTGAGAAGCGGTGGCTCCCTCCTCCGGTGATGAGAATCTCGAAGGTTAGAGAATTCTGGGCGGCTTGGGCGGAGATGGTCCGGTTTATGTCTTCACACAGTATGACGTCGAAAGAAGTTTCGTCATAGCATGTTGTCCATCCTGCGAGGGGGCCAATCCGGGCCGAAAGAGTGGTCCAAGTTGAGGCGTCGAATCGAAAGGAATCCGCTGCGCCGGGATCCTTATCGGATTTTCGGCATAATCGTACTTCAATGTCAAAGTCCCGTACAAATCCAAAACTTAGGAACGTTTGTTCACCAAGATGAAATCTAGCGTTAATTTTTCTGGGTTTAATTGCTATCTTTCTTTTCGCTGGTACATCAATTTCCTTGCTAGCCATCATAACTTGGTCCGAAAGGGTCTTAGAAAACCCGTTAAACTGCAGATTACTAGAGAACGATGTTTAGCCGCGCTCGTTCGAGGACGAATGATGGAGTATTAGAATCATCTCTTCAATAAAGCGTACGATGACGTAAAACAGTTGAGCTCAACCATTGGTCCACGGCAAATCACGTGACTGAAAGGTTGCATTTTTTAGTTTCACTCTTGGCTTCATTCTGTAGACCTGTGATGTCAAAACGTCGAGCTCAACCATTGGTTCCCGACAGACCAGGTGATTGGGAGGTTACATTTTCGGTTTCATTCTGAGGGTCTATCTTAATGTTTAAATTTTGGAACCAAAATTTTAAAAATTCTAAAACGCCCGTCAGCAAGAACGTACATATAATTAATACAATGTATTTAGGATTTTTAATTATACGATCCGAGAGCGTAGAAGTATTCGATGCGTCCATCTCTTATTTTGGAAATATAATGAGCTACAGACCTAAATATACTTAATATATATTCAAAACTTTAGTAATGGTTCTCAACCATCTTGTTGTTTTTTTTAAGCTTGACCATAAAGGCCCAAATTTATCTGTAACATTCCGATGTGAGAGAATACAATACTCGCTGCGTCTTTACGTAGAGGGGTTTTACCCCTGACAAGAGGGAACCTGTTTTTTTTTCCACCAGTTCCTGATAATGCCCCACAAAAAAAAGCGGTTTTGGCACGAATTTTCAGGTGATTCAGGGACTATTCTCAACCCTCTTTTTCAATGCATATAATACTGGGGGAGCATCCTCATCTCCCTTATATATATAATCTCAATATTCCGATGTGAGAGAATACAATACTCTCTGCGTCTTTACGTAGAGGGGTTTTACCCCTGACAAGAGGGACCTGTTAAGCGGTTTTGGCGCGAATTTTCAGGTGGTTCAGGGTCTATTCTCAACCCTCTTTTTCAATGCATATAATACTGGGGGAGCATCCTCATCTCCCTTATATATATAATCTCCAAATTCCGATGTGAGAGAATACAATACTCGCTGCGTCTTTACGTAGAGGGGTTTTACCCCTGACAAGAGGGACCTGTTAAGCGGTTTTGGCGCGAATTTTCAGGTGGTTCAGGGTCTATTCTCAACCCTCTTTTTCAATACATATAATACTGAGGGAACATGATCAGTGTGGGATAAATCCCAAATTGGCTGATTTTGTGGGTTTTTTGACTTTGACGGGGTTTTAACGATTTTTTTTTTTTTTTTTCAAAATATTTTTCAAGCTTAATCAGAGTTCGCTTTCTTTCCACAATACAAAATATCAAATTCAGATTCAGTAAAACGCGAGGAAAAATAATAGTATTAGGTCGTTTGTTTTGTTATTTCCCCTCCGTCAATGTTATACCACGTGTTCAGTGAAATTTCTGTATTTTTGAAATTTTTCACAGTGGGGGGGGGGGGGGGGCACTTGCCAATAAAGTTTCAATTCTATGTAGCTAGCCCTCTTTATTATAGTCCACCGTAGTTTGCAGCGTGTACAAACTTATGCTATCCGTTATCTCTGTCAATCATTTGTTTATTGTGATATTGAAAGCCTACCTTTACGCGTGCTATCATGTGTGAATGTCTTTTAAATGCAGCTGGTTGGCTCTCTGCAGTTCACCTTAATTTGGCAGGACATATAAATATAATCCTGCTCTTACTGTTATCTCTATGAATTGTTTACTTAGAATTAGAAATATAGGGAGCCTCAGTCATCACTTTTCACGTGCTGACAATTTAAACTAGGGAGTTGAGCAAGAAAAAGAATCCCCCAAACTCAGGTTGATACTAATAGTTGGTATTAAAAATAACTTTGGAACCAGTTATTACCATTAAAATGAGCTGTTAAAAAGCACCTGTTTCTATTGAAGATGTTGCCTTTTTCAAGGTTGAGTCAAAGTGTAGGATTATCTATACTTTTGCCAGCCTTGAAACCAACAAAAAGAGCCGTTAAATATAACCCGTTTCTACGGAAGATGTTGCCTTTTTTCAAGGTTGGGATGAGGTGAAGTTTTACAGTAAAAATTATACATGTGATTTTTGTCACTTGGAATTTGGAAATAGGAATCAGTTTGGATAGATAATTCAGATAAAGTGGTCAGTTAAAATAGTTAAAAATAGATTGATAGACAAATGGTCGTGTAAATAGTTTTTATCGCTAACGTATTTCCACAATACGCCACCGATACGCGAAACGTATTACAGTTAGGAGATATAGGGTATCAATCATAAAATATCAGAAGAATCCAGATCATATCAGATTCAGAAGTAAAAATGTCGGATTCGGAATCTGGGTATACCACTCCACCCACAAACGGCGCAAAGTGAAGTGCACTAAAAACGAGCAAAACAGACAAACCAGGGAAAGGATGAAAACGTTTCAAAACAGCTGGCTGGAAAATGACGAATTTAAAGGTTGGTTGAGATCCATAAATAATGATCCTTTAAAATGTCAATGTATCGCTTGCAACGTAAAATTTGGTTGCGGTAAAAGCGAACTTGAAAGGCAAGCAAAAACAAACAAGCATCTTCAAAACATGAAAAATCTCGCCAACAACCAAACCCTTTTTGGAAGTTTTAAAAAATCGAATGTTCCCGAATCAGAAAAAAATCCCATTAAATTCGCTGAGATAAAGTTGGCTTCCTTTTTCGCTGAACACAACATCGCCATGCACACTGTTGATCATTTGATCCCAGTTTTGAAACAATGCTTCCCGGACTCAAAAATTGCAAAAGAAATGACTTTAGGACGAACAAAATGAACTGCAATTTTAAACAATGTAATTTCAAAAGTTGAAACTGAAAAGACTGTGAAAGCCATTCAAAATTCTAAATTTTCGGTTCTAATTGATGAGAGTACAGATGTTGCGGATTATAATAATATGTGTGTGTTAGTCCGTTATGTGGATGAAAAGTGCGGTAAGGCTAAAACTGAGTTGCTAGAACTTGTGAAATTGGATGCTAAAGACTGTTCGGGCGAAAAATTGTATAAGGGATTCAAAGAGTGTTTAGAAAAATTTGAAGTTCCACTAGAAAATATTATATCTTGTGACCCCGTCACATAGCTCACCCCCACTATAACCCTCAATTTTTTAATTTTTGTAATTAATGTGTATTATAAGCCTATTTTTTGTATTTATTATGTGTCACCTTCCCTTTAAAAGAAACTATTTTAACTTAAAAACGGGTAAAATATAAAAACCCCATTTCCTTCCGAACAAAGGACCGGATAGCCAAAATTTCCCGAACTCTAAGAAGGTCCAATGCTAAAGATCCCCTCTAGACAAAGTAAAACTTCATGTGACCCTATTTCTACAAAACGATACCAATAAACCCCCGCTTCAATAACCCCCTCAAAAGAACTAACGAGATGACATCGACTTTCACGTTCATGGTCACTCGGACTCCCAAACTTTTCCACAACTCGCTGGAAAAAAACCTCGGATGGCACTTCATCCCACATTTCCCAACTAGAAACATCTCTAGGAGCATCACCTAAACGACCATCGATGGGTCACGGGAACGCGACCTACAGGCATCGTGGCGCCTAACCAAAACTTTCGATTGCCCAACGCGTACCAATACCGCACCTGAAACCGCCTTCTATCCCCTCCCCCGAACCGAGGCATAAAGGAGAGAAGATGGCGAAGGTAAAAGCAGTTCGACTTTGAGATCTCGAAAGGAACCACTGATCACCCCCTAGAAGCCCAGCGCGCTGCGCTGAGGCCGATGATGGAGCCCGCTTAAACTAAGGGTCCGGACTCTGCCATTTTTTTTATCCGCGATCCTTCGGGACATAGTCGCTGTCGAAAACTCTAACTCGCGAAGTAACTTAGAAGAAATCAGTCCCCGCTATAACTTAGAAGATAAAATGAGTCGAAACTCATCTCAATAGTTAGAAACTCACTCAAAAGTTGCCACCCCGCAAGCTGTCCGAGAAATCCCGTCTAACCCCTCAAGGAGAGAGCCAGTGAAACCGATTGGTACAGGAATGGATACGGCTCTACTGTTACGCAACAAAATCCAGCTAATCCGAGAGAAGCGACGGCCCCCGAACCCAACTTTTACGTAAAAACACAGGCAGTGTTGAGTACTTTTTTTATTGTTATATTTTGTTTTATCGTTTGACCACTCAGGGAATTATTCGTGCCCCAAATCTAAATGTCGGCTTGTTGTTGAGATCAAAGTCTAGAAGACCGTAGTATAATTCAACTCCCGTACTTTTTAAGAAAAGATAGAAATCAGAAAAACGTTATCGAGATAGAGAGAGATTAGGATAATCTTTGCTCCCTATTTTAAAACCCCTTTTTATAGGAGGTGAAATTTAATATTAAAAGTGAATAGATATAGATATATCGTAATTTTGAAACCCCTCTAGAAATCCAAAGTAAAAATCTTAGGCACCGTCCGTGCCAAAATCCTCGTATATATATTTAAAACTTAACGTGGGACTCCCTCTTACGAATAAGCAAAGGGCAAGTCTCCTATATATATTTTATAAGCACCTTCCGTGCGCCCAACTCCGTGAGATAACGGGTTGTAACGACCCTCGAGTATATTAAGTATTATCGTTTTTTCACCTAGTAATTAAAGTGTTATATATTTTTGAAAGTGTTATTACAAATGTGCCTTACCATGAATAAAAGAGTGTTATTATTTTGATTGACCAATTGTGAGAAACCATACGTGAAACGAATCTTTTTTCCTCTTCTTCCCACGTGATTAAACTCCTCACGCAATTTATCCCAAACCCCAAAAACACTTTTTTTGTGTAAGCTTTTCTCGTTTTTCCCCGTGATGGTGGCTCTTCGAACATTTTTCCCAAAAAACCAGCGTCTTTTAACCAAATTCGCGGGAAAAAGTTCGAACGCCGCTCGCCAGGCGGAAACGCTCCGGCGAGGGAGGAGAAAAACCCTTATAATATGTTGCTTCTGATGGCGCCTCAGTTATGGTAGGGGTTAATAACTCGTTTATGAGCAGGCTTAAAAACGATGTGCCAAAAGTGATTCTGCTGAAATGTATATGCCATTCTGCTGCTTTAATAGCTAGCAAAGCGTGCGCTAAGCTGCCTAGATCCTGCGAGGAACTCATTAGAGGAGTGTCCACCTACAAATCAAGTAGTGCCAAAAGGTCCGCAATTCTAAGTGAATTCCAAGAGTATTTTGGCGAAGAATCAAGGAAACTTTTAAAACTCGCAAGTACTCGATGGCTCTGTCTACATTCTTGCGTTGTTCGAATATTAGAAAATTGGACAGCGCTTGAACATTATTTTTAATTGGCTGTTGTGGAAGACGGACTCAAAAGCGCCGAAAACATACTGAACGACTTGCGAAACAAGTATACAAAAGTGTATTTCTTGTTTTTGAAATATGTTTTAAACTATTTGAATTCTTTCAACGTATTATTTCAATCGCACAAGATATTGATACATCGCTTAGCCGAAAACTCTGAGAGGTTAGTTAAAGAAATTGGGCAGAACTTTTTAAAGCCTCAAGTACTTAGCGAAAATTTAAAAAGCATTGTTGCAAGCCATCCCGGCAACCAGTTACCTTTGTCAAAGGTTTATATCGGGCCAGAGTGCGAGGAGTTTTTGGATTCATTGCCAGTCGAAACAAATCCCGAGCAAGCCAATATAAGAAAAAGATGTCTGGATTTCTATGTTACGGCGGTAACAGAAATTCAAATGAGGCTCCCCCTAAATAATAGTTTATACAAAAGTTTTAAGTTTATAGACCCCAAAGTGGCCCTACAAGCTAAAGGCAGGGACGAAATCAAAGACCTTGGTGAACTCGCGAAATCTTTAGGAAATTTTGATTCACTTAAATTGGCAATTGAATGGAGAACTCTTCCGTTTAGTTTTAGTGAAATGGAAATTAAAGAAATGAATGAAATTGCACTTGATGACCTTTGGGATAGAATTTCAAAAATTAAAGATTTTGATGACAGATTGAAATTCCCAAATTTAAGCCGCCTAGCTAAGCTCGTTTTGTCAATGCCGTTTTCAAATGCCGAAGCGGAAAGGGTATTTTCAAAGGTTACCGATATAAAAACTAAAAAAAGGAACAAAATGGGTAATGAAAACCTAAATTCCTATTGTGTATTGAGATCCAGTTTTGAAGCCAATAACACAGATTGCACTTCGTTTAAACCAGAAGCTAGGCACTTTGAATTGCATAAATTAAGTATGTATTCTAAAACGTAGTTCCTACAATTGTTTTTTTTCCTTCTTCCACACTAATAAATAAAAAAATACATATTTTGTCAGTTTCGATTATTTCTTGGACGATTGAAAATGCAACACTCACTAATCATATTTAAAAATTAGCGGGTAAAATTGAACTAGTCTGTCGATCTTGTTTACTTATACTAAAAAAAAAAAAATAAACAAGTTGGGAAACCAAAATATTACCTATCCTCGTCCCAAGTCTAATTGTAATTAAGAAAACTAATGAAACCAGGTAGTCGATGTTAAAAATTGATTTTATAATAGGTATGATTATACTTTGAGTGGGATCAGCCGTAAGAGGCGTAATTCACCTCCTATCTACCGGAAACTATTTTTATAGTATATGTCAGACCTTGACGACTTCCGGAAACCAAAAAAAAAAATAAAATAAAATAAAAAATAAATAATTATTTGGTAGGTTTTTACATTTTTTTTTTTTTACATTATTTCACTGGTGGGACCTAACCTAACCTAACCTAACCCAACCCAACCTAACCCATGTAAAAAAACTGAAAAAACAAAAAAAAAAACAAAAAAAAAAAACTTTTTTTGGTTTCCGGAAGTCGTCAAGGTCTGATAAATACTATAAAATAGTTTCCGGTAGATAGGCGGTGAATTACGCCTGTTTCAGCTGATCCCACTCAAAGTATAATCTTACCTTATAGGTAAAATATATATAAAATAAGAAATAGGAGTGGCACACTTCTTGCTATAAGGTTACTTTTGGCGATACACTACACGATGAAACTTATGTCACCTGCTGGTAGAAAGTTACAGCATATTTATTTACAAAATAAAATTAAATTTAAATATGATATTATGATAGCAGAAGACTAATACTATTTTATTAAGCATAACTGATACGAAAAAATCGTATTAAAATAACAATGCTAAACAAGAAAACTAATGAAACCAGGTAGACGATGTTAAAAATTTATTTTATAATTTTTGGGTTAAAATAAGAAAGAGGAGTGGCACACTTCTTGCTATAAGGTTACTTTTGTCGCTACACTATTTACACGATGAAACTAGTGTCACCTGTTGGTAGAACGTTTACATCATATTTATTTACAAAATAAAATTAAATTTAAATATGATATTATGATAGAAGAAGACTAATACTATTTTATTCAACATAAATGATACGAAAAAATCGTATTAAAATAACTAGTCAAATTCTAATGACAATTAAAAATAGGTAGTTCCGAGAGCGACGCATTCAGTTTCATGTTTAGTTTTATTTTCACTCTCTCGAAAGAGTCGAATATTCTACGAAGAGACCCCCACGCTCCGTGCAAGCACGGATGCGCCATACCAGTACCTTAATTTTCGAGCCTCTGTTATTTTACAGATACATAATAGTTGAAGTTTATCTTAAATTAAAATTATTCTAACCAAAATTAAAACAATAAATTAAATTATTTTCAAGCTATAGGACTAAATTAAACGTAATGATGATAGAATCAAATTAACTATGATTAAACAAATTGTAGTTGAAATGGATTTTACAAGAATAAACACAACTTAATTTCTAGATTATTTATTATTAATTAATTTAAACCTAAGACTGAATTAAAGAGAATGATGTGATTAAACAAATTGTAGGAAATGACTAAATGAGTTTGACTTTCCTTGACTGAAAGGTATTAAGGTTAGCTTTAAGCCGAGTTCGAGGGAAACTAGTGTCACCTACCGCATAAGCTACTAATTATTCCATGCCTACAGATAGAAAGTTAATTTACAAAATATAATTAAATTTAAATATGATTTTTTAAGAGAGGACTAGAACTAATTATTATTGAATTTAAATCAAGCATAATTAAAGTTTTTAAAAAAACCGTACGCCTTTATTTCGTTATACTGCTGTAGTCCTACTTCCTACTAATCTAACGTCACCTAGTGACAAAAAGTTAACGTCAAATTTATTTAATAAATATAGTTAAATTTGAATATTATATTATGATCGTTTAAGACTAGTAATATTTTAATTTATAATGTAAATTACGAGTAATAAGCTTTTAAATTTTTTATTTAATTAGATACATATAAAGCATTATACGCGACGCTACTATAACACGGCCTGGCTTCCGTAGTGCACCCCTTCCAGATTTAAGAGGTTTTTATCTAAGAGTCTTTCAAGTGCTTATAGCAAAGTAGTTAGAGCGTTCGCATGGCTATCTCTAAAGCGGAGCAGCGGCGAGCGCGGACAGTGACTGGGTGGGAGACCACCTGTGAGATGTTTTATTTAAATAGGAAATTTCAGAATTTGGAAATTGTGCCGCCACCTATGAGAAGAGTGGTGAACTAAAATAGAATTTTCTTGCGATGACGTAATTGCGAACACCGCGAACGACGGACACACACACACACACGATCAGGACAGAACCTCTCCGTGAACTAAAGTTCACTCGGAGAGGTAAAAAGTCTTAGGCCGTCACGGAAAAATATTGAACGTGTTTTCCGTTGACTTTTAAGAGGGGGCGGAGCTAAAAGAGGGTGCGGGTTTGGCGGGTAAATTTAGCAAGCGACTGTGGGTTTTTCGACTTTCAAACATTGGCAACACTGCGTAACATCCTCATCTCCCTTTATATATATATATAATCTGCATAGAACTTACTAGTGGTACCAAGTAGCCCATGAAAAATAGTATAAAAGAGGACCACAATTAACAGCAAAGATCATCTCGGATCGTGACTTCTAAGATGAGGACATCATCTCTAAAGTATTCCTGTAAACTTCTTGTCGGGAAGAATCTCCATATTATCTCTAAAGTATTCCAGTAAACTTCATGTCGGGAAGAATCTCCAATGTTCTAGTAAAGAATTGGTATTTTTAAAACTAGATAATCTTAGTAAAATCGCGGTCCCATACTGTTCGAAAAGACTCGTGTTCCTTCAATTCTCTGCCACTCACGAAAATTTCAAAGTCTTCGATTTAGTAGTTTTTTTTAAAACTCATAATCGTCGAAAATGGATGCTGAAACTTTAACCTGGGAGATGGAAGATATGGCGTATAATAGGCCTTGGTCCTTGAGTAGAATTTACAAGTTTTACTTTCTACTCTGTACCCTGTAAACTTCTTGTCGGGAAGAATCTCCATATTATCTCTAAAGTATTCCAGTAAACTTCATGTCGGGAAGAATCTCCAATGTTCTAGTAAAGAATTAGTATTTTTAAAACTAGATAATCTTAGTAAAATCGCGGTCCCATACTGTTCGAAAAGACTCGTGTTCCTTCAATTCTCTGCCACTCACGAAAATTTCAAAGTCTTCGATTTAGTAGTTTTTTTTAAAACTCATAATCGTCGAAAATGGATGCTGAAACTTTAACCTGGGAGATGGAAGATATGGCGTATAATAGGCCTTGGTCCTTGAGTAGAATTTACAAGTTTTACTTTCTACTCTGTACCCTACTGAACATCGACCCCGCCATCATTCCGGGAACTCTACCGGCATGTATCCGAATCGTCAACGTCATCGTAATGAAGGCGTTTCTGGATATTCTGGAATTTATGTGTCCCGTACCGAGATCGCCCGAAGCCTGTCAGAACCTAACCGAACTTGAATCCCTCTGTAACCATCTACCGGAGAGACTACACGACCAGTATTTTCATAGATTAGAGAGCCGTAGTCTCATGATATGGCGAAAGGACGTACAAAGTAAAAGTCCTCTAAAGCAAACTGCAGTCTTGGATACCCTCGAACGTCATCTGATGAGTACCCAATTTGATCAAGAAATGCTGGAAAATCTTAATGACGCTGAAACAAAGTACGAGACAATTTAATGGATTCTGAAGGAAACCGTATTGCCATGGAATTATGGCCCGAAAGCCCTCATGGTTCTCAGCATACTATCGATCTGGTGTCAACGCAGGAAGACCCCTTCCTCAGCATGCCGTTTTCGGATGTTTACGGTGACGACTAAGAAAATATGCAAATCGGGGGTGGTCGAAACGAAGTAATGACGCCTATAGGAGGCCTGCCCTTCTGCGACATCATCAATCAAATGGAAAACCATTACCCCCGATTCAATATGCAAGGTCTCCAAATTTGTCTTCGGATATTCGATGATCTTGTTGAGGGCTTGACCAACGCCGTTTTTCACATACTGAGCCAAGTCGCCCCGTCCGACATGGTTCAAATATCTGTCCGAAGTATGAGTCTTCCTAGGGATGGAGAAATCGAACTATCATTCAGAAGAGCCGACCAGATAGATCCCGAAGACATTTTAAACGAAATAGTGGATATTCTCTATGATGATGAGTACGAGAAATTCTTCGAGGGACCTATCACTATCACGTTCCACGTCGTACGTTTACCAGAGGGCTACGGCCGAGCGGCGAAAAAAGGGTTGAAAACATTCGAAGTGCTTTCGAAAGATCGGCGGGGAATCAAATGTATCAATAACAGGGACACCCTTTGCTTGGCTAGGGCCTTGGTCGTAGCTGTGGCGCACCACGAAGGGCTATCGCACCCTGAGAACCCTACTCTTAAAAAGAAGTACACTACTATCTCCAAGTATCGCGGTGACTCTGGTGACAATATAGCCCAACGAGATGCCGCTCTAGAACTTTGTGGTAAAGCCGGACTGTGGCAACGCTGAATCGTTCCAGAAATTCCAAGCACACCTGCAAGATTTCTCTATACTGGTGTACCAACTTCAAGATAAATTGCCCGTTGTAATTCTTGGCGAAAACAATCCAAATGATGCTAGACCACGACTGTTTCTACTAAACGAGAAAAAGCATTACAACGTTATTACTAAACTGAAACCTCTTTTCGGGCAAGATGGCTTCTGCGAAAAGTGTCTCGTGGGTTACTGGCGCAAACAAGATCACAGTTGTAACCCTTTCTGTTACAACTGTACCAGAAACCAGAACTGTACTGGAGGCGAACGAAACTGCGCTGTTTGTTTGAGGTGTTTTACGGGTGACTAATGCTATGGCTACCATCTCCAAAGCACTTCGACGAAACCGTCTCTCTGCACTCAAATTTATCACTGTTCGGGCTGTATGACGCTGGTTAACATGTTTAAACGAAAGCAGAAACACACATGCGGGGAGACATACTGCACGGTTTGCAGCAAGTATCAGCCAGCCGGTCACTTGTGCTACGTACAAGTCATCAATGATCTGACGCCCCCGCCTCCGAAAAAAATCAAATCCAGCACGCCGGAGATGCTTTACATCTTCTACGATTTTGAAACCATTCAAATTCTACAGTCGGAAGATAAGAAGGGAGCGTTCGTTCATCAACGTATACTATGCGTCTGTGGAATGGTCTGCGAACAATGTGTGACCGAGAGAGGATCCGATTACAAATGCGGAAAATGTGGCCAGTTTGGACCCCGGCAGCGTATTTTCGATGGACCGAAACCCGTGGATAATTTTTTGGACTTCCTAAGGACTCTTCACAAAGTAAAGAAAGTCACTCTTTTGGCCCATAACGCTTCCGGCTATGACAATCAGTTTTTACTTCGAGGAATCATGGCCCAAGACGCTAGTTGGAAGCCCGAATGACGATTTTCAACCTTCTCTTCTTAGACTCTTTCTGTTTCATCAACGTACCATTGGCGAAATTTAGCGCCACCTTTGGTTTGGAAGACGCCACGAAAGGATATTTTCCTCACTTCCTCTTCAATGTCGTAACGTCGCATAATTTTGATATCAATAACCAAACGGCCACGAACTATGTATTGGAAACCGGTCTCCCACCGAATGAGGCCTACGGTTCGGACAACTTTAACGCCAAAGGACTGCAAGAATTTAACCAATGGTATGATAGACAGATTGAAGAGAAGAAAGGTTTCAACTTCCTACAACACTTGAAATTCTACTGTGTTCAAGACGTCGCAATTTTAAGAGCCGGATGCGTAGCTTTCCGAGCAATTTTCTTGGAGATTGCTGATATTGATCCCTTCAAATCGGACTGCACACTAGCCAGTCTGGCCAGCCATGTCAACCGAAAGAGCTTTATGGAGAAGGATACCATCGGTATTATCCCCCACAACTTGTACCGTATGAAGGACAATCAATCGGCCGTGGCAATAGAGTGGCTCGCCTGGACCGCACACAACAGAGACATTGATATCCAGAGCGCTCTCAATGGGCAAGAAACGAAAATCTTAAAGATGAAGGTGGACGGTCTGCACCGAAAGGAGGTCTTTGAATTCTACGGCTGTTACTACCACGGATGCCGACGGTGTTACAAGACCAACCGCAACAAGATCCTGAATTCCGACCCCAGTCAGACTATGACCACACGATTCAGCCGTACCATGAAAGTATTTAATCGAATTCAAGAGCTGGGGTACAAAATCACTTCAATCTCGGAATGTGATTGGAAGAAGGAAAAAGAAAATAATCCTGCTATAACAAGATTCCTGACGAGCGACGATATTCAATCGAAGATTCGGAAACCTTTGAATCCGAGAGATTCCTTTTTCGGTGGGAGGTGCTCGACGCTAAAAATGTACCATAAGACGTCCGGTACGGAAAAAATTCATTACGTAGACTTCACAAGTTTATATCCGTTTGTAAATAAACGAAAAAAACTGCCGCTTGGACACCCGGAAGTACTTCTTGAAGATATACCGGACATTTTATCCTTCGACGGGATTTTAAAATGCGACGTGCTACCTTCGAAAAACTTTTCCATCCCGTACTCCCAGCCAAAATCAACAACAAGTTGGTTTTCACACTCTGCCGGACCTGTTGCGAGAGTCGCTACCAGGGGGAGTGCGGCCACGACGAAAACGAGAAGAAATTGAGTGGTACATGGATAATAGATGAACTTCGTCACGCCGTAAAAAGAGGCTACGTTATCCTTAAGAAGTACGAAGCTTGGAAATATAAAGTTACCACTTATAATCCGGAGACGGGCGAGAAGGGACTTTTCCAAAGATATGTCGACACCTTAAAACTAAAGACCACCGCCAGCGGGTTCCCCAGCGATTGCGAAACGGAAGAAGCTAAAGAGGAGTACGTGCGAAACTATATGCTGAAAGAAGGTATCCAGTTGGACATTAACGAGATCCGGAGGAACGATGGAAATCGAACAGTCTCCAAACTTTTACTGAACTCGATATGGGGTAAATTTTCCCAGCGAGTCTTCGTCACGGAGACTAAGATTTTGAAGGAGCCCAATCAGTTTTTCGAACTCTTGACGAACCCGGAGGTTGAGGTTCGTAGTGTGTTAACTATCAACGATAACGCCATTCTCGTCAAATCAATACAAGCCGCTGAATGCGAGAATCAACACAAGCATACGAACGTGGTTATTGCCAGTTACACAATCGCCATGGCTCGGTTATGCTTACTCGAGTATTTGGAGAAGGTTGGCGAGAACTGTTTTTACTACGACACGGACAGCCTAATATACTTGTCACCGGAGGGACCGCCCTTAATCGACACCGGAAACTTTTTGGCTTTGATTGGGTAGAGTTCTGGGGTGGATGGTGCATTAGTGTCGAAGGAGCTCTCCGCTGTCGGCTCCCTAGGTCTTATGTTACCAAAGCCTCGCCGAGTAGAGGACGACAGTCAAGCTCATTATGGGTTTGGTTGGTTCGCTCTGTACTTTGCTGACCACTTTCCTGGGATGTGGTTTTGCTGGTATCGACCTTCTCGGTCCTGGACGCGGTGATGATAAGATGGCGGATAATAGCGCTGGTGTGTGCAAACGGTACAGCGCTTTATAAATGTCGAACTGAGTGAACGTATCCAACGAGAAGCTGGTGAACCACGAAAGCTTAAAAACTTTACTTGGCGTTGACATTGAAAGACGCGCCGAGCCCATCACAGTTCCGATCCCTCGCCACACTACGAGACTTCCCGATCAAACTGTTGTGTCGGTCGACCAACACAAGACGTACCAGGTGACGGTGGATCAAGTCAGGATTCTGGATAATTACAAAACAGTACCCCACGGCTACTGCCTGGAAGATTAAATCATATTTCTAAATTTCCAAATGTTTTTTTTTTGTACTCAATAAACAATTGGTTCTAAATTCGATTCTTTACTCTAGTCGTTAAGCCTATATATTTTTGCGCAGCCGTTCTTCTAACTTGAACGCGTGGCTTAGAACCTCTCACGAACCGCGAACCGCGACCGCACGCGCGCGAACTCCGCGGAGACTGGCCCGCCATCCGCGTGGAACTTGAAGATATAAAAGGTAGTTGAAGCTTATATTAAATTCATTTACGATCCAGACTTTGAGTTAGAATGATCCCCTTTTATCATCCGTGTAATATTATCGTAAACGGCCCTAGTATGGCTGGGAAAACGGTTCTATGTGAAAGGCTTATTAAAAACCACGAGAAAATGTTTGAGCCTAATTTCCAAGAGATTATTTTTCATTACGGCGAATGGCAACCTTTTTACGAAAGATTGAAACACATGGTTACTTTTAAAGAGGGGTTACCCTATATGAGTGAACACGACGGAACTAAACGTCGGCTTTTGGTCATTGACGATCTAATGGATCAGAATAAGTCGGGACTGGTGGGTAACATTTTTACAAAATTTACCCATCACCGTAATTTGAGTGTTTTATATCTAACGCAAAATCTATATCTCAAATCCAGCGATTCTCGGGATATTAGCTTGAACGCCCATTATTTGATATTGTTTAAGCAACCGAGAGATAAAATGCAGATAAATTTTCTGGCTCGCCAAATGTTCCCGCAAAACCCTAAATTTCTAATACAGAGTTATATCAACGCTACGGAAGCCGCTCATACGTATTTGCTCCTGGATTTTAAGCAAAACTGTAAGGAGAATCTCCGGGTTCGAACCAAGATATTTCCCGACGAGACGGTGGAAATTTACGTCCCTAAAAAGAGATAAATACGCTGAGTAGGTTTCAATAATCGTCAGTCGCAGTATGCCTCGCCACGCGGTAACATCGCAGCCTCACATTCTCTCGGTCTTGGGTAAACTTAAAAGAGTTCAACGAGTAGCCATTATCCAAGGTGCCGATAAGAAACTTATCGACGCCATCTCGGAAGTAGTTTTAAACGCCTTACACGGAAACGTTCAGTTGAACTCGGCCCAAAAGGCGAAATTGGCTCGGTATAAAACCAACTTACGTAAAATTTCGAGCAAGAATATCGCTTGGAGAAAGAAGGAAACATTACTGATAAAAAAAAACGGATCCGGTATTTTCTCTATCCTCTTGGCGCTCGTATCGTCAGTGGTGGGCGCGATAACCGCCGCCGTCAGTAGGTAGTCATGTACCAAAAAATGACTTTGGTCCCCATGGATCAAATGACCGCCCCTTCTCGGACCGTGGCCCTCACGGTTGAAACGCCAAAAACTAATTCGCTAACGGAAATGAATTTGGATATGCAAAAAATCCTCAACGACAACTTATTGGATGATCGAACAAAATGGACCTTGTACCAACAGACACTACAAATATACAATGGGATCTCGAAGGAACCGGAAACGATTAATTCGGACCAAAAATTCGTCGATATGTTTCCGATCAAGTATAAGGCTGAAGCGAGGACGATATTTTCTCAGTTGCGAGCGTCTCCCAGTAGAATACGGTGGTCTAAAGAAGGACTGGTTACTTTAGACGGTACTCTGATAGAAAACTCGGACATTATCCAACTAGTCTACCATCACATTAAGCCTTTGAAGAACGAACCAATCGGCTGGCGACAATTTAGCCCTTTGGTTATCACCGCGCCGGCGCCCGTACAGTTTGCATCGGCAGCTACACCACGCCCATCAAGAAGAAATTGCGGAGTTATAAACGAGTGATATCGGCCCCTCGCACAGTATTGAAACCCCGCAAGAGACTATTACCCCGAACGCCGTTGAGCTCAGGCAAGAAGCCTCCCAAAAAATGGTTACGGTATCCAAAAGACTAAAAGCCATCTACTACAATCCCGCTCATCCCGCTTCCTTCTCGGGAGTCGATCCGTTATACCGGGCTGTTAAAGAAGATGGAATTTCGAGAGACGAAGTCGTGTTGTAACGCCTACACGTTACATAAAACTTCTCGTAAAAAATACCCTCGCCGAAGAATTATGGTATCCAATATTGCCGATTTATATCAAATGGATTTGGTTGATATGCGGTCTTTGGCCAAAGTCAACGATAATTACACGTTTCTTCTGACCTGTATAGATTGTTTCAGTCGGAAACTCTGGGTCGTTCCGCTCTTACGAAAAACGGGAGTAGAAGTTGTGAGAGCTTTGGACGTAATTTTCAAAGACGTCGTTCCGATCCGGGTGGAATTTGATAAAGGAAAAGAATTTTTGAACTTGAACGTGAAAAAATTTTTAAAGGCTAAAGGCGTCAAGTCATTCACAACGGAGAATGACGTTCATCACGCTCCGATAGTGGAGCGCGTGAACCGAACTTTGAAATCAAGAATGTTCAAAATGTTTACCCATCAGCACACGAAGAGGTATATCGATCATTTGGACAAATTAGTTTCTGCTTATAATCAAGCGTGGCATACGACCATAAAAATGGCGCCCGATGACGTCAAGCCCACGAACATTTTAAAAGTATATCGGAATATTTACAATTCGTCCGATAACCAGAAGAAGCGGAAGAAAAACCCTCCCCGAACAATTAAAGTTGGCGATTACGTCAGAGTTAGCAAGGTGAAGATGATTTTTGCCAAGGGTTACGAGGCAAATTTTTCTACCGAAATTTTCCAAGTGGCGTTTGTCGGGACGGTTCGGGAACCGACCATTTACAAACTTAAAGACCTCGAAGGAACTGATATAAGCGGCTTGTTCTATCGCGAGGAGCTTCAGAAGACTGTTAAACCCGAAAGGTTCAACATTGAAAAAGTTATTAAGAAGCGTAAGAGAAAAGGCGTCGAAGAACTGCTGGTGTCTCGGGAAGGATATCCAAAATCTCAAACGTCTTGGATCAAAAGTAGCGATGTCGAAAACCTCGTTTTACATGACTCTCCCAAGCAACGTGAACAAGGACTTGTTTCCCGATAATACGTTGGCTTCTTACGTCACCAAACTCCCGAATCCAGTGCAACTGAATGGTCAGTGGGAGGTGGCCCTAGTTCAAATTCTGTTCAGGTGGAGACTACCATTTCGGACAGCGATGTTAGCTCTCCCCGAAAAAAGGCTAAAAGCGGAAAGGTAAAGACTTTCGTGGTGAAGAGTATTTCCGCCGGACATTATCAATCCATCCCTCATTTGATTAACGTTATAAACGAATCGGCTATATGCGTGGAAGCGAGATCGTGCCCAGTCTACGATTCTGTCAGCGGCCATGTTAGGGTTCAAACAGCAAACGAGGAGGAAATCGGAGCCCCCACCAGCTTTCTTAAATGCAGTAAAAGCTTGGCGGATATTCTCGGGTACGAGAATCATTTCGAGATGTTTGGGCGAGGAGATAGGCCAGCGAGGTTGGATTTTCACGTCCCCTCGCAATTATTCGTATATTCGGATCTCGTCGAGCAACAGATAGTCGGAAATTCCCTGGTCCCGTTACTACGTATAGTAGCTGTGGATAACACCAGACCTTTCGGAACCCTCGTCTGCCAAACCTATAACGCCCCCCCATTACGTTCCGGCTAGCAAGAGCTATTTTGACACGATCGAAGTGAATATAAGAACCAGCTTGGGCGAGCCAGCGCCATTCCAGTACGGAACCTTGACGGTGAAGCTTAATCTGAGATGCCCAAGTCCGACGCGCTAGAGAGACGGCCATGTTGCTACCGAGAATACTATTCTCATCAGGCCATGACTGGTGGGCAATACTACGTCGGTTACGCTAATCAGAAGGGTCACGGTATCGGTAGTTTATTCGCCAGACTGGCTCGGTTCGTAAAACCCCTTTTCATGCGTGGCGCAACGTTTCTGGGTAAAAAAGCCGTTAGCACCGGAACACGTATTTTTAGTGACGTAGTATCGGGGCAAGATATCAAGCAAGCTGCCAAAAGCCGTATTAACAAGACTTTGACTGATATTAGAGATCAACATGGTAACGGAGCCCAGAAGACAAAGAAGACTCGACGGGTTAGGAAAAGTATAAAACGGACTGCCCCGAAAGCCACGAGATATTTTTTCTTAGTCAACATGGGCGAAGTAGTAAAATCTGAGCTCGATCTTTTCGATACCGTACTGACCCAGACCTCAGTTGAATCGTCAAAATGGGTGTGTTATCAACCCATTTCCTCGTTGAGTGGCGATGCCCAAGTCGAATTTTACGTCCCCGGCACCGGAGAAGACTTTATCGATCCTTCTTTAACCATGCTTTACGTCCGGCTAAGAATCGTCCACCTCGACGATGGGGGAAACCTTGCTGCTGCCGACGATGTCGGTCCCGTGAATAACTTTATCCACTCTATTTGGGATACGGCCGAGGTTTCCGCTAATGATACGGTGATTTCGCCCTCGACTGGGAATTACGGTTACCGCGCTTACCTAGAGTCCGCTCTAAATTACGGTACCGACGCCCAGGCTTCGCATTTGGGCGCCTCTTTATGGTTTAAAGACACGGCCGGGAAGATGGATTCGTTAACCGAAAATCAGGGTTATTTGTCTCGAAAAGCTTTTACCGAAAGGTCGAAAGAAGTGGAGATGTTCGGAGCTCTATATCTGGATCTTTTTAACGTGGGCAAGTTTTTGCCTAACGGGGTTAGTCTAAGGATCAAACTCGGACGGAATAAATCGACTTTTTCCCTTATGGGGGGCGCCACCCGCCGCGGGTGGAGGCTATAAGATTGAATTGTCCGAGGTAGGGTTACATATTCGCAAAGTCAGAGTGGCTCCGAAGATTACGTTAGCTTTGGAGGCCGCTTGGAACACGGGGGCTGCGAAATATCCTTATACCCGTACCAAAGTTAAAGTTTTCACCGTCTCCCCGAATATTCAAAACACATCTATCGATCTGTCTCATAAATCCTATAACGGGGACTTGGCATTGAACCCGTTCAATTTCAAACATATTGATCTCAACTATCTGAGCTTATTCGTCGACTCTGAACAAATACCCGCCAAACCTTTGCGCCCCTGTTTCAACAAGGGCCTCTACGCACGTTCGTATTACTCGTTGTTTTCGGGATCTGGCGCCCATTACAAGGATGACGGTAACGGCATTAGTATCATCGACTACCCTCAAGGATATACTTTATTCGCCTTTGATATGAGCCAAGACGGGTCCGCTTCGGATATAAATCACTACAATCCTATCCGGCAGGGTCAGTTGCGTTTGGAACTAGGTTTCGCTAAGGCTGTACCGGAAACTCTCAACTGTATAGTGTTATCGGAATTTCAAAGTTTGATTCAAATTGATAAGCCTAGAAACGTAGTGGTCGATTCGGCATGAACTCCCAAACCATTAGCGATGCCCTGGCAGGTTTTTCCGGATTTATAGGCGTATATCCTAGTGATTGGTTACCAAAGACAATTGAACATTACCCCGCATCCATTATAATAAATCTGGATACTCATGAAAAAAGGGGATCTCATTGGATCTGTATTTATTTCGATGGAAATAAACACGTCTATTATTTTGACTCTTTCGCCATGGGAGTCATAATAAAATCGATCCAGAAATTTATGAACGCTAATTCAACAAGAAGGCAGTTTAATCGTCGAAGACTTCAAGCTTTAACCAGTACAGTTTGCGTCGCTTACGTCGTTCATCGGACCAAGAAAAGAAGTACCAGGAGTTTTTTCCGCAAATTTGGACGTAACAAGTACGATCAAAATGATGTTATCGTTTCTAGATTATTTAAATGTTTCGTTTCACTAGAGCCAAAAATAAGAATTTAATCCTCATAATGTATCATCTAAAAAAATTTCCTGTACTTTTGAATCAATAAATGAATTTTCTTTTTAATTCGTGTATTTTATAATTACTCTTAAGCCTATTCCACTTTTTTTTTACAATGGCGGCTCGGGTTTTCCCCGAGGCAAACCCAGACTTGTTTCTGGTCGACGTATAATCACTAATATGGTCCACATCGATCTTCCACTCTCCAAACATCGCCCCACCAATGGGTAAAATAACATTGCGAACCAAGCGCCTAGAGATCAATAATCGTCTAGCCATTGAAAGGAGGGGGTTTTCATCCCAACTTCATGGCCACTTCGCTCGAATAATAAAGGATTTCGAACGGTTTATATACTAACTTTTTGGAGTGAATGCAAATGAGCCTTATGGTGTGATATCGTTTAGAGAAATGAAACGCAATATTAATTTATTTTATAATTAAAAATATCAAAATGGTTAAACTTAATCTAATTAATAATTCAGTTGAAAAATCAATTTAAAATTCGAGATGGTTTATAAGATATTTAAGAAATTGTCCAAACATTTAGTGAAATTTGACCGTTTAATACCAGCTTGAGTTGGCAACACGCGCTAAGCTGTTTTCCATTTATCATTTAGTCCAAAAAGCAAAGGTATAAAATTTGGGGAGGATTGAAGAATCTAAATAAAGGTACGTTTACACGGGCATCCAAGATAGAAATGATATAAGATTTAAAGCTGAGGCGGATTGATACAAAATGTTAAACCTCTTAAGAAAAATGATAGTGGTGAAAACTCTCCTTGAACAAAAGTACAGTAGGTTTCCCGTGTTTAAAAAACAACAATTTTGAAGGAAAAATGGACATCTGATGTTGGAAAAAAATAAGCTTCAGTTTTCTCCACTATAAAACCAAGAAACATTTCCGATTTTTTTTAATAATCGAAATAAGCCGTGTACAGTGAACTTCGAGACCAGGAGAGGCGAGGTGAGGCGAGGCGAGGAGAGGAGAGGAAATCCCTACAGGTGCTGTCTCACAAATTGATGAATTTGTCCGAGATAGACTAGTCTTGTGAATGTTTGATGCACGATTTAGACCGCAACTTTTGAACAAACCAAACTTAACGTTAACAAAAGCTCTGGAAATGTGTCGAACTAATGAGTTGACGTGCAAACAAGTTAAACATCTAGGCACTACTGAAGCGCATGAAGAAGCAAAGCCGGTTCATCACTTAAACCTAAAGGCATGCTGCAACGTAACTGTTTCTATTGTGGACAACTACACGCACAAAATAGACAAAACTGTCCTGCATACGGCAAAACGTGTAGCAAATGTCAACTCCAGAACCACTTTGCTAAATGCTGCAAATCAACATCTAAAGGTAAAACTACACAGGTCCCGACAACACAACGGAAACCTAAAAAACAGGTTCACACTGTAGACAATGATAATCCGCCAGACTCAGACGATTCGTGTTACGCCGTTGATTATGTAAGTATCACGCGCAAAAAATGGAAAAAAGTACTATACCAAATTAGGTATAGCCACAGAAGATAACTCGAAATCCATGAGTGTGACTTTCCAACTTGACTGCGGATCTACGTGTAATGTTATCGGTAAGAAACTATATGACTCCTTACCCGAAAAGAAAAAGCACCTTGAATTAGACAATTCACAACTTAATTGCTACAACGACTCATTATTAGAAGTAATTGGAATTGCTAGTATTCGTTTTATGTACAAGAAACATGAGTACAATATCGAATTCCAAGTTGTCAAGCAAGATAAAACTCCATTATTATCAGGTGAAACGTGTGAAGAACTAGGGTTTATAAAGTTTCACACAAAAGATGCAGATACCCTCTACGAAGTATGATCTCCTACGAACCCAGTAAAAATACCTGAAAATAAAACTTTATATAGTCCGTTAACAAAAGGGAAGATACTCGAAAACTACTCAGACGTTTTCGAAGGCCTTGGTTGTCTTCCAGGATTTTGTCACTTGGAAGTAGATCAAACAGCAACTCCGATACAACATCAACCCAGAAAAGTTCCAATAGCTCTTCGAGAAACTCTTAAAACTTGAATTGACGAACTAGTACAAATGCAAGTCCTTGAAAAGGTTACGGAACCGACTGACTGGATCTCCAGTATGGTAGTTGTACGGAAACCGACAAGACCCATGCGTGTCTGCTTAGACCCGATAGATTTAAATAAAGCACTTAAACGTCCTAAGTATCGTATACCCATTATTGAAGAAGTACTTCCCCGTCTTGCAAAAGCCAAAATATTCTCAGTACTAGATGCTAAAAATGGTTTTTGGCAAGTACGTCTAGATGAAGAAAGCAAAAAGTATACAACTTTTTGGACTCCCTTCGGTCGCTACCAATGGAAACGTATGCCTTTTGGTTTATCAGTTTCTCCTGAAGAATATCAGCGACGCTTAAATGAAGTACTCGAGGGCTTAAAGGGAATAGAGAACATCACTGATGATATCATCTGTCTTGGTTGTGGAGACACGATGGAGAAGGCTATACTTGATCACGACACTAACCTTATTATATCAAAAATGTCTTTGCGAACAAAGACCCAGAAGGACACGTTATGATTTCGGAAGGCTGAAGCGACAGATATTATATCAAAAATGTCTTTGTGAACAAAGACCCAGAAAGATCTGTTATGATTTCAGATGGCTGAAGGGACAGATATGTTAAATTTTCTTTTAAAACGTAAAATTTAATTATAATCGCAATCTAACAGGATTTAGAGTCTAATTTCAAAACAACTGATTTTATTCACTCGCAAATATTTAAGAAAAACATAACAGGCGATTTTCTCCCATTGACCCTTAAAGGAAGACTATTAGCAGAAAATTTCACACCGAAATTAATTTTTACCCTGATTCCTTGTAATTAAATATAACCTCCTGAATTTTTTCACAATTTTTAAAAAATTATGTCGGCGCGCATTCATTTTTTAAAACTTCGTTAGGCTTAGCTATGGGACCGGATTTTTAAACTGTTGCCAAGAGGCCAATTAGAGCACTTTTAAGAATGTCTAAGAATAGTAAGCAACGGTTAAGCCTATCACTACGCGCTAGCTATTACACCATTGCTTACTAGCCTAAACCATAGCGTACTCGATCACGCGCTTCGGCGGCGCTCGCGCTTATTTTTAAATCTCGTGAAAAATACAACTTCAAATTACGCGGGAGATTGAGAAAAGGCTTACTCAATTTCTCCGCCTTAAAATTACCCACGTTTAAAAATAAAAAGAATGTCAACGAACTAACAGGTTACACATTATGAAATTGATCTTAAAATTAAGGGACACGGCTAGTCTTCGTAAAGATCAGGTAAAACATAATATTGATTGTCGCTAAAATGACTTAACCCTAATCTTCGATGAAACGCTCGACTAGACTATATCTCAATTATGTAAAAGCTCGTGAGAGTGGCCGTCTTTTTCACGTCTGCTGATTGGCATCTTGGCAACAGTGCGAAATTCAAACACATGCTTACGATATAAAACTCTAAAAAATCTTTTCTTATAGAATTTCTTCGCCAAAAATTATGAAAAAGATTAGGGGGGCATAGTTTTTCACGAGGAATCAGATAAAAAATACTTCATTTCAGCTAATAGTATCCCTTTAACATTAAATTTGGCTTAATTATTTTTCAGGGAAAACGTGTATTGAATTGTTTTTTTTTGTTTTTTTTTAGTATAATGTGAGTTCACTTTTTTTTAACCCCAAATTGTCACGACTCGTACTTCAACAGATCGTTAAAATACTCGTCGGTTTATAAGAATGAGAATCTTATAGGGAGTATTTGCGGTTTTTAAAGCCCCTTTGTACTCACCTTGTTTTCTAGCTTAGCAGACGACGTTGACCGTAACAAATTGAGAAGTCAAATGAGGATTTTAAAGGGGGCAAATTTCAGAAAAGATAGGCCTTTTAAATTATTCGTAGTTATTTTTCTTCGAGGAAAACCCTATAATTTTATTTTATGATTACCTTGAAAGAGATCACTTTCTAGCGCTAAAACCTAAATACATAAGGATTTTGGTTTTGGAAATCCGCAACCTAAATTGGGACTAAAATACAGCGAATTTTTATTTCAGCACGTATAATGCAATATGAACGAATTGCCTCGACTAAAGTCGAGGAGTTATAATAAAACATTATTTATTTAAGTAGTTTTAACAGAATTTAAAGGTAGAGTATTCGTCAATTACAAATTTAAGAATATTAATTATCGAAATACATATAGTTAAAGAAAGTATCCATGATTAGCGTATAGCCCCTTTAAAGCCACATATCTCACAACCTTGTTTTGTTTACATATCGAGGACATAAATAAAGAGCTTTTTAATAGTACCCATTCTAGAGCAGATATGGCCTTTGAAACAACGACGTTGAGTAATCCCTGGTTTCGGGATAGCGTGTGGTCTTTAACGAATAGTAATTCAAAGTAAGAATAAAAAAATGTGTCTGTAATATACTTAAATCTCGGTGAATGAATTTACGACTAAGTCGAAAGTTAGAATACCCAACCTTTTCTATCGAACGAAAAGTTTTATTTTGGCTGACACGTAATCCCTGAAAAATAATTAAGCCAAATTTAATGTTAAGGGTCAATGGGAGAAAATCGCCTGTTATGTTTTTTCTTAAATATTTGCGAGTAAATAAAATCAGTTGTTTTGAAATTAGACTCTAAATCCTGTCAGATTGCGATTATAATTAAATTTTACGTTTTAAAAGAAAATTTAACATATCTGTCCCTTCAGCCATCTGAAATCATAACAGATCTTTCTGGGTCTTTGTTCACAAAGACATTTTTGATATAATATCTGTCGCTTCAGCCTTCCGAAATCATAACGTGTCCTTCTGGGTCTTTGTTCGCAAAGACATTTTTGATATAATATCTGTTCCTTCAGTCTTACATTTTGTTGTAAACTTCAATTAAAATTCATTTTTTTCATCATTTTTGATGTTAATAGCTACAGTCAAATCTCTACATTTTTACCATTGCCCTTTAAACCCAATTAAACAAAATATTTTCATAATTTTTTTTGTTAATAGCTGGGGCAGCCTCACTTGATTCAATCAGATCTCTACTTTTTTACCATTGCCCTTCAAACCCAATTAAAATTAATTTTTTCATAATTTTTGATGTTAATAGCTGCGGCAGCATCACTTGATTCAGTCAGATCTCTACATTTTTACCATTGCCCTTTAAACCCAATTAAAATTAATTTTTTCATCATTTTTGATGTTAATAGCTGCGGCACCCGCACTTGATTTAGCCAAATTTCTACATTTTTACCATTGCCCTTTAAACCCAATTAAACTAAATTTTTTCATCATTTTTGATGTTAATAGCTGGGGCAGCCTCACTTGATTCAGTCAGATCTCTACTTTTTTACCATTGCCCTTTAAACCCAATTAAAAATATTTTTTTCATAATTTTTGATGTTAATAGCTGCGGCAGCCGCACTTGATTTAGTCAAATTTCTACATTTTTACCATTGCCCTTTAAACCGAATTAAAATTAATTTTTTCATCATTTTTGATGTTAATAGCTGCGGCAGCCGCACTTGATTCAGTCAGATCTCTACATTTTCCCCATTGCCCTTTAAACCAAATTTAAATTAATTTTTTCATCAATTTTGATGTTAATACCTCCGACAGCCGCAGTGAAATCTTTATATTTTCCCCTTTGCCATTTAAACCAAATTTAAATTAATTTTTTCATCAATATGATGTTAATACCTCCGACAGCCGCAGTGAAATCTTTATATTTTCCCCATTGCCCTTTAAACCAAATTTAAATAAATTTTTTCATAAATTTTGATGTTAATACCTCCGACAGCCGCAGTGAAATCTTTATATTTTCCCCATTGCCCTTTAAACCAAATTTAAATTAATTTTTTCATTATTTTTGATGCTAATACCTTTGACATCCGCAGCGAAATCATTATATTTTCCCCATTGCCCTTTAAACCAAATCTAAATTAATTTTTTCATAAATTTTGATGTTAATATCTCCGACAGATGCAGTGAAATCTTTATATTTTCCCCATTGCCCTTTAAACCAAATTTAAATTAATTTTTTCCATAAATTTTGATGTTAATACCTTTGACATCCGCAGCGAAATCATTATATTTTCCCCATTGCCCTTTAAACCAAATCTAAATTAATTTTTTCATAAATTTTGATGTTAATATCTCCGACAGATGCAGTGAAATCTTTATATTTTCCCCATTGCCCTTTAAACCAAATTTAAATTAATTTTTTCATCAATTTTGATGTTAATACCTCCGACAGATGCAGTGAAATCTATATATTTCCCCCATTGCCCTTTAAACCAAATTTAAATTTATTTTTTCCATAAATTTTGATGTTAATACCTTTGACATCCGCAGCGAAATCATTATATTTTCCCCATTGCCCTTTAAACCAAATTTAAATTAATTTTTTCATAAATTTTGATGTTAATATCTCCGACAGCCGCAGTGAAATCTTTTTATTTTCCCCATTGCCCTTTAAACCAAATTTAAATTAATTTTTTCATTATTTTTGATGCTAATACCTTCCTTATTGCCGTTCAGAATGGCAAGTCGTTCGAAATTTCACTCATTTTTAAAAAGGAGAGTACTTTTAAGGCGGAGAAATTGAAAATTAATGTTATTCTACGGGATTTAGTTTTGTAAGAGACTTACCTTTCAGATTTATTTCCTAATTCTTCCAGATATTTTTCGGGCTTTAATTTAAGATTAATTTCATAATTTTACACCGATTAGTTTGGCCACAGTCTACATGTATTTATATAAACGGCAAAAATATGAAGAAGGAGAAATTAAGTCATTAGAGTTCAATACCCATAGCCTCCAAATCATTTAATTTAATGTTTTAAAAGTAAATTTAATATCTGTCACTTCAGACATTCAAGGTCATAACATGTCCCTCTGGGTCTTTGTTCGCAAAGACATTTTTGATATAATATCTGTCACTTCAGTCTAACACGAAAGTGTTAACTTCTATGTTAAAAGACTAGCCCTTTAAAAAGTGATTCAATCAAATCGCTACATTTTTACCAGTGCCCTTTAATCCCAATTAAAATTATTTTTTTCATTATTTTTGATGTTAATACCTCCGGCAGCCGCACTTGATTCAGTCAAATCTATACATTTTTACCAGTGCCCTTTAAACCCAATTAAAATTAATTTTTTCATTATTTTTGATGTTAATAGCTGCGGTAGCCGCACTTGATTCAGTCAAATCTCTACATTTTTACCAGTGCCCTTTAATCCCGATTAAATTTATTTTTTCATTATTTTTGAAGTTAATACCTCCGGCAGCCGCACTTGATTCAGTCAAATTTTTACATTTTTACCAGTGCCCTTTAAACCCAATTAAAATTAATTTTTTTCATCATTTTTAATGTTACTAGCTGCGGCAGCCGCACTTGATTCAGTCAAATCTCTACATTTTTACCAGTGCCCTTTAAACCCAATTAAAATTAATTTTTTCATTATTTTTGATGTTAATACCTCCGGCAGCCGCACTTGATTCAGTCAAATTTTTACATTTTTACCAGTGCCCTTTAAACCCAATTAAAATTAATTTTTTCATCATTTTTAATGTTACTAGCTGCGGCAGCCGCACTTGATTCAGTCAAATTTATACATTTTTACCAGTGCCCTTTAAACCCAATTAAAATTAATTTTTTCATTATTTTTGATGTTAATAGCTGCGGCAGCCGCACTTGATTCAGTCAAATCTCTACATTTTTACCAGTGCCCTTTAATCCCAATTAAAATTAATTTTTTCATTATTTTTGATGTTAATACCTCCGGCAGCCGCACTTGATTCAGTCAAATCTCTACATTTTTACCAGTGCCCTTTAAACTCAATTTAATACCTCCGTCAGCCGCAGCGAAATCTTTATATTTTCCCCATTGCCCTTTAAACCAAATTTAAATTAATTTTTTCATCAATTTTGATGTTAAATACCTCCGACAGCCGCAGCGAAATCTTCATATTTTTCCCATTACCCTTTAAACTAAATTTAAATTAATTTTTTCATTATTTTGGATATTAATACCTTCCTTATTGCCGTTCGAAATGCCAAGTCGTTCGGAATTTCACATTTTAAAAAAGGAGAGTACTTTTAAAGGGAAAGGAACCCAACTTTAAAAGTACTTCCATTGGAAAGAGCATGCTTAAAAACTTACAAATCAAAACACATTATAGTGATTTAATTCTTGGTAAATTTATAAATATCACTTTAAAACCGAAATTTACGTTCCTAGAAGAACGCCATATTTGCTTCCCGACATTTCGAGTTTTAAAAATAAAGATTGTAACGCTATTTTCTACTACTACTGGTTAGCGTTGACATAGCTACTACTATCTACTACTATGGACTATAAATATGCCTTATAATGAACGATAAGTATAATTAAAGAAACTTTGTTGCCATACCATGAGTCAGATTTAATCACAAACAAAATATAACTACTACTTATTATTGGCATTCTATTAGCCTTCTTGGATTACGATCCATACTATTAATTATGGCAAATGATGATACCATAATATAACTACTACAAAACATAACTAATATAAACACATGATAATTACAATACACTACAACTATAAACAAATTAACATAACTACTATAAACAAATAAACTATAATACAACCACCCCCAAAATATCGTGCATCATGCAACGACCGATGCCAGTCTACTACTATAACTATTTATATATATATACACGAATTAAGTTCTACTATTTATACACGCTACTATTAAATGTACTTATCACTTATCGCGAGAGTCCGATGGTTGCGAGGCGAGGTGCTTCTATTGATGACGTAGCTTCGGCTACACTGACTCCGATTGATGAAGATATCGCCTATGGCTGGAATAGTGAATACCAGCCATCAGGATCCAAAAATGGACTTAGTTTCTCCCCAAGCTTCAGTTCATCGCGGCCAGCGCGGAACTTCAAAGTTCGGAATTCGACATAGCCAAAATATCGGCTCCTGGCGAGGTTGGCAGGCGAGCTTAGTTGGGCTTCCTCGGAGTTTCCAAAAATCAAGAGTTGTCCCTCTTCCAAGTCAGTGCAGCCCAGTTTTGTTGACATGGTCACGTGATGGCATGAACCTCCGGATGGTTCAGGGAGCCAATCACGGACCGTTAAAATGACGTCGTTTTAGGACGCGCACCCGCGTTATTTCAAAAGTGGTGCAATCTTATTTTAGTTTGCGCCATTGTTCCAATTATCGATGATATGAAAGGTATCGGCAGAATGCCTAAAAGCATTCGCTGATTTATGGCGCGCACTCGCGTTATTTTTAAAATGGTGCAATACACCATTGTTACATTTTTAACAAGAATCCGTAAAGTATCTATACTATCATTATGACTAAAAGCATCGGCCGATTTAAAATTATACTGGCATCGGAAAAATATATACACATGCACTTTTTAAAAAATACGAACAATACTATATTCTAAATCGCCCCTTTATATATCGGGCTATTTCTTGACTCACGGCGTGGCAACCGTTTTTATTTTGTTAAAAAGGAAGATAAGGAAAAGTAAAAAATATGCGCGCGGGCTTTCAGATAATTACCAATAGGTAGGACGTTTCACTTAAGGGTCATAAATAAGGTTGGGCAAGAATGGAATCTATTTGAAAGAATCTGTCAGTAGTTTTCCCGAAACTTGGCTTTTCTACTATTTAGCGGAGAGCGAAATATTCCCTTCAAAGATGCGATACAATTACAAACACATAATGAAATACTGCCAGAAGTATATATGTATGAAGTATAATCTACTTCTGGTATATGGGACTAAAATTATTCGCTACACTCCCCCCACCTAAGAGCCGAACGGACCCCGGAGGCAAATAGACTAGAAGCTCACGTAAAAATAAACATTGAAACAATACAAAAAAACTACACTAAAAATATACAAAAAAATAAAAAAAAAACATTTGGCTAAGGAGAAGCTGATGGGGCGACGATTTTTAAAGAGACCGGGGGTACCAAACCCAGCGACTTTCGTACGAAAAACTAATTTCTTATCCCAACGCTTTTAATTCCAAAGTACCAATCTACTTGCGGTTGCGAAAGACCATATGAAAGCTATCGTAGGCTGAAGTACGAACGATATTAGGCTTTTTGTTTGGCTTTTCCAACTATGAGGCTTTCGTTCCTTTCGAGGTCACGCTCGCTAAAGAGCCTTAGTTTCCCCAGGTAAAAAATTCCCACTCAACTGCTAACTACTAACTCTTAATGCTAAATTTCTGGACAATATCCCTGACGTAATGATGAACGACCCGGGGATTGTTTTGACGTAATGATAAACGTCATAGGCATGGCTGTGACGTAATGATGAACGTCACTGGGCATGACTGTGACGTAATGATGAACGTCACTGGGTATAACTTCGACGTAATGATGGACGTCTTAGGGCATATGCTTGACGTAATGATGAACGTCTATTACATAAATTGAGTCTACTATAGGAGATGCAGGAGGTTCTACTATTTTCCTGCAACCGGTACAAAGGCTGTTACTACTACTATATGATCATCACAGGATTTTCTACTATTTTCACTGTGATAGAACCCTTGCCCCCATTCCCGATTGACGTAATGATATTTATTCGTGTATGTACGATACCGTCAATTAATTTCACATGAAGGCCTAACTCCTTTTGCCCATAACCCTTTGATATAATTATGCGCCAGTTACCTTCCCTCTAAAATGTTCGAAGACACCTCTAATTTAGCGTCTATAAGCACCGTTCTTCTATTCTACTATTGTAATCCAAAACTAAACTCCAAAACTAACTAACCTAAAAACTAACTAACCTCCAAACTAACTAACCTCCAAACTAACTAACCTCCAAACTAACTAAACTCCAAACTAACTAAACTCCAAACTAACTAAACTCCAAACTAACTAAACTCCAAACTAACTAAACTCCTCTACCATTCCAATCCAATCCAAAACTAAAATTTTCTATAACTTCAATCAAAAACGAACCCATTCTATTATTCTAATCCAAATCTAAACTACTATTGTTCTAATCCAAAAATGAAACCTCTCCACTAAACTACTCTACTATTCTTATCCAAAACTATTCTTTTATCTAAACCTAATATACACTGCACTATTATCCACACCAAATCCAAACTATTCTACTAAGTTACCTATACTTCGATTGCCTCCTGTGTCAATTTTAATTTATATCTTTACTTTTCAGTTGTGTGAAAAAGTTTTCTAATTCTAAGTTATTTCCTTTTTGTATATTTTTAATTATTACTTAATCTATACTAACTATTAGTTAACGGTACTACAAGAATATATTGGGTTAATCGTAATTTAAGTGGAACATTTATTTTTAAAGCTATTATATAACACAAGGAAACAATCGACTACGAAAGGGTTATTTACTATTGTAGCTTTGAGGTAGGACCTTCCCCTTTAGATCCTCCCCGACTCCCACTTTCCGATACCATCTTAGTGCAGTATCTCTGAATATGGCCGGTCTCTTTACAAGTGGCGCAAGTTACCCCAGGGCACTCAGGTGTTCTATGGCCCGGTTTCCCACAATGAAAACAGGTTGGGACAAATCCTTCCTGACTTCTAAAATTTTGTCTCCCTCCATTAAAGGGACGATTTTGGTATCTATTGCCATTGTCATATGATTGATTTGGATTCCTATTCCTAATAAAACTGTTTTGTATATTTCCACGGGCGAAGTTGTTAGAGGACTCTTCATAACAACCTATCCCATGAGCCATTTCTAGGCGGGTGGCTTGGGCTAGTAGATCGCTAACTGTTTTATGTTCAAAAAGAGATAAAGACGGCTTAAGTGTCCTATATAGATTTCTATAAACAGATTCTACCTGCCGCTCATCAGATAATGGGGTGCCCAATTGAAGTAAAATTTCGCGCATAGCGTTTATATAGTCGCGAACTTTTTCCCCATTTCTTTGCTTCCTATTAATCAAACGCTCGTGTAAAACTGAATCATTGACTTGAAAGTCAAATTCTTTTCTAATTAATAGTTTAAATTCGTCTAAAGTTTGGGGCTTAATTCTCAATGATTGCCACCAATCTAATGCGGGTCCTATAAACATTTGGGGTATCCATGTTTGAATATACAAAGAATCTAACATCCCCAAAGTCTCCCTTATCTGTTGTACTTTAACTAAAAAATCTTTTGTGCCTAAATCGGAGGGCTTTCCCGTAAAAACCGGCATTGTTATCTTCGGCATTCTATAATTTGAATGGGAAGACGGCGCCCCCGATGAAGGTACGCTAGGTGGGGGGTGAATTGAACCCACCACGCTATTACTACTACTATTTGGGCTACTATTAATTACTACGCTGCTGGTACTAGTTTGACTACTAGAATTACCACCTAATGGCAAATTTAAACTAGTAAGCGCGTTTATTGGGGGTGGAATTGGTACCCCCGAGGTCTGTTGACTACTAGATGCAGACACTAAATTCGCATTAACCTGAACTAATTGAAGCAGTTGCGCTTGCATATCTGCCATTTGTTTTTGCATTTGGGCTAATGCGGTAGAGGAAATTAATTGCATTCCTGTGGGTATGATAACTGTTTGAGACGTCGTGGTTGCATTATTATTATTATTAGCTTGAGTTGTTATTAAAGCGGGGGTGTTTTGTAAATTAATATTACTCGCGGTGGTAGGTGGGACTACTATATTATTTTGGGTGTTTCCTATCGCACCCGAAATATTTCCTCCTCCTGCCGCTTGACTACTACTAGAACCTCCCGATAAAGGTAAACCGTTGGCGTCCATTCTTCTACTAATCCTGTTCTGAACCCTATTAGCTCTATCTATAGCTTAGGAATCTCTATAAGAATGTATACATTCAGAACAGCTAGAATAAAGGCCTAAAATCGGTTTACAGCTAGAATGATCAACTTGATGTCTCATAAGTTAAAACTGTCAATTAATTATCATAAAAAAATTTGCGGTTAGGTCTCCGTACTAGTTTGTACTGGCATAGAAAGACCATCCCGGCGCAGGGCCCCCAAAATGTAACGCTATTTTCTACTACTACTGGTTAGCGTTGACATAGCTACTACTATCTACTACTATGGACTATAAATATGGCTTATAATGAACGATAAGTATAATTAAAGAAACTTTGTTGCCATACCATGAGTCAGATTTAATCACAAACAAAATATAACTACTACTTATTATTGGCATTCTATTAGCCTTCTTGGATTAAGATCCATACTATTAATTATGGCAAATGATGATACCATAATATAACTACTACAAAACATAACTAATATAAACACATGATAATTACAATACACTACAACTATAAACAAATTAACATAACTACTATAAACAAATAAACTGTAATACAACCACCCCCAAAATATCGTGCATCATGCAACGACCGATGCCAGTCTACTACTATAACTATTTATATATATATACACGAATTAAGTTCTACTATTTATACACGCTACTATTAAATGTACTCATCACTTATCGCGAGAGTCCGATGGTTGCGAGGCGAGGTGCTTCTATTGATGACGTAGCTTCGGCTACACTGACTCCGATTGATGAAGATATCGCCTATGGCTGGAATAGTGAATACCAGCCATCAGGATCCAAAAATGGACTTAGTTTCTCCCCAAGCTTCAGTTCATCGCGGCCAGCGCGGAACTTCAAAGTTCGGAATTCGACATAGCCAAAATATCGGCTCCTGGCGAGGTTGGCAGGCGAGCTTAGTTGGGCTTCCTCGGAGTTTCCAAAAATCAAGAGTTGTCCCTCTTCCAAGTCAGTGCAGCCCAGTTTTGTTGACATGGTCACGTGATGGCATGAACTTCCGGATGGTTCAGGGAGCCAATCACGGACCGTTAAAATGACGTCGTTTTAGAACGCGCACCCGCGTTATTTCAAAAGTGGTGCAATCTTATTTTAGTTTGCGCCATTGTTCCAATTATCGATGATATGAAAGGTATCGGCAGAATGCCTAAAAGCATTCGCTGATTTATGGCGCGCACTCGCGTTATTTCTAAAATGGTGCAATACACCATTGTTACATTTTTAACAAGAATCCGTAAAGTATCTATACTATCATTATGACTAAAAGCATCGGCCGATTTAAAATTATACTGGCATCGGAAAAATATATACACATGCACTTTTTAAAAAATACAAACAATACTATATTCTAAATCGCCCCTTTATATATCGGGCTATTTCTTGACTCACGGCGTGGCAACCGTTTTTATTTTGTTAAAAAGGAAGATAAGGAAAAGTAAAAAATATGCGCGCGGGCTTTCAGATAATTGCCAATAGGTAGGACGTGTCACTTAAGGGTCATAAATAAGGTTGGGCAAGAATGGAATCTATTTGAAAGAATCTGTCAGTAGTTTTCCCGAAACTTGGCTTTTCTACTATTTAGCGGAGAGCGAAATATTCCCTTCAAAGATGCGATACAATTACAAACACATAATGAAATACTGCCAGAAGTATATATGTATGAAGTATAATCTACTTCTGGTATATGGGACTAAAATTATTCGCTACAAGATCTGCTTCAATGATTGGCCTTTAAGTGACCCAATAAAGATTCGCTAAACGAAGGCCATTCGAGTCGGCTGCAGTCGGATCGTCTGTTCGTAACTTCGTAAGAAGACCTGTAATTTTGTGATTGTGATTTCTAACTTTCTACGAAAACATGCCTAATTGCATAATTAATGAATGCAGTTTAGTTCTTAACTTCTAATTCTTCAAATCAACTTATTAAGACTCGGTTAATACCTAGTACTGACTACTACTAGCTTAGCTGGCCGACCGACCTTCGGGTTAGTGTTCGGGATCCTTAGGGCTAGGTTCGGGATCCTTCGGAAGTAGCCTATGTTTCGGCCCGGCATATCTTATTTGACTCTAAAGAAATTGAGCGCGCTTATACCCACATCTATTTTCAGCTAGAGTCAAGTGACTTTAGGTGAGAAATAAACCAATCGACGAAGCCGATCCTCAGCAGGCATCGAAAGGGTATGAAAAAACTAAAATGGCATTCACTCGAGATCACTTTTTGCTTATAATAAACGCAAATATCTACTAACTATTAAATTTTTTGCGATATGATATTAGTCGTTTTAATTTGCGCTCTATAATTTAAGACACACTTTTTTTCATCCCGGTCTGTACCTTTAAGTTTTAAGGCGGAGAAATTGAAACTTAATGTTATTCTATGGGATTTAGATTTTTTGTAAGAGACTTACCTTTCAGATTTATTTTCTAATGATTCCAGATATTTTTCGGGTTTTATTTTAAGACTAATTTCATAATTTTACACCGATTAGTTTGGCCACAGTCTATTTATATAAACGGCAAAAATATGAAGAAGGAGAAATTAAGTCATTAGAGTTCAATACCCATAGCCTCCAAATCAAGCGCGCTCCTCCTGCGCATGATTTTGCCATATAAAACCTAAGCCTAATTTTTCAAATTAGGCTTAGGTTTTTGTATTGGTAAAAACAGATTTATAGAAAGTACTTTAGGGGTTCCAAAACAATTTAGTCAGACAACGTTTATTTTAGATGGAACGATAAAGAGCACGAGCGACGAACTGCGTGTTTTCATTTATTAGTTCAAGGCTACATAATTATTGTTGACGCAGTTGTAAGAGAGAGATTGTATAGACAATAACAATAAGTTTACTGGCGACATGCTGCCATCTACATTTCTTTCATTTTTGCGGTCTTTTTAACTTTGCTTCCAACACCCTCTCTCAAAGTTACAATTACTTTAATTTTTATACATCGAGTCCAATGAAACTAGCTAAGTCTTTTGTTTTTATATTTTCAAGTGGCTTGGTCAGCAAATCTGCTAACATTATTTCGGTGGGGCAATACTCGAACACGAACACATTTCTTAAATCTTTAACAAAGTGATGTCTAGTGTCAATGTGTTTGGTTCGTTGCGTCATATTTTCATTTTCAATCATTTTCAAGCAACTTTGATTATCTTCAAAAATTTTCGTTTCAGTATGTTTTTGCTTAAGATCTTTTAGTATCTTTTCGAGCCATAGTGCTTCTATACAGGTTTCTGCCAAAGCTACATACTCCGCTTCGGTGGATGAAAGCGCTACATTTGTTTGCTTTCGACAAGCCCAACTGATAGTTCCACCGAGCCATTGAAATAAATAACCAGCGTTTGATTTCCTATCCTTTTGATCGTTGGCCCAATCAGCGTCCGCGTATCCTGTTAGTGCGGTGGATGTCGTAGTTTTCTTTCCTAGTTTCAGTGTGAAACTTTGAGTTCCTTTTAGGTACCTCATTACGCGTTTTACAGCAGTCCAATCAGCCGTACTGGGATTTGTTACACTTCTACTCAAAATCGAGACACTTGCTGCTATATCAGGGCGTGTGCACGTGGCTACGTACAGTAAACAACCAATCGCTTGCCGATAAATATCCTTATTTTGCATCGTGTTGTCTTCCTCGCGGTTTTGTTTTTCTTTAATGTAGCCAGTGTCCATGGGCGTCTTTGCTGCTTTTGCATTTTCCATTGAAAATCTCTCAAGAATACAAGAAACGTATCGCGACTGATGAATTTCAAAAATATTGTTCTCATTTCTTTCTATTTCAATGCCAAGGTATAATTTTAGTTTTCCTAGGTCTTTGATCTTGTTTTCCTTTTTCAACAGAACATAGGCTTTGTCTATATCTTGATCTTCTGGTCCAACGATGATGAGATCGTCAACGTAGACGAAAACATACATGAACTTGTCTCCAATTGCCTTTGAGTAGAGACATTTGTCAGCTGTCCCTCTTTGAAACTCATTTGCTTCTAGAACTTCATTTATACGTTCATTCCAAATCCGCGCCGACTGCTTCAGTCCGTATAGGCTCCGATGCAATCTACAGACCTTGTGTTCCAAATCTTTGGTTGCAAATCCTGGGGGTTGTTTCATGTAAATTTCTTCGTCCAGTTTTCCATTTAGAAAAGCCGTCTTGATGTCAAAATGACGTGCCTTCAAGTTTTGATGACCAGCTACGACGAGTAATGTTCTTAACGTTGAATGTTTACCGACTGGCGCAAATACCTCGTCATAGTCGCTTCCGAATTTTTGTGAAAAACCCTGAGCCACCAGGCGTGCCTTATATCTAGCCACATTTCCTTCAGCATTCCTTTTGGTTTTGAATACCCATTTACAGCCTATTGCTCTTTTGTCTGGCGGTAACTCTGTTAGAGTCCAGGTGTTCATCTGTTCTAAAGACTGCAATTCTTCTTCCATTGCTTCTTGCCAATCAGATTTGTTTGCCCTTGAGAGAGCTTCTTCAATTGAGCGTGGGTCTTCGTTGTTTACTGAGGTTTCAGTTGTGACCATAACGTTGAGTCTTTCTGCCGGCTGCCCTTTGTTCAGACGCGCTGATCGTCTAACGTATGCTGGTTCTGGCACAATCTCTTCTTGGTTTGGTTCGCAATCAATTCGATCATCTTCTTCGTTGTCAGAATCAGCATGAAGCAGAGGTTCTTTTATTTTCTCTTCTCTAAACTCAAAAGAGTTTTCTGTGTCATGCTTTTCTGAGGAAGACTTATCGTTACATTGTTGTTCCACGAATTTTACATCCCTGCTGACAGTTAAACGCTCAGTGGTTATATCTACGAGCCGATACGCTTTTGATCCTTCTTCATAGCCCATAAGACGTGGTTTCATAGCTTTATTGTCAAGTTTGCGACGTTTCTCATTTGGAATATGAGCGTAAACGATGCATCCAAAAGTACGTATGTGACGCAGATCTGGTTTATTTCCAAACCATAACTCGAATGGTGTTTTTTCAAGAACCCTACTGGGCAGTCTGTTTTGTAAATAGCAAGCTGTTTTCACAGCTTCTCCCCAGTAGCGGTTTTGCAGATTCGCATCTGTCAACATGCTCCGTGCCATTTCTACCAAGGACCGGTTCTTTCTTTCTGCTACGCCGTTTTGCTGAGGCTTGTATGGGGCTGTCAATTCCCATTCTATTCCTTCGGCCTTCAAAAACTCTTGGATTTCTCGGTTCACATACTCTCCACCTCTGTCAGAGCGAAAAGACTTCGGTTTTCTGTTATACTTCGTTTCGCATAATCTTACGAAGTTTCTGAGCTTTTCTGCAACTTCGCTTTTTGTTTTAAGGAGCTCAATTGTTGTATACCTGCTGTAGTCGTCTATAAGCGTTAGGATGTATTTATTTCCTCCTGGCGTCATCGTTTGCATCGGCCCACACAGGTCTGTATGGATCAAATCCAAAATTCTCTTAGACCTTGTGGTTGAATTCGGAAATGGTAAACGCGCCATTTTTCCTTTTATGCAAATTTCGCATACCATTTGCTTGTTACATTTTGATATCCGAATTCCAGTACCTAATTCTTCATTGACGAATGTTTTTAACGCATTTGGGTCTCTATGTCCCATTCTACGGTGCCAGACGTGTATACACTCCTTCGCTTCTCCATTATGTGCCAACATAACTTTTTCCGCTTGATTCAATCTATACAGGTCATTTTCACAATCTGCTATTGCTTGATTGTACCTTAGTTTTCAGTAATCATGCAAAACTCCTTTGCGAAATTTACTTTGAATCCGTGTTTGGTCAATTTATGAACAGAAAGTAAGCTGCCCTTTAGGTTTGGTACTAATAAAACGTCAGTGACTGTTACATTAAACACACCAGTTTTTGTGCTACAACGTAAATTCCCTACTCCCTTTCCAACGACGTCTAAAGTAGTGTCGTCTGCAGTGTAAACTTTATCTACAAAAGTTGTATCAATTTTTGTGAAAAACTCTCTGTCGTTTGTCATGTGACATGTTGCACCTGAGTCAATGTACCACGCGTTACCATGCGGTTGTTTGGATATTTTGAAGAGTCTGTGACGTTCGTCGTCTGACGATGTTGGTTGCGTCACCAAGCTCGCTTGTTCTTTTGAGGTTTCAGTCTCTTTCTCTTTCAAGCGTCTTGTCTTGTTTATACGACAATCCCTTATGTAATGACCTCCCTTTCCACACGCGTAACATTTGCCCTTTGGCTTAGATTTAGGAACCGTGCCTGTAGGTTTCTTCCCAGCACCAGTGTACGTTTGCAACACTGTCTGTCTATCGCCAAGATGTGCTTTTTCTGCACCCTGTCTTCTCTTGTAATCTTCAATTAACTTTCCCTTCACCAACTCTAAGGTTAAATCCGCTTGTGATCTCGTTTCCAACGCCATTATTAGCGTTTCATAGCTCTCTGGGAGGCTACAGAGCATTAATGCTACGACTAGGTTTTCTTTAAGGTCTTCTCCCAAACCCCTTAGTCGATCTACGAGATCCAACATACTATCTATATGCTCTTCCATATTTCCAGATTCATTTAGCTGACTTCTACAGAGTCTCTTTAATAGAAATACCTTTGAACAAAGTGTACTTTTCTGATGATAGTCTTTTAAAGCTGTCCAGACGTCACTCGCTGTATTTTTGTCTCTAATGTGCGTGAGTTGGTTGTCCTCTACAAGCAACCCTATTGTGGCTCTTGCTTTTCCATCTTGTTTCGTCCATGCTGTAGTTATTGGATTTGGTGGAGGATCTGTTATAACTATCCACAAATCATCTCTCATTAACAGCATTTCCATCCTAAATTTCCATATTTGATAATTGGAATTATTTAGTTTCTCGAACTGAACCTTTGCCATGTCTGTTGTCATTGTTCTTTATTAACCGTCAGTAGAAAAGAGTGTCACGTTACTTTGTATACTCCGATGTACAAGTTTTGCTCTTTTCTTGACCACACCCAAAACAAAGAAAAAGCTAACCGATTAAAGTTTCTTTTCTTATGATTTTAATTCTAATACCGATTTTTCGATATTAAATAACTCGAACTTTCTCTACCGTATACTAGGCCCATAACCTATTGGTAAAAACAGATTTATAGAAAGTACTTTAGGGGTTTCAAAACAATTTAGTCAGACAACGTTTATTTTAGATGGAACGATAAAGAGCACGAGCGACGAACTGCGTGTTTTCATTTATTAGTTCAAGGCTACATAATTATTATATCAAAAATGTCTTTGCGAACAAAGACCCAGAAGGACATGTTATGGCCTTGAATGTCTGAAGTGACAGATATTTAATTTTCTTTTAAAACATTAAATTTAAATACAATTAAATTTTCTTTTAAAACATGAAATTTAAATACAATTAGATTTTCTTTTAAAACGAAATTTAAATATAATCACAATCTGGCACGATTTAGAGTTTCAAATTTCAATACAACTGATTTTATTCACTCGGAAATATTTAAGAAAAACATAACAGACGATTTTCTCCCATTGACGCTTAACATTAAATTTCGCTTAATTATTTTTCAGGGAAAACGTGTATTGAACTGTTATTTTTCAGTATAACGCGAGTCCACTTTATGTTTTCTTAGTTTAACCCGAATTTCCACGACTCGCAATTGAACGGATCGTTAAAAATACTCGCCGGTTTATTGGAATGGGTATATGATAAAGGGAAATGTGTTTTTTAAAGCCCGTTTAAAGACGACGCAAACCATAACAATTTGTACTTTCAAAGCTATATTGCGCGCGCAAGCGGAGAGAATTTTAAAGCGACGAATTTTAGAGCGGATAAGCTTTTTAAATAAATTGTAATACTTTCATTTTTCTTTTCATTAAAACCGTACAATTAAAATGATGATTTCCATAAGGGACCACTAATTAGTTATTAGGAGTTATAAAAAAACATCCATGAATTAGGTTTGTTCGTTTGCAACCCAAGTTAAAAATTAAAATATGGTGAATTTTTATTCCCTTTAAATTCCTTGTATAAGCATCCGTAAGCTAACATGAACGAATTGCCTCGACTAAAGTCGAGGAGTTGTAATAAAACATTATCCATGGATTAGGTTTGTTCGTTTGCAACCTAGATTAAAAATTAAAATATGGGGAATTTTTTTCCCTTTAAATTCCTTGTATAAGCATTCATAAGCTAACATGAACGAATTGCCTCGACTAAAGTCGAGGAGTTATAATAAAACATTATCCATAGAAAACATTATCCATAGAAAACATTATCCAATTAAGGTATGAGATCAGATCATAGAACTTTGAGTCTATGCCTAAAGCCAAAGCTAAATTAAGTATATTTTTCTATCGAAATTTAATGTTAAGCGTCAATGGGAGAAAATCGTCTGTTATGTTTTTCTTAAATATTTCCGAGTGAATAAAATCAGTTGTATTGAAATTTGAAACTCTAAATCGTGCCAGATTGTGATTATATTTAAATTTCGTTTTAAAAGAAAATCTAATTGTATTTAAATTTCATGTTTTAAAAGAAAATTTAATTGTATTTAAATTTAATGTTTTAAAAGAAAATTAAATATCTGTCACTTCAGACATTCAAGGCCATAACATGTCCTTCTGGGTCTTTGTTCGCAAAGACATTTTTGATATAATATCTGTCACTTCAGTCTAACACGAAAGTGTTAACTTCTATATTAAAAGACTAGCCCTTTAAAAAGTGATTCAGTCAAATCTCTACATTTTTACCATTGCCCTTTAAACCCAATTAAAATTAATTTTTTCATAATTTTTGATGTTAATAGCTGCGGCAGCCGCACTTGATTCAGTCAAATCTCTACATTTTTACCATTGCCCTTTAATCCCAATTAAAAAAAAATTTTACATTATTTTTGATGTTAATAGCTGGGGCAGCCTCACTTGATTCAGTCAGATCTCTATATTTTTACCATTGCCCTTTAATCCAAATTAAAATTAATTTTTACATTATTTTTGATGTTAATAGCTGGGGGAGCCGCACTTGATTCAGTCAAATCTCTACATTTTTACCATTGCCCTTTAATCCCAATTAAAATTAATTTTTACATTATTTTTGATGTTAATAGCTGGGGCAGACGCACTTGATTCAGTCAAATCTCTACATTTTTACCAGTGCCTCTTAATCCCAATTAAAATTAATTTTTTCATTATTTTTGATGTTAACAGCTGGGGCAGCCGCACTTGATTCAGTCAGATCTCTACATTTTTACCATTGCCCTTTAAACCCAATTAAAATTAATTATTTCACAATTTTTGATGTTAATAGCTGGGGCAGCCTCACTTGATTCAGTCAAATTTCTACATTTTTACCAGTGCCCTTTAATCCCAATTAAAATTTATTTTTTCATTATTTTTGATGTTAATAGCTGGGGCAGCCGCACTTGATTCAGTCAGATCTCTACATTTGTACCATTGCCCTTTAAACCCAATTAAAATTAATTATTTCACAATTTTTGATGTTAATAGCTGGGGCAGCCTCACTTGATTCAGTCAAACCTCTACATTTTTACCAGTGCCCTTTAATCCCAATTAAAATTAATTTTTACATTATTTTTGATGTTAATAGCTGGGGCAGCCGCACTTGATTCAGTCAGATCTCTACATTTGTACCATTGCCCTTTAAACCCAATTAAAATTAATTTTTTCATAATTTTTGATGTTAATAGCTGGGGCAGCCGCACTTGATTCAGTCAAATCTCTACATTTTTACCATTGCCCTTTAATCCCAATTAAAATTAATTTTTACATTTTTTTGATGTTAATAGCTGGGGCAGCCGCACTTGATTTAGTCAAATTTCTACATTTTTACCAATGCCCTTTAAACCTAATTAAACTAAATTTTTTCATAATTTTTGATGTTAATAGCTGCGGCAGCCGCACTTGATTTAGTCAAATTTCTACATTTTTACCATTGCCCTTTAAACCCAATTAAAATTAATTTTTTCATAATTTTTGATGTTAATGGCTGGGGCAGCCGCACTTGATTTAGTCAAATTTCTACATTTTTACCATTGCCCTTTAAACCCAATTAAAATTAATTTTTTCATAATTTTTGATGTTAATAGCTGGGGCAGCCTCACTTGATTCAGTCAGATCTCTACATTTTCCCCATTGCCCTTTAAACCCAATTAAAATTAATTTTTTCATCAATTTTGATGTTAATACCTCCGACAGCCGCAGCGAAATCATTATATTTTCCCCATTGCCCTTTAAACCAAATTTAAATTAAATTTTTCATCAATTTTGATGTTAATACCTCCGACAGCCGCAGTGAAATCTTTATATTTTCCCCATTGCCCTTTAAACCAAATTTAAATTAATTATTTCAGCAATTTTGATGTTAATACCTCCGACAGCCGCAATGAAATCTTTATATTTTCCCCATTGCCCTTTAAACCAAATTTAAATTAATTATTTCAGCAATTTTGATGTTAATACCTCCGACAGCCGCAGCGAAATCTTTATATTTTCCCCATTGCCCTTTAAACCAAATTCCAATTAATTTTTTCATTATTTTTGATGTTAATACCTTCCTTATTGCCGTTCGGAATGGCAAGTCGTTCGGAATTTCACTCATTTTTAAAAAGGAGAGTACTTTTAAGGGGGAGAAATTGAAAATTAATGTTATTCTATGGGATTTAGATTTTTTGCAAGAAACTTACCTTTCAGATTTATTTTCTAATGCTTCCAAATATTTTACAGGCTTTATTTTAAGACTAATGTCATAATTTTATACCGATTAGTTTGGTCACAGTCTATAAACGGCAAAAATATGAAGAAGGAGAAATTAAGTCATTAGAGTTCAATACCCATAGCCTCCAAATCAAGCGCGCGCGCTCGTGCTCGTGATTTTAAAAAGCCATATAAAACCTAAGCCTAACGCTTAGGTTTTTGGCGAATCTATTTCTCCGCCTTGTTGTTCCCTCCGTTTTCATAAATAGATTGTGGGCCATCTAATTGGTGTAAAATTATGAAATTAGTCTTAAAATAAAGCTCGAATCTTAATTCATACCACACGGAAAATCCAAGTCTGAAAAATATCCGGAAGTATTAGAAAATAAATCTGAAAGGTAAGCCACTTTCAAAAAACCAAATCCCATAGAATAACATTACGATTTGGCCATGCGCGAAACCAGCTAAGTACCAAAAAAAGGGTCAACTTTAGAATTAATTTTAAAATACTTAGACTTAATATTTTTAAATGAAACTTGAAAAGTTCAACATTCGAACCTTGCTCTACCATTTAAAAGTGATTATATCTGTAACAAATAATTCCTCTTTTAGTTCTGTCAATCACTGGACTTGTCCTCGAAAGAGTCGATTTTAATGTTATTCTATGGGAGAATGGAGCGTTTTGATTGGCTAGAGACTGAATTTTTTAGGAAATCAAAATAGCATTACAGATGATGATGGGCCCAATACATAGAACCCTACCGGGTTCTAAGAATTGTTGACGCAGTTGTAAGAGAGAGATTGTATAGACAATAACAATAAGTTTACTGGCGACATGCTGCCATCTACATTTCTTTCATTTTTGCGGTCTTTTTAACTTTGCTTCCAACATTTTGGCGAATCTATTTCTCCGCCTTGTTGTTCCCTCCGTTTTCATGAATAGGTTGTGGGCCAACTAATCGTTGTAAAATTAGGAAATTAGTCTTAAAATAAAGCTTGAAACTTAATTCATACCACACGGAAAATCCAAGTCTGAAAAATATCCGGGAGTTTTAGAAAATAAACTGAAAGGTAAGCCACTTTCAAAAAACCAAATCCCATAGAATAACATTACGAATTTGGCCATGCGCGAAACCAGCTAAGTACCAAAAAAAGGGTCAACTTCAGAATTAATTTTAAAATACTTAGACTTAATATTTTTAAATGAAACTTGAAAAGTTCAACATTCGAACCTTGGTCTACCATTTAAAATTGGTTTTAACCGTAACAAATAATTCCTCTTGTTTATGCACGGGACATGTCCTCGAAAGAGTCGATTTTAATGTTATTTCAATGGGGAAATGGAGCGTTCTGATTGGCTAAAGGCCCAATTTTTTAAGGAAATCAAAATTGCATTACAGATGATGATCAGCCCATAACGTAACAACCCTACCGGGTTCTCCGAATTGCACTCTTAGATAGAGCAAGGAAATGCAACCTGAAACTAAACAAATCCAAGATGAAGTTACGGATGACTGAAGTAAAATACATTGGCCGCGTCCTCACTTCAAATGGCATTCGACCAGACCCTGAAAAGGTCAGGGCGATAAAAGACATGCCAGTTCCTCACAATGTACAATCACTACAAAGCTTTATTGGCTTCGTCACGTACTTGGCTAAATTCCTTCCGAAACTCTCCGATTACACGGAACCTTTACGCACTCTCACACGTAAAGACACTCGCTGGTCGTGGGAACAATCGCATACGACTGCTTTTGAAAAGATTAAACTATTAGCAAGTACAGTACCCATTCTACGCTATTATGACGTCGAAGATGAAGTCACTCTCCAATGTGACGCTAGCGAATTTGGATTGGGCGCAACGCTTTTACAAAATGGTCAACCAGTAGCATTTGCTTCTAAATCCCTGACAGCCACCGAACGCAATTACGCTCAAATTGAAAAAGAGTGTTTAGCTATAGTGTTCGCCTGTCAGAGATTCTACCAATATTTATTACTGTTGAAACTGACCACAAACCTTTGGAAACAATCTGGAAAAAACCACTGCTAACAGCTCCAAAGCGCTTACAGTGTATGTTATTAAAGCTACAAAATTACCATCTAAAAGTACAATATAAGAAAGGCTCAGAGATGTACATTGCAGACAATCTATCCAGAATACCCATACCCTTGGACTCCACTACTACCAAGGAAGAAGACCCAATAGTCTTCCAACTACAGTATTTTGAAGGTATCGACCATATGGACTACTTAAGAGTAACAAACAATAGACTTGACAAACTTCGCACAACTACACTAAAAGATGCAACTCTACAATTACTAAAAGTAACTATCCTCAATGGGTGGCCCGAGAATAAAGCTAAAACTCCATCTGAAATACGGAAGTACTGGACTATCCGCGACGAACTCACCGTGGATGATGGAATTATTTACAAGGGCGTTAGAGTTGTGATACCATACAGCATGCGTCAGGAAATGGTGAACATACTTCACTCGAGCCACAGTGGAATCCAAGCATGTTTGCGAAAGGCCCGCGAAGTTGTGTATTGGCCTGGAATAACTGACCAGATTAAGCAAACAATTGGCCAATGCTCAATCAGCAACGAATATACAATGGCGCAAGCAAAGGAGGCTCTGATCTCCGTTCCTCTTGCTTCGTTGCCTTGGCAAAAAATTGCCATGGATCTCTTCACTATAAGTACCGACACTCGCAAGTACCTAGTCATGGTGGATATATATTCAGACTATTTCGAAGTTGATCCCCTACCCGATACAACTGGCGAAACGGTAGTCGAGTGCTGTAAGCGGCATTTCAGCAGATTTGGAATCCCGGAAGTTGTTATTTCCGACAACAGACCTCCATTTAATGGCCTCGCGTTTCGGGAATTCACCGAATTATATGGCTTTCGGCATGACACCTCGCCACCGTTTCACTCGCAAGGAAATGGCAAGGCCGAGTCCGCCGTAAAGATTGCTAAAACTATGTTACGAAAGTTCGCCCGATCAAAAGAAGACTTGCACATGGCATTACTGGAATGGAGAAATACTCCAACAGAAGGCCTCAACCTTAGACCCGCTCAGAGACTTATGTCACGTCGTCTTGGCTCCTCCCTTCCGTACTCTAAGAAACAGCTCAAGCCCCAAATAGCAACTAATGTTGCAGTAAAACAACGCGCACGACGCCACTTGAGCAAAACTAGGTTTGACCAACACACCAACCCTCTTAGACTCTTAACACCTGGTGAAGCTGTTTGGGTCAAACCTAACCCTCAACTAAAACAAAGTTTATGGAGAGAAGGTGTAGTAGTACGTAAAGTTGCCGAACGCTCATATATCGTGGAGATAGATGGAAAGGAATATTGAAGAAATCGCGTGGTTCTTCGATCCAAACAACGTTATATAACTGAAAACGAAATTACCTGCAAAGAACAATCTCCTCGCATTGACAATATACTTGCTCCACCACCCATAACTCCTGAAGTACTACATCCTCAGCAGAATAGTACGTCGTTATCCTCTCCTACGAAGATAAGACAACCAGGACCAACAATGCCACCTCCAAGCCCTAAGGTTACCAAACAACCAATATCAGCTCCGAGTCCGAGCAGAAGTGAACAGGCAACGTCACACAGTCCGAAAACCATTCCGAATAAGACTGTTCTACCAGGACACAATACACATACGAGAAGTGGCAGACAAGTAAAACCACCGACAAAATTCCAAGACTTTGTAAAAATATAAATACATATATCAGACGTTTTCTTAATATAAGTTCCATTAATTAAAAAATTTAATAACAATTTTGTTTATGTATAAGCTAGAGAGATCACTTGAAATTTTCAAAAGAAAGGATGTTTCGTATGGTCCAGATGGTATCCACCCCCTCTTACTGCGTAACTTATCCATCAATTTGCACATTCCCCTCCACCGAGTCTTGTCTGCTTCCTTTGCTTCTGGTATTTTGCCGAAACCTTGGAAGGAGGCAAATATAACCCCTATACACAAAAAAGGGACCAAGTCCGAGGCTTCAAATTATAGACCAATTAGTTCCTTAAACCAAGTACCTAAAATAAGTGAAATCCTAGTACACGATCAACTACTCACTTACCTAAGCAATAAAAATTTTTTCACCCCAGCCCAACACGGTTTTCTTCATAAACGGTCTTGCGTGACTAATCTCCTAGTAGCAACTAACTACTGGACTAAGTGTATAGATGAGGGCAATAGCGTAGATGTAATCTATCTTGACCTAGCTAAAGCATTCGACACCATCCCTCATGCTAAACTTCTACTGGCTTTATCCGAAGCTGGGATTACTGGTACTGCACTTCTTTGGCTGCAAAACTATCTTGCGGACCGTAAACAGAGGGTGGTGCTTAAGGGCCAAAATTCGGATTGGGCCAATGTGGAACAGGGTGTACCTCAAGGCTCTGTACTTGGTCCCCTTTTATTTAACATCATTATAAACTCCTTCCCCGCTGTTGTTCGGTTTGCTCTAATTTTGCTCTTTGCTGATGATACCAAGATCTCTCTGCGTATACGCTCCCACTTAGACTCTAGTCAACTTCAGACCGATCTTAACTCTATCGAGACTTGGGCAACTGACAATGGTCTCCGATTCAACTTAACCAAATGCGTTGTCCTACACTTAGGTCATACCAACCCCCGTCACATCTACACTCTATACAACAACCCACTTAAAACCACCTTGTCGGAACCTGATCTCGGAGTTTCAGTAGAGCCTAACCTTAAATTCACTGCCCACACTAATAAGGTCTGTAAGCGCATGAATTCCCTCTCAGGTCTTATTCGTCGCAACATCAACAACCGTCCACCTAAACTAGTCAAAACACTTTATAATGCCTTAGCCCTCCCACTCCTTGATTACGCATCCCCAATCTGGACCCCTTCTATTATTGGTAGTATTACTTCCCTTCAAAAGGCTCAAAATAAATTTTCAAAATTAGCTCAGACATTATACAAACTTCCCTCTTCCATAAGGCTCACAACCCTAAATATCGACCCCGTAGCTACACGACACAAAATCAACAACCTCTGTTTACTACATGACTTTTTTTACAACCGTTTAGACCTAGACATGGATACTTTATTTTCAATTCCCCCTAGTTCTTCCACAAGAGGTCATTCCAAGAAACTTCAAAAGCCCCGTGCAAAAACATCAATTCGTCACCACAACTTTACTCATTCCATTATTACTGATTGGAATATGCTGCCCGAATCCATTATCGCCCTCGACGATAAGGTCAAATTTAGAAAAGCCCTTTCAATCCACTTCAACCCTTCCGTAAGTGGCAGAGAGAATTTGGGTGCTTTGGTCACTTTACTCCTTTCTTTATGAAACTCATAATATTTTTACTCCAACACCCCTGGCACCTTCGTATTACAACTACTACACTGTCAGTGCTCTTGTTTAGTCCTCTCAATCAATTACTTAATAAGTTTTTTCCCTTCCAACTCAGTACTAGATAATCATTAATCTGGATACTCACTTAGTAAATTAGATATTTCATTAAACCGCTAAACCGAACTCCGTTCTAAACCCCCTTTTTTTTATTATTTTTAGTTTTGTACATATCCTTTGAATACTTTACAACGCTTTAATTATACTGGACACCCACTTAGTAAACTACATATTTAATTAATCTGCTCATCAAAACTTTGTTCTAAACCCCTCCTCATTATTATTAATTTGTACATATCCTTTACAAACATTACATCGCTTTAATTAATCTGGTCACTCAATTAGTTAACTAGATACTTATTGTTACGTTAAACAAACCCCTTTTTATTTTATTTTTTTTTTCTTTATACATATCCTATAAGCCCAAGTGGCTTTTTGTATAAACCCTCAAATCTAAATAAATAAAAAATAAATAAATCTCCCGCCTCTGTATTTGGGAATGACCTACAAGCATTTGTATATGTAAACTTAATGTACGTCATTCTCCAAATAATATATGAAGAGAGAGCATCGGCAGTCGGATTAACAAATAAAACAAAATTAGAAAACAAAGACAGTCTTTAATCATTAATTAATTAGAAACGAAACAGTTTAGGCAATCGTTTCTTACCTATATTTCGGTGATAAGAGACCTATTTCTCACCATCTTTTGGGTAGAGTACTCGAATAAACCGAGGCGATTGAATGTAAATCGCATTATCTAGAAATGTGGCTAATTTAATATATTAAGTCACTGTAAAAAGTGACATCTATCTCGGACAAATTGCAAATTAAAAATGTCAAGAAAAAAGTTGTAGTTGGCATTTCGTGGCCTAGTATTACAGAAGGCAGTGCTCAGACTTAGGTTTTCCCGTGTGTGGCCAAAACGAGCGACCGACCGTCGCTCACCCAGATCGTAGAGATAAATCGTCCCCCAAAAATCGCATCGTGTATGGGACCCTTAAGTCGTTTCTCTGAAAAATGTGGAAAATATTTCCAAACAAAGATCTATTCATTATTCAAACAATAAATGACGAAATGAAGAAATATTTGAGAGAACAATGAAGGCTTAAAGGGAGAATGCAACCTAATAACAAGCGATTTTTTTATCGATTCCTTATCGTTTTAATTGACCTAATCCACCAATAAAAAGTTTGCGAAACAAATATTAAACTAGAAATAAATTTAAATCTTACCCAGAAAATAGGCTTAGCGGAATTCATGGAGATCCTGAATTGCCTCAGTGTAAGGCTCTAGCGACCAATGTGTAAAGACCCATCGTTCACGCGAGATCTCTACGAGAATTACAATCGCGTTCGATTGGTCGCTAGACCTCATCAAGAAGGATCAGACAAGGAGAGGAAAAGTGGGGCTGCGTTGAGTTAGAGAAGAGCAAACCTCCCACTCGGGTGGAAAGGGGGGATAGGAAATTCTCGAGGTAAACTGTTGTCACGTGGTCACTAGCGTCGTCGACTACTACGAAGCTGATAAAGGATCCGTTTTACCCACGTGACAAAAATTTTCCACGAAACATCTCTACCCTGTTCTCCCAGAGTGGGAGTCTAGGCCGCGCAGTAGGAACCGCGCCGTCCCCACTTTTCCTCTCCTTGTCTGATCCTTCTTGACCTCATACGCGAGGAAATCAGGATCTCCATGAATCCTGGTAAGCCTATTTATTTTAAATTTATTTCTAGTTTAATATTTGTTCGTAAATTTTTTCAATAAAGGATTAGAACTATTTAAACAATAAGGAATCGATATAAAACACTTGCTGATAGGTTGCATTCTCCCTTTAAGGAAAGTTTTGAACATTTGAAAAAAATTATGAAATTTGAAAAAATTCTCGAACTAAATCGCAAAATCTCGGACGAAATCTTGAAATCCCGGACGAAATCGTGAAATCACGAAATCTTTGGCAAAATTGCGAAATCACAAAATCTTTGGCTAAATCACGAAATCTTTTGCGAAATCACGAAATCTTTGGTGAAATCGCGAAATCACGAAATCCCCTAGACGCCTTTTTTTTTGGGAATGTCGGACCCCTCGCCTTACCCTTACCTTTGAATTAATTGTTATTGATTATTACCTCTCCGAGTGAACTTTAGTTCACGGAGAGGTTCTGTCCTGATCGTGTGTGTGTGTGTATGTGTGTGTGTGTCCGTCGTTCGCGGTGTTCGCAATTACGTCATCGCAAGAAAATTCTATTTTAGTTCACCACTCTTCTCATAGGTGGCGGCACAATTTCCAAATTCTGAAATTTCCTATTTAAATAAAACATCTCACAGGTGGTCTCCCACTCAGCCACTGTCCGCGCTCGCCGCTGCTCCGCTTTAGAGATAGCCATGCGAACGCTCTAACGACTTTGCTATAAGCACTTGAAAGACTCTTAGATAAAAACCTCTTAAATCTGGAAGGGGTGCACTACGGAAGCCAGGCCGTGTTATAGTAGCGTCGCGTATAATGCTTTATATGTATCTAATTAAATAAAAAATTTAAAAGCTTATTACTCGTAATTTACATTATAAAATAAAATATTACTAGTCTTAAACGATCATAATATAATATTCAAATTTAACTATATTTATTAAATAGATTTGACGTTAACTTTTTGTCACTAGGTGACGTTAGATTAGTAGGAAGTAGGACTACAGCAGTATAACGAAATAAAGGCGTACGGTTTTTTTAAAAACTTTAATTATGCTTGATTTAAATTCTATAATAATTAGTTCTAGTCCTCTCTCAAAAAATCATATTTAAATTTAATTATATTTTGTAAATTTAATTATATTTTGTAAATTAACTTTCTATCTGTAGGCATAGAATAATTAGTAGCTTATGCTGTAGGTGACACTAGTTTCCCTCGAACTCGGCTTAAAGCTAACCTTAATACCGTTCAGTCAAGGAAAGTCAAACTCATTTAGTCATTTCCTATAATTTGTTTAATCACATCATTCTCTTTAATTCAGTCTTAGGTTTAAATTAATTAATAATAAATAATCTAGAAATTCAGTTGTGTTTATTCTTGTAAAATCCATTTCAACTACAATTTGTTTAATCATAGTTAATTTGATTCTATCATCATTACGTTTAATTTAGTCCTATAGCTTGAAAATAATTTAATTTATTGTTTTAATTTTGGTTAGAATAATTTTAATTTAAGATAAACTTCAACTATTATGTATCTGTAAAATAACAGAGGCTCGAAAATTAAGGTACTGGTATGGCGCATCCGTGCTTGCACGGAGCGTGGGGGTCTCTTCGTAGAATATTCGACTCTTTCGAGAGAGTGAAAATAAAACTAAACATGAAACTGAATGCGTCGCTCTCGGAACTACCTATTTTTAATTGTCATTAGAATTTGACTAGTTATTTTAATACGATTTTTTCGTTTCATTTATGTTTAATAAAATAGTATTAGTCTTCTTCTATCATAATATCATATTTAATTTTAATTTTATTTTGTAAATAAATATGATGTAAACGTTCTACCAACAGGTGACACTAGTTTCATCGTGTAAATAGTGTAGCGACAAAAGTAACCTTATAGCAAGAAGTGTGCCACTCATCTTTCTTATTTTAACCCAAAAATTATAAAATAAATTTTTAACATCGTCTACCTTGTTTCATTAGTTTTCTTGTTTAGCATTGTTATTTTAATACGATTTTTTCGTATCAGTTATGCTTAATAAAATAGTATTAGTCTTCTGCTATCATAATATCATATTTAAATTTCATTTTATTTTGTAAATAAATATGCTGTAACTTTCTACCAGCAGGTGACATAAGTTTCATCGTGTAGTGTATCGGCAAAAGTAACCTTATAGCAAGAAGTGTGCCACTCCTATTTCTTATCTTATATATATTTTACCTATAAGGTAAGATTATACTTTGAGTGGGATCAGCTGTAACAGGCGTAATTCACCGCCTATCTACCGGAAACTATTTTATAGTATATATCAGACCTTGACGACTTCCGGAAACCAAAAAAAGTTTTTTTTGTTTTTTGTTTTTTTTTTTTTTGTTTTTTTTTCTTCAGTTTTTTTACAAGGGTTAGGTTGGGTTGGGTTAGGTTAGGTTAGGTCCCACCAATGAAATAATGTAAAAAAAAAAAAAAAAAAAAAAAAAAAAAATGTAAAAACCTACCAAATAATTATTTATTTTTTATTTATTTTTTTTTGGTTTCCGGAAGTCGTCAAGGTCTGACATATACTATAAAAATAGTTTCCGGTAGATAGGAGGTGAATTACGCCTCTTACGGCAGATCCCACTCAAAGTATAATCATACCTATTATAAAATCAATTTTTAACATCGACTACCTGGTTTCATTAGTTTTCTTAATTACAATTAGACTTGGGACGAGGAGAGGTAATATTTTGGTTTCCCAACTTGTTTTTTTCCCTTGTATAGGGAGTCAGCACTTAGGGACCCCAAAAAAAATATCATACGTCATAAGCTGAGAGTATAGTAGCGCCATCTAGTTAGATTTACTTAAGATAACGGCGCCAGTCTGCTAAATTTTGAATTTTTTTAGGCCGCCATTTTGATGGAGCGTCGTGATTACTGAGGCTGCTAATTTAGATGTTAAGCAGTGCAAACTAAGTTATTTTGAAACCTTAAATGAAGACATTAAAAAAAGGTACAGAGAAAAAATAAGTTTTATAAATATTTTATATTGATCATAAAGTTTTGAAGGTGCACCTAAAGTTTATCCATTTAATAACAATGTTTATATAACATATATTTATTAATTTACCTGAGATAAAATGTTTAGAACAAACTCTGGTATACTGTGTTATTAAATCTGGTCCAAGGCTTAGCTTTCTGAGCCACAGATGACGTCGTTTCCGAGATAACTCTTTTCATTTCTTACCTTGATTGTTTATCACACACGGTATTCTAAAGAAACTAAGCTTCTCTTTCGTGCTAATGCTTTTACAGCTTCTTAAACAACACGCCCTAACCATTCCTTAACCTCTGGTCATGCACTGCCGAGTTATTCTTTTCTTTACCAAGGGTCCAAGATGGCGTAAAGCTGGGCGGTGGGGGGAGTAAGGGAAAAAATGTATATTTTTGTCTACTAGGTGGCGCTTTGAATTGTCCCGCGAAAGTAAGTTTCAAATAATGTGACGTCACTACCAGATCTCTGCTGACTCCCTATTGCCCCTTGCTATGTCGTGCACTACAATCCTGTGCGTACAAATTGCCTAAATAAGTAAATAAAATAGGTTAGCTACCTAAATAATAAATACAAAATAATGCGAGTGTAAGGATAACCACTAATCTATTTCAATGCTATTTTGTTGTCTACTAAAAATCTATTAGCCTTCAAGTCATTCAAACCAAGAGAAAGCGTCTCTGTTACTATGGCGACGGGGGCGGAGCTTCAGGGTATTGTCAATGCTCTATGGGATTTTTGGCAATTTTGAAAATTTTCATAGCTATGCTATATATTTTCAACAATCATTTAATACTATGCCTATCCGTAGGAAAAGCAAGGGGGTGGCGTTACCGATTTCAAAAATATCGTTAGACGTCGCTTTCTTGAGGTTAAAAAAAAGTGGGAAATTCAAATGTAGGCCGAAAATTATAAAATAGATACGAATTTTAGGTTAATAATGGAGAATAAATTAATTAGGATTTAATTTAAATAATTAAACAGTGATTTTTAAATATTTACATTAAAAGCAAGTTCTAAATCAAATCGTAAATTTAAATCAAGATCTCTGCGTTATCACCTAGATGTCGCTAGGAGTTCTACGATCTTACTTCGATAGAGCGTTATCTAATTGGCTCTTGGCGACGCGAGACTAGCGATTGGCTATTCATACATCAGGAAAGTGACATCTATCTCGGACAAATTGCAAATTAAAAATGTCAAGGAAAAAAAAATGTAGTTGGCATTTCGTGGCCTAGTATTACAGAAGGCAGTGGCCTTATATACTTTAAAGATCGTTATCAGATTCAGAGGATTTTTACGTCTAGGGAGAGAAGCTTTATGTCTCCATGCTTGGCTCCAACACTACCTGGAAAATTTTCTGAATAGTGGCTCTTTCTGACCATGTAAAAGTCTATGATCTGACGTGGAAAAATATTAATGTATATAGACTTTTTGCTGCGCCTTATGAAGGGGGCGGCCATTTTGCCCGTTCCCCTTAGTTCGCCCCCCCAATCCGCCATTTTGGTAACCCAGAAACGAGTAGGCAGAGCCACTACCACCTCGTTTCTGGGTGACCAAAATGGCGGATTGGGGGGTCGAAACTAAGGGGAACGGAAAAAATGGCAGCTCCCTTCATAAGGCGCGGCAAAAAGTCTATAGCTCTAGGGAGTCTAGGAATATAATACTTCGTCTCCTGGAACGGAAAAGGAGGAGCCGCATGTACAGCAACCAGGCTTGGAAAAAGGCACTAGTCACGGCATTTGACTACTAAAATAAATGCCCTGACTACTAAATTAATAAAAATCAGGGGGGTAACTAGTCAATTTGACTAGTGAAACATTTACCTCAATTCTTATATTCATCAAACCCAAAAAAGGAAAAAACGAGATTATACACAAATGAGAAAAAGCTTAAATTCAGTCCTCGCGAATACGACTTACGAGATGGGTAAAGCATTATATTTATACGGTCTTTCCTTCTTGTTTCATACCCCTATTTTTACCCCCAGTAGTCAGTGACTACTAAAATAAATAAGGAGAGGGGACTCACTAGTCAGTCTGACTACTAAATAAAATATCCTTATTTCCAAGCCTGACAGCAAACTGAGCGGCGTGTCTAGCGGAATTTCTTAGCATAATTTCGTCCTCTCTCTGGTCTTTTCATTAGAAATTTTGATTATTTAGGATTATTTAGGGACGACAAGACGTGTTTCGCGTGTTTTCTTTCTTTTAACTGTTTATTTTAACTCTTTTTCATCGTTTCTATTTCATTTGTAAATAGTAATGAATGGCCAACTCGAAAAAAATCGATAAATCCGCTTATAATATGATGGCGCCACTGTACTAGGTTCGCGGATGCGAACGAGGCCCGGTGGCGGCGCGACGTGGCCAAGAAATCCAGTCTAACCAACTACGCCGCAAAGCTCAAGCCCAATAGGGAAACAATATACGATAACGGCCGTGGAAGCTGCCTCCTCTTCCAGGCGCGTACCGGAGCCCTCCCGACCGCGGAAAGGGAGGCTGCGCTGATCGGGGGCCCATCCGCCTGCAAACTTTGCCAGGCGCCAGTGGAATCGATCGAGCACATTCTCCTGGAATGTCCGGCCCTGGCCAGGGAACGTTCGGAGATAGAGATCCAGGACACAGAACCCCCGGATCACCTAAGGTGGCTCGGCCTCACGGCCACGACCACCCCCCGTCCAATCATCGACTCAACAAAACGCCTCCTGGACAAATGGTGGGCAATCCGTAAGCCCACGAAAGTAGCTACGTGGTAGCGAATCACATCCACCGCGCCCCTAGTCACATAGCGAGCCTCCCTGAATCAAAAGGGACCAAATAAAGGGGTGGAAACTGAACTGAACTGAACGATTGTATATAATTTCGCGCTGCCGTAGATACAACGGGGAGCCCGTGTTAGAGGAATAAAATTTTCCGTTCCAGGAGACGAAGTATTACATTCCTAGTACAGCTGGTGTGGTACGGAGTACGGACGGACTACGGAGTGTAATCTATTGCGGCAGGCAGGAACGGAAATAAGCGCAAGTCACTGGTCATTGTCCGATAAATTTTCCATATGTCTGATAACTTTTATTTTTAAGAGGGGGTCACTGGACAAATGTTCGATAAAAAAAAGTACTTTTTAATACAGGAAATGTCTGGTAATTTTGTTAAATGTCCGATAACTTTTGAATTTTTAAGGGGGTTACTGGACATTTGTTCAATAACAGCGTTGCCAGACGTACTATAATTATAGTACATTTCGATAATTTCAAGAAAAAATTCTGGGCGTACTATAATTTCAACGGCGTACTATATAGTACGCTTTTTGCGATAATTTGTGCATAATTTTTAAATAGTAGATTTTATATCGAAAACTTTAATTTTAGTCAACTTTGTGCTTCGTCACATGGCCCACTCTTAGTATTACTCCCCTCTTAGGGATCCACAGCCTACTGCTTTTGTATTTCCATAGAGGCAAAGCGTGTGATAGGCTAGCCCGAGAGCTCCGAGTTGCCTTGGCAATAGGGATATAAGTTGTGTTTTAACTGCCGCTAGGTTCCCCGCGTGCCACTGCCAGTGAAGTTTAGGCTGCTCAAGAGTTTGTTCATAACAAAATAACATTTTCGTGGGCGACGTCATATATATTTGCATTTGAATTCAAAATTCGCGCCAAAAATACAGTGTACTATAATTTTTGGAACCAGGTACTATAATTTTAGACTTTTGATCTGGCAACGCTGTTCAATAACAAAATTTTCTTATTTCCGGCCCTTGTGGCTGCAGGGCTAGTCCTGGACTCCTGGCCCGTTCTCTAAGTTACGTTTGTGTACCCAAGGCCAAAGATTAAAGTAAAATCTCCAGAATTTACATGAAATTCTTATAAAATTAAAAGAAAAAAGTAGACTCCAAAAAAGTGCAGTTTTCCATGGAGTTTTCATAGTGGTGGAGGGTTAGACCTTTGGCGGTTTTTTAATCGCGTCTGTGGGATTTTTCACTCTCAAACATTGGCAACACTGAGTCACCTGGTTTTGTTATTGACGTCGAGCCTGCACCGCTAGTATCGTAATTTGAGAACGCTAGAAGTAATTTCTCAGTGGAAAGTAGTATGTTTGCTGGGGATTACCTTAAAGTTTATTAACTAAATATTCGTCTCATTCCTCATATAATTTTGAACCTATCATTTTCTCTCAGTAAAAAGCCCTAGTTGGCTAATAATTTTCGTCAGGTCGGCGTTTCTTTCATTTGGCAACCGTACTGTTATAAGTTCCCCCAAAATTTTCAGGTAATGCGCATTCAATTTAATTTGATAGATTCAATCAGGGTTTAACCAATGTTGATTTCAAATAAATTTTGAATAGATAATGATGCTTGGGGGTACACCAGGGGAGGTGAACCCCAATAGTTCGTGGTTAAATAGCCGGGGAATGTGGCTAACGTACGCTATCGGGATCCTGACTTTCCACTTAGTTCTTCTAAGTTTCCCATTTTTAAGTGTCGCTTGGGTTTGGACTTTAACTAACGTCTTCCACAATTTGGTACCTATTTTCCTTAAGACAAAACCAAGTCGAAATGTTTTTTGGTTAAATATAACTATCTTATCATAGACAATGTTTATCGTTCTGCACACACTAAAAGGAACGCCTTGGGAACCGGGTGATCAAGGTAAAGTCAGATTACTGACTCACTGGGAACAGATTGACAATGGAGAACAGTTTACGGCCACTAGAAAGTTTCTGACCGTTGTGCCAATCATTTTGTAAGTTTTAAAATACATGTTTTAAAGCAAAAACCCTAAAAATACCATTAGGCATACTCTCCCTTCATTTTCACACTTTACTGCGGAAAAATTCAATCTTCCCACAATCTATCAAGAGAATTTTTTTTTACCATGGTGTGAAAAGTGTGCCAGTGTAGTATCTAGACATTGACCTTGAATAAAATAAGTTAAAAGCCCAATTTTTGCACAAACTTCCTGGGAATAAGAGGTGCAGGATCTGGGCCAAGCTAATTAAAACAACTGATGACAGACAGCCCAGTGGTCTTATAATTATTATGAAATGCATATGCTCTCAAATGGTAGAACAGCTGCGCTGTAAGGGGAAGCTTGTGGCTGTTCACATGTTGGTGTGTTTGTGATAACTAACGTGCCAAAAAGTTCTAAATTTGGTTAGTTTACGTGGAATTTGGCCCGAAAAGTCGGGGAAATTAAGTATTTTGTTACATGTCAAGGAACTGGATTGGTTGATCAATTAATTGTAACGTAATTATTATAAACTGAATATATTTGTCTAAAGATTCAAAATATTTCTCATATTCCGAGTAAACTATTCTGAGCCTGAATTGGGAATTGGCAAGAGCTTGAGCTCGTAGGAATAAAATCCTGGCAAAAAGAATAAAATACACCATTTAGCTCTTCCACTGTGCGCATGTCCGCGCTCGAAACGCCTACTAGTGGCGATGTAAAAAAGTTCGCTTGGTCCCATAACCGCATGCAGTTTTTTCCCTGCCATTTTCAACAAGTGAAAGTTCGCCCTATGCCGCTATAGCGCCCCAAGTAATGGCTAAATGGTGTATTGGTCAGAGAAATTATTTAGAAATTAAATTCCAAAATTTTGTACGAACCCTGATTGTCTATAGCCTAGCGCCGTAAAATATGATGGGAAAATCTATTATTTCTGCAGTGCCTGAATTGTACCTTTAATTAGTGTAAAAATGAAGTGGTGGGTATGCTTATTAGTATTTTTGGAAGAGGAATGTGTTTTAGGGAACATCTTTAATGCGTTCTTTTATCCCCCTGGACAACGGGATTTACAGATTTTTCCTCGCCAGCTTTTATACCAAATACGATCATTTCCATTTCTTAGCCAACGTATCGTCTCTGGTATTAGTGTTATTGCCAAAACTTCCGCAATTTCATATGGTTAGAATATTTGGCATTAACAAATATTAAAACAAAAATGGTTGTAAAATTCTAATTGACGAATCTAATGGACAAAAAATACGTTAAACGTTTCTATATCATAACAAAGATTAATTAAAATTTTATAAAAAGAAATTGATAAGTTATCCAATATTCTGGCGTTTTAACGATATAACAATTAGTTTTAATTGCTTATTTAAACCAACAAAAATCAGTATGGTTGTGTAATAATTCTAATGGTAGTTATAAAAGTCGCGTTTTGCTGGAAAAATCATATTTTCTTTATCGGGGAAAAAACATTCTGTCACGTAGGGGTGTGTTAGTCCACTTTTTTGTGCTTTCAAGGTTTGATTCCTCCAAAAATGGCTTGGAATCAAAAATTTCTAATATTGAGTCCAAATTTAATCTGCCTTTAATGTCTAAATTTGTTTTCTTAAATTCGTGATAGTGGATTTCAAATGTTAATAATTAATATTGCATTTTTCCGATAACCCCACCATGTTATCCACCCTATAAATTAAGGATTACTCGAAAATGCGAGTACTGGGTTACGAGTCCAATACTCCAGGACCCCAACGAGTATCCGAGTCCTCCACCAAGGCTAAAATATTACTCGAGGAGGTGTAAATACCAGATGGGTTCATATTCTTACAACAGTCGCAATAATATTTGTTAACGTACTTCACTTTTTACCACTTTAAACGCTTGGAGATCCTTCAAACAAAAAAATACTTTATCACGGATTATTCCAATATAATTTGGACTCGTCTTGGACTCAAAATCATTTCTTTAGGATTTGAAGACTAACGAATCCAGTTTTACAGGACTCGAAGCCCAAAAAACACGACTCACACCCCTTGAATTAAGTTTACTGATTGTACAAGACCTTTGACTAGCATCAACCACCTTTTCTTGTCAGATTTTTTTTTAGAGAAATTGTTTAATTTTGAAACTATTTCAATCTCTAACATTTCATAGCGGAAACTTAAAAATGTTTTCAAGATTTTTCTTTTAAAATGAACTGAGAAGCTAAAAAAGTGTAGATATAAGCCATCCAGATATTTTTATAGCCTTTGAAAAAAAAATGGTCTGATTAATGGAACCGTAATGTAGTAATACATTAGTAATACAGTAGTTCATAGCCTTTAACTAACGCAATATCTTTAGCAACTGTCTGAGAAATTAATCGGTAGCTTGTATATACAATAAAACCTCGTTAAAATGAAAGTCTGCGGAAAAAAACATTTTATTCTATCAGAAATTTCCGTATATCTGAAATTTTGTTATATCCAGGGTGATCAGACTTCCTATATTTCCTATATTTTCAATGCCTTCCTATAAATTCCTATAATTGAAGGTTTTCTCCTAAATTTTCCTGTTTTTTCCACATTTTTCGGTTATCAGGTTGTTCATTTTCAAATAAAAGCCTAATTTAAAATTTTTCAAAAAAAAAAACTTCTCACCAATGGCACTGACTTGTGAGTTCAAAATGGAAGAGATTAAGATTTTAAAGAAAATCAAAAAGCAATAATATGTGGTAAAAATGTTAAATCAGTGGCATATTAAAAGATATCCTATCTTTCCTATGAATTCGCTGTTATTTAAAATATATTTTACTTTATTTCCGTTATAATTTATCCTATATTTACTATAATTTTAAATTTTCAATCCTATTTTCTATTATAATTCGCCTTTAAATTTCCTGTAAAATTTTAATTTTTTTTCCTGGTCACCCTGTGTATCAGAAATTTTGTTAAATCTGAAATTTTGTTATATCTTGAAATTTTGTTCAGTCTTAAAATTTTGTTATATCTGAAATTTCGTTGCACTTGGAATTTCGGTATATGTGGAATTTCGGTATATCTGAAATTTCGGTTCAGCCGCTAGGCCTTGGCTTTTCATATGAGGAATTCAAAAATGTTCTTACAAGGAGGTTTTACAAATAATGTCGAAAACTTTGGTCATTTGCATATTTTTCTCAAATCTAACGTACAGCGTAGAAATAAAAAAATTTTAACGGTAAGATATTTGTTGAAAATCGAAAGGATTTTGAACTTATACCTTCATTTGAATGAATGAAAATATTTTAGACTCAGGGTTGCCAACTTAGCTGTTTTCCTCAAATCAATGCATTTTTTGTTCCCTTTCATGGTTTATGTTTGTACTTGCGCTCATTTTAACTTGCTTTTTTTTTAATTGCACGATTTTTGTTTTCTTAGCCCCCTTTTTTTTTCTTGCCATTTTTTTATTTCGCGTTTTTTTTTCATATATATATATATAACTGCCTAGATACCTTATTGAATAGATAACAGACGACGGCTATGGAGATCTCCAGGGTGGGGGGAAATCAGCGCCATCCATACGAGAGTTCAAAAACCTCAAAATATCGTAGTTGAATCACGGACCGTGTATATACCGGACGAGAATTCGTCAGCCTTCCACAGTACAAAAAAACTTCCCCGAGCATTGGGCTCTGAAGCGAGAGAGAAAATAGTCGTTCAAGGTCATTTTTTATTTTTTCTCGTGACTCTTGTGTCACGTGAGAGCGAAATTTCAAAAGGGCTATCCTAGCGACTTAAAGACTCGCGCCAATTTGAATTTAATAAATGACCTTGTACGATTATTTTCTGGGCTCTATTGAGAGTCGGTGCACGGGGCAGAAAAACGCTTGCTTTTCTCGTCCGGTATATACACGGTCCGTGGTTGAATTAAAAAAATGACCTTTTAATCCGCTCGAAACGTGTTGAAAAAGTTTTTTTTTTTTTTGTAAAATCCTTCAATTTTACAAAGGTAAGAATAGATTTATATCATTTAAACAAAATAAATATTTAGCTTGCTAAGCCTTGGCCTACAGTATTCAACTCTTTGTATAAATAATCAAAAGTAGGCCTAAGTTTATTTTGTTTAAATGATGTAAATGTTTTTTTTTTTTTTTTTTTTACCTTTTGAAAGTTGACGAATCTTACATTGCCTTCTCTCGAATAATATTTCATTGAAAAAGTCATTTTTTAGGTTTCTGAACTCTGGTACAGATGGCGTTTTTCAGATTTTCCTCCTCCCTGGAGGCCCTAATAGCCTTCTTCTGCTATCTATCCCCTAAGCGTTTTACTAACCCAGTTAAAATCAGTTTTTTAAATTGAATATATCAATAATAATATTTATTTCAATGGATCAAATCCACTATTATGCCCTTGTCAAAGAAGTAAAAATTCCATACAATTGTGCAATCAGAAATTTCGGCACAATTAAAAAAAAAGTTACCAAATAAATTTATCACAGGTTTATGACTATTTACTTGGGTGTTGAACTTTGTTTTTGTTCAGTTAATTATATTTCACGGTTGGCAACCCTGATTTTATTACTATTAAAAATTTAATCTAACTACTAATGACACTACAAGATAACTTCGCCAAAGCGTTTGCGTCCACCCTTTGAGATGGAGTAAATCTGATTGGTCTAATTTTGTTTTTAAACTAAGATACACGTAGATATTAGACTTTGGTTTGGAAAATCAATTTTCAACGTTTAAAATCCTAATTAGAACATTCTCAATCGCTGATAAAGTAAACCAATGAAATTGAGTTCGCCTTTTTATTTCTCTTCAACTTATAAAAATACTCTGAAAATTATTTAAAGGTATAATATTAGCCGATTCCTTATGTAAAAATATGCTCCCCTGAAATTTTTCATAATTTTTGAACTAGAAATACGATTAGAAAATATTTTTTGAAGTTTTATATCCTAAACATGAATTTGAATTTCTCTACTATTGCCAAGAAGCAATTCAGAAGTAATGGCCCATCCCACTAGGTAGGTACTAAAATTAAATTGTATAAGCCGTAGCTACATCTAGGTGATAACGTAGAGATCTTGGTTTAAATTTAGGATTTGATTTTTATCAAAATTAAGTTTATAAAAGATTTGTAGCCCCATCATTATCGCCAAAAGTTCGGAACTGGCGAAGCTTATAGTTTTTAAAACAGCTTAAATTGGAGAAAACCTTAGTTTAGTAGTAAACTTTTCTAAATCAAATCTTAAATATAAACCAAGCTCTTTATATTATCACATATGGAGTCTTGTGTAATTGGCTCTTGGCTCTTATTGGTCATTTCACAACAGTGGAAAATTCAAACACATACTAATTTAATTCAAAACGAAATAATTTTTTCAAAATGTGAAAAAATTCAGCAGGATATCTTTAATTGCGAGGAATCAGAGAAAAATAAAATGCGTATGAAATTTACACCTAATATTTTTCCTTTGAAATCGAAACGGATGAGATTAGTATCAGAGTTAAAGAAAAAAAAATAAGACTTGACTGAAGGTTTATTTTCATATTAATATCTGAAATATGTTGAATTTGATACGGATCAAAAATATTTTGGGTCTTGCGAAAGGGCAAATAAAAAATTTTAATTAGTCCATTTATATTTAGAAATTATTTTATGAAGAAAAAATAAAAAAAAAAACCCTATCAAAGGACCTTGTCATTAAATTGTGCATAAAATATCAATCTAATTTTCTTTTATGATTGCACATTCTATTTCTCTATCCCATGAATAAAAATAAAGTTTTATAAATGTTTTTACATGTTGGATTCTTGCAACCTTTTTTTTTTTTTTTTTTTGGCGTGTAACGTAAGTCTTTACGCCCGGACGGTGGCCGAAGCGGGACGCGCGATGACGACCCGGGTGTGGCGCGATGGGAGGGTCAGATGGGTTTGAAAAACTACACAGGAATGAGGACTGGGAATTGCCCACGCAACGGATGGAGAAGGGAAAGGGAAAGAGGAAGGACCATACCGTTGCGGACCATTCGCAACACTCCCTATGGACAAGGGACCTGCGATTCGATCAGGACAATACCCAGACCTTGCCACTGAGACGCCAGTTTACAGGAGTGCGCCACCACTCCCGGCTTCTTGCAACCTTCAAGCTAACTTGATATCTCAATAAACATCCAAAGCTGAGAGCTGGATTTATTGGATATAAATCTGAAAGGTAAGTCACAAATTACTTCAGTTCAGTTCAGTTCATTTGCCCACCCTATAGAGTCCCTTTTAAATCAGGGATGCTCACTTCCGTGGAAGGGGCACAGTGGGCACGTGGTAGTATTACCACGTTGGTCGTTTGTTAGGTTTTCTGATCGACCACCATCGGTCGAGGAGGCACGTTGTCGCGGTTGACGTTTCCCGGTTTGGGTTGCCCACTAGTCCCAGCCACCGGAGGTGGGCCGGGTCGGGCAGAAGCTCATCGTTCGACGGGAGCTCCGATTGGTGGATGGCTTCCCGTTCGGGTGCTAGGGTGGGACACTCCGCCACGATATGGTAGACCGATTTCGACGGGGCCCGGCAAAGTTTGCACGTCGACGTTCCCCCTAGGAGTTCTGTTTCCCGGGCTGCGGTTGGCAGCACCCCGGTACGGGCCTGAAACAGGAGACAGCTGCCTCGACTGTTGTCGTAGAATGTTTCCTTGGCTGGTTTGGGCTTCGCGGCATATTCTTGAAGACTCGTCTTCTTTGCGACGTCGCGCCGCCAACGCGATTTTTTAGATTCGGTGACGTCTCGCCATACCCTCTGCCGCCATTTTGCGGCAGTAGGGCACGATCCCAGGTTCGCCCGTACTCCGAATTTTTTGTAGAGTCGGTTTGTCCGCCGGCTCCATTGTGTGCGGTGTCCTGGGCGGTTAATATAGTCGAACACCGCCCGTATTTGTCTTCCATGGGGAGCCATCAGACAGGTCCCAAGGTAGTTTATTTTTGCGCGGGCTTCCCTGGCCTCGAAAGTAGACCAGCCCATCTCTCCTTCCACGGCTGCGTTAGCAGTGATGTAATTTCCACCCAGGGCCACCTTGCCGACTTCCCTTTGGCGGCGTGCCAAGGAGGTCCATGTCTTCTCCGGCAGGCAAAGAGCACCGGTAGCGAAAGTCAGGGCCGGCACCGCGTAGAGGCGATCGTTCCCTTGAGGCGGTTGGCTTTGGTTATTCTCAACTTGGTCGCGGTATCTAGGTAGTCTTCCCGGTTGGAGAATTGTACACCGAGGTACTTCGTCTCCTCCGCTGGCCGCAGTGGTATGTCGGCGAGGTGGAACTGGTCGTGGGTGGGGTCGGCTAGCTGACCCAGGGTGTGGGCAAATTTCATCACTACTGACTTTTCTGGGCAGAAGCGCATTGCCTTAGCTTGGGCGAAACGCCCCGCGCAATCGAGAAGGAGCTGTAAGTCTTCTGATGTGTCCGCTATGAGATCAATATCATCCGCGAAGAATGATCCAGGGATAGTCGTTTCCGCTCTTTGCGTGGCTGTCCATTTTAGGTGGAAGCCAGCACCGGTGGCTCGGAGACGTTCTTCGAGTTCGTCCAAGACCAGCGCGAAGAGGAGCGGTGAAAGGGGTCATCCCTGCTTTACCCCCACCTGGACGGTGACCTGGGCCGTGGTCACATTTTCCAATTGGATACTGACGGAGGCGTTCGTATATATTTCCCTTATGTGTCCAATGATTTCATCTGGGAGGCCGACTCGACGCATGGCATCCCACAGGACTGGGTATTGGATACTATCGTAGGTCGCTTTAAGGTCGAGAAAAGCTACGTACAGGTCCTTGTCTTCCATCCTAGCGGTTTCGATAAGGTTCGTGAGCTGGAAAATGTTATCAACCAGGGATCGGTGGGGTCGGAATCCATTTTGGAGGTCGCCCAATTTTCCATTCGATTCCAGCCAGTTGACCAAGCGACGGTGCAGCATCGTAATGTACAGTTTGTAGACGTTGCTTGCGATTGTAATTGGCCGGTGTGCGTCGACGTCTGTTGGGTCTTTCCCTTTGCCCTTATGTATAAGCCGAACCGGCGAATGTTTCCACGCCTGGGGGATGTTGTTTGTACGACGAATCTCGTTGAATAGATGGAGTAGGGCGGACTTAGCTGTAGGGCCCATAGCTTTCAGGAATTCGTTAGAGACATCGTCCGGGCCTACCGCTTTTTCCTTCTTGAGCGTCTTGATCGCCTCGTCGAGTTCGGTATCGGTGTAGGGTTCGTTTAATTCGTGTGTGACCGTCACCTGTGCGACTGTTGGGGCCGGCCCCTCGCGAGTGGGTGTCTGACGCAGCCAGCTGTCTTGTTTCTGAGTGAAGTTTGCGGTAATCAGTGCTGAGATGTCGTGGGCAGCTACGCGGAGTCGCCCGTCGGGGGCACGGAGGCCCTCTGGTCTAGGTTTCTATGTGGTGCCTTTGGTTCGCTTGAAGAAGCGCCAGAACTTTTTGGCTGCGTGGCGGCCGGCGGTACGTATGTCTTCCGCCGTGCGATGGTTTAAGGTACGAATATTTGTCGCGAAGATAGATTGGACTGTCGCTTTTTCCTGATTGTATCGTTGGCGACAAGCTTGAATCTCGTCGGGGTCCCCCCTTTGTCTAGCTTTGCGGTACGCTATGTTAGCCTTCTTTCGCGCCCCACGGGCCCTCTTGAGTTCGGGGGTGAACCACTGCAGTTGTCTAGTACGGGCACCGACCGCGCGTGGTCTCGTTTTGCCGCACGTAGTGTGACCGACTTGAAGGATTAGCTCTTCAAGGGTGTCGTAGGTGAGTTCTGTTTCCAGGGATTGGGAACATAGGGCGTAGTCAATAGATGTAGCCTGGTCGCCGCGCCGCCAGGTAGCGCGTCCTTCACATATCTGTTCGAGATTGAGGATGGTGTAGCCTTGGGTTTCGGCGAAAGTCTTGAGCTCCTCTCCTTCCCGGTCGTCCCTTTCGTCTAGTTCTACTATGTGGGCGTTAAAGTCGCCAACGAGGAGAACGTCTACGTATCCGGCAACTTTAAGGGCCCGTATATCCGAGTCGAGACAGTCGCGTATCGTCGCGTTCCAGGCGGGCTCTTCAGTCGTGGTTGCCATGTATATGACCGCGAGATAAAACTGTACCTTGTCGGAGCCGTCCGCGACCCGTAACCACATGTGTTCGGTACATCGCTGGTGAACCGTTAAGTGCCAAGGGCTGTCTTTCTGGGATAGAATTCCAATCCCACCACCTTTCTTTGTGCCCGAGGTGCGGTTTAACCCTTTCCATAGAGAGGGGGCAATGTTTGTCGGTGGGGTTTCATAGTCTCTCAGATGTGTCTCAGTTAACGCCAGCGCTCCGATACTAAACTCTCGTCCCGTTTGGATCGTGTCCAGCCACTTCAGAGGGTTGCGTCCGCCATTCATATTCCAGAATCCTAGGCGCCAAAGTGCGCTGTTTTTGAAGGCGGGCTTCCTACGGCCCCGTCTTGTACGTGGGCCACCTCTGGCAGTTCGTGGTACGGTGGAAGAGTTTTGATCGAGGTCCCCACCTATTGGTTGGAGGGGACCACTAGCCCTTTTTTTGGGCCCGGCGGTGGTCGGGCCGTCTGCTCCGTGGGACTATCTGGGGTACCAATCCCGCCCGGTGCGGTCGTGATCGGGTCGGCACGCTCTGAACCTGCTTCGGGTGTACTCTCTTTCCCTTCCTCAGAGGCCGGAATCGAGGCCGTAGTAGTCGGAGTTGCACGGCGGCGGAAGCCCGGTCATTGTGTAATGGGGAGGTCCTTGCGGATGTATACCGCTGGGCGCCCTGCACTGGCGGGATGTCGATCCGCCAGCTCCTTTGACGCCGTGAGGAGAGTCCGGCGAGTAGGCTCGTCCGTGACAGTGAGAAGGATTGGCTGTTTTGTAACGTCCTGATTTTTGCCAAATCGACGGCAGGCGTCAATTTTTACGGGCGCTTCGGTTCCTTTAATATCGAACGTGGTAGTGAGCCATGCGGAAGCTCGGGTCACGTCGGTTGGGGCGTCGTCCGCGGCCCCAAAGAGGATGAGGTTATCTTTCCTGCTCTCATCTCCCGCCCCATCTTTGGGTGGGGCCCTACGCCTTGGCTTCTTACCCGTCTCTCGGGGTTTTCTATTTCCACTGTCCGCCTGTCCCGACGGGTGCGATATAGGTGACGCTTCGAGGGCTGCTATTCTGGCGGTCGCGGATTGGAGTTTGTCCCGTATCGTGGCAACCTAGGCCGCCGTAGTTACGGCGGCGATTGAGGCTTCCTCCTTTAGGTCCCCTAGGCCCGACCGCCATTTTTCTTCGGCCTGGGTAAGGCGAACGTCGGTATACGCCTTTGCGCGTTCTTCGCTCTCCTTCGTTAGTGCGGTAAGGGTGTCGCGGAGTTCGACTTGGCCCCGTGTGACCTCCTCCCGTATTCCCGTAATTTCGGTACGTATGTTTCCTATATCTCCGTGAACGGATTTGATAGCCGCCATAAGTTTAGCCATCTCTCCCACTATGAACGCGTTTTGATCCCCCGTATCGCCTAGCGGTTTCGTTCCCCCTTCTTTCGCGGCCGCTATCGCCCTCGGTGTATTACCGCGGGCGCCGCAGCTAGAGAGCTTGCATTCGATCGCTGCCCTTTCGTCCTCCTGCAGATTTTTATATAGCTGGTCCGAGATCTTAGCACACGATTTGTGTATCCAGCCCAGGCATTGAATCCATCTTCGGTTAGCGCTTCCCACACCGCTACAAATTTTACAATGGTCGCTTAGTTGCGGCTCTGCCGTCGTTTTGGTCGGGGAGCGGACGGGGGTCTGCCCCGCTTTAGCCGGTTTCTGCGACATTTCTCCGGGTGTATCGCGTATGGCGACGAGCGAGCTAAATTTCTCGCGAGCTCAGCTAGGCCTAACGGACACGCGGTCGCAGTTTTAACGATGTGGAGCTCTACTCTAAGGGGTTCCGCGTATTACGGCCGTATAGTTTACGGTGTTAGACTATACGGTTTCTCTGAGAAATTAGCTAATTTCGTAATTAAAATCGAAAGAAAACGGGGAAAGAACTTACATATAGCCGGGAGCTCGAGCACGCACGTCTATTCGCATCAAATCCAGCAACTTTATCAAGTTCTGTTGGCGCCATCTGTCGAGTGAAAATATTTACTTCGTAACTACGATACAGGCAACCACGGATCCATAACCTATAATGTATTGTTGTCGGGGAAATACAGAGAAACAAGTTCGTAAACCAAAATATTACCTCCCTGTCCCTGAGAAGTCTAACCGAAGTCAACCCTACCTTAAATATAAAGATGAAAAATGTGTGTATGTACGTAGAGTATTGGTAGAGGATTTTTGCGTTAGCAATCTATGTTACATTGTATAAATAATTTTCACACTAACCTTGAGTAATCACAGAAAACAAAAGGAAGGCATGACTTTCTACCATTACTTTAAACGTGAGAGCAAGAATAGATTTAAATCTATTTAAATCGCCACATAATTAAATACAACTGAATCAGCCATTCAGCTGTACCATCGAGAAATCACCCCCCCCCCAAGAAGGAGTCGTAAGGCAAGCAAAATAATTTTAGAGCGTTTTCGTCCCGAGTAACGAGCCGCGTGTGTCTCTGGAGTCCTAAATCTGCCACAATATGACTGCGTCGAAGAGAGTCAACAAAATTTATCAATAGAGGCCAAGTCGCCGGGAGTGGTGGCGCACTCCGGTAAACTGGCGTCTCAGTGGCAAGGTCTGGGTGTTGTCCTGCTCGAATCGCAGGTCCCTTGCCCATAGGGAGTGTTGCGAATGGTCCGCGACGGAATGGTCCTTCATCTTCCCCATTCCCATCTCCTTCCGTCGCGTGGGCAATTCCCAATACTCATCCATGCGTAGTTACGTACCATAACTGAGCTCAAGGGCCCACCAGGGCACCGCTGTAGCTAATAAAAAAAAAAAAAAAAAAAAAAAAAAATACAGGCCAAGTCCCAACCGCTGTTTATTAACCACTTCTCAAACTTTATAAATTGTTTTTTTTTTTTTTTTTTTTTTTTTTTTGGATTAGGAAACCTACGGTAAGTTATTCTTTTCACTTCTCGCCACGAAAGTAAAAGTAACAAGATGGGCAAGCCCATAGGAATAGCTAGACCCATGCATGACATTGTAAAAGAGGCTGAAAAGAATGATGCTTTAGCAGGGACTTGTTATGCATGCATAAATCTCTTTGAACAATTTGAATGGCGTTTCGAGATTCCTTTAAACACGAAGTTGCGTAAAGTTTTTCAAATCAGGTATTTCAAATCAGGTTTTTCAAGTCAGGTTTTTCAAATCAGGTTTTTCAAATCAGGTTTTTCAAATCAGGTTTTTCAAATCAGGTTTTTCAAATCAGGTTTTTCAACTTGGCTACCTGTGAACGCGTCTTTATATCTAATCTTTATTAATTTATCTTGGATACCCGTGTGAAAGCGGCTTTATATCTAATCTTTATTAATTTATCTTGGATACTCGTGTGAAAGCGGCTTTATATCTAATCGTTATGTATTTATCTTGGATACCCGTGTGTACGCGGCTTTATATCTTATCTTAATTTTTCTTTGATACCAGTCTGAACGCGGATTTATATCTAATCTTTATTAATTTATCTTGGATACACGTGTGAACGTGGCTTCATATCGAATATTTATTAATTTTTAACTTATATACCCGTGCGAACAGGCATTTATATATTATCTTTGTCATTTTATCTTGGGTACTCGTGCGAACGGGACTTAATATCTATTCTTTATTAAGTCATTTTTATCTTGGAAACGCGTCTTTATATCTATTCTTTATTAAGTCATTTTATCTTGGATACCCTGCGAACACGCCTTTATATCTAATCTTTATTAATTTTTACCTTGGATACCCTTGTGAAGGCACCTTTACATCTAATCTTTATCGTTCTTATCTTGGATACCCGTGAAAACGCACCATAATATCTAAAATTTATTAATTCATTTTATCTTGAACACCCGTGAAAACACGCCTTTATCTAATCAACCTATAAGAAAATATTGAATATCTTCGAAAATATCTTTTATATTAAATTTAAGTTGCAGCAACATTGGTTTTTAGATTAAGTTATATCATTTAATCTGTTTTAATTTTAATTTAAATTAATATTACGTTTCAATTCAGTAAAAGCTATAACCTCAGAAGGCTAAAATAAACGCGAATCCAAAAGATACTATATAAGGCGTTCGTTTATCATTATAAACTAACAAGTGAGTAACAGTTGCTGCTCTTCAATGAGCTGTGGTGGATGTACGTTTACATGGTAGAAGCTAATAACAGAAATTAATAATTATAACAAGAAGTGTACTACTTCATTGAATTTTCAACTTTCACCATGTATTCCATCAAATTTCTTGAGCAGACGAAAGCACTTTTTGCATTGACCAATGAGAGAGAGGAAATGTTGAAAATAGTTCTTTAAGATCACGTGGGGCGCCCGTCATAGTCGCGCGTCACAGTCTCACAGATGCGATAGTAAACAAGTAAAATGGCGCCCGCGCGTCGCCCGAGACTGAAGGTTTTACGATTACCGGATATAAACAAATATATTTTTGTAATCCTACATAAATAATCGAATTTTAGTCGCAAATTGCATTTTAACCTTTCTCAGTTTCACATTATAAGTTTTAAATTCAATTTAATACCACGTATTTGTTAATCCAAAGTCTTTAAACTCGAATTGGTCTAAGCCTTGGTTAGTTCAGTTGGTGGAAACTTGGATATTAAACTATCGCTCTAGACTCCGACGCCGCCCATTACGCCCGGCTCCCAGCCCGGCGCTACGTTCAACAATATTTTTGGCGCGGCCGCCGGTATGGAAAAATCTCGGCGAGGTGCGGCCGCCGGTATGGAAAAAACTCGGCGAGCCGCGGCCGCCGGTATGGAAAAAACTCGGCGAGCCGCGGCCGCCGGTATGGAAAAAACTCGGCGAGCCGCGGCCGCCGGTATGGAAAAAACTCGGCGAGCCGCAGCCGAAACATGGTCATGCCGCTGCCGGGTTTTTTTTTTTTTTTTTTTTTTTTTTCACGGCGTCTGAGTCTATATCGCTCGCAACTTGATCCATTAACGGTTACTTAAATAAACCGAGCTCAATTTTAAAATGCGGCTCACCTTCTGTCTCTGCCAAAACAACAGTGTGATCTTTATTTAAAACCTTTAGTAACAAAACTAATTCAGCGTGACAACTGTGATTTTATGTTTAACGCATCGACTCAAACAAATGCGGTAATTATTAAAAATATAATTGACACTAATGATTCATCTCCAGATTTTATTTTTGCAAAAATAATCTACTTAATTAAATTTATCGAAAATATTATGCCTATGCCTAGTTTTGATTTGACATCCTCCATAATCTCCATAAAACAAGTTTTAGAGGAACTGGTTTTTTGGCGCAGTGCCACTCTTTCTCTATGTACCAAGTGAAGCGGGCGTCCAAATCACGTGGGCTTCAAAACCGCGTTACATTAATATTCTCCTCCGCGCCTAGGGGGGGAGAGCAATGAAAATTTGATGGAGCGGGAAAATTCAAAGCAATACACTTCTTGTTATAATTATTAATTTCTGCTAATAACTGTATATGCGAATTCTATTGGAGGGTCAAGCGTCGTGGGTGATGACGTCTTCTGACGTCACGTACAGACAGATCCTTTCCGCGAACTAAAAGTTCACTTGGAGAGGTAAGAAGACGAAAGTTTTCCTGTTCGATGACGTAACAGACAGAACCTCTCCGTGAACTAAAAGTTCACTCGGAAAGGTAAGGAGACGAAAGTTTTTCGATTCGATGACGTATTTCGTCTTCTTGCAAGACGCCAACGCCAACGCTAGACCCCACTAGGGTTGGGTCTAGCTAAAAAAAGGCTTCAGTTATCTCCACTATAAAGCCGGGAAACATTTACCAAAAAGTCATTTCCAGTGACCTTCGGTAGAGAGCAGAGCAGAGGTAGTAAGAGAGCTATAACGATTTAAGTGAAATGTTTTTATTGGATTAGAGAAGTTGGCATTGTAGAGATAGGCAGTAAGGTAATTCACTGCTATTATATTTGATTTATTTGTGTATGTTTAGCTAAATTATAGTTAAATATGAGTTGGAGGTTTAGGAGTATTGAAAAGCAGTTAAAATTCTTGAAGACCTTGTCAATATAGATTAACCAGCGCAGAATGTCATAACCATTTGAAGTCAAAAGAACAACTTCATGGCTGCCATTTCCATATAACAGCAGGTAGAGACGGCCTGGCTACAAGAATTGGGACATAAAGCAGCGAGTGTTGTGAAACTTGACATGTTAGATGCTTACAGTCACATATGCAAAGATATTCAAGTGTAAATACTAACGATATGGAATTTAAGTTATTTTTTCCAGGCTTTTTAAGATATTTTTTATTTTAGGAGTGCAGAATTTATTTAGAATTGGATTGAAAAGGGACTAGTACGTCCGAAAGCTCTCCTTAAAAGGTTTATTTAATAAACTGTTTTTTCAAACCATGCAGTAGCGGTCTCGAATATTATTTTAATTTAATTTAATTTCGTTAAGGTCTTATCAGGCTGTCAGCGGTTTTGGACAAGGTATATCCTTGGAATCTTCAAATGACTGAGATCACACGTTTGATGAAAACATCAGCAATGGTGCTGTATTAGAACGTCAGAACAAGAAATTCAGACGAAACCACTACCGGAAGTATTGCCATTCTCCTACCAAGGAAGGCTAATGGAACTTGCAGTCTAGAATATCTTGGGTTTGTCCAAGAGTAACTTGCTGGAGAATCTCCGTCGTTTGGTTTTCTTCTCTTCCGAGCCACCCAAGACTGAATCATTCGTTTTTATCAAATCAGTGGATTAACGAAAGATAATTGCGCAGTACAGCCTAATGATACCGATGTATTTATTTATATTGCTAGAATTTGTATTCCACTTTTATACTTTTAAAATAAAATTTTTATTGAGTGTGTCTCTACTCATTCAATGACCTGACCTAAAATAAGGTCATAGGAATTTGAACACTCAGAGTATAATGAGATAATTGTTATACACTATAGCAAGAATAGATTCAACACAAGAATATGGAAGAGCTATACCTTTGTCCGCGCGCTAGTCTCATGCGGATGTAGCCTACGTACGGAGGTCTTACGCCGCGTCTCATGTCACGTGCAATGGAAGCGGTTGGGTGTTTTCTACGATAAATGCGGGGGGGGGGGGGAGGATATCAGGCTGCGGGGATAGGTGCTGCCCGCGGACCTCGAAAGCTCGTGATAGGGTGAAAATCATAACGCATATAACGTCAAATCTAGTAAGCTCCTCCCGTTCGAAACTAGCGTTATACCAGAGGTATAGCGTACGGTTCGATATTCTTGTGTTGAATCTACTCTTGACTATAGCATAGAGGGAAAATACAAAACTCACAATCAAGAACTCTCTGGTCCATGTATCCATCCTAATTTTCTAAATACGTATCCATCTTATATAAAGTAGGGTTAGGTTAGGTTAACGTCGTCGGGGAGGTAATAATTTGGTTTCCCAACTTGTTTAGTTCCGGCCTTTCCCCGTTGGGAGTGTATGTAAAAGAGCAAATCCCAAAATAGCGGTCGCAAAAACAGCAGTTCGCAATTGGGCTTTTCCTTATTCGACGGAGAGTCAGTTCAGCGGTTCCTAAATTGGCAGTTCCTCTAAATATTAATCGCGTATATTGTGTTTCGAATGTCCCGTGCCTGCAGCAGCGCCTTAACGATAGAGATTCACCCTTGTCAAAAGTAAGAGGTACATATAACATCGAACGATGCGGTTACCAACAGACTCAAGGAGTACGCTACAGAGGGTTCGACTTCGGATCAGAAGATTTCAGGTTCAAATCCACACAAAGTTAAATTTAGATGAAGTTATACGTTACTCCTATTAATACACTATTGAAATCGGTAAAAATCAGGAAGAATTTATGGAAAATTAAAAAAGTGTGCACATACTTTTATTATTTTGTAATTAGTCTTTCTTATTCCCTTCCGCGATTAATTTTTAATAAAGTGAACTCCCTTCACTAGTCAATTCCTATAAAATATTTACCGTTAGGTAAATGTTATAACTAACAACATAGGCGGATTATTTTCTCTAAGTAACCAAAACGCTATGCTACCATAAGCCTATTAATTGGAACAATTAATAGGCTTATGATGCTACCTATGACAATAGTCGTTATCGGACTGGGTTTTTCAGCCCTTCACAATTGCCCTATACCTTGTATCACCTTAACTTCATTCTGAAGTTATACTGTCGACCCTAATGTCTCTTTAATCTCCTATGGTATGTTTCAGGTTTGAAACGTATCTCTGGCGCACGAGAGAGAGAGAGAACTTTTGGGGGAAAACTCCCTATGACTCCACGACTCCTTCCCCCCCAAAAACCTATATCAGGCCTCTGCGGTTCTAATTTTTTTATTAGGCCAGGATTGGGCCAGTTTTCTTTAGTTGCTCTCTTGATCGCTAGCTGGCACTTCAACCGAAATATTTTCAAGAAATTTTCTCTCGTGTTTTCTCTCTATACAAGCTCTGACGTCATGAGATCCGACTGAGATACCTGACTGGGACTAGCAATCTGGTTACTTAGAGAAAATAAGCCGCTTATGCTAACAAGGAGACTACCCGAGGTGTTTATCGCCGATTTCGTCCAAACTCTGCTATAATAAGACATGAAAATCCCCAAAAGGAGACGACGTTTTTTCGACGAAGGTGCTTAATGGCCAAAAACGTATTCGGTTGCCATGGCCAAACCGACGGGCCAAACAACTGGGTAGTGCGTCGTCTCCTTTTGGGGATTTTCATATCTTATATAGGTCTACATTATAGCAGACTTTGGACAAAATCGGCGATAAAAACCTCGGGTAGTCTCCTTGTAAGATTTGTAGGAAAATAATGCATGCGGCATATATCTATTAAAATAACTCGATTCTTAATGTTGTTATTTTAACTCTAACTCTGGTTCGGATGATTAAATAAATAACGCCAGTTTGTTTAAAATAGTAAAATTGTTGGTTTAATGGGCATGGAAATTTTGAGCGAATTTTTGGTCGAACTTGGCTTTTCGAGGAATCTTAGCTATCTGCTTTTCTCTTCTTAAAAATCCCTTCTTTTTGCACATGGGAGGGGTTGGACCCCCAACAGTGTCATCGGCGTCCCCACCCGAGCACGCCTCGGCTATAAACTTTCCTTTCTTAAATAGGAACCAGGCGATTTCCGAGAATAGGACGCCAAATTTCTGGGCTCTTCTTCCCCTTCATCTCCCCTTCTCTAAACCAAGTTTGGCCTTCAGTATACAAATACATACAACATGTTAAGAAGAATATTTTCTTAAAATAAAATAACGAAAAATACTTGGAATCCCAACAAATTCCCCCCTATGAACTATAGTTCATGTCTCTTAAAGTTCTAAGTTAGTCCAGTTCAAGAGGGTACAGTAAATTAATTGCCCTTCTAATTAATGTTTTACTTGGCAACTTAAGGGAGCAAGACCGCACCTTGGAATCGCGACCCACGAAAACTTCTTCTACTCTGGCCATCTTCCACTGTTGGCGCGGGAGATTTGTTTCGCTTACCAAAACAATATCACCTGGCTTAATCGTACCTCTCTTGGTTAGATCTACTTCATGAGCCGATGTTAATTGCAGGAGGTAGTCTCTCTTCCACTTCCTCCAAAACTTGTTGAGAAGCGTCTCCTGATATTTATATCTCTTTATGGCTTCGACTCTTTTAATGCCCGTGGTTGGGTCAAGATTGGAATCTGGTGGGAGTGAAGTCAAACGGTGACCGGTCAAGAAGTGAGCTGGAGTTAACCCGACTGGCTCTCCCACATCACTGTATTGATAAGTCAATGGTCGCGAATTTATTACGGCTTCTATTTCAGTAAGAACTGTTTGCAGTTCGTCGAATTTTAGTAGCGCCTGTCCAAGTGTCCTTTTTAACGCGGTTTTTACTGTTTTTACTTGTCTCTCGTAAAATCCTCCCCACCAGGGGGACCGCTCTGCGATAAACTTCCACGCAATTCCGTTTTCTCCGAAAAATTCTAACACTTCTTTCTTACTTATGTTCTTCCAAATTGCTATTAATTCGCGATTGGCTTTTTTGAAACTTAATGCATTATCCGAATACATGGTTTTAATTAACCCTCTCCTCGATATAAATCTTCTTAATGCTAACAAAAAGGTGGCAGTTGACATTTCCGTAACTAATTCTAGGTGTATAGCACGCGTTACCCCACAAGTAAACAAACAAATATATGATTTTGTATTTGGGTTTCCCTTAACATAAAGGGGGCCAGCAAAATCAACTCCCGTTACCTCGAAGCTAGCAGATTGCGATATTCTATCTCTTGGTAACGGCGCTGTTTGTTCTTCTAGAGCTTGCGCAGTCCACATACGACATTTTAAACAATGGGAGACACGTTGTTTTACTTGTTGTCTTCCTTGTAAAATCCAATAATTTTCTCTAACCTGCGCTAATGTGTTCGCTAGGCCTTGATGATAAACTCTTATATGCGCTTCATCAATGATTAAATTTGTCAAATGATGTTTCTTGGGCAATATAATTGGATGCTTTTCATTGTAGTCTAAGTCAGAAGATTTTTGAAGTCTTCCTCCAACTCTAAGTAATTCGTTTTCATCTAGGAAGGGATTGAGTTCAATTAATTTCGACGGCTTTTTAATAGCTCTCTTCTTTCTCAGGTCTTCAATTTCCGTGGAAAAGGTTTCTCTCTGCGCTATCTTTATCAACCTGTTTTTCGCCGCTTGTATTTCTTCCGCGCTTAAGGGGTCTAGTATTCTTTTCGCGTTTTTTCTAGCGTTACTGGTGAATCTTTTCATCCAGGCAAACACTCGTACTGGAAAATTAAGAGAGCTATAATTGCTCAATATAAATCTTGAGTTTTGTTCTCGCTTCTCAGCGGTAATATTTACAGCCGTTTGAGCGCTTTCTAGATAATTCTTCCTTGTTTCTTGATTCACGTCTATTTCTGTCTTTTCTTTGGACGTTAATTCGTTGACTCTTTTAAGGGGCCATTCTTCGCGCTCTTTTTCAAGCCATTCTGGGCCCTTCCACCAAATTTCTTTGTTTATTAAGTCATTTAGTTTTTCCCCCCGTGTCAGCAAGTCTGCGGGGTTTTCCTTTCCCGCGCAATGATTCCACGATTGGGGCTCTGTAAGCTTTTGAATTTCCTCCACGCGGTTAGCAACGAAAGATTTTCATTTTCGGGTGACTCCGTGAATCCAATGAATAACTATGTTCGAATCTGACCACAGGTATATCTTTTCTTTAGGCGCTTGAAATATTTGGTTTACTCTGTTGGTCAGTCTGGATCCAATTAACGCTCCCATTAATTCTAGTCTTGGAAGAGTTATTTTCTTTAATGGGGCTACTCGAGACTTTGACGTAATCAGATGCGTCCTTATAGTTCCGTTAATTGACTTAATTCTGGAGTATACAACGGCTCCATACGCTGCTTCACTCGCGTCGCAGAAACAATGCAATTCCTTTTCTTCTATATTGTCTTCTTTTAAGTTGGAGAGACAATGACGCGCTGTTGAAATTAATCTTAAATCTGGAAGTTCGGAACGCCATATTTTCCAAGCCTTGGCTACTTCTTCGGGTAATAGCTCGTCCCAATCTATTCCAGCCACCCATAGCTGTTGGAATAATATTTTTATCCTAATGGAATAGGGCGTGACTAATCCCAGCGGATCAAAGATTCTTGCGGCTGATTGCAAAACGCATCTCTTAGTGTCGATGAATAGTGACAGATCTTTAATTAGGGATTCAACTTCAAATGTGAATGTGTCTTGAATGTTGTTCCAAGTCATTCCTAAAACCTTCTGCGATTTATTGCTAGGGATTGTGGTGGGGCTCTCTGTGATGGGTGGGTTCTCCCAATTTTCTTTCGCTATTCTATTTCGTAGTTTCTCCGAATTGGTTTGCCATTTCCTTAATTTCATTTTTGCTTCCGAAATTATTTCTCTCGCTTCTCGCGCTCTCTCGTACGCTATTTCGTCATCTTCAGCTCCACTTATAAAATCATCGACGTACAGGTCGTGATTGAGAAGCTCGCAAGTTTCTGGATATTTAGTTTCATATTTCTTTACGTGGAACTTTATTGTCGCCGCTAGATGGTAGGGACTCGAGGTAACTCCAAACAAAACTCTAGTCATTCGATACTTTATGACTTTATTAGAATCTTGATTCCATGGGTCTGGATTCCAAAGAAATCTAGTCGCGTTTCGATCTTCTGGAGAGATGGAAATTTGAAGAAAAGCTTGTTCTATATCCGCTGTTATCGCTACTCTTTTCATGCGGAATTTCAGCAGAACTTCGAAAAGATCTGGATTAAGATTGGGACCTGGCAACAAACATTCGTTCAGCGAGACTTCGTTCTTTTCATGTGATGATGCGTCAAATACGACTCGTACCTTTGTGGTCGTTCTCTCTTGTTTGATTACTGGCTGATGTGGAATATAATATAATGGTTCCCCTTCGCCTTCGTCTTCTCCGAATCTTTCTATTATCTTGTTCTTTTCGTAGTCTTCGATTACGTTTTTGTAACTTTCGAAGAGGTTTACGTCCTTACGAAATCTTCTGGAGAGTGCTTCCAATCTTTTCTGAGCCATATGATAATTATTACCTAATTGTGGTTTATCTTCAGTCCACGGTAATCTAACTTGGTAACGACCATCTTTCTTTTCAATCGTGCTCTCAAATCTTTGCATGGCTTCCTTGTGACTCTCATTGAGTTCCTTCTCTCCTGACTCTATTATTCCCAGGGACTCTACTTCCCAAAATGCCTTTAATCCTTCTCCTATTTTTCTTTCCCCCTCTGACTCTAGGATTAGGTTTATCGAACTTGTTTCGATATCTCCCTCTACCTGCGAAGTAACAAGTAGGCATGTGGTGGTGTTAGGACCTTGCACTACCCAGCCAAATATTGTTTCCGTAGCTACTAATGATTCGCTTATCCTTTCTCCCTTTGTGCTACATACCTTCCAGTAGTAGTCTGATCCTATTAACAAGCCTATTTCTTTTTCTAATGGATATTTCTTTGTTATATCCTCGGCTAATTTTAATTGCATTTTTTCTAAATGTAATTTAATGTCTTGACTAGGGACCTGAATTTTGGCAGCGCTAATCTCAGGTGTTTCTATAGCTTCTATTAAAATAGCCTGCTCATCATGCATGCTCTTAACCACTAATTGTACCCTTCTAGTCAGGATAGAGGTCGGCTTAGCTGCTCCAAATGGAAAATAATTAAGCTTAATTTCTCCAACTACTAATAACCCTAATTTCTTTGATAAGTCTCTTCTAATAAAGGTGCGCTGGCTTCCTCCGTCTATCAAACATCTTGAGACATCTTGTTTTTCTTTTCCTTGTAATAGCACCGTAGCTGTTTGAAGCAAAATGCTTCCGATAGAGGGCTCTCTTATCCCTCCCTGAACTAGAGAATGACTTCCAGCATCCTCCGTTGTAGTTTTTTCCTCTCTCTCTTTTTTCTTACTCTCTTCCTTATCTCTGGTTTCACACATAGCGGTGTGATGACGTCTCTGACAGAATTTGCATTGTACCTTTGAATTACAATTTCTGGACATGTGATCTCCTCTTAGGCATCGAAAACATTTTCGTTTTCTCTTTAAAATTTCTAGTCTCTCCGCTATAGTATGGGACTTGCAATCAATGGCGCTGTGCGCGGCTTCGCAAAAGGGACAAATTACTTCTACGCCGTTGGTCAGAGCTAAGGACGTTGTTTTTCTTGGCTTTTGTTGAAAGTTATACCTTTCAAATCCCTTGCCTTTATTTTCCTTAGAACTATTATCTCTTAAATGCTCCTTGCCGCTACCTTCCGAGGCCTTCTCGTCCATTTTAGTGAACGCGTGCGCTCGCTCTCTGCTCTCTAATTCTTTGCGAATGAATTCCAATAGATTGGTTACTACCAATTTGCTAGTTCTGTCTAGTTTTCTGCTATATTCTAGTGCTAGATCATACGGGATCATCTTCGTGATTATGTGATGCAGGAAACCCCCATCAGTCGTCAATCCTAAGGACTCTAAATTCCTTACTTCGACAACGCAATGGTCATAGAATGTACGCAACCCTGCTAGATCCGAGGAACGTTTTACTGGATTTAAATTCGTAATATTGTTCATGTGTGCATTAATTATTATATCATCTGTTATATTATGGATTTGTTATTTACTGAAGCAAAGTTATAAACATAACGAGAGGTTTATTGATTGATATACATGAGCGCTACGGCGCAGTTCTCTTACTCCCTAGCTTATCATATATACAGGTATGTTCAGTTATGGGAAGGATGATTATGTAGGCTATGGTTTAAGGGCGGGAATTACAAATAATATATTCGTGCTTTACCGAATATCACATCCTTTTTTTTTTTATTTAACATTAAAGAGTTCTTTTATAAGTCCAAACGTTTCGGTTTGACGATGACTCGTCCCGAACGCGTTCTTCGTTCTTGAGGTGATGCACCTGTGACTGGTCGTAGATCTGGTCGTTGATTTTCTACGACTAAAGGAGACTTTTGTGGTCGAGTTGAATGGTTCAATTCTTCTGCAGCCATGGATTGACCATCGTCGTCCTGATTAACTTCTTGAGGATTATTTTCTTCGAATTGTTCATGATCTTTTACCGAAAGAGGAATGATATGAAACCGGTTACGACGTAACAGGCCATGGGGCGTTGAAATCATATAAGATCGCGGTTGCGGGGCTTTCTTCTCAACACAACCTTCTGTTCGCAGGTCGGTAATCCATACCTTCTCCCCAGGTTCCAGGTCTCGAAGTTTTCGAACACCATGTCGGCGATCATAGTAGAACGTATGGGAGGTTTTGTGGTTATCTTCCGTCGCTTCTACTTCGTTTCGCGGAGGTATATATGATTCTAACTGCGAAGCGGGGGTTGGAAGTGTTGTACGAAGTCTACGATTCATGAGCAATTCTGCTGGACTATAACCGTTCTTTAAAGGCGTAGACCGATAGGCCAAGAGCCCTAATTGAAGATCATCTGATTTCTTAATACGCCCTTTGACGATTTTAACCGCAGCTTCCACGAATCCATTGCTCTGCGGGAAGCGAGGACTTGATGTTAGTGTGTTGAAACCATACTGTTTCGCGAAGTCTTGAAATTCGGCGGCTCTGGCATCAAATTGGGGACCATTGTCCGATCGAACTGTTTCGGGAATACCGAACCTACCGAAGACCGTTTTCATAGCAGCTATCACCGAAGCCGATGTTTGATTTCGTAACGGGATTAGTTCGAAATAACGCGAGTAATAATCTGTAATTATTAAATACCAGATGCCATCATTGTATAATAAGTCCATCGCGACGACTTGCCAAGGTCGATCTGGTAAATCGGACTGTTGTAATGGTTGGTGTCGATTAATCGATTCTTTGGCACACGTGTTACATGAGCGAACTCGTTCTTCGACATCCTGGGAAATATTGGGCCACCAAACCGAATTTTTAACTCTTTCGCGACATTTTGAAATACCTTGATGTCCTTCATGGATACGATCAAGAATGTCTTTCCTTAGACCTTTGGGAATCACTAATCTGGACCCTTTCATCAACAGACCTTGCTGTAGGGTGAATTCATGTCGATAAGTAAAATAGGGATAGCATATATCCCGAATGTTGGATTTGTGGTCTGGCCAACCTTTCTCGCAATATTTACTTATGGTTTTACAAGCTTCATCCTCTCTTTGGGCGGACCATATTTCAGCGAGTCGTGAATCTGTCGCGGGTAAACTTGCTATGATCAAGCGAATATGAGCATTTAGTTCGGCTTCCAATTCCGAAGAACCAATATCTTTAAGTGGTGCTCGACTTAGCGTGTCTGCAGCTACTAATAACTTTCCTGGCGTATATGACAAAGTATAGGAATATCTCATTAGACGTATTCTTAGTCTTTGTAGTCTTGGAGAGAGATCACAGGCCCAGGCAATGGCTAAAGTCTCTTTTTCTATTTGGGCGTAGCGACGCTCCGCGGCTGACAGAGTTTTTGAAGCAAACGCGATAACGCTGCGTGAACCATCGTTATTGTCCTGTAGTAGAACGCTACCAAGTCCATACGATGACGCGTCAGTTGAAATGTGGGTAATTTTATTCGGATCAAATAAACCCAAGACTGGCGTGTTTGTTAGAATGTCTTTGATCTTTTGAAACGCTTCCTTTTGAGGGGTATCCCAAATCCATGCTGTATTTTTACTCAATAAACTTGTTAAAGGTTGCAACGTTTGCGAAAGATGAGGGATAAACTTTCCCAAGTAGTTTGTCATACCGAGTAATCGACGAAGTTCATGCACATTCTCTGGTGGGGCCATTTCCTGTATAGCCTTGATCTTAGACTCGTCAGGTCTAATTCCAGTGTTCGAGACCTTGTGGCCCAAGAATAGAACGTCCGTTACAGAGAACCGACACTTTTTAAGGTTTAGGGTAACTCCCTTTTCTTCTAGCCTTAATAAAACTGCACGTAAGCGTTGGTCGTGTTCATTTTGAGTGCTTCCCCATACCAAAATATCGTCGAGACTATTAAGACAACCTTCCAATCCTTCTAAGTAGGAACATATGCGATTTTGATAGTGCTCTGAAGCTGAGCTTAGTCCGAATGGTAGTCTATTAAAATAATAGCGACCAAATGGCGTGATAAAGGTTGTTAGATGAGCGGATTTCCTGTTCAATGGAATCTGCCAGTAACCCGAATTACAGTCTAATTTGGAAAATATTTTTGCTCCTGCAATACGTCCTAAACTATGGTCGACCGATGGCATTTGATACCTTTCTCTTTTGACATGTTTGTTTAATTCCGTTAGATCAACACATATACGAACATCTTTCGGCTGTGCAGGTTTTTCCAAAATAGTACCTTGCTTAACATCTCCGATATCCGGTTGATTTGGTTTGGATACTACAACCATTGGGGAACACCACTCAGTTGGCTGTTCAACTTTAGTGATTACTTTTTGGGCTACCATTTTGTCTAACTGGCTTTTAACTTGATCCATTAAAGCAATTGGGACTCTCCTTGGAGTACTTAAAGCAACTGGTGTAGCGTCTTCGTTTAGTTTTATAGAGTACTCTTCCTTAATTTTTCCTAACCCTTTAAATAAGGCTGGAAATTCTTCTTGTGGATTTACTGGAGTTGATGCAGAAATCGAATGGAGACGTTGCACTATCTTCAACCTTTCGCTAGCTTGTAAGCTAAGTAGTGGGTTAGCCAAGTCTCGTACTATGTATATGCGGCTTCTGTATGTTGTGTCTAAATGGCGCAATTCAACATCAACCATACCTAGGCAATTTAACACTACTTTGCCTGGTCCCAAAAGACGTTTGTCTGATTTAATTAGATTATGATTGGGAAAAGAATGTCCAAAAACCTTTTCTGGAATGACAGATACATCTGCTCCTGTGTCAACTTGAAAAACGATAGGATGTTTGTCGACTTGGACTTGCACCTGCCACTTATCTGGCTTAAGGGTGGATTTGGATAGAATGGCACCGATATACGCTTCTTCCAAACCATCGTTGCTATCTTCGCTCTTGTCATCAAGCGAGATATTTTTGACATAACCAGTATTACATACTTTGGCATAGTGACCCTTTTTATGACATTTATTGCAAGAAGCGAACCTTGCAGGGCATTCTTCCATGCGGTGCTGTTGAGGGGATCCACATTTATGACATCCTTTACGTTGTGTCTTTTCAGACTCCTTCGTCTGTGAACTTGTTTTGGTCGGATGCGACGGTTTGAAATCTGACTTATTCGTCATATGGTTCCGACGTGGTGGGTAGATTTTCGACTGAGGTTTTTGAAACCTTCCCCCAATTTTATCGATGTTAGCCGTAGACAGCTTACTTTCAGCTTTTAGCTCTTTCTGTTGCCTTTTAACTTCTTCGCTTTGTCGAGCTGCGTTAATGGCTTTTTCCAATGTAAGCTTATGATCCGACTGTAAACGCTCGGATAGTACTTTATCTCTGATTCCTACAACTATGCGATCTCTTATCATTTCTTTATGAAGTGCTTGAAACTCGCAGTGTTCGGCTAATTTGTACAGCGATGTAATAAAATCTTCTACCAATTCCCCTTCTTTTTGGTCACGAGTGAAGAATCGAGCTCGGAGATACGGAATGTTCTTTTCGAGAACAAAATGGCCTTCAAATCTGGCTAAAACGGTGGCGTACTCTTTTTGCTCCTTAGGAGATAGATTAAAAGACTGGAATAGATCTTCCGCCTGATCCCCCATCATGTATATTAAAGCGCTAACTTGTTCCTCTTCTGAATTGGAGGTTAAACCTGATGCGATACGAAACCTTTCGAAACGACGACTCCACCGAGGCCATTCGCCTGGTGTAGAGAAGTTTAATGGTTCTGGTGAACTAACTTGAAACGTGGGCACGGGTGTAGCAGCCATAATGAGCGTGCGAACTTGTGAAGGAACAAAGCTATGAGCTAAGCCTTGGGCTGTCTTGAAAGAAAAGTTCTTGGTCTACCAGGTAAAAACGAGTGTAGAGGTCTTAAAATGGGCAAATACTTGCGAGACGTGAGTTCTTTCCATCTGACACCATGTTATATTATGGATTTGTTATTTACTGAAGCAAAGTTATAAACATAACGAGAGGTTTATTGATTGATATACATGAGCGCTACGGCGCAGTTCTCTTACTCCCTAGCTTATCATATATACAGGTATGTTCAGTTATGGGAAGGATGATTATGTAGGCTATGGTTTAAGGGCGGGAATTACAAATAATATATTCGTGCTTTACCGAATATCACATCATCGCTACCAAATCTCTCTCTTAAAATGCCAACCGCTTTGTCATAATTTATTCCAGTTAAAGCTAACCCGGCTATTGACTTCGCCGCTACGCCACCTAGATACGATTTTAAATAACTAAATTTATCTACCTTTGACAGTGATTCGTTCTGATCAATTGTTGTCTCGAATAAATCCCAAAAACAAAGCCACTTACTTGAATCACCGTAAAACGATTCTAGATTTATCTTAGGAAGCCTTAACCGTGTCGCGAAACCGTTATTTCGCGTACCACGCGAATATTCTTCTTGATTCGCGGTAGCTGATGTAACATCTGCGGGTGCTTGCCTCATCGTAGATGGTTCGTTGGTAGCTTGTCGAATTGGTGTAGCTTGCCCTTGACTTGGTGTAGCAAACCCTTGACTTGGTGTAGCTTGCCCTTGATTTGGTGTGGCTTGCCCTTGATTTGGTGTGGCTAATTGCGCGTTAGTTGGTGTTGCTAATTGCCTTTGAACTGGTGTAGTTGTCGGTTGTGCAACGTTTCCTATTATACTAGTGGCTGTTGTAGTAATGCAATCTTCTATAGCTTTCTCGGCATCGTCTCTGCAGTCATTTATGTCGTCTTCATACTTTAGCGTACCTATTAATTCATTATCCAAGTCTTCTAATGACGTCTGATCGTATACATCTTTGTCTAATTGCTTCAACTCTTCTTCTTTGTCCCGGAGATGAACCAAATTCCTTTGTAAACTTCTTACATCAATTTCAGCTTTATCAAGGTGATCTCTGATTTTCTTTATATATTTTGTTACAGCTGTTCTCTTAGACGACCGTACTTTCTTGATTCGCTCAATGTCTTCCATTTTTCTTTACTTTTCTAAACCGACTAAACTTTGATTTTATCTAATTAACTATAATTACCGACTTTTATCTCTAATTTTATCTAATTATCCCGGGTTTCGGCACCATAAAATAACTCGATACTTAATGTTGTTATTTTAACTCTAACTCTGGTTCGGATGATTAAATAAATAACGCCAGTTTGTTTAAAATAGTAAAATTGTTGGTTTAATGGGCATGGAAATTTTGAGCGAATTTTTGGTCGAACTTGGCTTTTCGAGGAATCTTAGCTATTTGCTTTTCTCTTCTTAAAAATCCCTTCTTTTTGCACATGGGAGGGGTTGGACCCCCAACAGTGTCATCGGCGTCCCCACCCGAGCACGCCTCGGCTATAAACTTTCCTTTCTTAAATAGGAACCAGGCGATTTCCGAGAATAGGACGCCAAATTTCTGGGCTCTTCTTCCCCTTCATCTCCCCTTCTCTAAACCAAGTTTGGCCTTCAGTATACAAATACATACAACATGTTAAGAAGAATATTTTCTTAAAATAAAATAACGAAAAATACTTGGAATCCCAACATCTATAGAGTAATTTTTAATTTAGCGAGCGTGGGCGTGAGCAAGATCTCAACGGCACGATGTTATATATTGGATGAAACTTAAACGTAGAGTGACCACAACCAAAATTTAAAAACATAAGAAAATAGGAGATTTTTCATAGATACCGTCATCTTCTATATTTTATAGTGAATCCTATTGCATCTTTATTATACGAATATTTTTTTAATATAAAAAAATATAGAAGGGAGAAAACAAGGCAGATCAGCCCACCCATATATTTAAGGCTAATCTAAAAATGGTAAGGTTAGGATAGGTTAGGTTAGTTTAGGTTAAGTTTAAGTATTTGGGGGTCGGTCAGCTTTAGCCTATAGGAGAGCTTTAGCCTATAGGAGAAATACTGAAATTAGCGTTTATTATAGGTTTCAAATATGAGGCTATATTTAAAGGGTGTTAACCATCTAATATCTCATTTTAAAACTAAACAGATTGAAAAAGAAGATCACACTTGACCCCAGTTTCTTAAACGTTTTCACTTAATTTTTATAGTTCATGAGCACCACCCCCATTAAAATTATATCAAAAATGTCTTTGTGAACAAAGACCCAGAAAGATCTGTTATGATTTCAGATGGCTGAAGGGACAGATATGTTAAATTTTCTTTTAAAACGTAAAATTTAATTATAATCGCAATCTGAGAGGATTTAGAGTCTAATTTCAAAACAACTGATTTTATTCACTCACAAATATCTAAGAAAAAACATAACAGGCGATTTTCTCCCATTGACCCTTAACATTAAATTAATTTTTTCATTATTTTTTATGTTAATACCTTCCTTATTGCCGTTCGGAATGGCAAGTCGTTCGGAATTTCACTCATTTTTAAAATGGAGAGTACTTTTAAGGCGGAGAAATTGAAACTTAATGTTATTCTATGGGATTTAGATTTTTGTAAGAGACTTACCTTTCAGATTTATTTTCTAATGATTCCAGATATTTTTCGGGCTTTATTTTAAGACTAATTTTATAATTTTACACCGCTTAGTTTGGCCACATTCTATCTATAAAAACGGCAAAAATATGAAGGAGGAGAAATTAAGTCATTAGAGTTCAATACCCATAGCCTCCAAATCAAGCGCGCTCCGGACTGCGCGTGATTTTAAAAAGCCATATAAAACCTAAGCCTAATTTGTCAAATTAGGCTTAGGTTTTTGGCGAATCTATTTCTCCGCCTTGTTGTTCCCTCCGTTTTCATGAATAGATAGTGGGCCAACTAATCGGTGTAAAATTATGAAATTAGTCTTAAAATAAAGCTTGAAACTTAATTCATACCACACGGAAAATCCAAGTCTGAAAAATATCCGGAAGTATTAGAAAATAAATCTGAAAGGTAAGCCACTTTCAAAAAACCAAATCCATTACGAATTTGGCCATGCGCGAAACCAGCTAAGTACCAAAAAAAGGGTCAACTTCAGAATGAATTTTAAAATACTTAGACTTAATATTTTTAAACGAAACTTGGAAAAGGCCCACATTCGAACCTTGCTCTACCACTTAAAATTGATTTTAACTGTAACAAATAATTGCTCGTTTAGTTCTGCGATGCACAGGACATGTCCTCGAAAAAGTCGATTTAAATGTTATTCAATGGGGAAATGGAGCGTTCTGATTGGCTAAAGGTCCAATTTTTTAAGGAAATCAAAATTGCATTACAGATGATGATCAGCCCATAACGAAAATACCGGGTTCTTCAAATAATCATTTATCTTTTGTAGTTTTTAAGTACCTCATATATATTTAAAATACTGTATACAGTCGAGAATGTTTCGGAAACCGCCCTTTGCGACACTGCTATTTTGGGAACCGCTGTTTTCAGAACCGCTATGTTGAAACGTCGCTGTTTTGAGAACCGCCATGTTGAAGCGCCAATGTTTGGAATGCCGCTATTTTGGGAACTGCTGTTTTGAGAGCCGCTGTTTTGGGATGTCGCTGTTTTGGGAACTCCTGTTTTGAGAACCGCTATGTTGAGACGGCGCTGTTTTGGGAACTGCTGTTCTGATAATTGATCTTTTGAAAACTGCTCAACTGACAGTAGCCCAATAATTTATATCTGCCAAGAATATATTGCCACCTAGTGGCGTCTGCAGAATGCTTCTTTCAAACTCGAGAGGGCGATTTAGTAAATTCTTACGCCACAATTAGTTAAAAAAATATTTCCACAACTATAATTTTTTTTTTTTTTTTTTTTTTTTTTTTTCATTTTCATAGCACTATATTGATTAGTATCGATACATGGCGTAGATGACTACAAAAGAAAAAAATAAATATTTTAATTTTAAAAATAATGAAACAGCAACCGTGTCTCGAATACTTCATCCTCTAAGTATCATGTTTTTCGAATCATATTTTTCGAATCATATTTTTCGAATCATGTTTTTCGAATCATGTTTTTCGAATCATGTTTTTCGAATCATGTTTTTCGAATCATGTTTTTCGAAACATGTTTTTCGAAACATGTTTTTCAAAACAGACTAGAACTCAACATGCATAAGCTCCCTTCGCGACGACCTTTTTATTCTTTTCGAGTTTTCATTACTGACAGACTAGAACTCAACACGCATAAGCTCACTTTCTATCTCTTTCGCGACGACTTGTTTATTGTTTATGAGTTTTTATTACTGACAGACGAACTCAACACTCATAAGCTCCCTTGTTATCTCGTTCGCGACTACTTGTTCGTTGTTTTCTAGTTTTCATTACTGACAGACTTAGAATTCATAAGCTACGTATTTATCTCGTTCGCGACAACCCCTTAATAAAGACGATTGTTTTCTGTATCGATTTGTTTTCTATATTGTATACCTCTGAAGATGTAATGGATTATTCTCTCATATTTTACTAAGAACCCGTGGTAACGTGGATCAGCGTCCGGTACTCGATCGTATAGGGAGGGAGACCACCTAAAAGTCATATATATTAAATACAAGTATATATTTTAAATTGTATCGAACATCACATCGTGACGTCTGGTGGGTAAGAGACGAAGTTTTTTCCATTCTTGCACGACGCCGACGCCAACGCCGCAGTGAATACAGTACCTAGACCCCACTAGGGTTGGGTCTAGCTAAAAAGCGAAATATAAGCTCTTAAGTGGCATGTTTTAGGGCAGTCCGCCATCTTTCACGCTCCGCCTCGCGTGTCGTCTCCCTTCCATCGGTTCCGCCTACCCAACTTTTGAATTCAGAGCGTTTGAACCGGCGGGTTTCTCTTTAACTATCAGACATAATATTACGAGAACGAAGCGCTAGCCTTTTCGCTCTGTGTATTCTAAGACTGGGTTATGGGTTAAGTTTGAAGATTTCATTGGCTGAACGAAGTCGTAATTGGATCCACTTCGTGACGTCACGGTCCATCACCTATCACCCAAAGATTTTACCCGATTTCTCGTAGCCTTATTCTGTACAAACATTTATATGGCAAAGTAGGATCACAAATAAACTCCCATCTAAATCATATTTTTCAAAACGTGTTTTTCAAACCGTGTTTTTCAAAACGTGTTTCTCAAAACGTGTTTTTCAAAACATGATTTGAAAATCATGATTAGAAAAACATGATTTGAAAAACATGAGTTTGCAATGACTGCGAGTTTGCTCACAAGCGGGGATATTCGAATGTACGTCTTTTCCAATATATTACATAAAAAACGCTCAAGGACTCACGGTCATATAGTCCGCAACTTCGTGTTTAAAGTTATGTCGAGACGCCATTCAAATTGTTATGCAAGCATTACACGCACCTGCTATAGCATCATTCCTTTCAGTCTCTTTTACAATCTCAGAGGTCTAGCTATTCTATTGGCCTGACCATCTTGTTATAATTATATTATACTGCATAGTCAACAGTTTTCGGTCGAAAACTAAATATCGATGGGTAAAGAATTGAGCCCTGGTGATCCCTGATAATATATCTAAACTGGTCCAATTAGCAGTCCCCTTTAATATATACAGGGTGTTTTAGAAAGGTCTGGAAAAAATGAAGGGGGTTCTTCGTGGGGTCAGACTGAGTAAAAAAGGTTTATGAACCTTTAGTCTCACGCGCTGCGTTGCGTAGTTATGAGCCCTTGAAAATAGTCCTCAAAAATACGAAAAGCGACCGAAAGGTGTAGGTAAGATTGTGCCTTTGACCATTATTGTTTTTCTATTTAATTGTGCATAAGCTAATTATCGAGAGATAAGTGAAACAAGGTGTTTATTAACTAAAAAAAGCGTATCAACATGTTTAGGAATGGGCAATCATTAACGTTGGTCAGAAGAACTTGAACTCAAACTGTGGTTTCGGGTGTAGAAAAGGGAATTTTACAAGACACCATTATTAATTACCATAATTAATTATGGTAAATAATCGGAATCAAAAGTATTTACAAAAATTGTTCGAAATGCATTCCGTCAGCGTTGATACACACTTGAGCCCGTCTAATAAATGATTGTCTAACTCGTGCGTTGCGTATAGTTTCGCAGGCATCAATAATCCTTTGACGTAGATCTTCCACGTCACGCACTTCACTAACATAAACAAAAGTCCTTAAGGTGGCCCCAAAGAAAGAAATAACAAGGGTTTAGGTCCGGAGATTTGGCTGGTCACGCAACCGTTCCGCCACGACCAATCCACCTCAAAGGGAATGTTTCATTTAGGAAGGCCCTAACTAGGAGAGAAAAATGAGGTGGTGTACCGTCGTGCTTAAACCACATGTCTCGTCTCAAGGCCAATGGTACGTCTTCAAGAAGCTCGAACAGATTGTCTTGAAGAAACGGGAGATATGTCTCACCATTAAGCCTTGGCTGCAAAAAGAATGGTCCAATTAAATGGTCACCAACAATTCCGCACCAGACGTTTAAGCTGAATTGAACTTGGTGAGCCCTAACACTTGTAGCGTGGGGTTTTGTTACGCCCACTGATGCCTGTTGTGCATGTTCAATATGCCATCACGGGAAAAATTGGCCTCATACGTAACTAAAAGGTTTTGGGGTAAGTTGATGTCTTGATGTTGAGCGATAAACCACTGACAAAAGTCCAGTCTGCTCGGGTAATCCGTTTCGTTAAGGGCTTGGACTTTCTGTAGATGGTAAGGGTGAAACTGATGTCCTCGGAGTATTCACCAGATAAGATCGTGACTTACTCCCAATTGGCGTCCAACTCGCCTAGTGCTTGTTCCTGGATCTTCGTCGAAAATGGTGAGTACTTGTTCCTCCACCTCTTCAGGAACGTCTGGAGCTACAGCACCTCGTCCCGCCGGTTGGATATGTCCACCTTCCCTCAAACGTCTGTCGACAGTTTGGATAGTTTGTTGATTTCGGAGAAGACTGGACTTTTGAGAGTGGTTTATCGCTCAACATCAAGACATCAACTTATCCCAAAATCTTTTAGTTACGGATGAGGCCAATTTTTCTCGTGACGGCATATTGAACATGCACAACAAGCATCAATGGGCGAAACAAAACCCCCACGCTACAAGTGTTAGGGCTCACCAAGTTCAATTCAGCTTAAACGTCTGGTGCGGAATTGTTGGTGACTTTTAATTTGACCATTCTTTTTGCAGCCAAGGCTTAATGGTGAGGCATACCTCCCGTTTCTTCAAGACAATCTGTTAGAGCTTCTTGAAGACGTACCATTGGCCTTGAGACGAGACATGTGTTTTATGCACGACGGTGCACCACCTTATGTTTCTCTCCTAGTCAGGGCCTTCCTTAATGAAACATTCGATTTGAGGTGGATTGGTTGTGGCGGAACGGTTGAGTGGCCAGCCAGATGTCCGAACCTAAACCCTTATGATTTCTTTCTTTGGGGCCACCTTAAAGGAGTCCTTCACGGCCGTGGCGTCCCCCCCCCCCCCCTGTTTTTTCAAAAGTCGGTCTTCCAAAAATTGCCCACTGCATGTCTTTGGCGCCCCAGAAAAAGAGTTACTTTTCAAACCAAAAGTAGTATAGAAGGGAGGGTCGCTAAAAACTGAGGGGGGAAGCAGTAGACATGAGGGAGCCGCCAAGGCAGTGAAGGACTCCTTTAAGGACTTTTGTTTATGTTAGTGAAGTGCGTGACGTGGAAGATATACGTCAAAGGATTATTGATGCCTGCGAAACCATACGCAACGCACGAGTTAGACAATCATTTATTAGACGGGCTCAAGTGTGTATCAACGCTGACGGAATGCATTTCGAACAATTTTTGTAAATACTTTTGATTCCGATTATTTAACAATTGATAATTATGGTAATTAATAATGGTGTCTTGTAAAATTCCCTTTTCTACACCCGAAACCACAGTTTGAGTTCAAGTTCTTCTGACCAACGTTAATGATTGCCCATTCCTAAACATGTTGATACGCTTTTTTTAGTTAATAAACACCTTGTTTCACTTATCTCTCGATAATTAGCTTATGCACAATTAAATAGAAAAACAATAATGGTCAAAGGAACAATCTTACCTACACCTTTCGGTCGTTTTTCGTATTTTTGAGGACTATTTTCAAGGGCTCATAACTACGCAACGCAGCGCGTGAGACTAAAGGTTCATAAACCTTTTTCACTCAGTCTGACCCCACGAAGAACCCCTTCATTTTTTCCAGACCTTTCTAAAACACCCTGTATAATAAAATATTAGAATTAAGTCCCTCAGTTTTAGAAAAATTGGGTTTAGACCAGTGTTGGGTAAAATACTTTAGTTTCGGTATTTAAAATAAAATACTAAATACTCCTACGGTAAAGTATTTAAAATAAAATACTAAATAGTCCTACGGTAAAGTATTTAAAATAAAATACTAAATAGTCCTACGGTAAAGTATTTAAAATAAAATACTAAATAGTCCTACGGTAAAGTAATTAAAATACTAAATACTTCGACGATAAAGTATTAAAAATAAAGTACTTAAATAAAGTATTGTAAAATACTAAATACTTAAAATAGTGTAATTTTAAGGCCTAGAATGAGGCACGGTACCAGACCAACTGTGCAATCTACTTAGACCTAGACATGACCGTACGTTTCAAAAGATAGAGAAACGGCGAAAATATTCCTCATAAGACTGGAATCCTTGTTTCTACTACAATGCCACTATGGTCAGTCCTCCTAAATCTGAAAGCTTCTATTTCTGAAAGCTTTCATTTAAAAATGTAGAACTTAACTTTGGTTGGGTCTATTTAAAGATGGATGGGCTTATTTTGTAGATTAAGGGAAAGCCTTGAGCGTTTTTTTTTTTTCTCGGCCCTACTTTCGACACGTTTTTCTCGGCTTCTAGGGCTATCAGAACTATTTCCTTACATAATAATGAAACTAGAAAGAATTCCAAGTAACTTCCCCGAGCAACATATTCAATTACGGTAATAGATAATTTTTAAATTAACTTTAAACTTCTTTAATTAGTGAAAAGATAAGGTCACTTAGGCAAGATTTATTCAAAAACGAAAAGATTTTTTCAGGCGGTCTTTTTTTACTTTAGTTCAGGGGGAGGTTTTACACTGGTCGTATCTGTGTGTGAATGTGTGTCACTTCCTGTGTAAGCGGATATCCTGTGTAAACGCAAATCACATGACCTAGCTCGTGGAGCCAAAAGTCTAGAGACGTAATCGTTCAATCTCGTTGAACGGGAATTACCTCCTTTAAGCGTGGCTGCCACATTGAGTTTCAGGTGTCGTGCAATTATATACAACAGGACGTCTCCAATTGCATACTTTCGCCTTCCACCATCCACTTTACGGTCAAACCTCGATGCTGGACAGTTGAAGGCGATTATACGCAACGGGACGTCTCCCCCGACCATCCCCACACCAAGGTCCGACCTCCAGTTTCCGATCTCAGCGGGCCATACTAGCGAGCAGTCCCTCACTAATATGGTCCATAATATGCGCGATGGTGTCGTCTTCGATTGTTTCGGCAATCGTTTCTCACCTATATTTAGGTGATAAGAGACTTCTTTCTCCAGATCTTTTGGGTAGAATACGCGAATAAACCGAGGCGATTGAATTTAAATCTGTAAGAACATATCACAATGAAAGGTCTAAGGATTAAATATCACTTGAGTTGGACTACATATCCTGCGAAGTGCTCAATTACACACGAAATTTAAATTTCAACGTTCTCAATCTCTACTTTATTTTTTTTAAATACTTGAGTTTTACGACAAGTATGTGCTTTAGATCCTAAAGCACCGTCATTACTACTACGTAATGACATTGCTTTTAAGTAGTTGGCCAATTATTAAAGTCTGGATCTAAAGCAAATCTAACTTAAGTATATTAAAGAATGAAGATTTAGAATGTTAAATATGATAGGCGAAACGGAAGTTAATGTCGGCGAGTTAAATATATGTGAAAACCTTGTACAAAATTCTTATGTTATATATGTGTATGTTTTAAATTAAAAATAATATCTTTAAGATGCAAAGAGGGTTCGGAGAGTTCGGGGTCGGTTTATGGCTTAATAGCCTAAAATTGGCACTGGAACTTGCAAAGTTTCGGCCTTTCAGTGAAAATGATAAGAAGGGTAGCTGCGGGAGTCCGCTCGCTCGAACTTCTTCAAAGGACAATTCGTTAAAACAGCCCTAAAAGGTCCCAAACAAGAATGGGGAGTTTTATTGCTTTAAGCCCCAGATCAATGGAGAAATCGCGCTTCGAAGAAACTATTTGGCGGCTTCTTTACTGATCCGAGCATTTCCCTTTTTTTGCCAAAACTATATATCACTGGAAGGCACCATTAAACTAAAAATTGAATCCATCTGGGAATTTTAGCAGGCCCACCATAAGTCGCCAAGCCTCTATCTTTTCGAACCCGCTTTCACCCCCTTTTTTTTTTTTCTTATGCCCAAAAAAGCGGCAAGTTTTAAAAATAAAACCTTTGTAAAAATCACTCCTTCATCAAATCTTAAAAGAGAAGGACAACTCCATATCAGTGAGAAAATAAAATCAAGTTAAGGAATCGCAAATACTTAGTCGTTTTCTTTAAACTTAAGATAAAACAATAAACCTTGTGGTAAATTTTTCAGTCGGTTTGTCGCAAGAAATAAAAATAAGTTAAATAGTCTCTCCTAGAGAAATTAAAGCTAAATACTCGACAAAAATACCCAAATTAAGACAGCGGTATTCTACAATATACGGCCATATAATTCTGGTCTTCTGAATTATGTTCTCTTGAATTGTTTCGTCTTCTTCCATGCCCATTTTTTGTCGAAGTGATTCCATATTATAAATTTAATCCCTAGCTCGGTCTAACCCGTCCCTCTTGTAATATTTTAGGTAAGGCAAGGTTTGTTAATCCCTCGCCTATACCTCAAACTAGTTAAAGCCTCGAGCTACCCCGTCCATCTGGTAATCTTTAAGGAATGTTTTGGATAGATAATCGCTCTAATTAGCCAATCCCTCCAACTAGTTTATCCTTAGCTCAGGCCATTTGTAATATTTTAGGTAAGGCTAGGTTAGGTTAGTTAATTCCTCGAATTAGCCCATCCTTCCAACTAGTTAATCCCTCGGGCTACCCATTCCATCATGTAATCTTTATGATAAGGTTAAATTATGTTAATTAATTTCTGGAAATTTCCCATCCCCCCAACTAGGTAATCCCTAGCTCAGGCTAACCCGTTCCACTTGTAATATTTTAGGTAATATTTGGTTAGGTTAGTTAATCCCTTGAATTAGCCCATCCCTCTTTTACTACTTTAGGTAAGGTTAGGTTAGTTAATCTCTGTCTTTTTAGATTTGTTCTAGGGTCTCAATTATGAATAGATTGAAGCCTCAATTAAACGCTATAATATTTATTCATCATTAGTAAGAATTAAGGTTCAATATACCTATAAAGCAAAATAGTGAAATGAGGAAAAGGTGTATATTTCTGGTGAAAAAAGGGACAGAAATTATACAAAAAAGAGGTTGCTTCGCACCCTTAAAAAGGGCTCTTTATCTAACTCGAATCAAACCCATGAAGGGACACAAATTAATTGTTAGAGAAAGAGCAATTTCAATCGTTAAAATTATAGTTAGTAGATTTAGTCTACTACTTCAAAGATTTTATTATTATTATATATTTTCCGAAAAACGGATAAAGACGACCTAGGTAACCTTCCTCTCTCATTGATGTTAATTTTAAATTCTATCAGTATCACTAATAAAATTAGCTAAAGATGGAGTTCCTTTAATGTATATATATTTATCATTAGTCCTAGGTCGTCTTTATCCGTTTTTTGAAAAATATATAATAATAATAAAATCTTTGAAGTAGTAGACTAAATCTACTAACTATAATTGTAACGATTGAAATTGCTCTTTCTCTAACAATTAATTTGTGTCCCTTCACGGGTTTGATTCGAGTTAGATAAAGAGCCCTTTTTAAGGGTGCGAAGCAACCTCTTTTTTGAATAATATTTACTAAGAGGATAGACGAAGTAGACATTACACGTACCAGATTTGAGGTTATTTATGGTTTAATCTTTCTGTCGATACTCTTATTTATATTAGTTTTAAATGCAACCTGATTATAAATATAGTTGTACAGATGTTTAAATTCCGTTGTGGAGGGATTTTTCTTTTGTAGGGGGGATTTTTCTTTTGTAGGGGGAATTTTTCTTTTGTCGGAATTTTTTCTTTTGTTGGGGGGATTTTCGCTGTTTGTGTTTCCGGGGGATTTTGTCTGGGGGAATATGTCCCTCACCCGTAAAGACCCGGAGAAGATACGACCCTAATTAGCCAACCGCGATAATAAGCCTAATTAATTAGACCGCTACCGCTTTTAAGGGAATGTTTCACTTTACTGTCCGGGAAATAATGTTTTCACGAGCTTCGAAAAATTCGTGGGCTTACGCGCTCGATTTCGTCGTAAAGTTTGAGTTTCCCGCTACAAAATAAACTTCTCAAACCCAAAATTTGGCAGCAAACTCTTCGTGAAAACGAATATTTTAAATTGGCAAGAATTTCTAATACGAAATCAAACTTGGGAACACGCATTAATATATATGAGAAACTTCCAAAATTTTCTAAAGGAACCACTTCCGATCCTCGAATTTACAGAGGGATAGGCGGAATTAGCGTGCTCGAGGCAGTATTTGGGAAATTATCGACGATTTCCTCTGAAATGACGATTGCTTATTGGTTTCTATGCTCAAGCAATGCCAAATTTTTAAATCACCGAAATCTTCGCAAATACTGACTCGAGCGCGCTAATTCCGCCTTTCCTCAGATAAATTCGACCAAGAAATTCATTGGTGACACCAAATGGGGATAGAAAGTAAAAAGGGCGCCTCTCCCTAAACTACAAGCCTTTACCTGCAGAGTTCCTGAAATATGGAGAACAAAATACTTACCCCCATTCCCCCCTATATTTTGGCCAATCACGATGACTCTAACCTCACAGGTCCTCACTACAATATCGATTTTTTTTCCTCTCCCGTAAGTAGTTCTCCGATTGTAGCGAACCTATCGGCCGGAAAGGTTAATATCGTCTGCTAGTTTACAGAGACGCATTTTGCATAGGCGGTTAAACATGGAAGTCCCGACCTCGGGGAAGTGATTAGGAATTGTGTTAATTGTGTGATTGATCAATCTGGTCTAAGGAAAAATATATTAAATCTTATGGAGGCTAAAGTTACTTCGAAAAACTTAATTATTAATACGAATGGCCAGTTTAATATATTTAGAAAACATGAAGATGATGCGCCTGGTGGCTATTCTAGCTTTTTCCATTCGTGGCCCAAGTGGATTTACCATAAGGATATTTATTTTTGGGACAAAAATATTAAAATTATAGTTTATGTTATTAAGTTTTTTATATTTATTTCTTTAAAACTGTAGATTATTAAAATATATTCACTAGAGAAACTACTTCTTGACGCTGTACTTCTTGGTTGGCGTTAGAACTATTTTTCGGCCTCTTCGCTCATATTTTAGTGCTACGGCACAAAAAGATCTTACGCCAATAAGGGGGGCTGGGAATTCAGAGGGGAGATCAGTAGTTCTCCATATTACAGGTTCTAGACTCAAAGTCCAGTAGCGCCCTTTTTACTTTCTATCCCCTTTTGGTGACACTCATTTCTCGATTCGAGGTGCATGAGTGGTTCCTTTTGCGAATATGGGATTTATTTATTTTTTTGGTATAGGTTTTAAGATAGTTCAGATCTAGAAGCAGGGTGGTGTTCAGAATAAGAATCGTTCAAAAGTACGCGTCATGGAATGATGAAAACTAGCGCAACGGGTTCGCGACTATTCAAACTTGATATTAGATACTTAACTTTGTCGCTAAAAATTTCATAGCAATAGATGATACTATAAAATAACTTGGTCGCAACCTTCAAAAAAGGTACATTTCCCCCATAAACAGGTTCTATTTATCGGCAATTTTTGTTGGTTCCAAGGTTGAAAAAGTCCTATACGTTGTCCCAACCTTGGAAAAAGGGTACATCTCCCCCCGAAACGGGTTCTCTTTAACGGCAATTTTTGTTGTTTTCAAGGTTGAGTACTTCCCATTTTATAATATTATCTATCGAGATATCGGATTCAGGGACGGAAATAAGAAATTTTTCTTATTGGACTAATGTCCAGTAACCCCCCTTAAAAATTCAAAAGTTATCGGACATTTAACAAAATTACCGGACAATGCTACATTTCTTGTATTGAAAAGTACTTTTTTTATCGGACATTTGTCCAGTGACCCCCCTCTTAAAAATAAAAATTTATCGGACATTTGGAAAATTTATCGGACAAATGACCAGTGACTTGTGCTTATTTCCGTCCCTAAATTCGGATTTCTTAAAAAGTGTTCAGAGATATTCGACCCTACCATACCGGCAAGAAGGATCAGACAAGGAGAGTAAAAGTGGGAACGGCACGGTTCCTACTGCGTCGGCCTAAACTCCCACTCTGGGAGAACGGGGGTAGAGACGTTTCGTGGTAAATTTTTGTCACGTGGGTAAAACGGATCCTTTATCAGCTTCGTAGTAGTCGACGACGCTAGTGACCACGTGACAACAGTTTACCTCGAGAATTTCCTATCCCCCCTTTCCACTCGAGTGGGAGGTGTGCTCTTCTCTCTCTAACTCAACGCAGCCCCACTTTTCCTCTCCTTGTCTAATCCTCCTTGATACCGGCAATAACCGGAATTTTTCAAGTGTATTTCTTCGTCTTGCCTAGGAGAATATAGGGAGATGGAGTTATGGACTGCCTGTTTTCCCATTGAAACTCGCTTACCGCTTTCTGGCCTCTAGCTACTAGCTTCCCCCCCCCCCCGTTTTCCCCTTCGTTTTAGTGGTACATTCACGCGCCACTAGTTTGGCGCATGTCGTCAACTCGTCGTCATAGGTAAGAGTTGAGAATTCGTGCGAATTTTTTTATTATTTTTGGCAAAGGCGGTCTCGTTACTCTACTCACATTTTAGTGTTTACCGAATGTTTATAGTAACGCTCTCTATATTTCTAAGTAAAGGAAAGAGTAGGTTTATACGCGCTGCCAAATTAAGGTGAACTACAGAGAGTGAACCAGCTGTGGGAAAATGATTTCCAAACGTGATTGTCAGCGCGCGTAAATCGACGCCCTCAATATCCCTATAAATAAACAACACGTAATGATAACGGATCGGGTAAGTTTGTACGCGCTGCAAACTGTGGTGGAAAGACCTAGAATCGAAACCTTATTGTAAATTGGCACCCCCTGCTGAGAAAATCTCCGAAAATACTCAGAAAATACGCTGATCACATGCAGTGTTGGGTAGTATTTAAAATACTTGTATTTTAAATACTATTTTAAATACTTTTTAAGTATTTTGTATTTTATTTTAAATACTTTTAAATAAAATTATTTAGTATTTTATTTTAAATACATTTTTTCTGGTATTTTAAACAAGATACTGAATATTATTAGCGAAATACTTTATCTATCAAAAAATCTCCGTACAACTAAATTGTCCGGAAAAAACATCATCAAGATGCAAGCGGAAGAAACAAGCTTGAAAAATACCGCTTATCGCCGGTAGGGTAGGGTCGCCTATCTCAGAACGCTTTTTAAGAAATCCGAGATCTCGATTGCTCTGGAATTGTTAGCGACGAAATTAAGAATCTAATATTAAGTTTGTATAGTCGCGCACCCATTGCGCTAGTTTTCATCATTCCATGAAGAGTACTTTTGACGCGGATGCGGTTTTAAAACGGCAATAGCGGCTTCTACTTCTGAACGAACGATTCGAATTCTGAACACCCTCTGCTTCTAAATCTGACTATCTTATAGCCTATATAAAAAATCCCGGATTTGCAAAAGGAACCACTTGCGCACCTAGAATCGAGAAATGAGTGTCACCAATGGATTTCTTGGCTGAATTTATCAAGGGAGAGGCGGAATTAGCGCACTCAAGCCAGTATTTGCGAAGTTATCGGCGATTTAAAAATTAGGCAATACTTGTGTATAGAAACCATAAAGGAATCCTTATTTCAAAGGAAATCGTCGATAACTTCGCAAACACTGGCTCGAGCGCGCTAATTCCGCCTTTCTTCGGTAAATTCGGCCAAGAAATTCATTGGTGACACTCATTTCTCGTTTCGATTTGGTTCCTTTAGCAAATTTTGCAGTTTTTCAAATATATTAATGCGTGTTCCCAAGTTTGATTTCGCTCAGTTCTGAATTTGAAATTCTTGAATATATTTTAAAATTTGAGAAGTTTATTTTGTAGCGAGAAACTCAAACTTTACGACCAAATTGAGCGCGTAGGCCCACGATTTTATGTCTTTTTAATTGCTTATTCTTACCACAGGTGTGTAGCTTATTATAGGAGTCTATATCATAAAACTATTGATTGGTAAATGATAATCTTTATTGAGACTTAGGTTAATATTAGATATTATTTATTTCTAAGATTCGGGAACAGCGTTAAGGCCCATTTACAAAAGAGTGGAAAGCTGAAGCGTAATCTGATGCATGGAGCAATAACAACAGGAGGCATAGATTCATACATCGTTTAAAACTGAGATTTTGGAACCTATGCCTCCTCTTGTTATTGTTCCATGCATCGGCTTACGCTTAAGCTTGCCGCTCTTTTGTAAACGGGCCTTTAGGCTGTACCTGCTTAGGCCAGCGCGAGACTCTCTCTACCAGCGTTGCCAGATCAAAAGTCTTAAATTATAGTACCTGGTTCCAAAAATTATCGATTTTTCTAGAAAATTATAGTACGCTATATTTTGGCGCGAATTTTGAATTCAAATGCAAATATATATGACGTCGCCCACGAAAATGTTATTTTGTTATGAAAAAACTCTATAACAGCCTACAATTCACTTGCAGTGGCACGCAGGGAGCCTAGCGGCAGTTAAAACACAACTTATATCCCTATTGCCAAGGCTAACTCGGAGCTCTCGGGCTATCACACGCTTTGCCTCTATAGAAATACAAAAGCAGTAGGTTGTGGATCCCTAAGAGAGGAGTAATACTAAGAGGGGGCCATGAGACGAAGCACAAAGTTGACTAAAATCAAAGTTTTCGATATGAAACCGACTAATTAAAAATTATCGCACAAATTATCGCAAAAAGCGTACTATATAGTACGCCGTTGAAATTATAGTACGCCCAGAATTTTTTCTTTAAATTATCGAAATGTACTATAATTATAGTACGTCTGGCAACGCTGCTCTCTACCTTTTACGAGAGGTTGCATTGGTTTTCTCTATAAGAGAAAAATATCTAGATGTGGAGAGGCTGGTGCCATCTATATGTTACAAACATAACACACGATTTTTTCCGAAATTCGTAAAACCTTATTTCCTGGACCGTATAGGGAAACATTCCCTTAAAAACGGTCTAATTAATTAGGCTAATTATCGCGGTTGGCTAATTACTGTTGTATCTTCTTCGGGTCTTTTTCTACAGTGTTGAAGTTGTGTTCTGCGAATAGCCCCATTCTTAATCTACCAAATGAGCTCTTACATCTTTAAACAGACCCAACCAAATTTAAATTATACATTTTTAAATGAAAGTGTTCAGAAATAGAAGCATTCAGATTTAGGAGGACTAACCATAATGGCATTGAAGTAGTAATAAGAATTCCTGTGCTACGAGGATGAAGAGTCGGTCTGGGACCGTGCCTTTCGCTAAGACCTTAACATTACAGTATTTTAAGTATTTAGTATTTTAAAATACTTTATTTAAGTATTTTATTTTAAATACTTTATCGTCGGAGTATTTAGTATTTTATTTTAAATACTTTATCGTAGGAGTATTTTAAATACCGAAAGTGCAGTATTTTACCCAACACTGAGTCCGGACAGGAATAATTCTCTGTGAGAGTATTTCAGGAAGGTTGTTTTGAGAGCTTTAGGAAATGCTCTTGGTGCGGTGGGTCAGGAGAGAAGTAGGGCTGGAATAAAGTATGTCTAAACCAGTGTTGGGTAGTATTTTAAATACTTTTAAATAAAGGTATTTAGTATTTTATTTTAAATACATTTTTTCTAGTATTTTAAACAAAATACTGAATATTATTAGCGAAAATACTTTATTTATCAAATAGTCTCCGTACAACCAAGAATCCATTCAGGAACCTGAATGGATTCTTGGTACAACTAAATTGTCCGTGAAAATCACCATCAACATGCAAGACCTAGGAGGATTTATTTTAGTGGAGGAGGCTTCGACTGCCTTCTCTTAGATTCCAAGTTTGGGCCAGTGCTGGGTGTGACAATCACGCGCATCTAGTTGCCTTGGCTACGCGCATCACGTGACCCAGGGACCGTTTAAATACAGGACGATAATTCGCTAGCCTTTAACAGTACAAAATATCATTCTCATGGCATCGGGTCAGAGACGCGAGAAAAATAGGATTCAAAGGTCGTTTTTTTCCAATCTCTAGCAACCTTGGTTTTTTTTCCCCTTCCTCAAAGTGATATACCATGTGATCAGTGTTGGGTAAAATACTGCACTTTCGGTATTTAAAATAAAATACTAAATACTCCTAGGATAAAGTATTTAAAATAAAATACTAAATACTCCGACGATAAAGTATTTAAAATAAAATACTTAAATAAAGTATTTTAAAATACTAAATACTTAAAATACTGTAATGTTAAGGTCTTAGCGAAAGGCACGGTCCCAGACCGACTCTTCATCCTCGTAGCACAGGAATTCTTATTACTACTTCAATGCCATTATGGTTAGTCCTCCTAAATCTGAACGCTTCTATTTCTGAACACTTTCATTTAAAAATGTATAATTTAAATTTGGTTGGGTCTGTTTAAAGATGTAAGAGCTCATTTGGTAGATTAAGAATGGGGCTATTCGCGGAACACAACTTCAACACTGTAGAAAAAGACCCGAAGAAGATACAACAGTAATTAGCCAACCGCGATAATTAGCCTAATTAATTAGACCGTTTTTAAGGGAATGTTTCCCTATACGGTCCAGGAAATAAGGTTTTACGAATTTCGGAAAAAATCGTGTGTTATGTTTGTAACATATAGATGGCGCCATCCTCTCCACATCTAGATAGTTTTCTCTTATAGAGAAAACCAATGCAACCTCTCGTAAAAGCAAGGAGGATCAGAGAAGGAGAGGAAATGTGGGGACGGCGCGGTTCCTACTGCGTCGGCCTAAACTCCCACTCTGGGAGAACGGGGGTAGAGACGTTTCGTGGTAAAATGTTGTCGCGTGGGTAAAACGAATCCTTTATGAGACGCGCTAGCTAGCGACCACGTGACAACAGTTTACCTCGAGAATTTCATATCCCCCCCCTTTCCACCCGAGTGGGAGGTTGGCTCTTCTCTCTCTAACTCAACGCAGCCCCACATTTCCTCTCCTTCTCTGATCCTCCTTGGTAAAAGGTAGAGAGAGTCTCGCGCTGGCCTAAGCAGGTACAGCCTAAAGGCCCGTTTACAAAAGAGCGGCAAGCTTAAGCGTAAGCCGATGCATGGAACAATAACAAGAGGAGGCATAGGTTCCAAAATCTCATTTTTAAACGATGTATGAACCTATTGTTATTGCTCCATGCATCAGATTACGCTTCAGCTTTCCACTCTTTTGTAAATGGGCCTTAACGCTGTTCCCAAATCTTAGATATAAATAATATCTAATATTAACCTAAGTCTCAATAAAGATTATCAATATCATTTACCAATCAATAGTTTTATGATATAGACTCCTATAATAAGCTACACACCTGTGGTAAGAATAAGCAATTAAAAAGACATAAAATCGTGGGCCTACGCGCTCAATTTGGTCGTAAAGTTTGAGTTTCTCGCTACAAAATAATCTTCTCGAATTTTAAAATATATTCAAGAATTTCAAATTCAGAACTGAGCGAAATCAAACTTGGGAACACGCATTAATATATTTGAAAAACTGCAAAATTTGCTAAAGGAACCAAATCGAAACGAGAAATGAGTGTCACCAATGGATTTCTTGTCCGAATTTACCGAAGAAAGGCGGAATTAGCGCGCTCGAGCCAGTATTTGCGAAGTTATCGACGATTTCCTTTGAAATACGGATTCCTTTATGGTTTCTATACACAAGTATTGCCTAATTTTTAAATCGCCGATAACTTCGCAAATACTGGCTTGAGTGCGCCAATTCCGCCTCTCCCTTGATAAATTCAGCCAAGAAATCCATTGGTGACACTCATTTCTCGATTCTAGGTGCGCAAGTGGTTCCTTTTGCAAATCTGGGATTTTTTATATAGGCTATAAGATAGTCAGATTTAGAAGCAGGGGGTGTTCAGAATTCGAATCGTTCGTTCAGAAGTAGAAGCCGCTATTGCCGTTTTAAAACCGCATCCGCGTCAAAAGTACTCTTCATGGAATGATGAAAACTAGCGCAATGGGTGCGCGACTATACAAACTTAATATTAGATTCTTAATTTCGTCGCTAACAATTCCAGAGCAATCGAGATCTCGGATTTCTTAAAAAGCGTTCTGAGATAGGCGACCCTACCCTACCGGCGATAAGCGGTATTTTTCAAGCGTGTTTCTTCCGCTTGCATCTTGATGTTTTTTCCGGACAATTTAGTTGTACGGAGATTTTTTGATAGATAAAGTATTTCGCTAATAATATTCAGTATCTTGTTTAAAATACCAGAAAAAATGTATTTAAAATAAAATACTAAATACTTTTATTTAAAAGTATTTAAAATAAAATACAAAATACTTAAAAAGTATTTAAAATAGTATTTAAAATACAAGTATTTTAAATACTACCCAACACTGTCCGGACTCCAGAATATCCTTCCTTCCGGAATACCAACTTCAGAAGGGGTTGATGTAAGATGAATTGGTGATTTCAGGGGCAAATTGCAATTGCACTTTGAGAACCCGAAGTAGTCTGATGATATGTGCATAATCTATCCCTCATTTTACCACTTAAGTTTGTCACTCTTGAAGAAACTTACCCCCATAACTCTGCTCCCTTTTTGTATTGTATTGTATTGCTTCAGCCCCTTACAATGTTAGTATTTCTCACTGCGCTCCATTGTACTCTAATATTACTGTCTCATTCTGCTTGAGCTGTAAGGCTGTCTCACTTTTCACTTGTAGACTTAAATAGTTCAGTTCAGTTCAATACACTTCCCATCCTATAGAATCCCTTTTGAGTCAGGGAGGCTCACTTCCGTGGAAGGGACACAGTGGGCACGTGGGAATATCACCACGTTGGGCGTTTGTTTGTTTTCCTGATCGACCACCAGCGGTCGAGGAGACACTTTGTTGCAGTTCCGGTTTGGGCTGCCAACTAGTCCCAGTCACCGGAGGTGGTCCGGATCAGGCAGCTACCCACCGTTCGAGGGTAGCTCCGTTTGGGCGCTAGGAAGGGACACTCCGCCAGGATATGTACGCCGAATTTTTTGTAGAGTCAGTTTGTCCGCCGGCTACACTATGTGAGGTGTCCTGGACAGTTTATTTATTTCCAAGTCTGCTCCCTTGAAATTTTATTTTTGCGGGAAAATTAGTTCGTTGTGAACTTGTGATTGGATAGTTTTTAAAGTTGGTCACATGATTCTACCCATAAAACCCCGAGCGCGGGCTTTTGGCGCCATTCCCTGTTTTGGCGCGCATTCTCGAGCCTTATTTCATTGCGGCAAGACGACAGTGAATATTTGGTGATTTAACTTTTTATTTTAATTAATTTGTAAGAATGTCCGGACGCGGAAAAGGTGGAAAAGCTAAGAGCAAGGCTAAAACTCGTTCTAGTCGGGCTGGCTTGCAATTCCCAGTTGGACGAATCCATAGATTGTTAAGGTAATGTCTTAAAAAATCATAACTTTGGCGAGCTTGTTGGAACAATACTTGAATGGTTGTTTGGAGCCCTAATTCAATTTTTCATTTCTGTAGAAAAGGAAATTACAGTGAACGAGTGGGAGCTGGAGCCCCAGTTTATTTAGCCGCCGTTCTTGAGTACTTGGCTGCTGAAGTCTTGGAGTTGGCTGGTAATGCGGCTCGTGATAATAAGAAGACTAGGATCATCCCTCGTCATCTTCAATTGGGTAAAACTAATTGTTTTTAACTCCTTCATGAGCTAAAGCTTCCCAAATCTTGTAGAATAAAGTTAAGTTTACTTACGCAATTAGAATCTATCACTTACTGCAAGAGTCAAACACTCATAACTTCGGTCTAATAGGGTGGATAAAAATCTTATCTTTTTCTAGCTATTCGTAATGACGAAGAATTAAACAAACTCCTTTCTGGAGTGACCATTGCTCAAGGAGGGGTCCTACCGAATATTCAAGCCGTGCTTTTGCCAAAGAAAACTACGCAAGGTCAAACTACTTCCGGCAAATCTGGCAAGAAAAATTCAGCCAGTCAAGAATTTTAAGTTCTATTGTTAGTTACCCGCAATTCCAACAAGTCACATTTTGTTCTTTTTATTAAAAACATTGTACCATAAACTTCATTATTCAAAAACACGGTTTTAAATAAAATGTAAAAGAGTATTTTGATGTGTAATAAAAGTTCTCCATTATTATTATTGTCTCTACGTTTTTGAGACAATTTCTGTCGAGGTATAATTAACTAGTTAAATCTGATTTAACCAAGATTTATTGAACTGATTTCAGTTAGCATGAATCAAAAGATGTATTACCGCATTGTTTGAGTATGGATATAAGTCTGTTTAGTGAAAAATTAACTTTATTTAAGTGGTTAGGGCTTGTAAATGAAGGACGTAAGCCTATTCTAGATTCAAAGTATCTGCTCTTGTGTACGCCACCTTTTAAAATGTTAATCCCTTATGTGCAAAAGCCTAGCTCTTGACTGTAAAATTTGCTATTATCAACCTCGTCTGCTCAGCTAGAAAAGGGGATTAAGAGTTGCAAATAGCCCCTTTAAAGGGAGAATGAACCTAACAATAAATATTTTTAATTTTTATCTTTTAAATAGGCCTAATCCACCAGTAAAAAAATTACAAACAAATATTAAACTAGAAATTTAAATCTTACTCAGAAAATAGGATTAACTGGATACATGGAAATGTACAGCATTCCCCATTTAAGGGTTACCGAGTATCGAACAATTACGTTCAAGGCGGGTATGAAGTAGGACCCCTCCGATCTCGTAAAATTGGGAATTTTACCCACACAGGGAGGAGCGCTATATGGAACATTAGATTAGTAGACTTCAAAGGAGGGTTTCATCGGCTAAGTAGAGTTCCACTGCCTGTTCATAGATCTCAAGTTTGGAGCAGGGAGACACACTCACGCCCATCTAGTTGCCTTGGCTACGCCCATCACGTGATTACGAATTATCAACTCTTACCAGTAGAGTAAGAGTTGACGACCTGTGCCACAAGAGCGAGGGGGGGAAAATTCTAGGGAGGAAAAGTTAGTAGCTAGTAGCTAGCAGCTGAAAAGCGATAAGCGTTTCAATTCGAAAATAAGTAATCCAACTCTCTTTCACCCTTAGATTCTACCTTTAGCTCTCTTCCCTGATCTACCTTTTCAAAGGCAGGAGCCAATGGGACCCAAATACACTTATAAATCCCTCCCTTCTGTATTTGGTAAAGTAATTTAAGTAAATTAATTGTTTAGCAAAAAACCAGGCATTTAGGCGAAACTCTGGAATTCAATAGAAAATTACGTTTAACTTTATTTGAAAAATTTCCACCTATATTATAAAAATTTATAAAAAAAAACCTAATTATAATTTTTTAATATAATTTGACATCAGTATTCAATATATATTTTTATTTTATAGTTTATATAATTATTATATTCTACCAAGTTCTTTTAATTTGGCTAACAATTCGTCTACTGATCCGACTTTAGCTCCGGCTTCTCTGATTGGAGGATCTTCGACACTAATTACTTCGATCTTCGGAGTAATCGTTACCCCGTAATCGCTTGCCTTCTTCTTGTCCATCGGTTTCTTTTTCGCTTTCTATTGGAACAAGGTTAATGAGAACGAAAAAGATTGGATATAAATTAATTATCCGTTAAGAAATTTACCATGATATTAGGGAGCGTGGCGTAACGAGGTTCGTTTAATCTCAAGTCCGCACTAATGACAGCGGGAAGTTTTACGCTGATCGTTTCCATACCTCCATCAACTTCTCGCATTACTTTGAGTGAACCATTTTCTTTTTCGATTTTCGAAGCAAAAGTGGCTTGGGGCCAATCGAGAGTCGCCGCCGTCATTTGAGCAGTTTGATTTGCGTCATCATCGATAGCCTGAAATATGATTAGAGGTTGTAGAAAAAAAGGAAGGAGTTTTTATTAGTTAACGAAAAAAGGAAGTAGTTTTAATTGGTTAGCAGAAAAAGGTAGTTTTATTGATTAGCTGAAAAAGCAAGTATTTTAAATTTGTTAGCTGAAAAAGCAAGTATTTTAAATTTGGTAGCTGAAAAAGCAAGTAGTTTAAATTTGTTAGCTGAAAAAGCAAGTAGTTTAAATTTGTTAGCTGAAAAAGCAAGTAGTTTAAATTGGTTAGCTAAAAAGCTAATAGTTTAAATTGGTTAGCTAAAAAGCTAATAGTTTAAATTGGTTAGCTAAAAAGCTAATAGTTTCAATTGGTTAGCTAAAAAGCTAATAGTTTCAATTGGTTAGCTAAAAAGCTAATAGTTTCAATTGGTTAGCTAAAAAGCTAATAGTTTCTCTTACTGAAAAAAGTTAGTCTTAAGAGGTCTTTGGGAAGTTTTTCGGGTTTCTTATGTAGTCTTAAGAGGTCTTGGGAAAGTCTTCCATTACGTCAAGAAGTCTTGGGAAGGTCTCAAAGACTTCCTTAAGACTTTTGTAGTGTTCTTGAAGACCTCTTAAGATCAGACAAACTTTTTTCTGTAAGGGTTCAATTGGTTAGCTGAAAAGCTAATAGTTTCAATTGGTTAGCTTAGAGCTAAGTAGTTTTTATTGGTTAGTGGAAAATGGAATTTTTTTTTTTCTACTAGGGCTTGAACAAATACAAAATTGCAACGACAATTTCATTATAGTGACGAGAAATGTAATGTCAACTGACGTAATAGAGAGTTATGCAGCTTCAGGTTGTAACTAAATTAGGAGATGTTCCCGAAATTTAGACTTAAAGTGACTAATGGACAGAAGAGAAACAATAGTAGAGGGAAGAGAATTCCAAACTGCTACCGTTCTTCTGAAAAAGGAGTGTTTCATGGGGTCCTTGTAATGGAGTAATTTCCGGTGATGGCCTCGAGTGATAGTGGAGGGAAGGAGCGCGAGTGAAATAAGCCTGCTTTGGCAGGGTTGGTGATTTAAATCAGTTTGATTTAAATAATGATTTAAATCACTTGATTTTTTATAAAAAAATCATTTGATTTAAATCAAAGAGATTTGGAGTATTTCCAAAAAAAAAAGTCTATCGGGAGCAGATCACAGGAGTAAACTAAGACTTTATCAAGCCTTCAAAACAGACTTTAGCTCTTTAATCTTCTTTTTTTAAACTTTGCACTGTCAATCACTGACATGTGACAATAATAATATTGCTTATAGTTCTTAAAAAGTTAAAAAAAAACTTTCGTAAGTTATTAGTAAAGTTAGTAGGTACTACGGACCGGTGATTCAAAATTTGAATAGGGAAATTGTTGAAAGTCATTGAAATTATCTTTAATTTGAATAATTGAAACTGACTTGTTGAAATCAAAAAAAAAAAAAAAAAATCAATAAAATCAAAAAAAAAACTGATTTAAATCAACCTTGCTTTGGATGGTGTAAAAGCTTAAATAAACTAACAAGGCCTGGAAATAATCGTCGTTGGGATAAAAGAGCCCAACCAAGAGAAGTCAATCGCACATTTTGGGGCTTTGAACAAATATGATGAGGGATACGAGACACGCGGCCATGGACATCCTCCAAAAGCTAAAGATTCTTGGCCATATAAGGATTCCAGATTTCGCTTCCATATTCAAGAGGGAGGGGGGGGGGGGGGGCGAGCAAAGCACTTGAAGAGGCGCGCATGAGGAGGGCGGAGGACATACCTGGGAAATTAACTTTCATTTTTGCCAACAGGCCATTGGCTCGACCACAGGTTTATAAAATAAGGCAATGAAATTTTCGGTTGTGGGAAACCTGATTACCCAGGTCCCAGCACTCGTTGACTCGTCGAATCAGGGTACTGTCTATCTATAGGATCGAGAAAGAAGAGAGTTTTTTTCCGACTTGTAACGACCGTTTTTCGCGCATAGAAAACGTTGTAAATAAACCATTATGTAATTCCTAGTTCACACGTGTTTCGTTTTTGTGTGCTATAGCAAGGTTTAGCAAAGTTATCATGTACTTGAAAAGTTGAAATGATTAAAAAGAAAAATTTCAATAGGCTTTGTTCAACAATATCGATATATTTTTTTGTTGGTCGCTGTCCACCCTCAAAATGTTGAGAGCATACAAAGGTATTTCGGTTAATACTATTGATGGTAAACTTATCATCTAGTCTTTAACATTTTTCCACCCAACCATTTCTCAGAGCTTTTTTGCCTTAGGGAAAGGTATAAATGTAATATCTTTACGCTTTAAAGTTCTCGAATTGCTTTTTTCAATTGCCAAAAGAGCAAGTCTGAGCTCTAACCATTTTAAACAACTTTAAAACTTAAAAGAACGAAAAGCTAGGTACAGTTCTATAGCTTAAAAAATGGGCGGGAATTAAGCCGGCATTTTACTTGTTTACTTCGTTTGCTCTCTCCAACAGCTCCTGTCGTCTGTTAACTTTTTTTTATTAATTTTAGACATTCTAGATGAGATAAGCTAACATGAGAGCCGCCATTAAGTGCCTCGTCCCTTTAGATAGACAGTACCATGGTCGAATGTTATGACCACAAAGAAAGTAGGGGGAGTTTTGTAGGTCCGTCTGGAGGAAGAGGACATTATCATTAGGAGCTAATAACTCTATAGATTTTAAGGTCATCGGTGAATAGGTATAATAAGGAGATATCTTCGAAAAGGTCATTTATATATAAGAGTAAGGGGCCAAGGACAACGCCCTGGGGAACTCCACTAACAACTGGTAGGTAGTCACTCAGGGCATTGCCCACACGAAAGGATTATGATCTATTAATAAGGTAAGGTTTGATTTTCATTGGTTAGTAGAAAAGGGAAGTAGTTTCATTGGTCAGAGGAAGAATTTATGCAAATCGGTTTTAAAACTTTTACTTGTTTTCCAAGAATCAGTAAATCAATCTTTTCACTTTTGGCGATACTAGCTAGAATTTTTGATACGTGAAAGGGTTGTAAAGTCTCGTATTCGGCACCATCTACCTCTACGTGAATGGCTCGATCGGCACCCATAGCTAATGCAGTCCTCAGAGTTTCCTGAATTATTAAAAGAGTTATTTGATTCTTAAATATTTACATAACACGCAAAATTACTTGGCACGTTGATGGTCCACAAGATACGGCGATAATTTCGCTAACCAATTTCTTCTCCTTGAGTCGAACGGCTTCTTCTACACCGATCTCATCAAAAGGATTTAAACTATGCTTCACACCTTCGGTAACTACGCCACTTTTGTCAGGTTTCACTCTAATCTGCGTGTAAGAAAAGAGAATAGAGGTTGTACAATAGAGGCTGTACAATTTTTAATAAAATACATTTGCATAGGGTTAGACTTCATAATTCATAGGTGTAAGTTGGCCTTGGGCCAAGAAGAAGTTTGGAAACTAAGGCTTAAAGATATATTTCTCTACGACTCGTTAATAACGAGTCGTTACTAAATTAAAATTAAAAGGCTATTTGTATTTTGATACCATTACTTTTAACCCTAAACGAGTTCGAGTTTTACTTACTCTAACGGCATAATCAATTACTCTTTTACATCCAACAAGGACCCGCATAGCCGCCATTGTCGATAATTTATCAACTCAGAACTCACAGTCTCAAGTCTCAACTTAAGTTCTTGAAGTTCTCAAGCAGGCTGGGAAATAAGGCGGTTTTACTGGACAAAAGTCCAGTTTAAAAATTAGCTGGGCCAGTTTGAAAATTAAATGCTTGGGGGTATACTGGCCACCAGGCCAGTTAATTCCAAAATTTTGTTTTGTTTTTAAGCCTACTGTCATAGTCCTACCCCCTCCCCCCACCTGTCCGTGCGCAGGGTGGGGGTAGTGTTCCATCCTTGTCGTGGTGAGGGGGCCCGAGTTCTAGGATCCGTCCTAGTTCCGCGAATTGGAACACGGCCGTCTCGCCCACACCCGGCCGACTCGCTGGGCCCGTCCTGGGCCCTGGCAGCTCCCTCTGCCTTTGAGTCGGTCTTGTTGGGTCACGGATACATTATGGAGGCCGTATGGCACTGCTGTGTGGGTTCTGGTCGCTGCCTTAGCCTCCTCACGTGTGTGCGGGTGCACTGGTCTGGGGTTCTTCGGTTCCCGCTGTTTGGCCTTGTTACCCGTTCCGGGCACGATTTCGCGTGCGGCACTTTAGGGACAAATGATGAGCCGCACGGATTGGCGGGGGTGTTATGTGCTACCCAGCACGGTGCAACCCCTTAACAATCAACCCTGATGTCATAGTCCTACGTCATAATGACAGTTTGTCAAGCTCGTGAAAATTGTAACTGGCCAATGTCCAGTTTTTTAATTAAACTGCTTGGGCTCTACTGGCCACAAGTCCAGTTTAAAAATAATCCTTATTTCCCAGCCTGTTCTCAAGTTCTCAACCCCTCTCATCTCAGGGGAAAAAAACTTTATTTCTCAACAGGGACGGAAATAAGGAAATTTTCTTATTGGACGATTGTCCAGTAACCTCCTTAAGAAATTCAAAGTTATCGGACATTTCTAGCTTTCCTGTATTAATAAGTACTTTTTCAATCGGACAAATGTCCAGTGAGGGAACCCTTCTCAAAAATAAAAAGTTATCGGACATTTGGAGTTGAAAACACTCTTTCTAATAGAATCGATCATACAAAGCGAGTTCAAATAACGGGTTTAATTTTGCGAGAACTGTCCGTTCAAGAGAGAGAGTGAAGCGAGAAATTAAGCTGTTTCCTATAAAATTAAAAAATTATCTCTGTTAACTTGCGCAAAATTAAAGTTTATTTTTTAAAAAGGTAGAAACAACGAAAGTTTTCTCGTGCCCAAGCGTTAAAAGTTTTATAATAAATACTCGACTACAGTTTCGGTAGCCTTCATGGCACCATTATCAAGATCTTGATACTGGTGCCATGAAGGCTACCGAAACTGCAGTCTAGTTTTTGTTATTAAACTTTTAACGCTTGGGCACGAGAAAACTTTCGTTGTTTCTACCTTTTTAAACATAAACTATAAGCGGTTTCCTTTTATCAATTTTATTCTTCCAAGAATAAGAGATATAGTTTTGGGCACTGAAGTAAAGAAGAACCTCCAAATAATAAAAAACGCAACATGTTTCTTTGGCTAAGTGAAATCCCAGCAATATTTTAAATGGGAAAATTAAAAGCTGGGGAAATCGGAGATTTTTTTCTTATTCGATATTAAAATACAGCTAGGATTAAATGAACCAGAAAACGACTGAAAACCTTATAGTCTTAAGCCAATAAACCAAGGCGGCAGGCGCGTACATTTTTTCCTTATAAGAAAACTGCTATGAATATGAGACTAAGAAATCGGTCGTTGATAAGGAATTGTTTCGGTTTCAAAGACTTTCGAAGTCTCTTTCATCGGACAACGGGAGCTAGCCTTATCTTTTAGTTGTACGTGGAATTATAAATATAATAATCCGATGACGGAACTCGCATTTTCAGAGTATGGACTACCTGGTTGATGAGTTTATCAACAGGCCATACGAGATTTATTCGTACGAAACATTCTCATTGCATAGGCTCTTTTTTAGACAGTTAAATATTGTCAAACTCATTTCTATGCTCAACATTGATTTACGGAAGCGACTTTCCAACATCAACGTTACAGATTGGACTAAAGCGTACGACTACGATCCTCACTTCTACGGTGTTCGATACGGCGATAGTAATACACCAAATTATGAAGCAATCGTATTTAAAGAAGGATAAAGTCTGATTGGGGATTTGAAAAACATGATTTGAGTTTTCAATGACTGCGAGTTTGCTCTCAGTACGTCTTTTCCAATATATCGCATAAAAAACGCTCACGGCAAATCGGCAATGTAGTTGGCTCGGAAATTTCAGCAACTTCGTGTTTCAAGAAATCTCGAGACGCCATTCAAACTGTTTAAAGAGCGTTTATGCATGCACGCCCCTCCTATAGCCTCTTTTACAATGTCGGGGGTCTAGCTATTCTATGGGCTATCTTGTTTTATTCATATATGGACTGTTGGCTTTTTAAACATAAGAAACCTACTATACTTAAAAGAGAGTTTTCATGTCTATCATTTTTCTTATGATTTCTAACGTTAAGAATCAATCCGCCTCAGCTTTAAATTTTATACTCCAATACTCCTTTCCATCAAAGTAGTAAAACTGAACAAGCCAAGAAAGAATATATAATTTGTTTTTGAAGTGGACTAGCACTTAGTTTACTAGTTTATGATCTTTAAAATTATAGTCTGGCAGCTCTGTTTCCGCTGGTTTCTAGTGTATTTTGGTTACCCCGTCCACCGGGGCCCGGTCCGAGACTGAGGCCTAGCTTAAACCGGTTTGATAGATAAGACGCACGGTTCGCGCTGAATGTCTGGCAGACCTGCTATTTAAAGAGTACGAATTTAATAATTTTTACGGAAAAGTGGGGGATGAAATTATGGCGGATAAATGGAAAGGAGTATTCCGCCTAAACTGGATTTATTTACTCCGAGTATAATCGATCTATCAACTAGAGTTTAGTAGCAGAATTGTACTTAGATGATACAAACCACAGTGAGTTTGCAGCAAGCCTAAGCTCACTACCTTCGCTTGAACTTAGGGGCGTGCTGAACATTCAAGCTGGTATATAACACACAAGTGATATTTAATTGTGAAATGTTCTTACAGAGACATAATATATTAAATTAGCCACATTTCTAGGTAATGCGATTTTAATTCATTCGCCTCGGTTTATTCGAGTAATCTACCCAAAAGATCGTGAGAAAGAGGTCTCACCGTTGTTCTACACGAAATAAACAAACTTTTATTATTATTATTATTTTTATTATCACCTAAATAAAGGTGAGAAACGATTGCCGAACAATTGAAGACGACACCATCGCGCAAGCGATAGGGTTCGTATCAATTTTAAACGCTAACGTAAACCACCCATTTGTGCGGTGCATCTATGAGTACCAAGTCTGTAAAAAAAACGGATAAAGACGACCTAGGAAAAGCCTAGGCTGTCTTTATCCGTTTTTTGGAAAATATTTGATAATAATAAAATCTTTGGAGTAGTAGACTATATCTACTAAATATAATTTTAAACATATTAATTGCTCTTTCTCTAACAACTAATTTGTGTCCCTTCACGGGTTTGATTCGAGTTAGATAAGGGCCCCTTTTAAGGGTGCGAAGCAACCTCTTTTTTTGTGTAATAAACCTATGCGATTACTCATTTCTCTACTCGATGACGTTTTTCGTCATTTCGAGGGACATCTGACTTCCCAAAATAATCATTTCAAAAATAGGAGTGTCCACTGTCCAGTGAGCTTCGTTAGAGAGCAGAGCAGAGCAGAGGTAAATAGTACGAGAGCTATAAAGATTTAAGTCATGCTTTTATTGGATTAGAGCTGTTGGCATTATAGAGATAGTTATTAAGGTAATTGACTGGTACTACCTTTGGACTTCGATTTGTTTGTGTATGTTACTATCGTTCAGCTAAATTATAGTTAAATATAAGTTGGTGGTTTAGGAGTACTGAAGACCTTGTCAATATAGATCAACCGCAGCAGAATGTCATCACCATTTGAAGTCAACAGAGCAACTTCACTGGTGCCATTTCCATTTAACAGCAGGAAGAGACGGCCTGGCCACAAGAATTGGGACATAAAGCAGCGAGTGTTTTGAGACTCGACATGTTAGATGCCTACAGTCACATATAAAAATAACTATTCAAGTGTAAATACTAACGGTATGGAATTTAGTCTTTTTTTTTTCAAGCTATTTTTTTTTTTTTTTTTTTTTTTTTTTTATTTTAGGAGTGCAGAAGAAGGTCTTGTCAGCATGCCAGCGGTTTTTGACAAGCTATATCCTTGGATTCTTCCAATGACTGAGATCATTCACACGTATGATGAAAACGTCAGCAATGGTCCTCTATTACAACGTCAGAACAAGAAATTCAGACGAAATCAATACCGGAACTATTGCCAATCATCTACCGTGGAAGGGCTAATGGAACTTGCAGTCTAGAATATCTTGGGTTTATCCAAGAGTAACTTGATGGAGAATCACCGTCGTTTTAATTTCGTCTCTTCCGGACGGAAGACACCCCAGACTGAATCATTCGTTTTATCAAATCATTGGATTAACAAAAGATAATTGCGCAGTACAGCCTAATGATACCGATGTATTTATTTATATTATTAGAATTTGTATTCCACTTATTTACATATAAAATAAACATTTCATTGTGTTTGTCTTTACTCATCCTACGACCCGACATAAAATAAGTTCATGGGAAATTTGAGTACTCTGAGTATAGTGAGAAAATTGTTATACACTGTAACATAGAGGTGGAAGTAAAATACTGGTAATCAAAAGCACCCTGGTCCATATACTCATTATTACATACGTCCATCTTTTATTTAAAGTAAGGTTAGGTTAGGTTAACATTGTCGGGGAGGTAAAATTTTGGTTTCCCAACTTGTTACTATATGAAGTATGAAGGGACGTTTTCATGGTCGACTATTTTATGCCAGGTTAGCTCAAAGGGAGCCTGAAGGCAACAGTAATAAAGTAATAACAAGTTGGGAAACCAAAATATAACCTCCCCGACCCCGACGTTAAGGTAATCTAACCTAACCTAACCTTACCTAAAATAAAAGATGAAAAGAAATGTAGAGTATTGGATGAGTAGAAGAAACAGCGAAATAGGCAAAATATTATATCACATTGAACCTATATGCATTTCTTCAGTATACCAACACAACCCTAAATAATTCTCTACTTAAAACCAAACCTAACTAGAGAAAAAAAGGAAAATAAATAAGATATAACCACATAGATTTCAAGATAAATAATCCAGTCCATAATTCAGTATTAAAACAAAAAAATCAGAATTAAGACAACTGAAATTAGCAATCTTTGGTAATATGTAAAATAGCCCTTACACGAACAATTTAAGTAAAGCAAATTATCAAATAAACGCCAAATAAGTCAATTAATTAAAATTAAAAATATTAATCTTACCACTACCAAATAGCGGGCAGAAAACACAGACATCAAGATAACATTAGCAAAATAAATTTTCAACACCGGTAATCCTGAGAACTAGATTCTACAAAATCTTCTGGAATAATAAATTTATTTTAATCTAAAAAATATAAAATCTTAAAAAAAATATCTATACAAATAACATATTGATAAACCAATTAAAATTAGATGCGAAAAACATTTAATCTCGATATGAGATTAAATACACAAGGTCAAGGTTCTTCTTTTAAAACCATATCAGAATTTTGACGGTTGTAGAGTATTTGTAGACCAAGTAACGTGAAAAGGCAAAATGTTATATCAAATTGAACCTATACATGGCTTCAGTATACAACATAAGTTGTGAAACAAACGTTATTTTACGTGACTACACACTAGCTAAAACATCACCGAAAATAAACGACAGTAGGCATTAATAACTCTTTTACGAAAACAAAAAATTACTACAGAGAAAAATGAGTCAGAAAAAAAAACCTTTTGATTTCCAAACTAATATTTCAGTCACAACTCAGTAATAAAAATTAGAGTTCAGGTCAATGAAAATATACCAAAAATGTCCAAACAAATAATAAACGCATCAAATAAATGATTCAAATTCAAAATTACTTCCTTACCAATAAATTGTATTCAAACGAATGAAACTTAATTTAAAATTTCAACGAGTCAAATCTCTAGAGAACAAACTTCGTCGAAGATTTCAAAAGAAATGAAACGATTTTACGTTCAATAAATTAAAATTTAGATAAGCAAGGTCAAGGTCCCTCAGTAAAATCATATCGGCGTTAAGAAAACTAGAGTATTTGTAGACCAAGTAACGTCATTAGGCAAAATATTTGATCAAAATCAAGTTATGACCTCGGTATCGTCATATAACCGTAAATAAACATATTCAATAAACAATTAACGAATAAGCTTTCCGCATAACACGCTAAACTACGAACTGTGACGTACAATTTCGCTTTTTGGTGCTACACGACCTACAGATACCTTATAAGCCTACGTCTAAAAACACGTTTTTTGGTGATAATGCTGTGAGTAAAGAATAGATGTTTCTCTTTTGGCCCTACCATAAATTTTTTAAATTTTTTTTTTCTGACAGGGCAGGCCTGAGTAAAAATATACCAAGTTGTGAAACAAACGTCATTTTACGTGACTCCACACTAGCTAAAATGTTACCGGAAATACACGACAGTAGGCATTAAAAGCCTGGTTCTATTATACTTAATTGGGATTAACATTAAATTCATGTATGAAAAAGTGTGAAACTAAAACTAGCAGTCATCACGAGATCCAATCACGTGATTCTTTTCCTCACTCTGTCTACATTTCACTCTTGGGTCAACCATATCATACATGACTATTAAAACACGAGAAATTTCAATGTCAATCCGGTTTAAGAAAGTTCGTCAATTGTTAATTGTGGCATGACTAAAGCCGGATTCACACAGACCTATTTTCACGCTTTTCACGGTCACGCGCGAGGGGCAATGGGCAAACCACTCTTGGAATCAGGTGTACAAACTAAATGGAATCACGCGAATCGATTCGGAATCAGGAGAATCGATACGGAATCACGCGAATCGATTCGGAATCACGCGAATCGATTCGGAATCAGGAGAATCGATACGGAATCACGCGAATCGATTCGGAATCACGCGAATCGATTCGGAATCACGAGAATCGATACGGAATCACGCGAATCGATACAGAATCACGCGAATCGATTCGGAATCACGCGAATCGATTCGGAATCACGAGAATCGATTCGGAATCACGCGAATCACGAATCAATTCGGAATCACGCGAATTGATTCGGAATCACTGACAATCAAATGAATCTGGAATCAGGTGTACAAAATTTTTCTAGAGTGGTTTGCACCTCGCTCGCGCGTGCTAATGGTACTTCTATGAGTTCACGAGCGTGAAACGCGTAAAAACAGGTCTGTGTGTATCCGCGTTAACCTGGTTCGCTCTGCGCATGTACACAATTTCGCACGAAATACATTTGCGAAACGCGCGAAAATTATAAAAAAATTAATTTGAAAATCCGTGCCAGTAATTAAAACCAAATACGCCACTGTTTGCAAGTTTGCCAGAAGATTACGATATTTCCCCATACATGAAGCTGATTCTCCCAAGAATATCAAAAAAAATCACATTGATATTTTCCATGCGTAAAGAGGTTTCCGACTTCAAATTTAGTGGTCTACACATACTCGCGTGCTGGCGAACTCGATTTTACACGTGTCACAAATACACTGGAAACCTACTCTACTTCTGTTCGAGGAGAGTTTTCACGACTATCATTTTTCTTAAGTGGTTTAACATTATGCATAAATCCGCCTCAGCTTCAAATCTTATACACCAATTCCCCTTGAACTGGTTAAAAATTCACCGAGTATAATCGAAGTTATTATTGTCTTATCTCTTATCTAAATTATGTTGTTTCAATCTTCCATACCCGTGTAAACGCACCTTTATTTAAGTTCTTCAATCCACCCCAAGTTTGCACCAGAGATAAGCCTATACTGCCCGTTATACCTTTGCTTTTTCGAGTAAATGATATATATGGAAAATAGCTTAGGCGCATGCTGCCAACTAAAACTGCCATTAATCGGTCAAATTTCTTTAAATTTTTGCATAAATTCTCAAATAACTTCTAAACTATCTCGAATTTTAAATTAATTTTTCGACTTTCTAATTAATTAGATTAAGATGAACCATTTTAATATTTTTAATTATAATATAAATTAATATTGCGTTTCATTTCCCTAAACAATATCAAACAAAATCACCCCATGAGGCTAATTTGCATACGTTCCAAAAAGATACTATATAAACCTTTCGAAGGGCTATATTAATCGAAGTAACCGTGCGTGATGGCCATGAAGTTAGGGGGAAAACCCCCCCCCCTTTCAATGTCTTGCTGATTCTTGATCTCTAGGCGCTTGGCGACGCAATTTACCCATTGGTGGGGCCATGTTTGGAGTCAGTGGAAGGTTGATGTGAACTGTACTAGTGGGGGACACCTCGCTAGTATGGAACGCTGAGATCGGAAACTGGAGGTTGGACCTTGGTGCGGGGATGGTCGGAGGTGATTATGACAGTGGGAGACGTCCCATTGCTTGTAATCGCCTTCGGCTGTTCAGCATCGAGGTTCGACCGTAAAGTGGATGGTGGAATGCGATGATGTGCAATGGGAGACGTCCTGTTGTATGTCTTTGCACGACACTTGAAACTCAATGTGGCAGCCACGCTTAAAGGAGGTAATTCCCCGGAATTGAACGATAAGCTGGTATGATTACGTCTCTAGACTTTTGGCTCCACGTGCTAGGTCACGTGACTTCCGTTTACACAGGATATCCGCTTACACAGACAGACACACAGACAGACACACAGACACGACCAGTGTAACACCTCCCCCTGAACTAAAGTTCAGTCGGGGAGGTAAAAAGTCACTTCATCCACTCAAATAGTTTTTATTCCGCTTAGTTACTCAAAATGTAAGGTTTAAAGTCAGGGTCCCCCCACCCCCCGAATAATTTAAATCGTCCACCATCTTGTTCAGGGTGTAGAAAAGGGGAGGCCAGCCTATAAGAATTTGACTTTGGGTAAATATTAATATACGTCTATTTAGATGTCGCAACAGTCTCCGAATACTTTCGCTCGAATTGATATCGAATCGATATTATTGATTTTCTAATAGGAAATGTGGCATCACCTTTAGAGTACTCGCCGCTTGTATATATAATATTAAGAATAAAAGACGACATTTGATTGTGTCGTATCCCTTTCTCTATCCAGAGCGGGATTCAAAATGGTGGTCGACCCGTATTAATTTTGAGATTTGAAAGTACGTATTTAAATACAGTTTTGTCGCGATTTAACTATTTTCGATATGTTTCCTTATATAATTACATATTTTGTGGTGTAAGAAATCTAAAAATTATGTTTTCGCGTATTACATTCCATTCTTTCAGTCTCCCTTTAAGTCACGTGAAACTAGGAAAGGTAATGCTTTTTTCCCCCAACTTGTTTACATTTTTCAAATTTCGCCTCAGCTATCGCCGTTTGTATTTCATTTGAAGGACAAAAAATATAATAAAGAACCTCTTGTAAGATTATAGAGATATAAATCATTTTTTATTGGATTTTAGTCGCGCCCGCCCTCAACCTTATCATATTTGACCTCTAAATTTTTTAAAAGTCGTAATCTTTTTCAGTTCCATTAAGTTCTTTAGTCAGCCGGTTTCAATTATTTCGCCGGTAAAAATGGCATCTCTCGATATGAAGAAGAAAAAGGTTAACTTAAATAAAAAAAATTTCAGTACTTTTAAATATTTATAATAATTTAACTCAACCGTACACTTCGCAGGTCCTAAATTTTGAAGGTCTCATGGCAGCTCCGTTTACAGCCTTTAAAGAGGATGGGTATGCTTATTTATTCTCAATTCTAAATGTAGGTTTAAAGGAAGACTGAAGGAAATCGTGCGTAATACGCGGTAACTTAATTTTAAATTTCTTAGACCATAAAATACGTTATTTAATGCAAAAACGTAAGTATGTGAAATAGTTAAATTGCGAAAAATAGGTAATGAAAGAAGTACTTTTAAATTTCGAACTTAAACAGGTCGAACACCATTTTGAATCCCGCTCTCGGAGAGACAAGGGGTTACGAGCCTATAATATCTCGTCTTTATATTTCCAATATTACGTATACAAGCAGCTAGCTCCCGTATCGTGGCGCCATATTTCCCATATAACTCGATATTAATTCGAGCAAAAGTATTGGGAGACTGTGGCACCATCTAACAAAACGTATAATAAGATTTTCCCGAAGAAAAATAATGGTTGGTATCCCTTTATCTACACGCTGAACAAGATGGTGGATGAATGAAATAAGTCGTGGAGGGGGGATAAACGCTGACTTTAAATCTTAATTTCGTCGTAACTAAGCGGAGTAAAAAATGTTTAACTGGAGGAAGTGACTTTTATATTACTGTATTACTGTTTTTTTTAAAAAATAGAGCTTTCGATTTTACCTTCAGTCTCCCTTTAAAGGGAACCTTCTAAACTGAATATACAGGGTGTTTCTGAAAGGTCTGGAAAAAATGAAGGGGGTTTTTCGTGGGGTCAGACTGAGTGAAAAAGTTTTATGAACCTTCAGTCTCACGCGCTGCGTTGCGTAGTTATGAGCCCTTGAAAATAGTCCTCAAAAATACGAAAAACGACCGAAAGGTGTAGGTAAGGTTGTGCCTTTGACCATTATTGTTTTTCAATTTAATGGTGCATAAGCTAATTATCGAGAGATAAGTGAAACAAGGTGTTTATTAACTAAAAAAACGTTGATACACACTTGAGCCTGTCTAATAAATGATTGTCTAACTCGTTCGAAGATCCCTGGTGTGTTGCGTATGGTTTCGCAGGCATCAATAATCCTTTGACGTAGATCTTCCACGTTACGCGCTTCACTAACATAAACTAAGTCCTTAAGGTGGCCCCAAAGAAAGAAGTTACAAGGGTTTAGGTCCGGAGATATGGCTGGCCACGCAACCGTTCCGCCACGACCAATCCACCTCAAAGGGAATGTTTCATTAAGGAAGGCCCTAACTAGGAGAGAAAAATGAGGTGGTGTACCGTCGTTCAATATGCCATCACGGGAAAAATTGGCCTCATCCGTAACAAAAAGGTTTTGGGGTAAGTTGATGTCTTGTCAGTGGTTAGGTTAACATCAAGACATCAACTTACCCCAAAACCTTTTAGTTACAGATGAGGCCAATTTTTTCCGTGATGGCATATTGAACATGCACAACAGGCATCAGTGGGCGCAACAAAACCCCCCCGCTACAAGTGTTAGGGCTCACCAAGTTCAATTCAGCTTAAACGTCTGGTGCGGAATTGTTGGTAACCAATTGGACCATTCTTTTTGCAGCCAAGGCTTAATGGTGAGGCATATCTCCGATTTCTTCAAGACAATCTGTTCGAGCTTCTTGAAGACGTACCATTGGCCTTGAGACGAGACATGTGGTATGCGCACGACGGTGCACCACCTCATTTTTCTCTCCTAGTTAATAAACACCTTGTTTCACTTATCTCTCGATAATTAGCTTATGCACAATTAAATTGAAAACAATAATGGTCAAAGGCACAGTCTTACCTACACCTTTCGGTCGTTTTTCGTATTTTTAGCTAGACCCAACCCTAGTTGGATCTAGGTACTGTATTCACTGCGGCGTCGGCGTTGGCGTTCGCGTTCGCGTTGGCGTTCGCGTTGTACAAGAAGACGAAATACGTCTTCGAATCGAAAAACTTTCGTCTTCTTACCTCTCCCAGTGAACTTTTAGTTCGCGGAGAGGTTCTGTCTGTACGTGACGTCGGAAGAAGACGTCATCACCCACGGCGCTTGACTCTCCAATAAAATTCGCTTATACAGTTATTAGCTTCTACCTTGCTGTAAAAGAATATCCTCCACAGCTCATTGAAGAGCAGCAATCGTTACTCGCTTGTTAGTTTATAATGATCAACGAACGCTTTATATAGTATCTTTTGGATTCGCGTCTATTTTAGCCTACTGAGGTTATAGCTTTTACTGAATTGAAACGTAATATTCATTTAAATTAAAATTAAAACAGATTAAATGATTTAACTTAATCTTAAAACCAATGTTGCTGAAACCTAAATTTAATATAAAAGAGATTTTTGAAGATATTGAATATTTTCTTATAGGTTGATTAGATAAAGGCGTGTTTTCACGGGTGTTCAAGATAAAATGAATTAATAAATTTTAGATATTATGGTGCGTTTTCACGGGTATCCAAGATAAGACAATAAAGATTAGATGTAAAGGTGCCTTCACAAGGGTATCCAAGGTAAAAATTAATAAAGATTAGATATAAAGGCGTGTTCACAGGGTATCCAAGATAAAAGGACTTAATAAAGAATAGATATAAAGACGCGTTTCCAAGATAAAAATGACTTAATAAAGAATTGATATTAAGTCCCGTTCGCACGAGTATCCAAGATAAAATGACCAAGATAATACATAAATGCCTGTTCGCACGGGTATCTAAGTTAAAAATGAATAAATATTAGATATAAAGCCACGTTCACACGGGTATCCAAGATAAATTAATAAAAATTAGATATAAATCCGCATTCAGACGTATCAAAGAAAAATTAAGATTCAATATAAAGCCGCTTTCACACGAGTATCCAAGATAAGTTAATAAAGATTAGATATAAAACCGCTTTCACACGGGTATCCAAGATAAATTAATAAAGATTAGATATAAAGACGCGTTCACAAGTAGCCAAGTTGAAAAACATGATTTGAAAAACATGATTTGAAAAACATGATTTGAAAAACATGATTTGAAAAACATGATTTGAAAAACATGATTTGAAAAACATGATTTGAAAAACTTTACGCAACTTCGTGTTTAAAGGAATCTCGAAACGCCATTCAAATTGTTCAAAGAGCGTTTATGCATGCATAACAAGCCCCTGCTATAGCATCATTCTTTTCAGCTTCTTTTACAATGTCATGGGTCTAGCTATTCCTATGGGCTTGACCATCTTGTTGAAGACTATTTTCAAGGGCTCATAACTACGCAACGCAGCGCGTGAGACTAAAGGTTCATAAACCTTTTTCACTCAGTCTGACCCCACGAAAAACCCCCTTCATTTTTTCCAGACCTTTCAGAAACACCCTGTATATCGTTGCCTCCGTAAAATTACGGAGGCAACCTATATATATTTGAACCAGAAAATAATTAAAATTTCTAGCTGATATTATTCTTTTAAACTTTTAGCGACGTTAATGCCGAAATTATTCCCAATTACGCGAAATATCTCGCCGAACATAACGTAAATGGAGTGTACGGTACGAATTTTTAAAAAAATTCGCGCAAAGTTCAAATTTTAATTACTTTAAACGATAATTATTGGCTTCAGTTAATGGAACTACTGGCGAATGGTTGTCTTTAAATGTCGAGGAACGTAAGAAGAACGCCTTGCAATGGTTAACAGGGGGAAGAGATTCGTAAGGCACATTAAATTAATTGATATCAGTTTAAAGGTAAAGTATCATTAAAATTTACGTTTTTGGCTTAAAAAACATAAGTTCAAGCTTTGGTTTTTAAAGAGAGGCATGTGGCTGAATAAAAAAATTATTTTACTCTCAAATGGTAGAGCTAAATACACGTTTTCTACACGCCAAATGACAAAACAACAAGCAATGCAAATCGCAGGGTGACCATGACAAAAAGAAAAAAAAATTATAGGAGACTATGAACTTTTCTATCGACTTATAGATAAAATTCCGGCATCAGAAACAAATGCCGCAAAAATTTGGCCCTTTTCTTTAAATTTGATTTACTCTTCCAAAAAAAAAAAAAAAAAAAAAAAAAAACAGGGCTGATTCCAAATACTTTGAAAAAGTAACTAAATAGTGTCTAAAAATGAGCCGTTTTGCGCAAATTTTATGAATTAAATTTAATAAACAGGAACGATTTATTAAGGGAATTGAGATAATATATATTGACGTAGGATGTCTTCAGTGTTTTGAATGCAACCTACTATATATCCAATTCTTCTGACAAGGTTAATTAAGAAATCGCGCCTAAACGTGATTTTTCAGTCAAAATTTACTGTGTAATCATTAATGTGATCAAGAAACTTTCGCTAGAAAATGAATTTTTCCGCACAAGTTTCACTCGAAAACCACGAGAATTATTATTTTTTATGATATAGTTAACTCGCCTAATTATAAAAGTAGTAACTCTTAGTAACCAAATTACATAAATAGTAACTAGTCACCAATCCTGTAAAAACGAATTTGAATTCTTGGCGACGCTTTTAGGACCATAGTTCATCATGTTTGAATTTATTTTGGTGTTCCGAAGACGACAATTTTAACGAACGGCACTTGTTATTTGACTTTGAAACCTAATTTAAAGATTTGAATATTCGATATAGTATGAAAGTGGTCGTGATACACGTTACTGCCAATAATATGAACGATACCAAGGATTTAGTGAGTTTCGAAATAAATCGTATCAGGAACCAATTAATAGTATACGAAAACCCTCCCTTAGAGAATAGGCGATGATTTGTCAATGAGTCGGGTCCTTATAACTAGCATTACAGATTAATACTCTTAGCGAGGGTTTTTATATATTTTTGCAGAAACTAACAGTGAACAAGAAATCTATCAGTAGAGTCGCTCGGCCCGTGTGAAACACCTGTCGAACCGAGCCCAGTATAGGGACGAAAATAAGCGCGGACCAGTGGACCACCGTTAAATTCGGTCGTCACCAGCCCATAATGATAGTTAAGTAGGGCCAAGCAAATACCACCCCCACCCTGACAGGCACTAGCTCCTAATTTTAGTTAGGGTCTACTAGATTCTAGGTAGAGCTTTGTTTACCCCGGACCCTCCTGATGACGGCCCTGAATTAGAAAAATGTGTGATAAACTTTTATGAAATTTAGGGATTATAGGGAATATGCCTTATATGTAAAGGTTTTATAAGGCGGAAAACGTACGACTACTTTTTCGTTGTAACAGTGATAAATAGTAATTTCTTCGATAAGAAAAATCCTTATTTCCGACCCTGGCAGAGAACGTGGAAAAGCGCTTTATTCCCTAGGGAAACGGGCAAACGGCAATTGGTTGATTTCACGTTTACTTTTAGTTTCCTGTCAAATCGTCATATTTTACTCTAAAGTCGCGTTCACACTGGAGACTTTGAAACCTTTTCTAAACCGTTTACGATAAAGGTCAAATTAGAAAATATTTGGGTCAATTGAAGAGATTACTTTGTCATGAAATGGAATTAATTGATTGAAAAGTGAATTTGATCATTCGAAGGGTTCGTACAAAATCTTGGAAGTTAATTTCCCTGTCTTTTCAGGGAATATGAAAAACAATTTAATCTTTAGACAAATCAGTTTAGAATAATTACGTTTCAATTTATTTTTCAATCAATCATAAACCGTTCCTTGAGACTTACAAAAAAATTTAATTTCCCCGACCATGTGGGCTCCTTTTCAAATCCCCTGACCCTTTGGGCCAAGATCCAAATTCCCTGACTTTTCCCTGACCGTTTGGGCTAATTCCCTGACTTTTCCAGGTTTTCTACGCCGTGTACGAGCCCTGGGTCTCGTTCAAAGTGTATAATGTGAACTCTACTTAAGACATAATTCTGACATTACGAATCTTCGCTATTTAATATTTGCGTTTAATTAGGCTCGACACGCTGAAGAGAATAACGCTGATGCCATAGCCATTTTGCCACCAATTTATTACAAACCCGATAATAATGGTAATGAACAAAATATAAAACATTAAAAGTAATATAGTTCCAAAGCCTTGAAAAAATATCATCCGGTCTTTGATGCTTAAGATCGTTTGCTCATTTAATGTATTCGCGACCGAAAACTATCACCGCCAGAAATATTCCAATGCTGCGCCATTGACGAATTCGAAATGTCCATACTCATAAACCAACTTCTAGGGGCTACGCCATTTGTAGTACAAATATGATGAATTATCGCAATAGATGGCGCGCCTGCCCCTCACTCTATCTCTCGCTCTCGTACCTATCGACGCATTACACCCGTTGCTATGGGAAACGCGTAGAGGGGAGGAATTATCGATCGCTTAGTTTGTCTCTCTCGTCATAGCGTAGCCAATCAGAATAGTACTGACATCTCTTAAGAGATCGGCGCGTAAAGAGTGTACTGCAATGGAAGCTGCCCCTGCAAGTTTCTCTTCAATTTCGAATTCGTCTATGGAGATATGAATATGAATCTTCCCATACCCTCAATATCGTCGACAAACCGCGGGTTGATTGTAGCGCCATCTCTCAGTCGTTGGGGATAATACTTAACTTTGCAACCTCACCTTGAGACCTGAGGTCACGACTGTCGAGACTCGTGCTTATTTGGTTCCTAAAATTTCCTAAAAGATGACATCTTCCGCCCATATTTGAGAAAGGCGCGAAATTGAAAAACACGTGTTTGTGCCCTATTACATATTTTGATAGATGGCGCCAGTTTTGCGAATAATTGACGATAAGAATGATAGAACCATTATATAGAATTCTGGGCCTTCCACCGATTAACCCTGTGTCTTTTAGATGGCAGTACAATGAGGCATATCTCTATATCGCAGAGTTATTAGATCTCTGCTCACCACGCCGTCCTATTGGTCGCTGTCAAAAATCTGAAGTGTCGAGTTCTAGCATGCTTTAACGTAGGGATCAACATCTTGTCAGACGATCAAAGCTTCAGCGCGGCCTAGATTACTTTCGGTCATGAATTGGAATTTTTATACCAAAGCCTGATATATGGTCTCTAGTGTCTAGAGACGAATAATCGGCGGGCTGTGTAGAACGTAAGCAGATGGCGTTATATGTCAAAAAGATCGAAATATAGCAGATATCGAGTCTATAAACAACTAACAATGGTTAGCGACAGGCTGGGAATTAAAGCGGTTTCACTTGACAAATGTCCAGTTTAAACATTTGCTGGGCCAATTTAAAAAGTAAATGCTTGTGGGTCTACTGGCCTTGTGGTCAGTTAATTCCTTGAAAATTTACTAAAAAAATATTGAATTAGACTGAATACAATTCTTTGTTATTCGCTTCTTCAAGTTCTACGATGGCTAAGACCTAGTCCCCTCCTCCCTCCTTATTTGAGGAAGTCAATTGTCCTAAAGAGGGAGTCTACGTAGAAGCGCGTAAAACTATAGCTTCCACGCGATTCTGACTATACCTTCTATCAAGAATAGATTTAACACAAGAATATGGAAGAGCTATACCTTTGTCCGCGCGCTAGTCTCAAGCGGATGGAGATTACGGAGGTCTTACGCCGCGTCTCATGTCACGTGAACAGGAAGCGGTTGGCTGTTTTTTACGATAAGTGCGGGGGGAGGATATCAGGCTGCTGGGATAGGCGCTGCCCGCAGACCTAACTCTCTGTCGCGGACCTCGAAAGCTCGTGATAGGGTGAAAATCAAAACGAATATAACGTCAAATCTAGTAAGCTCCTCTCGTTCGAAACTAACGTTACACCAGAGGTATAGCGTACGGTTCGATATTCTTGTGTTGAATCTATTCTTGCTTCTATATATTTTGATTTCTAATTATTTAATTAGCACTCGGGTTAAGAACTTGCATTCCACATAACATTAACTTTTTAAGCCTACGTCATAATTTGCTAGTGACTGGCAGTTTGTCAAGCTCGTGAAAATTGTAACTGGTCAATGTCCAGTTTTTAATAAAACTGCTTGGGCTCTACTGGCCAAAGGTTCAGTTTAAAAAAAAATCCTTATTTCCCAGCCTGGTGGGCAACTTGTTGAATGTAATAAGGAGCATGAAGTAATAAATGAATATCAATTTCTTATGATATTATTGCTATTCAAAGGTTAATTCGTAAATTTTTATTTATAACCCTATGTACCTATAAATATTCAACTTTTTATTTTCCTATTTTATGTTTTAAATTTTAATACGCTGAGCCCCGCTAGGATCTCCTAATAGATTGATTGCACTTTGTATGTAGTAAGACAGTAATTACTAAATCTCGATTCAGCGAATTGCCATATTGCAAATGTTAATCAAAATTTAATAATTTTACATTAAATTTTTATTTAAGTTTAATTACTTTCTTTCGAAACGCGTTTTTTTTTTTTTTTTTTTTTTACCTTTGGGAATTAATTGTATAAAATTTGCATTTTTAATCTAGCTCAGTTGATCAATTACTTAAAGGAAGTAAGTTCCGCAGCGCCCAAAACTCCACTGATTTACTACCACATTCCTTCCATGAGTGGAGTTAACAGTACGTTTTAAAACTTCATTTTTAGAGCTCATTGAAAAGGTTTCTTCCCTGCCAAACGTCATAAACTTATTTAAGGGGCTATACGTAGATACCCCCCCCCCCCCAAAACCGAGATACTTAAGAAATTGAGCAGAAAAAATAAATAAAATATAAGAATACCAGTTTTAGGTTTAAAATTTATTTTTTTTCCACGAATTCTGGCCCAATTATTTTCAGAGACAGCAGAAAACTTGATCTTTCCGTCGAAGCCTTTTGGGTAAACTAGCAATTTTTCCCAAGTTCATAAAACCATAGACTAAGCAGGGGTTTGACCCTTTCTTAGTCTCGGATAAAGCCTTATTTACTTAGTCTCGGATAAAGCCTTATTTCCTTAGTCTCGGATAAAACCTTATTTCCTTAGTCTCGGATAAAACCTTATTTCCTTAGTCTCGGATAAAACCTTATTTCCTTAGTCTCGGATAAAACCTTATTTCCTTAGTCTCGGATAAAACCTTATTTCCTTAGTCTCGGATAAAACCTTATTTCCTTAGTCTCGGATAAAACCTTATTTCCTTAGTCTCGGATAAAACCTTATTTCCTTTTTCTCGGATAAAACCTTATTTCCTTAGTCTCGGATAAAACCTTATTTCCTTAGTCTCGGATAAAACCTTATTTCCTTAGTCTCGGATAAAACCTTATTTCCTTAGTCTCGGATAAAACCTTATTTCCTTAGTCTCGGATAAAACCTTATTTCCTTTTTCTCGGATAAAACCTTATTTCCTTAGTCTCGGATAAAACCTTATTTCCTTAGTCTCGGATAAAACCTTATTTCCTTAGTCTCGGATAAAACCTTATTTCCTTAGTCTCGGATAAAACCTTATTTCCTTAGTCTCGGATAAAACCTTATTTCCTTAGTCTCGGATAAAACCTTATTTCCTAGCTTGGAGCCTTGGACTGCACAATTTTTTATGGTTAATGCAAGAAAAGAAGTCGACTTTAAAGGGGCTTTGAAAATCGAAAAATAGTCCCTTTAAAACACCTTTTCGAGAGAAGTTTGCAAAAAAGGAAAACCCAGAGGCGGTTGGACAAGTTACGTTTATACTCAGAGTCGATCAAATTCCGCTTGTATCGTACGAATGGGAGCGACAGAACTTGGGATTCTGGTTTCTTCTTACATACAGAATTCTCTGGGTATAAATCACGCGCGTCCGACATGTTTCAAAGCCCCTCCCCCAGAAAAGTGAGAGAATTTTCACTTTTCCGTAGAGAGGGGTATGAAGTAGGTCACCACCGAGCTAGTAGAAGAGGAAATTCTACCCCATCAGAGAGGAGCGCTATATGGAGGGTTTAATCGGCTTCTGCTACAAAAACAATTAAATGTAGTCTATACGTAAATGACGTTGCTATTGAGCAATCTAAAAAGAAAAAAAAATCATTTCAATGGGCGTTAGATATACATAAAACTATAAAATTACATGTTTCAGTAAATTTGAACAACTTCATCAGTGAAGCACGCCCTCTGGTACCAAATTTTTGCGGCGCTAAATATACCAGTTCAGATATAAAAGATTTGGCTTATTGCCAAGCCCACCACGGTAGTGATTTCAAATTCATGGTTGGTTGCGATGAGGTATGATCACATTACAGTATTTTTTCTTATTTCTTCCGAGGTTCGTTTAGAAATTTCAGAAATTATATCTGATAAAATTATCAGAGAAATCGAACAAAGATTTTTTTGCTTAAAGGGAAACCTGGAGCTAGAAATGGAACAGGTTTTGAATTTATGAGAGGGAAGTATTAGTGAATTTTCATACAACTAGAACAATTATTAGACACCTTTTTGGTTTTTAAATTAATTTCTAAAGTTTGGAAAATTTTAATAAAACTAAATATAAATTCGGACCAATCATATTATTTCAGCGTTCAACAGCACCAGCCTTCAACAGTTCCTAGAATTAAAAGAATAGGTTGGCGTTTGATGTCCAAGGTCTTAGGCATCAAATACCGGCCTATTCTTTTAATGTTAGGACATAACAAGCTCTGTTGAAGGCTGAATTTATTTATATTTACATTTAAACTTAACCAATCTTTAGAAATTAATTTAAACACCAAAAACGTGTTTAATAATTGTATTTGAAAATTCTCGAATACGTTTTTTGGCATCCGGAGAGTCCGAAAATAAATTCAAACTCTATTCCATTTTTAGCTCCAAGTTTTCCTTTAAAATAAATTTGACTAACTAATGTTACGTTTATATCGTTTCAGCTTTGGATAGCTGCTTTGTCGATTGGCGTAAATACCGCTGTTGGAATCACTCACAATATGATGGCTGATGTTAATTACGACGTATTTAAACATTTCAAAGATAATGACATGAAAAAAGCCTTGGTTTCTCAGGTACGCAAGATAGTACTTATAGTAGACACTGCTGATTCAATTGGCGAATTCGAAATTTAAGATGAACTTCCAGGGGCAGCCCCCATTGGCGTACACTCTTTACGCGCCGATCTGTTAAGAGATATCGCTATCATAGTTCCAATTCTAATCGGCTAAGCTATGACGAGAGAGGCAAACTAGTTATTAACCCCTACCCTCGCGCTTCGAGACTTGACGCATTTCCCATAGCAACGGGTGTAATACATGGATAGATACGAGAGCGAGAGATAGAGTGAGGCCCAGGCGCGGCATCTATTGTGATAATTCATCATTATATTTGTATCCCAATGGCGCCTTCTATATGAGTTGGGAAATTTTGAATTCGTCTATTGGGGCAGCCGATTTTTTACGAGAAATTGAAAAAAATATCGAGGCGTGCAGTCGGTTTTACTTTTCATTTCAATACGCTCCCATGGAATAACCAAAGAAATCGGCTTTCCCAATCAGGAAAAATCTACTAGTTTGGTCTAAAATAATTGTCTAAACTGGAAAATGTTTAAATATTTCGACCAGGCATTTAAAAAAATAGACTAAAATTCTTAATGACTGTGGTTCACTTTTGTGGAATTTATGGTTTTTCATTTAAATCTATTTGGCCAAATTGTGTTGAAATTTTACAATATTTGTAAAATAAAATAAGCCTTGGAACCAGCCAAAAAGAGCCGTTGAAAAGCACCTAGCTGTTTCTATTGAAGATGTTGCCTTTTTACAAGGTTGGGTCGAAGTATAAAATTTTGATCTATACTTTGGCCAACCTTGAAACCAACAAGGTTGGGACAAAGCTAAGTTTTATAATACCAACTATTTGGACTATTTTTGACTAAATTAGTTGATTTTTTACCACATAGGAAAAACTTGTGGCTAAATTCGCCAGCTGATAATTTTTCAGGGCCTTAATCGAGCCAAGTTTCGTATTTACTTTATGTGCATCGTAATTTTATACTCTGCATTCTGCCATGATTTTATGAGAAACTACCTTTGGGGGGGGGGGGGGGTGTAAGGAATGTATTTAATCACCGCATTAGACAAATGAAAATTGTTCCTTAATATTTAATCGACAAAACGTTCTCTCTTTTGAAATTATTATCAGTTTTGTTATGATCGTTTTATTACCTCACGTATCTCAAATATTTATTACTCCTCTTAATTACGACAATATTAAGCGGTTTAAAGTCAGCGTTTAATGCGTTTTACCCCACCCCCTGTCTTATTTTAATCGTCCACCATCTTGTTCAGCGTGTAGAAAAGGGGTGGATTTACTTTGGGAAAAAATCTTATGATACGTTTTGTTAGATGAGGCCACAGTCTCCCCTTTTGCTCGATTTGATATTGATTTTTATGGTTGCAAGAGTGGAGCCACCTTTTGGGGACTCGACGCTTGTATATAAGTAATATTAGGAATTAAAAAGACGAGATTTGATTGGCTCGTAAACCCCCTTATCTCCAGGACAGGATTCAAAATGGTGGTTGAAATTTAAAAGTACTTATTTAAATACCGTTTTTTCGCGATTAAACTATTTTAGATACTTTTATTTTGTATTAAATAACATATCTTATAATCTAAGAAATCTAAATTAAGTTATCGCGTATTACACATGATTTCATTCAGTCTCGCTTCAAACCTCGTTTTCACGAGAGAGATCAAAAAATCGTGAGAGCCGGCGACATTAACATCGTATTAGTTAACATATATATTAATTCTCTAGCTTCAGCGATATCGCTCATAGATAAATAGCTTCAACATAAAGCTCTAATGAAAACGAAAAATTAGGCCTTCTAAACTTCCGATTCCAAGTTAACACCAGTAGACAAAATATAGCGTGGAGAAAAGAGGGGAGGGAGTTCTAATGACGAGGCGAGCTCTACCTAGCCCGCGATCAAGGGGGGCGCATACATAGAACGAGTTTTGGAGATTTTTCCGGTCTAACGTGGAGAGAAAAACGTGACGTCATACGTGGGCTAAATTCGTAGAGAGTAGCATTTTTTGGGAGGCTAATTAGTACAGAAACATGTTTGTCTGATACATAATAAGAAATTAAGGTTCAGTTCCAAGGTTCATAGTAATAATAAGTATTTAAATAAAACGAGTATATATGGATTAAGGAACATTATTGTCATAGTCGCCAAGATAAAACTTATGTTATTATGATTATAATATAATTAAGAAGAAAATCTAGAAGTATATCACATCTTTTATTGAAAAATCAGATGTGTGTTTATAATAATTTATTAATTTTATTAATTTTATGTTGTAATATTTACTTCGAACAAACCTAGATCTAAATAAATAAATAAATATGATACAGGCATTATAAACTTACCATTGAATAATGTGCTGAGCCGCTGTTCAATTTAGAAAAAATATGAAGAAGGGCCTTGTCGGCGGCTTCTTCATATTCAAAAAATTTAACGGCTTTCAGCTCCGCTGTCTACTGCTCGAGCCTCAAGAGGGAGGTTACTAGACAAAACACACAAGAGAAGGCGATTCTTGTTGCTGTCCCACGTATAACGTCATAAATCGGGAAATAAAGTCTATCTACCCCCCCCCCCCCCCCCCACTTCGAAAAATCGGATATTGTCGTTTTTAGAGAAGCGGGAATGCTCCAACCTTATAGTGTATTTGTAGTCTAGTAACCTTGGCCCGCGATGAGAGATGCCCCAAAAGGTGGGTTGAAAAAAGGGTAAAAAAAAAAATGTTGTTAATACACCACGCTAACTTTGAAACACGACGTCATAACCATGTTATGAGCTTCGTCATAGTATTTTTACCTGGCTTGCCAGGATTTTCCAACCCCATGTATTACGGGTTGGTGTTGAGGAGGGATATTCATTACAACTCCGTCGCCCCTTTTTTTTCCATGAATACAGCGAGTGCTGAAGTCCATCGGGTTAATCTTGTTGTAAGTACCGATATTTAAGTTGCCAATCAGGCACCTTATATACCTCCTTCAGGGGATTTCTAATCAAAACTACTGATTCTGCTAAAGGGTTGAAGAACAAAGAGTCCAGCTCCTGCTTATAAGCTAAAATAAGAACCCTCTACCTACTTTGCCTTCTTGTTTGTATAGAAATTAATATGAAAACTTTTTTTTCTTTTCAGATGAAATTGAATAATATGATGGAACGCCTTTTAAAATGGGGTATTTCACTTATTTATCGTTAAGGGATATATTATAACCAAATAACTTGTTTTCAAATTTTTGGCGCGCCAAAAAAAAGTTTCTAAATAGCAACAAATGTACAAGGGACTATTTTAAAACCCCTTTAAAGTTGCCTTCATTTCTTGCTTAGCAAACGACATTAAGCATAACAAATTGAATCGTTAAAGCTAGGCTGTGTGCCTAAGGCAAGAGTATAATAAAACGGGCAAATTTCATAGCAGATAGGGCCTTTAACAAAACAGTATCCCAGAGTTCAAGGTATCAGGAAGCACGTTAAACAGAGGTTCTCAAAACAGCATTCCACGAAAAACGGAGGTCCCCGAAACAACTCTCAACTACAATTAGCGTCTGTAATGCACGCACCATATATTTATAGATATAACCATGAGTGAATCGTATACGCTCAATATAAGTTACTAACGCCTAATTGAACTAATGTATCCAACATTTTCTTCCAAGTCTGGCACGCCGAGGGGGGGGGGGGGGGTGTAAAGTATGACTAAAAAGTCGCCGTCTTGTGGCGAAGAATAATTTCGTCCGCTTAAAGATTTAGGGTTAGAAGGGGCGCGGATTTGTCAGATTCTCGTTTTTAATAATATTTATTTCACAACCAAAGTTGAAGGGGCCCACGGCCTACTAAACGTATCGTTTATGTTAAGTCACGGCTTTGGTTTCTATTTTGCGTAGAAAAAGTGTTCAAAATAATCTTCGCCGTTACTGGGCATTCCGTGTTACGCGGGACTCCCACCTTTGCCTATCCGGTATCGCGATCCTAGTACTCGATCTAAAACTGCGAACGGGCGATGATTTCGATCACTGCGTAGAGATATTTGCGCGAACCTTATTTAGTATTCAACGTCGATTTAACATATCTGAAGATATTAAGCTCAAACTTACTTTAAATTAAATTTAGTTTAAAATCCATGGCCAGAGATTTAGTTATTTAAAATGTACCGGTAAACAGTTTGAAATTCCAAGCTCCCTCTTAGGAAAAAAACCTAGCTCCGCCCAGGCCCGAAACCTATGTACCGAAAAATATGTTTTATTGGCTCGTAGCAACTTCCGAAGCTTTACCGAATATACGTAAGCAGCGATAGTACTTTCGCCACTCGTTCGCTATGGTTCTTAAATACCGCTTAAATAGAACTCGTTAAATTTGACATCAATATATCAGAACTCCATTTCTATGTCATCATACCGTTGCTCACTCGGTTGCTCAACGACGCTGACTTCGTTGAGCGTCCGCTGATCAACATGACGTAAAACCGGAAGTGAGAAAAACCGTTCAGTAAAAAATCGCTCACCGATGAGCTCAACGCTGAGACCGTTGAGCATTACTCGTATATGATTCACTCATGATATACGGGTAGCCAGAGGCGAGCGCTGAAGTTGCGAGCATTCGTGCGGGTTAGATCTAGGAGTTCTGAATCGGTAATTTACACTCGTAATTTATGCGGTAAAATATCACGGTAATGGGTAACGTACGCTTTGCTATGGAAAATTCCCGTAATTTAGAAATTAATAATTTTTTGTTTGGTTTTTGTTTTTAAAGTAAAACGAGGTCAAAGTTAAACCTATAATCGTATATAAGTCTACTTCTCGATAGTTATTCGAGCTTGGAGTCATCAATAATAATGTCATCATGTTACTGTCATTTTTCATGTATAATTAATTTTGCTCTATCAATGCAATCTCATTTTGCGAATACAGGGTTGCCACAGTTTTTTCAGATTCAAATTCCCTGACTTTTCCAGGTTTTTCCCTGACCTTTTCCAACGATTTTCCCTGACCGTTTCAGCTAATTCTAATTTGTCTGTATTTTCCTCGGCCGATATATTTTTCATAAAAAGCGCTACAAATTTTGCAATTGTGTTCGCCAAACTTTTTGCACGCATATTTTTGTTCTAATCTATACAACTGTCACAGTCAGCTTAAAATCTTTTCCGCAGATAATTATTGCAATTTTCTGGCTTCTTGAAAGATTTTTAAATTCCCTGACTTTTTAAAATATTTTAAAATTCCCTGACTTTTTGGTTCATTTTCAAATTCCCTGACTTTACCCTGTTTTCCCTGACTTGTGGCAACCCTGGAATATCACGCAATTGACCAATTTACAAAATTACGGCAACTTCAGAACTCTAGTCTAGATGTCGTAATGATGCATATGGGGCATAGCTCTAAAAATTAATACTATTTCTGGGAGTGTTATTTAGAGATACCAAAAGTCTGGGATAGAGTCAATAAGAAGGTCCCCTAATTGGGTGGACCCAAATTGGGGTACGCATATTTGGTGAACGAACATTAGTTGGAAGCGATAATTGGGTGAATATCAATTGGGTGGATCAGATAATTCGGTGTACGAAATTTGTCTGATTCTTCCATTTGTTGGATGCGATAATGGGGAGAACGAGCACTGGATGGGCATGATAATTCGGTGGTTAAAAACTGGGTGGACAAGTACTGGGCGGCTGTGCCAAGTATTTGGACGAATGTTAGGTTAACAGGCTGGATTATTGGCTGAGGATGTATATTTGGTCTAGTATTTCGGAAAGAAAGGGAAGAATTGTCATATTGGAGATAGCAGGTAATATTTTAGGTTAGGTTAGGTTAGTTAATCACTCGAACTGGCCCTTCCCTCTTATAATATTGTAAATAAGGTTAGGTTAGTTAATCACTCTAACTGGCCCTTCCCTCTTATAATATTGTAAGTAAGGTTAGGTTAGTTAATCACTCGAACTAACCCATACCTCCAAGTTGATTCCTCAATCTAACCCATTCCTCTTGTAATATTTTAGGTTAGGTCAGTGCTTACAAATTAATTAAGATGAGGGCGGTTCCGGCGAAGCCGTTTGCCTGGATTTGCTACAGTGCCTGTATTTAAATTAAGGTTAGGTTGGTATCTTTTTGGGGCGCCGAATACAATTAGACCGAATTCCGCCAAAGTTTTGGATGAAATTAGACAACGGCGGGTTTTGTATTTTCCTAATCAACCGCCCGCAAAACAAATATAGTTCTACTTTATACTCCACCTGCCATTTTAATGAATTGTTTCAATAAATGGGAAACGTAACCACCAAAGATGGTGTTTGAAATTGACCCGATTTACGAAAGGGACTGGGTTCAGTCCAGTGGAATTCGGTGCAATGGAACATAGCCTTTAAATCCATCAAATTATCGTACTCATCAAATTGTTCCATGCGCCACATTTCCGTTCACCCAATTTTTGCATCCACCCACTTGCCATTTAAACAATCACCGCATCTATCCAACTGCCGTTTACCCAATTTTCGCATCCACCCAAAGGTCACCCATCCAAGTATCGCATCTATCCAACTGTCGTTCACCCAATTTTCTCATCCACCCAAAGGTCACCCATCCAATTATCGCATTAACCAAACTGGCGTTCTCCAGATATGGTACCCCGAATTTTAACACGCCCAATTTCCCCCAACCAGTTGCCGTAGACCCCAAAAGTCTATCACTTTATTACATAAAAATAAACAACGCCCCGTAGCTTAATAATATCTGCGAAGGTCCGGGTAAATGTATAGGTAGATTCCGATTCGAGACACTCTAGCGTCCGCAGTCGTGGAGTAAATAGGGAACAGAGGAAGCGCCACTCTGCGGAGAAATTCCGCTGAGTTGGATGGAAGATAATATAGCCAAGGGCAGCAGCCCCAACTTAATTCCGTCCCTCTCCCGACTCAAAATATCGATGAAGAGCCCAAATCACTCTAGCCAGACAGTGGTGATGACTTTTTTCGCTAGTTTTAAGTGATGGGCTAGTGGCTCTTTGCTGACAGTATTAAGAGGCGGGGCGCTGTTTACTTTTATGGAATAAATTGGTAGACTTTTGGAGGTAAGCAATGCATCGCCCTTCTTCGTACCCTTGAATTGTCCACCTCCTGCCTCTCAAGCGTAAAAATGTTAGCTTTGGGCCATATAACAGAACTCGCCGGTTGTTTAAACAGGTTTTAGTTCTGACCAGTCACTGTAACCGTGAATTTTGTGACGTTGTTCCGTGACGAGAGACGTAGAGGCAAAGGGTTTAAAAATATGCTCAAAACCGCCCAATTTTTGAGAAAGATTTGTAGATTGGTCAGATTATGAGCTGGTTAATCTGTGGTTAAACTTATGGTGTATCAATATTATTCTGAAAAACCTGTAGCTATATATATCTAATTGGTTATGGTGGGTTAATCCGATTGGCCCTATTTGTCCTTCAAACTTTGAAAATGTGTCCGATAATGTTTTGCCCACTGATTCTAAAAACAAATTTCATTTTAAACTCGAGTCTATTATCAATTAAGATTTAATTTTTCGTAATTAAACGGTACAGGTACTTTGTTTCCTGTTTTAAAAGCAGCCATGAATGAAATGACTCCGATCAATGTTGGATATGTAAGATCGCCAATGGTTCCCTTAAAAGAGACTAACAAGGATAATTTAATCAAGGAAATTAAGTTAATCAACTCGATTTAAATTAAAAAGTGAGACTATAAAATTACAAATGTTAAAATAAAACTTTACACAAAGTAAAATTGTTCGACCATATAAATTGTTTTATTAAGAGTAGTTTCGTGTTATTTTTCATTAAAGTCACAACCAATAATTTGGGCTAAAATCTATTTTAGATTTGTTATTTTGTTTCGGGTTGGAAATTTGGTTGTTTATGGTGGGTACCTCCATAGATGATAAACAGAAACTGGAGTAATTCCGTCCACAGGTTACAACTGGGTATGCTCCACTTCCGGCGCTCGCTGAATGGCTGTATACCTCTGACGTCACAGTAATCAGGACTTAAATGGCTTTATGCCTTTGTGGGAAATAGTCAGCCATTGCATCCAGAACATACCCCATGAGCGTGCCATGAGTCAACGCGCAAAAACATATTTTATATCCGGCTCTGTTTATTGCCTAAACATTGTGTACCATAATGACGTACAAAATGTTAGGTGAGGGTTTATTAAGTGGAAAATAATTTAAATATATTTCATATAAATAACCCTTAGATCTTATATTAGTCTTGTGTTAAGTAGCACTAACCAGCACTTTTTCCACGTCAATTCAATTCATACAATGGCAACGTTTTTATCAGAAAAATCCAAATAAATAGAAAACAAAAATACTGCTGACAAAAATTTGTTATTCCATAGTATATAATTAAGCCAAAATATAATTAGGTCTGAATACAATTACAGGTTGCGCCAAATTTGAGCAGTTTATAGTTGCGAAGTTTTTATTTGCGCAGTTTACCATTATTTGTAGGCACTAAACTAACGTAAATTAAATCTGCGGAAATGGAAAACTGGGAACTGAAAAACTGCGCAAATGTGCTTATGGCTGAATAAACATTACCAATATGAGTAGCCAAAACTTTATAGGTTGGACGGTATGTATGTATGTGTGTATGTATATATATATATAAATATATAATATATATATATATATATAAATATATATATATATATATAAATATATATATATATATATAAATATATATAAATATATATATATAAATATATATATATATATATAAATATATATAAATATATATATATAAATATATATATATATATATAAATATATATAAATATATATATAAATATATATATATATATATAAATATATATAAATAAATATATATAAATATATATATATAAATATATATATATATATATATATATATATATATATATATATATATATATATATATATATATATATATATATATAAATATATATATATATATATATATATATATATATATATATATATAAATATATATATATATATATATATATATATATAAATATATATATATATATATATATAAATATATATATATATATATATAAATATATATATATATATATATAAATATATATATATATATATATATATATATATATATATATAAATATATATATATATATATATATATATATATATATATATATATATATATAAATATATATATATATATATATATAAATATATATATATATATATATATAAATATATATATATATATATATATAAATATATATATATATATATATATAAATATATATATATATATATATATATATATAAATATATATATATATATATATATAAATATATATATATATATATATATAAATATATAAATATATATATATATATATAAATATATATATATATATATATATAAATATATATATAAATATATAAATATATATATAAATATATATATATATATATAAATATATATATATATATATAAATATATATATATATATATAAATATATATATATATATATAAATATATATATATATATATAAATATATATATATATATATAAATATATATATATATATATAAATATATATATATATATATATAAATATATATATA